>OX424572.1:201478793-202890198 GCA_949152435.1 Gastracanthus pulcherrimus
TTCTCTCAACTTTTCAATGAGTTTCTTGTTCTATCATCAAATTTTCTAAATCTCTACTCTTGCGTAGAGTTGCTTGCTCCAAAAATCTTAATTGAATCACTGTCTTTAATAGACCCGCATCCGCTCCAATAAACTTCACAATTATTACGAATGACAATTCAAAATTTAATGAAAAAAAGAAAAGTTAATAGTTTCGACAAGTGTTACATATCGTTTGCGAATCTAGCCCATAAACATTTAATAAAAATTCGATACTTTAAACGAATCAAAATCAACTTGAATAAAATGACACCAATTATTAACGGTCACCATTATAATCAATTACATCGACGAAAATATTTGGTATCCTTTTATTTAAATAACCACCCACGGGCGAGTATTACACACTCGAGGAGATCTCCAATAATCCATTCAACTTCTTCTACCTATATGCACGTAGCATTCCTCCGGCATTTCTAAGCAAACTACCGCAACTCCACAAAGCGCACGCCCCCGTCAAACACTCTCGCACACAAGCCGCAACTAATGCCAAAACATTCGCGAGGAATCCGCTTCGCTCTACAGAAAAAAAAAAGAAGGAAATGCACTCATCCGCGAAACCCGATATCTAACCACTCGAAAAAAAAAAAACATTCCAACCGTAAAACGCAAACACACAAATACACACAATCGAAGAAAACGCTTGTCCCGGAAAATTCGCTAATCTCAGCGCCACTTATGGTACCTCTCCATTCGCTTTCGTGGCAAGTTCAATGCAGAAGTAGGTACAGCAGCAAAACCTACCTGTTGATTCACGGAACTTCCTCTATTCAGCGCCTCTATGCGTGTATCCCTCGAACCCCCTTAGGAGTATAGCTGTATATATACACACTGTTCTCCTCTCTTCCTCCTTCTTCTGCAGCCTCTCGACAGTAGTATATATTCGGTGCCTGCGTCTACGTCCACTGCACGGGATATGCTACGTTGTACGTATCAGCAGCCGCACTTAAAGCACTACGAAGTACAATATCCCTCTTATCGGGTTCTGCTCACTCGCGGGCTTCCACACTGTTGCGATATATACTTCGCTCACTGTTACAATTTTTTCTCTTCCGTATTATCGCGGGTAAGAAGCAACCGGTGCACGGGCAAATCCGTTCGCGCAGGATCCAGAGAGAGAAAAAGCACGGATATACAAGCCACCGCGGCAAATTCAAGATCTATACATTCAAAAAGTCGCACTGCACTGCCGATCCTTTGTCACTTGTTACTATAACCGGTAAATATCCTGAATCCTCTATGTATCACAAGAATCCTCGCGTGCGTGGGCGCGTGCACCACGTGTATATATATATATATAATATATATATATACAAAAGGCAACGATTGGAGAAAGAAACGTGGATCTGAACACTCTTTTTTTTCTCTCTCTCTCTCTCTCTCGTGTGTGTAATATCAATAAAAAGGGGAACGCGCAACCGGTCTCGCGAAGAGCCGCTGCCGCTCGGGGCAAGCGCCGATGCGCGACTGAAGGCTGCACGAGTAGGTATACTGCTGCTGCCGCAAGCCAAAGCGCGCTAAGCGCAAGAACGAAGCCCGTACAGCCATGTGTATATACCTATATACGCATCGGCCGTTTTCCGTCTCTGTCGCACTTTGGGAGCTGCGCGCGCTGCGGTGTGCGCGAGAGAGTCTCGTTGGAAGAGCGCGCGCAAGACTCGGCGGACTGTACCTATACTATGGATGTGGCCTGTGTGTCGCCCGCGCGAAAGAAAGAGAAAGAGAGGAGGAAAGGAGAGCGCGAGCGCGGGGGAGGGGACACGGACAACGTCTATGCCCAGAGCGAGGTATAAGGTAAGGTAAGGCGAGGTGTGCGGGTTAAGGTGGCGTGGCCACCGGGGGATATACTGGGTATGAGGGGCCAATTTTTCGGTAGGGTTGTTAGGAATGATTGAACGGAACTTCATGTGGTTGGGAGTTTGTTGATAATGGGTTTGGAGGGTACGAGGGTGAATGGCCCAATTACTGTCAGTGATCCTATTACTGACATGTCGTACATTTATAGTTCTATGGAGTTCAAAAATTAAAAAAGAGTTGATTAAAGTAATAGTAAATAATGTTAATTTAATTAATGTCATTAAGCAATCCATAATAAGGATGGTACCACCAGAACAAGTGTATGACAACTCCTATTACTGACATGTCATACATTTATAGTTCTATGGAGTTCAAAAATTAAAAAAGAGTTGATTAAAGTAATAGTAAATAATGTTAATTTAATTAATGTCATTAAACAATCCATAATAAGGATGGTACCACCAGAACAAGTGTATGACAACTCAATACATTTACCCGAGTGGATAAACGAGAACTCAATTTTCTATTAGAACCCAATTTGAGGTCAGTATCCCAATTTCAGTTTATAAATTATTATATAAAATACAGTCTCTTATATCAATAAGAGAGAATGCGATATTAGTTAACAAATTTATAAAAAAGAAAGGGATAGAAATAGTAAAGAATACTAATAATATCATCATAATAACCACTTAATTATAACGCTCCAAATATCGGAAATGCGTTAACTTTGCTGCATATTAGTACACTTCGAAGTATAGGTATTTGGTGCACTATATTGCAATTGTTAATTAAAAGAGCAACTTAAATTTTTCATTTAATATTTTTATAAACCTGGAAAATTTCTCATCGTAATCGTCAGCAATGAACATTTTATTTTATAATACATGGTTTCGTAATATGTCAGTAATTAGGTTACTTGCTCTAATTAAATACTCTTATAAGTTTGTGTAAAAACGTTTAAAAATGATTAATAACAAAAATTTCGTAACCAAAAAATAAATCGTTTTTGTATTTTATCTCATATTCTGTGTATTTAAATTTATAATAAAATTTTTAAATTGTTTTTAAGAAAAGAAATTGCTTGTGCGTATTTATTTATTTTATTTGATTATCCATTTTTAGAGAATAAAGTAAACGTGGAGTTGTATGTACTCTTAACTGACCGAAAACTGGGTCCGTGACGGGTGAGTGCGCTGATGGAACTCTGCGAGAGCATGATGGGAGGTTCGGCTCGGGCTCAGGTATAAGGACGGACACACGCAGGTATAGGCCCCTTGGGAATCGGCTGTGTGATGGGGCGATATAGAGTTATAAAGGTTATTGCTTTCTTTCGTGTTTCCGGGCGACGAAGGAAAATTCGTTGATGGGGTCTTTAAACTTTTTGGAGTGTATAGAAGCGCTTGGCTCTGGACGATGTTGCGGAGCCGAGATTTAATGGTTTCGAAATGGGATGAAGTAGTCAAGATTTTAATGACAATTTGTTGCGAAAGCTTGCAAAAGTGCACTGATGAGTTAGTCTATAAATCTAAGTCAACTTTATAATTTATTGTGATAATTTTAAGTTAATTAACAAAAATTGTTTTCATCGTAAAAGTAATTCGCATTGATGTTGTAAACAAAGACCTGTTGTAATTTTAAAAAGTAGCTATACTATTTTTGTTATTTTATTAGTATAAGATGTAAAAATTCTATTTTTGAACTATGTATTGATTATAGGATAAAAAAGTAATAAATGTACAAGTAATTATTATTGAATTTTAGCTACAGCATTAATTTTCCTTATAAAGCAACGACAATAATACTAACGAATTAATACATTATTGAAGAATTGCGAGTTTCAATCAAGGTTGACGTGCGACAATCATAGTATAAATGTGTCGATTTAATTGGAATGAAGCTATTACTTTAAACTAATCATTGTACAGAAATGAACATAATACCTACTCAGCAATACTCGTAAAGGAATAAAAGAAATGAATATCATAAAACATTATAAATACCTTTAAAGATTCAGTAAACAAATAAACCGAATAAAATACAACACTAATCATGAATATATTTGTAATATAAATGTATACAATAGAAAAAATAATATATAAATGGAAAGAAAGTAAAATAAAAGTTTTCGAAATTATGATAAATACAGTATGCAGAATTCTCATATTACGTTGTAGGTAGTATACTTGTTTAAAATGTTATTCACAAAAGAATAATTAATTTGCGGAAGAACTCAACGCAGACTCTCGCCTTTATGTTTTCTAATTATCCATTCAAGACTTCAATTAAAAATTTCTCCACCTGACAATCACTATTACCATAATCAAATCAATTCATGACTGTTTCACAATTCGTTCAGCTTCAGTTTTACTTGCTATATAATTGAATCCATCAGAGAAGAAGAAACTAAATTTAAATCAACTTATATTTTAAATATTCAAAGTAATTTATATATATTTTCAGGTAAATTAACTAAAGATAATAACATTTTATATATTCATTACGTTCATATTAAATCCTTTTAGACTTGAATAAACTGTAACATGGATTTTTCAATACATATAATGTACAAAAAATTTAAAATTACAAAAATTGTTAGATTTTCATTAATGTATTATATTTACAAAAATTGCTTTTCAAGTTATTTTTTGGCTAAATAATTTGTATAACAGACCTAAAGTATTTTAAATAAGTTTCTTTTATTTCAAATAACTTTCAAAAGTGTACGATGGATCGAGGAAGAATTCAAAATTAATTTCTTGATCGGTATTCGTGTAAATGGAAACAAACCTAAGCTGACGTACGTATCTTTTTGTAACTTAAAAGGAAAATTAAAATTACAAAAATTATAGCTTATTAAATATCTTTTTATTGACGTCACATCTTTAAAACATCAAAAGATACCGACCAAAGTGAAGTCATGTAGTTTTTAAAGTTTTGCATATATTTTTTTCAGATTTGAGAAAATAATAAACATCTAAAAAGTTTACAAAGAAATTAATACTATGAACTATGAGAATATACACTGAGAAACATTATTTGCTACTGAGAATTTAATTATGTATACTATATATTTCAATACCATGAACTATTTAATAGTATGGCTAAGTAAACTCTTGTAGTAAAAAATTAAAAAACTATAATAACGATACTACACATTTTACTTAATTATTCTAAAATATTTAGTTTAATTTATTATGCTATTGAGTTAAAACAAAAAAGACTATATTTTTGAGTAATACTATAATTGTAGTAAAAAAAACACTGCCAATCCATTGGTCCGTAGCTTCCTCTAACTAAATTAATTATTCCAATAGGAAATTCTTTGTTCTAATAAATTAATTTTAAATTGTTATATCTCTTTCTAAATAATACCTCAAAAAGAGTGTGCTTTTTTATCATTGATGGTTTGTCAAAAGATAATTTTTTACTATATTTGCAGAACGATAGGTAATAATCCTTATCACAGCAATTTTTTTTTCTGTACGTAAGTTATTGAAAATATTTAAATATTTAAATTAACTGTAATCAGATGTTTGATCAGATGAATAATTACTTATTTCAATTCAATATATTAATAGTATACTACACTTATTTATAACAGTAACTCAATTTAGTTGCAACAGTGACAATCATTTTTAGTAATTGAAGTAAAATATAGTAGTTAATACTATTGTCTCAAGTAACTTTTATTTTACTTAGTTTTACGGTAACATTTATCATAAATGCTCAGATGTAACAAAATTCTATTAAATTTGTTAGTAATTTTTTAGTAACGGTTACTATTTTCAATGTACCGTGAACTGAAAATCAGTTAAAAAAATGCAATTATTCATAAAACTCAACAACATTAAATCAATACACATAAACACAGTCACCAAAATTAACAAACAAACATAATTACAAAAGAAAAATCAACTCCCACCCCCACCACACGACGCAGGACCAATCCGAGCTCCTCTCTCCGTCCTCCGATCTCATCCCCCCTCCCACGTACTCAAGATTCGCAGCGCCAATCGTAAAACCGGCATAACCCACGTACACACAACCTCTCGAGGTAGTGAACCTCCATCTCGATCCCCTACACACACACGGAGCATACAGACCCCGAGCCCACAAGTCCGAGCGAACGAGTGAGCGAGACAGAGAATGAGAGAGATAGAGAGAGCCAACAGCACTCGGCCAAGAGCCGAAGCCGGCCGAAGATCGGCGATCGCGGCTACTCGGGGGCCCCTCTCTCACAGGAATGCACGCGCCGGAAACCGGCCGCGGACTGGAATCGGGATCGGGTTCGGCTCTCCTCTCTCTCTCTCTCACTCTCTCTATCTCTTTCTCTCCTTCTATCCCTCTTCCTCCTCCTCCTCCGTGGGCACCTCTTTCTTCTTAGTTCTCCAGCTCCATGCAGCGGCGGCGGCGGCGGCGGCAGCGAGTCGCCGCCGTGATCCAAGGCAAACGACCGCAAAGTCGCCTGCTCCTGCGCCTGCCGCTGCTTCTTGGTTCTTCAGAGAGAGAGAGAGAGAGAGAGAGAGAGAGTGAGAGAGAGAGAGGAGAGAAGATTCTGCGCGACCGTCTCGCTTCTTCTTATTAGCTCCAGCTTGAGCTCCCTTCTCTTCTTCTTCGTCATCGTCATCGTTGTGGACTTCTACTTCTCCTTCTTCTTCTTCTTCTTCTTCTTCTTTGCGACTTTGGCTTCGTCTAGCTTCTACACTTAGGTGTGCTAGGTTTGGAGAGAGAGAAAGAGAGGGGGGGGGGGGGGAGGAGGACTAGATTTCCCACTAGTGCAGCAGACAAAGCGCAGTGCACTGCACTGGTGGAAATGGCAAATATATATGGTGGCTGATATGCTGCATGGGTAGACTCGGCACTGGGTAGTCTTGGGGGAAAGGTATATACATTGAAGATTGTGCGTGTACGTGTGTTATGTGTATGTGGGTATGTATGTGTGTATGTATGTGCAGAGTGTATGTATGTGTGCACCAAAAAGGAGAAAGGAATTTTGATGGTTTGTTTTTTCCTTGCATTGTATACTAGTTTGACTGATTTAATTATTATTGGCTGGTTATTAGAATTAAAAAATTTAACGTATTCAATTTATTTGTCTTCCTAATTAGACTTTATAAATGGTCAGAATTTATAATAATTCTTCTAAACAAAATACAAGATTATTCAAGATTCAACGCATTAATATATAGGTAATCAAATTTTAATTGTTTACAGAAACTAAAATAATTGATTTATTCGTTGGGAAAATCTATTATGGATACTGAGATTTCTTGTCTCTTTATCTAGTCGGTAATTGATCACTTTGCAACATTATTTAATCTAATCTTCACATGTATTTGTTTACTTTTCTAAACCCTTTGTATCGTGGATTACTGGTGTCCTATAACTTTTTTTATTCTTTGTATTTTTTTTTATAAAGAATCATATAATAATTAGTTTAGTCTAATTAATTTACAAAAATCCTAATTATTCATAGAAAATATTAGTACATTAAAGAGTTAATCCAATAAAGAAACTTCAATTACTTATATAAACCAAAATCTTACTCGTATGTAAAATATGTAAAGGTTCAATAACTTAATTCACCGAATCATTGACAGACGTTTTACTCTAAAACGATAACTTTTTATCATTATGTGAACAAGTAACAGAATTATTTATTCTAATTAATTTGAAAAAATTTAGAACTATATTTATATTCAAAAAATCGGAAATAGCATATTAATGGATTAATCAGATGAACAGATTTCAATTGTTTATCTACATTATTAAAATTTTAAAAGTAGTTAATTTATTCAATGTAGAAAATAATCCAGAAGTGGTAAGATTACTTATGTCTCTTTGTCTAGTCGTAAACTGGCCACTTAATGCAACAGTAGATAATCCTCATCTCTAATTTTTTTCTAATTTAAGGTTATTACCGTGCATAAAATATGCAGAGTTGAGCCTAAGTAACTGAATTTGCCTTATCACTGACAGGCGTTTCACTCTAAAGCGATAAGTCCTTTCATCATGTGAACAAGTGAAAATGAGCTCTCGCACAGAGAGTTAGTTTTCGCTCTAAGAAATTTAGAGAGTAAAGGCCTGCGCATTTATGTGCTATTTTTATGACGATGGATCGAGATGATTATAGTGAGCTTGTATAATTACGGAACGTAGTTTAAGACTATATTAGAATTTAGAATTTAGAAACTTGCGTTATAATATGTTTTTAATAATTATGCATACGTATTATATAAAACCTTGGCGAATCGTAAAGTTCAAAGCTCTGCGTCTGTGTACCTTTTGGCGCGTTTCCGTATTTCCGTGTTCTTCTTCTAAACCAGATTTTCCACTGACGGTGAAATGGAAAACTCGACTGCGGCTTGTTTAGGAAGTGCAAAAAAGAAGCGGTTCTCTCCATGGTTATACGCTTACAAATTACGCGTTTGCAAGTGAGCATTATTGATCATTGCTTTATATGAACGTTCGCCTTTTGCCGTTTGTTTTTAGGTCGGTATGTGTGGGTAATTATGCGAGGCGTGCACTCGTGTAATTCCGCAATATAAAATTATCGCAGACAGATCTAGTGTTTTATGAATCTGTCAAAACGGATTTAACTTCGACTTTCAAAAATTTTACGACCTTTCATACGCAGAAATCTTTACATTGATAGTGGAAAATGTAATTTTATCCGCCATTAATTCCATTATATATAATTAAGTTGGAACTTCGATGCTCTCTTCTTCGAGAAACCAGTGCCTTTACGTCCTGTCAGGATTCCAAGATCACTAATTATGAGATTTTACTTCAACACGTTTCATTTTCTTCAGAAAAATATTTATCTTGTATGCATGTGATGATGATTTACTAAGTAGTAAATAAAATAAATAATCTGTAAATTTATTTATTGCTAAAGCAGTAAATCTTTTTAAATCTTAAGTATTTCCTTGAAATCTCCATTCTGTACTTTAGAAAAAATGTATCTTCAAAGAATTGAGAAAGAATGAATTAATTTAAATGATGAAAGATAACTTCCTTAAAAGCTGAAACTATATAATCAAATAATTTTTCAAAACTTCTTATGCAGAAGCGCATATACTCTATGTTTTCTTCTCATTTTTATTTTGTAGTTTTTTTATTCTCTTTTTTTCTGTCTTTCTCTTCTTCGTCTGCTACTTCATCTTCATTTCTTCGTCTTCTTTTTCTCCCTCTTCTTCCTTGAAACTAGATTCTTCGCTGCATCGTTGAAAAAGTCAATGTATCCTTCGCGTGTATACATTCAAAAAGAAGCGATATCGCATGGTTACACTTACAAATTACACGTTCGTATATGAGCATTATTGATTACCGCTTTATAAACGCTTGCGTTTTCTTGCAATTTTGATGTCAATGAGGTAAGTTGATTATATAAACTTAATAGCATAATTGTATCTCGTCTATTTACTTCTATTTGTGAATTTAACCGTAGTTTGTATCTCGTATGGTAATTTGTTTTGCTTTACTGATACCATATTTTTCAAATGTCTAGAATCCTTCCGTTGACTAAATTACTGAGTTATATTTTAATTATCTGTATTTTGATATTTTCTACTAAAATAATTCACATTGATATGATACAATGTTTTATCTTAACTACCTATAAATACAGTCGTTAATGTATTGGAAATAAGTTTAAATTGTATAATTAAAACAAGATTAATAAAAGGTATCCTGAATGAAGTTTATAGCTCTTTTAAATATTATAACAGTCTGAAAATGATGTGTCAGCGACACTATCATTCAAATTCAGTACTTAATTCCTTTTCATATTTTTTGCATACCTCTATCTCCCAAATATATAAACGTATCCTCGACTCATTTTACGATCTGTAAGACTTTAATTCACAGGCTGGAATGATAATCCCAGTACACAAATGCCAAAACATAGTCCAGATCTTTCGAATCGCATAACCGTGTACAATGAATAAAAAAGTTAAAACGCTCGGCTGCGATCGAAAACATGGCCAAAAGTTTGTTGACCTGGCGAAGCAACGACCTTTTATCTGCATTACCGATGGATATCAACGTAATGAAATCTCCGCTGCCAAAGGCGATTTGGTTTATGATGACTGGCGCTCGCGAAACGTCTTTCTCTTCTTCGCGTGATTGAACTTTTTGCAGTTCTTTACAGTTCGATTCGCTAACACTTGAATTCTAACGCTTCGTTTTGATTTGATGCTGTCAAAGATAAGTGAATCGAATTAATTGTTTAATAATCAGTCGATGTTTTAAGGTGGCTCCCTAAAAGATTTTCAATTTAAACTGCGAACCTAAAATTTGTTCTTTTAAGTATAATATACTATGACTTGCACGGGATCTATCAATATAAGTCCTAACCTGGACATGCAGCATTTATAAATAAGAGTCTAGTAAAACTATACAATAATTTTTAAATATTTTTATTTAGTATATTTCAAATTATTCAATATAATATTATTTTATTGAAAATGAGGAATATTTGAAAATACCTTACGTGCACTACATTCGTTTGTAACACCTTTGAATACATGACATATTTTCAAATCTAGAAGAAACAAAAAGTCGATATTTATATCACTTTGTAATATATCATTTATGCAAAAAAATATAAATATGATTTAGTTAAAAATTGCTAAAAATACTATATGTTTATTAATAATTGTTGTTACAAATAAATAGCAATAAGATAAATGTCCCTATTTCTGCTCACATCCCTATTTTTATCAAAAATGTTATCACTTTTGTGATCATAAGATAAATCTAATAATTATTTCAGTAAACAAACTTCATTGTTAGAAATTGGTACTACATGATGAGAAATTGTAACATTCAGCTTACGAAATAGACTAATAATTTCTTTGAAAAATTTAACGTGAGTGCAGATAATATCAGGTCACCTTTACTCGATCTCCCTTTATGCGTTATCGGCTGAAAGTGGCGATACGAAAGCGTTGACTGCGATTTTTTTATTCTTGCGCGTAACGTTATAATCTCGTTTCTGCAAGTTTCAGGACAATGTGAAAATAGTTTTGAACTATCAAAGGTCGGTGGTTTTATGTTCAAAGAAAGACAATTACCAAACCTGAAGTTATAATTCACTTCAAAAGATAATCGACGCAGTTAAAGACTGCGGTTGCTCTGTTTTACATGCTTCAACGAACTTTAAAATTTAAGATCGTAGATCATCACTGATGCGTACACTACGGCGTTATGCATAGTGAATAACATAGAAAGGAAGTTTCAATTAGACTAGTCTCCCAATAAACACAGATTTCTTAAATCAATCTTTAAGATATCTTGAAACAGATAGGTCATCTCACCAATAATGTTGGTAAAGTGATCCATTGTCAATAGTTTCGATCTTCTACATTGCGGCAAAATACTATGAGGCATACGCATCAGAGTTATAGGTTCAAATAACAAGTTCCAATAGTTTCCAGAACCCCAAAACGTGATACAAATTTACTGAGTACATGATTCCTTAAAGTGGCAACGTTACTTGCACCAACCGTATTAATAGAAAGGTTAAATCATTAAAAATCACAAAAACTTACAAAGCAGTCACCTTAAAGTAAAACATACAATAATCCTAAACTTTTCCCAGACACTGCACCATCCAAGCCCTGAAATTCCCATCAAACTACATCAATATTTCATCACCAATCCCAAATTGAACCTCGTCCCCCAAACCATTCTCAATCCAACTCTAATCCACCGCGATCCCCAATAAAACCAAATATTTCACCGATCCCCTCAACTCCATCTCCCCACACTCCCCATATATACCCTCTGCGCAAACTAACCACGCGCGCGTCTCGTATAATCCTCGCCAGCCGATCAATCGCCCAGTCGAATTTCAATTTCCTAGACACGCTCAGCTTTCCGAGTACTGAACCTCCACTCGTTCGCTCGCTGCGGCTCGCGAGATTAGCTCGATTATATATCCGCGCGCACATACACACAGGCTCGCGTGACGCGCGATAAGTGCGCAACGCACACTGCCCACACGGACACATATGTATATACATAATATACTCGCAGCCGGCCGGCCGGCGACCATCTGCCGGGGTTAGTGCGCATGAGAGCCGTGTGTTATAGCTGTAACCCAAGGCCGTCGGCTTTGATACGACGAGGCGTTACACGGAGGAGCGAGGCGCGAGGTATATAAGGCTTTCTCTCTGTACCGGAGGGCTCGCATACGAAGGTTCGTAAGAGTGAGAGGAGGTGTATAAAGGCGCGTTTGTGAGAGATGGGTATGAAGCGTATGGGATGAGGTGTATAGGGTTATGGGAGTGCGAGAGTGGGTTGGTACAGAGGAGTGGATGCTGCGGATGGAATGCAGGGGATTTTTGGTTTGCCGAGGGGGTGTTGGGTGTCGAGTGTGCAGGGATTTAATGAGTTGTGGGGAATTTTTGAGAGCGTTGCGAGGGAATATTGTTGGCTGAAGAGATTTAGTTTCAAAGGAATAAAGGGAAATTTGATCAATGTTAATAACGAGGGTAGTTCAATAAGTCTTTAGAATAAAGTATAAAAACAATTTTTTTTGGGTAAATTTTTTTTTATTTTTCAATATAATCTCCTTGGAGCTCTATACACTTGGTCAATCGCTTTTTAAGTTTTTTTAATCCTTCAGAAAAGTGCGTTTTCGGAAGTTCCTCAAAATAAGCACTTACAGAGGCAATGACGTCTTCGTTGTCCGTAAATCTCTGTCCACCGAGCCATTTTTTCAAGTTTGGAAATAAGAAAAAGTCACTGGGGGCTAAATCTGGTGAATACAGTGGGTGTTCGACCAATTCGAATTTTAGTTCTTCAATTTTAGCCATTGAAACGAAGCATGTGTGAACTCGGGCGTTGTCGTGATGAAAGAGAATTTTTTTCTCGCCAAATGTGGTCGTTTTTTTTAAATTTCTTCTTTCAGCTGCTCTAATAATGATGCATAATACTCACCAGTAATTGTTTTACCCTTTTCCAAGTAGTCAATAAGTATAATTCCACGTGCATCCCAAAAAACTGTAGCCATAACCTTACCAGCTGACTTTACGGTCTTTGCCTTCTTTGGAGCTAGTTCGCCTGTGGAAATCCACTGTTTGGATTGTTCCTTTGTCCCAGGAGTGTAGTGGTGTATCCATGTTTCATCCACAGTCACAAATCGACGAAAAAATTCCTCAGGATTCCGACTTATGCGCGCCAAAAGAGCCTCGGAGGCGACCACTCTATTGCGTTTATTCTCAGCTGAGAGCAAACGCGGCACCCATCTTGCCGATAGCTTTTTCATGCCTAATTTTTCATGTAGAATTGAAACAACTGCACCTATAGATATCCTTGTGGCCTCAGCTAACTCACGCACTTTTAATCTTCTATCCTTCAACACCATATCGTGGATTTTATTGATGATTTCGGGAGTAGTTGCTTCTACGGGCCTTCCTGAACGTGGTTCGTCACTTATTGATGTACGACCACGCTTAAATTCATTTACCCAGTTATAAACCGTTGCTAAGGCAGGGGCAGATGTGCCATGAACTGAGTCCAATTCATTTTTTATCTCATATGGAGTTAAACCCTTTAAATGAAAATGTTTAATTACCGCTCTGAACTCGTTTTTTTCCATTTTTCTTAACAAGCAATTTTTTTTTTCAATTGGTTATAAAAACACGTAAACTCAGAAGATGTGGACTGTGACTGCACCATATATCTAGTCGGGAGTGGTGCTGATTGAAAACAGATGATTTGGAGCGATTCGCACGCCATCTGTTGGTCATTCTAAAGACTTATTGAACTACCCGTAGGTAGTGCACTTTTTTATGAAGAAAGCTGTAAGGCCTGATAGGAAGAATATAAAGGTACTTACTTATACATGGTCCGGAAAATGCTGCCGAAATGGGATTCATTTCTAGCCAATAAAGAGATAAGAGATTTGTTTAAGCTGCGATTAGCTGCGAGATTCGTTTCTAGTGGAATTTTTCGAAACACGATTGTAAGTGCCTTAAGGGTTGCAAGTTCAAGAACTTCCTAAATCTTTAAAACTTGCTTAGTAGTAGTATAGTATGTGGTTGCGGAATGATTAAGCTACCTCTAACGAGGACGTGCTAAACCAGAGCACTCAGGCTAGAGCCCATTGTGGTATTCCCTTTTTTTTTGTTTTTCCTGATATTAGCCTTATTTTTTCCCTGTCGTTTTTCCTATACCCAGTTACAGAAGAGACCCGAAGGCTCCCGATACAACCTGCCCGGCTCCCGCGAAACAAAGATATGCTGATGTATCCATAGGTCAGTAGCCCGATAAGTTTTTTAAGCTGTCGGTATTGGCCACCCTACATCAATTCTGATGTATCCCCAGGTCCGCCGCCCGATCAATTTTTTAAGCTGTCGGTTATTTGCCACCCTGTCTCAGGTCAGAGGTACAATTTATCCTTTTGTTAATCAAAATCTAACATGTTAAAACATAATTTTCTGAAATAACATTAATTATTAACTGATTCTATACATTTTTTATATTCTAAAAAATTTGAATAATACATATTTTTTTAAAAAAACATTTATTTAAGCCACTTTTAAGCAACTTAAAATGATCCGAAATAAAGTGTAAAGAGAATAAAGTAAAGATTAAAAATATTGTGCAAGATATATGAGACATGGGGTGCAAAAGCAACTTAACTACGGTTAAGTTGTATTTGATAAAGCATACGTATTCTTATTTTACAACCCTTCATTTATAAATATGGCGCAACGTACAAATTTTTTTAGAAGGTTTACTGCGTATTATTTGAAAATTGCTCATGCAGCTGCCCGTATTTGCAGGGAATGCATATGCGGGGAAGCAGCTCCTCTCGTCTCACCTGCTGCCCTGAAGTTATATTTATAAACTCACACGAACGAATTGTTATACATTGATAAAATTCAAGGAAAAATATATTTATATTACTTTATTCGCACGCATTCTAAATAGGATGTACCCTCGACGGAACAAACATCTGATGGAATTTTAAATATTTATTTTGCTTAATATAATATATTTTTATAAATTACCATTTTAAGGTGATTTATGTAACTCCTTTACTCGGGTGTCTCGGCATCTATAATGTCTCATAGATACAGAAATTTAAAGCATTTACTAATTTTAATACATTGCCAAAGAAGTTAATTATTGTATAATTTATTTAATAGTATCAAATTCGGTTTAAAACAAAAACAAAAGCGTAGATGAAATTCAAAGTTTCAGTAATCAAATATTTACATAAATATAAAAGTCACTTCTCCTTTCAAGAATTGTAGTTGCTACTTCACATTACATAATCGAAATTTAAATCATTATAATTGCCTACAGTCACACATTTATAGCGAATTTCGAAATATCCTCAAAACCCTCAACCAACCCATTTGTAGAAACGATCATTCGGCGGCATCCACTATACTACTACTCTACAACGCACTCTCTCCCTCTCTCTTTCTCTCTCTCTCTCTCACTCTCTATCTCACTCTCTCTCTCAAATGAGGGAAGCGCACCGGCGCAGGTCAACTCGTCGACAGTTGTATACCTGCGCCGCCTCCTACGCCGGGGACCGAGGACGAGGGGGCTGCATTTCGTCATCGGAGCCGAAGGGAGACATTTTTATCGGCCTTTGTTTGTCGCCGCGTGCGCAGGGCCTTCGGCCCGATACCTACGTTCACGAAGTCCGCAAATATTTGCTCGCTGCGCTGGAATTTCGGCGAGGATGCGGCCTAAGTGTGTGGCTATGTAGAGCTCGTCAGTGTTTTTAATGGGGAATTCTGATTTGTTTGAGATGGAGGGGGGGAGAAGGGGGATATGTGTTTGCTTGTGGTTTTCAGTGATAAGAATTAATGAGTGTGGTCTTTGGACGAGATTTTTGGGGGAGATGAAAGGTTTTGGGGGATTCGTTATCGGGAGGTATTTGATGGATGAGATTAGAGGATGAAGTGCGAACGATTTCAAAAAGTGTACTAGATAAAAAATTAAATGATTGAATATAATTTTACAAATTTTAGTTGTTTACTAATTGATAATTTTTTTTATACCTTCGCCGCATCTCGACAAAAAAAATAATATAATATCCCTCTAATTAACACTGATGATGAAAACTGATTAACGATAGTTACTAAATACTCTATTACTAATTTACTATTTTATTGTAATGTTAAATAAATGCTTTTAAATAAAAAATATTTTTTGCAGAAACTTAATAATTTTTAAATGGAATATATATTAAAGTAATTTTCCGCTACTTCAATTTTAGCTTTTGAGTTTTTATTTTTACTTTTTGTTTTTTATATAGCAGAGGTAGTATATTAAATAATTCTGTTATTAGCGTATCTTATTCAAGTAACCAAATTTGTTTTATTGTTCTAGTAGTAGCTGCTAGAAACATTTAGTTGTATCAAATTTCCATTTTTCTTTAGTGTTTGTTTACCGTTCAGTACCAAATACTATATAATACTCCTACTTTTCTCAATAATTGAATTTCTATCTTCTGAAAATAGAACGACATTTCATTTTAACGCATCATGAATCAACGTGAATGACATGTTTTCCCATGCAACCTGAAAAAGCCTTTATCGCAAGGCCTACCTCGTCAAGCATTACCCAACTCCTAAAGCAAATTTCACTTAACCTTAAGTAATTTATCACTTACCACCCATTCTTTCACCTTATACTCTGCAGTCTTACTTAACAGCCCGGCGCGCGGCAGCTCCTCGACGGCAAAACACTCATAGACACTCGCGGCAGAACAACGTCAAGCCGGCAAACGTATTTCCCCCGGCCCCTGACGCGAGCGCACCGCAATTTAATCAGCGCGGCGCTCGAAAATCCCAGTGATCACGGCGACGCGCGCGCGATCGTCCCACTTTGCGCGCGCGCGCCATTATAATACGGCTGCATTGTCTAGTGCTTATTCAGGTACAGGTAAGACGTTTGTATCGCAACGCGAAAAATCAGAGACTGCCGGAGTTTCCTCATCCGCGTGTATAATGCCGCTGCTATCGCACCTGTAGTGGTATATATTGCGACAGTTGTTTGGCTGCGCCTCTTCGCCGGATTGTGAAGTGTCAAAAAAGAGCGATTGGGTAATATCGGCGAGCGATGAAGTTTAAGCTGGTTAATTGTACGGATTTTTTAGAAAAATTGATGATTTGGTTTGATGATTGTGTGAGGTTCTGTACAATGATGGAATCGCTTAATGATAGGGCATAATATAGGTAATAATTAAAAGTTTAAAATTGTAATTTAATGTTTTTAATTTATTTTACTGTGGTGCTTTAGTTTTATAGGTTACTTGTATATTTCACACGAATTATATATAAATAGTTAAAAGTAATGGAGCGCAAGTATTACAAATTGCTGAAATGCTGAAGTTAATATTGCCATTATCTTGTATTATGAAGATTAAAACAGAAGTAATGTATTTTGAAACCTTAATTCGTGTAAATTAAGATTTTTTAACGGGTAAGTACAGTAAAATAGTACATTAAATTTTGTGCATATTGTTACAATTGTATACCTATATTCTATACGGCAGGAGAACACAAATTAATTATGAATATTGTTTTCATTTTTAATAACACTTTTTATGGCTGTACGAAAAGAAACCGTACTGTTACGGATCCAGCTTCTGATCGGTTAAAAGTAATTCCTGATCAGCTCTTCTATACATAAAAAAAAGTATTACTGAAACTTTTTTGACTTTCAACTCGTATTTTTAAATAGTTAGTATTTGTTCAACTAGTGTTGAAAGAATTTTTTATAAAAGTAAGTGTGAGGTAATTATTATTTATGTAAAAAAATGATGAGAAAATGGATCCTGATCAGAAACTATTTCCGTTGTAGTATTCATGATAACATGTTTATACTTCGAGGATTAAAGCGCTACGAACTTTGCAGTTGTTATCAACAACAAATACTACTTTGCAACGATTCTCATCTGTTTATTGCGGGCTACAAACATTAAACAGTTATTTGTGTTATGTAAATGTACAGTATATTTATCTGGAACATACATATTATAACTTTAATTTTGTCTTGTGCTATAAGTATAAGTTATACAGAATAACCTGAAATTTACATGTAATATTGAAAAAGTCATAATAATTTACGCCAAAAAAGATTTTTCGTAAAATTACTTGCCCAGCTATTCGTATCCAATCTCGTGCTAAGCACTTACTTATAAAATGATCTGCATTTTAATTAGTACTCAGAAACCGCATGGAGCGTCGATTTCGCATAAAAAAGTGCAATGCACTCAAAATCTAAAAAAAAACTGTCTTTTCAGCAATTTCACAAAATATTTAGTGTACATACGCTCTCCTTAAAACACATAAAATAGGTACTCTCACATCCCATTTATTACATCCACGCAATCACCATACTTTATCACTCTCTTCTAATTACAGCCAAACACCCAATCATCCACGCGCAACCACCAAACCCCATAAAATGTTGCTCCTCGGTTCTCCACCACCACTGTAAATCCAAATCCCACCTCTCCTGGAAATTTCCAGAAATTTAGTGAGTGCATCGCCTCATCGAGCCACCATATAAGGCTCCCCATACTGCCATCCATGCGCGCAGATATCAGCCTCTGCAACCGCAGCAGCTCTAAGCCGCTCTCCCTATATACACGACAGGACGCGACAAGCACGGATAAAAGGGAGGACTCTCTTTCTCTCTGTCCGCAGCGTAAAACGCGTTACACGCCCACGTATATAACTCCGCGCATGCTCGCGGAAAGGAGGAAATACGCCGAGCAGCACCGTGATTACGAAGGCAAAGTCGCGCGCATCTTTTGTATACATATATACGGGTTCGAGCGCGGTAGCTGTACAGCCTCGAGTGCGGAGGTTTGAGGCGGCTGTTACAGCCGTGCCGCGAGGTGCTGCTCCGTATAGCTGTGGCGCACACAGCCACCGGTCGACCTTGACGAAAGAACGTGACTTTTCTCCTTTTTGCGGCCCCCTCGCCGCGGAGCGGAGCGTCCTCGTAAAGGGCGAGCTTCGCGCGCGGCTCCCTTACATAGTTCGAGAGCGAGGGGGGAGGCAGCGAAGAGAAGCGAGGCTAGATGCAAGGCTGGTGATGCACTGCACGCTGATGGTCAGCTTGTATGAGAAGAATTGGGGGTGATTGGGGTTCGAGGGCGTAGGGGTGTGAGGTAATTCTCGAAATCGGCGTGCATCGATGGTGTGGATTTTGGTGATGGTTGAGTTTACTGTAGTTCATGGGTTGTATAGATACGCAGTTGTTGTTTATACAGGAGTTCTATTAAATACAGATATCTAACAGCGTACACGAAAAATAGAAATTAAACTGGATGCGGGTACTTTTTATTACAGATCAAAATGATGCTCTCGAAGATTGTTAATGAAAAATCCTTGTTTTCTTTTTCTTTATTTTCGATATTATTTGTCATTTGGAGAAGTTCTATGCAATATCAATAGCAATATCGATATATCACGATACTAATACAAAATTAGAGCTAAATTAATTGCGCGCACTTGTTACAACTCCAAATGATGGTCATGGAATTATGTATAACGTTTTAATTTTATAATTCGGGAAACGATAATTCTACTCCGATTTTTACTATGTACATTATAAATTGTAAGCATACATTTTTTCAGGGAATCCTCTTGTAACAAATTTATTTTAATAAAATATAGTTTAAAACTACATGACTGATTTTTTAGAATTTTAAAAGGACGTGGACAAGATTTACGGTCACATATAAATGTTCGAACCGCTGTAATCACTATTTAAGGATTTCCTCATATATGGATGGTAATTTGGTAAAAAATGATTTGTCAGAAATCTGCAAAATATTTGTTGGAAGTATAAATTCTGTAACATTCTTACACAATATTTCGTCCTTGCCAGTTTTGTCGAAATTTAACTGATTTTGTTAGAAGTGCCCGCAGAATTTGCCACAGTTACATATTAATCAGTTGCAAATTGGAACAAAAGTAAGAATTAATTCTTCTGACAAATTCTGCAAAATTCTAACATATAATTTTGATAAGGGATATTTAGAATTTTTAGATAGAATATTTTGGGTTGGGAAGTGTAATTGTGTAAATAGTTCTATGTAATGCCATCACATTCTAACCTCTATAAACACCTGAGCATTTTGTCAGTCAAATAAAAAATGCATTGCTTTTTAAAAGAAAAGGAAGTTATCTTTAATAATCTTAAAATGCTTTGAAATTTACACTGATAATTTGTTAAGTACTGACAGAAAGATGTATTCATCCAAATAAGTCTATAAATTTGCAAGATTAGATATTATCTAATGTTTATAAATTTTATTGATACTGTATATTTTGAAAAGCATGAACGCCATGATATTTTTGTATGAAAAAATGAGTCCAGTGAAAAATTTTAATCCATAAACAAAAAGAGAGGAATGTTTGATTTGAATATCCAGCATAGCAAATTTGAAATACATGATTTTCCACTTTCAGTATTTATAAATAAATCAAAATTAAAAAAAAAATATCCTTGATAAAAACCCATCTAGTTTAATCCAGATTTTGAAGCACTTTAATAAACTGACATAAGCGCCATTAAACAGGATATACATCGCACCGATACATAAATTACAACTCACTTCAAAGTAACCATAATTTTTGCTATAATGTATACGGACAGATTTAATGTTATAATCAAAATGTTTTTCCAAAAAATATAAAATTATCTAACTAATGTTGTTGTAAATACTCAATTAGTTGTAATTACTCAAACATCCATGTGTAAAATAAAACATAACATGCAAAGTTGCATTATTAGATTTTTATATAAATTCATAATTAATTGACTAATAGTTATAGCACTGAAATTCATGCATTTGAAGGCAGAGAAATTTTAAATAAATATCTGATTAATTTCAAAGAAATACGTTTATATGCAACAATAAGTGTACTATTGTACCATATACTGTCTCTTATTAACAAACCAACATTTAAAACAAAAGCCTCGACAAAGCCGTCGGACTCCTACCAAGAAACCTACCCAAATTTACTACTCGTTACAATTTTCCAACACAAGCGGAAAAGTCCTACCCATAGACACTCTCCTCTCAACCACCTCACGTTTCTCATTCCCCCGAAAAGAAAGTCACACCTTCCCCAAATGAACTCCCGAGCCCCAGGACCATTCAAATCCACTCTCAATCGTCCTCAAAGGAACGTGACTTTTCGCTTTCCCGCGTCTAGTCCTCTTGTGCGCCGGTGCGCAGAGCGGCTAACTCGCTGCATTTGCGCCTTCGTGCCTGGGAAATATCGCACGAGCCTGGGAACGTCGTCTTCCTTCTTTTTTTGCAGCGCGCGACCGGGGCTTCTCTTTTTTTTCCGCCTTTCTAGGTATAGTTACGTAGCTGCGAGCGAAGAGATTTATTCTCCGGGATGCGGCCTTTGGCGCATGAGTGCATTGTCCGGGTGATACAGTTTTATTGCCCCGACGCGACGAGTCAAAGAGGATATGGTGTATAAGTGTCGTGCGAAGGGCTAATGCGGCCGGCGAAGTCGACGACACGCGCGCGGAGTTTTAAATGGACTGGAGCTGATGCGTCTTTCGTTGCGAGGCGGATTTGGTAGTTGGCTCGTTGAGCAGGTAAGGAATTTTTTTAAGAATCTTTTTTGGGGTCGTTGTAGAAATGTGCTATGATTTGTTTGCAATGTCATTTTGGATTTAAAAAGTTGTCAAAATGACTTCTGAAGGATTTTGAATTATTTTTACTTAAAAATCTTATTTAATACTAGCGCCAAAGTCTCAGTTACCGTCACCCACAGAGTGTAGTAAACAAACAATATTCGCATGGTTAAAATATACTTATTAATTTATGCAATTTGTATAAAAGGCTCACAATACGTTTTATTATTTCATGAAATTTATAATGCTTTATTTCTCTCGGTATAATGTTGATAATTTTATTCGTGGTAACTTGATATTGGATTCGAGTTAAAACACATATATCTTTTATCAATTATCAACCAAATTTCATGTAATTTTTATGAAAGAATTTTAGCACACAACAAAACTTAGCTTTATTTAATATAGACATAATGAATTTTAAAATATCAATGTACTCTATGTAAAATAAATGTTTACAGAATATGCATTACTTCTTACATCAAAATGATACGAAATAAACCTCGCACCTATAAAATTACAATGAAAAACTATGAAACAACTCTTTATGAAATAATTTAATTAAATTACTTTTAATTACTCTAGAAAAAACAAGCTCTTTCAATATCTAATTCAATATTCCTCTTACTAATCCAAACACATCTACATTTTCACCGTCAAAACAAATCCCATCTACACAACTCCGCCTCGAGAAACGAAAACTTCGAAAAACGAACAATTAAAACTCAATTATCGATAAAACGGTACTCTCAACTCGCTCGCGCGCGCGTCAACCTAAATTCCAAATTCCCTAAAAGTGGACCAAACATCCAGACGACAACGTCGACCGAATACAATATCTACCCACGTGTACATATCAATCTCTCCTCTCCCTCCTTCTCTATTCCCTCTTTCTCGCGTGTGCATACACGCGCATATCTCTCTTACTCCTCTTTTTCTCTCTCTCTCGTCCCGTTCCTCTTTCTCTCACTCGGCTCGCGTCCCAGAGCAGTGTCCAGCTCGAGATACATCTGCGGCCTTCACGGTACACGAGTCACTCGAATTAAATTGAAGGGCAGACAGCTACAGCTACAGCTACGCAGATGCGCGACCCAATGGAGAGAGAGAGAGAAAAAGACCGTACATACACACACTCGTACGAAGGAACCAGTCGCAAGTGAAAGACAGACAGAGAGAGAAAGAGAGAGCGATATCGGCATTGCAGCCGCGTCACTTCGAGTCATTGCGCGGCGGCGGCGTAAGCTCGTAAATTATTTTTCATCGGGCTCCGCAGCGGACGACGTCGAGCCGCGAATGCATGCACCGCTGGCCGGTCAGGGGAAAAATAATGTTGTTTGCGAAACTGGACGCGAGAGAGAGAGAGACTGCAGCGTGATTTTTCGCGAGCGTAAAAGTATATACGCGAGGCATGGCGCTGCGCCGGCTGTTGTTCCGCGCGCTGGTAGCGATTAATTTTTGCTGCTCTTTGTGAGTTATTGGTTCGGGCTGTGTATGTGTGTGTGTGGTTTTTTCGACGTGGAGCGTGTAATTATAAGGCTTTTTGGGGTGTAATTTGCATTTTTTGAAGGATGTTCGGCAGTTAGGGAGTTATGTTGAAATGAAAGTATGGACTTGTTTGGCTTTATAAGTATGGAAAATGTTGGGATTTAAATGAAGGGGGCCTTGCGTCATTATAGATGGCTGAGTGCTTTGAAAAATGTATTGTTCTGCACTTATATTACGTATGTTTATTTGATAAAAAGATAATTTATAATGAAAATTAAGATTGTCCCGTTTCCCCTTCATGTCTGATTATTTTGTAGACAAAAACCTGAATTAGATTTTTTTGCTAATATTTGTGTGTGTATAATTAAAAAGTAAAACTTTCAAGGATGATTGAATTTTTACAATAGTTGTCCTTTTTATCTGTCAAATAAGTCACATTAGATGAAAATATATTTTTTGTAAAATATAATATGAATTTTTTAAGTAGCAGGACGTATTTCCTATCAGACCCGAATGGTAAATTAAAAGGAGAGTCTATAAGGGCTGTTTTACGACCCAACGATATCAACTAAGTTTCTGTTATTCTGATATTCTTAATGAATTATTCGTAATAAGCGGCAAATTTAAGATAAAAGGCCGACGTTAGTTAAACGTCGTTAAATCGAGTTGTAAGAAGGAATAACTTATATAATTATAAATAAAATTCTCTTGTATTTCACATTTCTCTGAATTGAAAATAAATATAAATATTTATCTAACTTTGACCAAAAGCCGCACGTTTAGCTTAAAATTACCGTTTATAATGAATTATTCATTAATAATATAAAATAATAACAAACTAAGCTGTTACCTTTGTAGCCGAAAACAGTCCTTATGAAGCCACCTCCTTGTAGCCTAAGAAATCGAAACTCTCATTTTCATGTATGCCTGCTTCTTTATTTCAGTGATCTAAGTATTGTTTGATGTAAAGAACATAAAATATCAACATTAAATCATATTTAATTATTTATTTTTGCAACTACATGAGTATAATTAAAATCACAAATACTTTAAAAAATGTTTCTACAGAAAAGTTTGTCATACAAAGATTATGATTTCTTGAACACGCCCACACATTAAAGATTATTCGTAGGTATAATTTGCCGACGTAAAACACGTGCAAAGCAACAAAGAGAGAACACCGAACGTAGGAGAAGGACAAGTACATAAACGTCAGCTCAAATAACCATAAATGAACGGAAAAAAAAGGAACAATCAATTATTAATTTATGACGCCCTGAATAATATGCTACCAATTCCTTCTCTTCGCGTGTATATTGAATCATTTTCATTTCATAAAAACAATACACTTCTCTCTCTCTTTCTCTCGCTCTCTCCTACTCCTATAGTCCTACGGTACTGCACACTGTTAACAGGCCGGCCTCGTAAAAATTTGCGCTACCGCTCGTAAAATCGCGTAATAAAAGCCTCAAGTGCGGTAGACGCAGCATCGACTTTGCCTACTGAACTCGAATTACTTCATTCATTCGGTTCGCGCTGCATTTCCGAGGAAATTCCTAAACCGATAACGCTTTCATGCCGCGTGATTTGTGGCAGTTGTAATTAACAAATGGAGTTGAATTTAAAAATTATTTTTTAACAGCAGTAGCGTATTCTAGAATGCACATATTTTATGTATAATTCATAGACAATAAAACACTTTTAATGTATTAATTTTAAAATAACTGGTTGTGTGAAATACTGTTTTTTTTTTAATTAATTATTTACAAATTGCAATGCAACTGATATCAGTAATATCAGTATCATAATATCGCGTGTTTCTGCAAAAAGTAAGTGATTATTTATTATTATGAATTTATTTTAAAATTCTTTCAATTACGTTACTATTTATTTTTGACTTCTAATTAAATAGAATTCAGAGAGTGAATTTTTTGCAAAAACACTCGTGAGGAATTACAGATAAAGGTTCAACTAAGTCCTAATAGTTTCCCAAGCATCAAAACCCGATATATATATTTACTGGTAACCGAAATTTCCTTAAGGTTGCCATATTACTTGCACCCATCTTACCTCTACTGAAAGTAGCTCCACTACTAACAATTTGATTTATGTCAATCAAATATTATGTAAATACCTATCACTTCTTTAAAAAAAACCTATTTCAATGTATAATAATTAGTCTAAATTGTTGGGCTACTTATATCCGGCATAATAATACTAAAAGCATCCAAGATATTACAAATTCAACATAAGCTGAATACCCGCCTGTCAAAAACAGTTACACATTTGTATTGATACGATATTAATTATCAATTTTTTGTCTTCGTGATTGTTAATGGTGAAAAATAATAGTTGGTAAATGATACATCAATTAACATTGAAGTTAAACAATCTTCGCACGTTGTTAAATGAGTTATTCAGAACTATAAGGTTAAGTTATCTGTACTAGATAAAATTAGTTTTAAAAGGGCGGCAACCCTAAAAAAATGCATAAAGTGAAAATATGGTTTAATAAAATGTAAAAGAGCTCAGCCCGTATATTATAGATGAGAAAATATCCACTATTAAACTGCATGTCATAAATATATCGAGCAATATATCTATAAAGTACTAACTTTTAAGGAATTGTTCATAATTTATTTAATATTTATTAACAGATTGAATGAGATAGAGCGAGATATATATCACTCGATATGCCATTAATATTGAAATAGTTTTATAGCGTTTGCACAATTTTCAAAATGGACTTGTTTCACTATATAGATCTGGAATCTCCGCATAGTAACCTAAGAAAAATAAAATCGCAAACTTCATCGTCCGTCAGTTATACACTACCTACCCATACACCCAGAAATAACTTCTCAGCCTTCACATCTCAAACAACCAAGAAGATCCTCGCGAACTTCAAAACCCAACCCCGTGAATAATGAAAATGTTACGTCTCTCAATTCCGATTCCCCTACAGAACGTGCGCGCACACAGCGACAA
The DNA here is from genome assembly GCA_949152435.1 of Gastracanthus pulcherrimus. NCBI lineage: Eukaryota > Metazoa > Arthropoda > Insecta > Hymenoptera > Pteromalidae > Gastracanthus > Gastracanthus pulcherrimus. The sequence continues at coordinate 201,504,756 of OX424572.1, forward strand.
GAACATTTCACCAGCCTGCACCTATACGCATACACAATACCAAAAAAGCCACAAGTATCACGCGCGCGCGCGCCGGGCATTAAAACGGCGGTATCTCGCCGCTGTACATATAATATATATACGCGCGAAGCGTAGGTCGCTGCGCTCGCTTGTCGGTTTTATCGGCCGTTTGCATTCTCGCGTGTCCAAGGATCTTTTCCACTCGCGGCGGCAGCTGCCGGCGCACCACCTTATATACGTAAAGCCTCGCCTATCGCGACACTTTTGCCTGCTTTATGCCCGGCGAAATACAATGAAAAATAAGGGGTAAAAGAAGACGCTGCAGCTGACTCGCGAGTGTCGATAGGGTATATACAGAAAGACAGAGAGAGGAGAAAAAAAAGGAGGATGGGGGTATATATATATATATATATATAGAGAGAGAGAGAGAAGCGGCGAGAGGACTCGTCAAGGCCGAGTTTTTGCCGATTTCGCATTAGCGTAAAGCCGCCTCTCGTCTGCACCGGCCGATCGATTTCGCTCCGCCAGTCCGCGTTACGCCGAACGCGCGCCAGAGCGAATAGATATTTATATATACGTGGATGTGTGTATGTGTATGTGTGTGTGTGTGTGTTGATGTGTGTGAAAAAGGGGTGGAAGGCAGGCGCGGATAATGTGGATAAAAGCGTGCAGGGGGTGAGGGAGAAAAAAGGAAGGAGGAGCGAGAAATGATGCGAAATGACGATCTCGTTTTGCCGGCTAGATGTGTGTACTTTTATGTGTCCACGCTTCATCGAAAATACTTTGCTGGTAGTGATGGGTAGGTATGTGAGTGCGATGCTCGTTTTTTTGCCGAGTATAAGAAATGGTAAAGTGAATGGGTGATTGTTTTTGCAGTGGTTTAATTTATATATTTCAGTATTGAACGTAGATACTGAAAATTCTTTGATGTAATTTGAAATTTTTTACTTCAATAGACAAGTTAGTATGATTAGGTGCATGAAAAAAGCATCATGCTATTTATAAGATAATTAGTCAAATTTAAGAAATTTAAAACTATGGCTCATAATTTTGTTTCGTAATTAATCAGAAATCTATTAATTCTGTATTGTTGTTTTAAGATATTTAAGGTGGGTCTGCACTGATTTTTTAAAAAAAAATTTAATATGTTATTAGTAACGAAAGAAGAAGAATATATACCAATTTTGAGTAATTTTCACTTTCCTAATCCTAATTCATATATCAACCTAATAAATTCTCACTTACTTTAGAACCCGTAACAAACAAAAGTTAGTATTTCTTATTCTAATTTTCTCGTAAATAGCTTGAAAAAATATACCTTCATTTTAAATAAATATATGACAAAAAATACCATGTTTTTGTATACATATTTAATCGGCAAACATTTTTATGTTTATTAGATCCCAAAATTTTCTTATACAATATAAAAATTCAGTTGAGGGTACGAAATAACACTGAACTTGAGAATTTTTTTCATACGGGTAATATTTTGAGTCATTATTTAATCCATATTCATAAATAATCAAACAAGCAAAAAATTGATGAACTCCGATTTTATATATGTAGGACTTGAAAAAAATTGTCGTAATAAAAAGTTCTTCATTTCTACTATATTTTAAGATTATGATAAAATTATTATTACCGTATTGGCCGTACTTGTTAAAAATTCGTATTCTACTTTTTTAACAAGTTAAGAATTATTTCAAATTTCATGGAAATACTGTTCAAATATATATATATATATATATATATATATATATATAATATATAGGGGAGAGTGAATCGTTTTCTTACACTCATGCTTGACTTTAAAAATAAAAATATACATATTAGAAAATACATTTAAGCTGAACATTTTTAAATAGTTAATTGTGATTGTATATTTAATAATTATATTAATAATTGCAAGGGTACAATTTTTATTAATCAATTAACAACTTTTACTTACAGAGTAATTTATTTGTACTGCAGGAAACATTTCCCAGATTATATTGTACACAAAAGGTAACGGCTAATATACATATTATGAATCAAAGAATCAATAAAGTCTAGCAAATTATACAATTAATTTATAATGACCAATATTATTTATAATTATCTAGTAAACACCAGTACTAATGAAGTCGATTTAGTCATAGTACAGTTTCACCACTCCGTAAGTAACTCCTCAACTCTCATCTACAATTTCATTATAACTGATTTCAATTTGCGCGTTAGTTCGTGCATATAACGTTCATAACTTTTAACGCGTCAAATGAAAAACCGGCTCTTTATATACACAAAATATACCGTACGGCCATCAATTGGTGATTGTAATTGGCGACGCGAGTGCACGTGGTGGCGTGACACGAATATTGTATATCTTAATAATTTGAAAGGATGCCTCGAAATCGACCTCTTTGCATGCACAGCGCGCGAGTATACGTATAACTCTCGGGGAACTTCGAGACCAGAAGCTCATAACCGCACGATTTTAAGACGCTTAATTGCCTTCAATAATTACTCGCCTGATGGCGGAAGTACGTAACGATGAATTTTAACGCGGCTGTTTTCAATTTACATTAAGAGCATTACAACGAGAACTGTGGAGTAGGCGAGCATAACGGCCTTATAGTTTAGATTCAAAATAAAATACAGAGCAATGATGAGCCGTTCTGTATTTGCAATGCTCAAAATGTACTTATGCACGTTTTGACCTCAATTTGACGCTTGAAATTTACGAAATGATATTTGCAGTTTACTTATCTTGAATTTTAAAAGACAGAGATTTATGGATGTACAAATAGGTGATTATAAAAAAAATTAGACTTTTTATATCTTGTGAATTTTATTGATTTTTACATGATAAAAAAGTTTTAATAAATTAATAGGTATAATTTATTAATATTATTAATTAATTAATTAATAGAAGATTATCTGATTTATCGAAAATCTGAACATCCCATTTATTTCGGATAAATCATATTTAATGGTCCAAATTCACATACTTGTTGCATATATACATATTACCAAAATTATTATACAATTTCGATGAAAATATATGTTTAGTTAACTAATACTAACAATGACATATCAATATTTCATTATATCTATTATATTATATAATCATCATATTTTTCAAAAACAACTTCTTCTTATCAGGAACCTCCTACGAAAATTAGCGAATTTCAGCATTGCAGACGAAAACTATAATTTTCTCAGAGAATCTAGGAAAGTGTTGGTATCAATCAGAAAATCTTAAAAGTGAAATTTTTAATTGTGCTAGTCTTCGTAAGGAACGTCGATAGTCACAGCTATGGACAACAAATTTTGATGATGTTTTGGGAAATGCCTTTTGGTTTCTAGAAATGAAGACTTTAAATGGTAAGAGTGACTAAGTGACTGAGTTGTTCCAATCTTAAGTTGCATGTTATGTTATCTAAAATACACGCTTTATTAGTGAATAAATCCTCGAATTGTAACTCAGCCCCTATTCAATCTTTATAATATACAGGATGAAAGACAATTACAATTTTTTTATTGATAAGTAAGATTGCAAAATAAATTATAGTTTAATTTCACCGTACTCTTAGAGCGATTTTCAATCGACCACAACTGTACAACCAAGTAACATTTATCTTCTTTCATTTTACATAATAATGCAAATATTTTTCATATTCATTAGACACTGAATGAGTTATGACTATTAATAGAGGTACCATATTCCGCTAATAAAACGTCACTCTGACCAGTCAACGTCTTCATTATAAGATACCAGAAGACATCTCTCAAAACCTAATCAGAATCTATGATCCACTCACGTGTGTGAATTTCGAAATATTTGTCTTGTCGAATATCTTCCTGTTAATTCAAAATATACCAATCTATGTATATATAATTTTCAGGAAGATAGTTTATTTATGTAATTTTAGTTTACCCATACATTGTAGCATATTTCTTACCTTCATTTGGAAATACTTCCAAAATTGGTGAATGTGCTAAAAACTTTTATTTTTTGAGTATCAGCTAGATGCGAATAGATTTTGAAGACACATTGTTATTTTCTGTTAAGTCATCTGTTTCCATATGGTGTATATGTATATACATTTATTTATACACCTATTTTCGCTGTTAACATACGAAGATAATTATCTAATAAATGGTACCATAGAAACCACCAAAAAAACATCCTTACACACAGTAAAATTGAACGTTATTCATCATAATTTGACCACAAAGCATGATAAATTTTACCGTCAATCACGCCAATTCTCATCGTATATCACGGTAATTATTGCCGTAAAGCCAGAATATCAACGTTTACCACGATCTTCTCCCTACCTTCCATCAAAGAATCATCCACATATGCATCATTCCTAAAACCATCCACAATCTTCATCTTCTTACAATCCAAACCTGCCCTCACACTCGGACCTCCGGCAAAAAAATCAGGTCCACGCCAGAGACACAAAAGCCCATCCACGCGTCCGACTTTCGAACCACCTCTCCCGATTCCGCACCATGTGCAACGCACCAAAATACACGCTGCCCGAAGTAGGCCAGCAGCAGCAGCAGGAGCTGAAGCTGGAGCCATGCGCACCGCATCCTTCGTGGAATCCGCGTTCGCGTCAGCGCGTTCATTACACCGATGCATGTATATGTATAAAAGCCGCGTGCCAAAAAGGAAGAGGTAAGAGGAGGGAGGAGTCGTCGTCGCGCAAAGCGCATCGAGTGGAAAGAAAGAACCCGTTCTTTTTAGGTGAAGTGTTGAGTGTATATAGGGAAATGCGCGTGTGCTTGGGTAAATGAGAGTTTGTGTGTAAAGGAGAAATTTTGTTTGTAGGTAAAAGTGAGATAGTAAAATGTGCTGTGATGGGTTTTGGTAATGTCTGATAGTGTGCAGATGATGTAATGGAACAACAGCGGTTGTAAATGGGATTGTATGTAGAAGGCGATGAAATGTATTCGTATGTTTATAGGTATTTCCTGCGGATATGTAAATGATTTAAGTCTAATCTAATCTATTGCCGGTATGTCATCTCCGTATCATTCTCACCACGTCACACTGTTATGAGTGCATAAACCAAATAGATACAAAAATAATTCATTGTAATTTAAAGGTTTAAAGTGGATGAATCATTTATGCAGTTAATGGACTTTTGATTTAAGTTTAAGTCCGCGTTAAATTACGATTATTTTTATCTTAAAATTTCACTTCCATCGCATTTTGAACGAAATACCTTAGCTTTATAACGGATATAAAAAGTGAAATATATACTTTTAAGCAATCAAAAGTGTAGGTGATGTCAGATACCATATGTTTTTTGTAATGTACGCAATGTCATTTTTACAGTTTTACGAGTGAAAATATGTAACTTCGCAAAATTATACATAACATTTTACTTATAAACATAAGTTCCACATGCACATCCTTGAAGCTGAATTTTGGAGCTGAATAAAAAAGCTCTTGATCTCGTTTGTAGACTGTCTGAATAGTCAGTAAAAGTATCACCTAATAAAAAGCATGTCTTTGTGCACGTTTGTATAAGAAGCTTTTTACCAGTGCTACGCGAATTTCGGAAAACACTTAACTCTTACTTCAATAACTTGCTCATAATATGATTAACTGCAAAAACTTAAATTTGATTTGTCTCTTGAACTGTCCTTGGTTAACAACTGTTAATTTAGAATCCAATCTACCTAGAATCCAATTCTTCGATTTAATTACATTAAGAAATAAAATAAATGATTTAATAATTTTAGAATTCAAAATTAATTACTAACTGCCTAAATATTGTCTGGTAATAAAAATTCCATACAAAAAAAAAACATTATGTAATATTTCAAAAATCCTTAATAGACCATTATATAAAACTGTATTAAAAATCAAGGATTCGTCTCTTACAAGGAGAGTCTTAGATCTTTGGGTCACGGATTCGGCTGAGGCCGAATTTTTTTGCCGAATTCGGATTTGGGAGTTGTTTTCTGGTATCTAAAATCGATTCCTTTTACCCATAGTTTCGTTCCATGGGCCCTTGTTTTCGACATATAAGCTATTTTATCCTAAATATGTATTATAGTAGTGAAAAAAGCTACCTCTTCTTTTGGCCATAACTCTGCACCTTTTGAGAATAAGAAATTGACCCGAATAGCAAATAAAAGTAGGCAATAAAGAGCCTTAGTTTGAGTTTTAGAACATAAAGAAACAATAATTTTTTTTAATGTTATGAACAATTGAAAATGATGAATAAAAATCATCATACTAAATTCGGTGGTTTTCACTCATTTTTATTCGTCATTTTCAATTGTTCATAACCTTAAAACAATTAAAAATTTGTCAACGTTCCAAACCTCAAATTGGATCTCTTTTCATCTACTTTTATTTGCTCTTTAGTTCAATTTTTTATTTTCAAAAGGTGCAGACTGATGACCAAAAGAAACGGTATCGTTTTTCACTTATATAATATATATCTAGGGTGAAATAGCTTATATCTCGAAAACAAGAGCCCGTGGAACAAGACCAAGGGTATAGGAAACCATTTCTAGGTACCAGAAAATACCTTCCAAAGCCTCAGCCGAATCCATGACCCAGAGGCCTAGAACTCTCCTTGTCAGTTCAAACAATAAATACTTCAGCTTACAAACAGACTCACGCACCTCTTCAAGAATTCAAATCCCATTAATTTCAAAACTAACAATTCGCTTCGCAAAAGACCCCCAAAAGTTCCTTCCGTTCCCCTACCACCTCCAAACAGGGTCAACAGTCGCCACCCTCAATCCATCTCTCACCCCCCAAAGACTCCACTCATATCCTCTCTGGTCTCGTGACATACACTCTCCTTCTCCGTCCTCTCTATGTCCGCGCATAATGTTGGACACACACATGCACAGTGTGTGTCTCTCGCTCCCAACTACATACGTCCAGCTCTCTCGCTCTGCCTTTGGCCGGCCTTGAAACGTATAACGCGCGAGGAATCATCCGTCGAGGCGAGTCAGTGGCCTCTACACACCTCCTCCTCCTCCTCCTCCTCCTCCTCCTCCTCCGCCTTTGCCTTGTCCGAGAGGGAGTCGACCTCGGGCTCTGATGCTCGCGCGCGCGCGCTCGGCCGTTCCTTCTTCTTCCTTCTATATATATATATATATATATATATATATATATATATATATATATATATATATATATATATATATGCATGTGTTTATGTGTGTGTGAGAGTGTGTGTGTATGTGTGTGTGTGTGTGTGTGTGTGTGTGTGTGTGTGTGTGTGTATACGTACATAGATGCAAGTTTCACGAGGAGTATGAAGAAGAGGTGGGAGGACGGTACATACACACACATACAGGACGATGATGATGATGATAATGATGATGATCGCGAGCCCGGCCAGCCGAAGCAGCGCGTTATATGCACCTCGAGAGAGAGTGTGGAGGCGTTGCGCGCGCGTCGCGAGATATATACGTTGGATCCGGCGAGGATGCGTGTGTGTGTGTAGAAAAAAATGAATGAAGGAGGCCCCGTGAAAGGTCACTTTATAAATAGCTGGCCGGTGGATATATTTAGCCGGGGATGAGAGAGCTGTCCTAAGTCCGATTCTGCGCATGGGCTAAAGTATATATACATGAGGAAGCGGTCGGTCGGTTGGTGTTGTGTAAGATTGTGCGTGTGTGTGTGGAGTGCGAGAAGGTGACACTCTTATAGTGCTAGACGCTGCGAGGATTATGTTGTGCGGGTTATCGAGAGAGAGGTGCTGTATATATTTCGATTTCTCGGAGGAATTCCGAGTCCTGGCTAAAGAAGCTCCTTGGGCGGTTCGAGTTTATTTTGCGTCGAATGATGATTTTATACGAGCGCGGTGTGAGGATTTTTTGCGTAGATGGAGTTTCTGGTATTCCTTTGTATTATTCCCATTTAAAAAGCGGTAATGTTACTTATGCATTTACTTGTGCAATAACTTACTTCTAGTAGAGGGGTTAATGGGTATTAAGTTTTCACTTCGAATTGGCCAAAGCCATATTTTTGTTTTATCCCACCAATTAGCTGTATACATAAAATACATTGAAGTTTTAACAATTTTTAGAAAAATGATTTATTAGTGTGTAAAACTAATCAATCACCACGAGCTATAAGCCTCAATCATCAAATGCATTCTTGAGATTCTTTTACTTCATTTTATGTACTCGGATAGATACAACTATATTATAGTTACTATAACTACACCGGAAATAAATTAATCTAAAGAAAGAATCCACAAGCAAAACTAAATTCAATTATTGAATAATAAGAAAGATTTTTATAAAACTTATACAATTAAATGTTTGTTTTGTTTTGATATCTTCTGCCTGGCGGGATTGTCAGGAAAATGCTGATAAACCTTTCTTAGGGTCCGTTTATGGTGAAGGAACAAGGTTGTATCTAAATGTGTCTAACTATATCTTCTACTACGTATAAGTAAATCTATATATATTGCCGAGAGTCAACTCCGCGCCTCACTTATATATGCGCTCTTAGACACATCGTAATACATTGTAGGAGTTCGATGTATAATATGATAAATTTACTAATGGAAACCAAAACTTCGTTATCCAACTAGCCGTCTGAAACGGTAATTATAAGACTAAAGGCATGTTGCGATCGAATGTCATATTTTAATGAAGTAAATTCAAGAAATTATTTAAAGGAAGAATATGTGATTTCAGTTTATAGCTTATGATGATAATTTTTAATTATATTTTTTCATACAATTTACCCAATGATTAGCAGGTTTGCCTTTTATATGCTGATTATTGACAGGGTAATGTGAAACGTAAATATTCTCTATTATTTATTACATTTATATAAAAACTAAATGTATTCACTAATGCATTTACTATTAAGAGAAATCTACATCCAATAAAAACATTAATTTTCATCATAAACTGATATTTGATTGCAATGCAGACCCCAATCCTGGAGTGACGTACGTTACCATATATATGCAACTATATAAAGTAATCCCTTATTGGAAAGTAGTTCTTACAAAGTCTCGACTTATAGATCGTGTTGCAATTTAAACGTTCAACTCTAAAAAAATTAATTATAAAACGTCCGCAATCCCTAAATAATCTTTCTTAATCCTGGCTAAAAACTTCGGTGCCCCAGTTACTCTCTCAGTCCTGTGCAACGCCCCCGCACAAATTCCATCATCATCACCGCATGCTACACTAGATATAAGAGCCTAAGTAAAGTGAAAGGTGTCACCCAGTATCAAAGAAATATGGTCCTCCCAAATCATCCGTAGTCTAATTCCCTAAAAAAAAGACACTTGCCCCACATTACCGAATCACGCAATGCCGGACACGTCCCATTAACCATCATCACGATATACGACGATAGTAAGTATATGACTGATATAAAAAATTTGGGTAGATGGTAGCAATTTGTCAATGTTCAAATCAGGATGGCAAAATATCATGCTATTTGGACAGAAATAATTAGCAGCTAGAGTGAACCTGCTGAAACTATTATAGGAAATTTAAAGCTTAAACCAATAGATCGACAACAATTTCCTAAAATGAACCATATTGAATTAACAATTAGCGGAGAATATTCCGCCATCTCATACAAAATAACTTTTTCCATGATATGATATATAACAACGATTTCTATTGCAACAAATGCAACAATTCGGTGAATACTCTGTACATCAATCACACGTATATTGTGACTTTCTATTTATGTCAAGCAATTAATAATAAGTTAAACTTATGTTATTACTCATTTCTGGCTGGATAATGCAACTTGCAGAATCTAATTCCGAAGAAAATATAACAAAGGGTGACCATGGAGTCTGATTCATGAAATTTGATGAAACTTTGAGGATCATTTTCTAGTACTTGAAATTGTATATTTGATACAGTGAGTTTCATTAACAATAACAATATATCTATGTGTATCTTATTTTAACATTGCTATACTTATATTTTTAGTAACTTCTTAAGTTCTAGGGATCAACGTACAGATATTGGGTTTGATTTTTCGGTACCAGAAAACAATCCCCAAAGTTTCATCAAAATCCGTTTCCCGAACTCCATAATTTGCATACTTTGCATTTTGTAGTCTCCTGATCTCTGTAAACCAGCTTTCATCTTTAATTTTCTTTTGTAAATTTTGAAAATGGTGTATTAGAAATTCTCTACTTTTCTATTTTTCTATTTAAAAAAAACTGTTAACCTGTTTAAGATTGAACTCACTATACAATTAAATGTAAAACATTAACTGTTCACTCAAAATCGGTTACAAATTCATCGATATACGAAGTAATCGTTTTCAAACGGTACTTCATCACTTCCAATCGGTAACAATCCATCGCTACCCAAAGTATCTTAAACATTTTCAATTTAAACAGTCAATTTCAATGCCCAACCCAATGTCCCACCGAATCCTCATCATCGAAACAACCCAACACCAATCCACTGACCTGCGATTCCGTCTAGGGCGGTGCTGCTCGCTCTGGAACTCGCTCATCGAGTGCCTCCTGCGCTCCGCCTTGGCCGCCGCCCTGGCCCTCCTCCTGCCCCCGCTCGCCAGCGCCTCATCCTTGTCCTCCTGCGTGCCGACCTGCTGCTGCAGCTGTCTCTGCTCGGCGCTACTCCCGATCCTACAGGACGCCCTGCGATGATCGAATCTCCTGCCCTGTCTCTCCCTCGGCAAACTGCAGTACAAATTCTGCGACGGCAGCAATTGCAACTGTTGCTTCGTCAACTTGCCGGCGCCGCTCGTTATACTCCCGTTCCCGTTGTCGGTGGTCTTGCCGACGGTCAGGTGCTCGCGCAGCCAGCGTCCGAAGCCACCGCTGCTGCTGCCGCCCTGTTGATGATGATCCTGCGGCGCGCTCGGCGCTGCCGCTGCTGAGGTAGCCGCTGCAACGTCGGAGGCAGTCCGATGACAGCTGGCCGCACCCTTCTCGCCCGATTTGCTCCTGGAACGAGAGCGAGCAGTGAAAATAAGGCAAGGTAGAGGTGTGTGTATGTAGGTATGTACGGTGCGGGGCTGGCAGGCTTCTCGCGTTTCGCGAGCCTTTGTGTCGCGAGGTGCTGGTGGTGGTGTGTTATACTACGCCCCAGGATCGCTTGTCTGTGGCGTGTGTGTAGGTGTGTACGTGTGTGGCGCGAGAGTGTTGATGTACTTGCTGGACTTCTTTTGGAGTGTGGAGAGAGAGAGATATTTGTAGCGAGACTGCCGACGCATGGGTTTGTTATCTCGGTGCAGCGACTTCTTTGTTTCTATTTTTGGTGTGTGCTGTGTGCTTTATTATGTGGTGCTGTGTAGTTACTGGTGTGTGGGTACTGGATTTGTATGAGTGTAAGGATGAATGAGTTTATTAGAAGTTTTAGTGACGTTTGGTGATCATTTATTATATAGATTTTTATATTTTGACTATTAACGTTTTTCTTATTTTTATAATGATTTCTTAGCCCTTTAGTTGTCCATTGTAGCATGTGTCCTTCGTTGACTTAAAAGTGCTAATGAATGTAGCCGGTATGCTACAATGGACACTAAACGGTTAAAAACAAAAAATTGTAATTGCCTGTCGTAAAATTCAAAATGTCGATGCCATAAAAACTAAACAATGCATTATAGCGCTGTGATTTATTCCTGGTGAATTAAAAGAAATACTACTTTTTAGAATTCTATCGCTGAATATACTTTACGATCCGTATTCAGAAATCATTATTTTAGAGTTTGCTTTTCCTTTAATATACTGTTTAATGCACAACTTCGGATCATTATAGAGATAATAAACCACTTTACGTACTTTTTTAGTTGAATAAAATCCTTGGATTAAAGGGTTAAAATCCTATTGTGACCTTGACAACGAAATGTTGGCACTTTTCGAAGAAATAATTTTTATATAAATATTTAATTTTGGGTACTAATAAATACAGAAGGGAAGAAATTAAAACTTGCATAGTGCGTTTGATTTTTCTTCTAAATGTAAAGAGGACAAACAAAACTTTTATTAGTAAATAAAAAACATTAATTTTGACACTCTTTAATTTGAAAGTTTATAATTATATACTACAAATTATATCCATTAACAGATAATCTGTTCAAATATCAAATAGTCAATACATGGTAGGATAAATAATAAAATTTATGATTTGATATTTCCCCGCCTGCATCATCATTGTAAAAGCTGTCTACTTTGCATGGACTTGATAATTAACAGTTATTGCTTTAGTGTAAGGGTACTAATTCGTACAAATAGAATGATATACACATTTACTAAATTTTATTGTTTCGAAATAATTTAATTTACTATGGATTTACGTTATACACGAAAGTGTTGAAAGAAGTAATTTACTTTATGAGAATCTAACGAACAGCGTTAAAAAATAAATTAAATTTTAAACGGCACTTCCCAACTAGAAATTCGATCAAACTACATTTAATTTTTTGTGAGTGTTAAGAAAATATCCATTATAAAATTCAATCGTTTGAAAAACACGTGAAGAAGCCAATAATTAGGCCATTTAGTCACATCTCTTTTTTCAAACATGTGCGTGATGCGTGCAAAAAGTGATGCAGCCAAGAGTAAGAAAAGCAGCCACAAAAGTGTAACCAAAATTTTGTGGTCATCTTGCAGTAGCAGAGTCACGAATATACTAAAATGACTACCCTTCAGGAATTCCAACAATGTATTTCTTAAATACCTTCGAAGATCGAGCATTTTTCATGTTACACTAAAATAAAAATTTTGAATAACTAGACGTCTCAACTAAGTTTATTTTATAAATGTAATCGTATTTCTAATGATATATCTGTGAGTTCCCGGAAAAACGACTTAAGTCCACTTTTCATATTTTTGAGATATTATGGCTTAATGTTTTTAATTTCCATTTAAACTAATGTTAACAAAAATCATAAATATATAATAGATATAATCACTTATTTTTACACTTTCTTGGTGTTTTGCATTTCTATCTGAAAATATCATATGTAAGGATATCAACATCGTTCGAAACTCAATTATCAAAAAAATGGACTTAAGTCGTTTTTCCGGGAACCCACAGATATATGTAATAATTAGAATTATTTCCTACTTCATTACTATTTAAAAATAATTAAATTTACTGTAGAATAGAATATCCAGATTTTTACGCTTCACAGTACAGTACAACAATATAAAAAGCACCGCAAAAACTCAGATATAATTCACTTATGCAACCGCGAAGAAAGAATCCTAAAAAATCCTCGACAATACGATCGATTTCAATCATCGTCGGATCTCCTCATTATTCAGCAACTCCTCTCTCGGCGTAATACAGTTTCTTCGATTCCATCATCTCTCGCGCTCGCGCAAAAAACGCGGCGATCCCAGGAATTCCCGAAGAAGCGTAGACGAGCGCGGAAGAAAAAAAGGCCGATGACCGCCGCCTTTTAGATGAAATAGAAGTATATAATCTACACCAAAACACGAGAGAGAAAGAGAGAGAGACAAGAAGAGGCGTAAACAATCCAATTTCACGAGCGATTGACGCTCACCTTCTAAGCGATAGACTGTCGAGGGATATAAGAGTAGAAAGAGAGAGGAGTCCTTACTCCTTCTCGGCATCGTGCGAACGCTACGATTTCTTTCATTTTTAACTTGATTGTCATTCGCGACTTTGAATTCCTCGAGTACGCGCGCTCGCGACTGACTGCGCGGAAAAGCCGCGGAGTCAGTCGCGCGCGCGCGCGCGCGCGGAAAAGTACAGTTAACAAAACATTTGCCCATTCAGACAGCGCGACGAGTCCGTTAAAATCGACGCCGCGCTAAGCGACTTCCTGTATAAATGATGCAATAAGCTGGAATTCCTCTTTAACGACTATTAAATAATAATGATAAGTTTTTAAGGGCTCTCCGTGCGCCGCAATTTACGGTACAGAGTATCTTGAGCTTCGAGCAGTCTTGCTGTGTAATTGTCGTGCGACAAAGTGTTTTCTAGGATTTATGACGCTTCGTCTCTAGTAAGTTTCGTTAAGTTGAATGTAAACATTGTCAAAATATGTATACGGTTTATTGAAAAAACACGTATATTAAAGTATTATTCATTAATTTTGTATTTAAATATTCGTTTAAGCATTTCCTTTTAATTAAGGGAGGAGAGGGCACTAAAATTTGTATTCAATTTAAAAAAGATTTATTTGTTGTGCTTTCAAATATTTTAAGCTTATGTTCAAATTTCCGATACATTGCCTTTGTTCCTATGTACAAATATTGTTGATTTTATTTCTATTAAATTTGGATTAAATGCAAATTCTATGCAAGTGATTTTGTAGAAAAGTATCTTATTTACAAAAAAAAAATTATAATTTATACAATTATTAACAAAAATGCATAAAATTTTCAAGAAATACAATTGTAAGTAATCATGCAAAAATTAAATAAAAAAATTCATACTAATAAAAGTTTTTAATTTTTGTGCACTCTTCCCTTAAAATAAATCAAGGAAGGATGTCCATTGTCCACGAATAGCCTGTGCAAGCCCCAGGTAAAACATTGATAGGAAACCAATAAAAGTGATATCAACATGAAGGATTTATAAAATCCCAAGCATTAAAACAAAAATTTCCTATTGTATAAATTGAAAAACATAAAAAGAAAATTAATTCTCTTAATTTTTCCTATACTTAATGCCTGATAAAATCTTGATTTTTTCACTTATTGTTGAATTTGACCCTCTATACCTATTTAAATGTTCCCTTCATTTTACTGGATTAAAATTTTTTTAATGTCCATATTTTGACCAACTAAATAATTGGGTCAGTTTTGTACGTTTCCCCGTGTCTCCTAACTAACAATTCATCCATGGATATCCTCCTTTAATCAGATAGTTTGAGTATTTTTTTTTGTAATATTCTTTTCAACAGTACCGAGATAAAATAAAATATTCAATTTTTTTGTATACGCGTCTCTTAGATCATTAAAAACTGCAAATCAAATAAAATGTTTCCAATTCAACGAACAGCGCTAAAGATCGAAATGCAAAAACTTGTAGAAGAAATGGGACCGAAGCTACAAGGACGCAATTTGCACATTGTTCGAGAAAGAAGAAAGGGTTATAACTCACGGTGGCTATTCGAAGAATCGGCCAAAGAAAGAATCAACCGAAAGTGGGCGGCACTCCGGCATACACGTCCACATATATTCCCCCAGCCTATTTCGTCATTTTGCACACCGTCAAACCGGAATAGCCAAAACCCTATCCATACACAACCTCCCCACAAAAAAAGAAACACAAAATTACTCCATTTTTCCGCAGCGCTAGTTTCACTTCTCCCGAAATTAAGACTGTAACATAAATCTCGCGACTGCCCTCGCGTCCCCCTCGTAAAACTTCGGCACGGGGCCTGATCGATATGGGGCCTCTCCTTCGCCGCCTCCACGCGCATACAATCGCGCAGCACAGCATTATATACCTATACACGTAACTGGAACTGGCCGCGCAAAAATCTCGAACGATGAAAAGCGAGTCGGCATGCTCTCCACTGCACATAACCCAAAAAGAGATCAAAGACTACACGGAGACAGAGAGATAGAGAGAGTGGGAGGAGAGAAAGAGAGCAAAAAAGGGCCCGCGAAAGGGCCCCTCCAGGCATTTAGAACAGCCTGACCTTGACAAGGTCAGCCGCGCTTCTGGCCATCGCCGCATCGCGACGCCACCGACGCACCGTGTGCCGTGCACGATGCACCGAGTGAATGTGTGCGTGCATCGCATCACACGCATACTTGTGGTACTACAGACGACAGTCTCTCTCTCCGCGCGGTTCGCACATGCTTTATCGTGGCGATTTTCTCGTAAAAAGGGAAGGAATCGCTCGTTATACCGTACGCGTATAATGGAGAGAGAGAGAGAGGCCCGTCGCGCGTATTATGCGCACGCACACAGACACGGAATCGACGATATTCTTCGTCTCTCGTTCTATACTCTCGCACCGCGGGGGGAGAGGAGCAGCGCACGACGATCGTCATATATATTACCGTGTATTACGTTACTAATGTGTACGTAAACCCGTGAAAACCGGTTTTTCGGATGCCTGCTCTCGTATAACATTGGAATGCTTTTCGGACGTTCTATGGCGCGAGCGAGCGAGAAAGAGAGACGGCAGAGAGAAACTGTTACTTTGGCATCCTTTTTTTTTCTTCTCACTTTTTCTTTCCGCTATGTCCTTTTTTCCTGTGTCTGTCCGTGTGTACCCCCGCCCCCTTCCTCCTCCCACCTTCTTTATAATCTCGGCGCTGCTGCACTCTTTTCAAGAATTTAACCTTATCGAGACCGGACGCTCGAGGTTATATATATATGTATTATATAGGCGGTATTAAAAAGCTGCGCGCGAGAGATATCGTTCAATGAGAGAGTCTTATGTGTATCATGTGTATGGGAATATGTGCGCTTCTGATGCTGAGAGAGTCGAGTTGAATAATGATATTTAATGAGCGATGGGCTTTACTTTATATTGCTGCGCGTGGTGCACCAAATGCATATATATCATCATTTATTTATCCATTCGTTGTGGGAGCGATAAGAAGATGAAAACTGTTCCTGGAACTTATGTGAATGCGAGTCTTGACAAACAAAAAGATTCGGGCTCGTTTTTTAATGCCGTTTTAGTGGGAATCGTAATTTTCTAGAAGTGTACCGCAGATTCGTTATGGAATCGTTATTAGTTCATTAGGGTGTCTTAAAAAATGTATTCTTTTGAACTCAGGTTCTATTATTGTATTTTTATAAGCAATATATTTATGCAAGGAGTCGAAATTATTAGAAATAGTTATGCAATTATTAGACATTCTTAAAAAGAGCATTACATATATCAGATAATTTTGTTGAATTTCAGAATAAAATTTATTTATTCTTAGCATTAAAATACAACTATTTATGCAATAATAGAATCAAATATTTAACTTTTTGATTTTTACGAACTTAAAATAATTGTTGCTATTTATGTAATTAATACTATACAACTTAAATTAGTTTTAAATTAACACATTTTGAACCCCATATAAAATTTTAGTTAAATATCCAATACATCATCCAATACATTATAATTAAAGGGTAACACTCGAGCGGCCCGAAAAAATGCCTAATTTGTACGATTTTTTACAAGAGTAGGAAAAAAGGGATCAAATTTCTTTTTTGACGGTTTACTATACATATATTGAGGTACAAAAATATATTTTATTTTTATATTTGAATACAAAATGGCGGCTATACAGCGAATATCGTGAGAAGCCTTATTCAAACTGGGAGAACAGAATACTCGTAAACTATTGCATGGATTGGATTGAAATTCTTACTGTAGCTTCACAAATAGATTCTCTAAAGAAGTACAATTTACATCGTTTTTTTTTTTGAGAAAAATCGACTTTTTTTTCAGAAGTGCGCCATTTACAAAAATTGAAATAAGAAAAAACCACTACGTACTTCCAAAGTTAACGTTATATAGATTAAGAATTTCTTTGTTTTTTTTGTTCCAGGTCTCATACTTTCCGAGAAAAGTGTTCTTCTCACGAGATTCGCTGTATAGCCGCCATTTTGTATTTAAATGTAAAAAAAATATATTTTTGTACCTCAATATATGTATAGTATACCCTCAAAAAATAAATTTGATCCCTTCTTTCCTACTCTTGTAAAAAATCGTACAAATTCGGCATTTTTTCGGGCCGCTAGAGTGGTGTTACCCCTTAATGAATATTAGATAAGTAAAAGAATTATAGATATAACATATTCAATAATTAAAAAAGTAATAAACCCGAACGACTAATTTAACGTTATATGGTACTTCTAACATACAATGAATGAAAATGATTAAAAATTACTATAATTAATAATTTGACCATACCTATATGTATTAGAGTTTTATAAAAGACGTACAAAATTTTCCATATGCAATAAATAAATTATTTATGTTGCTGAATGTAAAGAAGGGTAAAATATACTAATAATTTTCTCAGCATCCCACTTTGAAAAATAAAAATGGGAACACGTACGCAGAACTTATTAAAATTAATTGGCGACTCAATAAGTATACTTGCTCGAATCGAAATACGCAATGATCGGAGTCCGTTCAAAACCTGAAGAAAACGGGATTCGAAAATGCAATTCTGAATTCCATTCGATTCCTTTTCGTTTCTCGATGCAGCGCTGCACGACAACCCGATGCACTACGTATAATTTGTATTGCGTTATGGACTCGTGTAACCCTAAGCTCCTCACGACTTAACTAACAAATAATGATATTTAACGAACGATGAGCTGAACATTAACGTTGATTCACGATCGCCAAATGCATATATCATGCGTGCAGTATCATCGCGATAAGCTCGCCCCCAGAAACTGTTCCTTTTTGTAAACACACACACACACACACATACATATATATATATACGTATACGACGCTCTCGTGTATATATCGGAATCTCGTCGAATTACAATGATGATATCCATCAACGCGCACGTTGCATTTTCGTTGTTAGAGGCCACTCAATTATCGTTAAAACTGTACTTGCGCGTTATGTACCAAGTGGACGGAGATGCGAGAGAGAGAGAGAGAGAGAGAGTCGGTTGACGTCTGTCATTTATATGCGGGCACCGTTAGAACCGAGCGCTGTTCACAAAAGTCCGATATAAATTGATAAAAAAAAGGCAAGGGGAAAAAGGAGCAGCAGCGCAGCAGCAGCCAGCAGCAGATGATGAAAAAACACGATAGGAGGGTCCCGAAAGGTTGCCTCGGTATCATTTGTAATCTCGCCGTATTGAAATGATTTTCAAACGCCTTTTTAAACGGTCGATTGTCATGCGTGGCCGTGGCTCTTCTCGCTTGAACGGTATCGATGTGTTTTCGGGTACGTAAAATGTCATCGCGTCGCGCGGCCCTTAATGAAATGTATTCGAGTCATCGTCGCGCTGAGGTTGCACCTTTTGAAAAATGTGGTTACCGAATTTTTTCTGGTTGTAATTCAAATGAATAAACGTGTATGATGTACATTGAAGAAGAAGTAACGCATGAATAAATAAGATATTTAAAGGGTTTACTTTGGAGAAGAGTGACACACAGAAATTATTACGAAATGCATATGTATCGTGCAATCATGGTTGTTGTAATGGTACACTCAGCACTTTTTGTACAGATTTTAATTTTCAATTCTTCAAAATACAACATTCCAATGTCTAATTAAATGTGTTGTTGTGAACCTCAATTTTACTGTACGTAGAAATTCCTATAGTTGAATGCCTTATTTAATCGATCTCATGCAGAACGAAAATTCATTTATATTTAGTGTTGATTTGTATATATGTATCAGGATACATGTAAATACGTTTGAAACTTGTTTAATTATAGTGCAGCGAAGAGGATGATTAATATTAGTAAATTCAAAGCGACCTCGTCAGACAAATTAAATTTGTTTCTTTTTACATCCAATACCCATCGTTAATCAATTTAGAATCAATCGACCTCGTTTAGAAGCATGTGTACTCAAAACTGTAAGTTAATTAAAATTGTTTCTAATGTCTTATATAAGGTAATGCTTCTAAAGAAGAGCGATCAGAAATGTCAGCTTTGAAATTTGATTCTACAAAACGTTTTCAAACTTTCATACACTCTAATTAATTAATTTTCTTAAATGTATCATTGTTAAAAAGGCATACATACAATTTAATGTAAATACGATTTATAAACAATTCAAATACTTTTAACGATTTTTACATTTTTATCATTCCTATTTTGCTTCAATTAATTGCATGTAATTCCCTTGTTATTTTCCTACAATAATTACCGTAATGAAAATTAAAGTAAAGATAATCAACGAAGTATATAATAATTTTCGAAAAGTTAAGCAGCAACTAGAAAATATTAACCCCTAAGCGAACACCTATGGACACTAAATTAGAAACATCTGAGGTCATCATATTCGTTACAAAAATACAATCTTCCGCAAAATATAATAATGTATATAAGGTCTTCACCTACAAGAAACCACTGAATTATAGTAGACAAATGTATTTCAATTCCACCTCATTTTCATCCTGTATACTCACTTTATTTGAGGCCATAGGTGGAAAATAATGTCGGAAATGATAATAACAATCAATTTTACTTATACAAAACACGTTTCCACCGTAGGTGTCCTTAGGTGCCCGCTTAGGCGTTAATGGGTTAAGCGAAGTTTAGAAAATTTTAGGAATATTAGGCAAAATACCTCAAAGTTATTTTTGCCAAGTCTTTACCTAACTTTGTAAGCCTTGACGATAATTACTAAATCTTTGCCTATAACTTTTCAAGTAGTTCCATCCACTACACGACTCAAAATGTTGACATTCTCTGGCAAATCTTCGCAAATTTAGGTCAAATTCACATGTCAACCAAGATTCCCAAATACTCCATAACCAAAGTCATTTCCCTAAAATCACTCAAACCCTCTATATACTAACTTAATTCTCAACTGCACCCCATCATATCGGATAGCTAATCCGCAAATTTTCTCACCACCAACCTCGTGCAAGAAAAACTACACACCACGCGGCACTTAAGTAACCCTGCTCCCTCGGAATGTGCACGAGCCACTCGTCTACCCCACTAACCCTGAACGAAAAAAAGGCACACCACCTCGCTCGCTCAAGCACGTCGCGTCGGTCGGCTTCGCGAAATATCCCCGCGCCGCTGCTCCAAATAACCGCGACACGCGATCTCCGGCTCGTCATCGTCGTGTACCTCTATATACCTATACCTCTACACCCGCGCGCGTGCATCGCGCGAAAAAGGCAAACGAGCCGCTGTCGTGTATATATATATGCGCTGCAGCCATACAAATCCCCGTTAACAAAGGAAGCGTCTCTCAACCCAACGTGTCAAACTATCTCTTCCTCGCTCTCCTTGCATTTCTGCCAGGCAGAATCCGGCTCGCACGGGTGTATGTGTGTGTATATACAATAGAGCAAAATATATACACGCAGATATATACATATCCATCACAGCGCGCGAGCGGGTAGAGTCGTTTCGTTATAAACTCGAGCGCGAGCCGCGCGTCACTCGTGTAAGAGCGGAGTCCTTCATTCCTGTGTGTGTGTGTGTGTGTGTGTGTGTGATATGCCTTTCTCGATCGCGCGAGTGCCTGGTGAATGTCAGGGGTCACGGGGTAAGGTTTTGTAGTTTAACGGTACATTGTCCGTCCGTTGCGGCTCTGCCTTGCAGAGAGAGAGAGAGAGATAGGGAACGGACGACGGAATATATATCCTTAGAGGCCTCTGCTCTATGAGTGTGTATATAGTGCTCGTGCACGCGTCGGTGTGTGTATTATAGCTGTATAGGAGGGAGAGAGACCTCGTTACGTCACACGATCTCCCGCGCGCGCTAATGATCCGAACAAGGCGCCGGATATCTTGCCTCGACGATCTTATGGACTATGAGTCTCCTTACCTCTGTCTTTTTCCCGCTCCTAGAGAGTCTCGTGATCCTTTAGAATGTGTGTGTGTGAGTTGCAGGTCGCGAGCCCCAAGATCATGTGAGAAAGTGCACGGATCGCGGGCGTGCGTCCTCCTAGACCTTGTTGTTGTTGCTGTGCTGCTTGTCTGGCGTGTTTGCTCTGGTATATTCAGATTTTTTCTTTGTGCTGGGCGGGAAGGTTCGGAAAATGCGCGGAGCCGCCGCGGGAGAGATATATAGGTGAGTCGATTGTTTGACGCTTTATATTAGGGGAGAAAGAGGCGCTGCCGCGCAAGGCTGGTCACGAGGACGCGTGACAGGCACGATGTTGGGGTTTTTTTTAAAGGGCTTTTTCGTACGGTGGGGAATGTTTTGTGACTTTTGAGATATAGTTTTATTTCGGTTGAATTTAAACGCCGTGAGAAGGTCATTATCGGGATGTAACACGAAGGTTCAGTGGTAATTTAGTATTAATTTATAGTAAAATTGATTTGATCACGGTAATCTAACAAATATAGTTACGTTTGCATTGGCTATATATATATATATATATTCCACGACAAAAGTTACTTTTTCTACTTAAAAACTGCAGTAATTAAGTAAGCGAATATACTTTTCCATTTTTAGTTTAGATAACGAAGGAGAAACGTATGAATCATAAATCATAAATCGAAATAAAAATGAAGGAGATTCATTATGTTTAATTTTATTAAAAATAATTCATGTATACATTTATAAAGTAAATCCGTAATTTACTGCGATTTTGACAATTTTAACGAATGAAAGTTAAACTCTCTATTTTACGCAGATTTGTTGATTTCAAAAATCATATATCAAATGATGAAAAAAAATTTTAAAATAGGGAAAAAGTTTTTTGTATAATTAATTTTACTGCCGAATTTAATATTTTAAAATTTTGCTTGTATTTGATTTATATAAATTTGGATCAATATAGGTGGCATACTTATAAAACCTCTTAACTATGAACCTATATTATTCAATTTTAATTTGTTGACTGGCATATATATGTACATACTTATTTTATATTTAATTTTAAAGTTATGCGATACAATGTCAAAACTCATACCGCAAGTCAAATTCGGGGTATAGTCGCAGGATGGTTAATTATTATAATTTATAATTAAAAAACTAACTTTTAGCGTTGATTGTACAGCCACTACAATGTTCATTGATACTATATGAATGATAATTTAATTCTATCAGCATTTAATATAATTACTTGAAAGACCTATTCTCCTCTCACTTAAAATGGAAATTATGCAAAAAATAAGTTTTTATACGTTTCATAGATTTTTTGCATTTAATTACTTTTTACTTTTTATACCGTTATCGAGTAAAGTTCACGAGGTCAGTTGCTCTCGCGCACACTGCATGCCTTTACCCTATAGACCGGAGTCATATTTTTAGGTGACTTTGTTTGGGGGAGACCGCAGTCGATTGTTTGACGCTCGTAGAGGAGAAACTGGGTCGTGGCTCGCCGGTCACGAGATTCATGTAAGAAATTAGATTACAATGTAATTTTTTCGCGATCCCTCCCGCGATTTTTATCGTGAACATATTTGGATTAACCATTTTTAAGATCAGAATTTTTAATCGATATGATTTACAATGACTGAGCTGGATATTGATTTACGATTTTGCGCGGCAATTATGTCCGTCTGAGATCTTCGACCTTTGTCTGGCCATGCCTGACCCCTTTCTACTTCGAATGGTATACGTAACTTCTCAACTTCAATAACTAATACATTTATTGGGTTTGTAGATTATTTAAAGGTGTACAACTCTTGTTAAATGAAGTTACTTCCCAGAATAACGGCTTAAATCCATTTTTTGAAAACTAACTTAAGTATTATAAGTTAAACTAACTTATATTTTATAAGTTTCTAAATAGATCGTTTTTTAAATAAATGTAGTAATAGACATAGATAAAAAATATACGTAGATTCTTTATTATTTTCCAAATGATTAGTACTTTTTAGTGCTAATTTTCATATCAAATTGTTCTAAGAAATTTAATCGACTCATGGCGAGCTCATACCTTGACCACATTGGTCCATACTATTTCTTATATTATCAAATACAAGCAAGTCTTTATCTAAATTTAATACTGCAATAAGTATATTTTATTCTTTTTAAAAAGTATAATCTTATTTGCTATCTTTTAAATTTCGATATAGCAAACAATAAAACTTCAATACCTCGAAGACATGAAAAATGTAAACTCAAGTTATTTTTCTGAAAAGCCACACAATTCAATACTACTGTGCTAGTACTGACTTTTGTACGCAATTACAATATATATCCAATATTTCAAAATAATATAGAATATATTCCTTATGTTGCAAACGAACAAAGTACATAAACTGGAGGATTTACCGCAAGTCGAATGACACAACACGCAGAGCTACAATACCCAACAACTTATGTAATTTTCTGCCATTCCTGAAAGGAAAATGCTCAACAATAAAGTTTTTCAACATAACCAGCTACCAATCGGATTAATAAACTAAAACGGAAAATAAACGATCGCGCAACGTGACAGCATCGCCTACAAAGTACTCGAAGCAGTCCACGACAGAGAAACCTGACACCACAATACTAGCGACAATGAAAATTTTATTTTACAATCACAGTCGCCGATGCTCTTATGTCCTCCTCTGCGTCCACTTCATACACATAATGCTTATATCATACATACAATGTAGAGAAAAGGCATTAGTAGTCGATTACATTATAGGTCGACTGGGGATTAGTATTATAATGAATAGACAAGTAATAAATTATTATTATGCAAAGATAGGTGTATCGCAGTTGCACATCATAATCTTTCACAAATATACATTACAAATTTGCACTTTAAAAACCACTGAGAAAAATGAAAAGTTATACACTTAACAAAAAGTTCTTCTGACTCGAACAGTTCGATTTTTTTTTAAATACTGCATCTTCATTGGATCGAACGCATGTTTGCGTTTACCTCATTGGAGGATTTCAACAAAATACAAACTGTTCGAGTCAGGAGAACAAACCGGACTTCCTTTGATGTACCTATAAAAATTATAATCATCTCTATTTATAATTATAAATTTCTATAAATCATCTGGTGACTATAAATAAATTGCGTTTCTTAACTGATTTCAAAAATAAGTTTTATAGTTTGTAGCATATTTTATATGTATGTATGTATGTATGAAAACTACTGGACCCTTTTTATGAAACTGGTTACATTTATGATGAGATCGTTCAGCTCAAAAATGACTACCGATTTCAACGATTTGTTTCTTATTCAATAAAGGGTGGCCCATGCAATGGTCTCTCGAGTGGTTTAATGAAAGTTTGTAATGTTACTGGACCAATAAAATAAAACTTAGTATTAGTAATGATTTATTTGCAAAAACCCTACGCCCCAAAATCAATCAACCAAAACTGAGCAATTTGTATTAAAAAAGAGTTTAAATAATAAAACAGGTTAATATAACAACCTCAACAAATACTTGCATTGCAAATAATTTTAATAGCAAACTGCGTAAAGTTTACCGGTTTTATTTACACTTTTATAATCTCTCAGTTTGGATTAGTTGATTTTTTGATTTAGGGTTTAATGTGCATTTTGAACGTATAATAAAATAATAATTTTTAATGTTGTGGTCGAATTTGGCGCCAACTCCAAAAAGTTTAAATTCAAATAACCAAATCATTAACTCTTCATTAAATAAAGCTAATAAAAATTTGATAGTAAGTCTATATTTACTCAATCCCATACATTATTAAAAAAAATATTATTAATACATTTAATATATAGGTATATTTTACTTTTTACAGCGTCATTTTTTTCATCAGTTGGTTATTTTTTTTTATTTGTATTACTATAGCATGTCTAGAAACTATCGCCAATCACTTTTTCTCAGTAAAGCAAAGTTTCTGCAAAAGGATATAATGAAACCAAGTTTTCCCTTATTTAGAAAACGTAACTAATCATCATAAGTATACACTAATCGAAACCTAATTCCCTCTTCTCTAATAAAAAAAATATAATAACAGCCGAGCACCGCCTCCGTTAAAAAAAAAATCATGTCACCGTAACTCACTCGCCCATCCGTAACCACTGCCAACCATCTCCCCCCCCCCCCCCCCCCAATTTAAAAATCCATCATCCGCAAAACCGGCGCTCACGCGCGTATACCTATCCTACGTGCATTACCGTGAAAATCGCCGTGCACTCGCTCCTCAATAGCCAAGACCTCTGTCCTTGCTCCCTCTCTCTCTCTCTCTCTCTCTCTCTCTCTCTTTAAACCTACTATATCTCGGCATCTTTTCCACCGCACGCGCAGTGATCACTTCTCTCCTTCTTTCTCCTTTGCAGCAGCCGCGGGCTCGGTCTCCTTTGTAACGTCATTATTTCTCTCAACGTGTATATATATATATCTATCTATATATGTATATACCTATACACACACACATACACAGTGTTATGCGAGAGCTTGCTCGCGCTCGCGGAGTTTTATAACCGTGGCGTAATTGCGCTCTCGCGCGCGCAGGACTCTGTCGTTGTCTCGAGCTCGCTATAATACGACAACGTGGTGTCGTGCAGTGCAGTGATCCTGCACGTATAGGCATGTGTGTGTGTGTGTGTGTGTGTGTGTATTTGTATGTGCGTTGTAGACAGGCGGCGTGCGACTTTTGAGTTTTTAAGGCCGTATATGGGCGCATGTGTATGTTGGCTGTTTTAAATTTAGCCGCGGAAAAGTCGAGGGCGGGCTTTTCCTTTTGGAATCGAGGTGTATGGCTGGGTAGTGTGTTACATACCAGTTCAAAAGTTAATTTACCTCTAAATCACAGTGTAATGTGGGGTTATTTGTGGTTTGCATGGTAAATTATGCTACATTGTAGCGTAAAACGTACATATACATGTAACGTGTGAAATTTAAAAAGACGCCGAAATCGAAAGGTGATGTAAATGTTTGAATGGTATTGTACCACTGTGGTAACTCAAAATTGTATGTTTTTATAAAACCAAGAATGCGAAGTAAAGTATTAATTAAGTAACATATTTTTACTCCAAGTTTATTATTATGCTATAGTTTATTAACCTGCTTGAACGCATTTTTAGAGTGTATTCTCGTACCAGATATTTTGACAAAAATATTTTGTCAAATTAACAAAAATTCGAGTTGTTATAGCCTTGTCCTGGAAGTACGATATTATGCTTAAACTTTTTGTGGCTATATATTAAAAATGGGATGGCTAGCTTTTGTTTTTCTTATTTTATAGAATACATATAGTCGTTTCTTATAATATATCAGTTATTTGAAAAAATCCTAAGAACATTTCAGAAAATATACATGGAAATACATCATTAATACAAACTTTAAATACAGTATACACGTTGAATATTAAAGCTGCATAGATGAATATCTCAGCTTAGCGAAGGTACAGCGCTTTTTAACGTTAACCATACATTAATAATATATCTTTAAAGATACAGGAAAAATTTGAGAAAATTCCTGAGAAAGTCAAATGTTGCATATACGCTGTGCATTGTGCATATATATGCAGACATGGGTGTGGGTGCGCGAGAGTTTCTCGTGTCGTTGTTTCGCCGCTTGTTAAAATGAGGGCCTTATTAGGACAGATCTATGCACCGACGAAACGATTTATTTGTAATTAAGAAGTGTGTTGACACGTAAGCATGGGCCCGAATGATAATTATTTCGCCGTTTGACCTTTTCGAGAGTCGCATTGCTGTGGTTTCTCTGTTTCTACACTGTGAGCGTTTTTTGCGTGCTCTTTGGTGTCAAAATGCGTTTTATGTCGAAATTCGTCCTTTAAAGCCTGAGAAGATTATATTTAAAATTGTATACATTATTATTCAAATCGACATTGTGTAAAAAATAAAAGTAATTTTATATAAATATATAAGTATTTAAATTGTAGCGCTGTATTTGCCATGGATGTTACTGTTCCTTGATTATTTAAAGCGAACGAGTTGGCGTCGAAAGATAAACAATAAATATTTATAATTTAAAAATAAACATTGTAAATGCTATTTACTACACAACATATGGGTCGACAGCGGATATTTAAAACGGAAATCTGGAGTGGTCGTGTGAGTTTTAAGTTTCGCACACGTGGGTGTACAGTGTGAGTGTCGCCCGGACTTCATTGTTTTTGTGTGAGTGGGCGGTGTATTACGTAATTTTGTTTCTTTTATATACCCTTATTTTGACGTAGAATTTCAGCAAGAATACAAGCTATGCAGATAATTTTGCTTTACAGTTTGCATTTACGTAAATATTGTGGGAACGTTAAATTTCGCTAAAATTATATGAAATTGTCGGCTTTTACGCGCGCAAATATTTTTCAAAACCGGTCATACACGGGCAATTACTTTCTTATCTTTCAAAATCAGAAAAAGTTCTATAAATATTAAATAAAGTTCGTAAATTACTATATGATTTATAACGATTTTAAGTCTTATATTCTGTACTTATTTTATGACTTGAAATGTAAAAAACTTAAATTCGTAAGTATAGTTTAAAAATTATATTGATTTTCAAGTGAATTTGAAACCAATCTTTTGATTATCATAAAATATTGGAAATGCAAATGATAACATACATCTTAATAAATACAGGTATAGTCTAAATAATTTACATACATTTTACTACATATAGATACAATTTAAATATATAAATTAATAAATATATGTATAATGTAAATAATTCACAATACTGGGCCGAGCGGTAAAAATAAAATAATAAAACATATGTAGAAGAGCATGTCGTATTGAGAAAAAAATAAAAAATAAAATAAAATAATTTTGAAATACACAGACCATTTAAAAAAAATTATTTTGATTCGCCCTTACATTATTCCATTCAACTTTGTTGCTTTAATACATAAATAATAGTGCTACATCACACACTTATTTACTTTTTCACTATACAAGATATCAAATCATGCTACACAACAAATGAATCCGCGCATTTCCTGTACATTATACCCACTATATCTATGGATTATTTATCTCGCCTGAGACGTGCGCGCGCGCGCGATGCAGTCGTGTGACTTTTCAGTTTCTTTGGTGCCATGCCTATGAGCGCACAAGCATCGCGGAAAAGTCACGCGGGCTTTCGTTTTCGCATGTATTATGTGTGCGCGCATATACATGTGGGTGTGCGCATGTCTCCCTTTTCTTTGTTTTCGTAAGTGGGTGTTGGTTGCATCATTTGCTTCTTTGAAAGCTCTTATTTTAGCAGGCGAGAAATGAACAGCTCGCCGCAATAAATTTAACTCGCTACATGCGCGCGCACAATAAAAGAAGTGCCTTTGCACAACGATATTCTTAAATGCTCAAGCTTATTTTGGTTATAATTTAATTATACATGAAAAAATGTATTTACTCTTTTGCATTGCATGAGCAAACGGAAGATAAATGTATTTTGTTTAGTCTATTTTTTTGCCTTGTATTGTAAATAACATTCCGTATATATGTTTAACTTTAATCATAAAACTTCCTGTTTCATCCATATCATAATACTTATATTACAAATATGGTACTTCGCGTACTGCGTACTCTAGAACGGTGTGTACAAGTTTGAGTAATACCAGAAAATTTAAGTATCAAGTATGTACACAAGATATTGGAATATAACGAGACACTAAAGTAAAAATATATTCTAAATCCTAATATCTATTTACTAACTACCTTAAATATATAACTTTTAATAAGTGCTACAATTGTATTTTTATAATCTGTCAGTAGTATTAATATTAAACTGCATTTACTTAGACAAATCTAAAATTTTGTTTTTATAAAATGCTGCCGGAAATTGCGAGACATCTGCTTTATAATAAGTGCTTAAAAACTTTGTATATAAACTATCATTGATTTTTTTCACGCTTGATTACTAAACAATAATAAAAAATAATAAAAAAAATGAAAGCAGTTTAACCTATTTAACACTACAATTACGTTAACTGTTATTGTAGGTTGAAAATATTTCTTTCGTATAATTTTAAAATTTAACATGAAAGTAGTTTTCGTATAACATATAAGTAGTATTAATCGTCAATTATTTTAGCTTTGTTCTAGATATTTGCTCATTGACATATAAGGTTTCTTGAAGTTCACTCTTAGAACTTTGAATAAGCATACGCAATTATCGTTTTTAATGTGACTTTTCTATTGCAGTTTTCTAACTAGTCCTATTTTAACTCACCAAGTATCTTAATTAGAAACTATTAACGTTTTCTATCATAACTTGTGATTCTCGGTAACATCATGGACAGACATTAAAAAAAGACACTTTTATAATTTCCACATTATTTAATCTAAAAAAATGTTTGCTCCACTTTTGATTTTTATTTTAAACTACATCCGTTAAAATATAGGAGTTTAATTACCTCACGATATCGCTACGAGTAAATTATTATGCGTTTCCATAAGACGAAATCATTCTTAAAGTTAGTTATTACAACTATTTTACTTTACCTTAGCATCTCCTATACACTTTTCTAAATTAAAGATGAACATTAATTCGGATGTGAAGGTGAAATAATTTTTTAATCCAATAAATCATGAATCTGTAGAAATTATAATAAATGGTGTCTTACACATGTACAATATCTGACAGCTAATGTAATCAGATGTATCACGTATGACGTATCTTTCATAACCAAATCAATTTCTAAACGATTCTAAAAGCCCTACAGCAAACACCAAAATGACAAATAATTGATTACAGAAATACCTGTTATCACACGCGATTCGTTCCACACAAGACCTTAACGAGACACCAGCATTGAAATCAGATGCACAACTCCTATGTACACACAACGACGCCAGTCGAAAATTATACACGTGTTAAGCAATGCGAGGAGCGGATTTTGAGGGGCTTTCATAAAAGGAAACGCAATTACACGCTGTACGACAATAAGAATTTTCGCACGTACAACGAGCTCATATGCACACCCAAGATAGACACAATCGCCCCTTTTTCTGGCACGCAAATTGCCACCGCACAATCGATGCAATACGCAAAACAATCATTTACTCGTTCGCCCTATTAAATAATAGTTGCGCAAACCTTCTTTTCTCTCCTCTGTTTTTTTTTTATGTAACGCCGCGCTGTTTACTGTTCGGAAACGTGGGTCTTTTGGGACCGGCCGAGAGAGCAGCCGCGAAGCGAAAAACCAGAACAAAGAAGCTCGTCTTATGAGGTAATGTTGAACAAAAAAAAAAGTCTGTGGTGGCGGCAGCTCGCGCGCGAAGGAACATAAGTCCGTCGCGGAGCGCGGGCTATAAATCCCCCGCCTGTCACTGACCATTTATTGTCTATTGTCGCTCAACCATAAAGATATACGAGCCAAAAATCGACGCTCTTGCCCGCGGGTCATGCGATTCGGCGGCGGCGATGTCTATTATCGAAGGATGTTATAATGATTTTTGAACCTTGAGCGTGCTTTGCGTGCAGCAGCTGCTCGTTCGGAAAGGTGCGCGGAGAAATTTTTATGTACCTACCTTTGTTTTTTACGATGGAATTGAGTGTAAGTTAGTGTACGGGGGTTTTTTTTTTGTAAATGGAGTATTATAATGAAAAATTTTATGGACTCTAAAATTTGGTTTTACTTCGCTTTGTTATTGGATTTTTAAAAATTAATTTTCGGCTCGCATTAAAAATAAATGCAGTTTTTCATTATATTTATTACTAAATTGTATGTTATTTAGGGCTTCCGCGAGTCTCGAAAAGAGTATCGGTATTTCGTCGTTTTGTCTGGAAAATTGAGACAAAATTAGTTGTACAAAAAATTTTTGATACCAGACCATGATTTAACGCATAAAATATGATATTCTTGATCCTATTAATTTTTGTATAATGTATTCGAGTTTCAAGTATCTTTTATTATGAAATTAATTTCAAAGTTAAATCAGCAATCTAAAATATCTTTATTAAATTTAATAAAAATGTTAAATATTATAGAATTTGATTAAATATCATTATTGTAATACTTGATAATATTAAAAAATTTAACATTCATAAAAATGAATAAGAAGTTAATGCTGTTGAGAAAGATATAGGGATAATGATAAACAGGGTCATCAATAAAGTTTTATACATTTTATTTATTTTATTTAACTAAATCTAAAATGATATGAAGTGTGTTGACTTTTAGCATTAATTTATATTTATTTATCTCATCTCTTTATCAAATTCATAACAGATCACGTAACGTCTAACAACACGCAAAACCAAAAAAGAAACATAAATAAAACTAAAAAGAAGCACCAAAAAGAATATCTCAAGAACAAAGCTCTCAAGCTCATTTATTTCCCCGCGCTACAGCATCCCCGGCTGCCTCAAAATTTTTCTAACGGCAATCTCGTCGGAACAATCGATATGAACGCCTTTTTCGCTTCTCTCTCTCTCTCTTTCTCTCGACTCCTCTGCACCCGCTCCTTTATAACATCGTGACGCGATAAAGAAAGCGAGCTGCGCGCTCGCAGGATGCTCTCCGCGGCAAAAAGGAAAATAGACGAAATAGATGTTTGTCTCGCGGGGAAAAAGGAAGGGCCCGAAGCAGCAGCAGCAGCAGCGAGCTGTGCACAAACACCCGGGAAGAAAGAAAGATCGGAAATTCAAGTCCGGGTAGCTAACGCGCTCGTTGACCCCTGACGGCTTCTTCTTCTTCTGCAGCATAGGCGAGAGCTGCTGCTGCAAGCGCTTATACTTCTATTCCCCCTCGATGCTGCCGTCACGAAAATCCTTCACCTTAACCTTCTCTCTTGCTCTATACCCCTATTGCACGGCTCGTTTAGGTCCTTGTGCCGGCAGCGTAAGGCTCCGGTGTCTAGCTTCGTTTTGTATAAATTTAGCGATGGTGCCTCGCGATTCTCATGGTTTGTTCTAGCTACGCGCTTTTTTATGTGGAAGCTTTATTATTGAGAGACCGAGAGAGATAGAACGATGGGAAGGGATAAGATAGGTAATTTCAAGTTCTTTCAAATACATTTGCACTAATTGATTACAAAAGCAATTTTTATCAAAAAAATCAAAACATCGATATGAAACGAAAATGAATAGGCCATTTTAAAGAATAATTTTACAGCCACTCACGTACCAATAAATTAAGAAAATGAGCCTGGCAAAATAAAATTTGGCTCAGTTGTTTTTGAGATATGGAAGTACATACACATACACACGCACACAGACACACACACGCACACACACACATCCACACACACATATACACAAACACATTCACTCACCCACATATACACATACACATCCACATCCACACACACACACGCCCACCCACACACACGCACACATACGCACACACACATCCACACACACACATACACACACGCACACACACGTACAAGCGTACAGACACGAACACTTACATGCATACTCTCATAGGCACACACAATACACATACACCCCTCAAACTCGCACACACTAACATTTTTGTAATATTATTATTACACTAGACTGTACAGCCTATAGTTAAGTTTCAATAAAAAAACTTAAATAATGAGTTATATCCTACTTAATAAGTATATAACTATATTTTTCAATATTATTTTATACATGGAAAAAACGCGTGTTTTTAAAACTTTTATTCTCTAACTGTCGTGAATGAGGCATTAGGTCTATGCTCGTGTATCTTAGCTAGGGCGCACGAGTCAAGTGTAACCGGATGCACACGTGTTTAGGAGCAGTAGCGTATAAGATAATAACTTTTTACATGTATAACATCGTAATATAGTTTTATAATTCAAATACAAGTATTGTGGGAAAGAATCAAGTCGATAGCTTGATTCTAAATGTAGTTTTAAATATTCTGTTGTAATAATAATATATTACATATAATACGATAGTTTTAAGTACTGAAATATAAATGTTTATTCACTAATTACATTTTAGAATCTAGACATTTTTATACTAGACTGGGACCTGTTTATGCAAACTTTAAATTTAAGTAAACATAGATTAATATTAACTTTACATTCATCACTTATTCTCATTATTATTATTAATTAATCTTATATTATTTTAACCGTGTGTACACTTTAATAAATTACTATAATTATCGTATGATTTTTAACAAATATCGTAACTATATAATATAAATATATATAAAGTAATTATTTTCACAATACTATCATTAGTGGTTTTTTATGAAATAACTACTATATTTTAAGATCATCGTAAATAAAAATATAATAAACATTAATATTTTAGGTTAAATATTAATAAAATCAAATGTAAAATGCGAAAGATAGAGATAGAGTAAGAGAGTAAGCGAGACAGAAGATCTCCCTTCTCTCTCTAGAAAAAGCTCGCGCCACCAAAAAAAGGCCCGAACGCCGAAAACCAGCTGCACGCGCTTCTTTAGCGACGCCCATATGAGGACCTTTTTACCCTCACCCACTCTTCTTTTTTTCTCTGTCTTAAGCATTAGCCTAATAAGAGGAAAAGCGCGTGGGAGAAGGAAAGGAAGGAAACGTTCTTTCCTATTCGTTCTTTCTCATCCTCACCCCGCTCGCTCGACCCTTCAGCGTAGGCGAGACACGGCGGAAAACTGTTTAAAAGCCACCGGTCCACGGGGTCTCACTAGCATTAGCTCACCCGACCTGGACAAGCTACATGGCTCACGAGGATTCGCTAGACAAGCATCTCCGGAACAGTATCTGCTCTAGTACAGCTTTGCGTTTGACTCTCACTTGCTTAAGCAACTCTCGATCACTTACACTGGCTGGCTACAGCTAGGCTCGTGCTACAGGACAATCTCTCGTTTTGCCACAAGCACCTCCGGAACACTATCTGTTCTAGTACAGCTTAAGCTTACGTCAGACTCCTAGTAAAAAGACTTAGCTTGTCCGAGCAACTCTCGATCACTTACACTGACTGAGTACAGCAAGGCCTGCTACTGATCTTTGTAGAAAAGTTGTATAGACAAATCTTTCAAATACATACTTTAATATCAGGGTAGACAGTTTTAGTCAAAGACCCACGCATATTAAATATATATTCATTTAAATATTTCGGGTAAAACAGCTTAAGGCTAAACGCCAAAGATTAAAAATAGAATTATTCAAGTAAACGATTTGTCTTACAATAAAGAATTCATCGGATAATCAAAAGTAATTATATTTAATTTCTATTGTATCGTTTAGTTAAAGGCTATTTCTTGTGTACAATTAGAATAAACGAATTATTTGAATAAACAAAAAAATATAAATAAAAGTATTCTCAATTATTATAAACCTAAATAAAAAAACATACATACACATATACACACATAAATATATAATAAATACACCTCGTTCCTACTATCTAAGTGCGTACAGTATTTATTATAGCATTAACATATTAACAAATGCGCCTCATTCCTACTATCTAGGATCGTACATCATTTGTTCAATAAATAAAAACACAGACATATACACAAAATATTTTCTCATAACATTTGAACTTCATTTACTAATCATTTCTCATAAGAGTATATTAAAAATATAATAGTCGAGAACCCTTATAAGCTCAGCTATATGAATCACATGTATACTGAGACTGGGAGGAATTCAAGACAATAGAGGCTTACATACGTACGACCACCCTAAGAACCTTGGCTAGTGTGCAAAAGCATAGGCCTAACATAAAGGCGCGATACAAAGCTTAGTAGCTTTACTCTAATATAGTCATTTGGACGTCACAAATGTCTTTTTTTACTCAACCAGTACATTATACGAACTTTTCACTCTATTCGAAGTAGTATCATCTTATATACAACAATTCACGCTGTTTAAAAAAGAAATTTGTCACAGATTCTTCTAACTAAATTTTATTTTTATAATTTATACTTACAAAAAATAATTCTTGTATTACAATAATGTAGAGTTTTAAAATTTCACTTGTAGTGTATTTAAACGATATTGTCCTACGTTGCAAACGTTTTCTGAAAGCATTTAACAACATTCGACTTATCACCTCAGAATTTTCCAGTACGAGTAAACTACGTCTACAAATATTAACTCATCAACTCAATAATGCTCAAGTTTTGCAATGCCTGCAAAAACTATTTCGCGCAAGTGGGTATATTGTTAAATTTATCGTTCGCAATATCAAACGAGTTATTATATTGCATGCTCTTATCAACAAGGTCAAGACAAAATACCAAATGACTCGCGCCATTCGAAGCCGGATATAGACGTATTATAGCGAAATTGCAACTTCGCTAAGCACAAGCTGCTTTTTGTTATTGCATTCTACCGTCACGACGTATTACTTTTACTTGCAATAACCGGCACGATGGTGTCGAAAATAGAAATTGCCCTGATAACCCTGACGCTCGTGCAATTATCCACCGTAAGGTCTGCAGATTTATCGTTTCTTTGATTCAAATGTTAAGTTTTATTATTTATTGGCTGTATTTCAGGCAATTGTAAATTATCAGAGCAGAATACTGAATCAGAGAATCACACATTTTGAGAATGCTTACGTTGATTTCAACGTGAGATATTTCGGAGATGAAGGATATCCTTACATGATTTTGAAAAAGCCAGTTACTCCTTACAACGATTTGCACGTAAGTATTTTTTTCAAAATAAAAATATTACATCTTATTTTATTATCACTCTTGGCTTTAAAAAATGGGGATAATGATTTTTACTCTTGGCAGTTAATGTTATACGCTAGAGTGTACGATCAACAGCCGCATCTTTTAGCAAATGCTCCGATAAGCGTTTGTCAGTTACTACACGATGAGAGTGTCTACGGAAATCTAACGATTAAGCAATTCAACATACCGCAAATTTTCAATCTTGCCGGAAGAAGTTGTCCCATTGAAGAGGTAAGAAATAATATCATGTGACATTACGCTTAAATAGATAGAACAACATTTTGAACGTTTCCTTTTTGCAGAAGAAAGAAGGGAACTGACCTGTGAGAAACAATATTCGATGAGACTTTGTGAATTAATTTCTGATACTCAAAAAGGTAGTCCAGGATCCATACTTTATTCCATTAGGTCCTTCTTCTTGAGATATGAGTTATTTAATTCCGAATACGCGTTACTTTAATGAAAAATGATACCTGTATTTCTGATAAAGACTACGTAAGTTTTGACGCTGAAAAAATGTTCACAAAGAAAATAAAAGTAGTTGGAAAGAGCTTTAATTTATCGAAAAGTTATACAAAATTGAAGATGGTGATTGAAAATTCATGAAAAATCAACAACATTAAAAGAGATAAGTTACCTCGAATATTCATGCATTTTCAAACAACTAAATTTTTAGTAACTCTGTATAATATTAATATTTTTATGTGAAACGCAACTTAAATTAAAGCTCTTTACATCTACTTTTATTTACTTGTTGAACATTTTATTAGTGTTAAAACTTACGTAGTCGTGATCAGAAGTAGAGATAAAATTTTTATTAAAATAACGCATATTCGAAATAAAAGCTCATATATCTTGAGAACAAGGTCCTTTTGAAGTACAATACGATTTCTAATCTTCGCTTTTGGGTATCAGAAACAATCTCACATAGCTTCATCGAAAATCGCCTCCGACAAGGGGGGGGGGGGGGTGAGACACTCTCATTGTTAGTTATACCAGCTATAATAATGCTAAACAGGTTTTAAGTTGAAATCGATTTATCACCTGGGCACCGTCCGTTGTTCCAAATATATTAGTTAGAGATGTGTTGTATATTCTCCAATGCATATATAGCGGTGCCATCTAACAATGAAGATGAGAACTATAGAGTTGTAAACTCAGTAACCCGTAATCCCGACCTATCCTAATTGCTACACTCTTTACCATTTAAAAATTAAGTTAACATACCTATACATCTACATTGAAGTAATCATACCT
The DNA here is from genome assembly GCA_949152435.1 of Gastracanthus pulcherrimus. Lineage (NCBI taxonomy): Eukaryota > Metazoa > Arthropoda > Insecta > Hymenoptera > Pteromalidae > Gastracanthus > Gastracanthus pulcherrimus. The sequence continues at coordinate 201,542,086 of OX424572.1, forward strand.
ATGCATCTACATTTAAGTAAACATACCTATACATATACATTGAAGTCAACATACCTATACATATACATTGAAGTCAACATACCTATACATATACATTAGAGTCAACATACCTATACATATACATTAGAGTCAACATACCTATACATCTATATTGAAGTCAACATACCTATACATCTACATTGAAGTTAACATACCTATACATCTACATTGAAGTAATCATACCTATACATCTACATTTAAGTAAACATACCTATACATATACATTGAAGTCAACATACCTATACATATACATTGAAGTGAACATACCTATACATATACATTAGAGTCAACATACCTATACATATACATTAGAGTCAACATACCTATACATCTATATTGAAGTCAACATACCTATACATCTACATTGAAGTCAACATACCTATACATCTACATAGATAGAAAAACACATTTTATATTATTCCATATTTTGATAGATCACATCGACGCTTCATACGAAGAATAATAGAATTCATTTTAAGTCGAAGACTAACGCGATTCAGCGCTCGCGACGACGAGTAACGCGTTTCGCGTACCTGCGACAAAGACTAACCGAATTCATGAGTGCGCGACGAAGAGTAACAGATTTCAATCAGTTCGCGACGAAGACTAACCGAATTCACAAGTTAGCGACGAAGACTAACAGATTTCGCAAGCCCGCGGCGAAGACTAACAGAATTCAGTAGTTCGATACGAGGAATAATGTATTTAATCATTGAAATCTTTAGGTAATGAGAGATAATACGCTTTTAGTATGAACATTTTTTATTTCTTGGCCACCACCACTGCCTCACCAAGTGAACATTTTATTAGTTTTATTTTGTATTTATCATTCCGTTGATTTGATTTAAAAATATTGGCATTACGAAAAATTTACAAGTGGTGGTAGCCCAGAACTAAAAAGTATTCATACTGACAGCTTATTCATACTGCACGACTCCCTTTATCTAAAGATTTGAATGATTATTCCTTGTATCGAACTACTGAATTATGTTAGTCATCGCCGCGGGCTTGTGAAATCTCTTAGTCTTCGCCGCGCACTTCTGAATTCGGTTAGTGTTCGTTGCAAACTGGTTGAAATCTGTTAATCTTCGTCGCGAACTGGTGAAATCTGGTAGTCTTCGTCTTAAGTTTTGAAAACTGTTATTCTTCGTATGAGTACCAATTATAAACCACAGAAAGTATTTATGGATCACTTAAATGGTATAACTAAATGAATATGTACCTTCAGAATAGAAAAAATAACGCAAAGCTTTTATAATAATGATTTAAAACCAAATAATTCATTGTACTTTGATGGTACTTTGTTTATGAACTTTAGGAATTTTTCAAAATTTATGAAAGTTACATAATATTTAAAGTTGTTGTACGATACCAGCATTCTTTAATTCCATCAACTTGCCTAAATTTCAATCATTTTCAAAAACTCAAATTGATCCATGAATCGGCTTTATAGCTTCCCACTCATTCCCTACCAAACAACAAGCTTCATCCCCATTCTCACCCAATTCAATCCGTTTCCCTGCCCCCCAGACGACGATCCGCATGTCGCCCTACGTCTTCCCCGGGAACTTCACCACCGACACGGACATCGGCTGCGGCTACATGAACGTCGAGGCCCGGCTGATGAAGTGCGACGACGGCATCAACACCGACGGCAAGGATCACAAGTGCATCACCCTCCTAAAAACCGTGACCCTCGCCTTCTTCCTCAACGACAACTGTCCGCTCGAGTACGCGATCGGCGCGGACGGCGGCGGTATACCCAGCAGCAGTAGTCCGCCGAGTGGCGCTACCCCTGGTGGTGGGCCTGCGGGACCGATCGGAGCGGGACCGTCGAGCACCGGGGCCACCGGAAGCGGCCCGTCGCCCGGACAGACTAACGAGGGTTGGATAGCAGAAAATGTAGATCGATGCGATATTCAGTGCTTATTCGGTTGAATGTGTTAGGCCATCTTATGTAGTGAAAAGGATTGCTTGGTTTTGGAAGGGATACGATGCTGGAAATTTAAGGATTTAGGGGTCAAGGGTTTTTGATATTGTTATTTGATCAGAAAAGTATACGGGACAAAGTGGTCACTTTTAGGGGATCAAAATAAAGATGACAGTATAGTTTGAAGTCCAAGAGAGGGCGTTTGTTTGACAAGATAGTGCAAATGGTGATGCCATAGGAGAAGAGCAATGCGTATGACGGGAAGCTATGCGCACGGCGCTATAGATTTTTTTCATTAAAAAATCGAAGTAAATTTTTATTCTGTTTTAGAATCCTTTTTATATCTATTTTGATACTTCACACTTATATAATAATACTCAAACTAACTGATTACCGTACTGATAATTGTTAAAATTTAGTTAATAGAGAATGAATGGCAGATATTAGTTTTTTAGATCCACCTTTGAAGATCATACTTCAAGCATTGTCTCCTTTGTGCAATTATATGTTCACACCTTTTGGATCTTGTTTTCAAACAAATTTTTTGAAACAAAAAAACGACCCCGGGATGCTTTTTATTCGTTATTAAAATAAGAAAATACTTTTTAATAGAGAATTTCTTATTTTTTGTGTTTATTATTTTAAGAAAAGATGTTTTTTAAGAGAAGGTTTTTAAGATAGATTTTTAAGAATGTTTTAAATAAAAATAAAAATAAATTATACTTTAAAAATCTTCTTCTATTCTACAGTTTTTAAAACTTTTTGTGAAAACTTTTTTTACATCATGTTTTCTAGATGATTTGAAAAAACTTCTTGCATGAATCTGGCATAACGTTTTGTGGATTTAAAGATAAAAATTTAAAACCGCTAAAATACCGATTTTCAGTAGTGTCTCCCATTAAAGTAAGTAACTTAGCTCGTATTTTTAGTGCAGATATATTATTAGTAAAATTAGTGTTTTCGTACTTATTTTAAGAACAAAGAAACTTTAAGATTTTTAAGATTAATAACAAAAATAAGTAATTCTTTTTACTATGTATGATTTGATCATTAGAAACATTTCATCTTTTATTATTGGCTGGAGTGGTGTTGGCGAGTTATTGATTTGACATTGTTTATTTTTGTAGGTACAGTTAAAGTGAAGAACGTGTCCGAGGAGTTGTGAGAAGCGCTGAGACTTTACTACTGATTGAAACAGGATGGACGTGTAAACTGAAAATAGGTCGTTTTAATAATTCATGGAAACTCTGATATTGTATTGCATACGAAATTAGTGATATCACAAGTACATATTACGATATTATCTGAATAAATAGTTATTCTTGAATTATTAAATCATTGTTTTATTTATTCATAACTTTATTAAGATGTAACTAACGAAACATATCTTGTTTCTTATTAAGTAAATGATATTAGCTTCGTTTCATGATCTTTGTGTACGATATTTCTTTTATATAAAATGAGAAATGCATTTATAAAAATACCTACATTAATTTATCGAAAATCACAAATGTGTAAATTAGATAATTTATAAATTATAGATAACTTTATTGTTTAAATTAAATTTCTTATTAATATTTTTTCATTTATTATAATACAAATTATAAATTATAATTATAAATAAGAAAAACTCATGAACCCCGTAATAGGATAAAAAAAGAAGAAGGGATTGAAAATAATTATAACAGAAAAGAATACTTTCATTATAAACTGATAGAATATTCTCAATAATCTTCAAAATTGATGAAGATGCAGGCAGAACTTTAAAATTTTCGTGACATATATTTAGTCGGCACTTTTTGATGTTTTAACGAACTGGCGTCACACAAAGAACATTTATCAAACTATAACTTTTGTAAATTTATCGTTTTTTCGAAAATTCATATAGGATTATAAATCAGCTCACAGTCTTTACTATAACTTCAAGAGTACCGTTCAAGAAAACAAATTAGTTACTCTTTACTTTATTGAAAGGATAGTGAGGGATGACACTAAATATGACCTTAGATTTGAGATCAGCGACCTAAGAAACATACAAGGAACGAATTTCATGTATGTAATTCAATAAACTAAGAAATTTTTAGCAATGGAAATAAATAGCTACACAGACAACGACAATAAATCTAGCATCTTAATATTATACAAGACATAAGAATTTTGATTCACAATTTATCATCACTATATTATCCATTAATTAGCCGATAAACCAAACGTTCCAAATCGATTCCCCAAACAACAAATTACATAAACACCCGCTACTCGCTCCACATTAAACCTACCGTCGAAAAGTGAAATTTCACGCTAACCGCGATTTTCTCCAGCGCAACCATCAAAATAAATTAGCTCACATCTCTTCGATACACGCCGTTCAATTGCCATTATAGAACGTGCCGTGCCCGCACGCCACGACTCTCCGACTCCATATGTCGAATCCCTCTCTCTCTCTCTATATATATATCTCCTATTACGTCTTCCCAAACCGAATAATCCCGTATTTTCGTTCACTTTACAATAATTGAGTAAGCAACGGCAGCGACTTAATAGCCTTATTAATTCAGCGAATAATTCCTTCCCCCCTTTCTAAACCCTGCTTATATACCCACGATGAAAAAAAACAAGACACTCGATGCAGCAGAGCGCGCTGCGCCTAATACACATAAATTTCCGATAAACGGCTGCACGATTCTTGTGATTCTCCCCCCTCCTTTTAATTGCGATAATTTACACGGGGCATGCGAGGAAAAAAGTCCTTACGTAAACAAGCAGCACAAGGCGCATTATGAAAAAGAAAAGAATACAAGCGCATCCCCCTTTGTTCGCTCCTTATCTCGTTCTGTCCGTTCGGAAAGAGACTAGAGAAAGAAAAAGAGAGAGAGAGAGAGAGAGAGCTATTCATTAATCGAACAACACGGAAGTGTTCCCCAACGAGCTACACGGACCTTCTTCTTCTCTCTCTCTCTCTCTCTCTCTCTCTCTCTCTCTCTTTCTTTCTCTCTTTCTCTCGAGGAAACCGGTGGGAGTCGATGCGCGGTAGAGACTGTGTGTGGGTGAATCGTCGTTGTCTCGGGTTTGTATTATGCGAACTCGCGTGCCTGTGTGTCTGTATACGTGTGCACGAACTGGAATCGCGAATCGCCACGCCAGCGAAATTTCGCCGTATAATAGGGCGACGCGCTGCAATAGGATTTATATACGTGCTTCCGAGAAAAGTGTTCTTTTGTGTACCGGAGTAAATGGACGAGATGCTTGTGACGCAAGGGGGTGTTAGCGCGTCGAAAGTAGGACTGCGTTAGAACGAGCGCGCAGCAGCTTTTTGAAAGTTGCGTGGGCAGGTTGGGAAGTGCGTCGATATAGGTGGGGGATCGCGGTGATTAAGGTCAGCGAGCGCGACCGAGTCAGGTGACATTTGGATATTGGGTTACAAAGATGGTGTTAACCTTTTAATTTTCTGGCGATTTCTTTTTTTTTCGGGGGCGATGGGAGCACGTTTTGTAGAACATGAATAGAAACGTGTTTTTTTTGTAGAACGGAGTTCGTCTGGAAGTAAACTTTGAGCGTGTTTGATTTCTGTTGTAGGTAGGAGTTTGTAAGTGGAGAGTGTCCGGCATTGGTACGGCGATGTTTTTATTTGGAAGATTTATGTTGTATATTATAATAGCTACATTGTTAATTGATTTTGCCATTGTTTTATGTAGTGATGAATTGATATTTGCCGAAAACTAAAATGTATTGTACTCTTTCTTCATTCCACAGTTTTCGAATTTAAAATAGGAAATAAGATTTGTTAACAATATTTTAGTGGGATTACGTGAATATTAATGAATAATCATAGTTTTTAAGTTAAAACTAGATGGAAATTAACTAACTTCAAAATGTTACGTCAAAATTTGTTCAAAAACTTACTATGACACAATAACAACATTCTTTGTGCATTCTAGTTACAAGTCAGATAATTTTATTAACTATTATTCTAAATCTTCTTTTTTTTATCTAAATAAAAGTTTTAAAATAATTATTTACATAAATCAATAAAGAGGTTCGGTAGAAATTGTCTATCATTTATTCAGTAAAATTCAAGTAAATTATTCTTCTTGTTACCTTACAAAATATACAAAAATTAAGGTCTAAACTGTACAAATGAAAATAATTTTTAAATTATTTATAGTTCTATTATAACTAATATTGAAATCATTTAACCACTTAAAGCAACTTTATGACAAAGGTTTTATCGTCAAGTTTCTATTCACTTTTTAATTTAAAAGAATTGTTTTTCATTTAGAAGGATACCAAGAACAATATTCTTCTTACAAGGAAAGTGTCCTATCTGAGGGAAACAATTTTCGATGAGGCTTTGTAGTATCAAAAAATGAAGCCCTGCAGACGTAGTTTGTTTCAATAAGCCATTGTTCTTGAGATACGAGCTATTTTAATTCGAATATGCGTTATTTTAATGAAAAATGGTACCTCTACTTCATATTACTACTATGTAAGTTTTGATGCTGGAAAAAATGTTAAAAATGTAGATAAAAGTAGACGAAAAGAGCTTTATTTTAAACTTTGTTACGTGCATAAATTTGAATCCAGTCCAAAGTTATTAACAATTAAAAATTGTGACTGAAAATGCATGAATATCGGGGAAATCTGAATCTTTTACAAATTCTTTGATTCTTCATGCATTTTCAGTTACCATCATCAATTGTTAATAACTTTGGACTGGATTCAAATTTCTGTACGTAATAAAGCTCAGAATAAAGCTATTTTCGTCTACTATAGTTTACCTTCTGAATAATTTTTCCAGCATCAAAACTTGTATAGTAATGATATGAAGTAGAGGTACAATATTTCATTAAAATAACGCACCCCATTCGAACAAACTACGGGCACTACGCTTCATTTCTAGGTACTAGTAAGCACCCCCTCCCCCCTCCCAGCCTCATCGAAAATCGTTTCCCACAGGTGAGACACTCTCATTGTTAGTATTGATCGATGGCCCTTTCGAAGACTTTAGTACATTTCCAATTTTTTTAAAAACACAGTCGTTTTTTTCTGGAGCTTCTAATGACACTTTTCAAGTTTTTTGACAAAAACTGTCACATTTTCATTGGTTCTAAAAAATCGTTAGTTTACTAGAGAGTCTAAAAACAACTAATTGTTATAAGAAGCTTCCGAAAGAAATTAGTATTTTTCAAGAAATCTGAAATTTGCTAGGCTTTGTACATGAGGACCATCTTGGCAATCTTCAAATTTATTTTAAATGGACGTAAACGTGATATTTTACGTATAAAGCAAACATTCAATAATACAAATCAATTGTATACAAAAAATTACAAAGAATAGGTCGCATTAGTCATGTATGAAAATCATCAAAAATATGCAAATCTCTCCCTCGCAACCATGCAAAAACGCTTGAAGTGTAAGCTACTACATCCGTCAGCCTAAGAAGTAAGTGAAAACCGATCGCCGCATTACAAATCATCCGCAGCAACCAAAGCTCAATTTTCAGCATTCAACGTGAAATGCTTTCCATTACCTCGCACCGCACACCACCGACTTCATTCGAAAAGCCACTGTGCACACTCAACGAGCATCGCTTATATATATATATATATATGCCACGCAAGCGGAAACGCGTCTTCGTGCACTATACACAAAGATTGCTCGCACAGCAGCGGTATAGCAGTCTCTTTCGCCGGACGATCGTTCTAAGAAAAATTCTAACGCGCGCCGAAGAGTCGCTACCGCGTTGCACCGCGCACACATTTTTCAAAGGAATTCCAAAGCGAGTGGAAAAATTCGAGGCAACAACACACAAAAAAAGAAAGGGAGAAAAAAGACACCGGCGAGATCCCCGCCGCGCTCTTGCATATATTTTTCGCGGAGAGCGCACAAGCGTTTACTTTAATTGGCCGAGTAGTGCGTCTAATTATATGATAATATCGGGGATAACGCGGTTGTAATTATTTTTCTCTCTCTCTTTCTCTCTCTATACTGCTGGTGCTCGGAGTTTCAGAAACGAGCTACCGCTGAGTTCGTAGAGCTCTAAATTTACTAAAATGGAACTGAAATTAACGTGCCGGGACAGCAGCAGCTGCCGCGCGTCGCTTTTTCGCTCACGATTCTTCCGAGAAAAATTTATCGCGGGCTTGTGTGCATCCGTTTTGCGAGAGTCGGAAAATAAGAGGGAAGTTATTGGATGATTTAGAGAAATCATCGGGGAGTCGGTCTAGCGTACAAGTACAGCTTGCACGATCGCGTTAAACTGGTATAACGATAATTGGATGCATAAGTTTTGAAAGCTATAACATAGTATGTTTAAGTGCAACGGACGGCGAAGAGTATATAAAGGCAAGCTATTGCAAAATTGGGATCGTAATATTACATGTTTAACGAATTTGTATAAACTGTGAAATAATATAATAGTTTATTGAATAATTATTTTATTCACATTAATTCAATAACGTTATTTGTATTAATCTTTTAAATAATCCCTGGTAGAAAATTATCTAGTTTTATCGAGGCCCTCGATTATTTCCTTAGCAAACTAGATAGATCTACATAGTTCTAGATTAATTTTCTACCAGGGATTATAATGACTAATAAGTGTTGAATAATAACAGTTTATTAATCATTTGTGTTTGACGGAAGCAAGATTATGAAAATAAAGTTATTTATAGATGATTGGCAATTACCAACTGTAAGTTTTTGTTTGGGTATAATGTTTCTTTAATACGACGCAAACATTCGCCTCTATTGAATGTAAATAATGATCGTTGCGAAATAGGAAGTTCAAAAACAAACGTTAAACAAGCTGTAAATTTCCGAGTATTAAAAGTAATCATTTTCGATTCATTAATATGCCATATCTACTATACATGTAAAAATAAACTATAATAACATCAAGTACCTCTTATGCATTATTTCGAATGTTAAGAAGTTTAAGTATACGTTGTAACGAATGTCTCTGCAGTTTTTATCTTCCAACGCTATAAAGTCAGTGATTTGCAAATTAATGGATATCCAACAAAAACTATAATTGAACGTTCAGTAACTTAAATGGATTGATAAAATCACTGCTCCAATTTTTGATTTAATAACGGGTAATCTTTCGACTGACGATTTCGATTACGTCATTAATTTTATGTGTTTCGCTTTTACATAATTATATAATAATATTTCATTGAACTAATTGTGCAGATATTAGAACGCAAATGTGCATAATTATTCAGTACATTTCTCATTTGTTTTTTACTTTCTTCTAACGGTTTAATTAAGGATCACAGATGAATATATTAAGATAAATGTAATGCTCCTAAAGAAAAATGGGACACCTGTCACTTTACATTCCTGAAGAAAAGTGTTTCATCTAATATAATATATAATACCAAATCTTATCTTACAAGGAGAAGTTGCATACTCAGGGAAATCGATTTGGATCAAGCTTTGGGAGGTGATTTCTGGTACCCAAAAATGATGTGTAGCACCCGCAAGTATTTTTTTCAGTGGGCCATTATATTCATGATATGAGCTATTTAAGTCCGAATATGATTTATTTTAATGAGAAAAAGATCCTCTTCTCGTGATTATAACAAAGTATCCAATGTTACTGAGAATTGAAGACGGTGACTGAAACTGCATGAAAAATTAAAGAATTTAATGGAGTTAAATTTCCTGGAATATGCATGCATTTTCAATCACCATCTTCAATTGTTAATAACTTTGGATCAGATTAATATTTTTTTACGAAATAAAGCTTAAATTAAAACTCCATCAACCTACTTTTATTTACTTTTAAAACATTTGTCTAGCGCAAAAACTTATGGAAAACTTAACGGAATTATGATATAAGGTAAATGAATTCTTTCTTACTAAAATAATGTATACTTAGGGATTTGTACTTAAAAACTTTACTGAAAGTAAAATAGCTCATAATAGCTTATATCGCGAATACAAGGGCCTGTTGGAAAAAATTCATGTGCTAAGCTTCATCTTTATGTATCAAAAAAATCTTTTCAAAGCCTCATCAAAATCCGTTTACCAAATATATAACAGTCTCCTTTGTTAGATAGGTATAACAAAGGAATGAAATTAGAGATATCGATAAATACTTAAATCAGATTAAGTGATTTATGTGAAAGATGTATAAATCATTTTATTAAACGATATTATAAAATTATTATTACCTTTGTTTTAGTTTGAATTGTTTTACCAAAAGGTTTACATTTAAGAAAATATAATTTAAAAAAATGTTAATCATATTTATTGTTAACATTCCAGGCATTGCAGTAAATCATAATAATATATGTAATGACATTAATATGTTATTTTAGTTAAATACTTTTAAAAAATTAGCATTGGGTAGAGTAAAACTATCTTTTATTCTTACATCATAAAGTTCTCAAAAAAACTCGAGATCTCAATTAATGTCCCCATCCGAGATAAAATAAAAATAAAGTCAATAACCATTACGCGAAAAAATGTACAAGTTTCATGAAATAAATGACAGGAAAAAGAACCGCTTCGTACCAAACGGGATATTCGCAGCATGTTTGCTAATGCAGTATAAGTCTTCTTTAAAAAAAGAGAAGCCATTAACAGTAATGGAAAAAATTCCACAAATAAAAGAAAAATTACAGCGACAATTTCTTTAAAAAGATGCTTTAAAGCTTCAAAATATCAACTCTACAATGTTTAAAATAACAATTAAATAAAAGTGCAACATATCTTGTACTGCGTAAAAACTGATGACGTCACTTTTCATAAATAAAAATTCTACGCAATTTTATTTCTTGAATTTAAATCTCATGTACCGCGTTTAATCCAGCTGCAGTACCGCCTGATAAAATTCGCATGATCAAAAAAGAAGCCCGAAAACCTGAAAATCCTCCAAAATCTCAAGACCCGAAGTAACGTCCCCATCAGAAACAAACCAGCTTGCTAAAAGAGAAAAAAGAAAGAATCCCGCGCCCAACGGCCGATATCCATTAAGCGAATAAAATAAATAACCCTTTTCGCGTCGTTTCGTCCCCTTCTCTCTCTCTCTCTTTCTCCAATAAAACCCAAAAAACAGACCACCTCGCGCGAGTGCACACTCAACGGGACCCTCTCAGCTCCCAGGACACTTTACCACTATATCCCCTTCCCTCCAATAAGAAAAAAGTAATCCAGCAGCAGCATCGGACTTGATATAAAATGGAAAAAAGGAAGCCAGCAAGATCCGAAAACACGCACGTCTGCGAAATATTCGGAATGATTATTTTCTAGTATGAGTTTGGCTATTACAATTACAATATTTTATATTACAATTTTTTTTCCAATGTCTACTGCCCTCGAAAAAAATCTAAAGCTAATTCTGCAAGACTGCAAAGTTTTTTAAATTATAATATATTTTTTTATTATTGTAAGAACGATAGCCAAACTCATACTAATTAACCCTTAACATATCCCTGCAGAATAATCACAGCATATATTAAATTATACTTGATACTTTCTTTATGTTTTTTTTTAATTCTTTAATATCTCTAAATTCAAGTGAGTTATTACAATTACGTGCTCTAAAGTTCTTACAACCTCATGATAATAAGTCGGCATCATTTGAAGTTTTTTTACGGTGACGTCATTCTAAGGAACTTTAGTCGTTTATAACTATTGTAAATGTAACTATCTTTACAAAATTCAAAAAGATCTTGAAATTGATACGATCTCTTTATCAATTGAAACGATTTCAAAACACAATTTTTGGGTAAAAAGAGATTTTAACCTAGCAGCATATTTTAGTAGATCAAACTTCCTCTGTGAACATCTAAAATTATTTCTATATCTCCTAATTTAAAAGAGTTATCGTGATGTTCTAAAGTTCTTATGCCGTCACGATAATATACCAGCATCTTTTGAAGTTTTATTACGACGACGTATTCAAAGGAACTTTAGTTGTCTTTTAATATTAAAAATACCACTATATGAAAAAAACTTCAGAGATCATGAAAATGACACGAACTCTCTATTAATAAACAATACTACACAAAAAAATTCATTTTTTGTTTTACCCAATTATTTTATTTAATTTAAACTAAAAATAACCGCGATTCTTTTATGAAAGCAGCATCGATCGTCAAAGCGATGTGAAGCAATAAAGCTGCAGCTTTCGTTTAAAATGTCTAACTAATATCATTTATGAATTATCTTATAATCAACGGGCATACATATTAAAGTTGACACTTAAACTACGATATTGTCTAATTAGAAGATTAATTTGCATCGAATTTAAAAATAACACCAACAAGATGTATTTTTATAGATTCGATAATTGGGAATAATATTTTCAAGTTTTTTCTAAATTTAAAAGGTAATTGATTTGATAACTCGACATCATTTTTAAGATAACTAAATTAAGAAACTTATTTTTTCACCTCAGTCAGAACTGGGACCGTATTTCGCATATTTCGTTTCATGCTAATCAAAACACGCCAAATCACGTCATCCACTAACTACCTCATTTTTCTCCTCGCACACCTCCTCTTAGCACACACTCCACCTGCAGTCAACGGGACCCTCAGCACACCTCCCAGGACACTTTACCACTATATCCCCCCTTCCCCCCCCCCCCCCCCCCAATCAAAAAAACCGAAAAGCAAAACCCCCCAGCATCTCGATACACAAACTCCCCCCCTAAAAAAAAGAGAAACAGAAAGCTACAAAACCTCCTCGCCTGAAAATCCCGACTTACCGGTTGTTGTCGCCAGCGGCGCCGCCACCGCCGAAACGCTTGGACTCGCGGCGCACGCTCGCCCGCGTCCTTATGAAGCGCAGGGCGCCGTTGCCGAGCGTGAACCTCTGCTGGAGCTGCTGCTGATCCTCGTTGCCGCGCATTGAAAACCACTGGAGCTTGCCGCCGCTCCTGCAGGCTGCAGCGGACTCGTCCATTTCTTCTTCTTCTTCTTCTTCTTCTTCTTCTTCGCGAGAGCAGCAGCAGGCCGCGCGGGGCCGGCCTTTTACGGAATACGAGATTCGACGAAGGGACCGAGACGGCTGCTGCAAGGATCGAGCTTCATTCTCGAATCGCGATGGGGAGAGCGCGCGAAAGTGTAGGATGTTGGATGGATCGGGGTGCAAGGTGGGTGTGTTGAGCTGCGAGTGCTAAGAGAATTTGTAGATCGAGCCGGAGCGAGGGAAGTTTAGGGCTTGCTGTTTCCTGGGGGGAGAGAATGGATAAGTCTCAAGTGTAGCCATTTCTTGATTCGACGAGGGTGGTTGGTGATGCTTGCGAGGCACTCTGGTGAAATGCACTTTTTTAGGGAGTACTAGGTTTTTTAGTATAAGTTTCAGTAGTTTAATGTAATAATCATAGCAATTTTTTATTCTTTAAGCAAACATATTTTAACGTTTTATTACTTTTATCTTTAACTTGAACTTTTCATGTTTAGGTAAGAAAATAGTAAATAATACTTTTTATTTTAGTATTCGTTGTCCAACATTTTTTAACGGCTACTAAGTTGAAAGGATATATATTATTACCGGTTTTTTTATTAGCATATGCTTTTTGTTTTTCTCGGTGAAGAACGTTGTGTGTTCTTGAGAGGGATGCTACGAGTAGGTTTGTCGTGCCGTCTACCCTACTTTGCGTTGATTGTAACTTTTTAAATACAGCCCAAGCGGAATTATGAGCCTCGCTAAAACCACATTGGCGGCGAGTAGCGTGTAGTTACGATTTAAATACTTGAATTAAAATTAATGCATGGGATCTAACTGTTGTGGATGGTAGAGGCACTAAACATGTTTTTATAGGTATACAGTCTTGAAAGAATACGAGCATGCAACTGTTATGGGACAAACTATAAACTTTATACTTAAGCTGATTGTTTAAAAGCACAATTTTTTAATGAAATTTATGAACAAGATAAATTGCTTTTTGTATTTATTTTAATCAGACCAGTCTTTAAAACAATTGTTCAAAACTGTTATAGGATAAAGTTAATTTTAAACTGAATTGAAAAGCAGAATATTTTATTCATGAAATGTGCGTACCAATTAGATCACTTTTTTCACTAGTTTTATTGAGATCAGTTTTGAAAAGAAAATTATTTAAAAATTTGTTACACTTAATATTTACACAGTACAAAGACTAGCCTTAAAATATAAGAAAAGAATGAACTAAATAGTCCTTTAAAAACTCCACTAAACAAGCACTGCTCGACGTTAAACACACAAAGGCCAGTCTTAAAAAAACAAAATATCTTTCAACAAACGACACTTGGACCGTTAGAAACCAGTCCCAAGATAATCTTCCAACGTCTGTACAAAACAATCACAGCAAAATCAATTTATCCCTGCGTCACTCAATCATCCGCAAAAACAAATCCATTATAAAGTGTTCATCTTCACTATACACCGCAGTACCAGTCTTCAAACTTCACTTCAAACAAGCACTTTCAAAAAAACTCCTCTCTTCAAACCTCTCTCGCTCCCCCGCAAAAAGTAACCACCATCTATCAATCCTCAATCATCCCCACATCTCAGAAAAAGAAGAAAAACTGCGCCTGCCCCCATTAAGTCCGAACTTCAGAGTTCACTGTCTTCCACTCCAGGGCGTCCCATAAATCGATTATGCAAATTTGCATATCGCGCCGCCGGCTGCGGCTACGGCTGCGGCATCGGCATTACGCAACGGATATTGCGGACCGGCGCGACCGGTCGTCATCTCCTCTCTCTCTCTCTCTCTCTCTCTCTCTCTCTCGCACTCTTTCCTCTTGGCTGGCTGCGGCTGACTATAGCTGCCTCCTCCGATCGCGGCACCTGGCCAACTAAACGCGTATAAAGAGCGCAGCCAAGCCGAAGGAGCTGGAGCGCGAGGCTCCGCGAGACGCCGGAAACGGTATCAAGAGCGCTGCTGCTGCTGCTGCATTTTGCCCTCTAATGCGATCGGCGCGGGGTATACACTGTTATATATACACACACACACACCGCCGCCTCCACCTCCACCTTCTCTATTTTCTTCTCCCAGAGGTGGAAATGAGGATGAGGTGGTGTGTGGTACACAAGACTTCGATCTCCACGGAGATTCACTCTCGTTAGCCGCCGCCGTTGTTGTCGTCGTCGTAGAGTCGATGATGCGCCGAGCTTTCTCCTAATGCCAAAGCCGAAGCATCCGTAGTAGCGCAGCAGCAGCTCTCGTGTGTTTACCACCCGGTCTAATGGGCGTACGTATGGATCTTCGTGTATATTGTCTACGGGCTGCTCCAGAACGAGAGGCTGTTTTCTTTTATGTTATGAGCTCTCTCGCCGCTTTATTGCCCCGCTGCTCCGCGAGCCCGCCGTATATATAAGTGTACCATTGTTCCAGAGCGCGCTAACAAGTGTATCGGCGGTGAAAAATCGGCAACCGCAGCGTCTTCATGTCGCTCCTCGGGCTTCCTCTTTTTCTTCGAACGAATCGACGACAGTGCCTTTCGGCAGCAACGACTGCTCGCAACACACGTTTTTTTATTGTACGTATTATACCGATACGTCTGCTCCGTGCCTCGCGCGCGTTACGTGCACCGATACCCCGTCGATTTCGCCCTCTGGCGCGCGCTCGGCGCTTCCGCGCGAAAAGGGAAAGGTGGACGCGAGCAGCAGCAAAAAACTCGGAGAAAGATAATGACGCTACCGTTGCGGCACTGGGTGCAAAACTGCGCGAGGACGAGGACGACGAAAGGATCCGCGCGCCGGGACTGCTCTCGGTCAACTTAGCCTTGGCGCTGGGCCTCCTCCGACTTGCGCGCGCGCTCTTTTCTCTCTCTCTCTCTTAGTCTCCTTCCTTCCCCTCTGTGGGGCAGGCAGGCAGGCAGGCAGGCGCAGGGCCCCTTCGTTTCTTCTTCTTCTTCTTCTTCGGCTTCGTCGTCGTCGTCGTATAGTCGTCGTCTCTGTCCTTTTCTCTAGACCCTTATTCTCCTCCTTCGCCGCCTCCTCCTCCTCCTCCTCCTCCTCCGCCTCCTGCTCCCTTCTTATACTTCTCTCGCGAGCGCGAGCGCCTTGGTCGCTCTTATCTTACATCCTTACACGCTTCGCTTGCTCGCTGCTGCTGCTGTTGCTGCTGCTGCTGAGACGGCGTATATACTGCTCTCGTGTATAGGAGTGGAAAAGAGTGTGTACATGTGTGTGTGTGTAAGGTGAAGTTTGCAAAATCTTAGGACGTTGGAGGTGTATGTGTATAGTATACATAGCATGCTCACGATCTGTCGCATATATGTATAGAGTTAAGGGCTTCGTGAAATTATGTGTGGAGCCGAGTCTATGAGCGCCTATATACGTATACAGTGGATATTTGCAAAATTTTATGTACCGGGGGTGTATAGTATATTCACTATCGCGTATGCCCGCGCGCGCTTTTTCACTCGCGTGCTACAGGTATTATATACAAACTCTGTATATCTTAGACTCTCTTATTCTCTCGTTCTCTCTACTTTACGCTCCTTCTCTCTTTCGCTCTATTTCTCTCTTTCTCTCTCCTCTGCATCCATTCTCCTTCACTCCGAGACTTTCTTTCTTTGTCTCTCTTTCTCTCGTATATATTTCAGCTCTACTGCTCTATACCCACACTCACTCTCTCACTCCCATTCATTCGTGTATATAACTTGCAGTTCTCTTTCTCCTCGTCCTTTTTCCGCGCTCTCCGCGTCTCGCTCTTTCTTTCGCGGTGTATATGTATTCCCTCTCCGCTCTCTCGCTCAAAGGTTTCCTGCCCAGCTCTCTATACTACTACTACTACTTCCCTCGTGCAACTGGCGCACTGCGCCGTTTTTTTTCTCTCTTTCTCCTCCTCCTCCTCCTCCTCCTCTCTCCTCTGTCTCGCTTTTCGTCTTATGTTCTAAGGAAGACCATGGCGAGATTAAACACTTTTAAATGGTTTTTAATTCGGGTTGTTTTTTTAAAGAAGCAGTTCCTGAATGCATCAGTTTATGTACATTCATTTTTGCAATATTCTATTATTTTATGAAAATAATTTTTTTAATTAATACGGTAACATTTTTACTGTATTTCATCACATACCCGAGGTTGATTTGAAACTTATAATCAAATTGAAAAAATTAATTTCAAATTGAGCAAAAATCGTTATCAATTTAATAAAATGGTTCGAAAATAAGTAAACCGTCACAAAATCATTTGATGGTAACTTCTGTTTGAAGACACTGCCTAAATGAACAATATGCATAGGTTGTAGGTTCAAATCCTTAACGATTTAATCTTTCTAACTTACTTAGTAATTAACCCGTTGACAGCCAAATTTTTTCAAGTCAAGGAAAATCTGTTTTTTGGTGTAAACGTCATTTTTATATAAAATATACCCAAATAGATAAAATACGCAAATTTGAGCATTGCAAAAATTTTACATTTTTTTCTCTGTCACAAGAAATCGGTTGTCGGGTTATATCCGGTAGAAAAATGTTTCTTATATTACAGAGGTGGTACCAAATTTCTTTCAGAATTTTTCTGTATATAATAAAAAAGTTATTGCAATATTTCTGGAAAAGTAGGTTGGACAATATATTGTCCAAATGCAATCAAGGGGTTAAATAAGCACATTCTGAATAATCAAATCTAATAATTAATTTCTGAGTCCTTCGGATAAAATTTTGACTATGATCCTAATGTAAAATATACCTTCTTCATGTTATGGAAATGAACTACTGGTAAAACGACTGCTCGAACTACTGACTAAACTGCTGATCCGACTACTTAAAATATTACTTTAAATATTATTTATAATATTATTTATTCAATATTATAAATTAATTTTTAATGTTAACTTTTAAAATTCTTTAAAGTAAAGAAAAACTACTGGAGAACTCCTGTAACTTATGAATTACTTTGACAGTGCAGTTTAACTACTGCTGACATTTGATAATTTTAGGCAAATTTAACTACTGGAAACTTTGACGGGTCTTTAACCCTTCTGAATATATTCGTCCAAACAGAGCCATTTACGCAGTTTAAGTATGAATATATTCACCCTAAAATTTGTATTCGTGTATTTTACTTTACTTAATTCTCTAAAGTGTGCTACCCTGCAAATATTAATTAATGTTTTTCTTAAACTATTACAGTGAGTTAAAGACCAGTTTCTGATGAAAATTGTTGTAAATTGTGCAGAGTTTAAAAACGAATTCAATTAATGTCCCCGTATACAGAATATTCGTATGTTCTATTTTTCGTTTTTTAATATTTGTCCGTTAATTTGCAAATATAGATTGGTTTGTACAATAAAAATAATAAAGTATGTAAAAAAATATTTGCGTTTTACAATTTTCATGCATAAGAAATAAAGAAATATTTGTTTGTAATCTTTCGACGCATATTTAATTCCTTAACCCATTCAAGCATGACGTTAGTCCAGATTTTATCTTAGTAACATATTCATATTCATGAGTGTAGAAAAACGTGTAATTTTTCTTAATTGCTAACCAGAATTATTTATATTGATAAACAAATTATAAAAACCAATGTTTTTTCAGAAAAAAATCGTGCTTCAAAGGGTTGAAGTAACATTCAATCATATATTACTTATCTCTAACAAACAAAATATATTCACTTCTTCAATCGTAATTTTTCTTTTAAAAAAGCGTCTTAACGGAGCTTAAAATTACTGAATTTACAAGGGACTTCATGGTCAGTATATACTCTTACCCAGGGTGGTTAAGAATTAACTACTGCAAACGCATTACGAATTACTTTCGAACAATCGGCGAACTATACTGCTAAACTCTTAAAAAGCCTTAATCCATTCAATAACTACGCTATAATTATCAAAATGCTCACAACATAAGCACATCCAAAAAACATTAAAATCCACACTCTTCTCCTTCAATTTGACCCCGCCGCTCACGTGAATTTCGCCCGGTTCTCCCCACCAGCACCAGTGCAACCCATGAACCAAGCAAACTGGCCTTTCCGTGCAGCCGCAGTAGCCGCAGCAGCAGTCGCTTGGCCTTCGTGCTTCCTCGCTCGTAGCCGGGATGTAGGGCCCAGCGCCCCCGCGACCGTACACTGCACCTATACACACATACATCCACGGCATAGTGCAGTGCATGGTACCTAGTCTCTCTTATATGCTTCCCTCTCCCTTCTTCCTAGGCACGAGGAGACTCGACTCGCGCTGCTACCTTTTACCCGATCAATTATCTTTTCTTATTCCTGGCCAAGCGCGCGAAGTCGGCTCTGGATAGGTATACCGCCACTATGGCATAGCTCTAGGTCGGTAATGCATTGCGCGTTTAGAGCCGCGCTATTTTGCACAAAGGATATATAATGGACGCGCCGAGCCCGTTCGCGCGACTCTGTGTTATGGTGGCAGGAGGCCGAGTGCAACTGTTTTTATATCTGCGGCTGAGGCTTGGAGTTGCTGGGTGTATAGGTGTGTGTCTTTATTCTTCTTCTTGTTCTTTGTAGCTTGCGTCTTTGGTTTTCGCGAGGGCGCATTAAGAGTTGCTTAAGAGCCAGCGGTGTTATGAGGATGTGTGCGCCGCGATTTTGTTATGTGCTGTTTAATGGTTAGCTGGGTGTTTTAGCGAGGTTGGAGAAAATGGGATGTGGAGATTGTTTAGGAGTACGGTGGGGTGGATTTTTTCTGAGACGGAGGAGTTTTCACTTTGAGCAGCGGAGAACGGATGAGTTTTAATTAAATTTTTTGTAGACTTGTGATGAGAATTTTGTTGAGAATGTTTTGTTGTTTTATGAGAATGGAAGTCGATTTGGGAATTAATTTTTTGTAGCAATCATTAAGTTTGTTCTTATATTTTACAAACCTGAAATTGTATTTGTCTTTTGATTATCAATGTTTGTTGTTATAAAGAAATATGATTTTCAGTTATAAGAGTTTTCTTCACCGTCCTGTGGTTTATCCAAGTAAGATTCGGAGTAAAATTTCTAATGTTGACTTGCACTTTTTAATATAACTTTATAAGAGTAATCATTTTAGAAATACTATTAGCATCTCAAATGGAAGCTGAGCTAAGTAGAATAGAATATCTTTAATAATCGAGGTCAAGTCATTAATAATAGTCGTTGAATTATACTCGATTCAAATCATGTATACACAAATTAATTAAACCGCAGGGGGGTTAAAAAAAGTAGCTGCAGTTTAAGTAGTAAATGCTCGAGTGTGCAAGACAGCGTACGATGACTGAATAGTCAAGAGAAAGGAAATCAGATATAAATATTTCTCCACATATAAATTGATATTTATTTTAACACAAAATAAAATAAGAAGGTTCACGGTTACTATCATTAAATTAATTGTATTATACCTAAAATGAAAGTAATAAATACATTAATTTGAATGTTTTATTTTTTATTTAACTTTATTTTCACCACAATTTTATAATTAACGACAATAACAAAATTAACACTAATATATAAACAACATTTATCTTGATTTTTAAGAAGTTGATTATTTACAACGAAATTGTGATTTAAATTTAATGTACATAAAAAATGTTAATTGAAGATTATTATTTATAAAATTATGTAAAATGTTTTTTTCGCGAAGTATGTGCATAAGCTTTAGTCAATAAAGGGAGACTATTATAAAAAATCATTAGAAAAATTAGAAAAATTTTCGGAACCCTGCAATAAAACTAAATGCTTCTAAAATGTACTTTATGCGAAAAATAAGAGTTTCTGTTAATTATTTTGGGATTTTCGGACTAAAATTACTTTAAATTAATACAAATTTTAGTTTTATAGTTAATAAATACGTAATAAATTTCTAGAAATATAGAAGCATATAATTTGAAATTTTGGGATAGTTCTCCTTGAGCTTGATAATCAACGATGCTTTTATGTAAAAAAAATATTTTTAAGATTATGTAAAAAGATTTTCGCGAGGTACATGATATACAAGCTTTAATAATATTAAGCTTAATAATCAATGGTGACGTTACCTTTATCTTTTGATAAAAAGTAGTTGATATTACAAATATATCTGTCTTATCTCTAAACAACAGTAATAACAAGATGAATATAATATATTATCATGATTAAACTACAGGCCTTTACCTTAAGGTGTTTACCTTTAATTTTGTACAAAATTCTTAAAATTATAAACTATATGAAGAAATTCCTATCGACGAGTTAGCGAATCTCCACTAATTCTAATAAACCTTGCCCACTAAACAAAATCATGTGAACATGTATTACATGTGAACATTTACAGGAAAATCTATTTAACAATGCATAGAAACTTTTTAAAAATGCTTAAAGGGTGTTCTGTCAATAATTCCTAATATTGTAATTGATGTCCTCTTTTTATAATTCAAATTAAATTTTCAAAATACTTACATAATATGACTTTGAATATATAAGAAGAAATATATTATATGTGTCTAGCAGATATGCGAATTCTCCGATGAATGAACTCTTTAAATACCTAATCTTTACTGAATCAAAATAACTTATTGCAATTTTACAAATAAAAACTTGGTTTTACTTTTGAAAAAGGTTTTGTTTACTGACTTTTTTAAATCAAATAATCCTAATTATAAAAACTGGACCACATCTACAATATTAAGAACTGTAACCCTTAACTATCACCTCCCAATCAAAATCTCACGTACCATCTGCCACAATTCTATCACCTCCCAATTCCCCCCTCGATCCCCATCACCAAATCCAGATACGCCGGATTGTTCTTCCTGCCGGTCTCCCCCTTGCTCTCCAGCCAAGCCACGATCTGCCTGAAATTCGGCCTCTGCTCGGGCCTCGAGGCCCAGCACATGTCCATCATCTCCCTGGTCTCGGGCGAGGCTTTGGCCGGCAGATCGGGCCTGCCGCTCTCCTCCAGCAGATGACGCAGCAGCTCGTCGTCCGAGAGCCGGGCGTAGGGAAAGTCCCCGAGACTGGCGATCTCCCAGAGCACCAAGCCGTACGACCAGACGTCGCTCTTGCTGGTGAAGGCCCGACGCCGAATGGCCTCCGGTGGCATCCACCGGATGGGCAGCCGACGGGTGCCGGCGTTGTCGCCCAGGGTGTAGGTTCCCTTGCGAGAGAGCCCGAAGTCGGAGATCTACAGGGGGTTGGTAAGGGTGCGTGTAAGTGGTATGTAGAATGGGTGTTGTGTGTTGTATTACTAGAGTAAGATTATGACAACGCAACATCTTTTTCTGTTGATTTTTCTATATAAAATAGCTTATACGAAAATAAAATATATTTATTTCATGGTAATTTGATGCTTTCGTGTTGCTTGGGTTTATGAAAACGTAGAATTTTGAATTGTCATAATCTTGTTCTAGGGATACGATATTATATGCATCATATTATGTGTACCATAATAAGAAAGTTAAATAAAATGTTAAAAATGAACTTAAAACATGTGTCTTATCACACCCGGAACTTATCTACTTACATAAATTGTATTCCTGGCACAATTATTTTATTTATTAAAGCTATTTTATTAATTAAACTCTTCCATCTGTGTATACGGGAATCAATTTTTTAACATTTGGAGAATATTGTGGTTAAATCAGGTCGCCCAATCTCTATTTTAACAAGATACTATTTTACTCTGTTAACTTTGCGTGATATTCTACATTTGATTACATTACTATGTTATATTTTCTGAATTTAGAAGTAAAATTGTTAAGACTGTAATTGAAAAACTTATAATCAATAAACACTATATGCTTGCTACTTCTCTATAGACAACATGCAGTAAACACTACGTAAATATGTGAAAAAAATATCATACAGAAGCATTAAAGAACTCATTTTTAGGGTGAGAATAATACTTTTTGTAGAATTTGAAAAATAGCATTCATTTCAGAATTTGCACCCGATTTAGTAAATTATTAGCAAATTGAATCACGTCTGAGATTTTCATTACTGATTTATTATAAGTAAAGTGTTAGAGAACGCTATTAACGGAAACGTATGGTCTTTGAAAAATGAAACTTAGATAATCGCGGGTAATCGAATTTCGTTTATCAAATATTTTATCATTCAAACAGATTTTTTATTTAAGAAAGAAATAAATTACCATAACTGATGGCCCAGCTGAAAAAATCGTGTCCTACAGTATACATCACCGATTCCCTAAACATTCTATACCTACGACTCAAATTATATTAACCCTTTATTTTGTAACTCTTTCAACGCTTACGGAAATCGAATCTTCTTAATGAAAGCCCTTTCCGTACTCTACACAATGCTACCCAGAATTCCTATCTGCCTCTCCTCGCGGTAACATTCACCGGCCACATCTTCCCCGAAGCAATAAAAGCACCGATAATTATTACCTTAAGAACGAGGTTTTCGTCCATGAGCACGTTGCGCGCGGCCAGGTCCCGATGCACGATGCCCTTGGCCTCGAGGTGCTCCATTCCCCTGGCTATCTCCAAGGCGAAGCGCATCATTTCTGCATGGCTGATGGCGCCCTCGGTCTCGTACCTGTCCGCGTCTTCCGGCTTGATGTGGCTCGGGAAGAATACGCTCCGGGACGTCGGCGTAGAGGGCGACTGACTGCCGAGGCTCGTGCACGTCGCTGGACGCGCGGCAAGAAAAACAGGGAGGTCGTTAATTGCGGATGGATATAGGTTGTGGATGCACTTTTTTGCGCAGTGGAATTAATGGGTTAATGAATGAGCTTTCTGCTATTTTTTGTTTTGTGCTTTGTTAAAGAAGATCTTTTGTAAAATTCAGAATGATATTATCGTATGAAATTAAAGTGTATATTAAATTATGGTATGGAAATTATAGATCTGCAAAAGTTTAGGGCAGATTGACGCTCAAATAAGAGGGAATCATACTCTTGGAAATCCATTATTGTATAATTTTTACATTTCTATACCTAAAATTTTGAATAAAAAAAGTAAAAGCTTATTTTAAAAACTACCAGTAAACCAAGTCCACCAAGAAAATTATATGTCAAAGAAATAAAAAAGAAAGTAATTAATTTTAAATATCAAAAATCAACAATAAAATTTCAGTTTCACTGATTTAAGTAGTGTTAAGAGTATCTAAATTTATTTGTGCAGCAATAACATTATGTTATAATTTAAGCAGAAAAATGTTACACGACATTATATTTGTTTTTTCATTTACTGAAAAATCTGAAAAATATTAAAAGTTCTTGTCGTACCCTTGAGGTACCTACAAAATGTGGTTCTCTACAGATGACCCATCTTAGGTCCGATTATTCTCTAAGAAAATACATATACTCACACAAAATATAATATTACATAAGTAGTAATACACTGAACTCGGCAAGGGATCTAATTTTTTTATTAATAATTCAATTAATTCAATGATGTATCTGTATTATCGTTTAGGCATATTTTATTAACATTTTTATAATTAACGGACATTTACAGAATCATATTATTTTCAAATTCATGAATAATATGTCTTTTTCTGCGTACATATTATATTGCTCAAAATTATTAAATCTTATATCATAAATTACATCATAAATTATATCATAAATTATATCATAAATTATATCATAAATTACAGATTCATATAGAAGTTTATTGTCATCAATAACTTTCTGTCTTTTAAAAAAAAAACGAGAAGTTTCTTGTTAACCCTTTTACTGCAGTATGAGTCACCGATGACTTATGCGATTTTCAGACATATGCTTTTTATTTATCTTATTGGAAAGGCAACAAAAAAAATATTTTTTAGTGATTCTTCAATTATTATATAAATAGAAATGCAAAATATTTCTTTTATAATTTATCGATATTTATAAAGGTTTTGTTGGTGTCATTACCAATATAAAGAACTTGTTAATAAAGGATATTTTTCTTACCGCAGCTAAAGTGTTAAGGTCAGTATGTCGTACTCTTAAAACAAGACTATGACAATTCAAAACTCTATGATTTTGTAATATTAACTAGTAAATAGCGTAAATTGTTAATGACAGAAAGTTTTTAGTTTAATTTTATTCTTGTAATGTAGTTTCTAACCTTTTTAAATTAATTTTCGAAGTGTATAAAACTTTTCTTATATTACCTATTTTGTATACGAAAATTGAGTTGTCATAGTCTTGTTCTGGGAGTACGATATGGTCTATTTTGTGTAGTAAAAAAATTGTATAGTAAAATATTATTTGGCACTTTAAAATTTCTTTGGCATATAATTTAAAATACATACGCTTATTTTGAAAAGCAAGAAATTATTAAAATAATGTAACGTTTCTAAAGAGGATTCACGTGGATGCCCAAAATGTAATGGGAAACCTATAAGACCATAAAACTGATATAAGCATCGGGAATCCATAATAAAATCTTCAGCATTTAAACAACAATTTTCGTCTCTACAAACTGAAAAGCACGAAATAAGTGAATATTTTAATTTTCGCTATTGAATGTCTGACAAAGAAAAATTGAACAATTATATTTCGACAACTAGAGAATTGATTCAGTGATTTAATTAATATTATTAAGTACCCTATCCACATGCTTTATTAAAAAAAAATTCTTTAAAAAAAACAAATGACTGAATAATTAAATAAAAACAACTCTCTTATCATCAAATCTTTGTTTGAAGGTGCACTAAGAATGATTTCACAAAACACAAAAGTGATATTCAAGTTTAAAAGATGCTACTTCAATAGCAAGTTAAAAAAGCTCTCTCTCTCTCTCTCTTATTTATTTATTTAATTATTTATTTATTTATTTATTTATTTATTGTATCTTTTTATTTTATTTCTTTTAATTTATCCGTTCTCCCGTGTTTTGTATTCTTAGTCGTGATATATGTTGTAATGTACAAAATATAAAGAGTATATTTTAATAAAGAGTAAATTTATCTGCGTGTGTGATGAGTATATGTATCTGCTGAATTGTAATTGTTTTTAAATTGTAACGTGATGGATGTACGTGTATGCAAGAATGAGTAAACTTTCAGAAATCGTTATGAAACTGTGATATAAACAAACTGTGATATTAGATAATGACAAATTTGTGCAACAATTTTTCTTATATTTATATACTGACGACCTGTGATAGTGATCAAAGACTTTAATGTAATGACAAAATAACAATTTTTATGTAATGTATTTTTGCCAAAAATGACAAATAAATCGTATATCTATCTATCTAACTCTCCTCTCTCTCTCTGCGAAAGCAATACACAAAAGATGAGTCGACTCACTCTCGGCGACGCTGCTGATGCCCGGGCTCTCCAGGGGACTGGCGTCGTTAGCCGCGTCCACGGCGTCGCGCAGCCTGTGCAGATAGCTGTGCAGATCGCCGCCCGGCATGTACTCCAGCACCAGGCAGACGGGATTCGCGGACAGGGTGCAGCAGCCGACCAGACCGACCAGGTGAGGATGCGAGCCCGCGACCTTCGTGATCGCGATCTCCTCCAGCAGCTGCTGCCTCACGTCTATATATAGAAACGGGCAGATGGATTGATATTCGTTTGGCTGGTGGACTGGCTTGATAATTGTACGAGATCGACGGGTGAGAGGTGAAAGTAGATGTATAGTGTGTGTAAGCATAGGTGGCTGGTTCTGCCTCTTGCACTAGGAAATTTGGTTAATTGGTTTGACCCCTTAACTGTCGAGCAAGATTTGACGAAGTGGGCTCAGAATGTCAAGACGTAATCCGTGTATGTTACAATTTATTCTGCGAAACTTTCATATTAAAATATGCATTTTTCAACTTAAATGTTTTTACTTTGAAAGATAATTGGGAATGTACAGAAGATGTATTTGATTTAAAATCGAGGTTGACTTACGCTTTTAAACGAGAGTCGATTCTATTTTATCACAACATGTATGCGACATTTTGAGCTCACATCTTTGGGCCACATAATACTTATGTCAAATTAAAGAAAAAAAGAAATTTAGACTTAGGATACAAGTTGGTTTGGCAGAACAAGTGGCTATCTAGTATGCTTATTTACAACAGATAACCGCTTGTTTTGTCAAATTTAGGGAATATTTGATAACTTTGCTAACATTAATAAATATTTGAAAAATAATAACACAATGTTGTAAGTTTATGAGGTCTCGATTTCATGCAGCGACTTCAGCAATCAGCCCTCCTTTGAAGCCTTATTGACGATGAAATTTTATATCTTCCAATATTTTAATTTTAACTTTACCAACATTTTAATGTAACATGTGTACCAAAATAACAGTATTTACAGGATACCTTTTTGCTTTCTCAAAGAGAAAGCTTTGTAACGATGATCAAAAATTTCATTTGAGATTCGATGAATCTTGATGTTTTCGAGGTTCCTGAGTCATAAAAATGGGTTTACAATAGGTTTTCAAAAAATGTCTATTTGTATGTATGTATGTATGTATGTATGTATATATGAAACCAAAATTTATGTCCACCATAATTCTTCAGGGAAAGCATATCACGCACTGAAATTGCAGTCATATTAGATATGTTTGAACTTAGAACTGATTAGATTTTGGAGCTGAATAGATAATATTAAAATCATTTTTTAACAAAAATATTAATTTTCAAAAATTTGTAAAATCGAAAAAACATTTTTTTGTTCTTTTATACGTTTAACTTGTCAAGAATATGTACTTTTTCATACAGTTGACGTAATTTCCTTTCGATTGATATATCTTATTATAACATTAAATTTATTTTTGTAAAAAAAAAATATTAGTTTAAAAAATTGTAAAGAGGGAAACAAATTTTGTTGTTGTTTATATGTTTAACTGGTCAAGATTATATACGCTTTCATAAAGTTTGTATAATTTTCTTTCGATTGATATATTTTATAGAAACTTTAAAATTATTTCTGTGAAATAATAACAAAATATTAGTTTTAAAATTATTTTTTTGGTCTTTTAATCCTTTAAATTTTCTTACTAATAATACCTAAACTTTTGTATCTAATGAATTAATTATAGCATTAATTTATTAATTGCGAATTTTCATTATAAGATTCCTTAATTAAATCGAATAATCAGACCCACTCTTGGAGAAAGCATTCTACTAAGGCAGTTAGCAGCGGTTTTTTATATGAAAAGGATTCTATTGTAAAAATTTTTAAAACTATTTTTCAGAATAAAAGGATGATTTTTTCATGTTTTACACTGTTGTTTTCCAAATAAAAGTCAAGATCTTTGCTAAAACTCGTAAGTATTTCTTATTACATTATTTTAAAAATAATATTTATGAATGTATTTAATGTACAAATATTTTACATACATGAAATACAAAAGGTCCCCTAAAAATTACAAGTACAAAATCATAAACTTACGCTTGTTTTACTCAATGTAGGAGCAACAGCTAAAATATTACAAGCGATAAATCTCAGGCCTGACAATTCGCAGCTGTGACAGTTACAACGCAAGCATAAAGACCAAAAATATCGTCCTCATCATACATTTCAAAGATTTAAAGCATAATGGGAGAAAAGCAAGCGAACGGTCATACAAACGGCTCGAGAAAGAAATTACACAGAACCCAACGTCGCACTGCTGCACATATAAAAAATACGATTATATCCTTACCCCATCAACTCGTAAAATTTCATAATTTTTTACATACTCAAGAGCACACGGCACAGAACAAAACGCTTGCACGCTCCCGACGAAATAAAGCCCGTGTGCAGCCTATCAAGCCCATCGCCCGCTCCTCTCCGCGCACAACAAAAAAAAAAGAAATCTCGCGTCGCTCGAGACCGCAAAGCCACAAAGAACAAAAGACCCTCCCGTCCGTCCATCCATCCACACACACACACACACACATAAAATCCCAAACAATTACAAGCTGCAGAACACTACAGCTCTCAGCGGTGCATATTTACCTAATTGCGCTCGTGCTGAGTCCGAGCTCGTCAGCGACGACATTTTCACGGCGACATTCAAACAGCCGTCGGCCGACTGCGACCGCGACTGCGACTCCTCCAGTAGATTCGCGAGATAAACCCTGCCGAATTGTCCCTGGCCGAGCTCGCGCACTATGCGCAGCCGCGAGTACGAGATCTCGTGCTCGTCCGCCAGATCTTTGCGCCGAGCGTCCTGCGGAGTTAGCGCAGATGGATTGTACAGAGTGGCTTTGAGAAGAGGAGGGACGAGTGTTCATTGCTGTTTTTGGGAGTTTTCGGTGGGAAGGGCTGAGCGTGGGCTTTGTTCTTCGGAGGAAGGGAAATGGGGTGTTGGATTTCGGATCTGGAGAGCGGAATTCAGAGTAAGGAGGAATGTAAATTAAGACAGAATTAGGGAATATATTATTTTAATATTTTGAATTTTACACGCGATCAGCAAGCAAACTGTTAAAGAGAATTAGTTTATTGTTATATAGTAGGCAGGTAGAAACTCACTTTTAATGGTCAATTTCTTATTTCGACCTTCTTTACGAAGACTGGCACATTTTAGATTTCTTAAAAACACCTACTTCTTTCCAGAGGCCTCTTATAAAAAAACTAGCACTTTCTTACATTCTCTGAGAAAATTATACTTTTTGTCTAAAATTCTAGAAATTGCTAATTTTTATAGGATATTCCTGACAAGAACTAGTATTTTTCAAGAAATCTGAAATGTACTAGTCTTCCTAAAGGACGTCGATTTGTAATTGACAAATGATTTTTCTACTAACTATTTTATGCTATTTTATGTTATAATAAATAATACAGATTCTACAATTTTTCTAGAGATTATAAATCCTATAATAAATCCTTTTGACAGTAGATTTATTAAAGGTGACGCGAGTGTTTTTACTTTTAAAAGTTTATTTGGAGTTTCGGGAGTTTATGGTAGGAAGGAGTAATATTTTTTTCTCGGGGAAGGGGGCAATGGGTGTTGAATTTCAGATCTCGATGGTGCAATTCAAGCAACAATAATAATACATTTCAGAGAAAATTAGTGCGGGTTTATTTTAACACTACGCAGAGAAAAACTTTTAATAAAAATTATAATAAAAAACAGGTTAACATGAAACGTTCTGACTTCACCAAATAAATTATAGTATTTTAGATAAGAAAATTTTGTCTATGTACGAATTTAATAGACCGTAAGATTTATGTAATTCATTATCATTTATCTTGCATAAACCTACTTTAAACAATAAAATGCTTACATTTTCCGTAAATTTTCATTTAAAGATTCATTTATACCTATCAATAAATTATTATTTCTTCTAAATACTTTTTTGTTTTCAAAGGAATATCATAATTATAGATTATGTAAGCGTTTGATCGAGATCATAAATCCTGTTATGTTAATTTCTTTTGTTATAGATAATTGATTCCGAAAATGTTATTAAAAATTCACCTCAATCTCTTGTTCAACATATAAAATGTTACGATTCTTTAAAAGAGCTTCGATCTTCGGATTCTGCAGGACTGAAGTTATTTGCCTAGGAAATATTATCATGCATTAACATAAAAGTATAAAACAAATTTAAACAAGACATTGGTTTATTAAGTATGAACTACGAACCTTGTTGATTTTTGTCTTAATGAAACGAGCTTGTAATTATGATTCCGTGCAAAGTATCTGATGAAACTAAAAATTCCGCTGATCATTAAAAATAACGCTACCAATCCCGCAAAAACAATGGCCTGAAAATAAAATAGAATATTAATTTAAAAAATATATCAATCAAAATAATTATCAGATTATGTCAGACTCCTAAAATAAGACATTATGAAAACTCATAATTTTGAATTTTTGAAAAATAGTCTATAAATAATATACATTTTTATGAATCTGTAAAACTTGCTATTTACTAGGGAGTTTGCAGGGACCCGGCTGATATTTTTTAGAACTTGTTCCATATAGTTTGTGCAAAGTAAGAATATGGCTTATTAGTTATAATGTAATTGTCAATGGAGATAGTCAACTGCAAAATCTTTCATGGTTTCGATCTCAGAAAACCTCTCTAGAGAATTGAAAAAGCACATAGGTATGTCGGGTCGAAAAACCCGGACCCGGGCCCTACCCGACTTAGGTTTATGAGCATTTTCACATTGTCAAACATCTCAACCATTTTTTTAATTCACAACTATGTTTATTTACATAATTAACTGTATTACTTGACAACTACGTAAATATCAGATTTTATATGTAACGAGCAGGTCTGAACAAAAATGACTGCTACTAAGTATTTACTAAAATCGTGATAAATAAGACGAGGTTAAGTTGTCAATCAAATTGATCCATGACATAATGTCGGCCCCGTGATATTGATCTCACTTAATTGTATGATGGCTTTATAAACTCACAAGACTTTCCTTGTCAGTGAGCGTTATAAGAAATAAAATTAGAAATGAAAGTTGAATATAATAATCTTACGATTTTATTAAGCAAGTATTTTTTTGATACTTAATAATTGAATGATCGCTATCTTCTCAATTTTTATTTATAAGATTAATTTGGTATCTGACGAAAAATGTATTCATACTAATCAAGAACTTTTCTTTTATATCAGATCTTTGTATCACTTGGAATCACCTGCACCAGCTGTTTCAGAAGATCTGTAAGTTCGCTGAAGTTCGACCGTCTGTCGCACTACTATATAAATTATTGTTACATAAAAATCAAAACTACTATTATACAATCTTAGACATATTTAATAAGCAGTAAAAATTTCAATTAAATCGTTTAATTATATCTATCGAAAGAAAACTCCTTAAAATTCATCAATGTTTGGCGCTTCACACTAAAATACCCCCTCAAACAAATATTTAGTTCCAAAATACACTACAAAAACCAATAATAGCACGAACATTCTATTTAACAATAATTCTTATCCAAACTAGTGATCACGTAAAGATGCCAGTTGAAAAAATACCTACGGTCGCGTTCTTGCGATAAAACGAATGATGCCGCGGGCGCTTCATCGTGTAGGAGCCCTCCCCGCCCGAGCAGCCGTACGCGTCCTGCGCGGTCACGAAGATCTTCGTGCCCTTCCGCGGCCTCTCATCGTGGGTCCAGACGAACGACTCGTCGTCCGCGCTGCCCGTGTAGATGAGCGTCTTGTTGTAGACGACCAGGCCGCTCGACGACGTCAGATGAGGTATTCCGACGCTGTGCGAAATTAAAAGAAAAGGGTTGAAAAAAAGAAACATGATAATGAGATATGCTGTATTTTGATTGATCGCGTGATACGCTTGTTTACGAACTTTCGGAATTTTTCATATAACTGAAATTAAAGAAGGTATACTTGGTGCTTCAATTTCGCTTCCTCATATAGGATTGTTTAGTAGAGTATAGCATATGTTAAAGATTCGTATACATATATATAATTTATGATAAGTACATATATATAAGTTTTGAGAAAAAAAGACGTTTAAAGTTTATATATTGTTCTATCTTAATATATAAATAAAACCAATCAACTTTCCTTGTTTAGTTTATTAGTCCTACTATTATAGCATATAGTTATACGTGTTATAATATTTATTTATCAACATAAATTATTTAAATAACTAAAAGAAGCTTATCCAAGTTAATTTGTTTTTTCATAAAACAGGCATTTTTGGCGTAGAACAGGTATTTTTCGCTTCAATCGAGCTTATTTTCACCAAATTAATCTCAGAAAATATCTTCTATTCATTAAAATAATGTTCATGCGTGAATTATTGCATCAAAATTTTATTATAACTATATTCTTATTTAATTTTTAAATTAAACTTATATATTCTTTTGATCTGTTATTTGACCACTCGGAACTGTCATTTTCGATACTTCAAATAATATTTTCAAACCGTTCTCGGTTATACTCCGTTACAAATTGTACGAGTGAAACTTATCTTGAATTGTACAGGTGGAGGTAAACATCGTGCGTGGTTCGCGCGCGCAAATTTCGGACGGTATATAGCGCAGCAGGAGAGGCAGCCGCTACGGTCTCCGGCATACGGGTAGATACGATAGAAGGCCCGAGGTGGCGCGAGAGATTTCGATATATTCTACTGTATACCTTCTAAAAAACTTGTTTGATGCACTATATTTATAAATAAAGGGTCGTAGAATACAAATATGTATGTTTCATCAAATACAACTTAACCCGGGTTAATTAAGTTGTTCTTGCACCCAACGCCTCATATCCGCCTCGCCACTACTACCTAGTATAAGCGTATAGAATTTATTAAAACATTCATGCATATACATATGCACCTCGCAACTACTGTTTAGTAGCGTATAGCATATGCCAAACACATACATATACATATATATAATATATGCGCCTCGAGACTACTAGTATCGTTCAGCATATACTATAGTAACTACTTTTGAACCTCGCGGATTAATTTAAGTATGCGTACATCAAAGTAGGATAACCAATACACATATAATAAAATAAAAATTATATTCAAATACAAATTCTTAAAAGAGACTGTTGTTGGAAATTGGATATACAGATCGAGAACCCTTATATTGGTGGTTCGATATTATAGATTCTTACATACATACGATTGCCTTAGAGACCCTGAAATTGTGCGAAAGAGTTTCAAGGCTGAGTAAGCTTTACTTTTATGTTAGTAGTCATTTGGACGTCACATTTTTTTAATCTTTGACCGACGGGTCCCATTAAAAAAGTTCTGGAAATTTCAACAAAGTTAAGCTAAGTTAGGCAAAATATATGAACAGAGCTTTTCGTATAAAATATTTCATTTAACATTTTTATTTTCAAACGGCGGTTTTTTTATATAACAATATTTGAATATTATATATAAATATTTATAGCGATATTTTAAATTAGGTAATGCACAAAACATTTTTTTATACTAATTAATATTTTAACGTGAAGGTGTGGTTGGTCAGCTGTAAGTCTGGATTCGATCAAACAGCTGTGTATATTGCAGCTGATCTACTGGGCTGCTATACCCTTAAGTTATTTTTCTGGCTGTATTTCCTCTGCACTATTCAAGCTCACTACTACTTTTGTGAACTGCTCAATGCTTTTACTCTATTAATTACATTCTTTTCGATCTCTCTATTGCTAAGATTATGCTGTGGGAACTGAGTTTTTGTAGAAACCAGAGGTCGAATTATGCCTATTTGTTTTTGTGAAGGTGAGTTTGACATCTCTAACTTTTGACTTCTTATTGATTTTGATTCATTACCTTGTGAAAAACTAGTTGTAGCAGTTGATTTGATACGACTCAAACTTGAAATAGCGTCAGTAGACTTGTTTTCAACAACATTGACAATCTTTTCTTTGTAAATAATTTTACCAATGCTTTGTGACGAGTCAGGAGAAATGCCGGTGCAATAGGAGATATACTCGAAAAGAAGTAAAGCGGCCATAGTGCGGAGGAATAGTTGTCAAAAATCAAGTTTTCGCATTTCTGAAGAATCAGGTGATTTAGGCTGATCAAATGTATTTGAGATAGGCGTAAAGTTCATGACAGATTTCTGCATAAAAGTCGAAAGCTGCTTCATTGTTTCTGGTTTTGGAGACAAAAAAGACTGGAATTTGGTGGGTGAATTTCTTAGTGATGGGATTGGTGCATGTTGTGGATGATACCCAAAGAAGGCACTTTTGTTTTCACAGCTGAAGGTTCTGAACTTAGTACTGGAGCAAAATTAAATTTTTGAAAGAAGGCTCTGGTGACGAAGATGGAGAAAACGACTTCTCAATTTGCTGAAATTTGCTAACTACCGAAGAGACAGATTGAACTATTGCTTCTGTGATGACGCCGTTATTGTGATACGACTCCTGTCCTGTTTCTCGATGAATTCTAGAATTATCATACTTGACTCCAAAAAAGCGTAGTAAGTGCAAGTCGATATTAAAACTATAATTTTTATAATTCGCGGTGTTTAGACGACAAGAGTCAAGCTAGGCGCTTAGTAAAGTGACCTTTCTATATATTTATCTATCTATGTAACATGAATAAAACTTAAAAATATTTGTACTATTTTCATATATATACAGCCCCTAGAATATATAGAAAACTCACTTTACCCTGAGCTCATTTTGCCCCGGTCTCCCCTGCTATGAGCTTCTTTCATAAGATAATTAACAATTCCAATCATTATACATTTACAAAATATCATATTTTATCTAAAATTTATTTTTACCTCGAAATGTTATAACAATTAATTTAGAATTTTAAGGTATATCTCTATACCTCCTCAAGGGATATGTACAAATGAAAACAATGTATAAGATACAATAATCAAATCAATAGCGATGACAAAAACGAGCTCAAACGATATCAACACATGATCAACCTCCACTTCGTAGATCCCCCCATTAGTTCTTATTGAATAAACTGTTTTCTTTATTTTTCTCGCAGCGAACGTCGTCACGCTCACCGGACAGCGGCAAGCGGCCTTATCGTCGTTTTATCTACGATATATACTACGAGCTAAGATTCTCTCTCATATCTACGAACTTCAATTTGCGCCACGGAGCACACAAAAACTTTGTGTTTATACCAATTATACATATACGAGCGCCGAGACAATGCAGCGCGCGGTGCAGTAGGCAATGTGTTCGTAGATATATCTATATAGAAGTAGGCTTGGGCAGTCTTTCGAGCGTTAATTTTAACTGGGGAACAATGGGAGAGCCGCGAGCGGGAGAGTAGTTTTCACACCCTTTTACTTTGTACGAATTGGTGGATTGAATTTCAGATGCAGAAAGTGCACGGGGTTCGAAAGTGTTTGCAAAGTGCCTGGGATGTAGAATTAAGAGAGATCTTTTTTAATGAAATTAAAATTATACGATTGGAGTTAATCTATTGTAATTTATCTTATCTGTAAGTGGACTGTTCAGAAGCGTAGTGGAATAAGTGCATTTTGAAAAAATTGCAAACGTTCGTGATCATTTTAATACTTACGACAGTATCATAATACATTTATTGATTGAATTAATGGTAACAATAATTTACAACAATAGTTATCTATTACTCTATTTAAATTATGCAAATTATTTTTTGATGTATCATTAATATTAATATGATTTTAGTGTTTGCGAAATTTCCAAATGTATTTGTTTCACTTTGGATCTGAACTATCCAATTCTAAAGAAAAGGAAAACATAATATTTAAAAGGCTTCATATACGCTATTTTATTTAAACCACATTTTATAATTATTCTGTTTATTCAGTTGTGCGTTCGACTTAACATTCCATCCATAATAAAATTATCATTATTCAATAACAAATAAAAGTAATTGACCGAGTATGCGCATGGCATAGTTAATTTATGAAAGACATTTACTTTTATAAGACCAGACGGAAGCATTTTTCAAAGTACTCATTTAGAGAAACAAATAAAACAAGCGCGTTGATGAATTAGCATGAACAGTTATTAAGAAACAGAGCGCAACATAGTTAAAAATTTGCATAACTCGTAAAAATGAGAAAATGAAACGTTGATTTTGTAACTCTCTTTGCTTACAAAAAGAATTTTCTAATTGCAAAGTTAGTAGAAAAGTATTTTAACAAAAACTAAGTCAATGCACACAAATTATATTCGGTGCACAAACAATTTTCGCAATTAACATTCTTAGTGATTATTTAGATATAATTAAATAAGCATTGTTTTCAAATATATATCATAAATTATAATGGGATCTCTGCATTCAAACCTCATTAGTTCAAAAACCTTTATAATTGAATGTGAAACCTATTTCTATTATTAAAAGAACCTTTATTTTATTCTTGGCCTCGTCGGTTCATCGTGTAACTTTTTTATTATATTTTTATTATACTGTTTTTGATAAACTTAACATAATATAGGATATTTAAATAATCAGTGAAAAAGTCTGTTTTCCTCTTTGAGTTAAACAGAAAATATAATTTATTATAATACTCACATTTAATCTAAAATACAAACCTTATCGAAATAACACTTAAGGCAGTTAATTTTTTCAGAGACCAAACTCAGTTTAAAGTTGTATTAGAGTAGTATTCGGTGTTCTAAATTACACTAAAATAAGGTGATCTTTTAATAATGGGAACTCAAAACGAATAAATTAATTTTCTAAGTGACTTTATATTTCATGTGTTAAATGTATTCGACAAAGTATGCATAAAGCCTCTACGAATTCGAATTTTCCTGCTTGATCTCTAAGTATAATTCGGAAAAGTTGTTCTTGCCATTAAATTCTAAATTTGAACGAATAAAAGACAATTTTTAAATTAAAAAATTATTTTAATGTATAATTCTATAACTTTAAGGTATAATAACGTAAGTCCACTTTTTTGAACATTGAGTTTTTAGGGATTTTGGTATCTATGCATACTCTATTTTCATATCAAAAATGTAAAAGATGCAAAAATAAATTAATTATTTTCTTTTTCCGTAACAATAATTTTCTTTAGCATTGGTTCAAACAGCAATTTAAAAATTCAAATCTCAATATCTCAACATAAAATTATATAAAAAGCTTGTAAAATTTCTATAATTTAGATAATAATGTATATTAAAGAAGAGAGCTTAACAAAATGGAAGAAAAATATTTCAACGACATCGTGACATAGAGAGCTTAAATATTGTCAACTTAAAGAAATTCTAATTATACAATAGAATTTTCTTAATTTTTCAATCAATTTTAATATTTCGGGGCTTATTTTCTTCTTTAAATATTAACCCATAAATTCTCCGTTTAATAATGATATATTTTTTATCCTTAAAGAGAAAAGACTATTTGTGAATTTGTAGATAAATATTTAAAGAAAAAATATTAAAATTGAACGAAGAAAAGGTCCGAAATATTGCAAATGTAAATTTTTTTAAATTGACAATATTTATGCTTCTGAAGTCACGATTTGGTTGAAATATTTTTTTCCATTATGCTAAGCAGCCTTCTTTAATATACTTTATTAATTAAATTGTAGAATCTTTACAAACTTTCCATATAATTTGTTTTCTTCTAACGGTCAATTAAAAATGACACACCTACCTTAAGTCTCTTTAAGTCTTACAACCACCCAACACGATGACACCACAACGCAACCTAATTACTCAATCCCACCTCTAAAACCGTTTCAACGCCACTCAACCTCCACTCTCCTCCCAAAAAAACCAGAATCCTCCACGCTCCACCTTACCCACATAAATTCCTCCGCGATGCAGAGCAGGTTCCCTCCGCCATTCTTTTTCCCGCCACACTCATCATCCTCCACATACACCCAAGCCCGCAACAGGTGTGAAAAAAACAGAGAGAGAGAGAGAGAGAGACCCACTTAACGCAAGCAACTCTCACGGCTGTTATACCTCCGCATAAGCATTTCGCGTACGCATTCGTACATAATTACCTAATTCTGTAGGTCTCGACCGGTCGGTCGTCGCTCCTGTTCGCGGCCGACTCGACTCTCCAGCTGATCAGGCTGCTGCCGTTGTGCAGGCTCGTCGCGCTGACCGCCGGCACCGGAAGCCCCGACGGCGCCCGCTCGCCGCAGCTGCACCGGCCGCCCACGCATTCCGCCACCGTGTACACGAGCTGCATGGGTAGGTAGAGGAACGTTTTAATTGCTTGGGTTTTTCTTGAGATTTGTTTTTTTGCTCGGTGGCGGTGGACGGGAGTTTTAGTGGATGTTCTTTTTTCTCTTTTCGCGTGGGGAGCGGAGGGTACCGTTGGCGCGCCGAGGGTCTTGGATTTTTGCGAGATGCGGGTGGAAAAATGGGAGGGATTGGGGAGTGGTATAGGTTGTTGGGAGAGGGAATTAAATGGTTTAATTAAGCGCCTGGCTGGGTTGGCTGTGGCTGCTGTTTGTACGGAGGAGCTTCAGGAAAATGTTGTTGCGAGTGCAGAAGTAGAATGGACCGAGGCTGTGCTGTACATGCATCTCTTGAGTACAGTGATGATCAGTGCAAAAACAGATACTTGCATGAATTATACATTTTACCGATTTGGCTTGTGTAGACTTTTATTGCATCCTGCATTTTGATAAAACTAGTCATTTCAAAGACATAAAGAAGCATTTAAATTTAAAATGTTTTGTTTTCTCGAAGAGAAGGCTTTGAAACGATGAAAGTTGTTATAAATTAATAATTTAAAGAAATATGAAAACAATTGTAAAATAATTTTTTTTTGCTTATTTTGAAAGATGTATGAAAATTATGAATTAGACGTAAATCATATAGTTTATACCGAAATACGATTTTTAACCTTTTTTATAAATCTTTCTTTCAATTCGTATTTTTTACTGAGTTTTTGTAGGCATTACTGTTAGGTATTCCAATTTATAGAGTTTGGATAATATTGTTGATTCTAACAAATAAATTCTGAATTAACTTCTCTAAAGCATTCTGCTAAAACAGTTAGCAGCGGTTTATAACTATATAGACATATTGTTTTTTATAAAATACCTATAGTCTTTAATTGAACTTCTTAAGTTAGGTAATTAAATAGTAAATTTATAAAAATAAAACATTTTAGCAACGAACGTCGATAAACCAAGAAGATTAAAAAGTCGTATGAGATTGGTAGATTTTTTAAGATAAAAACGAACTTCTATAAAATTACACATTTCTTCAACTACTTAATTAATTCTATCTGCTTTACTTAACTTAAATATATAGTAATTTAAAGATATTTTGTCTATTTAATTGCGCGTTGTATAAAATTTCAGTGAACAACAAAAAATTTATATAACCACGGTAATGATTTGCCTACGGTAGTCAATGTACCTTGAGGGGCATTAGCTTGGATTCAATCTTGAAACTAGGCACTTCAAAATTGTTTACAGGTAAAATATAATACCTCTTGAGTACTTTATGAATGATCGAGGTCAATAATCTCAATTTAATAAGCTTACAATTTTCTGAATAATAGAAATCAAAATTTTGACATCGTTATTACTGCATCTTATACCACGCATTTGTGGAGCCGATTTTTCATGAATCGATCTAAAACTTTTAGAGAATCTTTATTGAATGTATTACCTTGGACTAGTTAAATAGAATTTAAAATATTAAGTTTACGAATGTTTTTTATAATAAAAGTCTTAAAAATACAGAAAAGTACAATTTTTGACCTATTGTATTAGTATTAATCAAATAACATTTTCACTTACGATTATTTGAAAGTTTTAGATCGATTAATTCAAAATTAACAGCACAAATATATGAAATAAGTGCACTTTCATGAAAATTTTAAGCTTATTAAATAAAATTATATACTTTATTACCAACATTTTCAAGATTTAACCCAGAGTCAATTAATAGCCCTACTGAATTTAAGATAATTTAAAAATGTTATTGTATTAGAAAGTCTTACAGCCATACAGTGAGTTTATTGTGATAATGAATTAAATGATTTAATTAAACAGCTGGCTACACTATAATGCTAGTCTGTTCGTGTGGAATGGCTTGATTAAATTTTTCTTTTACAAATGTAGTTCGAGTATAGTAGTATAGTAAATTTTGTCATTTACCTGCATTAAAGATGCTTTAGGGTCAAAGTCCTGTGGTTTCTTTTTAAGGCGATTTATTTAAAGATTCGTATAAAGATTACAATAAAAATAGTCTGTACTTGTTTAAAGTATGTAGTATTGATTCAAGATTGATAAACGAGGATGACTTCAGTGAAACAATAATTTTAATTTTTAATGGACACTTTATGCACTTAGAGCTGCAGCTGGTGCTGTTAACATTTTTTAATAATAACAAGGTCTTATCAGTGATTATATATACTAATATGATTTCCAATAACCCAATCTTTATCAAGACTTTAACAAATGTGATTTTGAAAATTTATTCTTTGTATAGTTACACATAATCAATTATGTATATTATCAATATACAATATAAAAATGAGGTAAACTTAGATTTTTTAAAAATTCGTTTGACTTTATTCGTTTTTGTTCCATACAATTTACATAGCATCCTGGCACTTTAATGATTTGTTATTAGAAAAAAATAACTTGATTATCTAATTCTAATTGTTTGAACCTATATAATAATTTTTATTCCTTTAAAAACTTATAACTTATTATACACGTACGAATGAATATATTTGTTAAGTAATTCTATGTTTTATCTGGTTTGAATTAAAATAATTCAATAAAAACTATAGTACCAATATAATGCCTATATACTTACATTATATAAGATACATTTTAAGTATAATAAGAAACCTGAAAGTGAATCAATATGTCCGACCGGTTCCTGCCATTATCTACTGTGGTAACTTTTGATCCCACGCCTGTCAATCTACGCATCTTTAAAATGGATTTTCATAGACGTATTCATAATTTATACATTGGTCTTTAAATGACAATAATATACAGTACCGTGTAAAAGTTTTCGACCATATACAAATTCAGAACCAACTATTAAAGTTTAAACCCATTACCTCGGAAATTGTGGGTCCATAAAAAAATATATAATGGATTTTAAAGTAGACGAAAAAAGCTTTCTGTTGGTATTTGTCAAATATATTTATGATTTTTTTTCCAATATTAAGGACAAAGATTATTTCGCAGACTTTTTAGACTTTTTAATCACTAGTTTTTACAGATAATAATACACAAATAATATACAAACGACGATAAAATTAACAGAGAAAATGGTACGAAAGTATACAAAAAAATTGAAGATAATAAATTTTCTTCTAAACTACCTTTGTATTAATTTTTAGTTTGATGTTTTTAAATACAAATGCTTGAAAAAATTTATAAGAATCTTGACTTTTTAAGCAGTTTAAGCATATACCAAGAGAAAGCTCTTTTCTCAAAACTCAAAATTTCCAAGGTATACTAACCAATGTAACCACTACTTTCAAATGTTCAAACGTCCAAAAACTCTTCTTCACTGCACTCCCAATCCAAAATCTAAATCCCCACAATCTCCCTTCCCCG
The DNA here is from genome assembly GCA_949152435.1 of Gastracanthus pulcherrimus. Taxonomy (NCBI): domain Eukaryota; kingdom Metazoa; phylum Arthropoda; class Insecta; order Hymenoptera; family Pteromalidae; genus Gastracanthus; species Gastracanthus pulcherrimus. The sequence continues at coordinate 201,583,767 of OX424572.1, forward strand.
AAACATTCCCCTTCAAGCTCAAACCTATCACACCACTCCCAAAGAAACTCTACAACCACAGCCTCCAGACCCATCCATCATCTTCACTCTCTTGCACTTCAAACAACCCTCGTACCCATCACCACTAAAATTCCAAGACCACGATATCGCGCTCGAATTACATCCCCACTACACACCCACACACACAAACGCATGCAACGATCAACACAAAAATACCGGACCGATGGCGACGAGGCGCTGGCATCAGCCGCGCGATTATTCCTGGGGTTGGCAAAAACTTGCACCCTGTACGAGCAGCCGGGCGCGACCTCGAGCTCGGCCGCGGTCTCCTCGCCGAGGAAGCCCGCGCCCGGGGCGAACCTGTTCTCCGGCAGCAGGACGTGAGTCTGCGAGATGTCCTGGCCCGCGTAGTAGAGCGAGCCCTCGGTGCAGGGCATCGAGGCGATAGAGTTGGCGGTGGCATTGTGGTTGGTGGAGTTCGATGGTACGCTGCTGATCAGCACGCTGGAATGGGGGGTGGTGCGTTTGAAATTGTTTTGGGGGAGGAGGATGATTGTATATCGATGGTGGGGAATGAAGACTATAGCATTTTAATTTTCTAATTTTGTTCGACCTGTTAGGGTACAATAATTACGTTTGTGGTGAGTTTAAAATTAACGGCAATATGCGTGTGATATTCAGTATAGAGTGTAGAGAATGAGAAATCGTTTTTCAACGCAAACACACGGTTGAGACTTAGTAGGATAGAACTGTATTGGAAATTACTTACAAATAAATGTATTTCATTGAAAATTAAGCTACTCTTTTCACGAGCGTACACTGCACGATCACTTAATTAATATAAATAAATACTGAACTGCAATGGTCTTCGTAAGAATTGAGAAGCGTCAATATATAGATTAATCTTAAAAACCATTAACTTATTAAAAAACACCTCTAAAATGACTGCTATTCAACTTTCAGATGAAGCAGATACACCTAACATCGTTATATCAAGGCTTGAATGATTACTTTTATAACAGTAGGCTAAACGCTACTTAGAGTATTTCCATAGAAACTATCAAATATAGGTCGTTTCGATCTATGCCAAAATTTTATAGCATCTTTTTATATATATAATTTTCAAAATTTTCAATCGTTCTTCACAATTTATAAAATAATAAGATTTAACAATTTTATTATTGGTAACTCTAACTAGGCGCAATATTTAATAGGAGCTCAAATTGTTATTTTGAGTATACTTTACTTACTGTAAAAAATGTTGACTAAAATCAAATAAATGCAACTTTTTGTACAGCAACCTAAATATAATACTAGGTACAATATCTCTTGCGTGATTTTTAGAGTCATTTTTTCGATGTATTCAAGCCCTGATATAACGATATGTCTGATCAGAAAGGTGAATACAGTAGCCTTGTAAATGTAGTAGCCTTTTCAGAAACTATTTTCTAAAAGTCAAAAGTTCCAGAGATTTTCTCAAATAGTTTAAACGGATACTATTATATATCAGAATACGGTAAAGAATTGAAATTTTTAAACTTAAGTAATAAATTGATAAACAATTAGTAAAAAATTTGGTTTTATATTTAATTTGTTTAGAATTTTTTTCATAAATATTACTTGTTTAATTTGCATACGTTAATTTATATGTGCTATATTTCTCATTTTTATTCATATATAATATGATTCTTTTTGACAGTAAAATAAGTTAAAATGTCTGTAATGTCGGATTTTGATTTGTAAATGGGACGTCTACCAATTTTATATATCAATATTATTTATAAATGAAAATTAGTATCTATCATCATTACTACCTTTATACATAAATATATTTGTCCCCAGATATGAAAATGCAATAATATACATGTCGAATGCAACAACAAGTAGATACATGTCGGATATGGTACGGCGTTAATTTTAAGCGAATTTGAATTACATTTCCTTTATCTTAAATAGATTAAGGTGGCATTTAATTTTTTAATTGAAGTTGTATTTGAGTTTCAAAAATATTATAGTATTCCTTTTCTCGTCCTAGAAAACGTAACCTTAGAAACACTTTTAGTTTAAAGTAATTAAAATTGTCTGACTATATTATATATATATATATATATATATATATATATATATATATATATATATATTCTTATACGGAAACGAACGTTATTTATCTATAACTCTCCGTATCTATATAAGTCTACCTTTGATCTATCTATAAAAGTCTACTTTCTGTCCAACCAAATAAACTAGTCATTCCCGATTAAACATAAAGCAATTTAATTGAGAAAAATTATTATTTTTTAATTATCAAATCCTAAACTGTACAAAAATATAAATCAAAACTTGTATACAAACATCAAATTAAGGTTTACGAACAATTTAAATACCTTTATAGCTGTTTAAAATTCCCTGGTAGAAATCAATTTCATTTATAGCCAGTAATAAATGACCATTAATGACTGATTAGTGGCTAAGAATAAAAATAAAATGGATATCTATAAGAGTTTTTACAATCACGTTTTTCCGTCATGCAATATTCAGCTTTAAGGTAAAATAGTTTCCAACGTTAATTACCTTTCATATTTGGTCAATGACCCAATCTAAAATTTTACAGTGTTATAATTATTGATACCATCAACAATATATTTCAATTTCACCTGATTTTCGTTCTCTTCACTTTTAATAAATCCCTCGAAAAAAACTACCAAACCACCTCAATCCTCATTTTCCCACTTCACACTACTATACACACCTGTAAAACGACGGCTTCCTCCCTCTCTCCGGTGGCAGCCACGAAACATTCAGCTTCAAACTCGTGTCACCCCCAAACGTCTCGTCCTCGTACTCCTCATCCTCAAACGCAACCACACTCACACTCAAATTCCTCACTTCCCCAACAACTCCTCCACTCTCATCCTGTATAAAACTATCCGCAGCATTCACCGCCAAGTTCGGTATCACCACTGCAAACGCGAACGTCAGTACCATCCAGCTGAACATCTCATTTCCACCGATCCGAACAAAATGAACAAAATGAACAAACACACCTCTCGCACTTCTGTATTATCGCAGCCTCCGCATAATAACAACGTAACTAAATGCTACACGCACACGCGCGTTACTTCAAAAGGGGAGCAGAGCAGGTTCTTATCGCTAGAGCGCGCGTCTTCGACTGCTCTTCCTTTTCTGCCGATCGTCATCGTCGAGGCATCGGAGGCACATAGCGAACGCGCGCGTGCGTTTATCGAGGTGCATCTATACATCTTATCTGACGGAATGCTTTATCGCCGCGACGTTGTGCGTGGATGATGGTGCGCGCGTGTGGGTGGATATGCGTGTGTGTATGTATACGTATTTTTATTATCGCGCGAATATAAAACTGATAAGGTGAGGTAATGTTTTGTTGGCCGGTAGGAGAGAGAAGAATGGCGGCGGTTTATTTTACTTCGATCTCAAGGATTGCGAGGAGTGAGTGTGTGAGTGTGGGTCGGAGCGAATGAACGAGGACAATAACAATGTTGATGATGATTGGAAGCGAAGATTCGGTTTTTAGATTGTTTGAGGGAAGGGTACTGATATTTATTGTAGTTTTTTTTTCAAAATTTAGACATGTGGTTTGAGTACAAAAATAGGATACGAGATAAAATTTGAAGTCATTTTGGGGTATTTGCACTTAACCATATAGCTAGAAAAGTGTCTAAAAATGACCAATACGCTAAATACTCCTTGCGCATCAATTTATCTTTTTCTAAAGACTTGAGGTTTTTGGAATACTTATATTCTACTAAATTCTACGATTGCACAGCTCTCATTGTCAAGTTATTTGTAATTTGCTTATCAGTTTTATAAATTGTTTTTAAAAGAACTCTGATAATTTGTAGGACATGTAGGTATCAAAGAGTTACATTGTATACTATTGGAAAAATAATTCCGTAACAGTGTACATTTTTTTGTTTAAGAATGTGCACTGAAACTTCTGCATCTCCAAAAAAATACTGAGATGTAGGGATTTAAAGATTTATTGAACAATGTAAATTATCTAATGAGTAAATTATATGGAAGAGTTATAACAATATTATTTATAATAGCTTTATAATAGCTACATTTTAAAAATAATTATTCGTAATGAAGGATGCTCATGCGACCCCAGGTAAAATTTTCCTTCTGTATAAATTGATTAACGTGATTTCTTTGTTTACTTTTACCAGTAAATGTCTGATAATATCTTGACTTTTAACGAATTTATTTTTATCGAATGTTACCCTATTTTCTCTTCAGTTTTTTAATTTCTTTTATTTACTGAATAGATTCTTTTTAATTTTTATATTTTGACAAGTCCTCAACAACAGAATAAATTAGCTTTGTACATTCCCCTGCGTTCCCTAACATTTTTTTCATATGTTGGTGCAAAACAATGATATACAACAAAAAAATTTTACCATAACTTTAGTACCTCCTTCATTTATCTAATTAAAATTTATAAAATAGTATTTTTATTAAGAATATTTACTTTAATTCATATAATAAATAAAATAAATCATATTTAGTTATCTGGTCATGTGTCTGTTAACTTTCAGAAAATAAATATTGACACAGAGATAATCAGCTTGTCTATTGTAGTATTATTGACGTAAGAGTTTTTATGATAACTTTATAAAGTGTTGTTATTCAATAGTGGGAGTCCCAAACTCGCGGTGGACAGTACTATAAAATGAACGATACCGCCACAGACCCTATTGTAGATAATTATTATGAAAGTTTTACATTATTTCGTTCTTATTTTGAAAGACCAGATTAAGAAGGGACTCCTGTGATCTTTTAAAAATCTGTCAGTGACCCTTAAACTTTTTTAAAACTTTACTAACTTATCAAGGATGATATTAGGTAATTATATATAAATTTTGAGCTCTTTTTGTCAATCTATTTGTGCTTTGGTTTTGAAAACCCTATTATTAATTGAAAAAATAAGGATTATACAAAAATTAGCTGGTGCACCCCTTATCGACCAAAGGATTACAAAAAATTCTGACACTATTCTGAACTAATGAGTACAACTTGTTATTATTTTTTTAATTTATATTTCTTTTTTATCCTTAAACAATTTTTTTGCTAATAATACGGTATTTTTACATTAACTATGAATTGTTATAATTTTTCAATTTCACTTAGCCTTTTAAAAATAACAAGTTTTATTTGTTCTGTGTAAGTTTCAACTAAATCCATCATACCAGTGTGTACCAGCTACTTTTTAAAGATTAAAATTTACTTTGTATGAAATTAAGGTTTTTGCAAATAAAACCCTTTTTCTTCATAATATCGGGGTCACATAAATAATTTTATTTATTATACTAATTAATTCATATTTATATTACTAAATATAATCTATGATTTCTAAAAGTCAAAATGACGGAAAAGGAATTTAAAAAAGGGAACTTGGTAAGACAACAAAACCGAGATATAACGTGAATTTATATGTGAAAACCACAAAATCGCGTAAAAATTATTCAAGTAAAAACGATTTTTTATACCTCAGAAAAATTTTAACTTAAAAATAACGCTTGTATATTATCAAGCAACTGATGGACTAACTTTTTAGGCAATGAAAGTTTATAAGTCCCACCGTAAGTACTTTTAAAATAAAAAAGAACTAATGCAAAACTTTCATAATTATTATTCTCACAATTATTACAAATTAAATGATTCACAATAGAGGCACTGACCCACAATAGGGTCCGTGACGGTGCTGTACAACTCTTCTTATATCTTCGATAATTAGGAGGGTTATATTATATGATATTATATGATAGTACTTAAATTCCTGAAAATTAAAAGCATTACAAAATTTAACAAAAATTAAAATAGTAAAATAAACATAGTTTTATATGCATTTAGATTCCAAATAGAGAATCAGAACGGAAGTATTTACAATAGTATGCGTATACCCGATAAACGTATTCTTTTTTATCTAAAACCACATGTATACGATTTATTTGAACGATAAAGTCAGGGGTTATTAAAACAGTATGTATCTATAAATCATTGTAAATCTTCATTTGATGAACGTTAAAGACCTCAGAGGTCAGTTTTCCTCAAGGCTGTTATAAAATTTAATTGTTTAGAAGAATAAATAATTGTGTTTATATAAGATAAAAGGTAATCAAGGTTTAGTTTTCAATATGAAAATTAAGTGTTGATCATACAATACTGTATTTACTAAAAATGATATATTGTTCACTGATTTTATGATTTCTGAATGTCATCAACGAATCAATCAATCAATCTGATCATATTCGTAATTTATCCATGTTTCAGATTCATTGTATCTTACACTCACACAAATGTACACACACTTACTCGCACACCTGGGGCCATATTCTCTAACTATATCACCGCGTGAAATACATGATTATTTGTGCTACCTCGTCACCAATCCAATCCTACTCAAACTAACCACAATACGAAACAATCCATTAAAGTCTTTTTATAAATGATCTACTTTGAAATAAGAAATATTAACAGTTCGAGAAAAAAAGTCTCAAAAAATGAAACTACAGATGTTATATACATAGGTGATAATAGATATAAGTAACATAAGTTATAACAGTGCGATACGTTCAGACACTAATTCTTCGTCAATTAATACTCAAAATCATAGATATGTACACTCGTCTATAAGATATCCCGTCGAACGTTTCTTGAAATGCTTGAATGAGATTTTCCGATTTACAGGAATTAACCAATAGGTCGCTCTATTTCAAAAACGTTCGACGCGAATATCTTACCGGCGAGTTTATATTCGACGTTAAAAATTCTCTCGGAAACAATAAAAGGATCAAAAATGTTACTGGATATTCTTATCCAAGTAATTTGAACCTCTATTTTTAAAGTTTCTCCTCACTTACTTCTCTACATTATTTTTTTTTAATTTTCAGTTTGACACACACTAGAAAATAACGTTAATTTTGTACGTTTGCCTGCGTTCCCTACTGTATATTTCAACTGCACCGTACGGATCCGTGGATCTGGGTTTCAATGACAAAGATTGGTGTATAAGTATGTAATAGGTTACACAAAGACAAACCAAACCAAGTTCTTAAAATCTTGTCGGAAGAACGCCAGTATGAGGATGGGGACCTAGTAACTTTTTGCCAGATGGCAGCACAGCGAAATAAGACTCCATTCAATGAGAAACAGCGATGCCTAAACTCTGATTGGTTGGAGTCTTATCCCGCTCGTGCCATCTACTGGTCCGAGGTCGGCACTCGCCATTCTCATATACTACGAATCCGTGGGCATTCTTCTTTATAAAACATCTTTCTATTTATAAATAAAATAATATTTATACTTATAGTGGATATAGGGAGGTAAGGAATAAATAGTTAAATAAATAAAATATTTCTAATTATAAATATTTATTGGAAAACCATTACATAGACGTCTTTATTGTTTGTTGATAAATAGCTGAGATTTTTCACATCGATTATTTTATGTAATTCGATTAATCACGACTAGCATCATTTCTAAGAGAGTTTGACGAAGTACAAACTGTAAAAATTATTTACACAATAAATGAAATTTACAAAATTTACATTACAATTTGTTATAATTACGCTTTCAATGTATATGTTATGTACAATTCTTATATAGCAATTAACAATATAAATCAATCTATTAAGTAACTTCAGTCGATTATACACTACCAAAAACTATTCAAACTATTGCTTTAATCATAACTTAACACATTTCTCATACGCTCATCAACTAGAGAGTATGGAAAAATTATGATAAATCGGTAGAAGTACGGATCGTTTTTTTTTTAAATCGCAAGAATAAACTTCAAAATCATACCCTCATTATGCATGTTGTTACTAGTCTGTTATATAGAAGTCACCACATTGTGACTTGTTACAGAAGACATTGAAAAACTTTACATTTTAGAAAAGATGTGAAATTCACTGTTAATATATGTTTAACTGACTCAGGATCTCCTGGAGTTCAATTAAATATTAATTTGTGTTAGTAATGCTGGATATTTTACAATTTTCAAAACGAATGCTTTCAATAAACCGTCTTTTAACTTTCTTACATTTTACGTTGTTATTTGAATTTTATCGAAAAAAAGGAAAATTTAATTATACATGTAAAAATTAATAACATCACCTACAAATCGCTTCAATTTTTAATTATTACTACTTATATTTAATAAGACTATATAAAATAAATTGTACACTTTAAACGTTTACGTATCTAAGTAAGATCATTGAAGCAAATTCATAATATGTAAAAAATATTGCACTTTGCACTCAGGTACAGTAAGTGAATTGAAAACTTATTCAATCTATTAACTCATCTAAACTCATTTATCTTACGGTGGCTCCGTGGTGAAATTTCGAAAATCTCTGTATTAAATTTTTAAAATCTGGGGCTTACATGGAATATTTGTTATGATTATATGAATTTACATAGAATTTTTCAGATTTTTTAGTCTTTATATTCAAACTTATTCAGCATAATGTGTTATTTTTTAGTAAAAATGGGCTATATTCAAAATAAAAAATTGACTTGATTATTTGTATAGCTCCGAAATATATATATATATATGTGATTTTGTTTCAAACTGCCATATAAATACCGGTATTTTACTAAAAATTGTATTATTAATAAACTTCAAAGTATCATTTAATAAAAGAACGAGCGAATTTTTGTTGAAAATATCTTAAGGACGTTCACTGTCTAATCCAATTATTATATATTTGCTTTAAATTTTGACAGAATGTTGTTAATAATATTATCTATGCACCCGCAAAAACTATAAGAACCGCGGCTGTACCAAAATGGAATTATTCAATGTCAAAGTTGCGAGTCTTAAGGTGGTCCTATAATATATTTTGAATTTTTGCAATTTTACATGATTTTACATTTTTTTAAATTGGTGGTTATATTTGTTACCTAAAAAGAAAGTATTTTGTAAATTTTCATACATTTTTAAACAGTTTACCCATAGTTATGTAGGTAAAACAAGCAATTTTCAATGAAAATTGATGTTTTTTCAAAACTGTCCTTGCGGATAGGAATTCACGTAAAAATAATCTAAGAAAAACACACATGGGCGACACTTTATAATAATTTTTTTTTGAAAAATAGGAGTTCTCGGTTATAATGCGAATAAGTTCAATAAGATATCCTTAAAGTTTCAGATTAATTCATTGTCATCCTATGCACATAAAACTTGCTAACCATTGGAAAATATCGATTCAAATTTTTTTAAAATAATTTCTATGTTTTACGAAGTTTGTCTGCATAGTATAGGGTAGATTTGGACACGGGTTTTGCTTCGGTTAATGTAGGAACACGCTGCATTGTGTACAATAATGATCGGAGGTAAAATACGTATAAATAACTATCAAGTTCATTAAAATTGCTTTTATAGCCAATATTACAAATACAGAATCATTTTCAAAAATATAGATAAGCTAACATTGTTGCCTGTGTTATTAGTACATCAATATTGTGGTCTGTAGATAAGTTTATATCGTACTTTAGTTTTCTGCCTTAATTGAAAACTTTTGGGTTGCTTTTAATATTTGAATATTTTAATTTATGAATTTAAGACATTAAGTAATGCCGTTTAATGATGATCTGAAATATGAATTAACTTTTTAACCTTATTGTCACCGGTGAACTACCTTAAAGAATATATTCTCAAAGTTTCAATAATTTTTTTAATTTTTGTATGCGCGAGGATCAATTTATGTCCAAATTCGAAAGGTGCCTGTGACTAAAAAAAAACTTTTAATTTACATAATCTTTTTTTATACATATAATAGTAGTATCAAATAAAGTAAATTGTATCCAATGTGAAACAGATGAAAAAGTAAAATTATGAATAAAAAGAAAAAGAATAGAAAAATTTTGTCAAAATCATGAAAAAACACGAGCCACCATAAAGCAGTATATAAAAAGCGTGTATGAATTTTTCTCCTGGAAAAAAGACACAGCAAATGAAACTAAGTTAATTATCAGTACTCTAAAATCTACATGTTTACTGACCAAGCGACACCGGCCTAAACAGCGAGAAAAGCACTGTAAATTTTGAAAATTGCAAAACACTATCATTTATGCGCTACCAAAGTAAAATTAAAAGTCATACGTGGCTCCGTCGGCAAAGTAAGTATATCGGGTTATTACAAGATTATTATCGCAGCGATAGACACAGCAGAGCTTGTCGGGGCGTTGTAACTCGCGTAGAGATTTACCTATCCGCGACTTCCTTGGCCGCGTCCTTGAGCACCTGCGACAGGCATAGAGGGCAAAGGGTGTCGGGCTTGTAGGACTGGTAGAGGATGGAGCCGAGGAACTGGGCGGTCGAGGGTAAAGGCGTCTGAAGGGCGAGGAGCTCGGCCTCCATGCGGGGCACGGCCTCCGACTGGTAGGCGGATATGAGGAACTGATGGCCGCACGTGAATATCATCGAGTCCTCCTCGGCCGTGAGCAGCTCGGATACTTTGTCTGGATCCTGTTGGCGTGGGATTTGTGGGTGTTGAGTGGTAGTGGTGCAGATAATGGTATTTAAATATAGGCTTACGAAGTAACTAGTTGAAAATTGAAATATAATGGACTTTTATGTGCATCTTTTCTTAGCTTTTGGATACAAATTTAGTCTTTTTAGCACGAAAAATCTAAAAAATAGACTTTTATTTGTCATTTAGTAAAAATTTGTGAATCACGATTGTGCAAGAAATACATTTTATAACTCATAGAATATAACTTCTCGACGATTTTTTATAAAACTGGTATGTTTGTTTGTAAAAACTATCTATTGCACGTAAAAATTCCTTTTTGAAAATTCAGAAAGTCACTCAAGTCTGGATAATATCAATAAACTTTTTATATTTCAAAATACTGTACCTTAATGTGTATAAAAGGTCGTGGGTCATAATACTTTGCAGATAGCGTGCTAACTATACCATCTATCATCTGCTCGGGGGTTTTATTATCACTGGTTCCAGGATATCCGGTGAGCGGGGGACCATAATTCTTAGCCATTGACATTGACAACATTTCTATGTACTCTATGGTGGGTTTTCCTGAAACATACATTTTTTATTCGTGCAACCGTACTTACATTGCATTATCGTAAAACAACTTTATAAAAGTGAAAAAGTACCTTCATCAATGTGCTCTAGAATTAAATTACAAACTTTGAGACAAAATCCAGTAGACAAAACCTTCCCAGCATTCTTAACGCGAATATTCTTCTCATTCTTCTCGGAACTAGAATTATTTTGGGTATCATATCGACTAAAATAAAAAATTGAAACACTATTAAAATCAGCAGCTAAACTTCAACATCATTAAATACAATACATCAAACGCGAAAATTACCCAAAGAGAAGAATACCAAGCGCGTAAAATATCTTCTTGATATACTTGTCGAAGGCCTTCTCTAGCTCTTCTATCGGAAACTTATTCTCAACCCAAAAATTGATAGCAGTCGCGGCTATCTCGTACGTGGGAACGTAAGCGTCCTCCTCCACTTCGTAAAGATAAAAATCAACGATATTTACAGCGTGCCGCATCACGAGCGCCTCCTGACGGCTCAGTGCGTTCCCATTGGCACATTTACCCCTCGACTCCGTCTCATTGTTTAAGCTCATTTTGTCGTAATTCTCGCAGAGTGAATTTTCATTGTCCACCTCCTCGCGAGAAATGCTATTATCCGCACTTGACAGTGGACTATCTCTGTCGTCCTTATTGTCGTCTTCCAGGACCATTGACATGGACATACCCTCGTACTTTGAATCGTCGAAGAGCTCCTCGGAGCCGCCCTGACAGTCGAAGGTGTGCAACTCTTGTTCGATCACCTGGAAGCTGTCCAGAGACTTGCTGACGGGCATCTTGATCTTCTGTCGCTTGACGCTCTCCATCAGGGTGTCCACGAGATTTCGCTCCATGTGCTTCTCGAATAGCTTGTTGTTTTGCCGGAGGATGTCGGTTTTGGTGTCCTCGGCGAGGCTCTCGGTCGACAAGCCGTTGGTGAAGGTTTCCAGGTTCGCGGGGTCGCATTCCTTTAGGGCTTTGAATTGGTAGGTGAGGGCTTCGACGAAGTTGTGCTCCAGAAGTTCGAGCTTCGCGCAGGCTTGATAGTTCTTCAATTCAATGCACTGTGAATAAGACAAAATGCAAATTTGCAACAGTCCTTGAAGATTACTTTCTTTCTTTGGTTCTACATGAACGGGAAGTTTTCCTTCGAAAATTTGAAAAATAGATCTTTTATTGCATTTATATACTGCATTATGACTCTGTGAAGTTATAATATTTTAACTTTATCATATTAAATAACTGCTTTCAAAACTTTAAAAGGGGTTTTCTCAAAATCGCGTCTGCAACCGGACTTGTTAATATCTCAATGAATTTTCACCCGACTACTAAATATTTTCAGAAGATCTTCGTAATTAGATTTACGTTTAGGTTTTTTTTATAAATTTAGAATATTAACAATTTTTTATGATTTTTGACATTTTTTCATAAAAGTCTCACCACAGTTATATTTCAGCCGTTAGCACGAACATACGTCCTGAAAGATGTATTTGTTTTTTCGTATTTCTAAAATGTTGTATGTGATAAACTCGAAATTTTGTAACCCAAATATATACATGCATCATTTCCGATCTCGTAATGAGGAAAAAGATATTTTTGATCGCATAGAAGCCGAGGAAAGTCTTACAAAAATCACTAAAAAGTCTGGAACACATTACTTCTTCGAAATTTAACATTAATTTTTCGAAGTTTTCTTTTAACTTTTTGAGAGTCGTGCTCTTATCTTCATCAAATTCAATAAAGAAATTATTTAAGAAGTTATAATAAAATTATTTAAGAAGTTATAATAAAATTATTTAAGAAGTTATAATAAAATTATTTAAGAAGTTATAATAAAATTATTTAAGAAATTATAATAAAATTATTTAAGAAGTTATAATAAAATTATTTAAGAAGTTATAATAAAATTATTTAAGAAGTTATAATAAGATTATTTAAGAAGTGAAAAACATCGTTTAATTGCATTCTAAGCGAATAAAACCACACCTGATAATGATATGAACAGATAATCCCAGGCGAAACAAAGTAAAGAAAAAAAAACCCATCTTCATTCCACAAACCTTATTAAGAATCTTAAAGTTACTGAACATCCCGTGAAACTGCTCGAGCGCGTAGTGCAGCGTCAAGTCGCTCAAGCTCTGCTCGATGTAGCTGAGCGGCTGGACGGAGCCGGCGAGCGGCGTGACGTCGTAGCTCTGATAGGAGATCGTCGGCGAGGGGATGCTGGGCACCTGGCTGGGCGTCGTGTCTATGGCCATCAGCCGCTCCGAGTGGTTGATGCAGCGTATTATGCGCTTGGAGGACTTGAACTTGAAGATCACCTTCTCGTCCTCCCTCGGATTGGCCGGCGCACGGCCCAGCTGCGCGAGATTGTTGTTGCCCCAGGCAAGCACGTTGCCACCTGAGAGGTCGAGCATTGGATTGATAATGGGGGGGATCTTAAGAAATGTTGCATTCTCACTTGAATTATTTTGTAATCTGATAATTTTAGCAAATAATTATTTTGGTACTCGCATTTAAGTTTGAACTATGATTTATTGTATTTAAAAAAACTTTCACTAAAATAGAATATACCTAATCGTTTGTATAAAATAAATGACTTTCTAGAGAGTATGGGAATAAACATTAATTTGAATTCACAAAAACTTGTTTGCAGTATATGTGTCATATTCGATTTTTACGACGATGATGCTATTATTAATTTAATTACAAAGCATCTAAACGCTACTAAATCTAAGCGCCCAGAAAACAATACCAACAATGTTATAACATATGAGAAAACGGCTTGTATTTTCTTGCACAAAGCTCTTATAATTCAACTTTGTTGTAAAATAAGTTTTTACCTTTAACTTGTGACAATAAATAAGTATTGTGTAACAACCGCAGCAGTTAGTAGTTGATCTCCGATCAAATGCATACATGAAACGTTCTAAATATATTGATATATTGATGTTAGAGGTCTCTTGTTCCATAAACAAAGTCGATTGTTATAATAAAAGGATATCAAACTTGCAGATCAAACTATACAGCAGAAATTGTATGGGGAATACAAGTAAGTTATGAAATATTTCTTAAAGGTCCAGTACAATGAATCTTTATCGAATACCTTTTTAATGCCCGTTGTGTTCAACTACTCAGAACCAAAAACCAAAAAGATTGTTATTCAGATTTTGTATGATAAATACACTGCCAATAAACCTCTAAATGAAGAAAAACGTATACGACTTTCAAAAAAGACTTTTCGTTTATTTATAAATAAAAATCATTGACAAATTACTTTCTTTATTTTTTGAAGGTTAATCGACAGCGTAATTTCATGCAGAATCAAACTCATTTTGCTTTTTTTGATCGAGTGCATCAGACGTCAAAACGTCTACGCTTACACCGATTTTCAAAGCGATCTCGCACGATACGGTGATATCAGCTAATTTCTCGATCATAGCCGGTCAATTTCAAAAGCCTATTAACCAATCGTCAATTAAGTTAATCCACGCTCTCAGTCGAACTATTATCCTTCAATAAACTTTTTCCAACCTTCATCTCAACACCGTATAACCGCATTACCAACCATGAAACTAACTATCCTCCAATCCTTCTTACAAATATTTAACATTCCATCGAATCAAAGCACCCGAACCAACTCCCACCTCCTCCACACTATCCCAGCCTCGCGTACATCCACGCAATCTCCTTACTCCAATTTTCCGCTACATCCCCCCCACATCACTCCCAACAATCTCCATCAACCAATCCCCCACGAGCTATATATACACACACACACACATACACACCTGGCTGAATGGCAACCGTAAAGTTGCTTCCGCAGCAGATCTTCACGGCCTTTATCAGATAGCTCTGATCCTTCTGGCTACTCGACGCGTCGAGATCCGCGTGCGCCTCGCCGCCGGTCATGTCCGTCTCGCTTGTACCAACAGCTCCGCTGCTGTTGTTGGCGTTGCTCTTGTCGTCGGCCCGGCGACTGGTGTTGCTGTTGCGCGCGCGCTCGAGCTTCTCCTTGAAGAGATCGAGGGGCTGGTAGGTGAGCGGCGTGGGAATGCTGACGTCGCGATTGTAGCCGGTGCCGAGCTGGCCGTCGAGGTTGCGGCCCCAGGTGTAGATGGTGCCGTCCTTGGTTAGAAGGGCCGAGTGGTGGTAGCCGGTTGATATCTGATGGTTTGGTTATTGGTTTGGGGAATTTAGATATAGGGGTAAGATGCAGAGTTTTTGGGCAGTTAACTTGAGTGGGGTAAAAAATAAAACGATATAACAATGCCCAATTTAACTGCATTATTCTTACAAAGACGAGCACAATTATATAGTTGCAAAGAAATGATTAAAATTAAAATAATATTTTTAGACCAAAACTTAAATTTTATTAATTTAATTTTAATTTAACTTTCTGTTGTTTATAAAATTACTTTGGTATTTTTTCAACACTACTTGATACGTATACGCGAAGAAAAAATATACCTTTAGAATATGTGCGGTACAATTATTTAAAAAATTGTTCTTATAATCGAATTTGAAAAGAACAGGAGATTTACACATATACCAAAACACGATTGAACTTGGCAGAAAAAGTTTTATGACAAGGTTTAAACCAAAAAAATGTGATAGAATAAGTTTCTTACAAAGGTTTAAATAAACAAATTTAAATAAAAAAATTTTTGAAAAATGTTCAACCTGAAAAAATGAAACAGAAAAGTTTTATAGAAAGAATTATATAATTTTATATAGATTTTTATAAAAAGTTTTTTTTAATAAAATTGCATGAAAAGCAAATGTACTGAGGCTATTTAATTATGGGGAAGGTCGCGGAAATGTTAATATTTTGACCAAGATACAGCCTTGGTGCTCGACGCTGATTGGCTGTCGCCAATTAACGGGGCCGGGGGATAGCTAGTCCCAAGTTTTCTGAGTGTATTATAAAAGAAAAATTATAGCTTTACATTGAAAAAGAAATTCGATAATAATTATAAAAAAATTATACAAATAAAAAATCCTTTTTTGTTTTGAAATATACGAAAAACATCATGAACAATGCAAACAACTTTCTCTAGTACTCTTGTTTATACTTTTCCAAAAATACGATGAGATTCAAATCCGGTTTATCTCCAACAAAACTATAATCCGTCAATCACACGTCTATAACTACGTCCAACTCAATCCCAACTCCAAACCTCTTTCGCAGCGTCACCCCAATTTCACACCGCATTCCACCTCCCAACCATACCTGAACGATTTTCCCGCTAACGTGGCTCGTGTCGACGATCTCCGGCAGCAAGTGCGCGTGATTCTCCTCGACCGTCTCCACCTCGGGCAGGACGACAACGGGCGGTGAGCCTTTCACGGCTGAAACAGCAGCAGCCGGCTTGTCGTCGTTGTCGTTGCTCGCCGTTGTCTCGTCGTTGCTCGACGCGGCTCCGGCAGGTGTAGACTCGTTAGCGTTGTCTTGTTCCTCGGTGGAAGACTCCTGGATGTTGGAGGCGGCGGCGACGGCGGCGAGCTCGGCCGCCAGCTTGGCCTTCTGCAGCTTGACCTTGCGCTCCTTCGCCTGGAGTCGCAGGACTTGAGGATTCGAGCCCCAGGTGTAGAGCTGGTTCGTGCAACTTATGGCGAGCTGGAAGCCATTAGGTTGGAAGAAGAAGAGTTGTAATTTTATTGAGTATTGTCGAAACTTTTTGCAATGTACGTGTTACTAAGGGGCGCGAGCTAACCTCATTTTACTTTTGACTTTGTATTTTGAACGTTCTAAGCGATCTTATAACCAGTTTTAGATTTTTTACAACTTTTCTTCTAGTTGCTTTAAGAAATTGGTATGTATTGTAGTGAGAGGATATAAAGGAATAAACACCTTTAACACTTGAAAGCAAAAATAAATATTTACATTATGTGACTAATTTTTAATATCTTCAGACATTTTTTTCCCAAATGGGAATGGCCAACAATAGATTTACTTCCAATTTGAGAGCTTTATTAGGCTTATTTATATCCATAATACCCTTAGTGTCCGTTAGATTTTGTAGAAACAAATGGACTGAATTATTCCAGGTTTAGGAAATCCACTTTTCAATGCGTTAACTTTCGTATGAATACAGCATTTTATGTAAGATTAACAAAGGTTAATTCAAAAACTTCCTTTCGTATTTAAGTTTGACAATATCAACCTAATAAATTATCACTTACTTTGAAACAAACAAAAGTTAGTATTTTTTATTATAACTTTCAATCATAAATAGCTTGAAAAAAATATACCTTCATTTTAAATAAGTATATGACAAAGAATACCATGTTTTTGTATACATATTTAATCGGCAAACATTTCTATGTACGCACTTTTTGAAAAAAATACTAACTTCTTTAAGTAATTCTTATAGGAATATTTGCTGCGAGTTTATATGTACAGCTATTTAGATTCATCGACTCTAAGTGCGCGAACAACTTTTTGAAGTTTGAAAAATAAGTATTGAGAAAAACACATTTAAATATTCAGTTCTACACAAGAAGCAATGTTAATTATTTTCTTTGAATGGTTATAATTTTGTTGATTAGTCCGCGTTTGCGTTACCCCCACTTTTAGCCTTATCGCGAGCCTTTACCATCTACTCCATCTCCTCGCTTCAATATCCTCTCGCTTAAAGCATAGGTGTAGAAACGGCATTACGAACCCTCTTCGTTTGATAAGACAATAATCTCAACGCACTCAAAAAAACATGAAAAACATATCTTTCTTATCAATCGATGGTCCGGATCGGATAACTCGTCGAGCGGTCTAAAACGAGTAAAAGTATTGTCCAAGCATCGCAATCGATGCACAAGCTAAACAAATTATTCAATATAATATATTTCCTGTAGACGAGTCTACGACGTCTATGAGCATACATATACTTTGAATTTTTCAGCCGGACAAATTGCTATCTACTCCTCAGTTTCCTTTACTCCGATCCCTCAATAATTCCACTATACTCTCCAGCTTCGCACAAAGCACCACACATTCTCAATAAAAAAAGTCACCCATCCATACTCACATTATGGAAGTACTTGGTGGAGATGAGGGTGATCCTCTCGGGCAGGAGGCTGACCTTGACCGGGCTCGTGCACTTGCCGTCGTGGCCGATGCCCAGCTGACCGAAGAGATTGCAGCCGAACGCGTAGACGTAGCCGTCGGCCGAGAGGACGAGGGTGTGCGCGTAGCCGGCGCTCGCGTGGCGCACGACGACGCCGAGGAGGGCCGTGACCAGGCTGGGCTGGCGCTTGGCCTCGGTGCTGCCGTGGCCCAGCTGGCCGTGCACGCCCCAGCCCCAGGTGAACAGGCGGCCGTCCGATGTCAGGGCCGCCGAGTGATGCTGGCCTACGGATTGGGGGGCAGATCGGGGGTAGAAAGTGTTTCAGATGCGATGTCTACAGTGCGTCTCATAACTATAGAAACACCAAAAATTTTTACATTTAAATCTGTGTATTATACCTTTTCTTAAAAAACCTGTAACTTTCGAAGCAAAAAACCAAGGATAATTTTAAAAATAGCAAATAAAAGGCAATTTTATTCTCTTTAAGACGTTACCAAAATATTGTGTCTACATTAACTTATGAAAAATTCACGGACGGTTTAAACAAAACTTGAATACTAGATAAAAAAATTACATTGATTTAAATGGGTCTAAAAATTTAAAGTGTTTCTATAGTTATGAAACAACGATAACTTCTTTAATGTGGATGCGAAAGAAATATTCTAGTAATGTTTTAAAGAGAATATATTTTCCATTCATTGGCTTTTTGCAAAATTATCCTCGGATTTTTGCTTCCAAAGTCACAGGTTCTTTAAAAAAAAGTATAATATACACATTTAAACGTGAAAATTTGTGGTGTTTCTATAGTTATGAGACGCACTGTATATGTGTATCCTGGTGTTAGAAAGTTACTATAAATTATGTGAACATTTTCAAAGGGTAGCATAGAAAGAAATAGCATCAACCCTTTAGTGGTTGTATGGGACTGGGCTACTGCACTTTCGTGGAAAGTCGGTATCTGCAAATTTTCAAAATTCGAGTTGAGGAATACAAAAAATTGGAAGAATTAAAATTATGAGTCGAAACGAATGTTTACATTGTTTAAAAAGATTTTTGAGACTTTTTTAATTCTTCTCTTGGTGATTTTTTAAATTGTATTTAAAATCGCCTGATATTTTGTATATTTTTAAAAGCATGTAAGTGTTATTTAGACTACATTTGTATATACAATAAAAGAATCTAAATTTTCAAAAACGAAAAAACCTGAGATTTATGATAACATGTTAAAAAAATCATTCGCAAATTAATCCATGAGTAATAAAATAATAATAATTTAATAATAGTACTACTAATAATATAATTAACTAATTAATAATAGTACTACTAATAATATAATTAACTAATTAATAATTAATTATAATAATATAATTAATTAATCCAAATTAATCTCATTCGGCATGAGTATTGAGTAGAGAATGTAGAACTGGGTAAGTAGATACATGCCGAGTCTAGTAAGACGATAACTCAGATATACAAATTTTTAAAAATTCTCTAATCCTGGCAATAACCAAAATAAAAATAATCGCAAATAAAAATCGTGATGTACAAAGAATTCAAACAAATGGGAAGCAATATTTTTTAATATTATTCTTCATTAGTTTCGTTATAACATATGAAAAAGAATGCTATTTCGTCAGTTATCCGTAATTCGTATGCTCTTCAGTACATTTCACTTCAATATCTTACTATTACTGAACATACGTGCCCACCCCATCTACAGTATACATCCGTCAACCAAATTACAAATACGCTTTAAACTATACTAGATACTCGAACATTTTCTTCCCAAAAATCCCAATCTTACCTGCGACAGCCTCGACGATGATCTCCTGGGCGAGCGAGGTGATAAGCTCGGGATTGGGGCACTCGCGCGCCTCGCCGAGGCCCAGCTGGCCGTACTTGTTGCCGCCCCAGGCGTAGACGCCGTTGTTGGTGACGGCGAGCGTGTGGCAGCGGCCGCACGAAACGGACAGCACCTCGATGCCCAGCCGGCGAAACGCGCAGATGCTCTGGGGCGAGCTGTAACGGGATATCGTCGGACCCGTGCCTAAGACCGGGAGACAAGAGCGATCGAGAAATTTTTTGTTAAGAGGTTTCTTTGTTTTAAATGTGGTAGAAGGGGGGGGGGGGGTAATGTGATTGGTTTTTCGGGTAAATGGTTATTTTTAGCTTTAGATGTCTGTGAATTTTATATTAAATTAACTACCGAGCAAATTATAACCGGGGTAGTGGCGTGTGGAAACCACGCGTTTTGATATTTCTTATGTAACTATTGGAATATTTTGTGTGACTTTAAAATTCAAACCTATGTAAATTCATAAACAATATAACGATTTATAAATTTCCTAATTATCACTCTATGTAATGTATTAATTGAGTTATGTTTCTTGATCTGGAGAGTAAAAACCAACAATTGAACAACTGAACTGTTCTTTTGTTGGTTTTTACTCTACAAGATGAAGAAACATAACCCAATTAATATAACGATTTTATTAGAGGGGGCAGAATTTAAACTAAGGTTTCTTTTAAAAATTTTATATCTCTATATTCGACCATATCGCTGATTCGGGGGTCCAACTCCCGTCAGAGCACGCTGCAATCACTGCTGAAAGTTATAATTAGTCACGTGATTCGTGGAGGCAAGTTTAAACACGAAGAATAAATTAATTGTATTTTGTTACCTAGTCAGTTATAAAGGGTCTCATATCATTTTCAAGTATTTGAATTGATTATAATTCCATTATATCAGCTCAAATTCTTTAACTTTAAAATAGTTATCTACTAACGTTTATTTGGGGTTATGACAGCTCTGTTTTCTTATAACTTTCAGTAGTTCTAAATCCTACCATCAGGTGGGGACTACTTTGCTTGGACCCCCGAATAGTAAAAATGTTTAATATTAAGGGGACGCCGGATATCTCTGTCCTTGTCTAATTGAGTTTTCATTCATAATTTTAAGAGAAATCATATTTTTCTTTAAATAATAGTTGTCCCCGCTTCGTTTTATAGTAATCTACATATATGTCCAAGCTGGATTCATATGATTGTTTTATTTTCGAGAAAACTTTGACACACTAAAAGGGCCAACTACGTGGAGATTAACCTTTACATACTAAGTTTGTCAAAGTTTTCTCGAAAACAAAACAATCATATGAAACCAGCTTGGACATATAATTAGGTTACTGTAAAACAAATTGGGGACAGCTATTATTTTGTCATTAAACAATTAACTTTGTAAATAAATAACGAAATACGTGTGTAGGATAGTAGGAATCTACTGTCGGTATCCGACGTCTCCTTAATGTTAATAATACATAGAACTTATCAATTCTAGCTAGAATATTAAATTTTTGTTCAAAATAAAAAGATTCGTGATAAATGTTTTATATCATAATTATTATATCTTTCAAATAAAACTAATATAAGTTATTTCCTAATTTTTAATTTTATCTACCTTTGTGCTTCACAAAATAGTTAAGATTAATTTTTAATTATAAATCTGGAGCAGTAAGAACGTAAATCAACTTAAAAAATGTATTTTGTAACACAAATTTTATTTTACCCTAAATTAAAATTGTCATCAACACCACTAAAAATATACTCTGATAACTATTTTATAATTAGTTTAGTAATAGATTACAACGATCACATTAAATATGAAATATAAAATATTCTTAGCATAAGAAGAATAGTCTATGCCCATGCAGGGGTAAAATCACGATCAATATAAAATAAATGGCACAAAAATCTTGGAGCAAAATAATTATTATGTTGGGAAAAATGAACACTATTATTTACAGATTTCACGAAAAATAATAGTTGATTTAGAGGCCCCTCATAAAAAATAGTACTTTTAAGATTTTCTAATAAAAATTAAAAATTTGATATAATTTTCAAAAAGGTAATAATTTTTGTCCAAGTAACTGAAAAGTTCCGATTTTCGTAGGAGATCTTGAAAAGAAACTAGTATTTTTTCGAGAAATCTGAAATGTGGTAGACGTAAGATTTGTAAGCAACGTCAATTTATATTTTACTCGTTCTTCTCCTACGAATATTTGAGGTGTTTAAATACATTGAAAATTACAATTACCACCCTCGTAATTTACCGATTAGGAAACATTACCAAGTAATCGACAATAATTTAAAAAATACTTATATTTAGGCTAGGCTAAACCCAAAATTAGTTGCCCTAGATGTTGAAATAATTTACCATTCTACAAAGTTTCAAACAAATATTTTTACCATACCTTTAAAAACATTTGGAATAAAATCTCATCATCATTACGTGTGTTTATTACGATTATTTTTTAGATACACCTGAAATATTATATTACTTCAACACCAAGGGCGAGTAAGTTTGCATTTTGCCTGTACATATATAAGTATTTGTATACAATTATAGTCCATTAATTATTATTAGATCGATAAAACAGTAACGTTGATAAAGAAATAATCAAACATAATGAATTATTAAGAAAAAACAAGTTCTTTTTCAATTTTATCTAAATCGTTTAACATATTATCTTTAATATACTAATTTAATTTATTTATTTAGAGGCATGTTTAATTTTCAAAATAAAATCCTTTTAAGACATAGCATTGAAAAATGCAGTTTAAAATTTTTTAAAATCTTTTTAAATCATTTTTTATTGCAAGTTATAAGTATTGTAAACAACGATAAAGATCAGTTACTAACAATAAATCTTACCTAGACAGCCTTGTAAGGAATTTCCCCAAGTATAAACATTGCCGTTTCTTATCAGAGCCGTGTGTGCAAATCCTGTGCTCAATAATCGTCTCTTAAAGTCTACGCTAACGTTTCTCTCCCTCCGATCCTATTTAGAAACACAAATAACAGATAAAAATTAAATAATTAAATAATCTCGAATGCAAATATTATTTTCGAAAATTATAGTCATTACGTATCTTATTTTTATGACTTACCCCTTCAATATCAGACAACTGTGTAAATGGCACATATTTCGAAACGAATTTCACACTAGGTTGCCTTTTATAAAGTACAGTAAGAAGAGTTTGTAAAAATACTTCTATTATTTCTTCTATAAGTACACCAATTTCATCCTAAAATTTGTTAATGCAGTTTATTTAATAAATAATTTTAAGAAGGATAACACAATTCTTATTTTTTTAATAAATCTCTTACTAAATCTTCAGATAAGTCTAATGAATCACATTGGCTGGAGAAAGAGCTACGAGACGCAGCTCTTCGTCGAGCCTTGAAGCGTAGAAGTAACGGCCTTATAGCTGGATTTGTTGGATCATACAATGCAATCAATCTCTACAACATTTAAAATTAAATAAATTTCTTGATTAAAAATTGTCTGTTATTATTGAAATAAAAAATAATTTTCCTTTCATCTTGCACAATATACCTATGATTTTAAAAGATAAAGGATAATTATTTACAATATATCTACCTGCAAGATAAATATTTGAAGAGATGACAAATTTGCTAGAACAAAACAAATGTGATTTCTAGCAGTACTGGGATTATTTAGCATACCCTGTATTAAGCTTGAGTCACTTAAGCACATTAGCAAGCCATCTAAGATAAAATACAAGTAAAATTAAAGTAACAAGAGTTTTTGTAATGTTATAAATATTTTCTCACGTTCAAAAGAGTTTCAATTACTCACGTGTATTTTGATGCGGACTAAGATTTGAGTTTTTTGACATTGACGTCGTTATAGCTTTTACAAGAACATCTAACACTTGTGGACCTAAACCTCTCCGAACCACTAAATGATGCAGTATATTCCACATGTTAGTCTGTACCGCAATGTTTATCGCAAATAGTTCATCATAGAAAGTATTTGTAGACAAGAAGTTTCTAAAAAGTAAATATTAAGAAGGATTATTAAATACATGTGTTAAATAACATTAGTTTATTTCTAGTAGGATTGATACTCACAGAAAATCCCTGTGGATTACTTTACTTTGCATAGACGTTGCTCTCAATGCAAGCTCAGTGAATGCAAGGACACTTAAATTAGAGAAATGTATTCTATTCGGTTCTGATAATTCACTAACTGCAGGGGTTGTTGAATATGACACAAGACAGTTTAGAAGTTCTGTAGTGTATCCAATTGATGCAAATTTTAAAATACTTTTTGAAAGGCGACACTAAAAGAACAAGTAGTTTCTTAATATTTTATCGACTTTTTATTTATTACATGCAGGATCACATCATCTTTCTTCGAACTTACCCCAGCCAGTGAATATAATTCCATAGCTCGACCAAACTGTCGATTGCACAAAATTATGTCTCCAGCATATTCTACCAACTGTTGCACATTCAACCCAAATATCAATCCAAGTTTAGTAGCATCTTCAACTGCTCGCCGTCTTAATATTAGATCCATAAACAATGATAAAATTTGTTCCCTAGAAATAGTAAAACATTCATTACAATTTGATATTAAATGTTTAAAGTAAAAACTAATAAATATTACTTTTTCACAAACCTTAAGATAATTTTATACACTCCAAGGTTTGTAACTACAATACATGTGTCTACAGGTGGTATATGAACTTTGAGATCGGTTATATTTTTCGCTATATTATACGTTTTATTTTCGTTATTCCCTGAATTAGAATCACCATCATTCCTTGTACTAGATAATGTGTATATACTGTTAATAACTTCCTCACTTTTATCAAAGGAGAAGCGAGCAATTACTGATTCCCGGATGAAATTTGATCTGTCCTTTTTTCTGATTTCTGATAAAGGACGAGAAACTATGTAAACAAACCGATGCCTCGTATCAGAAATATAAAAAAATCTACTCGTTAATAGAATAGTTTCACAGTTTTCTGGTATCTTGTGAATGTGAGACGGAGTTGAAGAAGAGCTACGATCGTGAATCTAATAAAACATTAATTTGACGTAAATGGTACAGCAATATTATTGTACGAGAAATGTTAGTGAAAATAGTTGCAAATAAGAATTTTCACTAACTTTATCTCTTAAGAAAGATACTGATTGATAAAGTGTTATTTACAGTTAAATGATTCATAGATGATAGATAACGAGTATAAATAGTTCGACCATTTTTCAAACGTTGTGGAATAATAAACATATCATTAGGTACTGCAATAGGAGTGGTACTACACTTAATAGTTTCTGATTGTTGATTGGAAAAAAAGCCTGACTCATTAGAATTCTCATTATCATTGGATCCAGCTTCGCAGTTGTTCTCACGATTGCTGTTATCTGAAATATTCAGTCATTTTCATTTTAGATTTAAATAAAGAAAAAAAAACATTTTTTACATAATTAAATTCTTCTCAATATACCTGTACGTGTTCCGGAAGAATCAAAATTACGGTTTCTTGTTTCAGCAAGTTTCTGTTTAAGTATAACAAGCTTCTCAACTGAAAGTTGCTTAAGACCTCGCAGTCTTGATCTTGTTGTAGGAAAACTTTTTGAGTCATCATTATCTGCCTCTTCATTATGTACTGTCGATCTTTGTGATCCTCCATTGCTTAAGGGATAAGTATAGTTACTGCCTGGCTTTTCTAAAACCAAATACAACTGTTCCTTACAATGATTTGTTATTAAAAGTGTTACAGTGTCAAGCTCTGTATCTTGACATATACAAAGACTGGTAACGCGTCCATCTATTTTGGTGGAACCAACTTGTTGACCAGTTTCCAAATTAACGAATATCACTTCTCCTTGTTCGGTACCAACAATGCCTATCTGATCAGAAAAAGATACACCTTGCCACCATGCTATAGCGCTTGGTCTGAAAATGTCACAAGCCTTTCGTTAGATTTCTTTTGGAGATCTATAATACTGTAAATTTTTTAAAGAAATATATCCAAAATAATTACCTAGAGTATGAGTTTTGTGCGTTTAAAGATGAAAAGGAGGTCACATCTTTTGTTGTCCACTTTTGTTCAGCTGGATAACATTCGTCAACTAGAGTTTTAGCCGGAACAATATAGAGTGAGCCGTCGATGCTTGCTATAAGTAGCCAAGAACCAAGTGGATCGAAACAGAGGCATGATATTTTCTTCCTAGAGCTCTGGAACCAAGGGACTTTCTTGATGATAGGTAAAGAGGACGAATCCCTTAAGTAATAAAGTCCGAGATCTGAGGCACCGGAGACAAAAGCCAAGAACTGTCTATGCTGAAATTCACTGCAAGCTGCATGATGAATGTCGTTTGCCTTGATAAGACACTGAAGCTCGAACAAACTCTCTTGGCTCAAGTCCACTGCATTCTGCTTAGTCGTTAACTTCATTTCTGCCATCACATCCTTTTAAATGCAAGTACAAAATAAGTCCATATATACAGTAATAATTCATTTTATTTTAAATGCTCTATTGATTATCAGTCTGAAGAAGTTAAATTTATAACGTTAATGAAATAATTCAATACACTCTACTTTTTACAAGATGAATACCGACTTAACTGCCAATAATATGAAACGCAATAAAAAGAAATCAATACTATAACAAGCGTTCTCAATCCAGCTTTATAATTCTGTTACTGCAACCTTTATACATATATTTTTTAAATTTCCATAACGATTTTTAATCAGATATTAAGTCATGGAATATTTATCAGTGGTTAATTTCCTATGCTTTTCTTTAGTTATCAATACGAGTGTATATTTAAAATGTAAATATGTAACCTGTGAATTATGCCAAAATTATATTTTACAATTTTATCTTCCTTGCAACAAAAATGGATTCGACTTATTTTAACTTTATCAACACTATTCAAAGCGATCTGAATAATCAACGGTCTCCAATTAATTTCTTTTCTCATACCTATACAAAGTCAATGCGCGAACACGCAAATTTTTCCCAAATCATTCAAATTTACAAAACCAACTCGAGCGTTGAATAAACAATGCGAGAAGTTATAAATACACACACCTACCTTCCACAATTAACGTCGTTGCAATCCAACGATTTTGACATTTTAACCGAGAACCCGTCGGCCGCGATTTTCCCAATTTTCATGCTCCAGCTCGTGACCACCAGCAGTGCACGATCCAGAGACACGAGCGAAACTAAAAATGTATCCGCGAGGAGCGGAGCATCGATTCTCGGCGGGCAACGTACTTATACACGATGGAAAATAACTCCTCTCTCTCTCTCTCTCGCGAAAAAGGCGTTCTGCGCGAGAGAGGCTAGCTATATAGGTTATAAATGTCCTATCCTACGGTGCGCGAAATCATCAGCTGACAGGCAGAACACAGCCAGCGCGCGGCGCGGCGCTGCGCGATTTTAATTATCCGCGTTTCGCGCTCCCTTTCACCCGCGGGCGATTCTTTTCTTCGCGAAAGATGGGCGGACAGATGCTTAGATGGTGGATTGTAGATGAGGAGAGTCATCTTTGGTGTTGAGAGATAAGAGTTTAGATGGAACTCGAGGTGCGGGTGAGATAACGGCTGTGAATTCATCTTTTCATTTTCGCACGCTTGTAGTTTTTTTATTCCTTTTTAAAGAAATATACGACTATTATACAAATTGCTATGTGATTTGCTATTTTTAATTGTATTGTTTGACAATACATATATTATATCTAGAATCAGTGTTATTTTGAAATAAAAAAAGCTTTAGATCGAAATCATTGAATAATTTATTATAATAAAAAATTTGTTTAAATACATAACGATAAGATATAAAGTATATATTTTGTGGGTGAAAGGCATAACGACTTAAGTTCATTTTTACTATTTTCGAGATACTCAGGTGTATTAAGTTTTTATTTTCCATTTTTAAACAAATTGTTAAAAAAATTCATAAATAGCAGATATCGTCACTTATATTTACGCTTTCCTGATTTTTTGCATGTTTATCTGAAAATATACAAGTAAGGACACCAAAATCGCTCAAAACTGAATTTTCAATCAAAAATATGTCGTTATGACGGGAACCCACGGGATATCTTTTACAGGACACATATAACAAATTATAATATAATAATTTAAATTTAAATTTAAATAATAATGCAAAAAATACAGGGTATAAAAGTGCAATAGTACTTTATTAATAGTAGTTTATTAATATTGGCTGGTCTTTATAATTAGTAGCGTTTTACAATAAATATGTACTGAAATTACAAGATTAACATAATACACTTTATAAAATTCAATACTCCAAAAATAGCTATTCTATCTGCTTTGTAAATTTGTTCTGTTGCTGGATAGATGAGTATAAAAGTATAAATTTATTTTTATGATTAACGTTATATTTAAGTATTATAATAAATAATTCTTAAAATACATTTTAATTACGCCCAAACGGCAGCACCGTTATTAAAAATAAAGAATCCTTATAAATTTTCAAAGATTTCAAAAAATTAATTCTTCATTTTCTTCTCATTAGCATAAATTATCCAACAAATACCCGATTCCATTGACACACATTCCAAAATTACATAACTTATCCTTCATTTGCAATAAAAACCCACAGCAATAAAATTCCCCATCCACGCCAAAAAGATTATCACCCTAAGATAACCCCGGGTAAAATTCAAACACCACCACACCCAGCCTCCCCGAACCCACCGCCAGATCGCAGCACTCACCCCTCTCTCTCTCTCTCTCTCTCTCTCTCGTCGAGTGTATTACATACCTATATATATATTCCTCGCTCGTAACTCGATGCCCCGCGTTCCTCGGCGCGCTGACGAAAAATGCGCTCGTTCTCCCCCAGTGAGTAGTGTGCTAGTACCAGTGCTCGGTGGTACGCCCGCAGCGTATAATACAAACGCGCGAGTGCGCAGCCGCCGCGACCGCGATACAAATTTCTAAACTCTAACGGGTCGTATACACAGGTATACACTCGGCAGTCCCCGCGCGCACGGCCTACAAAGGTGTATATACACACCGTCTCTCTCAGGAACGACGATGCCTCGTCCGCAGCGTCTCGATCGACGACAGTGCTCCGTGCGATAATAATAATATAATCGCACAACAAGTGTGCTGCTGTGCGCGCGTGTATTTCATCCGCTGCAGGGCGTTGTGAAGCTGAAGCTGCACGAGAAGAGGAATAAAAATAAGAAGAGAGAGAGAGAGGGAGATCACGATGCTTGGCGTCCTGCAGCACGGTGTGCAGCGCGAATTTCGCGATAGCAGCAGCAGCGTCTAACGTCGTCGCGTCCGCGGCGGCTGCTTGACTCTTATTATATTATCCTCCGGAGTCCGCACGCTAACCTCTCCGTGTGTGCGTGTGTTTTTTCGGGTATATTTACGTTTATATACGCCCCACGAGCGTGCAGCACACGCGAAAATTCGTCCGGCGAGAGCGCGCGCGTATGCGTGTAGTGTATAACCTGTAAATTACGTGTCAAACCACTGTGTGCTGCTGCTGCGTTCTCCAGATTTTTCGCAGGCTGATATATACCTACTTCTCTTTTTTATCGCTTTGCTTTTAAAGGTAAGCCGAGTCATCGATGAGTCCGTGTGGTGGCCTTCCGTGCACAGGGATCACGAGCGTGTTTTCAAGTTTCTTTTTTTTCTTTTTTCTCGTTTTTTCTCGAGGTCTTGGTGTTGAATGGAGTTTGCGGGAGTGTAGATTTGTTTGTTGATTTGGTGATTTGAAATGAGTGAGGGATTGTTTAGTTTGCGAAATTGAAGCGAGCGCGTGAGTCATTGAACCGTGGGTGTGCAGCTGTTGCTTCTGTGTTTACACTGATGCATTTTGGAGTCTGTGTGATGGGTCACAGGTGTTTACCAGCCATATTGACTTTTCAAAATTATCGCACTGGACAATCTTGGTGTATACAACATTCACTGTTTTTAAAGCTGTTTGTTATTAGTTACTTCATATCAGTTAAAGTATTAGATATTTTTTAATCTCTTATATTGTTATTTATTTATTTATTTATTTATTATACAAACATTGCTGCCCTCTTACTTTGATTTTGAAACATGCTATTAAATAAATAAATCAATTATTTTTACATAATTAATATAATTTATTATTATTAAATAAACTTTAAAAATTGTGATTACATTGATAACAATTAATTCATGTTCATTCAAATTAGTTAATTGAATATTATAATATATAAGAAAATAGATTAAATGGATTCATGTGCATTGAACATACCATATTTATTTATTTATACATTATGCTATAAAATTTTGTAATTTTCAATAAACTTATATTTTTTCTTTCACAGAGGAGAGACCATGCATCGAAAACGTCTTTGAGTAAAGGAATCTGGAACAATGGCAAACAGAAGAGATAAAGCATCCAGTGGCTTTGTAAGTACATAATCTTTTTATCTATTTAATAAAATTCTTGTAAACGTCATGCAAAGCATCATAGTACGTAAATTATAGTACTAGGTCTATTGTTTTTAACAGTATTTAAATATACTAATACGTGAACTGTTAAAAACAACTATTTTTTGCATGAGATGATTTGAATTTAATAT
This sequence comes from Gastracanthus pulcherrimus, assembly GCA_949152435.1. Lineage (NCBI taxonomy): Eukaryota > Metazoa > Arthropoda > Insecta > Hymenoptera > Pteromalidae > Gastracanthus > Gastracanthus pulcherrimus. The sequence goes on from OX424572.1 coordinate 201,614,358, forward strand.
TTTTATTGATAATGTAAACGTAATCAAATTATTTTATTGTGAAAAGTGTGAATTAAATATATTTTCATTTATATCAATGACTTGTCAAACTAAAGTGTTAAAATAACACTGTTTTGATGGACAACCTTTTGATTACTTTATCTATGTTGTGATAATCATGTATCTACGTTAGAAAGCCTTTCTGAATCTTCCATCTAAATCATCTAATTATATTCAATAACTGTTATGGTAATTTAATATACTTTTCAATCATTTAAATAAAATAATATTGTTATTAAGGGATTATTAAAAGTGGAACAAAAAAATTTTCGTTTAATGATTTGAAAAGAATTTCAGTTTTTACAATTTAATATTAATTATGTAAATAAAATAAAAATAATGTATAGCAAATTTTAAAATTAGGTTGTCATAGCATTATTTAAATATCATAATCAATAATGATTATTATATTATCTTTGGTTTATAAAAAAATGTCATAGTTCAACTTTCCTTTAGAAACAAAGTTCAATCAATTATTACAGCATGCACAGAAGTGATAATGTCATAGGTAATAAAGAGATACTTGTTTTAAAAATAACAAATAGTGCAACATCTCAAAATATTATTATAACTGAAAACTAAATTATCACACTGTGCATAATAAGTATTATTCACCAGTTACATGCAAATGTGATCAATTTTAACAATAAAAGAAGTTCGTTGTTTACTCAGTCATAATTTTTAAATAAAATATAACGAGGAAAATAATGTTTGTTTAAATTCGCTTTATAATACGAAAGCACTTTATTAAAATAGCCTGAGTAACAGTCCTTATTTACATGAGTTGCGATATGTCCAAAAAACACGAATTGTCCATTTTAAAATTATTGCGTTTACATTGCGACAATTACGCTGATATCTTCTTTGGCGGTTGTTATATGATAACGCGAAAAAAAGATATCGCGTATTCTTACGAAATGATAAGATACAGCGAGCGCTGATTTTGATGCAGTATGCTCCAGAAGTTTGTTATAAGTTCGCGTCAAATTTCGCTCTTATACTTATTATCGTTACGTAATTCGTCTTGAATAAAAAAAAATAATAAATATAGCCAGTAATGTCTGATAGTACTAACGTTGTTAATAAAATGTTAATTGAATTTCATTAGCTTCATAGTTACTCAGCTCGTCTGTTATTGTTTTCCTACTCGTAAATATCTAGTGTAGTGTTGTAGCATATTGTGTTTAGAGTGTTTTATTAAAATAGAAGAAAATTTGAAAGTATAGAGCAAAATTATAATATTAAAATTTCTTATCTAACAAAATTATAATAATTTACTTTTTCTTCATTATTGCGTTTTTAAAGTGAAAGTGCACGCATTAATAAAGAAGTAGTAGTATTTGAAGTAATTATAATTTATACCTGTAAAGCAGTGCCTAACAACTTCGTGACGAAATTCATTGAACTTAAAACTGCATTTAAACCGGATAATAAACTATCCTAATTGCGGAAATTTAAGGCTATGTTTGAAAAGTAATGCGCAAAAATTGAAATAGCTTCTGGATAATCATCTTGATTAATCAGTACAATAAGACGATAATAATGTATTTTAGATAACCGTGAAGTTAAAAGTTATATACTAAGAATTATATAAAATAATTATAAGTGTTGACAATTTATATTCTCTGAGCTGTCTATCTTTATACATATTTTTATATATTCTTCTTTTTAAATAAAAAATTCAAACTAAATGAACACAATAGTTCTCTACAAAACAATAAAGTGCCCTTGTAAGAATAAAAATATTCTAGAAACGAGTTTTAACCACTAACGGGCGATCTCCGACTAAAATATTAAAAAAATGGTTTTCTACTGATCTACAAATCGCCTAGTGCAAAACTCTCACTAGAAAAATTTCCAATCCAAAGCGAAAAATCTGCATGTCAAACAAAAGACCACTCGAGAAACGATTCTAAAAGGAGCAGAAAAGGATGTCGATGAATGCCGTAAGTTCTTTTTCTGACGTCTATACACACACACTCAATTCTCATTCAAGAAAGTCTGATGGTCAAATTCAAAATAATCAGATAGAACTCCAAAAAAGTATACTAGTTATAGGCACTGCTTAAATTTTATGCCTTTTAGGAAGCTCATTATTAAAAACAAAGTTTTTGTTATTGGTTCCATTCGATACATAAGTATGCGTGTATTTTTCGGTTAGTTTAAATAACGATTCTCTCTCTGTATGGAAAAGTTTCTTCATGAAATTTTTTTCATTCGGCTCATAAGAACACGTATCTTTTTCGAATATTTTCTTAAACTACTTGAAAGTTTAATTGCAGTGACTTTAAATAACGATTCTAATTATATTAGTCAAAAGTAGTTAAGTTTTTTCCATGAAACTTTTTTTTCATTCAGCCCATGAAAATACATTAAAAACTTTCTATTTAAACTATATCTTTTCTGTACAATCTTCCCAAACTACTAGAAAATTTGACACTGCCTTCCAAAAACCATTTTTTACACACACTAATCAAGATCGACAAGTTCTTCTCTCATCCTATTGCTAATAAATCGTTATTTTCTGTTAAAAAATCATTTTTCCTCAGCAGCACCAATCTCATTCCAAAACCCCAACAAACTAACGAACCTCTCAAACCACAAAAACCTCGTTTTCCATCTATCTGTACCTCGTCCAACCTCCACAAAAACGGAAAAATAACGTTACAAGACCGCGCTCGCCTCGCAGAACCTCGCATCCGATGCCATGCCACAACGGCCTGTATATATGCGTGACGTCACGACGGCTGGTGCGCTCACCGCCAGCCGCCCGCCGGATGACCTCATATACAGATTTGCATTTTTGCCCCGCGCGCCCCCCTCTCTCTCTCTCTCTACCGTTTCGATTCGCGAATTATACTTACGCGCGCTGCGTTTACGCGCCCGTACTCGCGTTAATTAACGCTGCGCGGCCGGCCATTGAGTATAAGCTATGGTTGTAGCTTGTACGTTGTGTGTAACAGGCACCGATTTGGAAAGTACGTGTAAAGTGCGATGGCATCCGGAGGAGGATTTGAAGTGGATTGTCTTTGAATTTTCGGTGCCTGTTGTGGGGCTTTTCCGGAAGGGATTTTTGAGGTGCGTGACCGGCGAGGCTTTGAATTATGTGGGGCAGCCGAGCAGGGGAATTGTATGTGTGTTGGAGGGTTCCGTGGATAACGGTCGATTCGTTTTAATCCTTTTTTATTTAAGCTTGGAAATTAAAAATAAGCATTGCGTGGTGGAGAGCGGATTTGGGATGTGTTCCTGTTTCTTTTTGTTTGTTAAAATTAGTCTCAACACACTGCAAATATGATAAATTAGATTTGCGAGCAAAAAAACGGCTTTAAGTAATTTTTATGTGTTGATAAATTTTGCGGAAAGAATTTTTAAAATGATGATTCACGTATTTTTATAAAATAACATATTAGGCCACAACAGCCGATTCTATAAATATTGCATAGTACAATATGATTGTAAGGATTATTTAAAAGTTGTATGTCATTCGTATTTAACGAACAAAATATACTCATTTTATAAACCGTGTGTACATCGTTAAAAAGTAACAAGGGGGGGCCACGGATTTTGATTAAACTTTAGGGATCGTTTACCGATACTTAAAAGTGAAGCCCAATATTTGTAGTTTTACCTAATGAACTTTTGTATGGTATCGATAGTATATCTGATTATATATCTCATACGAGCAATGCTAATGTTTTTGGGTTGTATCTCAGATTTAAAGAAACATTGGATAAAACTACGGGTACTATCCTTCATTTTTATGGTTCCAAAAATCGATCCCCAAAGTTTCATCAAAATCCAAGACCCGATCTCCGTGGTCTATAAGTATTTTTAAAAAATTCATGTACAAGAGATTTTACATTTCATACACATACACATTATACGAAAAAAAAACATTTTTGTATTTAATTCGACAGTTCCAGACTTACGGAAATAATATAAAATAAATTGGATTCGATTCTCCATTTAAATTTGTGATTTAACCCAAACGAACTTTCGACAGGATTTATAGGAATATTGTAGTACCTTCAATACTTAAATTTAATGACGCTGTGTCGCCGGTGGTAAGAAACTTTGCAGTAGTAAATTAAAGCTACTTTTATCTCTCCAGCATTAGTCACCGGAATTATTGCTCCGTTATCTGAACATGTGTTATACACTGCTTAGAGTTTACACTATTGAATGGCGAAACGTTGGAGTAGTTTTAATGACTGTATTTATGACGCGAAATATTTTATTGAATCTCGTCATTTTTTTTACCGAACGTGGAGTACGATAATTGGAAGTTAAGTTGTTATAACTCCTCATAAAGTTTAAGCCCGCTAGTTACCGGTATTGATTTATTTTTTAGATAAATGTAGAAATATTTATTAAAAAATTAATATGACTCATCTTTTAGAGTGTACATTTCAATAAAATGTTATTAACTTATTTAAAATGTTAGGAAATATATTGTTCATCCGAAAATATTCAAAAAAGAATAGTTAAATCATAATATTTCTGAAAGTCTTAAATACGCATCTATGAAACTTCTTCAAATTATGATCGACGTTTTAAAATATAATTGACAATATTTTGGAAATTTATGGACAGAAACGCCAACGAACCTGTCTAATAGATACATTAAATTTACGTTTCTGAAAATTTTTAAATAAAAAATCAAACAAACTGTACTTCAGTTATCAGAAAACGAAAAATAAATTTTTGTTTTTTAAGGAAATGATTTTCCTTTTAGACATTAATGAATATTAAAACTCAGACTTTAGTAAAACATTTATATTTCTTTCATTCTTTTCGTTCCTAAGTTCTCCACTCCATACAACAACAAATTCTCTGTCGCTCTATCCCAAAATCCGCCACACTTTTACCCGCAAATCCCCAAACTCATTCTGAAACTCCAAAACAATTCCAACTCAACCGTCCGAAATCAAAGTCCACCGCCCGGGGCACATTAAAATTTCAAGGTGACCGTATAGATACTCACGCGCGTCTCGTGGGCAGCTCTGTCAAGGCGAACGAATTCCCGCCGCGATTAGCCTCGAAAACCCGCGCACGCTCTCATCCGTCTCTATATACTCGCTTCGTTCAATGGAATCGGCAATGATAAGCGCATCAACGATTGCGGCATCAGTCGGCTAGCACGAGCGCGAGTCTGCCTAACTAAGCATGCTCCCGCATGCACACACGGTGCACCAGTTTTGATTTTTATGAATTGATAGTTACGTATCATATTTGTACTGATATTATAAAGTTATGTACAAATTTTCAGCCATTTACCTTTCTTAGATTTAGAGTTATTATAGGAAATGTGTTAAATTTGAATAACAATAGAGTTACGAGGAAAGTCATCCTGGCGCACAATTAACTTTTGAACCGGGATGAAACTTTTAGGATATATTCTTTAAAGTATATACAAAAATAGTGTGCATTTTGTTTCTCTCTAAAATATATTATTAATTTTAAAAAAATAAATTGATTTATGGTTTTACTTAAAAAAACACTAATTTTAAACTTGTTCAAAATAATTTCAAAAACAAAATACACACTTTTATTCTAAATACTTTGAAGAATATTCTCCTAAAATTCTAGCCGGATTCATTAATTTGGATAAAATTAAAGTTTAAAAACAAATTAGTGAGAAAACGGCGTTTTTATCAAAAGTAGCTTTATTGAATAAACTCACCATAATTTTAGAAAACTATTCAATATAAATATATTTTACATATCAATAACTCTTAGAACTCATCTGACTAGTATGATACAGTATTTAACCTCCAAAACTTAAAGCAAAACATTATTATTCACTTCCTGAAAAACGTAAATTAATGCATAAAAAGTAAAACAATGACGTTAAATAACAAAAAGATCTTTTCGTAAAGCGTTTGTTTGTGAATGGAAAAAAATTAATACCATCATAAAAATATTTTTACATGATGAAATAATAGTTCAACTGACTTTTTAAGGTGGCTACCTGGTGAAACTCTGAATTAAATTTTAAAAATCTGAGGCTTACACGAAATATTTTTTATGATTATATGAATTTATATAGCAAATTTCAGATTCTTTTAGCCTTTATATTCAAAGTTATTCAGCATAATGTGTTATTCTTCAGTAAAAATGGGCTATACTCAAAATAGCCCTCGTGCATACCGCATTGTCATGCACTTCTAAGAAAATTCTATAGTATTCTTATAGCTCGAAATAACTAATATTCGCTTTTAATTTAACTTGATTATTTGTTATATAGATCTGAAAAATATATGTGTGATATCGTTTCAAAATTGCTATATACCGTTATTTTATTAAAAATTGTATTATAAATAAACTTCAAAGTATCAAATTAATAAAAGAACAACCAAATTTTTGTTAAAAATGTCTTAAAGATTATAGTCTCAAAATTTCAAAAAATTTTTAATTTTTGTATGCGTAACGGTCAATTTTTGTCCAAATTCAGGAATTTGAGAAGACTTGAGAAGACCCAAAAAAACTTTTAATTTACAAAATCTTTTTTTTATACATATAATGGTAGTATCAAATAAACTAAATTGTTTCCAATGCTAAACAGGTGAAGAAGTGAATTGTATTAATTAAATAAAATGAATACAAAAATTAAAAAAAAAAATTATTTTTAACTTTTGTTCAAAAATCACTAAAAAGTCACCTTAATGGTCCGCTGTGCGTGATCTGCAGTTTTAAAAATTGGCTTGAAAATTTGAATTTCAATTCTAGAAGTATTAAATAATTCCACAGTTTTGAAATTCAAAATAAGAAGTATCTTGTAGTCGATAGTATCAAGTTAGCTACTGCCTATGCAGACAAAGTATATTGTTAGATTTCCATATAATCAAAATAGAATAATGTATGATATTATTTTAATTTTTAAATATTAAAAATATTTATTGGAATATAATATTTGTATACAGTTGCCTTGAATGTTGTGGTTGACCGATTTTGAAGTTATATAAACTGCCTGCGTTGTAAAATTTTGATATTTTACAAAATGATAGCTCCAAAATTTGTATTGTTCATTCCTTTGTTTTAATTAACTCTATTCGGTTAATATGTTAGGAGTTGTGTCAAATTAGGAATCGAGCAAATGTCCGTAATGCTTATAAAATTCAGACTTTTCAGGGTTTTGTGAAAAATAATGCTTCCTATGATAACATTTGAGCCAATTTTACATTTACATAAAAAATCTATAAACGAGAAAAATTCGTTTCGAAAATCTAAATCGGTCCAATGATTGGTACACCCTCTGCCGCAATCGATTCTTTCAAGATTGTTTTAAATCGTCACGCTGAGAAGTTGTACGCATGTGCGTTTTATATCCCACAAACAGTTTCATACGACAAATGTCCAACTTCAATGTGCAAACAGTTGATACATTCATAGCTTTGTACCGCTAAAATCACAAAAATTCAGGAAAGTATCTATTACAACAAGGTGTACAGTTCGAATCAACAGTCAAAACCCAATTCACAGCACCTATCCCTCCAAATTTCCAGATTCCACACCAATCTCCTCATTTTTCCTCTAAAAGTCAGCTCTAACCCAAGCTCAGACTTCGGACAAGGCGTACAGATTCCGATCGAGGAAGGAAAAGGCCAGCACTACTATCCTCTATTATATACCTGCTGGCCGGGCTGGCTTTGGCTTTATACTCCGCTAGTGCACTCGATGGGCACTCCAGCGTGCCGACGAGGAAGAGAAGCTCCAACGCGTATACGGCTCTCTTGCCTTACGTTTTTCTGTCTTTATCTTGCGCGTGGCGCCAGTGTATACCTATAGGTATATAGTCTTTCTCTCTCTCTCTATGATGGGCCGGCACGAGTTTTACAACTCCAGCGCGCGCGCCGATGTGTTGCGGATCGAGAAACGGCCGATGTCGGTGCGACGGAGCGTGGGATATATGAACGTATAGGTATATACTTATAATGTGGTGCGTGAATGGCTTGGGCACAGGTGTTTTCTGAAATTCCGAATGTAATGTTGAATAGGAGGTGTTTGGGGTTTGACAGATGGATTTGAGGCATTGAAATTGTAAAGGGGAACGAAGGTGACTTGGGCACTTTTTCGGCGTGATTTTTGGGCACTATTATGGTTTTCAATTCAATGTATGTATTTCATTTTCTTAATTAATGTTAGTTTTTTCAATTACAGCTATTAGAACACTTTCTGTACAAATTAGCTCAGAATTGAGGCTAACTTGTACAATTCTCTGAAAACTATAATTCGTATAAACGAACGTTTCTAAAATATTTGCAATAATAAGATTGTCTAGAGAAAAGAATTATCCAATAAGATGGTAGTATTTAAGAAAGTTCAATGCGGATTAATTTTCGATGAGTGTATCTGACGTGAACTTTAAATAGAAAATAAGATTTTCGTTCCTTTTAACGTTTTATTAAATACCACCTTACTTTTTGAAACTTTATATACCAGAAACGGGGTGATTTTGGTTGACGGGATTATTTTAATCCAGTACCAAGGCTTATAATTACAAGCAACATATTGGCAGTCTAATTTTAAGTAAAGCTTTTGCAAAGAGTATTTTATACTTATCGAAATATATTTTAGCCCTTTTAAATTTTTATTTATATATATGCACACTTACGTAGAATATGCACGCCATGTGGTCAGTCACCCCATTTTACGGACTTGACCATGACAAGAATAGTCATGCAATTTCAAATCAGAGCAAGAACACAATACAAATAATAAAATTCAAGTTCATGATTCTGGTACGTTCTATACATCTACGTTTTAATGCATATCAATCGTTACAACACTTTATCAATAAATAATGAGAAATTAAGGAATCGTTATACTAATTGAAAAGTCTGCTTTAATGGCATGATTTGAAACCTTACAGAAGAATTAGAAAAAATCGAATAATGTTCTCCCCGGAAAAAAGTTATGGTTGGCTTTAGTGTAATCATAAATGCTGCAACTGTAATTTGTAATTACTACAACTTGTAACTCCGACAACTATAATTGTTACTATCGCATTAGTCAATTATATATGTGAAGTTATTTATATACTAGAAAATGATTTAACAAATTTAGATCATCAGCAATCTTGTAACTCTATCAGTTGCCATATTTTATTTGTGTTAAAACATTTTCCCGGGTTTAAAAATAGCATAGGTAGTTGACCCCATTACTTAAAATTTTGTGCGGACTTCGACTATGTCTTCAAGCACTTGGGCTCAATATATTCGCATTGTACATGTTAGCTACGTTCTTCCCTATTAACAGATTACACTTCAACTAGATCATAATAATATGTTTTGAGGCACCAATTACTGTAATTTTTGAAGTCAGAATACGGATAAAAAACATATTTTTTAAGAAGAAAAAAACTAAAATATAATTTTAGATTTGGAAAAAGCCTTAATGATAATCATGCATTAAGTATGCATTATGTTACTCTGTGTTATGAAATCAACTAAATGCTGCTAAAGTATGCTGTAAGCGAATAATACGCATAATACTTTGCATAGTTTTCCCATAAAAAAGTATAAAACGCATTTCCAAGATATACCCAATTTGCAAAATTGTAGATAACGAACTAAAAGATTGATGATAATTACACGGTAATTTTTGACAAATTCTTAAAACTAATACATTATGCTCATTATTTTAATTTTGGCGCACACAAAATGTAATTTTAATTGTTTGAGATTTTAATCCAGCTGTTGGATATTTTACTATTATGATTCATGTTTTTAATTTATTTATATTTAACAGTATATTTTAACCTTTGTTAGCACTTGTTGCTTCATCAAATTTGAATTCTGGTTATATTCAAATCATAATTTTCAAGTTTGTTGAATATTGACATATTGCTCATCTTGTATGCTATTATATAATTTACTGCAGAAAATCGAATATATTAAATCACGCAACAGAGTAGTTTAGAAATAAAGCTGACGACTTTCGTATATGCGTACTGTTTACCTACTCAACCTTAAAATGATGAAATGAACGACGATTTTGGCTTGCTTAAAACGTACAACAAAAATAAAGATGACTGCAAGTATTAAAAGTATTCACACTAGCTTAGTTAAATTTAGAATGATTAAATAAGGAAACTTCATAGATATTAATAAGTATTTTTTTTATTCTTACCGATGACAGTAGATACGCATTGCAGTGTACATATTTGAAAAATTGAAACAAGTATTATGTTTCTATTCTAAAAGACTGTTGAAATTAGCATGTTTTGTAGGTAGTTACACTATACTTTGCATAGATTATGCGTGAAAGTACTTTAGATAAATATGCGTTAAGTCAAATTTTCATTGTTGTTTTACATTATGATGATAAAATGCTAGAAGTTAATAATATAGGTATTTGATAAATTATCTGCTAATAATTGTAAGAGGATTTTCGTATAATACACTACAATACACAATTGATTTCACATTCATTTTTCAGATAATTATTCTGTATCAATGCATAAAATAGACATTGTATTGCATTGCATTGACAAAAGATTATTCCTGCTCTTGATGTAAGCATTTTATAAATAGATAAAATATTGACTTTCTAATCCTGATATTAATGTGTGTTAATCTCGAATACCTGAGGATTGTTGCATATTTTCAATTGGCTTTCATTCAATAAGGCTAACCAATTGTTATTGTTTGTACAGCACTAAAGCATAGTTTATTAGCAGCCAGTAACAAGAAGTCGTTTATTAAATAGACAAATTGCAATATCTCTACTCGTCCAAAGCCTGTTGTGTACCCATTCGCTTATTTAACTCTTGACATCATGTAATACATCTTCTACTAAACGGTTTATCCGTTCACGACAATGTTTTTTTTATCTTTCTGGGAACGAAATAGACATAAAAATTTCGACTTTTCTTTTTCTCCGTTCAGATGTACCGTTTTTTCTTTTTCTGTAACTGCCAAAAAACCGTAAAATATCGATGCCAAATTCCGATTCTCCTTTCTGTGTTTACACACTTTGCACTCCTTTGCCGCATCCGACTTCTCTCTTTCTCTTTTGCATCGCATTTTCGCGCACGAGCCCGTTACACATATCTCAATCTCTCCGCGCGCCAATGTATTCCGCTTTCACTCTGCGCCTGCGAAATGCTCCTCGGGATTTTCAGCCGTGCGCGCGATTTTCGCGCAGCGGGATCCCGCATGCATGTACTGTAACGTAACCTTTTGTTTGAAAGAGAGTTTGAAAAGAAAGAACGATCGGAGGTAAACAAAAAGTGAAAAATGCGGGAAAACTTTATGTAATGATTATTACTGAGAAATTAGTTATTAGATGTTCTGTCCTTGGAGAAAATGTGTGTTATTACATGAAATTTTAATATTCTTTAACTATTTATTAGGTTTCTTTATTTTGAATTTTATGGAATCTTTAAAATCTTAATTTAAATTTAGCTATGCTTATCTACAATAATTGTGTTGCTTGTAACTGAAACTGTCATCGATAATTGACGATAACATTGTGATGAGTTAGCAAGATGTATGTTTCTAAAGAATGTCTCACTTATCCATTATGTTTTTCAACTTCTAAAGATAACATTGGAATATCACTCAAATCTAAACAATTTTCATTTAGAATATTCTTAAAATTATGTTAACATACAGTAACATAAGTGCTGCAACGTTACCTTATCTCATGTTTAGCATAAATGCATTCTAATTATTAGAATGATAGCATTTAAAGTATAACACATTGCTTTAAATGTCTATGCAATAGTAGAAGTAATTTAGGTATTATGCAAAAGGTATTGATTAATTATTGTATAACATAGTACATTAAAGTATTAAAATATAGATAATGTTTTTATTTCTAAATTTTTTATTTGAATGACATTCTTTTCTTGATATATTTTATTATTTGCCCGTACTTATCGTTGGCATATTAATCATTTAACCATATATATTCGGCAATTATCTACAAAACTACAAATTCATCTTTATCCGGGCTATCTAAATTTTAATGTAGTTAAATAGTTGGATATTGTTCAAAGTAATACAATAAAAGGTTAAAACCCATGCGAGTATGATGATAAACGTAATTAATAAGAAATTTAAAAGATAAATTCATTTCATGGGTAGAAAAAGCAATTTGTTTAAAAAGTAATTTTAAATTGTCCGATGATTGTACAAATTGTTCTAGGTTTCTTCCGCATAAAATGTCAATCCAGTATCTAAACTAATTTTCAAAATATTCAATATCAATATCAGTGATTTTTCATGCTTTGAAAATAAAATTGATTTGTTCTCATACAACTGAAAAACATAACTTCATACTTCTTGATTTATACTTAAAGATAATTTTACATTAGAAAAATAAAGAATTATTGCTATAGACAGTACAGGATTCTCAAAATGGTGATTTACCGGGCTACTCGTTGGCCCTGGCTACCCAACTCTCCCTTATAGAATTTAATATGTTCAGACTTTTATTTGATAGTGAAAACTTTTTTGACTTTCCAAAGAAACTCATATTGCGAATGGCGCATTCACTCCTTGAATGTCTCCAAACAATGTTCATCTTATAACAAGTTTTATAAGTATTCTTGACCTTTTTCAAGGCATGAATTACCTGACCAATTCCTGACGTATTTATGACAAAAGAGCTGTTAAAAAATGTTATTTTTTTTATTACGAAGTTAGTTGGTACACTTATTATGGTAACACGTTTAAAAAGTATTTCGTTGTTTTGTTATAAAGAAATATTAATTTCAAATAAAATAAAATCAAATAAGAACTTGGTAAAATATTTTATATAATACCAATCAATTTTACAAAATTCTTAGTTAATTTGACAAATATTCTTGTAAAATAAGCGAATACTTCTCATAAGACTGATTCCTATACATTTGCACATATGTAAAAATAAAACAGATCGTCGTTTTACATGAACAAGATCTTTTTGAGATATCTCAAAAAGATCTTGTTTACGTAAATGGAAGATCTTTTTTATTCTTACGAGGCATGCAATCCTAAATAGTGACACCGGGAATACGAGACCTCCAATTGACTTCATCTTTCATCTTCATTCGATTTTCTCTCACCTACCTCCCTCACCTGCACAACCAACACGCAGCAAACGCAACTATAACACAGCTCGTTGCACTCGGTCGCACGCGGAAGTGTCTTACGGAAGGAAGACACACCACCGACACCCAATTCCCTCTCTCTCTCCCTCTCTTTCTCTCTTCTCCACCCCCCGCAAACCTCCAGACAATACCCGCCGCAGCTGCATCACGATACGCGATACACCACGCACACTATATTACACGATGACGAAGGCGATGACGTTTCCACACTTACCTATATATCCTCTCCGTGCACTTATGTGCGTGCACCGCGCGCGTCCACATTCGTGTGCGGGGGCGGGGGCGGGAGAGAAGGAGAAGACTCCGAAGAGGCCGCTCCGCGCTCTCATGTGCCTCCAGTCCAGTCGCAAATCGAACGCGCACGCGTGCACTTCGGGTATAGAGGAGCGCCGACGGGCATATATACGTATATGTATTTTATAACTGTGTTTTTCGCGAGGAGTCCGTGACACGGTTCGGCGAGTGAAAGATGCGGCACGCGAGTGAGTGACGGAGAGGATATTCTGCGTAAGGAGGATTTTTTGAAGTTTGCTTTGGTGAATCGTCGTGGTTTGGAGTGCCGGGAGGATCGGGAGTGTGTGTGTGTCGGAAGTGTTGTAGTGTGCGGCTCGGAGGAGGTTTTGTTTGGATTGGGTAATTAGCGGAGATGTGATGGAGTCGAGTTGTTGAGTAGAACTTGATGGATTTGGGATATCTTTCTCTTCTTTTGAAATGTTTGTATGGGAGAAACTGGAGGAATTGCTTTTTAAATGGATGATGGATAGATGTAGACTTGAAACAAAATAGGGAATTTGTTGTAATGTTTAAGGTTTTGTAAGAAAATATACAGTGTCGAAAGGCACGACAAGTATGTGACCTTGAAGAGAATATGGGTAAAAACGACCATGACATCACGGTAGGTAGTATTTGGATTGCCCATCAATCTGAAACATGAGTCACGTTTATTTTTTACCATATTATCGTATCATAACCTTTGCCATAATTTTCGAGGTTTATGATTGTTACGCATTTATAATATGTATTAATGTTACGATCTACGGTATAACACAATTACATATGATGATTCGAGCAATTATTAGTCATAATATGGAAGGTTTTAAATAAATAAAGATACTTTATGAACTTTTAACTTTTATGAAAACTAATTAATATTTTATCAGTTTTCTTTGCGCAATACAATTCAAAATTTCTTCGAAGGAATGATAGCCCTCTTAGTCCCAAAATACATTCTGCTGAATCAGTCAATTTTTGCTTAATTGACTCAAATTAAACGCACGATTAACTCGTTAAAAGTGAATGACTCTATCAAATATCGTTCAGTTGCAATAAAGCTTTTATTCATTATCGCAACACTATAAACTTTTAAATTAATAATTTTGAGTAATTTAAATAGATGACAATAGTTAGGAATGCAATGTTTAATAAGCTTTTATTTTCACCATGAGGAGACCTTAATTCGAGAGTACAAAAAGAGAAATACGAAAGTCAAGATACGTGACCTTTTGAAACGACTCTTTACGCATTCGAATTGAGAATTAAATTAACTTTTAAAAGCATACTTTATGATTTTAAGAAATTTATCTTTTTGTAGTCGGCAAAAATAACGTTAACGCGGACAGTGCAATTTTCTATTTTAAACCTATGTTTTTGTGATCTCAATAAATTTTCCGTTCTCTCAGGAAATAACTAATAATAATAACCTGATTTCGAAATAAAATGCAAAATTTTATTTTGACGTTTAAAAAATACAGTTATTTATTGTTTTTAAAACAATCTTTACATCGAAAGAAGGAGTCTTAAAATAATACAAACTAATCCCAAAGTAATCCTTGATTGATATCATGGTTGTTTAAAAAAAAAAGATATTATTAAACAAAAACAGTTTAATTATACTAATAGGAAGAAGTGTAACATGAAAAATTACTGTTTTCATTAATTGTACATTGAAGTTATATTCGATTTTCTATAAAAGACTTTTATTAAACATTTTGAACATTCCCGAGTAATATTATTTTTTTGGAATTCTAAATATTGTAATTATTATGGAAACTCTAACATGTATGTAATCAGAGCACAAACAGAAACAGTAAGGTTTAGTATAATTAGTAATTTTTTCCGTACAATTTTTCTCAAGGATTACATCAATGATTTTCTGTATTTTCCAAGTTTACACCTTGAACTTCAGAAATACTGTTCATTTATGAATTGAAACCTGCTGCAATATTTATTTTACAAAGAAACGACATTTGAACTTTTCTCTTTCTACCCCTAACGAGCCTCGCAAAACCTTATCCTGCATTAAAAATTCACGAAGCTCGTAAGTTTTTATTATTCTCGAACCCATCATAATTTCCGCGCCGGCCACTCGCGACAACCAAAAAAGCAAACTTACGAAGGCGACTGTTAATTTCTCAAGCACACTTGGCAATATTTTTAATTCCGCGCGCGCGCGTAATCTTTTATTTTCAAAGCACCGAGGCAAACAACGAGGAAGAAGAGAAAAAGAAAAGCGGCTCGTGTGAGAATTCCGACAGGAAGGAAAATAAAAGTTCGTCCTTGCAGCAGGCGAGAGACAGCGGGTGACGCGAAAAATTCAAGTTTATTATTACCCCACGCGCCGAGGAGAAGTATAATGCGACGCGCGGATCATTTCTATAAATACGGTCGCGCGTCACCGGCGTCGATTACCGAATAACCGGACATTTGTTGTCGAATGTACGCTTCAACGCGAGTTTTCACGCACGCTTTGTCAAGATTATGTACTGGAGCGCGGCGAGGAGGTTTCATTCAGTTTGTTTGATGAGCTCGTATATACGAGGTCGTAAAGAAGCTGTTTTGGCAGCTGAAATCGGGGATTCTCGCGCAGTCGGATATTGTGTTGTGAAAAATTGATGAATGGGGTAGTTATGACATTCTTGCGATGAATTCCTAATAATATCTGTTGCTTCCGGGCAGTTCTTTCATAAATTAATTTATAAAACATTGGCGCAATAAAAAATATTGATTTTTTCAAAATTTTTACAATGAATGACAACATTATTTATAAAGATTGTATGAAAAATGATAACTTTCGATAGAATTTAAACTGCTCACTTTTATTATTGGTAATTTAATTAAATATATGATACATTTTACTGTGAATCTAAGAAATTTTTACCATGGCGTCAAATGTGTCATTTAACAGGTAATTTATACCACGAATTAAATTACCTATTACCCTACAATTAAATAATTATGCTATTTTGTTTCAAGTTTACGTTATTATGAACAAAATAATTTACTCCTGCCAAACGTTCGATACCAAAATAAAAAAAAAGTTATCTTAACTCAAGAATTCCTCTCCATTGCATCCTATTCGCACTCGCAATATATTACAGTCCAAAGTATCTCATCGATAACGCACCTCGATAAGCTCCGCACAGCATTAACCGAGTGAATTTCTGCGGAAGAAAAGAAGAAGAGGAAGAAAGAGAAAAAGAAAGACACGAGCTTTCGAAATCATGACTTATAACATTATCGCCCCGGCAATGATGCCAATATGACCGAGCCAAGCGAACAAAAGTGACTTATATTTACCGCGGCGCCACACCGCAACAGAGAGACACAGAGAAAAAAAGGCGCCAGTGAAACCGCGCACGCATTGGTGAATTGGTGTCGGCGCACATTTCACTACGCATTATGATTGCCGAATGGGTAAGCCTCTATGTAATGTAAAGCACACTGACTCGCTCACTCGCTGCCGCGGATTTGTCTCGTGCCGCATTCCCGTGGTACATGCGAGCGGAGTGTCTAATGCGCCGCAAGTTTGAGGTTGGAGGACAGTTTGAGACTTTGTATGGAGAGATATTTGATTAGGTTGGGTAATCGTACGTCTAGCTTAGTTTTTGTTCTTCTGTTGTTTCTATTGTGATAGTTCTTGGTGGTAATTCTGCTTAGGAATAAAGAGAGTTTTGCATATAGAGGGAGATGGAAGTAATTGGTGGAATATTATAAAAATGCTGCAACCTTTTTGCGTTTAAAACTTTTCGATTTTGGGGGTGCCCTTACCGTGACAGTCTAAAAAATAAAAATTTTCAAAATCTTTTAAAAGGAATTATTATAGGGTAACTGCACTAGTGAATAACTGCCTGAACGCCAGTGAGTGACCAGCTCATGTGGTATTTATATTTGCTGAAAACAAACTATTAAAGCATCTAATTAATTCAAACGCTGTCGTTTAATATTGACGAATGATTGAATTTCATACTGATTCTCCTCTATGTTACTTATAGATAATTACGGTATGAATTCGGTTTAGTATAGTTACCTTAATATCACAATGTGTACGTTTATTATGCAATAATTAAAGAATGTGCACAATTGTTTGATTGTGGTATCAGTAAAAACACGGCGACCATGTTTATTCTCTACAAGTAATAAAATATATTGAAAAAGTGTATAATGGGAACAGCTCTCCAAAGGAAAAAGGATTTTCTTGAATACCAAAACATTTTATATAAATAACGCCATTTTTATTTTACTTTTTTTATTCTAGCTAGCTTACGCGATAGACATAAACATTCAAAATGTATAAATAACTTTTAATTTTTTGTTGAAAATAACCAGATCAACCTTAATTATAGTCACCATAATTTTTCTAGCATTCTCATTGATACCTTAAAAAGTCTTAATATTATTGTCATTGATGCTTAAAAAAATGTGATTCTTCATAAGTTGTTCAATAATCATACATAATTTGTAAATGAAATGCATATTTTTCTGCATTTCTATTAAATAACATCTTTCATAAATTATCTTATTTTTTGAAAGCGTCAGAGTATGAAGGTCTCTTTCTTTAATCCCTTCTATATTTGTCAGCCATTTTCACTGTCAAAAATGTTAACAATTTACGGGAGAGTCGAGTAGTCCGGACCATCACCATTTTGAGAATACTGTACTGTCTAGAGCAATAATTCTCTATTTTTCTAATGTAAAATTATCTTAAAGTGTAATATAAATCAAGAAGTATGAAGTAGTTTTTCAGTTGTGTAAGAATAAATCAATGGTATTATTTTGCGTTTACAAAACCTTTAAAAACATCAAAAATCACTGCCGTTGATTTTGAATATTTTTAAAAGAAACCTAGAGCAATTTGTTCCATTATTTAATTTGTATCCCCTAAAAATATAATTCGCTCATTTGAAAAGTTTAAAAAATTATTGTTTATTAGGTGACCACTTCTCATAGGATAACCAAAAATGATTTTTTGAACAAATTGCTTTTTCTACCCATAAAATGAATTTATCTTGTAAATTTCTTATTAATTAGGTTTATCTTATTCATAGTCGCATGAGTTTTAACCTTTTATAGTATTACTTTGAACAATATCCAACAATTTATTTATATTAAAACTTAGGTGGCCTGGACTATGCTACTCTCTCCTGCACGTTTTTTCTACCGTATATAACATTAATTATATGATATGTAGTTTATTTTGAACGTATAAACTATTAAGCTTCATACATTAAGATCAATATCATTCAATCATCATCATCACTCGAAGCATACACATTTTAGATTTTATAAATAATTCAAGCAATTCTCATTCTCAAATAATATATACTTCCATGTATAAAAATCAATGTAAAAAAAGAATTTCTAAAACAAATACTCGGCGATCGATTGTACTCTATAACCTTAATGAGCGAAAAGTACAGTGCGTGTCGTCATTGGAATTTAACTGCACATTACGTTTGCGTATACACCGCTCTCTGGTGCAGCCGCCACCGCGCAATCTCGATTTTTTTATCGCACGCTATCGAATCAAACACCGCGTTCCTTTTTACGGAAATTAGAAACAGCGGATAGAACCGTGACATGCCTCTGTCGTGAAATCACCCTGCGCGAAAAAAAAGGGCACGCAAACGACACACTGCGATGTCTCTTGTGGTTTGAAAAAGCGAACTAATTACATATAAAAAGATTTTTTATTTTGCCATAGTAAGGAAGGTCTCGCTAAAAATAAACAAATGCATTTTTTCATAATGGGATCGGCTGCTGATTAAGTTCTCGGAATTTCTTTATACCTACTTAGCAAACAATCGCTGATGGTGCAATCGGTTGATTCACTGTTTGGTTGGCTTTTTTTGGTTATAATGAAAAACATTGGCTACAAAAAGATGTAAAATTGATTTTGAGGTATTATTTTGGTGTATTTAAATATAGACTTTATGCGCGCTGACTTTATTTCATGATCACAATCACTAAAAATACATTGTTTATTATACATGTTTATTATTTTTGAAGATAGAATGACAAAATAAATATAAAAAAAAAAATTTTTGAAAAAAAAGAACTGACTTCGATAAATGCACTAAAAAGTGTGAAATAATTCACAAAAATGTTCTCGAAGTCGGCGCTGAATTACAAATTGACGTATACCGTCACCTCTTTTTGTTTCATTGGGAATCTTATTCTTGACTAATTGTTTGATAGTGTAGTTTGCGTACCGCCGCTAGGTGGCGATGGTCTAAGCACATTAAGATTATCTCGGGGATAATACGAAACATCTCGCGCCAGCAGTTACAATTGTAACAGTATTATTTAAATTATATGTGATAGTTTAGCCGATGACTATCATTTGAAGAAGATTGTTGCATTGGAAGTTCTTTTTAAAAGCATTTTCTCTCAAACCAGTGCTTTCGATTAGGAGTTATTAACTTATAAAGTGGGATATACGATAGTGGGACACATATTTCGTTCCAGGTTTAACGAAATTGAACCCAGTTCAATATTATTTATAAATTATATTCTTGAGCAAGATACTATCGTCACGGACCCTATTGTGGATACTGGCCCAGTTACATAATGGAACCACCATGGGATAATTCTCTTTTATTAAAAAAATAGTTTACCCAAATCGGTTCAGTAGTTTTCGAATAATCGGCAGAAGAACATAACAAATCGCCAGTACTGACGTAGTACTGGCTCCATACTGTCCCAGTAATATAATGGGACCAACATAAAATAATTCTCTTATATTAAAAAAATTTTATCAAAATCGGTTCAGTGGTTTCCGAATAATCGGCGGAAGAACATAAAAAATTACCAGTACTTACGTAGTACTGGCTCCATACTGGCCCAGCGATATAATGGGACCACAATGGGATGATTCTATTTCATTCAATAAATATTATCAAAATCGGTTCAGTAGTTTCCGATTAATCGGTAGACAAACATAATAACTTACCAGTACTGGCTCAATACTGGCTCAGTAATACAATGGGACCAACATGAGATCATTCTCTTTCATTAAAAACAAATATTATCCAAATCGGTTCAATAGTTTCCGAATAATCGGCGGACAGAGTCGGCAGAGGCCGAAATATACAGAAAACATATTCATAAAAAACTAAATTACTGGCGAGATACTGGACCAATAATCACAAAGTTTGAATGGACCACCGGAGGATAATTACCTTTCATATAAAAAAATTTCATCCGAATCGGTCGAGCATTTTCGGAATAATCGCTGGACAAACATAAAAAAGAAGCCATGTTGAATTAAGAACCTCCTCCTTTTTCAAAGTCGATTAATTAGTTTTTATTTAACAAATTGCCAAAGATTACAATTTTGTGTGCGTGTTTGTACGCTATTATTAAGAATATAGCAGTATCTACAGACTTGATGGGTTTTATCTGAGATGCCATTGTAGCTAAATTGTTTGGAATGTGAATCATAAGAGGTTTATCTTATTCTAGAAATGAGACTTTTACGTTAATTAAAAAATATATGTCATATGATGAAAATGAAACGTCAATCTTTTTACCACGAATTACGTGCATCTTATCAGTTTGCAGTTTACTAACACAAATATCTCGGAAATCTAATTTAAACAATTTAACTATTTTTAATGGAAAATAATCAATCAACCAGTAATAATAATTCGTTTTTTTCTCAAATGTTCTTGTTTCTATAAAAATGTATAACATTATTTATGATTAAGATTAGTCTGAAACTAGTTGAATACAACCTTGATTTTACAGGCACAATATTTTTATCTAAACTTATCATTTCCCGACGAAATTCCTCTGTATAATGGAGCGTTCCACGAGTGTATTATACGCAGATGTTGTGCGTGTTTCATATTGTATGCAAAGTTAATTAACGCACTGATGATATATTCAGAGTACGCAAACATTGTGCGCGCGTTTCTACTTGTCTGCACAGATGAGATGTCTTTATCATACATACCGATCTTTGTTTCAAACTTTAGACATTTCTACTACATGTATAATCTTTGTTTCTTTTATAAGATTTGCATTATAATATTCTTTAATAAATATATAAATTACAATGACTAATGATTCTCTTATATCATACAACAATTAAATAATTTTAATATTCTGTGAGATACACTTTTTTCTATTATTTTTCTTTCTATGAGACTGTACAAAGCTACTGCTTGTAATATAACATGTTATGGAAGTCAAATAATTCTAATGAAACTAATTTAAACTTACCTTATATATATAGTTTAAATTAGTTTCATTAGAATTATTTGACTTTCAGAACATGTTATAATACAAGCAGTAGTTTTGTATAGTCTCATAGAAAGAAAAATAATAAAAAATAAGTGTATCTTACAGAATATTACAATTATTTAATTATTTAATATATATGCAGTTGAACATAAATAAGACAATTCTATATTAATTTAACAAAAGAAGAATGTAGATTGATGTTTTTCAAACAAATGTTAATGTTTTACTCATCAAAAATATAAGTAGAAAGTTAGCACGGAAATTTCAATTTACATATTTAAAGTTTGTTATTTTTACAAACAAATGTCTATTTTAACAAACAAAGAATAACATATTGCGAATTCGTTTTTACCCATATTACAATAGTCATAATATGTAACTTGTTTGAAACTAATTTTCTGACATATTGTAGATATTTCTACTACATACATGCATATAAATATAATCCTGAGTAGTATGTTCTGTATAAGATTTTAATTTACTTTATAATTCGATATAATAGAACAATGATTACAAGTACTTTGACGATTTTCTTTCTTATTATTCAATTAAATAATTTTTGTTTTATTTTCTTCAAGATACACCGTAATTTTTATCATTTTCCTTTCTAACGCTTTGCAAAGCTACCTAATGCTTACATTGTATTATGTCAGAGGAACACGTTCTCTAAGACAAACAATTCTAATTAAGCCGATTTTAACTCACCTCTACGTCTATGATCTTGATAAGCATCCATTAAAAACTAATTTTCAGCATATTTTTTTCGTCTAATCGCCGTCGCGCGTGACATTAATCCATTATACGAACACATCCAATCTCGAGCAAGCGCGCGGCGGCGAGATGCGCCCGGAATAACAATTTTCCCCTCCATTATACCTTTCGTAATCGGCATACAGAAGTTACCATCATCAACGATATGACCTATCGTGAATTTATTATGTTCGACCATGCTTCCGCGTATATACTTATAGAATTTTTTGGAGGAGGAGGCGCTCGAACTTATTGTTTTAAAATGTTCACCGAGGCAGTCTGTCGTCGACTCTTCTCGATGCTTGATGCGTCTTCCTTTTCGCGCTGGTGGTTCAAGAGTTTGTGTTATGTTGCATTGCTTCACGAATGAGATTTAGTGAATTTTGTACGGGGATTGATAATTGAGGGTGAAAGTTAATTTTTATAGTGGTTACAAATGCGTTGTGTTGTTTGCGCAGTTTCTCTGGACTTTTTGAAGGTGAAATGCCTATAGTGGAATTTTTTCTATTGTATTCCTATGTAATTTATGTGTTACTCTTGTAAATATGGAGTGTTTATCGAGTTATTTACAATTCAGAGTTGCATGTTGACACTGGGAAACGTAGTTTTTCTGGAAAAATGACAAGAATAAAGCTTCGATCACTTTATTGAATTTATGAAAGTTAATTCTATTTTACAATAATTATTGCCTGTGACTCACAGGAATGTTAAATAGGTATCGTAAAAAAATTGATCACGAATTAACATTAGCTTGTTGCTATTCCTGGACATTTACTTTCATGATGTAACAATAATGATGGAGTAGATTTTTGTAGTCCGCATTAAATTACTTCCACATGATTTGTGTACTTATATAATTTTACAAAATCCGATTGTTTCGAATATAAATCAAATTGTCCCTGTTTGGGAAAAATATAGTGACAGCTGTGAATTAGCGAATGAATAAAATTAATCGGAAAAGCTTTAATATTGATAGAGACTTTATAATTTCCCAAGAATTTTTATAATTTCCCATGTGTAAATACGAATTTGTACTAGTGATGTTCTTTATCGCGTATTCAAATTTGTTTGTTAATTTTAAAATATACAATATTTTTGTAAAAGTAATATACTACTCCATCTGCGGTCATCTAAGCACTAACGCTGTTAACCATTAATGGCTAGCCACAATAA
Organism: Gastracanthus pulcherrimus; assembly: GCA_949152435.1. Lineage (NCBI taxonomy): Eukaryota > Metazoa > Arthropoda > Insecta > Hymenoptera > Pteromalidae > Gastracanthus > Gastracanthus pulcherrimus. Next base: position 201,637,942 of record OX424572.1, read on the forward strand.
TAATAATAATATACTCCAACTATGTCAAACAGTTTTGCGTGCTATTTTATCACTTCAATTTTATACGTGTAAAATTTAAAAAAAGAACACACTTGTTTGTAAACTATCTATGAATATTTAGTTTCTTAAAGTAACATACAATTATGCACTATTCATCTATAACAAACAAACATGTTCATTTTGTTAACCCGGCACGTAAGCCATTACGTAGCACAATGCAATATACCACCATCGGAATGCTTCTACACTCATCGAAATAATTTCTCTTATAATTCGATTCAGCCATGAGACGCATTCCAAACGCGTTTACCGCGTACGCAATTTCCCAATCATAAATTGACTAAAATTTAAATCGAAAAAGAAATGTACGCATCTTGCGAAGCCAATTAATAAAAGTGTGTGTTCGTTCTGTTGTGTTTTGCAGCTGGACACATGGTTCGGAAGGCCAAAGAAGTCGGGGCGAGGCGGTGGCCCCAGCCAAAACACCATGCCTCGGCCACATTCCGGCGACGACTTCAACGAGGTCGAGCAGCAGCGCTGCATGATCGAGAGGATGGATGAGGAGACGACGAACGACAAGTTCGAGGAACTTTTGGTCAGTTTTTTTTCTTTCCTTGCTTGCGGAATCCGTCAGACGACTATATTTCACGTTGAAAGACATATCCACAGAACTTTTGGGCTTTACTGTCTTTAGATGAGATTTATTATGTAATTATAAAAGAAAATATCTGAATCGCGATTTCAAGTCTACAAAGTGCACATAAGTTTTCTATAAAAATTTTCAGAGATAGAGAAATTTATAAATTGCACGTGTAATACATATTAACTTGATTAAAATTTTGTAATACTATACATACATAACTTATTTCTTCTAATACAAAGTGCAAAAGTCAAGTTAACAAAACGCTTGATAAAAAGTTTTTGTATGCTATGAATGTTGAAAAAGTTTCACTTTTTACTACGAAATATCATGAGATATATGTGACGTTCACGATTTTCATTCAATTTTGTAAAATAGAACACAACGATATTCTAATATATGGTAAAAAATACAGTTGCAAAAAAATAGCACACAAGCCTAAATCATTACTTTGTAAAGGCGTAAATTACATACGTGTGAAAGCATAATAATATACATACTTGTAAATTATTTTTTACTTTTTTGTATGTAGGATGAATAGTTAAAGTTCTATTATTTATAACGGATATAGATGTACTCAAATAACTTTTTTGTTTGTACCGCTGAGTTTACTATTTAAAAACTTGCATTGTTATTCAATTGCTTCTGTTAACTAATTAAAATGTGTCAAACATTTAAAAACTAATTGTTAACGATTTATTTTTACGAGCTCTTGAGGTGACGCATTCAAGTAATCACAATGATTTGTTGTTTATGTTCTGAGAAAATAATTAATGGCGTTCTCACAGTCCACTGTTGAATAGCTGTTTAAAAATATCTAATCAATTCTATATTTTACTATTTTTAAACGGTGTCAAATGTAAAGCAAATGCAAATTTTAAAAATCACAAAATAATATTTCTTATCTTATAATAGAAACGCATAACATACAGACTAACAGGGGAAACAAATTTTGTCGAGGCTTTGAGAAGTATTTTCTGATATGTAGAAAATAAATCCAACAATCGTAGTTTGATCTCATAAACCGTCGTTTTCGAGATATGAGATATTTTACTTCGAATATACGTTATTTTAGTGAGAATTAGTATACTTACTTCTGATAATAAAAATCTATATCTACAAGTTTATGCACTGTATAGAAAAATGATTCAAAAATAAATAGAAGTAAATAGAAAGAGCTTAAATTTGAACTTTGTTTCATATATACAAGCATTAATTTATTCCAAAGTTGTGAACAGAGCTAGTGACGAAAAAGTAACCAATTCAAAAGAGTTAAAATTAAACAAATTTTCATTAATTTTTCTTCGTCACAAATCTTCAATTATTTATAATTTTGAAATAAATTAATATTTTTATACGAAACAAAGATCAAATTAAAGTTCTTTCGATCTGCTTTTACTTTCTTTTGAAAAAATTTCGTAACACAACTATTATCTGAGCTATAACACTTAAAAGTAGAGATATTATTTTTCTTATATTATAATGAACTGCAAATGCTGAGCTTTATTCTTACATATAACAGACTCATTACCCTCTTCTTTCAAAAACCACTGATCTCCATTCGAACTTTACTATAGAATTCTACCACACCTCGCATATAAAGTAACAATTCATCTCACTGACCATTTTTCTTTTCTTCACCACAGGCAAACATGAATCTCACGGAAGAGAAGAAGGAGCCGCTGCGCCAGCAGTCGGAGCGCAAGAAGAAGGAAATGCTGATCCTGCACTACAAGGGCAGCATACAGGAGGGCCGCAACAAGTTCGACAAGCCCGCCGACTACATACACTACCTGTCCCAGCCGGATCTCAGCGTCAACAAGATACACACGTGCATCGAGTCGCTGAGGATTGCTCTGACCAACAATCCCCTCAGCTGGGTCCAGGAGTTCGGTACCAAGGGCCTCAAGCAGGTCCTCGTCATACTCAACGAATGTTACAGGAAGTAAGCATTGGGGGATTTGAGGATACGATGGGGATTTAACGTGTTTCGAGAATTGAAGTATTATTAAGGCGGCAGGTGTACGGCATGAAAATTCTGTTTAATTGCAGAGATGGGTGGTTTTTCATGACATTGTCATATTTTTATATTTGGAAAAATTGGAAAGATGACATTTGCGCTTTAGAAACTATCGAAAGTAATTAAGTAGTATCGGGCGTCACCTGAACTTTTGGTTGCTTAAAACTGAATATTTCACTTTCATATCTGCGCACAAGATATAGAAATTCGTTCAAAGCATGATTCTGCAGAAGTCGTATTTTAACAGAATACAGAATAGGGAAGAATACGAAATTTATTTTTTAATCGGCACTTTTGGAAATGGTAAATAACCTAAGCCGACGTGTATTGATTTATGAATTTTTAAATAATAAGTTAATTTGCGACAGTTATAGCTTATTAAAGGTCCTTTGAGTGACGCCACACCGTTGTAGCATCAAAAGATGACGGCCGGCGTGACGTCAAACTGTTTTACCTATATCTTCTTCAATTTTGAGGATATCGTAAAAATTCCAAAAGTTTACAAAGTAACTATACTACGATCTACAAGAATATACTATTAACCCTTTAAGGCCTGGTGGGTCCTCCAGGACCCATGCATTTTCTTCGTTTTATTAAGATTTATACGTAATAAACTCGAAATGATGTAAGTTAAATATATGGATCAGGTCGAAGTGGATCATTTCCGATCTCATTAGGTGGGCCTAAGTTATTTTTGTCCGCAAAATGACCGAAAAAACTCAATAATTAAAAAAAAAATGTATTGCTCATATCCAAATTCCAAGGCTCAAAAATCATCCCTGAATTTTATCTGAATTTTTTTACCACGATTTTGATGCCTAGGCCTTAGAGGGTTAACTAAAAATCGGTATTCTTTCCTATTTATCGCAGTTTCATATGAACTCTAACTTAAATCAGAAGTTCACTGGCTGCAACCATGATTGATATATTTAAAAACTTTAAATTACCATGAATTATTTTGTATTCTATAACTTTATTTTCGAATAATAGTATAGCATGATGAGAATGCAATCAATAATGTTACATTTTGAATGTTTTTCTTTGAATCATTAACCATAATTAGAATATTTACTTTAAGTTATTGAACTTTTAGAAAACGATAACATTTTACGAATCCATGTATGATATTTTATAGTTGAGTGTACATAGATCACAAGGATAAATTGTACGATAATAAATATAATAGTTTTGTGAAAATCCCCTATCTGTGAAAAAAAGATAGTTGCCAAAGTTTAAAAGGTATACGTCTACAGCCTTAAAATACTTATACTCGTTCTCTTGACAAGCAAATCTAATTTCTGATCTTCTTCTATTGCAGTTCTTTCATTCATTCTAATAGGTAAATTTAGTCACTCAATCGATGTTATTGTGTCAGTGTTAGTTTTTTTTAGAATAGGCTTTTTACTGTGTAGTGTATTAAAAAAGAATATTTCTTAAAATCTTTAAGCATTAAAATATTTGCCGATTTAGAAGGTAGTTCAACGCATTAATTATTATTTCTATACTTTTTTAATTTCAACTAAACAGTTAAAAGTTATATGTTAATATTATTTCATTATTTATAGTATTTTCAGTAGTCCAAGCCTATATTTTAAATTTTATATTGTTTTTTACTTAACATTTTAGAAACAAATTGTAATAATTACTAAAAACTTAATTTTATGTTATCAACTGTTGCATGAGAATAAGCAAAAACTATTTTTTTCCTAATTAAGAGACGCCTATAGTGATTTTCAATTAGAATTAGATTGCTTTTCAAAACGTATTTGATGTATTAATAAGATATTAAAAATAACTTAAATATATTCATCATTTTGTCCATTATAATCCACCAATAATATCACGTTTGCATGAAAATAAGCACAAGCTATTTTTTCTTCTTATTCAAGAGACGCCTACAGTGATTTTCAATCAGAATGATATTTGTTTAAAAAAGAAACATTTCAATCTATCAATAAAACAATGAAAACGAACACACTATTCATAAGTTTTTCCCATCGCAATTCAACAATACCGCTACTTTTTCCAATACCCCCAGCAATCTATTTCAGTCCAAACAAACGCTTCCAAACCTCAATAATAAAAAAAAGAATCACTGCAGGCATCTCAAAACAAAGCTTTTCACCCATACAAAGCCCCCCCCCCCCCGCCCCCCATCACACCCTATCTCCTCTACACCCAGCCTTCTTTTTCTCTACTTTTTTTTGTCCAACCCGTCAATAACACTCGCATCACCAACCCCTCTCAGCGACAGCCGCTACGAGAGGATCCAGTACGAGTGCATCCGGTGTCTGAAGGCCATCATGAACAACACCGTGGGCATCAAGGAGATCCTGGCGCACCACGAGGCCCTGACCATCGTCGCCCGCTCCCTCGAGCCCAACAAGCCCTCGGTCATGTGCGAGGCGGTGAAACTCCTCGGCGCGGTTTGCTTGATATCCAGCGACAGTCACAAGAAGGTGCTCGACGCGATAACGATGAACGGCGAGTTCAACGGCAGGGACAGATTTCTGCCGATCGTGCAGGGATTGATGAACAAGCAGAACGAGAATCTGAGGGTGAGTTGGGAGGAGGGGGTTTTAATTGGGAATTAATTGGATTGGAGGAGGCTTTGAAGTGGGATTGAGATTCGTTTGGGTTGAGAGGACTTTTTCACTGGATTTGAGTATAGGAATTTGAGTGACGGTATTTACACTCTAAACTAAGTGAAAAACTGAGTATGGGTAAATTTGTGAAATTTTTAACTTCGTGTTCTTTTACTTTTTGTTGATATATTTCCGTCTATGCAGAGAACACAATGCGTAATTATATAAAAGGATATATATATAAAAAAGACTACTACCATATGTAAAGAAAAATTTTTATTTTCAATTAAATTTCAATTAATTCAAACTACCTATCTCTCATATATGTATTTCAGCTGAAAACCTATTTTCTTATTCTCTATTATTATTATTATTAATATTATTGAATTTTTCAAGGGCTCTTTATTATAACGAAACTGTACTGTATTTATTTACCTGAAACAACCATTCAAGCCTTTACTAATGTGTATCATGCAACGCTAAATAGGCTAGTAATAGAATGTTGAAATTTCATTAGTTTCTAAGTTCTCAAAATTACATTAAAAACCATAACATTTTTAAATCTCATTACTACTTCAGTCGAGGCTCAACTGATTTCTAAAAATAAATAGAATATATTATAACATTTTTTAAATGTTTCGTTACAAGATGTTTTCTCTAGATAAACGGTTTTCTCTAAATAATCATAATGACCCGACTTTCGATGTTTTCATGATATTTAAGAAGTAACAATTACACTCTTTCATGCTAATATTTAAATGTACAGTTTTGGCGTTTAAGTGAATAATTTATGATCTGGTAAAGCAATGTGTCTCACCAGGAAACTGAGCAACAGCCTTGAAAAATTCAAATATGCTAGTACGTGAAAGTTACGGCAGATTTACTCATATATGAAATTGATGTTATAATGAAAAATCAAATAATCATATTAAGGTTGTCAAACTTTAGTTTTTTATTTAAAATCGATATAACGTACAAAGTACTTTATCAATTTTTGACATAGTACTTAAATACGTGGAAAATATAAAATTTAACAATGTGAGTCATGTTGAAATTAGATTGAATCAACAGTAAACAAGTTTCATTGCCTTTTGTGATTGCAACTAATGAATCAAAATTGGTGCATATATTAGTTATCACAAAAACAATGAAACTTTTTTACTGTTGGTTTTATCTAACTGTAACATGTTTCATATGCTTCAGTTGAGTATTTTCTACCGGCTCACTAAGACGAATATTGAAAAGTACTTTGTACAATGAATTATTAACGATTTGAAGTGAAAAACTATCTTTTGAAAAGATTGTATAATCAAAATAACCTTAATTTTTTTAATGTCAACTACAAAGATGATTAAACTTGTTAAGAGTTACTCACAGTAAAATAAAAGTGTGTATAACTTGATGAAAAAATATTTTTATTTCAAATTTATCCTATTTAGAAAAATAATTCAAATAAACAACGTATTATTAAACTTGAGATAATGTTTTGGTACTTAAATTTTAATACCCAATGCAATTCAGATTCTAATCAGCATAATAATCTTATATTTTTATTGTATTATTCACAATACTCAATTGTTTATTTTGAATTGCAGGTAGTATGTCTTCAACTCATCAACTCAATAATATCGTCGGCGGAGGAACTGGATTTTCGATTGCACTTGCGAAACGAGATAATGAGAGCAGGATTAGCCGATATCTTGGAGACGTTAGAAGGCGAGGACGAGTCGGAAGATCTGACAAGGCATTTGAAAATCTTTAACGAATACAAAGACGAGGACTACGAGGAATTCGTGCAGAGATTCGACCACGTTAGGTTGGAGTTGGACGACGTAAACGACTGTTTCGAGGTGGTGAAGAATATGGTTATGGACACTGTTGCGGAACCGTATTTCTTATCGATCCTGCAACATTTATTGTTTATTAGAGACGATGCTTTGATAAGGTAAGAAACGTAATTCTTTAAGCGGAAGCACTTGTGAGAATTGTTATTTTAGTCGTTTGGTTTGTATTTACCTTTGAATATACAAAAGATATTGCTAAACTCTATAAAAATATTACAATTTATAGCAGAAGATAGATATTCAACGTTTGATTTATTTCTATTTATTGCATTAAAAAATCTATATTCTACTTTTTAACTGTTTATCATTTTATTTTTGCATCTTTATTAAAATTTTGAATAACGTCTCGCATAGATTAAACAATATCCTCTATACATCCAAAGACAAAAAACAAAAATGACTAAAATAACAATCTTCACGAAAACCTCCCCGCAAACAAAATTCTACTTCGAAGAAATACATCTAAAACACCGTTTAAAAATCCCTTTAGACCCGCCTACTACAAGCTGATCGAGGAGTGCGTGTCGCAGATCGTGCTGCACCGCTCGGGCTGCGATCCGGACTTCAGCGCGACGAAGCGCTTTCAGATCGACGTGCAGCCCCTGATCGAGACCCTGGTGGAGAAGTCGCGCGCCGAGGAGGAGCAGCGACTGATCGAGATGTCGCAGAAGCTCGAGGAGGCGATCGCGCGCAAGCAGGAGGCCGAGGCGAAGCTGCAGCACGCGGAGCACGTGATACGCGAGCTGGAGCAGGGCACCGGCAGAAGTAGCAGCAGCTTACCGGTAAGTGATTATTGACTGGAGTTGATTAAGGACATTTATTTTATGTGGTATTGGTATAGAATTGGTATATTGAAAAGGATTTTTATTTAAATACTTTTGATTAAAATATATTAGCAAATATTAGTATGTTGAAGGTTCTTTGAGTGACGTCACTTCGTTGTAATTTCGAAGGATGCCACTGCAACGAGATGACGTGACAAACATTTTAGATTGCATTATCTTTGTTAGTTATGGAGATATCGTAGAAACTTCAAAACTTTTCGAAGAAAGTATCCTAAAACTATCAGTATACATTACTAGATAAAAATAAATAGCTTGCTGAATTGTGTTAAGACGAGTTAAGAATCAATCGATCGAATAGACAAATATTGATTATATATAGGAAAGATAATTTCATTCCTTTATTATTGGATAGAGAGTAAAGTAAAGTTGATGAAATTAAAAGCAAAAAATTTGTGGAAAATGAGGTCGAGTGTCATCAAAGACTAGAAAAAGTAAATCTGTATTTATATATGCAAATTCTACAACTGATTGCCCCAGAATTATAATTACTTATTCAGCTACATAAATGCTCCTACAATCATTATACATGCTATCCTATTCTTGATCTTTAATCGCGCTTTTCATGATCATCTCCGGTTTTCAACTACTTATCCAATCAGACTGTTTCATTATCAATGCAATGAAGAGACAGAAATTTTGATATCGTTGAATGAGTTAAATTAGCCTATTTGATCCATTGTTTTTCACATTAAACCAAATTTCTTCATTCAGACAATGTATGCATTTAAACATTACACTGAAACATTTAGTAAAACAAAATATATATAGTATGATAAAAAAACATGTATATTATGATAACAAAATAAAATAATGAAGTCAATTAAAAATTTGATTTTACTGTCTCAAATTTGACCGATTTTAGCAATAAATAATTAATTGCATTAAATACGCCAAAATATTAAATATAAAATTTTGCATAATTTGGTCTATATATTTAACTACAACCATTATTCAAATTTCAGTCGGTAATAATTAAGGCAGAAAATTTGAATTTTAATCCTTTCGATCATCTGTCACTCACCCTTTTTTTAATGAAAATTGTTAATTAAAATGAGTTAATTATATTATGTAATATATAATTTTCGATTCCTTTATATTTCATATGCTCCTCATTCAATAGTTCATTTATAAATAAAAACAGATTTTAAAATTCATAAACTATTAATAAATAATAAACACTTCAAAAATCAAAGTTCATCTAAGACTGTACTTTGATATATTACCGAATTCTTTCTTGACGAAATAAATATTTTTTAAATTTTTCAAATATGTATCTGAAATTAAACGTCGAGTTCATAACATCGGTATCTTTTAAAGATATAATATGGTAACAACATACTTATAAAGAAAACTTTAACACGCTATAACTCCTCTACATGTAATTATTTACAAAAATTCAAAATCGATCTAGGGTAAACGAGCCAATTACTCTACCCCTCGATATTTTTTATTTAAAAAAACATAAAGTCACATACTAACTTATGAAGTAATACACATCAATATTACAAAGTGCTACTTCTCCAAGTCATTATTAAGGGGAGATCGAGCGAACTTTACCGTTGTGACGTCCACCTCGCGCCGTATTTGTCATTATACGTCTAAAATTCACATAGTAACATCAAAATCGAGGTTGATAATAGTTTGTTATTATGTAAAGAACACCGGACAACAGCAATTTTGTTTATTAGTAGCCTCAAAAGTTTTTTATTATGATATATTGTTACAATTGACGAATGGAAAACGGTAAAAGTGATGGTCATCTTACCGTTTCTTAGCCTTACTGATAGCATCACCTCGCGTCGTATTTTTCATTATTTTACGAAATTGTACGCAATTATGTACGCTTGAAGCTTTATAAACATTTTTGTACCATAAATGACCATAAATTTTTATTTTTATGATATTAATTTTTGAGGTTAGCTAAACTCTGCACCAATCAGGATAGCTCCGACCTCCCCTTAAGTGACCTTACATAAAATAATCTTACATTCTTCATTGAAATAAAAAATGTCGAAAAGCCCAGCAATTACCACGCTAACCTCATACACAGTCCACTTATCTAATCCTAACCACCCTCTTTCTCTCTCTCTCTCTCCTCCACAGAAACTCAGCAACTGTCCGCCCCCGCCGCCGATGCCCGGCATGGGAGGTGGCCCGCCACCGCCCCCACCTCCGCCGTTCCCGATGATGGGCGGCAGCGGTGCGCCACCACCGCCCCCGATGCCGGGTATGGGAGGTGGCGGTCCGCCACCCCCGCCGCCGCCCCCGATGATGATGATGGGCGCAGGTGGTGGGGGACCACCGCCGCCCCCGATGCCCGGCGGCATGGGACCACCGCCCCCGCCAATGATGATGATGATGGGCGGACCGAGGCCCCCGGGCATGATGGCCAACGCGGTGCAGGTGCTGCCACACGGACTCAAGCCCAAGAAGAAGTACGAGGTTGAGGGACCCCTCAAGAGGGCGAACTGGAAGGCGGTGAGTGTTGGGGGGGATTTTGTATCTATATAAAATCGTATCTCAGAGGTGCAGTTGTATCGGAGTCGTGGCTCGGGGAAGTGTAAGGCTAAGAATAATAATTTAAATTTAATTTTTTTTCCTCGTTTACTCTTTCGAGCTGTAAATGCCAAACTCCGTGAGAATATTTGTATTAACGTTTTTAATACCACGCCGACGCCTCTTACGAAGACCAGTGCATTTCAGATTTATCAAAAACTCCTAGTTCTTTTTAGAGGCCTCTTGTAAAATACTGGCACTTTTTAGATTTTCTGATTGACACTAACACTTTCTTTGATCCTGTAAAAAATTGTAGTTTTTGTCTAAAATTGGGAAAATTGCAAATTTTTTAAGGAGATTCCTGGCAAGAACTAGTATTTTTTGAGAAACCTTAATGTGATAGTCTTTGTAAGAGACGTCGATATGATAAATTTTTTGTTTATTTTTTTATTTACTTGGTTTTTTTTTTTTTTTTTATAATAAATCATGGAAATTTGTAACACTGACTGTGTTAAATAAATATATACTATTTAAATTACGTTAGCGTACCTAAGTATATTGTTTAAAAACAATTTTAAAAACTTGGAAAAATATTTTTATTGCGATTTTTACTAATTTGGGCCATATTTTGAATAATACCATTAAAAACAACTCAACGAAAAATAGGTGTTGGTGTTAAGGGATTAATTCAAACAGCTTTTCTTATTTATTTATTTATTTTATATTTAAGTTGAGATACGACCTTCTAATTTACTTACACGAGATATGATTTTATGGATAAAAGACATCAACGTTTCAAGATACTATACGAATTTTTCTTATTTCTTTTTTATCCTTGTAGCTTTGAAAAAATTGCTACATACGTAATGAATAAAGTAAAGATCTAAATTGTGCATACCTAACGAAATAAATATCGTGTTATTGTCAATATTTGTAAGCTAATTGTATATAAACATACACGCTTTATGCTCTAAAAATTAATAAAAAACTGAGATTAGAAAAGAAACGAGACGCATACACTAATATAAAACTGATTATAAATTATTTTAGAAATTGTGTGCTTTAATTTTATTGACTTCTACATTTTATTCAACAGATTTTACCTCACAAAATGACAGAAAAATCATTTTGGATAAAGGTGCAAGAAGACAAACTGGCAAGTCCAGAAATACTGACCGGATTAGCTCAGAAGTTCTCGTCGAAACCAGCTCACAAGAAAATGGACGATGTCGTTGACAAGTACGTATTTGATTATGATGAAATCATGTTTCCACCTATTTTAACTCTAGAACTTTAATTTATTCTAACTTCAGATCGGCGCCGTCGAAAAAAGTTAAAGACCTCAAAGTGCTGGACGGTAAATCAGCGCAAAATATATTGATTCTCATTAATGGTACTTTGAAACACATGTCGTACGATGAAGTCAAAAGCTGTTTGTTAAAGTGCGAGGGACCTGTTATCAATGATAACATTCTGCAAGGTTTGATACAGTACTTGCCGCCACCGGATCAATTAACTAAACTGCAAAATTACAAAGATCAGTATGACGATTTGACAGAAGCGGAACAATTCTGTGTTAAGGTAAACACATTTGTGATTGATTTTTACGATACAAACATTCGGATTGGTATTTTATACATCCTTTTTCCGTATTGCAGGTATCACAAATAAAGAGATTATTACCGAGATTGAGGTCTTTAAGTTTTATGTTGAAGTATGATGAACTCGTTCAAGATGTTAAACCCGACATTGTAGCTGGAACAGCAGCATGTGAGGAAGTTAAGCACAGTAAAAAGTTTGCAAAGATTTTGGAGCTTATTTTACTCCTGGGAAATTACATGAATTCAGGATCGAAGAATGGTCAAGCTTTTGGATTCGAAATCAGTTTCCTAACTAAAGTAATTATTAGTTAATGTCAACTTGAAAAATTAAAGTTAAATATTTTCATTTAATATCTAAATTGTATATTTTAATATTTGTCACTGTAGCTAACGAGTACAAAGGATATCGAGAACAAACAAACTTTGCTGCACTACCTAGTCGACACGATAGAAAGGAAGTTCCCGGATTGCTTGAATTTCCCCGAAGAATTGGCGCACGTTGACAAAGCCAGCCGAGTGTCGTTAGAAAATATTCAACGGACCTTACGACAAATGGATTCGAATATTCGCAATTTAGAGCAGGATCTTAATAACGCTAAAATTCCACAGAGCGATCAAGACTATTTCGCTAAAATTATGACGGTATACTTTTCTTACTTGAAATTGGAAGCGATTTGGGTTAATTATAATTATAGTTTAAATTTATCTAATTTTTGGAATGCTTTTTTACAGCCGTTCGCAAAGAAAGCTCGAGAATCATACGAAGTGATGCAGAATATGTTCAAAAATATGGATAGTTTATTCAACGACATTTCCGAGTTTTTCGCTTTTGACAAGCAAAAGTACACAATCGAGGAGTTCTTTGGCGACATTAAAAAATTCAAGGACGACTTCGTGGTAAGATTTAATTTTTTTCTAAATTTCCTAGTGGAAACAATGTGTTTAGCAAACATAGTCTTTACCAAACCTCTCCAAACTATTCTTATCTAACACATTTCGGACAGTTTGCCGAGTTAGGTAAACTAGGTATGAAAATGTATGCAAAGTTGAATAAAATTTGTTAAAAATATGCAAACCTACGAAAAATTCTCAGACTTCAACAAATTCACGCAAAATTGAAAAGTATGGTTTTTGAAAAATATACAAATTTGAGCCCGAGTTTAGCGAAATTCGAGAAAGATACAGAAAATATTGTAAAATCTACGCAGAATATAATGCAACTTTGCCCGGTACTGCTTGATTTTTCCAAACCTTGCTAAAATTGACCAAGCCTTTCTTAGTATCAGAAAGTTCCCAGTTTAAAAAAGTGTGTCAAACAAATTAGGTATTTCCAGGCTTCTTAAAAGATAAACAATTCCTCACAAATCTTCATAACAATCTCTCTCATCCGCAGCAAGCACAAAAGGAGATAATCAAACTCCGCGAATCCGAGGAGAAGCAGCGTCGAGCGCGCGAGGCCCGGGAGAAGGCGGAGGCCGAGCGAGCGGCCCGTGCCGAGCGCAAGCGCGCCCTGGTCGACATGAACGCCCACGAGACGCAGGAGGGCGTGATGGACAGTCTGATGGAGGCGCTGCAGACGGGCTCGGCCTTCAGTCGGCCCGACCAGCGGCGCAAGCGACAGACCCGAGCGGCCGGCGGTAAGTCGTTGTCGAGGAGTGCCACCGCTACGACGAGGAGGAGCAAGGGCCACGTCAGCGGTCTTGTCTCGAGGCTCAAGTTCCCCAACAAGGCCCCCTGGCGCTTCAAGCGCAGTGTAACCAAGCAAGCGAGCATCGGTGGAGCGTTGGGGGACGAGGAGGAGGATCGTAACGGGGAGGCAAATGCGAAAAATGACGAGGGCCTTGGGGATTTTCGGAGGGAGCTCGATTCGATCGTCAGTGGGATCAAGGGGTTAGTCGAGGATGGGGATGGGGAGGGCGGGAAGGTAGTCAGCGATGAGAGTACTGCGAGGGTTGACTCGAGTACAGTAGAGAAGAGAATCGTCCTTGGCAAGCGAGCGAAACGCAGCGCCTTTGTAAGACAAGCCGTGACGAGGCGTCGTAGGAAAATTGTCGGCAGAGCTAAGTCCCACGGACTGCGAAAGTATCTGGGCAGTCCCCCGAGCGCAAATGTAACTTTACCCACGTGGCAAGGGCCGAGAGGCACACCGACCCCGAGTAAATTCGCGAAAACGCGGCACGTCTCCGTGTCCTGTAACGATTTGCCCGCGAGCGTGAACGACGCGACTCTGGCTCGTTTGATCTCCAAATTCGCGTGCGAGCGGCAGCAGCGGACGCAGGAGCCGCTGCTCAAAGAGGCCGACGAGAACGACAACACGCTGGGGCACGGCCGTGAGAAATGCGAGGAACCGATAGCGAGCGACCGCGCCGATAACGTCGCGGCGAGCGGTAGCAGTAAGTTCCTGGAGAAAAACACGCGTAAACTGAAGCGACTTTTTACTTTTAGGGGTCAGAAATTGTTGAGCGAGTCGTCGTCGTTTCGGTCGAGCGCGTCGTCGGGCGATGGGAAAAAGAGCGGCGGCGTCTCGCCTATAAAGCAGCGCCCCCCGCCGATGACGAAGACGACGACGGTTAGCGTCGTTGGCGCGTTCTCGCCCCAGGCGGAAGTTTATAAGAGGTCCGTTAACTGGAGGATCTGGAAGGGCACGAAGAATACCGGTAAAATCACGATATCTGTGGACGATCGCTCTAACAAGTAGAGATGGTTTTCTTTTTTAAACTGTGTGTACTTTGTGTTTTGTTTTATTATTTTTCTTTTTTTAACTTGTACTTTGTATGCGAATAACCAATTTTGCGACGATGAGGGGGCTTTTTCTGAAAGTGTGCACATTGTATGTAAATATATGTCTTTTTCTATTTTTTTATTAAATTAATACGACTTTTTTTATATTGTGTTTTTTTTGTTTTTTGTTATGTATTTAACAAGGTTAAAATTGAATACGTTCAAAAATGTTGACGTTTAAAACGATTTTTTTTAAACTATTATTAACAAAGTTTAAGGATGGAAAATAAAAGTACGTTAAAATATCGCGCGTTTCCATTGCATATATTGTGGACCAAATGAAGCTCATTGACCAATAGGATATCGATTTTCCGAAATTGGAAAGCTACATATATTGTTTTCCAATCTTATAGAATCATATTCAATGACTTTCTACGTGTTTAACCACCTATGTTTGCTTGCTTGTTTACATTGTCTAAACGGACTAGAAGAGGTCATGGCTGTATAATGTGTTATAATTTGCGAACTCGAGCGTTACGAATTATTTTATGTGACAACTTGAATTCTAAATTTAATTGACTGTGACCTTCTAATAATTAATTAATTATTCTTTGTTATTCGCAGCCGAAAGGAGGGCACAATTAAACAGAAGCCGTTCTCGCACAGGATTGGTTGGAACTGGACTATTGGGAAGAGAATTATCTACGTGAGTATGTTATAAATTTTGACATTTGTAAAGTAACAGGAAGGGTTTTGTTAATTACCACAAACAATTTTTCGTCTAAATGTTTATTTTTGCTAACATTGCGGATGAATTTTCCGCATTACTCAAGGATATATAACGTATAAAGATATAATTTACTATAAAATGCGATATAATCATTTTTTCCTTTTTACTACCAATACACAATTTACCTTAAAATAAATTAATAAATTATATGTGGTGAAACTTTAGTAATATTACAATGAATTGACCAGATCTCTTACTTTTTGCCGTTACAATATATATGAAGTTGTAATTTTAAAGTAAAATATTTAATTTAAATTAAACACAAATTATTAAAAAGATTTGTTAACCCTTTAAATGCTACACATACCATATATATTATGGTACATACCTTTTCTTTCTTAAATAGTAAAGGAAAACAGTTTTTCTTTAGTACTACAGAACTTAGAAAAAATAAAAAAATTTATACGGTAGCACTCAAAGGGTTAAGTAATCTTGGTAGAAACAAAATCTTTCAACATAGATTAATTATTTTTTTGAATTCCACAAATTAAAGCTCTATTTGTTATATTAAGCATAAATATTTTTATTTCAGAGAACTTCTTAGTTCAGCGTAGCAAGAATTCACTGTTAATAGTGAGGCTGTGATGAACTGTTTTTCACAAAAACAAAATCTTCAGTTTTTTCAATAATTGAAGTGTCTATCCCTGCATGGAGATGAATGCCTTGCAATTACAAAAAAAGTAATTACGCCGTCCATACAGATATATACTACAATAGTATAATGGCAGAGAAAAGTATTTTTTTTACAACGAAAGCAGTTGTAAGAAGTTTTCATTTAAGGCCACAAAGGGAGTCGATGTAACCAACTGCAAAATACGTCAATATATAATTGAGAGAATAAAGGAGAAAATGGTTGCTCGCAATTAGACGACTATTTTGAACTCAAAGACACTGCCACGGCTGGTTGTGCTGCAATTTTGAAGAATAAACGGCGTTATTGTGCCAAATAAACGCATGTGGGCAAAAAACGTTACAAGAAAATGAATTTTCATCTTTTATTGAAAAATCAAAATATATGTTGGCATGCTGCACTGGACATTAGCTTTATGTTGGATTTTTTCACATAATTAACAGAGCCAATGTCAAGCAGACAAGAAAAGACTTTATATCTTATTTGAAAGACGATTATTTAGTAAATTCACAATCGTGCCTCAAATCTGTTTTTGTTGATATTGAAGCATCAGGAATTTTTTGAAAAAAAATTTTTTAAAACAATATTTTACACAATGAATTTTGAAGAAAATATTATGTATGTTGCTTTTTATAAATATAGATATTGACAAATTGCGATATATATTTTTTAACATGTACAAAAGAGTAATTTATTAATACCATGAAGGGAATCTGCCTTGAAATACTTTCCAAGTAAGAAATTGGCTTGTTTTCTGACTGCATTAAACTAGCAGGCAATAATTGTATCTATAATGTGAATACCGAATTTTAGACTTACATCTTGTTTATTACATACCACTGATGCAATTTGTAAAAACATTTATTTATTTTGCATAATTACTTTAAGTTAAAGCATAAATGATATAAAAAATAAATAAATGGAAAACCATGTAATGCATATTGGATTCAAATTCTACAACAAATTCTAAATAATTTGTTTCTGCCTGCAGATGCAGAGACGAAATTTTATTTAGGAAAAATACTTATGTAAAAAGATATTGTAATAAAATGATTTTTAATCTACTTATGAAAATTGCTTTTTCTTTTATTACATTTACTTACACATTTATAGACCCCCTTTTTTCGCAACGGGAATACCATACCTAGGAATTTTATAATTTATTCTTTTATTTTTATTTACAATAAAAATAAATGCCAGTATTGCCCGATAAAGAGAAAAAGATAAAAATTATTTATTTTTTTTTATAAAAGTGTAGGTATGACATTGTATAAGTCTATATTCGTTGGTATTACTTACCGACTGTTACCGACTAATGATAAATCAAAACGCGTGGCGCTGCAGACGACAACCAGAAAATATTATGATTCTAACCTAACCAAATTGTTGAAGGATGCGGGTTGTATCATTTGTAATCAAGCAGTCATTCGGATAAATAATACAAAATATAGCTGTAGTTCACAAAAATGTAATTAGTCCTATTGAAGAAAGAAGGAATGTAAGAAGAGTAAAAAGATATCTATTGATTTGTTTTTATGCAAAAATGTCTCTGTACGACGATTTCGACAAGCATCGTAACTCCGACAAAGTAGCAGGATGGTCGTCCGGAATAAAATTGCTGCAATCACAATTGCAATTGAAAAAAGCTGCTGTTCCACATGGCAAGAGGGAACAAAACAAGAAGGCTTCAGTCGTAATGGCGCCAGTCATGGACTTGAAGTCCAAAACTCGTGACGTTGAAAAGGATGACGATAATTTGAAGTTCCTTTCTGGGAGCACGAACACTCCTGGCATAGGAGCAGAATTCGACTGGAATGTGATAAACGAGTACGATCCCACTTGGCCTAACGAATACGAGAAGGTAGTAAAAGAGCTGAGAGACATTCGAGACCGTGAACATGATCAGGAGTCTGAACGTGAACGCAAGCGCAATAGAAGAGAGACCACTCATTTTGAGGATAATCAGATGTCGAACATTGCCGCAATGAATTCCAATGAAAGAGATGAAGAGCGCACTACCTTTAGAAGTACCTCACAAGGTGCTACCATTGCTCCACCACCGTCGTTGCAGGAAGCTATACCGGAAGTTATACCGCCACCACCTCCTCGACAGAGTCTCAATCAAGGATATGCAACATCTTCCGTTGCTGCAAAGATAATGGCTAAATATGGATTTAAAGAAGGTCAAGGACTTGGAAAGAAAGAGCAGGGAATGTCCGTGGCATTGCAAGTAGAAAAAACCAGTAAAAGGGGAGGTAGGATAGTCGGCGAAAAGGAACAAATGTTGCCACCTCCTCTGCCTCTTGGTGGGTCACCTCCTTCAAATTCACAAGGAATGAACCCAGATGAACCAAGTATTACGGAAATAATGAAATCGCCAAGTAAAGTTGTTCTGCTCAGAAACATGGTTGGACCTGGAGAAGTAGATGATGATTTGGAGCCCGAGGTCAAGGATGAATGCAACACGAAATATGGAGATGTAATCCGTGTTGTTATACACGAAGTGATTGATGCTCATCCGGAAGAAGCTGTTAGGATTTTTGTTGAATTCAAAAGGATTGAAAGTGCTATTAAGGCAGTTGTAGATTTGAATGGAAGGTTTTTCGGTGGCAGACAAGTCAAAGCGGGTTTCTATTCTGTAGAAAAATTAAATAATTTTCAATTATTGGATTAATGAAGTGTAAATTAAGAAGCAGCCACAATGAACAGAAAATCATATTTGTATAAATTTTTCAGTGATAAACATACATGTGTTCTGCAAATAAGTACATAATTAATTGTTTCTACCTAAGTGAGCATAGACTAATTTTTATTTAAAAGATAAACTTGTGTATAAAGATATTGTAATAAAAGGACTTGTAATCTTCTTACAAAAACTGATTTGTATTATTCAATTATTCACCATATTATTTCTTAAAAATAAAAATTATTTTCTAATAAACATACAATTTTTTTTTTTTAAATTAAGCCTTTCAAGATTCTATTGTATCTTATTTCGGCTAACTTTTATTTACATCAAAAATATATATAAATTTAAATATATATTTAAATTTACATACAATTTAACTTCTGTCATCAAATAATACTGATCCAACTTATATAAATAAATATTGTGCGATATGTAAAAAAAAGAACAAAAATATTCTCTATTATCTTTTACTGACTAATTGTATTAATTTTATTTCACTTTGAAATTGAAAGCAAGACTTTAAAGGTATAGAAAGGGCATAAGTAACCAAATTAATGAAAATAAAATAGTTTACATAATAAGTATTACGCATAAGTATTACACATAGATTTATATTTTATACATTTGTAAACAAAAATGGTGAGTGTATAATTTAATGCATAAATTTAATTTTTTTTTTATTTTCTGATAACAAACTTGAAAAAGTATGCCTTATTTTGGCTGTTAATGCAATAAAAGAAAAAATAACAAAGTAAATGTAGTTTTATACGAATAAATATAACGTAGATATACAAATATTATCTTACATTAAAATATTATATTTAAGTACATACAAGAATAAA
The DNA here is from genome assembly GCA_949152435.1 of Gastracanthus pulcherrimus. Lineage (NCBI taxonomy): Eukaryota > Metazoa > Arthropoda > Insecta > Hymenoptera > Pteromalidae > Gastracanthus > Gastracanthus pulcherrimus. Next base: position 201,657,646 of record OX424572.1, read on the forward strand.
TTTTATTTTGTTTATTTTATGTGAAGTAAAACTTTTTTATTACTTTTTAAGCAACCAGCATTAAGATACAAAAATAAATGTAAAAAATGTTTGTATTAACATTAATTTTTGTGAGTGAAACAATATAAAAATTTTAGTATTAACATTGTTTTTCGTGACTTATATTATTATGGGCTTTCAAAATATGATTTATTATTCTCTTTCATATTTAATGATATAAACCTAAAACTCTCATAAGAAAATTATTTTAAAATCTTCACTTCTCTTATTAAACCGTTTGATATTGCCATTATTATACTGATGTAAATATCATAATTATATTGCTATAGTAAATACAAAATGTTTTATTACTGTGTATCAAGATTATTGAAAAAATTCACGAATACGTATTAAAACCAGCATTTTGTATTATTTTCTTTTATTCTGATTCACTTTTTTTATTCCTGAAAAATGTGATTGCATCTATGTATACAAGTATAAGTAAAAATCTACTTATATTATTATTAACGAAAAATGCAGATTATCATGTTTTTTTTCTACTAGACAGTTTTATTAGCAATTCAATATAATTGTTTAATAAAATATAAAAAATTTAATTTATTAATCTAATATATCACCCTTAATTTTACCTTACTTTACATTACTTATACCCGTACACCCTTACTTTTACCTTACTTTACATTACTTATACCCGTACACCCTTACTTTTACCTTACTTTTACCTTACTTTTGCCTTACTTTTTATAACTGAAATACTTTTTGTTTAACACTAACATAATTATCACTTATAATTGGATAAGAAAATATAAGTAAACGCAGTTTAATACTACAAGTCTATTAAATAAGTTAAAAAATTGTTATGGAAACATACATTGTACATACCTAAATTGCATAATACAAAAACATGCTGAGAAAGAAAAAATAAAACTCATGATCTTTCGCATTTATCAGGTACCTGCAATACGCAGCCGTAAAATCTATCGCAAATAAGAATTAGTGCACCTATTAAATCGCATATAATCTCAGTAGGATGAGTTAATTCTTTATATAGGGTACTTGTCCGTATTAATGTGCCATGAAGCAATGTTTTGAATTTAATAATTGATTGCTGAACGTATATATAACTTTAATCTTTGCTATTGAAGTTTACATAGGTACTCTAACGTTCCGTGTTTAAGATGGAATTTGTTTTAATTGAATATATTAAGCATTATCTATCGCAAATAAGAATTAGTGCACCTATTAATTCGCATATAATTTCAGTGGGATGAGTTAATTCTTTATATAGGGTACTTGTCCGTATTAATGTGCCATGAAGCAATGTTTTGAATTTAATAATTGATTGCTGAACGTATATATAGCTTTAATCTTTGCTATTGAAGTTTACATAGGTACTCTAACGTTCCGTGTTTAAGATGGAATTTGTTTTAATTGAATATATTAAGCATTCATACAGATATATTAGAAATAAAAAAAAATGTTTTGGTCCATATTAGTGTGCTTCTTCAATAGGCTATAACGTATTACTGTGCCCAATCTGCCCGTATTAGTGTGCGTATTCACAATTCTGTGCCCCCCCCCATTAGTGTGCTTGCTCTAAAACTGTGCCCCCGATTAGTGTGCTCATGAAATCTCATTTTAATTATTTCTATAATTACTGCTAAATATTAATACTAATGGAATCTATTTTTTGTTTAAGTATAAGATAACTTAAAATAAGCTTAATTAAATAATTTTATTATTATTATTTTTTATTTATTTATTATTTTGAAATATTATAATAAATAATTGTAATTAGACAGTTTTTAATTAATAATTAATAAATATAAATAAAGTTTCAAAATATTTGAAATTAATAAATGTGATAGACACAGAGATATTATGAACAAAACTAAGTATTTGACACAGAATTCATAATCTATAAATTATCTAAATTCATGCAAACTGATACAATGATAATGATTTATTATGCACTATTCCATAACAACAGCTTTGGAAAAAATAAAGCTTGCGAAAACTTCTTCTCCTTTAGAATTCTACAAGCAGAAGTGAGGTTATTCCGTCTATCATGAGGGGGCGCATAAATACGGACAAACTTCGAAAATCTCGCGGTATTACTGGATTCATTAATAAATTAATAAATTGAGTCTAAAATGCTCATTTCACATTTTTTAATATTAAATTGAATTATTTTATGATACAATAAATATTTTGTTTGTCGTAAATCACGTCCGAATAATTAAATTAAGTTTTGAAAAGTCAAGCAATCCTTAGCATTTTAGACAAGGAAACAAAGTAAAACCACCAACTCATGATTCATATGTTTAAAAAAATTATAACTCTATGAAAAACATTTTAAACTTTCATGTAACTCTTGTAAACTATAACTTAATAATTTATCTTAGTTTTAAAAATAGTTTTACTGATTCATTTATGATTTAATCGCTGCAAATTACATTTAAAAAAAAGGCACACAAATATGGACAGGCTCATAAATATGGACAAGTACCCTACATATGCAATGTTTTCTCCGATTTGTTTGATCCTTTTCATATTGCAAAAAAGACGTATTTCTTTATTATCTCTCTTATTCAAGGTGTCAAATAGATCCTTACATTCACTATTGATCATAGATGCAACATAAGAATATGCTAATAGATAATCTAAATTTCGACCCTGTAAAATAAAATTGTTGCTAATATTGTTTCATATAAAACATATTCAATGTTAAGATAATATATCAACGCTCCTTACAAAGAGTAGCACATTTTAGGTTTCTTGAAAAATACTAGTTTATGTCAGAAGTCTCCTACAAAAATTAACAATTTTCAGACCTTCCAACCAAAACTATCATATTCTCAGAGATTCTATATAGGAAGTGTTGTATTCATCAGAAAATGTAAAAACTGCTAGCTTTTTATAAAAGGCCTCTGAAAACTAGGTGTTTTTGAGAAATCTGGACTATGCTAGTTTTCGTAAGGGGCATCTATATGCATAGAAGTAGAAACTAAACTAGAAAATTCCTTTTTACGTTTTTCACACAAAGTTGAAACAATAATTTATTTTTTAAAGAAGCAACTTATTTTAATCTTAACGTCAAAATATTAACGTTTCTTTTATATTTAGTTATAATAAATTAAAATAAACAAGAAATTGCTATGCCCCAAAAATGAATAATCAAGCTAAACTGTTTCTAGTTTTGTTCTCATTCCTCATTTGTAAAAATAAACTGCATACTGTAATAGTATATGTACTGGTTATGAGAGTTGGCCATTCCTCCATACAAGCTTGACAGTCACAATAAACATTAAATATCTCTTTCAAGGCAGCTTTTCTTTCTTTACATTCAACATCGTAAAATGCAAATGAGTGAGTTTTAAATAACTGAAAAAAATTTTATTTGAAATTTCGCAGTTTATATCAAAGTTCCAACATCTAATAAATAAATATCAATTATTTTCATACCATTTCATTTTTCTTAATGGGTTTCATAGCATACATTATCATCTTCATGTCCTCTGAATAAACTGTCCTTACATTAGCATCACAGCTGTGATCCACTAGAGTAAAAATGATAGAAAAAATATCACCTCTATCAGAGCACTCATCAATCTTACATGTACATTTTCCATCAGTCAAATGATCCAAATCTCTTACCTAAATTAAATAGTGAGTTGACTATTGATACACGATAAGAACATTACTTAAAAAGGTCATTCGTCTTTACTTACAGGAAATAAATTTGGTAATATTACTCTAGCAATCCTTAGAATTAAGGCTCCGACAAAAACTACTTTGTCATTACTTGTAAAATTAAGACCATAATTAAATCGATAGTCTTTTCCAAATATTGAACTGAATCGAGCTAAGAATATCAAGATCTTTGCTACTGCTTTTAGATCACACTCCCTAGGTAGGGGAGAAACGAATTTAGTTGTGTTGTATACACTGTGAAATTTATCATTTTCAAATTTCCCTTCCTGTGAAAAATCTTTTACAAATTCATCTGTAATCAATAATAAATGATAGATATTATAGAGGCTTCTTATTATTATATCAAACACTTTGATAAATTTATGAATATAATTTGAATATTTTCATTATTTCAACTAATAAAGGAAGTTTTATTACCTGTGTACATAATATCTATATCCTTTAATTCCTTTCTCAGTTTTTCAATACTACCAGCTTCTCTGATACCTTTCATCAAACCTCTAATGCAAAACTGTGCTAGCCTATCTTTTTGAGGATTGTCTTAATTTATACGTGGCACTAAACTACATTCAACATCATGATATTCCTGCCAAGCTTTCTCTTTACATTCTTCAGAGCAGAACATAATCCAATTGCAGTGATTACACGGAATGGAAGCCCATGACAATTGCAAGCAATGACCACAGTATGCATGTGCATTGTATGGGTTTATTATATTAATATATGTTGGTTCTTTGAAAATAATTTCACCAGGGACAAAATCACGATTAGCAATTATATGTCTGTCATACTTTTCATTATATTTCACAGTAATAGAATCAAATGTGTTTGTACTTTCTTTTTGCCTTGAAGGTTTTGGTATTTTTGCAGGTTTGTGTATCTAAAATGTAAAAAATAAAGTATCCAGACTTATTTAAAAATCATTATATCTGTAAAATGTTATAATAGGACTGATATAAACAAATTAGGCTAGTCAAAAAGTAAATTCAAATATATAATAATAAGTTGTAAATTGTGTTTGTTAAATTGAATTTTTTATAAAAGAAAAGTATAGAACACTAATTACAAATAAACTGTTTCATTTATTGTATCCACGCCAGATACAATTATAAATTAAAAATGATACTTTACCTGATCATTACTTAAATCCTTTTCAACCCTGTTTAAGACCTTCATAGCTACTTCTTTATCTTTATCTTCTTCAGGAATTTTACTAAAGAGCAACTTTGCCTTTTCCAAAGTTTTTCTGTTTTCAGGCGATCCCAAAGCAGTAAAACATTCAGAACCACGGCTGAACAATTTTACTTTTAAAGGTATGGATTTTGTAATTTTTAAAGCTCTGTTAATATCGTGCAGGCTTTCCTTATATTTTTGAAAGTGCACTAGCAGAGCTGATCTATTACCATAAGCAAGAGCAAGCTCCTCAGAATTGCAAGGGGCTAAAGCTATGCTTTTTGAATAAAGTCTCCAAATTTCTTCGTGAATATAAATATCATGTTTTGTCTTCAAAAATAATTCGTTTCCCTTAACCCTTACATTTTTAGATTCTATTGAATTCTTTGGAGCTATGTAATCTCTAGTTACGTTCATCAAATGTTTGGACATTTTCGAGTGAAGCTCATCAATAATCAACTTCTTTTCTGTATTCATTGTTGTGTTCTAGAAAAAATTAAGTATACAATGAAAATTCACAACCATTAGTAACTATATACTTATTTAATATTATGAAAATGGAGAAGAAATTTAAGATTTGAAAACCCATTTGAAATACGTTTGAATAAAATGTATATGTAAGAAAGATGGTTAATGATTCTGCCTATACAGTTTTTACCGATTTATTGATTGTTGATCAGATATCATGTTTTTTGCTTAGAATTTCTATCTATGAAATGTACATAATTTACAAACTTATTACCTTTAATAACGTCTAGGTTAATTAATTAACTTTTAATTAACTTTTAAACGAAACATCGAAACAAAAGCTCGTGCATCAATATAATTAAGTACCTATCTCTGTCTTTTTCTAAAACACTGCTAGTATATCAGCCGACAGCGAACATCTGGGAAGATACATAGGTATTGGGATCTGACATGGGACACGGCCACTATATATAGTACACATAATTTCAGGCTTATCTGCGCCATGTTGACGACTGAACCAATCACGTTCGAGAATTTCCGGGCCTCGTCTGGTTTAGCTCTAATCCGCCAAAGGGCGAGTTCTCGGTGTCAGATCCAAATAACGAATCCCAAACGCTGAACGCACAAAGAAAGACAAGTTGACATTGTATATGTACAAGATATGCATCAGACTGAAAATCGTGAGTCGGCTGAAATTTACATATTGGTAAAATTGGCGAAAATCCAAGATCCAACACGATTCTGATCAATGTTTGTAAAAAAATAAAAGGGCAGCAATGAAGCAGTTTTAATAAATAGAGGAAACTAAAGAGCCTGACGGTCATAATTAATTTCTAAAATTTTTATCGAAATATTATGTATCTTAAGAGATGTAATAAAAAAAGTGTTATATTGCATAATTATAGTTCAGGTAAACAAAAAAAAATTAATTGAATACCAAAATATTCCATGTGCCACATTTCACCTAATGCCTTGGAATTTTATTCCTTTTATTACTTTGAAAGAAAACAATTTTTTAAATGAAAGTGTATTTAAAGATGTAGGTAAATAAAAGGAGTCTTTTGCTCGAAAAAATTTATTTCATTGTATAGTAATACTTTTCTGACATTTTTCTAAATCGATCACTATTCAACATTAAAAATCGCCTGCATAAATAATAACAGCGCAAGGTATATTCAACACTTCTTTTCCCTCAAATATATCCTTTTGATATATTTAACCACCAATATTATATAAATAATGCAATCATATTTAAAATGTTACATTATTTCTCCCTACTGATTAAAATCAGGTGACGTATGGTATAACAGGTTTTGACATGATATAGCACCTGATCACATCACCTGATGTATTATCTGATTATATCGATTATTTACCTTCCGTAATGACATAACCTGATTTATCACCTGATTTTATAAGTTGATTAATTTACCTGATGTAATCACCGATAGGGCTAAAAACTCATTTTACACGATCGTATTGTCTTGCACCCATTTTCCCTGAATAAATAAATACATAAATATGCAAATTAAGGCGTCATGTTATACTTACTTTTATTATGAAAGTTTAATTTTGTCCGTAAAATATCAGAAAAGTTTTGAAGAAATAGTATATCTCTACCTATATACCTAGACATGAGTATTATACAATCTATCAGAATTATATGTTGCTACAGGTCTAAATATTATAAATAAGTGGCCGATTGAATTTGGATATTTATATAGATAACTAGAATTAACGAAAATATCAAATTATAGAGTACTTATCATTGCTTTTATAGTACGTATAATATTAGTGTATTGATCAAAGATAGTTGGGAGATGAAACATAAATTGAATAATGTTGGGGGAATCCCACACATCGTAAGTTTCAGCGGGACTTTCAAAATTATCTTCGAGCGCACGCGTGATGGTGTCTTTGAGACATCACCACATTTTTATCAAATAGATTTTCTTAGCGTTCTTTTTTTCATTTTGGAACTTTTATGTATTTTTTAAGTAAAAAGAAGATAAGAGAAAAAACGTATTTATTTAAGAAAATTGATGAAACATTCAACAAATTATAAAAAACGTTGTTAGTATTTCAGCTCTACTTATAAGATTTAATTTTCTAATTTGTTGTAAAAAGGATAGTTTTTCAATTATCAAGTTTTAATAATCCCGTTCATTATTATATGAATCCGATATCTTATTTTCTAATTATTATTTGAAAAATCAGTTTACATATGTTGTCATGTTACCATTATTCGCTATTACTCGCTATAAATGCAATTTATAGACACAGCAATAAGAAATGACATCACAGTACCCATGACAGCAGGGCTATAAGATATTATGCAAAAAGAGTTAATTCTCAAAGGATTCTATTAAGGAATGTTTGGAGGAGCGTTCTTAGAGTTCTTCGCACATTCGCAAATGTCGCTTCGTAGCAAACTCTTAAAGAGTTCTCAAGCAGTTCTTTGTGAGTTCTATAAGAATAAAATATATAATTATGATGCAGCATTACTCCATCATAATTATTGAAACTATGCATTGAGTACTTAAACAACACGGCCTAGAAGTCTCAAAGAATTCCCAAACGGTCTCAAAGAACTCTAAGAACGAATGGAGAATTTTTTGAAGTGCGACATTTACAAACAATAAAAGAGTTCTCAAAGATCATTTGGCGTGATTTCTTCATCCCACTTTCGTATATCTCTAAGAATTCTTTGTTTGAGAACTCTTTAAGGATAGTCCCGCTGTCTGGGTAAATATTTATATACAACGTTTTAAAGTTTTTTTTTTTTCATTTGCAAATAAATATGTAGATCGAAACATGTAATGTCTAGGAAACCTGAAGGAACTGCGTCTGGTGTGAAAACCTGTATGCAGCTTCATAAAGTTTTTCGACGTCCTGGATTCGCTTAAAGCTTACAAACATGAGTAACCTGTGTAGAAGTCTCACTTGCTAAATAAGTGCATGTGCATAGTTTAAAATAGTATTAAAAAAAAATTTACATCGTATAGCGAATTTTCACGGATACTCGGTACTCGAAAAAAGTATACGTCGATTATTTTTCTTGATTACTTAATACTCTATTCGAATACTAATTGATATTGACAAAATTAATCGATGAATAATGAGTATTCGAGAAAAGTTTTTAATAAATGCTTTTCTCGAATACCAATTAATATATTACAAAAATGCATAAACTACACTCTATTAAAAACATCTGGTAGAATGCGTTTGAACTTTCATGGCTCAGTTTGCGCTATTTTTGGAGAATTCTTTAATAATAAATAGTATTGCTGTCTGGGTGCAAATTCATTGGATCGAACGCACGTTTTCGTTTACCTCATTGGAGGATTCTGAAAAAATTAAAACGCATTTTACCAAATGTTAAATTAAAGGTCTTTTTGACTACTTTTATAATAATTTGGGTAAATTTTCTACTGTAGAAAATCTGCAAAGTTATATTAAGAAGGTGCTTCTTTGTAGTAAAATTTACGTATTTGAGGTATAATGATTTATATTACGAGAAACAGAGCCCATTGGAACAAACTAGGGGCTCTAGGCTTCATTTTTAGGTACCAGAAAGCACATGCTAAAGTTTCATCAAAAGTCGAGACTGGGAGATATGAAACACTCCTTGTTAGTAATAACGGACCCTATGTACAAAGTTTTAGGCATTAAAAAAACAGTAGCTTAGAAAGTATTAAAATTAAATGTTAATTGACAACATTTAATTTCTATATCTTTTTGAGATGCCGTTGATTTTGACGAAAATAAATATATAGGTATAAAAAAAATGTATAATAAATATTTATCTATAGTATTATAATCTTTATTTTGCTTGTTTGATATGTAACGGAAATTTCCATTGCTTATTTAGTAAGCAAAATTTAGTTACAGCAAACACGTAATGAGTTTTAGTAGTAACATTGCTTAAAAAAATTTTATGCATAAAACAGGTTAATCTTTATGTTTTATAAAATAGCCTATTTAATACCATTACGAATAACTCTTCCAAAAATATCTATCTCTGTAAATAATGTTTTTAACTCTCAATATAGTTTTTACATACAGGTGTACATAATTTTATACGAGCCTATTCAGTATTCAGTGACTTAAAAAATTATTATGGAAACATAATGTATCTTATAAATTAAATGTAGTACGAAAACGTGTTAAAAAAAATAAAACTTAAGATCTTTCACACGTATCAGGTATCTGCAATATGCAACCGTAAAAGCTATCGCAAATCTGAATTAAAGCTCCCATTAAATCATATATAATTTGAGTAGGATGATCTAATTCTTTATAAACCTCAGCCATGCTTTCTCCAATTTCTGCAATTTTTTTTCTTATTGCACAACAAGCGACGTATCTCCTTGTTATCGCCGGAATCCAAAATGTTAAATACTTTCGTAAATTGATTGTTGACCATAGATAACATGAAAGAATATTTCATTTGATAATTTATATATCGCCTGTAAGGCAAAATTATTGTTATGTTTGTTACATAATGTCTTTTTATATAATCTTTAAACTACTATAACATATGTTTTTTAATGTTGCTGAACAACACTAAATATTTCCGAAAATTTGCTACAATATTTCCTAGAAACATTGGGAATTTTCTTGGAATCCTTGCAAGAAAAAATTGCTGCAATGCTGTCATGTTAGCCAATTTCTAATTGCAACCTTTTTTTAATTATGTTCTTTATTCAACAATAATTTTAAAGTCTTTAATTATAGATAGTAACCTTTATAAAACATTCAGTGCTTTACAGGATATATTAAAAAAAAATCACTTACCGCACAAGCATATGCATTGGTTATTAGAGTTGGCCACTCTTCCACACAAACTCGGCAGTCACAATAAATATTTAATATCCTTTTCAGCGCAGCCTTTCTTGCCTTACATTCAGTTTGGAAAAACGAAAATGTGTGTTTTAAATAACTGAAAAAAATTTTATTTGAAATTTCGCAGTTTGTACCAGAATTCAAACACCTAACAATTAAATATCAATTACTTTCATACCATTTCATTTTTCTTAATGGGTTCCACAGCATATAATATCATATTTACATCCTCTGAATAAAATGTCCTTATATATTAGCATCACAACTATGCATCCACTAGAGTAGTAACGACAGAAAATGTGTCACCTCTATTAGTGCATGCACCAATCTTACATGTACATTATCCATCGGATAAATGATTTGAATCTTTTACCTAAAATAAATTTTTGAGACCTTGAGGGCGCACCTCTGATGACAATGAAAACTTACCATAAATAGTCACTATGTCTGACTGCCTGCATCCAGCTAAATATTCTTATGTGTATTTTGATGAGTCTTTTAAATCTATCAGATAACTTCAATCCTAAATTGTACTCAAAATAAAGTATTACATTCGAAATTTAATTGAAATTAAAATTGGTAATCATTTTATTTATTATTATATTTGCATACCAGTAAGTAATTATTGGAGTAAAGTGTTAAAATATATCTGTTTTTAAAAAATAAAGTAATAAACCTTGTACAATGATTGTTTTTATTTACTAATTTACCTATTTCTATACAACAAAGTTAACTATATCTACATTTTAATTATCTTTAATCATTGTGTATCATTTTAATTTGCTAGTTTACAAATATTAGTCGGGATTTAGTTAAGGATTGAGGTTACGTTTGATCGATTCAAAACTAGCAAATAAACAAAAATATTTCGCTGAAGGGAGGTACCTATACTTATAGTGACGATTTATTGGAAGTCTTCATTGACATCATAGGTGCGCCCTCAAGTGCGCACCTAAGTGCGTGGTTGTAGACCCAGCCATTTTTATTAACAAGCCCAACACTGGAAATTTATTTTGTCCGGATGCAGGGATATCTGCGGGAACTGTAGGTACGTTTACCTTATATGTAAATCTTGTAATAATATTGTTATTAATTAATTAACTTACTCCAACATTTTTAACCTCAATGGCCTGACGGAGACTGGGGGGATCATGGTATAATAGCACCGCGTACATTTTTGTGAATGCGCAGTTCCGTAATGAACACTCCCGTTTGCCAAAATAATAAAATTAATATCAGAAGCCCTTACCACACGAGTCAAATTCTAGCACTCGCGCTTTGTACATAATTCTGCGACGCTCCGCAGTCTCTGCGCGGATCGTGCCGACGACACACGTCTTTCCAACTCATCATCTCGCGTCGAGAGTTTAATTAAAGAAATAAAACTTTAAACCGATCCCCTTGTAAGTATTTATTTAATCAGCTTATCCACTTCGTGAAGAAATGCCAATAAACATCTGTTATAAAAGATATATTTTGAAAATTCAAAGTAAAACAAAAACTTGCTAAAAATTATAAAATAAAATTTCTACGATTTTTTACATTTATGAAATCATATATTTCTAGTAGGATGCTTTAATTTTTTATACACCTCCGTAATGCTTATTCATCAAGTTCTGCAATTACTTTCTTGTTGTAGAACAACTGAAACGTCCTTTTTATACTATTACATGTGAAAATGATGTGTAATAAAATAAATTTCATACCACAGTAGCATATTGATCGGTTATTATCAATGATCATTCTTCCACACTAAGCTCAGCACTAGCAAGAAACATTTAACGTGTTTTTCAAGGCAGCCTTTCTTTTTTTGCAATCAGTGTGGTAAAATGCATATGTGTATCAGCTTAATCAGAGTAGGAAAGAATTAATTCCTTGTGGTGCGTTGTAAAGTCACGTGGGGCTGCCCCCGCAAACATTTAAACATCAAAAAGGCAATACCGTATATACATTGTAAATCTAAATAAATTAGGGGCAGCGCTTGTCGTTAAAAATAAATATGTTTAAATAATATAACCAAAATCTAACAAACAAGGATTTTTGCTCCTTTTTTATAATCGACTTACCTAGAAATAGCTAATAAAAGCTAATAACTTTTATAATCAATTTATAATATGGGGATTTTGGACTCTAGTGATAGTTAATAATAGTTTCTAGCTTTTATTAACTTTAATTAGCTTTTATTAGCTTTTACATTTTTTACGAAAAGAAAAAAATGCGTGACCTGATAAAAAGCTAAAAAATACTAATAACTTTTTAAAATTATTACTTATAGAAATTAAATATTTATAATTCTTATGATTAGTTACTAATAGTAATAAATTACTAATCGCTTTTCAGTTTTACAGTTTTTTTTACGAAAAAGCTAAAAAACAAAAAAAGAAGCAGAAAAACAAAAAAGTGGGTAACCTAAAAAGAAGCAGAAAAAGAGCATTTTTAGGATATTGTCTACATACAGAAGTCTAATAAAAGCTAATAAAAGTTTAAAAACATTTATAAAATTTCATAATAGCTAATAAAAGCTTACAATTATTATTAAATATTATAAACTATTACTAGAGTCTAAATTCAACACATTATAAACTGTTATTAAAATCTTATAAAAGCTAATAAGTTTTATTAAGAATTATAGTATATTATTAAGTTTTATATGCCTCAGATTATTTCCGCCTGGGTATTTATTATTTTTATATAACCTTGATCCTTTTGTATACATCTCTAAATAAAAATTTGATATATCAATATACTTGAATATATTATGAATTTAATATATGCATATATTAATATACATAATTGGAACCAGCCTAGTTAAATACGGCTAAGACTAGTAAATGCTAGTAATCAAATTTCAGCTTGATCGATCAAGTCATTCGTGAGATATTGTCGGTAAAAAATTGTAATATATCAATATTTATAATATATTATTATATTATATGAATATATTAATATATACGCAGGCTGTAACCAGGCTATTTATCTTCGCCGAGACCAGTAGAATATAATACAGATCAAGCTGTTCTCAAGATATCGTTGGCACATACATTTATACATAAGAAAATAAATCATACACAAAATAAATAAACGGAAGTAAAGACAAATTTCTAAAAACTTCCCGACAAAAAGCCACTTAAAGATGAAGAAATAATTTTTTTTAAAGTCTGTTTTTAAAATACTTGGATTTCTAATTTTACAAAAATTAATTTAATTTCCATAAAACCCGCATGCAGCGCAGAGAAATAAATCCTTACATTAAGCGGAATTCTTCTTAAATATGCATGCTGAACATATTCATACGCGTATCGTACTAGATATTATCATACATCATTAAATTCATGCGCGAGGTATGATATATTTATTATGGTTTTGGTACAAAACTTTAAAAATGTATGAAAGCAAGGTACAACGTGTAATGTCTCATCTCTACTGGCTGTTCAATAGAGGCTATTGAAGTGAGGTTAAATATGTCAGATAGCTAAACTGTGCGCCAGCTACACTACATAGAGTTTTTAATCGTTCGCATGCAGCCGAATTGCATTTTCTTTCTTGCTCTTGTTGTTATTACTGACTCGCTAGGCTTATCTTTCTGCTTAAAACTGCCGGTGAAGTAACCGGATACTTTTTGTATATGCCAGAATACGAAAAATGATTTGCTCCATTATAACAGCGGCCAACTTCACAACGAACTTTAAGAAATTTTGTTCAGCTATACACAAAAGCTCAGTTCAATACCGTCTCTATGTTACTGCCGGTAAAGACGAGGCATAAGAGAAAAAACAATTTGAAGGAGGATTAGTTGATTGTAGTGTATACATTTAAAACAAATGAAAAAAGGGGGGAAACCCTGAGGCTTGAGGCCATTTCCCAAAGAGGCCATTCCCCATTAGGTCTTGCTTGCAATTATTAGTCTCACGCTAGTGTGACAGAAAAACATCACGCCTATGTAGACATACCCTTACAGTTTCAAATTTATTTTATTGCAAATTGTTGAGCAATTGGCTTAATTAAAAATAACACAACTTCTTGTTGTGAACAATCCCCCTGAATAAGCTTGTAGTTCCTAGGCACTCATTTCCCCGAGAAACTAGCAAAAGTGCAATTTCATGGTGCGACAAATTTGCCGCGTCAACTCGACCATGCATGGCATTTTACGGGGGAATCCCAATGTTTACATTAATTTTATTATTTTTGTAATATATTATTTCACTGTTATACACATATGATCTTCCTAAAAAGCAATATTTTAAATTAATAATGGTTTGTAACCGTTCAAATATGTTTCCTTGGAATATAAATACATTCTTAACACTTTTCAAAACGTTGTCTTTAGATAACCTTTTCAATGATATGCATGACAGTTCAACTGTTTTTTAAGTTAAACAATTTTTACATAAAAAATGCGAAAGCGGGTGTAAAAATATCACGTACTTAGTCAAGTTGACGCACAAATTTGACGCTCTATGAAAATGCACCAGAGAAACGCAGCCATCTTGTCAAAATGAGCAATCAAAGAAAAATCCCTACACAAATATTGTTTATTATGGATCAGACCTAACCATTAAAAAATCGTGTAGGTAAAATGTAAGCAGCGGGTGAAAAAATTTGTTGTTTATACATAAATAAATAATAAAATAATTTAAAAGCTGATGTTTACACTTTACCAACATGATTTTGTAATGATTATGGTCCTACTCCATATTCAACAATTTTTCTGGAAGGATTTTTTTTCGATTGGTCTTTTTGGCAATATGGCTGCGTTTTGAATATCATAGTTCCTCGGGGCTGGAGGAAATGAGTTCCTAGAAACTATACAAGCTTATTCTGGACGCAGCCTAAGACGTATAAGTTCCTTGCAGGCTCAGCCTCCTGCAAGAATTAGCAATGTTCAGAGTCTCCAAAAAGGACTTACTTTTTTGAAAGTTCTTTTGTATGTGCTAATCTTCATAAGAATTGTCGATATGTTCCAGGTGAATTTTAAGTAACTTTTGGTTCTATCTTACATTAAGTATGGTTAAAAATCTTTAAAAATCACATCCTTTTATAGAAAATATAGTCTGTTATTTTTATTCCAAGAAATAATATATTTCTAATATTTTATACATCAGAACTCCACGTTTGCATGTATAATGTACACCACAGGGGGAATCCCACCACATCCCACATATTAATTAGGCTTTTTACTTACCACGTGACCAAGGGGGGATGTCTACAATAGGCGTGTTAGCGTGATGTTTTTCTGTCATATATATTTTGGCGTGTGAGTTGTGACAACCAATCGCTCTAGGATGAGCGTATAATGACGCTGGTTGCGCAATGTGATAACCCAGGGTGGGGTTAGGTAAGGTAGCGCGTGAACCGAAAGCGGTTTACTTAAATAAATTAGATATAAATAAACGAATAAAAATATAGTAAACGCGGATTGAAATAAGGATGTTTTGATTAAAAACGACACTTTCTCTCTGCATCTAATCCGGGCTTGAGACCGGCTACGGCCGCATTAAAAGTGTTTGAAACGAGAAATAACGAGGAGAATGAAATACGGGTTTTTCTCGCGATATTCATTTTATTCATTCTTCTCGTTATTTTTCGTTTCAAACACTTTTAATGCGGCCGTAGCTTGTCTCAAGCCCGGATTAGATGCAGAGAGAAAGTGTCGTGCTCGATTAAAATATTCTTGTTTCAATCCGCATTTATTACCTTTTGATTATATTTTATTTCATTTATTTATTTATTATTTATTTAAATAAACCGCTCTCGGGTCACGCGCTACCTAACCTAACCCCAGCTGAGTCATCACAACAGCAACCAGAGTAAAATATACGCGCATCATCGGTCACATGGTAAGTAAAAAAGACTGATATATAATAGCGGGACTTTCAAAAAAGAAATTTTTATTATAAAGTTATCATAAAACAAAGATTTTTTCTTCGAGATTTTCGACGGTGAAAGTATTTCGATGGTTTTGCTTTATGTATATTTATTATTTATAGCAAACACGTAACGTACATTTTTTTGTTAAACACGAAAACGTATTTTTATTTTAAACGGTGATATTTCGGAACCATATGATGGAAAATCTTTAAAATGAATTGAGCTAGAAAATGTAGCTTTCTACAATATCTTGGTTGAGCTTTAGCCCAGACTATGAGGTCTTTTATCTTTTAAAATATATGAGGTTATATTTTTTTTTAATTTTCATTGCTTATATATCTCGAAAGCATTCCGATCATTTTTAATTAAACAATCGAATTCTTATTTTCTTTTTTTTTATATAAATATACGAAATCAGTAAAAATAAATAAAGATTCCTCGATTCCTTTTTTGTTTTTTTTAGATTTGCATTCAATAAATTTTAGAGAATATATAAATATATATAACTATATATAATTAAATATAATTATATATAAGATATAAATATAAATTATTATATAATAATATAATAATTATATTTAATTATATATAAGTCATTTTTACTCGGGTAATTTTCTCAAATTAACAAATTTTGCATACAAATTCGCAATAATACTTGTTATTGCAAAATTGATGTACGAAGACTCTTTTTCCATGGTAGACTATCAACTTTGTTAAAGGGTATTGACCCCAGTAGTTGGCCACCCCCCAGTAGTCGGCCACTTCACTATTATCTTTTTAAATATATAAACCCGTATACAAAAAATCACAAGGCTAATAATTTTTTAACGATCTATGGCATTTAAAAAGTTAATTCTGACGTTATAACAGTTCATGAACTATAAAATAAATTTGTTTTCATTATATTTTTATTGGTATGTGCTTACAGGTGGCGGACTACTAGATTTTTTATAATTTGTAGCGTATTTTAGGTGTTGACCAGGCCTAATCGGTGAGCCAGGTTCAGAGTCACTTTGATTTGTAATTACATTATAATTAATTAATATTTAATTTCATACATTTAATATTTATTCAATCTAGATAGAATAATAGAACTATTAAAAAGCGTAAACAATGTTTTAAAAAGTTTTTTTGAATGTTTCTTTTTTCTTAAATTGTTCTGGTCGACTACTAGCGTTTTCGTCATATTTGTTTAAAACATATATTATAATTATTCTAGAAAATTTTTAACTAAGTATAAATAGAATCGGTTATTTATAAACAAAAACTTTTGTGAATTTTCTATAATAGCGTGAATACAAAGTTTCTATATAGATGGCCGACTATGTATAATAGGGCCACTACCTTATTTAGAACATAATTTGACTGCTCTAAGACAATTTAACTTTAGGATTAATAATTCTGATATTATGAATGTTTCCTGTTTAATTTTTCCAGACTATATAATTAGTTTTAATAATTCTATTCTACAGCTCTGTAAGTTCAGTATTTTAAATATAATGGACGCTTTTGCAAATAAAAATTAAAAAATTTCTTTGAGAAAATCTGTCTAAATAAAATTACTTTACCTCTTAAGCTATTGGATTTTAAATTAACGTGTGCATACAATACTTCGCACTTGCGCACTGCGATGCTCGGTGTTCGATTTTTGCAGCATGCACAGTGCGCCTGTGACCGCTGGATACATATATATGCGCGAGTGCATATCCCTTTCACCCAGTTATTCAGGCGAAAAGTGACCTTTTTTCACCAAAAAAAAATCAAAAGTATCTGCACGCCGACCAATTCAGATGTGCAACTAACAGTGGTTTGATATTTTGTCAAAGATAGGAAGGGACTGCCTTTGGAACTGCAGTACAAGTAAGCTTCAGACAATCTTACTGTTTAATTGCAATAATTTAGTGATATCATAATGCGATGCTTGGCTTTTTCTTTTTTAAAATTCAGTCGTCTTTTTTTAGGAGAAAAAAATGTGAATGAGCATCCTTAGCGGCATAAATAGAACATTTTTCAAGGACATTTCTCACGTACCATATTTTCATCAGACTGCATTCTTTATTTCGTATTCAACAATTTTAATACAGATACATATACTTGTACTTCATATGCTGAACATAGCATTCTTTTAATTGGTATATACTCTGTACTTCAATTTGTAAAGCAATAAAACTCTTTTGGAAAGTTTGATAATCACTTTTTATTAGCTTACTCGCCCACCACTATTATATTAGGATATAATAAGACTGTCCGATAGTATTAGCGACAAATTTTTTCATTCATTTGTCTCGCAGTAGAGTTGTGGCACTCATCTCTGATGCACAGAACGTTTTATTACCTCTTAGTCTGCAATATTTTACATTATATATCTAGCATTTGGATTCTTTTTATTTGTTAGATATTTACTTTATGAGCGTGTATAAAAATAAAAATGTACAAAATAATAAAAATTAAGTAATATTAATTAATTCTATTGACAATTAATTATTTATTTTTTCAATGAAACTGAGATACATTTTTGTACACTGAACGCTGCAACAATAGTTATAGTTATTTTTCTTTTGATTTCTTGAGTCTACTTTTACACCTGCATATTTTTGATAAAATTCTTTGTTTGATGAAGTATCGAACAATCAAACCAGGTAAGATTTCTTATTATGTAAAAGATGTTTGTTCGGTATAAGATAGTATATCATACATTTTATTAACAGTGAATTTTCTATTTTTTCAGATCGATGATTTTTTAATGGAGGTTGACATAGAAAATAATCAACCATTGATAATTACAGTATCGAACAAAAAGAAAGTAAAGAGAAAAGCAATCCTGTATCGTTTTAGTTTCTTCGCGTGTATGAACTTTTGTATGATACTGGCCTTTTTCACTTCACACTTGGGCGGATCAAATGGTTCGTCTTAAAAATTTGAATGAAATCTTTTTACATTTATATTTGAACAACAGAACACACTACACTGAATTTTTTTTATTTTAACACTTAACAATCAAATGAATATTATTCAATTTTTTATTTTTTCCAAACATCTAGAGTACTTCATTTATTATAATAATTACATTATTGTGTATAAGAACACAGTTTTTTTAAACGAGTTTATTTTAAAATTATTATTGAAAATAACAAACAATAATGAATTGCAAAGTGCATGCT
Organism: Gastracanthus pulcherrimus; assembly: GCA_949152435.1. Lineage (NCBI taxonomy): Eukaryota > Metazoa > Arthropoda > Insecta > Hymenoptera > Pteromalidae > Gastracanthus > Gastracanthus pulcherrimus. Next base: position 201,676,875 of record OX424572.1, read on the forward strand.
TTTATTCTACTTTACACAATAGGGAAGAATGCCGCGATTTTTAGTTAACAGTATATTCTTGTAGAGCATGGTATAGTTTCTTTGTAAACTTTTGGAATTGTTACAATATCTTCAAAATTGAAAGAAGATATAGGTAAAACTTTAAAAACGGTGCGATCTCACTCCGACCGACACCTTTTGATATTTGGACGGTGTGACGTTACTCAAAGGACCTTTAATAGTAGCTATAACTTTCACAAATATAGTTATATTTTTTAAATTAAAAAAGCAATACATGTCGGCTTAGGTTCTTTACAATTTGCACAAGTGCCGATCAAAAAATCAATTTTGTATTCTTCCCTATTATAGTTATATGTATATGGACAAAAATAACAACTAAAATTAAGTAGATACGGGTGGAGCATGGCTTGGCAAATTCAGTAGTGCAAGTCTGGATTTCGATCGAAATTGTACTGTAAGTGTTGAAAATAATTATGTATACTGACGTTGATTTTTCGATGTAAGATTTGAATATTAGCTACTTTTGAATGTAATAGATTTGGTGAACTATTATGAAAAATGTCAAGTTTTCGAAACTATTCATTGGATAATTAAATTGATTTTAAACTACAAATATAATGAGACTCTTAATCTTCTATCGTGCCTCAGATAAGCTTATATATCAATTAGTACTTTCATTCGTCAAACTATAAAATTCTCGAAATTCCTTTAACAAACCACCCATCTAAATTTACCCACAAATCATAAAAAAAATATTCAGCGTAGTAAATTCATACAATCTAATGTCTCCGAGTTTCATCACATTCGATTTTCAATTCCGCACGCGTGAAAACCCCGGCTCTCTCGCGCGCAGGGCTCATCAACGGCAACTTCGTCATCTGGTACTTCGCGGTGCCGCTGATCTACCTCGAGGCCGGACTCTGCTGCAATCACCGGGCCCTGCTGGCGGTGCTGCGCGACGGCTACCTGCTCGCCTTCCTGATGGTCCTCGTCTACGTCCTGATACCGGGCCTGGCGCGGCTCGGAACTTACGCCCTCGGGGCCGCCGGGATCAACGCTCGCCTGCTCAAGGGAATGGAAGTAATTCACGGGGACACGAAAGATATATATATATGGAATTATGCATTTTTTGCTTACTCGATCGTGGGCAAAATAAAGATAGAAGATAATTTTTGATTCATTGTTTAGAGTTTTAGATAATCTTATCGCTGTTCATCTAAGAAGTTTCAAAAATACTTGCTAGTGATTTTTACTTAAATAAAACTATTTTTTTTTATTAACATTGTAAACAAATTATTCATTTTTGAAGGAAAAAGAATTAAGATACGATACAATTTTAGATAATTTTAACTTCTTTTATTACAAAACATCTAAAAAGATTCAAAAATACCTATTTGCTAATGATTTTTGCTAAAATCAAACCATTATTTTATCTTTATTGAATAAATAATCTGATACAGATACCGAGGAAAATTATCTAATTTCTTCTATTTAGACAAGTAGCGTGATGAACATTATTCTACAGATAAATGTAGCTAAAGATTAGCAGTTATCTAGATAGATGTTGTATTTTTTAGTTTCAAATTATCCTCTGATCTTCATTTTAGCTACATAAATAGTTTTCTTGCTATACACATACTTCTTATAATAAATATTCTTTATAGATTTATATTAAAATAGATTTCCTTATCTGCTCGCTAAAGCTGAAACAGTGAAAAGTATATAACGGTTAATTAGAGAATATTCACTATTTAAATATTTTTCACTAAATGAAATAATTTCGTACTTTTTCACTATTTTAACTTTAGCAAGTAGACACTATCCATGACTGATCGTAATTGATATATATGCATTTCTTTTAAAATATTTGGAATGTTGATTATAATTATATTAACAGTATAGAACTTCAAAAGCGACAGATCTGGTAGTTCCTAGCATTTATACATGCATATTTACACAAACTATAACGTGTTATTTTGTAAATTTAGGTCTTACACTGCCTACCTCCTCCATTAAGTACAAGTCTAGTATTAAGCAGGATCGCTCATGCTGACATCCCTACAAGCGTGGTAACAATCCTGACGTGTCATTTCGGGGGCATACTACTGTCGCCGATCTTATTGTATATAATGGTAAAGAAAATTGTACAATAATGGCAAAGAAAACAAAAATATAATGTCATATCGATTGCATTCAATCATTAACTGCCTCATAATATTCAATATTTTTACGACTTTAAAAAGATATTCGACTTGTCTATGAAACATTGAATAATTATACTTCTTACTTTTATCTTCAATATTGCATTGTACAAAAACGTACAACATTTCATATGTAGTTATAAGAAAAGGCCTTTGAATAAATTTGAAACGTACGCAATCCAAATAAAAGACACCACAGTCGAATAGTTTTTAACACAATATTTTATTCAAAATAAATTCATATCTCAAATTTATATATAATTATATCATATTTCTATATCACGCATGTGTACATCAATGGTAATCGTTGCAGCTTGGCGCAACGGTGCCGCCGCTGACCGAGATTAACTTGCGCGAGATCACGTACAGCACGCTGATACCCCTGGCGATCGGCGTCTCCCTCAGGTCGATCTGTCTCAAGGACCAGCAGCAGCTGCTGCCAACCTCGACGCCGTCCAAGTCCCTCGAGGACCGCACCAGGTGGATATCCCAGGTGCTGCTGCTGCTCACGGCCTATAATCTCTTCTGCGACGCCTTCACCATAGACGCGGCCTCGCTCTACGCGATCGACATCCTCCTATGCGTCTTCATCGGTGAGTGTGCACAAGAGCGACATTGCTTTTTATTTGAAGAGTCTTTTGTAACTCGTGGAGATCGATTTCGTATTTACAGTTAGAAAAAGATATAGTGCGATATATGTAAGTTTCATGGATTTCGTGTATATAGTTACTTGTCAATCACATTTTTATTCATCATTATTATTGTTATGCATATACTAATAATAATGGTAAGTATTGTAACAATAAGTTTAACAAACAGTATTTATAATATTTATAAGTAAAATATTCTACAGTTTGAAAAAACGTTCTATATCTACTTATTATGTTCAATATATTTTTATAAAAATGCATTTATATACATTCCAGAATTTGAAATTCGTATATGAACATCCAGTAATTTATGAATTACTTATAAGGAACTTACACAATACTCTATTCTATACTAATTATTTAACAATATTAACTTCCTACAAAATATATTGGACAGACACTTATAAAAGATTAATCAATAAAGTATGCAACTGTACATCGCACTATACGTTTTTTCTCCGTTTTATGAACAGCCTGCCTCAGCCAGATACTGATGACGTGCATCTGCTGGACGTTGTGCAGCACGTGGCTGAGCCAGGGCGTGCTCCTGGCCTCGGTCTTCACCTGCACCTACAAGTCCATCGGCTTCGGCGGATGGCTCATGCGCACGGCCTTTCGCAACACGGTCCAGGCCGCAGCGGTCAACTTACCACTGGGAATACTGACGGTTGCCCAGTTGCTGCTCGGCAGTTTGCTAGCGAGCTGGCTCGCCCCGTGATATCTTTGTTTGTTGTTTCGGCAATTAAATTGTGATTTTATATAGGATGTAAGCGTTTGATTTTGTTACTGAATTTTTTCCAAAGTGAAGCCAGTGAAAAGTGTACTCAAAGTAAACGTGCGAAGAGAAAAGAAAACTTTGTAATAAAAATGTAATGAAGGTAAATTATTGTAGTTCGAGAGGGGTTGCGCTGAATAAAAACGAGTACAGAGTCTGGATTCCCATACAAAACATAGCGATTTTATTCTACAAATAATGGGATAAATTTCAGTTATTCAACTGATCGCCTCTCTTTCTTTTTTTTTTTCATTAATTATTAGTTATTTCTTTTTTCATTTCATTTCATTTTTTCATTTTTTTCTGAAAACTCTCATAGTTGGTGTCTTTCGTGACGCGCGCTTTATACGACAAAGTTTTCGTCTATACCATATAATGTGCATGGTATACATAATTATAACAAATATTTTTTTTTTTCAACACTCAATTTACACCGAAGTGCGTTCACACGAACCATTCTTCTATCGCTTACACCTCCTTTCTCTCTGTTGTATATGCGAATCGAGCTCGGTTAAGAGCATCGATCAGCAGTGCGGTAGTAAATCATTTAGTGCCGTACGCACGCAAATTTGATCGAAAGATACTCTTACAATTTATGCAATAAAAAACATTCGTCAAAAAGGTCACAGAGTTTGCTATCGCCGCCAGCTGCGAGCCTCGTTGTCGTCGTCGTCTTCTTCGCCTTCATCTAAAAGTAAAGCCTCCACATCTGCAACATTCTGAAAAAAAAAATAAAAATCGAAAAAGTATTGTTATTTTGATGTTTTTACAGCGTTTTATAAAAATAATGTGCAAATTAAGATACAGTTTTCATATTTTTAATTTTATATTGTTTAAATTTTTTTCTATTATTTGAGAATGCTTTAAGATTTTAACACATTAAGAGATTTCTTTTATTAAAAATGTATGAGAGATTTTAAATATGATTATTGAAAATTCTTAACAGGTTGAGGGCGGCTAATATATAAGCCGATTTTTTCAATTCTCTACAAAATTTACTAAAATTTTAAACATTCCATAAAAACTCGATGATTTTACCTCTTTCTAAGAGTTTAAAGAATACAATAACCGGCTGCATAAAAAATTTCATTAATTTTTACGTTAACAATAAGATAAAATGCAAAGAATTTTGAGTCAATTCGTGACATATATATGCGTCACGCAGCCCTCAACCTTTTAATCGACGATCTATAAAAAAGGGGAAAATATATAAACCTTTTTGATCGAAGAGTCTATGAGACTCTAAATATGATCATACTTATAAAAAAGACGGGAAAAATATATAAGCTATTTTGACTGAAGAGTGTATGAGACACTTTAAGCATAATGTATTAAAGAGGAAACAAAAAATATATAACTCGTTAACAAAGGTGCTCTTAGAGACATTCATAACACTTAAAAGAATAAAGTTTCTCGAAATTCAGCTAAATTACTACTATTGTGCTATCTGGAGAATGATACTATTGATATATCAATAAAAATATTAGTATACAGAACGGACAGTTATTTGAATTATTTTCGTTAATAAATTTTTTGTTGTACACTCGAAATGCGAAATTTCTGGTCGAATGCGTTTGAAATCCTCTAATGAGCTTAGCGAAAACGTGCGTTCGATTCAATGAGACACAATGAAATTGCAGTATATCAAAAAAATTCAAACGTATTCGACCAGAAATTTCCCACGTCGAGTGTACAACTCAAAGAATAAATAAACCATAAATTATGCTATATTTCTATTATTTTTAAAATTATTCTAATTTATAACTAAAGTAAGAGACAAACATATTTTATTAATTATAAGATATACAGGCCTTAACTATTGCCTTGATGAATCAATAAAATCTTATTTTGTTGACGTTTCGGCGACTAGTTTGCCGCCCTATTCAGAACTTGTATAGTAATCTGCCGAAACGTCAACAAAATAAGATTTTATTGATTCATCAATATATATATATATATATATATATAAAAAAGTTCTTTTCACCACACTGCGCGTAAAGTGCTGACTGTACGCCCTCTCAGCAGGCCGTACAGTACCGCATGGACTGCCTAGGGAATAAAGTGACTTGCGCATGCGCGATGCGCCTTTTTCCGCTCTCGACTGCGTCTCGAGCGGTAAACCAGCGCGTCGCGCGTACACAAGTCACTTTACTTCTAGCCAGAGCATGGGGTACTGTACGGCCTGCTGAGATACGTACAGTCATTTCTTTACGGGGGTGTGGTGAAAAGTAGTATACGCACCTCTGGAGTACAGTAGGCAAGCATGCACTGTGTGAAATGCCGACCTCGCTTCGCTCGGTCGGCAACGTCACACAGTGCGTACATTGCCTACTTTACTCCCTTGATGCATAATGTACTATTTTTTGTTGACATTTCGGCAACTAGTTTTCCGCCCTAGTTTTCAGAACTTGTAGTAATGTTGGTTTTGTATCATATATATATATATATATATATATATATATATATATATATATATATATATATATATATATATATATATATATATATATATATATATATATATATGATACAAAACCAACATTACTACAAGTTCTGAAAACTAGGGCGGAAAACTAGTTGCCGAAATGTCAACAAAAAAAGAACTTTTTTATTGGCTCGGCAAGACAATCGTTAAGGTGATGCTAAAGCCATCTGTCACCGATAAATACGAGGATCCACTTTTCTCATTTCATTTTCAATTTTGAGTAAATATCTCTATGAAAAGTTGTTGTTCTAACCAAAAACAACAACTTTTCATAGAGATATTTTCTTAAAATTGAAAAATGAATAAAAAAAGTGGTTCCCCGTATTTACCAATAACACGGAGTTTAACATCACCTTAAAGACCTATACATCAGACAATAAACGAAGGATGAGTGTCGAAAATATTACGTATATTATCTTATTACTATTATGTAGTATGAAAGTTGATAAGCATACCAAATTTACCTCTAATTCTATTTCCTCGTCAGTCATAGTCTGTAATTGCTCCGTGGATCGTGGGGCGACGGACGAGCTTGTTAAGTTTGTACCAGAGGTGACCGAACTATTCTGCTGCTGACGATGTAGGTATGGGCTGGGTACCCAGGTTATGGAGAGCACGCGGTCTTGAAAATTGCGCCCCTTTGACATGGCAATTTCCCCCTCCTTTCTTGACTTGTAGTTTATTACAATCGAAGGAGTGGCATCGTCCACCATTTGACTCACGATCTCGCCGAATTGCTTTAAACAGTATAAATATTATTTGCCTTGTGCTAAAGTGTACACATATGTTCTAGACCACTGAATGATGCTTTGAAAATGATTAGCAAAAATTATTTTATTATGTAGATAGGTTGGGGAGACTTGTCTTGATTACTTTTATTTTCACTTTTGTGCACGATTGCCGCTGCTCTTTGAAATTACCGAAATATTTAATATGCGTTTCTTCAAACTTTATCGAAAATAAGATGATTTAAAGAAATTAGAATAAGTACTATCTAAAAGTATTGCATTATGTATCACAAATGACTATTCCTTATTAACCTTTTGACGCCCAATTTTTTATTTTAAAAATCTATTAGTTCCGTATTATTATAAGTATGTTTGTATAAATTAATATGTAATAAACATTTTTTACTCTTTTATACGAGTAAACACATATATAAATCGATATTTATTTTTAAAAATGAAAAATTAAAATTATTGTTTTCAGACGCTCCTGAAACAAGTCTACATCGTGTATATTATATTATAAGTTTACCGCAGAAACTCAGATAAGCTCATAAATATGGAAAGGAATTCATACTTTTTGCTTGTAACCGAAACGTATACAAATCGAAAAAAATAGGTGTCATACGATTAGATATATTGATACTATTAAACATATACTTATCAAATGAATTCTCTGAAATAGGAAAATGCTACCTCACATGCAGGCCTTTGACCTATTACTAATTTGTTTTACTATAAAATTATTAATTATAAGGTATGGTGAAAATTGACGTAGAACATTTTGGGCACCAAAGCGTTAAATTGGAATAATCGCGCTCGAACAGTACTTAAATGTATAATTTCAGTTATCTTTAATATAATTGAATAAAATGTGTTCAACATCCGTTGCATTGAAAAGTAGTACAAATTCACAAAAATGCTTAACATGACAAAATTTATAAAACCGTCGATTACATATGAAATTGCAATTGAGAATAAAAAAGTTTCTCAACCCGTAACTTTGAAACAAATAATAGCTGCAAAGTGTAGTTAACCCATGCTACACAGACAAAAAAGTGCCTATTACAAATTACACATCGCAGCCCAACACTTTCCGCAGATACATCTGAAACGCGTCCAAAGAAAAAAGAGTAAAAAAACAGTCTCCTTCGAATCTCTCCTCTCATTATGTATCCACAAAAAAAATCCTTACTAACAATCAAATAATCAATGAAGAAAAGAAAAAAAAAGAAACAGAGCAGAGTCACAAACACCCCGGCGTGACAATGGACACGATACCTGAAAGTGTGCTATCACATCAGATTTCTCCTCGCTCTCGTAGCCGGAGACTAGAAGATGGGTCGGCCTGTGGTCGACGGAGACGTGAGCGAAGCTCGCCGCCCCACGGCCCCGGCCCCTGAAAGGATGAGCAGAACTGCCACCGCCAACGCCGCCGCGCGTCGGCCTCGTCGGCCTGGCGCCCCGGCCCGCGCTCGCACTGTTCAGACCCATAGCCGTGGCTTGCGCCCTCAGCTCTTGCAATCTAAAAATTCAGGAACGAGTATTATTTGTAAGTTAATTCTTTGGGGGAGAGGGTGTGAAGAGTATGCAGGGAATAAAGACAGTGGGCATATGATGCTTTTTGTAGGACAACAGTCTTGCAGATTACTTTGAAGTAGATTAGTGTTAGATGAGAGAGTACGGTGGACTCTGGATATGTGGCTGACTTTGTGGAGGATTTTAAATTGAGTTTGTGTTGGATCAATTATGTTGTATGCTGAATAATATGAAACAATATTTAGATTACAAGAAAAGTCATTTACCAAGGATGGAATTTTATATATTATGTGGAAAATCACCCGTATCTAACAGCTATATAGCGAGAGTCCACTGCAACAGCTTATAAAAATGAATCTATTTCGAATGGAAAGTATGTAAAACTTTTTTCTAAGAGTATCTAGCGTTACTCTTGAGTTTCCTGGGAGTTTCTATACGTTTTATTCGTTTCATTTATTCGTGAATTTATACTTCTTCACCAATTTTTTGTTTATACTAAACTCCATTATTAATTGATTTATTAGATCAATCACATAGCATATTAGGTACAAGTTGACAATTTCTAAATTTTTCTTTATTTATATTCAACAAGACATTCTTTAGTCACAGAAGTGCTTTTAACAGGTTCCTGCCGGCATGATCCAGAAATGATTCATGAATTGACGCAAATTTGTTTACTTTTCGTGTCATTGTAAAAGTAAAGATTAATAAAACTATGTAACCGATTTTGTTATTCTTTACAATTTTAAAATGATGTAGAAATATCAAGTTGTTTTTCAAAGATCGGAATTTTAATTAACTTATAGAAGATTGCGAAAATCGGCTTATACATTAAATAGCCGGCGCGAACCTGAAATGCCAATTCCTACATCGTATTTTTCGTTATTTCAACTCAACTTTTTGTTTTCATTAATGATCTCGGTCATCCGGTGTTTGTAGTAATATCTTAAGGAACATCGAATGACTGAGATAATCAATAAAAATGAAAAATTGATCAAGAATAATGGAAAATACGAAAATGTCGGTAAGTACCGCTTATCATACTAGCGCCGACATTACATTAAAGAAAATTTTTCTGGATCTATTGATAATTGTTTTTTAGCATTACATTTATTAAGAGCAGTTAAAAGATCAAACTAATGAGCCTTACTAATGAGTCATATGTTACGTGTCACAAATTTACGCAAATTTGTTTGCATTTTGTGTTACAATAAAAGTAAAATTAATGAAACTATTGAATATTGAGTTTTGAATGCTATAAATTACGAATAATTTTCTAAAGAATTGCAAAAATTGGCTTATACAATGTTGATAAAATATCATACAGAAAAGAAACTTGTTTAAAACTCAGTCAATAAAGCTTGAGAAAAAAGCCAATCCCACAGCATCCAAATTTATATTGCATTTGTAATGTAATAAAATGACAAAAATTCACGGAAATTCCAGAAATCTCCAAGAAATTCCACGAGTTTCCAATTCCAAAGTTTGTCGCGTTTTTTAAATACGCTAAACCCTCTGCTTCTACCTAGAAAGTACACAACAATCCTTCGCAAGTACCAAGCCAATCCCCACAAATAGCCCACAAAAAGCCAATCCAAAAGTCCTCACTTTTTCTGCAACTCGGCGGAATCCTGTCCCTCCTGCTGCGCGGTCATGAGATCGAGCTCCGCGTCCAGTATCTCCTTCTGCGCCTGCTCCCGCGTCTTGATCTGCGTCTTGCTCGTGCCCCCTCCCACGCCAGCACCACCTCCAGCGCTCTGTCCGTTAATACTAGCCGTCGACAGGTCCTTCCTCAAGCCGTCTATCGACTGCTGCACCGTCTTGATCGTCACCATGATCGCGTCCTTCTGATCGGGATACTTCTCGGCGCGCTCGATCAGCGACTTCATCTCGCCCAGCTGCTTGTCCAGCAGTTCCTGCTTGCGCTTGCGCAGATCGGCCGTGAGTTTGAGGGCCTCTTTTCGCTTCTCCTCCTGCTTCTTCTTCAGGGTCTCCTTCACGGCGAGCATCTCCTGGGTCTTCTTGATGGCCAGGACCTGGCCCTCGCGCGTTATGCCGGCGGCCAGTGCCGCCTTCGCGGCTGAGACTGGTGCCAAGGGTTGGCTGCTTTGTAGCTGCTGTTGCTGCTGTTGGGATTGTGGTTGTTGTTGTTGTTGTTGCTGTTGGTGGTCGTCGGTTGTGCGACGAGTTGGCACGTACTCGTTGTCGTCGACTTTCGAGGAGGCTGTTACCGCAGCGCCCAGGCGCTCCTTCACGGATGGTCGCTGACCTGAAGGCAGAAGGTGGTGGAGGGAGATTAGTACGGTTTTGATGGAAGGGTGGGAGGAACGGAAGTATTTATGCTTTATTATTTGTATATTTGGAATTTTCCCTGTACCCGTAGTATACTTGTAGGAAATGGGATAGTTTTTCAGAACGTATTTTTTACTGTTACATCGCCAGTTATTTGGTACAAATGTTTCGTTGCTCTAAGTGAATTATTTATCTGGCCGTATCCAAAGTCCTACGTCTTTGTAATAAAAAACTTGTATTTATTTGAAAGAATCTCTATTCTCAGCGTATTCGCATGTTCAAGCAAAAGTGTCCTGCCTGGCGGTCCAGCACGGTACTGCTCAAAGTTATACCATAAACAAAATATAACCTTTTTCTTCAAATATACGCAAACTGTAAGGTAGACTTAAAATATGCAGTGAAAACATTACATTTAAAGATAAAAATAAAATTAGAAGCTAAAACAAATAAAAATTGAACTAAATTAGTAAATATAGACTATCAATCTTTAATATTTAAACTTCCTTCCCTAGATCACAGGACTTTGGTATAACTTTGCGGGCTCGTTTCAGCGCCATCTGACGGGACTTGAACATGCGAATATTTGCTTTTGGAAATGGAGAGAACAGATAGGCTGGCATTTTTCATGTTATAAAACTTAAAAATAGTTCATTTATTTTTTATGGCTGCTTTTTTTATTTTACATTCTAAAATTATAAAAGGAATATATTGTAGTCAATGCATTTGGAGTGAACAATTCATTCGAAACATTTTAGAAAGCATTAAATAAGTCTAAACTAAAAACGTGGATTTTACGTGTACATTAAAAAAATTGTTTAATAATTCATTCTCGTTTTTACTTGTTTATACTTTATGTTAAGAAGTATATATTTACACAGACTTTTTATTTCGTAATGAAATATTAAACATTTATTCAATTGTTGATAAGTTAATACAATAGCTTTAATTAAATTTATTTAATATTTAAGAATTAACTTCGTTTAAGCTTTATATTAAATTTTCTCAGATTCGACAGGTCTTAAAATTTTTACTAGTTTTATTTTTCGGATATTTTTAATCCAGTGGAGCATTTTATAGTGATGTATGAAAACATGGCGTTTTGATTTGTTACTCAGGAAATAATATTGTAACAATTACAATATACATAATAGATTTTACGATATGAAAAACGTATCTAAAGTATTAAATAAAAAAATTTTCAATTTTGTTAGGGTTTATGTAAGATACACCAATCGAAAGAAAATTAAGTCAGTTTTTACGAATTTATGCATTATTTTGATATATTTAGCGTATAAAATGACAGAATTATTTTTTAATTTTATTAGTTTTCAAAATTTAAACTTCCATTTATTTAACAACAGTAACTTTTAAGTATATGTAATAGTTACACCAATAAAAAAAATGAAGTCAGATTTCCGAATGTATGTATTATTTTGACATATCTAGCGTATAAAAAAAGAAATTTATTTTTCAATTTTCACAAGTTCTCTATATTTAAAAATGGCATTTCTTTAACTAAAAGAACGTTATAGTATATGTAAGATAAATCAATTAAAAGGAAATGAAGTCATTGTTATGAATATAAACTGACAGAAATAATTTTTCATTTTTATAAATTTTAAAAGTTCAAATTCGAATTTCTTTAACAAGAAAAAATTAAAGTATTTCTAAGATACACTAAGTAAAAGGAAATTATGTATATTTAACAACTATATACATATTTTTTGTATATAAAGCTCATAAAACAATGAAACAAAATTTTTTCAATTTAAAATTTTCCCTTCAAACTCTTAAGTTTTTTTAAATAAGCAATAAGTGTCGACCATTTGGCTTCAAAATTCGATCAGTTCTATGTTGGGTCATATTTGGTATACCTGTAAAATTTAAGCCCGAAATACGGTGGCCTTCAAAAGCTATGGTGACCACAAAATTTGACCACATACATACATACACACATACACATACATACATACAGACAACCATTTTTAAAACCTATATATTTCGATTCAACTACCTCGAAAACATAGAAATACATCGTAATCTCAGATTTCAAAAAAATCATCGTTGCAAAGCTTTCTCTTTGAGAAAGCAAAACTGGCATAAGTAAATTATCTTTGAAGATAAAAACTTTCAATATTATTTTATTATAAAAACTTATACGAAAATTAAAAAAAAAATTATTCGAAAAGAGTAGAAAATTTGTTCATTTTAAAAATGTGAACATAATAATTTAATTAGTACAGGATAAGGCTTTCGCGCGCTGTTAAAGTTAAGTGACCTGCATTTAAGAACCTTCATTGGCATTTCGATAAAAAAAGGCATTGATAAAAAAACTAGTATTATATTCGAGCCAAATAATCCTAGGTCTTTGAAAATTTCAAGGTATACTCTTGAATAGTATAGTAAACTGGAGCCGCATGAATGTTTTGAAAAATAAAAAACCAACGTCTGAAGCTAATTCATACACCCCGTACATTACCCAAAAATCTTCCTTAAAAAACGATATAACAAGCAAGGAAAATCCAAATATCCACGACTCACCTAGCTTGCCGGGCGGCACGTTCTCGATCGCTCCCGCTGCGGCGTTATTATTCACATTATTATGCCAAAAGACCTTGACAAATCGATTGTTGAGCACCGCCTCGGTGCTCCTGTAAGCGCACTTCGCCTCGCTGGGCAGCTGGAACGTGACGAGCGCCGCCTCGGGGTCGCCCCCGAAATTCACTTGGATATTTACAATTTTGCCGAACTTGCTGAAGTGGTTGTTGAGCTGCGTGATGTTGTTCATGCTCCTCGGCACCTTCTTCAGCTCCAGGGAGCAGTTGGTCGAGTTGTGGATGGAGCGCTGCTTGGGCCCGAGCCGATTGAAGTCGAAGGCCTGCTTGCGCTTCAGGGGATTGCCACCACCACCTGAGTGCAGGTCGCGCTGCTGTTGCTGCTGCTGCTGTTGAGGATTTTGGGCTGGATGGCCGGGGTGGTGCTGCTGGTGGTGGGACTGCTGTTGCTGCTGTTGCTGCTGCTGCTGCATGGGGAGATCGGTGGAGTTGGCGTGCGGGGCGACGGGCACGCTGATCAGCTCGCGCTGACCGCGCCCGTACATGGCTGGACCCTGGGGCGGTGGGTGTCGACCCCACGGCACCTGGGGCTCCATGCTCGGTGCATCCGGGTTGTACTCTGTCAGGGCAGATGGAAGCGTTGTAGGATTTACTTGGGGAGATTGAGAGGGGGGGGGGTTGTATTCCGGTATACTACTGAGACAATTTAGCTTTTTAAAGCCCGATTTTTTCAGAGAACCTTGCAGCACCGACAATCAAAGATTGATATTTCATAAATCTTTGGCATGAAACGTTAAAACATTCATATTTGAATAAATGTATATCTCGCTTTTGGTGCTGCAAGGCACTCCAAAAATTTAACAATTGATAAATAACATTCAATTTTTTTTAATACCATAATTTTTTTTAGTAGTACACTGTAAAAAGGTGCAATTTAAACATATTACTCTTAGAGTATAGGAAATTATGAGACTTATACTAAAAAAGTAGTAAATTGAATGTTCTAAATGTAGTATATATATAGCAAATTTACGGCTTTTAGAATAATATGTTTCTCTTCGAGTAGTTTTTTGCAGACCATTTTTCAGAGTATATCGTAGCTGGTGAACATCCTTAATATAAAGCCCAAAAAAATTGTTTTTTGTTGGAAATTTTTTTCTATGTAATTGCAATATTCAAGATATGTAATTATAAATTCTTTCCTCGCTATTGAAGATGCCGTAGGTAAGGTACAAATAGCCATTACTGGGACACTTACGACAACATAACTCACATAAGCATGATTTAAAAATAGTAAACTGTTATTTTATGTAAGATAAAATGTATAACATAATGCTAATACATTGCCTAAATGATTTAAAAAATAAAATTACGTATTAACACCTAATACAATTCATAAAAATATATTTTCGTAGACAGTCAGTTTGCCCTTTAGTGGGACAAGATTTTTGGGGATTAATCCTAAAGTGGGACAAACGAAGCCAATACTGGGACAATGGAAATCTTATGCGACCGAACTCAAGCGATTGAATCTGAAATTTTATGAAATACATGATTTTTACTAAGTTTTCTACATTCAACAATTACTTGGATACGAGTATAAAGTCAATAAATAATGTTTTTAATACTGTACTACGACATTTATAGCAAAATCATGATAAAAACCACGTGGAAATATCTGCCCCGGTATAGGCTACTACATAAACAAATTTCCGAAAAGCAGGACACTTAATTTTTAAATATATATTTAATAAAATCGCTAAAACAAGTATTCATTTTGTTTATAAACATACTGAAAATGGGCCGAAACATTTTTTGTCTATTAATACGCAAAATTTACTTAATTCATGACTATAAAAGTTATGCTAAAATATTCGAAACACACGCAAAATGATGTGTTCATACGTGCTTTATCCGCAGCTTTTAAGGGGTACTTTTCTATTACTTTTATGAAATGCATAATGTTTTAGAATAAAAATAAATAGTGCGACTAAATAAATAAGAAATTCAAAAATATTAAATAATTTTTACTTTTATGATTATGTTAAGATGTAACAAATAATCAACATTATTTGTTACTGTCTCAATATAAGACACGCTTTTTACATTATCCCAGTAATGGCTATTTTACGTTACAGACAAAAATTAGCATTTCATTTTATTTTGAGTTCGTGTCTCTAAAAATTCGATATTATTTTGTTTACATACAAATTGTGCATTTCTTCTTCATTTGTTTCTAGTGGACAATCACTCATTCCGAGTATTCCGACGTATTTCAAGACGCACATTTCACTACTATATGAGAAATACTGTGAAATAATTATTCATTTAAAAAAATTCCAAATTTTACAATTTTTCAGAACTCTATAGAGGAATAACTTAAGGTCATGCTAAATCCTTATGTTATTGGCAAATACAAGTAACCGCTTTTTTCCTTTTTTTTTAATTTTGAGATAATATCTCTCAGAAATGTTGATGTTTTTGATTAAGACAAAAACGTTTCAGAGAGATATTGACTATAATTTGAAAATTAAATGAAAAAAGTAAGTCCTCATAATTGTCCGTAACGGGTAGGTTCAGTATCACCTTAAAATATTGTATAGATACGAAAAAATTTTATAGACATTTCCAGATTATTGACCTTAGTAAATTATTTTTACTTTTTACGTTGCTCTTTTGTGATTTATTTTCTATCTACAAGAATAATAACATAGAAACAAAAAATAATAATAACTTGAAAGAAATTTAAAAAATAAAGAGAAAAATAATTTTGTTGAATAATAACTGTACCTGATTCAACGAAAAATTAAAAATAAAATTTGCAGCAATGGTTTATGAGCGTTAAAAAATGAAATACGCAGTTAGTTTGGATGAATCACAACAAACATTAAGTCTGCTTATACAATTCGTATGTGTTTGACAACAAGTTACATAAAATGTAGAAATAAGAAATTGTATAAAAAGACTTCTTTCGATCAGAAAAGCAAAGACTTGTAGCTCCAGATCGAAACTATGCACAAAGCACACTTCATCATTTATAAGTCAACTATGACCATAGAGGCAAAGTTATACGTTGAGGTGAATGAACTTGGAGTTGGTATGTAGTATAAAGACGTTATGCAGTTGAATAGAAAAATGTTACGTTAATTTTGTTCAACTCTACTTATTCAAGTTTTCATGCATGAAAATAGTTTCAAACTAATTAACTTCTTAATTAGTGAAATAGTATTATTTATAGAAAAACACCAATTAAGAAAAGAACACGATTTTATTGGCCATTTTTAAAGATGGTGATTTTACATATTGTAACCTCAGTTACTGAAGATCGTATCTCACTATCGCGAATTATTATTCACTACCTATAGAACTAATCTTAATTCTAATGACCAATATACTTTCAAATATATGTTATATAAAATTCTCAGCCACGTATAATCATAAGAAAAAAATAACAAATCATGCGGATATGCATATTATATGCAACAAGCCTTTATAAAACTATACGAGCTCAATCTGCACTAAACGCTTTTATCTCTGGAATTTTTACTCATTTTTTAATTTTTTCACTATCTTTATTATAATAATTAGGTTGTAAAATGACATTTTATTTATTAACCGCGTTTCATTATTTATTGTGACGAATATTTTAATTTTTCATTCCAAACTTCATCACTAGTAAGATACGACATTTCGCGATTGATAATACATATTTGATTAAATAGAAAAATCATTCTTTTAATTATACGATCCTTTTAAACTCTAGTATATTGCAGATTTTTCGATAAATATTGTTTTTTTTTCAGAATCCTCTTATAAACCTAATAGTTTATAGATTCCCTAATAAAGATTATCACTTATTTAGAGCCATACAAAAAAATAGAATCTCAAGAAGGCTAGTTTACATTTAGAAAATCGGTTAGATAGGGCAACAAAAATATTCATTTATCCAAGGTCTTCTTGAAGCAATTTCCTTATTTATATCTAAATAGATAATGTTATAGAATTAAATAATTCAAGTCGAATTTACTGCATGTAAAAATGGAATCTTGTAGAATATTAAAATATTTATGCGTGATTTTCCTTCACGGTGCGCAATTTACTAATATGAGCACGAACATTATTTCATTCATCAAGCGAAATTCTATTATTAATTAATTAATTTTTTTTTAATAATATATATTCTTTTAATTTTGAATTCTTCAATTTATTAACGATATATTTAAAATTTGTTTCCACTTGACTAAAGCTAAATTTATATGTTTACGCGCATAGGTAACCGATTTTCTAAGTGTATCTTTCGTGAAATCTGACATGTATTAATCTATACGTTCGTTACGAAGATTAACGCATTTCAGATTTCTCGAAAGCTACTAGTTCAATTTTTAAATTTTCCGTCCAAACCTATTACTTTATCGAAGATTTTAAAAAGTGTTAATCTTTATTAGAGAATTTAAAAAATACTAGTTTTTATAACATGGCTCTGAAAAGAATTAGCTGTTTTTAAGAAATCTTAAATACGCAATTGTCTTCCTGAGGAACTTTGAATTTCTTTAGTAAATATTCATAAAACTGAATGAGACGTACCAGATAAGTAATCATTCTTGTTCCATTCATAAAACAAATAAAAAGCAATAAGGAATTTGCATGATTTTTTTATGTACATATCACATTCTGATATATCACAGCTTATACAAATTTTTATAATCTGCAAACAAATTGAAGAAGCAGCGCTACGAAAAAATTGCGACGTTATTCTGCAGCGACCGCACCGTTGATATTTCCAACAATATGACGTTAATCAAGAAAACTTAGAAAAAAGATACAACTTTTTTATTCATTTCCTTTTTCTGAAAAATTCAAATAAATAAAAAAGTTGGCTTAGCTTCTCTCTCCATACGCTAAACACCGACAAAGATAAAAATTCCATACAAATTCCCTTGCACTATCCATCTTCAACCACTAAGCATCACAACACACCTCCCCAAATGTTAGTACTCCCCATCCCACAAAAGCAAAAGCAAACCAAACGAAAACCCAATCTCACTCTCATCCTCGGTAATCCAGCACTACCATCTACCCAAATCACTCCCATACAACATCCAACTACTGCCCAGAGGAATCATATCGATCCCCACCATCACCAAAAAACAAAGCCCGCCAATGACAATGACTCAACGACACAAATGCATCCTCAATAGCCGTACCCATGTTAGCGTGATGCTGATTGCGCAGATGTGGTGGCGGTAAGCTAGCGAGCGGCAGATGCGCCGGTGGCGCGTTACCGTTGGGACCGCCGCCGACGACGACCGGTCCTCCGCCCACTCCTCCTCCTCCTCCTCCTCCAACTCCGCCACCGGGACCACCGGCACTGGGGGGCGCCTCGGGCACCACGGCGGCGACCGGCACGGCGCCTGGTGCCTGGGCGCCGTGCGGCCCGAAGGTCAGCACGCGGCTCAGCGCCACGTCCTCCAGGACGACGGGGTCGGTGCCGTGGTCGTAGGGGCACAGGTCGCCGCGCATGCAGTAGCCCTTCTCTGGAAATAATGGTTGAGTACGGGAGGGACGATAAGCGAGTTTTCCTTTTCTTTTTGTGTTTACGCTTTTTTGCAGGATTTGAGGGCAGATTTTTAGCTGCGTGTACAGTCAAGAAGATGAAGCTATTTTTTGGTTTCTAATTTTTAAGAAAATATTTGCTATCGCGGGATTTTCGAGGAACACTGGTTATTTGTAGAATTTAAATAGTAAAAAATTCATGTTCATTTAATTAAACAGTTCAAAAAAGATGAACATTCTTTAAAAAGTAATACATTTAGTCTGTATTTTTTATTAAGAAAGTATAGTGACAAGAGTATTATGAACGAATTATTCGCTGCGTAAAAAAACACCATTACTGTTGTTGGGATCCAATTTTAAATATCAATAATGAATGTGTGCTAGCTCTAATAAAAAATAATTTATTCGCAATGTCAAATATACTATTATGGAATTCAGTAAACAGTAATATTTATATTTATGATAATTTATCGTGACTGATAGAATAAAGAAGTTCGAAAATAGTATTAAGGCGCTAGATGTCTATTAGAAATGTATGAATGATAATATGCTTCAAGAAACGATTTTTTTCGAAAGAAATTATTTGAAAATCCTAAAATATTATAAACTTTATCCATATTTGTATAATAAATAAATATATATATATACTTAATATAAATATGTGAAAATGATTGCAGAGCTAAGCGAAAGTCGTGTAAAATTACAAGCTTTGTTCTGGCATTAGCTAAATAACAATGAGAAACAGTGCTGTATGAAATGTGTGTATTCAAAACAATGTAGCAATTCAAAATATTTACCGTTTGAATTAATACAAATAAAGCTGTCAATAACTATAATAAAATATAAAGTTTGAAATCATTTCTTTGTAAGTTACATTGAGGTACAATAAATTATAGTTATTTATACATTTCTTTTTAACAATTAAAACTCTTTATGAAAAGCTAGAAAGCGTAAAAAGTTTCTCAGAAATTATTGTGAAACATTTTTTCTAGTTTTCTTTTGCATTCATAGTACATACAAGCATCAACATCATTCTATCACATCTTTCAAGCTTAACGTCTTTTCATTTATAACAAAAATTATGAGAATGAGAAAAAAAGAATATGAAAAACCCTGTACTGTTATCACAATTATTAGGATTATTTTGCAATAATTAAATATTTCTTAAAACATATTTCCATTCATCACCATCACCAAACGTGAAAAAAGTAAGAGGATGTTTATGGGATACAACACCTTTGAATAATTAAGTGTTTCACTCTAGTAAAAAATTGATTTAAGTTGCAAAACGGTTTGTTCAATATAATAACAAATTTTTAATAATTCTCATTGAGCACCAAACATACATTTAAGGAGACGTACTATTTATTCAGCTGAAAAATTCGGCAAAATTTTGGAAATTTATTTATAATTAAATAAACGGATTTTTTAAAATTATTATACCTTTCTTAAGTTTAACAAACTCTCAAAAATCATTTTATTCATGTTTTTATCTATGCATGAAAATGTTTAGGAGTCGTGATAACAAGAATTTTGGACCAATCGACCCAAAACTTAACCCTTTTAGTGTCCACAGAATCCGTATGGACCCATTATGTTTCGAGTAAATTATAGGATCATATAGATGAGATCGATAAAATGGGTACTTTCATCAGGGAACTATCGAAGAAAATACAGAAATTGGTAGAAATCAGATTCATTGTTTTATTTTGCTACGACAGCAATATCAAATCGGTATCTATCGAGAAATTGCGAGTTGAAATATTTATTGAAACTTTAGTAAAACATAGTTCAGGTAGGTTTTTGGACAAATAGCTATTGCTAAATGAAAATTAACAGACCTTTAGATAACATTAATCACAATTTTTTGTTATTCCTGTCGTAAATCGGCATCGAAAAGATATGTAAATATAATTTTATTATTAAAACTGTTATTATTACTTTATTCTATTCTACCTAACTTAACAAAATTAGCTGAAATCAATGAACAAAAGATTTACTATTTCCTAGGTGTTTGGGCACCAAAAGGTAATATGTTCTTCTAAATATCAATGGTTATCTCGAATGTACAACAAACTTCACATCCATTTGGCCCAAATTTCCAAATGCCCTACCATCTAATACACCCAACCTCGCGAATCGCAGCCCACAAGCATCCCTCCATATCCTGCAATCTCCCCGATCCCCGGTCCTCCAACTCACCGTCAAAGTCCCTGCAGCGTCTCTTCGTCTGAAAGTTCCCCGGCGGCTGCCTGGCGACCGCCACGACGCTCTGTATCGATTGACTAGTCGTCGACAGCCTCATGTCCACGTCCCCGTGATTGCTGTCCTGGGTGGGCGTGCCACCCCCGGGGCTTCCCCCTCCGCCCTCGAGGCTCCTCTCAAGCCTGTCGAGTCTGTCGAGCTTCTTGCCGGGGCCCCGGTCGAGGGAGCGCGAGCGCGAGCGCGACCTGATGGGCGTGGGCGAGCGGTTGCGGAAGCGCGACCTGTGCTCGCCGGGACCGGTGCCGCCGCCGCCGCCACCGCGGGGATCCGGCCCGTCGCGGAGGCGCGGGCGCAGAGGCGAGTTGCTGCGACTTCGCGTTCGCCTGTGGATGAGATAAGGGGGTGATTGAGTGTGGTGAGTGTGTTGGGGTTGGGGGGGAATGGGTTTGTGGGGTGTGGGGGGTCAGTTCGGATTGATCATTTATTGGTAAATGAAGGGGAATCCACCAAGTCATCATTGTAATGGTATGTAGAGGTAGTTTTATTATTGGTTTGTGTCAATTTTTAATGGATGATTGTGAAAGTGTGCAAAATTGTGCTTTTACAAATTTAGTTGGTTTATGATTCTTTGTATTTGTGGTATTACTTAAAGTGGTTTAGCATTGTTTTATATTAAGTTGAAAAAAAGAGTTTTACGTGAAATTAATTCTGCTTTAAACTTTGGAATGTGTTTTATTATAACAAAAAAAAATATAGATCAGCTATTCTACTCCTGCTGCTGCTCATTTCAGCTTAGTCTAAAAATACTAGTTCTTTTCACACTCTGACAGAAACTGTTACTTTCTCAGAGTTTCTAAAAGGCTGTTCATGTTTATCAGAGAATTCAAAAAGTGTCAGTTTTTATACGAGGTTTCTGAAAAGAACTAGTAATTTAATTTTTCGATACATCTGAAATGCGGTAGTCTTTGTAAGAATCGTCGGCATTATTGTAATACAAAATGGTAGATTTATTTATAATCATAACTCTGCCAATTTTTACGTTAAAAAAATTATTTTAATAACTAAAAGTAGGTCGAAAGATATTTTATTTGAGCTTTGTTAATTTCTTCCAAGATATTGAAAAAAATTGAATATTATCGTCTCATTTTTGTATGTGAAACAAAAGTCAAATAAAAGTTTTTTCCACTTTCTTTTATTTACTTTTTGATTTAGTTTTCAAGCATAAATAATGGCATTTATGATTAACCCTCATTTGATCAAGAGGGGACCCAAAGAATAACAAAAACCTTTGTAAATTTAACTCCATTTTGAATTTTTGAAATTTAGACAGATTCATAATTATTGACTCATAAAACCTTTGTACACCAATTTTTATGGGAAATTTTCAATTAGTGTTAAACTTGTACAGACTTATCTTATCCTTATTTCCCCCTTCCCCTCTTGATTAAACGAGGGCAAAGATGGAGATATCATTTTGAGACTGGGGTAGAATAGGCCAATAAATTATATGTTGTTAAAATTTGTTGTAAAGCACCGTTTGAAAGAAAAATTGTACTCATTTACAAACTACCTAAAGAATATTACACTGCATAAGTAGCTGAATGTGTGAATTATGTTGCTTAGAGTCAGAAATATGATAAATTATGGTAATCTAAATATAATGACTCAAATATCGCGTTTCCAAAAAACGTTGGGATAAAATGGTCCATTCACACTTAAAAAGAACTTAGGTGAGTTTTATTATATAAATACTTCGCAAAATGTGAGATCCAATTAGTGCAATAAATCGAGAACACAATTGGCAGACTGTATGAAAAACAGAACCTAGATTTTTAATACTTTTCTTTACCATGAAAATTTTTTGTTTTCAAATTTTCATCAATCCTGTTTTTAGTTAAATATTCAGGGTAAATTGACTAACATACCGTCAGAAACTAATTATAATATACTAATTAATTTTATGTCTTTATAAATAAGTATGACTAGTGGCTCATCATACCACAGTCTCTTCTATTTGAAGTAGAACAGCTTTAGAACAAGGAACCATTAAGAAAACACTACTTTCTCTTTACAATTGAAAACCATCCATATATTTAAAAAAAATAATTATTTTACTTATCGCAAACTGATAACAACACGATGATAAATAATATTTCTTTCTCTGTATTTTCAAAATAAAAACAAATTAAAATAAAATATTTTTACGTATTCTTACCGTCGTTCATGACGACGAATATTCATTGGAGGCGATTTGTTTCTCCAGGGACGACTCCTGTCTCTTTCTCGTTCCCGCCTTATGTGTTCTCGACTCCTGGACCTGCGTCTGTCTCGTTCCCACGACCTTGACCGTGATCTCGTCCTGGACCTTGGTCGACCGCTTCTTAAAGCAATAAAATCGTTAGACACGTAAAATACTATTTTTTTTTAAATCTGCGAATGCACAAAACAAACGTAGCCTTGAAAATTAAAATTATTCTTTAGGAAATAGAAACTTACCGGCTGCGTGGCCGCTTTTCCCTCTCCTTCTCCTCCTTTTCTGATTCTGACTTCCGTGTTTCACGCTTGACAACAGCATTCAGCAGTGCCGAACCATTAACGTGGAGTGTTGGTGTTGTGTTTACTGTATTTAGTGGGACGATATTGTTTGTTTCGATTAGTGGCGGTTGTGGCACCTGTGAGGTTGTTGCCGTTGGAGGTGTTCTACTACCATCTTCTTCGTCCTTCACCCCCCCCGGCAAAATATATTCCTGTGTTTCTAACGTTTTGAACAATAATTCTACAAAATTTTGTGTTTCTGTAACAAGAAAATGAATGAAGCATTAGAATTATGAATTTAAATAAATTCTTTCCTTTACTGCTCTAGATAATTCTTAAACACCTTTGCTGATATCAATGTATAAATATTTACCAATCTATACACTAGTTCTTGTAATTTATTTACATAATCAATATTTCTTGTTACAGTAGGTATGACACATGTGTCTCAGATAGTAGTTGAACAAAAGTATTTTTCTTCAGTGAAAATAAATTAACGATGTATTAGTAGCATTAGAAATACCATCACATTTAATTTATAAAAAATAAAAAATATCAGTAAAAAAATGCAAGTAGAGCAGTAAAGTCTAAAATAGTTCAAGTTATGTAAAAATATACCTTGCTGTAAAAATACATCAAGCTGCTCCACCATGCCAACTCGAAGTTCGTCTAATGTTTTGTCTTTCTTAACTAATGCATATACATATTTTGCTAAAGCTGCTGGATCAGCATCACATCTGCAAAATACAAAATTCAATTAAACTAAATGTTGAAAAATAATGCATAGATTAATTGTATTTTAGCAGGATCGGCCAGCATAATATGACAAAAAGGAAGTAGCTTGAAGTTTCATCAAAATGGCCAATACTTGGTAAATTATTGAAATGACACAGCAAATGCTCGCAAAATACATATTATATTTCATTTCCTTGTGCAAACATCAAGAGACTATCATTCTCCAAACAGCAATAAAAACAAAAAATACCATTCACAACTCAAACGACGCTACCTCCAAAATCATTGGAAAGCAACTGGCAGATCTCTCAAACTTCCAAGCAAGCGTTGCTTCCCTCTCACACTGGACAGACCGTTGCTATCTCCAGAGGTCAACACCAGTGGACTTTTCAAAATCCCAGCGACCAATAAAGAAAGCTCCCCAGTCCCATCGTAAACACACTGCCAACGAAGAGGCAGGAAAGTACAGCAAAAAGAAAAACACACACACACTTATAAGTATACCATTCCAACTCGAGAAACGAAAACAAACCAAGAGAATCCAATATCGCGTATGCTTATAATCGTCGAGGGGGTATCCATACATATATACACATACATCTCGAAACTTTCTCTCTCTCTCTAACACACATGTTTCACACGAGATTCTCGCATTATAGTTACGAAAAACGTCACGCACACGCACATCTGTATAAACACAAAAACAGCCATGCACACACACACACACACACGCGCGCGCGCGCGATCCCCAAGAAACCAGCAGGACAAACTTACACACCGTCCTCTCTCCCAGAAGAAGAGCTTCCACGCATATGTTTTCCCCTCTATCTCTCTCTCTCTCTCCCTTGCAGACGGCGATGACGAGACTACTAGAGGATGACGATCGTGGGGGGGAAAGCGCGCACACACACAGCCGAGAGCAGCGTGCAGCGCGATAATACATCGTACACCCTTATGGCCTACTTACAGCGGCTCCAAGACGGCCGTCAGCCACGCCTTGAACTGCTCCGGGTTCTCTATCAGCATTGTCTTCTCGCCTACGCCGTCGTCGCGGGCGCATCAACGTCGCGGGCAGCTCTCCTCTCCTCGCAGTGGCAGTAGTATAGTAGGTAGGTATGGCAGCCGTGTGTATATAATATATATCCAACCACACGCGCGCACTCACTTGCACTCACGGGGAGACGCACCTTCCCCGTCCCTCTCTCTCTCTCTCTCTTTTGAAGAAAAAAAAAACGAGAGGCTGCTGCTCTCTCTCTCTCTCGTATACAGCTGTCGCGTCTCTTTGTGCACACCCGGGGAGCGGTTGGTCGCGTATTTACGCGCGGGGAGGTCGTCCACGGGGAGTAAGCGTACACGAGGTGTATGCGGCCACTCGCTCACTGCTCACTGGTGATAAGCTGCTGGTGATGCTCGTCCTCGTCGTCGCGCAAGACCGTCGCCATTGCTCTCGCGCGCGCGCGAGTTTCCGTGCGTGTGTGAATATATCGCGGATAGTGGATACGTGTGTGTATACGTATATATGTGGCCGTGTGGGCCGCTCTGAAAACTCGAACTGCTGGCCCGCGACTCGCGAGAGAGTGCAGCACGAGCTGATGCGTGTCAGCGTGCTGTGGCTCGGATCTGTATTCCCCCACTATGCGCTGCAGCCAGCTATATATCTCTCTTGGATTGGGTTATATATATTGGATATAGTCGCGAGTGTGGATGATGGCCGATGGGTATAGAATGGATAGATATAGATGTAGGGTATGGTGTAACTACCACCCGCGAAGGGAGTGTGTGCGCAGTGTTGTAATGTAAAGTATGTACGGAAAATTGTGCTTTATTGGAAGTGTAGAGTCTGGTGAGAGCACGAGCTTTTTTTATTATTCGAGGGCTTAGTTTGCGAGCGGGTATACCTATATTATTATATGAAAATTACAATAATTGAAAAGGAAATTTAATATTTAACACTTTCATTTTTAAGTTATCGTTCAAATTATTTTCAAGTATAGATATTGAATATTTTCATTTTTGTGTAAATTGATTTTCTTTTGTATTTTTCTTATCTTAAAAATTAATGAAAAAGTATTAAATTATTTTCAGAAAAACGAATTTTTTCACGTATTTCTGTTCTTTTATTTTTTAATACGATAAACGTGTATTAGAATTTGTTTTTATGAGCAAAATAAAATGTCTAAAATAGTAGTTTTTTGAGTGACTTGTAGTTATAGATAAAAAGAACTATCTATCCACATAGGTATATCGAATTTGGCTCAAAATTACGTTTCAGAGTAAAATTCAGGTTTGCTCCAAAAACTAATTTTTTACATTCTGCAAGTTTTAATAGTTTCGTTTATTCACAACCATGCCGAAATTTAGTTTTTATATCAAGTAAAAATTTTAAAAGTTTGTTGTATTCACATTTGCTCCAAAATATAGTTTCTTATATCTTGCAAAAGTTTTAAAAGCTTCTTTTAGAAAAAGAAATTTGGTTTCCTCACCAAAGTCCTTTCTATCTTATAAAACAAACATTATACATGTTCCATATTTTAAAAAGTATTTTTATTTACCTGAAAATATTCTATTCATTTTAATATACTTATAGAAAAAATGTCACTAAAAATCACTTTTACATTGTTTTATATGTAAAATTCAAATAGAATTTATACAAAAAATGAATTAGGTGAGTGATACTTTTGTTTAAATATTCCAGGTTCATTTCATTTTAAGATTTGTAAGAATTCAATATTTCTTATATTTACATTATAATATGCAAATAAAACGAATTAATAAAAGGACTATGTCCACTACATGACATTGTTTAAAATAGTAGTTATTGAATGTTTTGAAACAAATGAAAAAGAATCAGATCAACCTTACAGATTGACATGTTCTTTGATAATTATATAAATAATATTCAAAATATCAAAATATTTGACAAATGACATAACAGTTTATTGCTAAAATAAAAAATCTCTTATTTATTGTTCTTAAAAATGTATTTATTCTTCGTCTTGAACAACTGTCGTTTTTTCAGATACATACAAGCCATCTAAGAACTTTCTGATATCCTTGTTTTTGACAGTTGTGGACTGTTGGATAAGAGCAGCTGAAAATAAAAATTACAGTCCATTAGTAAAACATTCAATTTATTTTGTTTGTTAATTTCTTATTTTATTTGATGTTATAATCTAGTAAATTCTTCTGTTTAAAAATATATTTTTAAATATCTGAAAATTGGGAAAACATGCTTTAATTTTGTTTTATCTTTTAACTTAAAATACAATTTTGGTAAAATATATATTTTTCACAAAATATCAAACAAGAAAATAGATAAAAACTGCAAGTATCACCTACTTTCAAATATGTAACTTAAAAATTGAAAATTTATAAGATTTTTCTTCAATTAGAGCAAAATATTAAAGTTTTTAATAATTATATTTAATTTTTAGAACTTATACTTTACGAAACTTTAAAAAAATAATAATCAATGTATTCTATTTTAAACACAAAATTATATCAGTAATTTACTCATAAAATTGTTAATGAGAAATATGAAACTGAACTGCATTTAATTAAATTTTTGTATAAAATCGAATGAAATGGTAAGCTTTTAAATATTTATTAATTTAGATTTTAAATATTAAAATATTAAAATACACTTGTGTATTACATGTCTTAATAATTTGTTAATATGTAATGCTGCTTGAAGTAACATTGAACATTCAAGCTTGTTAAATAATTATAATAAATAAATAAATTTAAAAATTAGTAAAGTTGTTTTTATATCAAATTACCTGATCTCGAAACATCTTCCAGCGAGTTTCCTTCCAAGATAAGTTCATCCTTCTGTTTCGTTGAATTGACAACTGTGACACCAGTTGCCATTTTCACTCTACGAATGAACTTCTCTCCCAAGAAGTTACGGATTTCGATTACTGAGTTGCCCTCAGTGGTGACACAATTGATGGGGAAATGAGCGTATACAGCTCTCATTTTGTACTGATATCCTTTGGTCACTCCCTTAAGCATGTTTTCGATGTGGGAGCATACAGTACGTACGGCGGCGAGTTCTTTCTTGGTACCGAACCATTTTTCTACTCGCAGCAACCCTTTGTTGACCATCTGAATCATAATAAATAATTTAATTAAAATATCTTATCACTGATACCGAAAATATTTAATATATAGAATGTATAAATCAGTAAGGATTAATCATTTATAATTAAATGAAGGGGAATCCAGTAAATCATCATTTAATTAATATACTTTAAGCTAATTTATATTTTAATCATTGATTTATCGTTTTCAAATTAACAAGTAGTTAATTTACTATAAAATTATCAAATATAAATATTATATGATTTTTTAATACTTAAAGACCATTCTAAATTATTCCTGTGAAACATTTAGTTACATACAGTACTTGCGTATATAAGAATGTACTAAAATTCTTTCATATTATACTTAAAACAAATGACTTTAGAAACAAAATGAATACAATAATTGTGTACAATGACTATTTGTACACCAAGGAAAGTTTACATGTGTTTTAAACAAGAAAAAGTGTTTTACTTACACGAATATCAAGAGCCAAGTGTTTGAAAGAACGCTTCAAGACACCTCTTGGTCCCTTCACTGTCACCGTCCTGGACTTGACCGAAACGGTCAAGCCCTCAGGGATCTTCACAGTTTGATTCGTGACAATCTGCTTCATCTTGCAGCTGCTGAAAACAAATACAAACGCTTTAATACCAATTCAATTACAATGTACCAAGAATCCAATAACAACGCAAACAGCACCGAAAGCACGTTCAACACGTAAACAAACACGTCGTAAGTACATCGCGAAACAACCAACAACCCGATCAAACTCAACCAACATTCGATCAACAACGTTAAAAACACTGAATTGAACAATTTAACCGTCGTCAATCCACCGCGAGCGCATTTTTATTCGCGCCGAACAACAAACACGGTATCAATATAGGTTAGGAAGGTAAGGATTTTCGCGTGGAAGTTTCACCAGCGGGGAAAAAAATATTGTTTAAACAATGTCGGCGAGCGACGGGCGAACGTGTTTCGATCATTATTTTTGCGAAATTACAATTCCCCGCGGCGATTGGGGCGGCTGCGAGACAGCCCGATGTTCCATATTACCTCACGCACGTCTCCAAAAGACCGGAAAGAGAGGTGCGGAGCGGGGGGACACCGACGTCGTCGTTCTTTTCGGGACCGAGAGATTAGCCCACGCGGCACGAGCTGGAGATAGAGGGGAATCTCCGAGCAAAGTGGGAATGATTGAGTTGCCGCTTGGGGTCGCTGTGTGCGAGAGATTCAAAAATTGTTATTGAACAAAAAGAAAATAAGCAGCGAATTGGAATGATGAATTTTGATAATTTATTGTTTAATGGTAAATGGGCTTTTTGAAGCTGTGCTGGGATTTGGAAAACTTTTGAAATAATGTTTCTGATCATTCAAAAATATACGACATGTAGACATGCTGCATAATTTGATTAATTTAAATATTGTAATTATTACTCAAGTTAAATTTCGTAAATTGCTAGTTAGGCAATCCTAAAACAATACTGTTTTAACATTTTTTAACGAAATCTAATAATTTTTTAGAGTCTTACAAGAAAAGTATTGATTTTTTAAAAAAATTTAAAAATTTTTGGTTTTATAAGAGATCTTTGAAAGAAATTAGTAGATTTTGAGAAAATTGGGAATATGTTTAGTGTTTGTAAGGAGCGTCGATTTGATGTGAAATTAATATTGCAATGATTACTAAAGAGTATTTGTAAAGTCTTCAAAACGGACTTATTTCATTATCGTTCTGAAGGATCCAAATATTGATATTGATATATTGCTAAATATTTGTGTATTATAGTCACATTTATACCTTTAATTCCTCTACTATTCAGTAGATACTTTGCCACTTTATAAATACATGTACAAATAATGCATTATGATTGTTGTGTAACAAAATTAAAAGATAAAATGTTCATATGAATCATACCTAAATGCATTTCAAATATAACATGTTTTAATTACACTTTAACAGCTATTTTAACAGCTGTGTGAAATAAAAGAAAATCAATTTGAATAAAACGTGTAAAACAAAAGATTTATTACAATAATTTTTTATAAAAAATAGAAAAATATAATAGTTTTTATTACTATAGAATACTAAGTACAATAGAAACTTTAATAATTTATCTTTTTTGTTATTTATTTTCTGTCTCTTACAGCTATAAATTCTTGCTCAAAGTGAGGCGGTAATTTGAAATCTTGAATATTTGGTAAAATTGTCCTGCGGATGATATTTCGCAAAGTTTCGTGTGTTCTATGTTTTAGAAACTGAAAGAAAGTTTTTTACATGTAAAACATTATTTTGTAAAAAAATATTATATAATACATTTTAATTACTTACTCCCGCATTGATCATATCGGTCCAAACTTTCGAGCCTTTGGCCATCTGTATAGAATCAGTCATTATTAGATATTTTATTATTATTCTTTTCTCTTGCTCGGAAAGAAGACGTCTGTAAACGAGATTTATTCATTAGAACACTATAGCTTAAATATCATTACACGATTAAATTTAAAAAAATTAATAATACAAGATGAAATCATTTACATTAATTTCATGCATATTTGGTTCAATCGTAATATAAAATATAAATTTACCCAGGCAGTGAATGTTGTGCGTGAGTTCCAGGTTCAAATGTGCAGGATCGAATTTTGCAAACTGGTTTGTCTGTCAAATCCTGTGGTAACCACCAATCTTCTTGGGATCTGCAAAAAATAAATACTTATACTATTTTTTCAATTAAATATATCCGTTAATAGTTCAATTTTTTTTTTAATTGAATATATTTAACGAATAATATAATAATTAAATTTTCAATATTAAAATAATAAAAAAAAGAGCTTAACATCAAGATTTTAACTAAAAATTGATTTGATAATCATAATTATTTTAAAATATAATTTATTTGTAATAAAATGCATACTGATCAGTAATTCCTTCTTTCAGGTCTTCATCAGATGAAAATTCGTAAGTAGATGAGTCAGATTCAGCTTGACATGTCGTTTTCCTTATATAGTTTACAGCAGAATTACTTTTTTTATTAATCTCTTTTGAGGTACTGGCCACTGGATTTTTCACAATATGTTTAATCGATTTAGCACTTCTGGTCATTATATTTTTTACTGAATCAGGATTTGGCTTAGAATTGTGATATGATGTAAATAATTCACCATTTTTTTTTGACATATTTCTAACTATTTTTCTATCATATTCATCTTTGTTAACTTTGCCAACTTCTTTATTCTGGCATTCATTGTTTTTATCACTTTTTAATTTTCGCTGCTTTTTCTTTCGTGGTTCCTCATCATTAAAGTCACTCTCTCCTGATGAGCCTCTCCTTTCAGTATCAACATCTTTCTCTCTTGATGAGCTTCTTCTTTCACTAGCAATTTCACTCTCATTTAATAAGCTTCTCCTTTTCTTATTTATTTCACGCTTTTTTGATAAACTTGTTCTTTGACTGACAACTTCATTCTCATTCTCACTTGATAAACTTCCCTTTTCACTGACTTCACTCTCACTTGTCAAGCTTCTCCTTTCATTATCAACATCACTTTTTCTTGATAAGCTTGCGCTTTTAGCAGATTCAAAAGTTCTGTCTAGATTTTGTTGAGATACTTGCAATTGCTTTAGTGTAGAATCCTCCCTTGTACTTTCTTGTACATTTTTATTCTCAATGTTACTTTCATCTCCATCAATCAACATATTATTATCTACATTAGAGGAGGTATAATTGTTTTCAATATATTCACTTTTAATATAAATTTCTTCCGGTGAACAACTTTGTTCATACTTTAATAAACAGCTTGAACAGAAGATAGTTTTGTTGTAGAGCCTGTAAAAACAAGGTTATCATTATTGAATAATAGATATATACAAAATAAATCATTTTATTTTAATTTAAAACAAAGAACAATTGTGATGCTTAACAATATTGTATTATTATTTTACTATGCTTTTTTTGGAATTCATACACAATGAAATATGTTCAAATATTTATATTTATCATTTTAATTTGATTAAAAAAGATTAAGAACATTGGATTATACATTAGTTGCACTGAACGCGTTAATATAACAAATTATAATTTTAATATTTACCTGCTACAGTCATCCTTTGATGCGAATTTGGCCATATAGCACCTGGTGGAACCATTTATGCATCGAGGAAAATTTTCATCTGTGAATCTGTATCATAAATAATAAGTTAATAAAAAATTCTCAATTTTTAGTTTAAAGAGAAAGTTATTGCTTTGACATTAAGTATTATTTTGGGCAAGATACTTTAATGTATATCAAAATTTCAACTTAAGTGTAATAGTAATAATTAAATATATGACACACAAATCAAAAATACCTGTACAAATTTATGTCTAGTGCTTTTTCTTCTTCTACTGAATGAAGAATATAAGTTATGTCATAAAGATCAGTATGTTCTTTATCTTTATTATTTTTAAAATATATGTATTCTGCAATAGTGTAAGCTGCGTCATTTGATACTTCAGCCCCTAAATCCTGATAATAAAAATGAAAAAATTATAACTAAAATAATGAAAACAAAATTTAATCAAATAAAAGAAGATGTGTGTTTATTAAAATTCACAAAATAAATACCTTAACACATTGTATATAGAACTTTAACGTCTCATCTTCTAACCCTTTGAATTTAAAACTGAAATTCTTGAATAGCTTACGATTTTTTTCCAACACTTCTGTAGGGCGATATCCATTCATTTTCTTTGTTTACTTTTTCACGCACTCGAATGCAATTTTTCTTTCGAAATTTCTGTGAGTTGA
Organism: Gastracanthus pulcherrimus; assembly: GCA_949152435.1. Lineage (NCBI taxonomy): Eukaryota > Metazoa > Arthropoda > Insecta > Hymenoptera > Pteromalidae > Gastracanthus > Gastracanthus pulcherrimus. The sequence continues at coordinate 201,709,996 of OX424572.1, forward strand.
GAAACTACCGGAACCACAAGCAGCACAATCCGAAGGCTCCATATGACAATTCAGACAAAAGACTGATTGGATCGGATTAAATCTGGCAATTCAATCTATGTGTTTATCAATTTTAGAAGTTGCAGTATGCGAACCAAAAATGATGGTGCCGGTTGGCGGTTATCGGTTAATGCGTGTTTCAAAAAGTATTCTACTTTACCAACCAAGCGTCGAAAATCTGTTATCACTTGAGCTACTATAATACATTCCCACGTTTATTTGTTTTTTTATTCAAAATCAAATTTATTATTTTTCTTAAAGTTATCAAACATTTTTAATTAAGAGTGTTGTTTTTTATTAGAATTGTATAATAATAAATTAGGATTTACATTTTACATAAAACTAATGAAGAACTGCAGCAAACTTTATTTGAAAAATCTATATATTGTTTTATTATAAAAATGTTATACATTTTTGCGCAGATTTCCAGAAAATAAAAAAATATGAATACTGTAATTACCATTATATTTTTGTTCAAATAAGAAAACGAATTAACTCCATAATTATATAAATAATTTTAATAAGCTGAGACTTCCATGGAATATTCATATTTGTCATTATAATATGAAATTATGTAAAGGGATTTTTAAGCAGTTTCATAGCTAATAATAGTATACATCCATGCATTTTTAATTATTTAGTATGTGTTATTTTTTTATGTTTTAGCGTAAATGAAATGTGAAATATTCGTTTTGTATTCGTGAATTTACTAATAATATCATCATATTTTTGTTAATAATTACAAAATTTTAGAGTATTAATCAATAAATAAAATATATCATTAAGTTCCATTTGCAGAGCAAGTTTGGGTTTTGTCTAGATATAAGTATTTTTCAAATTATAAGAAATAATTATTCAATTCTCGGTCGGTAAAAAACAAGGCGGCAAATTTGAATATATTATTGACTTTCAAATCCCCTTAAAAATCATATTATGCATTAATAAATCTGCTTTAAATTATTTATAAAAACTAAATTATTTTCAATGTAAAAGAAAAATTAATTAACTATAATTAAGAAAACATTAAAAATTAAAATAAAATTACTACACATCAAAGCAGTAAATAACTAACTAAATAAACAAAATAATTACTTAATTAATGAATGAATTAATTAAATAAAATGCAAAATCTCACGAAGTTCAGCACCTGTCCGCTTGAAAAAACGGGCGCGCGCGCAGGCGCTGACATCTCCCAATAAAATCCCCATCTCTCTCTCATCTATCCAATTCTCATAGCCTCCGGTCCTTTCACCGCCGACGACAGTCCGCGCCACGAGTGTGCCATCTCGGAATCACGAAAATCAGTACGACAGTTTCGGCTCTTTTATTAAGCCACCCTCCGAGATACGACTGCGGGAGCGGGACACACACACATCAGCCCAACCGCAGGAAAAACATGGCAGCTTCCCTGTGCGGACGTGCGATTTTCCAGGTCGCCAGGCGTCCCCTGCACATGTCAGCCTGCAGAGCAAGTAAGACTTCACCCCCCTCGCTGCACAATGCAATCTCTCGAGTCCTGTGCTTGCAGCACCAGTGTTTATTCGTCCGACTCCTCCTCCCCCCCCCCGTCTTCGTTACGTAATGGAACGGGGACGAAAGATTACTGCAAAATTCGTGCATAATAGGCTCCGGATGATGATTTTTTTTTTCTTTGCTTCGCTCTTGCCATGTTGTGATTTTTGAGATTCACGGGTTGACATTGGGATTTTTCAGTCAGCGAGAAGATGCCCGATCCCCTCGATCACGCGACTGGTATCGAGAAGCAGGAGATGCTCGCTCATCTGGCTGGCAACGACGTGAGTATATTATTTGTTGTATATATTCTTGGGTTCTTTTGAGGGTCTTTTTTGGCTTGGTGTAGAGATGGATGGTTGACTGTTGGTTGTCTAGGTTGCCTGGTTATATGAGATGCGAGTTATTTTGAGGGTCTTTGGGGAGCGGAGGATGATGTTGAATTTTGCAAGGTCGGATTTGCTTTAAAGTGCAGGTGATGGTTTTGTACCGGTGCTCCGAAAGAAGGTTTTCTTGGTGGTCGGATTACTTATGGTTTTTGTTGAGTTGTTACGGTGTGAAGATTATTGTGTAGTTTTTTTAGCGTGTGAAATTGGATATTTAAATGACTGATATAGGATGTAATATGTTTTCCGTGAAAAATTTTAGTTTTGAGCCTGCTTCAAGTTTATACTTAGCAGAAGATTTGATATTGTTTTGGAAAATTGTAGCAATTTTGTGTATATAGAAAATTTGTTGGTATTTCTTAATAATGTTTATTGTATTATTTTATTTTTACTTGCTTATTTATTTTTTTGGAGCAATGAGACTATAGACAAAAAGTGACATATCAATGCTTTCATACTTATGAAAAATGGAATAAAAACTTATCATTTTTAATTGGTTTTTTTGAAATTCTGTTTCAACATTATTATTAAAGTAAATTTTTTAATCTGTTTTAAATTAGTTTATAATATAAATTAATTATTTGAATGTTTCAGATTAAATACATACCTTTTGAGGTTATTAAATATTTCGCATATGTATACAATATATTGTATAAGAAAATATTAATTTTCATGCAATGTAAAAAATTTTACACAGCATTATTACTATTGAGAATTATTGATTATACATAAGCACCGATTTCTTTGAAAATTAGTATTTATTGTGTAATTAATATTAAATTTTATTAGTTTAAAAAATTTTCATTAAATCTATTAGCTATTTCTAGAATAGCTTGTAATTCTTTTCTTCAATGTTTATTGAAATACTAAATTTATGATTATAATCAAATTTATTTATCAAATCTCATATGTATATATTATACACCCAAAGTTCCCAGCTTTAAAGTATCAGATTCTTGTCTAATCATATTGTCCATATTTAACTTGAATGGAAATGATATATTATGAATGTTTGAGTTATATCCATTCCTACTAATTACAATCATTCCTTATCAGAAAACAAGAATTTCAACCTTTCATTTATAAGGACTATAATACAACATTATAGAACAGAATGAATGTAACCTAACCTTTTCACATTTTATGCTCTATTTAAAAGTGATTGTAAGTTAACTGAAAAACATGTTAAAATAAGAATGTGTAACTCTGCTTATTACATTCTTATTTTTTGTTTAAGTAATTGTAATTCTTTTTCTTATGTATTAAAAAATACGGCATTAGACAATGATAGCAATATACAATGACTCATTTCTTAATGCCTACTTATTATTATGAAAATTAGTTAATGTTAAATTATATATTTTTTTTATTATAGAAAGGGCATTTTTTATATTTGTTTATTTTGTATATGAGCTTTTAGACTCGATTTATAATCAATAGTTCAATCTGAATAATGCTTTATGTAACAGATTTCATGTTATGTATACCTAAATGTATAGATATTACATGCAGTCAATATTTTATCATAAATTATATAAATGAATTTTATTCCACTTTTTAGGATCCTTTTGATACTAAAGTTGTGAAACGAGGAGTTGGAACCAAAGAATGCCCAAACCTAGTCGGTAGTTTCTTCAAAAGCCGACTTGTTGGCTGCATTTGCGAAGAAGACCAGCTTCACATTAACTGGATGTGGCTTCACATGGGCAAGCCACGACGCTGTGAATGTGGTCATTGGTTCAAACTTGTTGAGCGAACTCCAGTCCAGGCTTAATCAACCCACTGGAATAAGCTAGTCGATTGTTTGAACCATCTACCTTAGAGTTAATGCGTTACTAGATGATAACAACCAAGCCTTAGGGTGGAACTTATTTACATCAACCATCTACTTATTTTTCTTTCTTTCAAGAGTGCATGTTAAAAAACGCAATATTTAAATGTAAATTTCTTGTAACGAAAAAAAAATATGATGTTAAAAGTGAGTAAGATAAACAACTGTTCTCCCTACAATTCATTTTTATTGCAATGCAAATAAAGATTGTTTAAAATATCATGTTTATAGTTGAGCAGCAACAATTCACTCATATGCTCCCAAAAATACAAAAAATTCCTAAAGTATTTTTAATTATAAAAAACAGTAAAATTTTTATATTAACAGTTTTCAGACATTTATTTTCACATTATATAACAACCAAGAGAAATCAATATTATAATATAATTTCAAAATGTATAAATATTTTACTAAGAATAAGTCAGTACTTGTGTATGAAATGCAAGTGGTAAATATAAACACCAAAAGAAATCAAAAAACTATTTTCCTAATGCCATTACCTGACTTTGGATATAGAATTGTCATTATTAAAACAAATTTACCCATATAATCCTATCACCATTTTCACCTATAAAACCATCTTCTTCTCTTTTACGTATACAGAACCTATATAAACGTGACTTAGAATATGTACAAAACTTACTTTCATATTCTTAAAATTGCTAAAGCATCAATAACAAAGATTTGGTGTTTATTTATTTTAAGAACAAAAAAATAATTTTGATTTAATTAGTTTCATTCTTTACTTCAAAAATATCTTCATTCTTCGATTTTACTAAACTTTCACCTTTATCTTTATCAAAATCACTAACTTGTTGAGATTCTGAGCTTTCTTTTATGACTGAGGAGTTCTCGTTGATTACCGAAGATTGTTGATAAAGATTTGACGTTTGTGATTGACTTGATTCAGTCTTCTTTTTCAATTGACCAACCACTGTAACATACGTTGAAGGGATCAATCCTATGTTTATACTATCTGTAGCTCTCCACCATCCAGGCAAGTTTTTTGGCTGTAATGACTGTGGAGCAAGCCAAACTTTTTGACCAGTTTTTAAAGCTAATTCTTCAGATGAAGCTGGTGTAAAATCGTAAAGTGCAGTTGCAGTATAAACTGGTTCTTTGTTTTGCAACCACTCCTTTGGGTTGTTAACTAAAAGATAAAGTTACATAAAAATAAGTGAATTTTTAATATAACGAAAAAAAAACCAGATTTTATTTTAGATTAAATCAAGTGAAAAGATGAATAATTGTATGGAACTCATTCTTTTTTTTTCATTTAATGATTACTCACCATTAGTGCTTATGTTTTTTGCATTGCTTACTAATCTATGAATTAAATATGGAGTTGCAAAAAGAATGCTTAAAAACAAGAAAATTGGCCATGACGATGTTCCACTTTGTTCTGGGTTCCCATTCATAACTTCTGATATTGTTTCTCTCCATAACATTTCACTGCTTGCATCTTGATTTCTTAATCCTAATGAAATTATAATAATAATTAGTATAAATTAACTTCCATTTGTATACTTATCTATTTAATTGAATTGTAAATTACACTAAGTACTTACCAAGTGTGTGCTTTACCCTCAAATACAACCACTTCATAAAACGAACTAAAGCAAAACTACCTAATAGTTGCCTCAACATTGTTCTTAATTTACCCATATTTTCAGCCACTCCCAATATGGCTCGAAATGAACTTGTCATGGCAAAAAATGTTGATTCCAACATCATTGTTACAGAAGAAAATGTATGAACCATAGCTTCTATGGATTGAAATGCTGGTCTTGTACTTTCTTCTGCATATTGTACAAATCTAGTTAAAAAGAAAAAACGTATTTATTACTCATACAAATAGCTTGAAAATTGATATAAATAAAATTTCAAGTATTTAATAATTTCATTTTCTTTTTATTTGTTTATATTCAGTTAAAATATACTGAAAATATATTAATCCATAATAAGGCATAACTCCATTTCTAAGTAACAAAAGAAATAAACTTACAGGTTTGAAAGAAAGAAACATTTCAAATATGTACCTATTTTCTACGTCTCCGCTTGGACCTCCCCATTGGTTTTGTCCATACATTGAGTAGCCAGGATAAGAACCGTAACCCATGCCCATACTACCATACCGACCCATCCCCATGCTATTGTAGCCAGAACCATATCCATAACTGCCCATATAAGAGGATCCTAATGGGCTGTAAGACTGGTATGAAGAAGCCGGTCTCCGAGGTGGCAGTGGCGGTGGAGCTGCCACCGAAACACCAGGGATTCCCATTGGCTGTGGAATCCTGCAAGTTATAAAAATATATGAGTACGTATGATCAATTAATGAATCCAATGTTAGCAGTAACGTATGTTAAAACAACAATTAGTGATTAATCAATATTTGTTTTTATCACTAAATGCACCATTAACACTGCCAAACTGTATTGAAAATCTTACATGAATTTTGATGTTATTTTATAAGTTAAATTAATTAATAATTAATATTGAAGCATATTTATAAGATCTTTATCAACACAAGTAATAATTGTAGCTGCAACAACTTAAAAGTCTTTTAAACTAAATATTATGTTTCTCTGAAACTATATGCAACGTTCACTATGCAGCAAGTGTATTATAATGACCATACACAATCTACAAGATAACCACTATGTTTCATAACTTTACATAAATTTTCAAACTTCTATCCTCTTCATTAGAAGGAAGTAAAAGAAATCCTTACATATGCTAATCAATTGTTCAAATATTTACCCATCCATAATGTTTGGAGAGTTGCGGAATTGCGTCGAACCAAGGACATTTGCTCTCTGTTGATTCATCATGTTTTGTTTTTCAACGTCAAAAATCAAAGCAATCCGTTAATCAATGGCACTTTTGCAAAGTTTTACGTTAGATATCCATTAATTAGGTCAAATGTTATTTCAGTCTCCGTTTTTCTTTTTCAATTTTCAAGTTCCTCTCTTGTAATTTAGTCAATAAAAAAAGTTGGCTTTCTGAAAACATAAAGCAGCTAAATGACATTGATTATTTAGCAATCGATAATCATCAGTACTCAACACTGATAGTAGAAAAAAAGAACACAAGTATAGACACAGTGACGAGTACTGAACATTTACACTTTCACGAAACGTGGATGCCCGCATTTTCATCGATCATCGCATGGTATATATAGGTATAACTCACGATAGCCTTCATCCTCTCGTCGTCTTTATTTCACTGCATTTTACCGAGGGTATAAGTAGTTGAACAACTACAAAGTCTTCGACGCAAAGACGCAACACTTTTTTCTCGATGAAAGTTTATAGACGATGATAAACGCAAAACCAACCTGTTTTGCGTAGAGTTGAGCACCCAACCTAATCTTTGAATCTCATATGACATATATATATAATGCGTGATTGTACTATGCGCGTGTGGTGCAGTGTGTGTGCATATGGGCGCTTGTGTTCGTGGTAAAAATCTAATGTTTTTTTCAATTAGTTTGATGATTCACAGGCATTTGCTGTGTGCCCAGTTTATAAGAGTTTAATTCATCGAAATTTGAAAGCCAAAGGAATAGAGTATAAGGGGATACATTGTTGCCTGGAAAGAAACTGACGGTATTGATTTTATTGAATATTTACTGTTTTATCTTCAAGCTGTCCTAGGTACTTCTTTGTTGTACAGTAATGTATTTATAATCTTTTATACTTATCGTTAGAGTAAAATTTATCACAATGGGAGCAGGAAAGAGTCAGTTTACTGAGGAAGAGCTTCAAGACTATCAGGTTAAGTTTTTTCAATTATAAAAATAGCAATGTTTTAATAATTTTTACACTTTATTTACAATAACTTTTTGACAAATAATTTATTTTTGCTATTAATTCAATTTTATTGGGAAATTATTTCCCTGTATAGCATTATAATCATTTTAGACTGCAATTTTTGTAACATTATCTTTTATCTTTTTAGGATCTTACATACTTTACTAAAAAGGAAGTTTTATAGTAAGTATTTAATATAAAATATAAGAGGAGGATAAGTATTTGAATTAATAATTAAATAATAATTGCAGCGCACATCAAAAGTTTAAAGCTCTTGCACCAGAAAAAGTTGGACACAATCGAAACGCAAAACTGCCAATGTCTAAAATTTTACAATATCCAGAACTAAGAGTTAATCCATTTGGTGATAGAATTTGTAAAGTATTTAGTTCTAGTCAAGATGGAGATTGTACTTTTGAGGACTTCTTAGACATGATGTCGGTTTTTAGTGACGCTGCTCCAAAAGCTGTGAAGGCTGAGCATGCATTTAGAATATTTGGTTAGTAATAAATTTTATCAAATTAAATCTTTTAACCCTTTAACGTGAACAACGGCTGAAACCGTATCATTATGACCTGCATTGGTGTTAGTAAATCATGGTTTCTGTTTCATTTTCTTAAACGCTGAATTAAAATATTGATAATTTTAATTTTCATGTATACTCAATAACGTATGATCAATTATTTAAGTGCTTTTTCAGCTTAGAAAATAAAAAATTAGGCGGGCAATCGAACAAAATAGATTTTATGACGCTACTAATACTAATGCACAATTCACATTAAAGAGTTAAAATACTCAAAATAATACTCAAACAAACATTTGTTACAGATTTTGATGGAGATGACATGTTAGGTATTGGGGATTTACGTCAAGTTGTTGACAGATTGACAGGAAGTCAACGATTGAGTGAAAGTGATATGCAGCAGCTTATTCAATATTTACTTGAAGAAGCTGATCTAGATGATGATGGAGCTCTCAGTTTTGCTGAATTTGAGCACATAATTGAAAAAAGCAGCGATTTTTCAAAGTAAATAATCAAAATTTTAACATAATAAGGTATTGGTACAATATAATATTAATTTTGACCTAATATTTATTTGTGTTGCAGAACTTTTCGAATACATTTATAAAAATGTAAATAATTATATAGCCTAATTGATTGATAGTTAATTTAAAAGACTGAATATAATATAGTTTAAAAAAACCTTTTGACAAGAATCATAACAAAGTATGCTTGATAATAAGCATATATACAATGAACATATTGAGAAGATTTTTAATGATTCGAAGTGACCAATTAATAGAAATTTTAAGTATGACACTGACACATTTGATGAGTGGAAATGTTTACCAATGTAGATTTAAGAAACATGTATTTAGAAATTGCAGAATTTTTACAAGTACAGATGACTGATAACTTTGTTGTTTAAGCTCAAAAAATTGTATTACAAAATGTTTTTCTATGTTTATAAAATTGTTTATATCTTTGTTTTTAATGTATTTATACCACATTGTATTAATTTAAAATTAATATTCATAAAAATAAAAAATATATACATTAAAATTAAAACTGCAAGGTATTAATTTAAATATTTATGAAAAATGATTTAAAATTGTATTACTCTTTTTTATTAAAATATAAAATGGATAATTCTGGAGAAGATATACTTTAAATACACATTCTTTATTTAAAAAGTAGTGGTAGAAAAATTTTCAATATTTTCATTCATATCTTAAGTTTTATGATTGCAAATACCCTCTGAAAAAAGTATCAAATGTTATTATTTGTTAACTAAAGTCACTCAATGCATGTAAGCTAATTTAAAAGTACTTACGGTAACTTCATACGCATGAAAATCCAGCAAGTTACGAAAGATACCAAAATACTAATAAACCCAACACTAATCAACAGTATCCTGGTTAGTTTAGGCATAGATGGACTGTGCGTCTGATCAAGAATTATGAAACCTAAGCCACCAAGTGTAAAGAGAAAACTGGAAGCTAATCCTTCCATAATATATTGTCCATTTACTCTGTATGGCATGAATGCAACCTATATATGAAATAAGAAACAGAATCATTATAGTGAAATACAAATATTTAAATATCAATTAAAAATTAATTGAAAAAACTCACAGGTCGACTGTGCCCATGTTCATCAGTGGTCGAGCCTACGCTAGGTGGCTCCAAAATAACATCATAAATAATACCTAGAAAAGATTTAATTTATATTAAATTATTTTTTTAATTTGCAATAAAAAGTAATTTAAGGTATAATAAATTTGGAATTATGTCGTTCACCTCCTGTCATTAAAAAATAAGAGAGTAGCACCATAGAGAAAACTACCATTGCACTTGGTTTTACAAACCATGATGGTCTTTTTAACTTGAGATTAGGAACTTCTAGGACGTAAAACGGTAATCGATATAAAAAATTCATTTTGCTAATTGTAGTCTACAGTTTTATACAAAAATATATAGGTTATAATTGTTTTGATGTTGAATTTGGGGAGTTTATGAGAGAGGCAAACTCGGCAAAACCGGCATATTGACACGTATAATAGCGCTTTTCACAGTATAATATATCTATACATATGAGAATGGAATATACACAAAAAACCGTGTCCGCGACATCTTTTACAGTCATAGAACCAACTTTAATTGTCTTGTGACGTCATTAAAAGCACAATCATATGAAAGCGCGAAAATCAAATGAGCATAAATCTTAATCTATTGCACTGTAAAAAGACCAATATTACTTTACACGCGCAAGTAAAATAGTCTCCGGTACATTACAGCATTAAATTAGTTATATTACTACGTTCTGTGTAGTAAATTTAGTGTGCTAAGTAGTGCTGATGATAATTAACCTGGTTGTATATCGTAATATTACCGTTGGTAAAATATGCACTAACTATTTTCTTTATTACAATTTCCAAGTAATTTGTTAATTTAACAAATGGGTTAGTAAAATTAACTAATCACTTTATAGAAACAACAAATTACTTGGTAAGTGTAATAAAGAAAAATAGTTAGTGCGTATTTTACCGAGCTACTTTGTTAAATTAACAAAGCATTTTTTTCCGTGTATTTTCAATTTTTTTCAATATTCAGCAACTCCAGATTCAATGTTTTTCTTATTCTATCAACATTTATTTTTACTTGTTCTTTATTAAAACTGTGTTCGTATAGTGTGTTCGATAGATTATGTAGTATTTACAGCGGCTTATAATTCAATAGCTTCAGCATTTTTTGTTTCTTTAATTTTCGTACAATTGTTTACAAGAATCGAAGATGTATATACTTCCTTAAATATATATACCCACATAATTTTGCACCAGAGCTCCTTCTCAGTATACTAACATATTTTACTAACGACACTAACTTTTTAACTTTATCTGATGTTAAAACAGCTGGCGCAAACATTACAAGGCTTTTATAGTAGGTAATCGATAATACATCAAAAATGCCTTTTAGATAGAAAATGATGTTGCCTAATTTCAGTAAAAATCATTCGAAGATCTTGCTTTTCTTGAATTATACCATTTTTCTAAATTAACATCCTTCTCAGCTTTATACATAAATAGTATCCTTATTTTTTGATAAGATTAAAATATGGTGTTATAATGTCTAATGTGTATATTCATCTGCTGGTTTTAATTGTCTTATGTGACCTCTGGAAAAAACGGCCATAATACTCAACTTAGATCGTTGTCCAAACCAACTCCCTCAACTATATTACACGAATATTGTCTAACTATACTCGGCAGTAATCTACTTAAAAATCTACTTAAAAATTTAATCAAGATATTGATAAAGTAGAAGTGCATATGCTTTCGTATTATTTAAACCATGTTTTCGACGGTAAAATCGAAAATCATTATTAATAAAATCCAAGTTTACTATTACATCTACTTAATTTTGCATAACTGCAGTGCATCTACATAAAACTCCTCAATATAAGCCCATCAAAAAGAAAGATTATTTTCCAAATAAGAAATCACTGCCATATCTGCATACATTGTAATTGCAATCCGCTGGCGGACGTTCGCTCGCACACGTCACCGCAACAAGTGCACATGGCACTAAAAGGTAATTGTATCCTTCCCTCCCGGCGGAGTTCCCTCACTGTAATTCCCACCCACGCGTAAAAAGAGAAGAAAGAAGAAAAAAGAACCATCAGCCGCGCTTTGACCGTCACAGCACAGTGCTCCCACGGCTGCGCGCGCATTCTATGCCCAAGGTGAGATCAGCTGATCCGCGCCGTGGCACGCCCGTGTGGCTCCACATATGCGCGCGCAGGGGCTCCGAAAAGTCCCACTTTGTCGTGCGGCGATTTAAAGAGCGCCTATGTATACCTATATACATGCATCTCCCACTCTGTACGCGCTCTTCGATGTGCGGAGGCACCGAGCAAACTCAAACTCAAACTCCGCGAAAGCCAATCGGCCGTTGCAGTCTTGTGTGATCGCACGAGCAGCTGCCGATCGCGGCAGTTGCGACAAATCGCTCGTCCGGGAGAAAAGGCCGCGAGGGAATCAAAAGAGCCAAAGAGGGGAAAGGAGAACGCGCGGTATTTGGTAGCAGAACGCGCGGATAAATTTCGCGATATCCCGCGCGCAAGCGGAGGAGTCGAAGAATGAAGTGCTGCCCTCGGACGGTTTGTAGCACCGGCTTGGCGATGTGCAATTTTATTTATCTTTGGTTTATTTTTAAGTGGGGTGGGTAGCGCCGTCCTGGTGGATGGAATATGGGACTAGTATTGTCGAGAGGTGCAAAATAATGGGTTTGAATTGCGTGTGATTTTAATAAACTTGGGAGTTTTTTTGATCATTTTATTGTCCACCCTTGACAGAGTTTTTTAATTGAAACTCTACTTGAACGTTGACAAAACAATTTTTTCTCTTTTTTTGTTTTTGCAAAAGAATGGCCTTATTCACTTTATTTTGAGTTTTATTATGTATTTTGCCGATACTCCTTTTCAACATATTTTGTGGATTATATCAATTCTTTTACAAAAAAATAAAGATAAAGAAAAATATTTTTCTGCATTGTAGAATATCAATAATAAATTTTTAGAGTACCTGTGGATGATATAAAATATATATTCAGACGGTGTTATCAGTGAATTTTAACTCAAAATGATGTGAGTGAATCAAAATTAAAAAGAAAGTTGAAGATATTTGCGAGTGATAAATCTACAACATACGTTGAAAGAGAGTATCAGAATATATGAATATTTTTATATCAATTATGTTGAACCAGAATTTTAATTTTATTTTGTGCTAATTTGTTCGTTATACAGCTTAGTATTGGAGATATTAAATTATTTTCAACATATTTTCTTAACTTAGTTAAACAAATAACAAACTAAAAATAACTTTGTTGCTTTAGTATATATCGTCCGTTATATTGACTGAATGATATTTTATATTGACTTATTAAACAAAAGTAAGCGTTAGGTATATACATCGATTTATGTAAAATTCCAATTTATTAGCTGTTTATTAAGTAATAAAGAAAATTTTTAATAATGACGTTATAATTCCTACCAAAGTTTATTTAGACGTCAATAATAAAATAATATTATAAATGTTGATGAAAGCCACGTGGAAATCGTGGTATGGAAATTTACAGTTGAATTTCGATCTGTTGACTCACTATGTGGATCAAGTCAAATCAACGTGGATTCCAAATAAATTTAATTAAGGTCTTATTCTCTATAATTGTATATACTGTATACAATTATATTCTTTACAAAATTTTAATTTGATTTTTATATATCGCAATAACATGGTGATTTAAATTATGATGTCTTTTTTATTTCATGGATTATTTAATGATTTATAATCGTTTAATACGTCACGAATTCTAGCACTAAAATGTGTGATAACGGGTATAGTGCATTTTTTACACATAAGAATTGTACACGTAATTATTGTACACAATTTAGCTTTGGTCAAATATATCTATCAATGCTAAATTGTGTACAATAATTTCGTGTATAATGCTTATGTGTAAGAAACGCGCTATGCCTGATAACGTAGAAAATAAAGTCTCGATTTTTTAAACTAGCGACAGAGACTAGCAGCTGCCGCGCTCTATATGTATATAGGTGTTATTGTAGAATGAAATATTTTATCAAGATTTCATTTAAATAAATTTTTGTGGGTCAAATGCATAATGACATAAGTCCAATTTTTTTTCATCTTTGAGATATTATTGATAAAAGTTTTTATTTTCCATTTAAACTAACGTTAAAAAAAATTCAATTCATAAATTTGTAGATACAGTCACTATTACTTTTACATTTTTCTGATTTTTTGCGTTACTATGTGTAAATATATTATGTTAGGGTATCAAAAACGTTCAAAATTGAATTTTTTTAGAAGGTGAACCGTTCTACCGGGAACCCACTGATTTTTAAGGTCTGAAACCTCGCACACAAACCCATTGCTACTCAATGAACTACAAGTAATATTTGAGTTTCATCTAAAAACAAGTATTCAATAACTTACACCACCTTGAGATTGAAATTTTAATTAAAAAAGACTCCTTTTTATATTGAAATCACCTATTCTTATTTGTTATACTTAAAACTACATGGTAAAAAGTTCCCTGTAAAAATAATATTCTGAGAATATAGGAGATTATGAGACTTACTATACTATATTCTCAGTCTAGCTATATCGACGTCCCAATTACGAAGACTAGCACATTTCAGATTTCCCAAAAAATCCTAGTTCTTGACAGGAATTTCCTATCAAAATTAGCAATTTTAAAAATTTGAGTCAAGAAGTATAATTTTCTTGGAGCAGGATCTAAGAAAGTGTTAACCCTAAGAACTGCTATTTTTTTTACAAGAGGTCATTAAAAAGAACTACGTGTTCTTGAGAAATCTGAAATGTGCTAGTCTTCGCAAGGTGCGTCGATACATACCATAAAATTAGTAAATTTATATACCCAATTTTGAAAAGTTTAAAAAAACTCCCGACAGTACTCTACCAACCACCAGGTCGGCGCCACCCATCACTTACCACCTCGCACTACCACCAGTCCACCGCTATCCTCCTCTCGCACGTCCGTGTGCCGAGTTGGCGGCTCGCCGCTCGCGATCATAGTCGTCAACGCCGTTGGAATTCCAATTCCGCGCATATGCATATCTATCTATATATCGCCTCCGCGAGCCGCACTCGCCCCCTCTCTCTCTCTCGCACACTTCTCAGATAACGAATCTACAACAGCAGCGCGCGCGCGCGCGATCGAACGGCGGCGCCGCACTTCTTCCTGCATATATCCACGTCAGTGCTGCTGCTGCCAGTAGTGCAAAGTGTCCGTTCCTGGTGCGATTATAAGGAGGGGTTGTGTGAGGCCCGCGCGCGCGCGAGTGCAAAGTGTGCACTTGCTTGGCTGGCGCACACACGCGCGTGTCTGTGTGTGCGTGTCTTATTTGTTTATTAATTAAACAGAAAAGGAGAGGAGGGTTGTACCGGTGGGCACTGGAGTGGTTTTTTGTTTTGTGGTATGTGCATGTGCGGGCACGGTCGGTGTTAATCGGGATTTTCGGAGTGCGGTTGGAGTGAAGATTTGGTGTGAATTTTAGCAGCAGCGGGAGCAGGAGCAAGAGGAGAGGATCGTCGGTGTTGACGATGTGTCTCCGGGCGGAAACATGAAACTTTGCGTGTCCCACGTCTACTGGATGCTACTCTTCACGTCCGTCGTTTCTAGGTGAGTTCTGAGCGAGTGCAGTGGTATGGTATGCAGGAGTGCGAGGAAGGGAGTGTTTTCAATTTGGGGAATATTTATGTGTACGTGCGAGCACAGAATTGCGTCAGTTGGCTTTTTGGGCATTTAATCAAGTGCGTGGTTTTTGATTTCTGAACGAGTAGGAGCTATTATAAGTGTGAATTTTCTGGGGTTCGCAGGGGTGGAATTTCAATCTGTGCGACTGGGCTTGTTTATTGCGCTCTTCTTTGATTCGAGGGTTTCACAACAATGGACAATTAAAAATAGATGTAAA
Organism: Gastracanthus pulcherrimus; assembly: GCA_949152435.1. Taxonomy (NCBI): domain Eukaryota; kingdom Metazoa; phylum Arthropoda; class Insecta; order Hymenoptera; family Pteromalidae; genus Gastracanthus; species Gastracanthus pulcherrimus. The sequence continues at coordinate 201,725,599 of OX424572.1, forward strand.
CCTGTCCCTTGGCTGGTGGATTTTGTTCATATTTCATTTTTGATGCAGCGGCTATATAGGATTGACTATGCGTGTAGGTAGAGAAATCTAATGAACGATTGTTTGTTCAAAATAAACACCTTGCGGTACTTGCAGGCTAGAGACTGTTTGTCAACATGCGGGAGACAGTCATGTGCAATTGAACAAATATATGCAGAAGGATATTACGTTTCTTCAAATGCTTGATGAATAAGTTTAGTAGGAATGAATGAGTTTGCTTGATTTTGATTGGCGTGGAGTCATCGCTCTGAATACAAATGACACAGCAATATTTATCAAATAAATACTTTATAATGTAGATGCATGGATGATACAGAATTTAAATGCCCTTATTTTGTAAAATAGAAAAATTTTCATTGAAGAACGCGCATTACTAAAATTTACGGTTAATTTTTCTTTGAATTTCAGTGCACTTCTCTTTCTAATCGTTGCTTCGGAGAGCATACAGAACAGTAAGTTCATTGGTCCGGATAGAAATCAAGCTTTTACAGAAGAAGAAAATGTTTCCTTCGTTGAGAACTCCAAGGACCAGTATGAGTCAAATGGCCAAACAAAACCTAGCATTAAGATTTCTTCCCCCTTGAAGACTAAAATAAGGGAACAAAATTTTCAAGTAAGTGTAAATATAAAAATCATTTAAAATGTTGTACTTCTTTTAATTCATAAAGTATTGGAAAATTAAATGAAACTTGAAATTTTATTGACATCCATTTCTGAAAAATCTTTTTTTAATATGATTAACCTTAACGGGTTGAGCGCTAACCATGAAATTAGGTGATTTGTCTTAGGTGCTAGGGGCAAAATTAGGATAATTTTGAAAATAATAACAAGTTAATATTGTATATGATATTTTGCATACTTTAGCATTTTTACAACGTTATTCGTTATTTATATATTTCAATGTTTGTAAAAAACCAGCATTATATCAGCAGGAATACTGTTAGTTAATTCCTGCTCCATTCTAATATTGTTGTTTTAAATATTTCATTAACCACTTGTGACCATGTAGCACCTGAGAAAAGAAATTCATAGTCATATATCTTTCTCTTTAAAGACACTTCTTAGTCTTAAAGTTTTAAAATATATCTTTCTTAAATGACACTGAAATTAGCCGGAAAAAAGTTATTCAGGTATCCTAAAAATTAAGTTTAATTCTATTAAAAAGGCAACACAGAGACTTTATAATTATTCAATAATTTATGAAAATACATCAAATTTGCATTTTACGTAAGTGATAAAACAGGAAAAAATCGAAGAAACTGTGGAATTTCCTGATACCCTGGCTAACTTTTTCCTGGATAATTTTTATCTCATTTTTCTTAAGAAATAAAAGTTACTTATTATTTATTATTACACAAAGTAGCAAAAAATACAGTTCATTATTACTATAAATCTATATTATAATTACTATAAATATTACTATAAAATATTTTTAATCATTTTTAGGATACCCAAGCACCTCTCTCAGCAAGTTTTGATATCTCCAATAAGAACGAAGAATCCAAGATTCCAGAAGAGATAGAAATCCTAAAAGAAAGCTTGACCCAGCAACCGAATCTATCGCAAGGGTGAGTTCTTTCTCAAAAAAAACCAACCTCCTCCCCCTACACAAATCTACTCCGATCTCCAACCAGATTCACCCAAACAATTCTCCAAGCAAGTCGCAACTGAATGAATCCCACACTTGCATACACAACGAATATAGACCACCCAGTTCCTCCACTCTGTTATTAACTCGCCGTTAAGAAAAAGTCGTAACGTCTTTTGTAACAGCGGTCAAGTTATCGCGACCGATTAAGCCTCTCCGACGTTTACAAATAACGTGTACGTATACGGCGCATTGTTAACGCGGCAGATTGTATTCGAAAGGCGCGCAGAGCGAGAAAACATAACGCCTATAAAGTAATCGCCTCCAGGGCTCGCGCTGCGCTCGCTAAACACTTTGACGTCAGTGCAATTAACCTCGCTGTTGTAGAGTCTTGGAAACCCTTGGATGCTCGTGTTTGGGTCCGCGTGCAGGCGGCGGTGTGTCTAGGTCGCGAACGCGCGCGGCGAAGCCTTGCGGTTTTTAAATCTATCGATTGTGTGCTGCAGGCGACGGCTGCACATAGGTAACTATGCGGATCGGATTAAAGCCGTCTGTCTGCGAATACGAGACCCTGATGGTGCAACAATGCGCTGCCGGCGCGGTTTGAATACTTCCTGTTGCAACGCGAGTAGGTAGTGGGTATGTAGAATTGGAAAAGGATTTTTCAAGTGTGATAGTGATTGTAGGGTAATAATGTTTGTTTGTATTTTGTGGTGGTGGTAGATTGGGAGAGCTTTGAAAGTAATAGAATGAAAATGGTTTAGCACTGTTACGACGTGATTTATCACTTGTTTATTCTTTGGGTTATCGTTCAGAACTGTACTGAATCAGTTCATTTAAAAATTTTGTAAACTCTTGCAATCATTTATTACTCATGATTCCTTAAATAATAAATTTACAATGATTATGAACGTGCGTAATATTTTTGATACAGTTTACATATCGAACAAAAAAGTTATCACGTCAAAAGATTTGACTAATTTCCTTTCCGTAAATCTTATATTGGTAAAAAGCAACTCACTTTACATACATATATTGAAATAATTTAAGAAGCACCAAATAATGTACGGTATACATGAGTACCGCGTAGCATCAATCGTATTCAGAAATCGTGAAAATTAGGAATTTTTCGCAAAAAGGTCGTATTTTTTTATACTACTAGATTTCTGTATTTTACGATTTTTTTCAAGTTGAAAAGTTGATTAGATATCTCTCTATAATTTGCTCGTAAGCTACAGACAAACATCTGTAAGCTCAAATAAAGAAAGTGAAAAAAAACTTAGATCATAAATAGATATTTTTTTTTGAAAATGATTTTTCGAATTTTTAATTAATTAAAAAACACAAACCTGTAAGTTAGGGAAAAGATCACAAAAATAAATATAGCATATCAAGACATTTTTTTAACATTTTTTTCCGTAATTTAGAAATAAAAATCTGTAACTCATCAAGAGATATTTTATTTTGAAAATTAATTTTCGATTTCCACTTACTATGCGATGAATCGCGCGGAAGTATTTTTTTTATCAGACGAGGCGATTTCTTTTGCATCATCGTCGTCGGCGCGAGATAACGGATTTGTCATCGAGTTTCGGCTGAAGAGGTGGAGTACGGATCAGTAGCTAACGGAAAATGCATTGCGTTTCCGGAAATGGCGTTTCAAGTTTTAATGATTTGCTTAATGGCAATGAGCGAAAGAAAATTTTAAGTGGCTCCACGACTAGGTTAATGACGAAAACATTTTTTATATTTTTTATGTGAATATTCTAATATTAAATAAAGCGAGTGCGCGTCAATTTGTAAAAAGTTGTAGCTCTAAACAGCATAAAATATCTATTTTTAAAAAATTATAACTGTTGAACTTATTTGCAATTTGCAGTTTGGAATGCTGAATGCACTAAACAGTTTTAACTTTATACGTTTAAAGCGTCTCAACGTTAGATAATGAATAAGTTTATCTGAAATTCAACACGTGTAAGAAGAACTACTTAAAGTTTAATATATTTTATAGTTTTATTTAAGAGTATGTAATTTAATTTCCATTTTTTCATTTCCTGAAAGTCGTTGCTTCAAGATTTCCTCTTTAATTAAATTCTAACTACTCACACTTTAATATATTTTATAGTTTTAACAGTACTTTTTAATTTTGTATATCCTCATTTCCTATGAAAATCTTTGCTTCAAGATATACTAAAAGATTAATCAAAAATAAACTTGATTACTGTGAACCTTGTTTAGAAAATTTAAAAGGTACAGAATCTAAATCCATTACCAAGAAAATTTAAAAATCCGGTTAGCTTTCTTTAGACAAGATGACAAATGGATGTATACGTACTTGTCTTACCATATCCGGCTTACTCTACTTATTGTATCCGTATTTCTCTTAACTCTCGCCAGAGAAAATAAGGTCAAGTTTTTTTTCAAATTCATTCTGTTTAGTATTGTTTTTGATAAACTAATTTAGAAAATTGTAAGTTTATCTCTTGAAGGTATAATTATTAATTATCTAAAGAGTACACAAGTAAATAATCACATATTTTCACACGTTTGTAAAATGATGTATAAAACAACTATAACTTTTATTAACAGACGTACACTTTCTTTTGAAATTTTCAAATATATTATCTATATTATAGAATTCTTATGTAGAAATATTTATCGACATTTTTTTATAAAATCATTATTTAAATAATAATAATATTACATCAAGTTTCATATAAATTTCTTTCATGTACTGTTTATATTCTACATGATATATATTGAAAACAGTAATTATAATAACAAATGTTTTCGATTATAATGGTTGTCTTTTTAACATTTCATCGCGTCGAGCCTGAACATATCGTACGACTTATTTCTCCTATTGTGTGTCTTATATCGTATACGCAGGCCTTTGATGCTGCAAAACAGATAACGACGCCAATAATTGAAACAATCTTTACGATAATGATTCTAGCCATGTATATTTAAGCATTTTTTGCGTATTAAAAAAGAGTAGAACACACTACGCGATACGTAGTTATCTACTGGCGCTAGCATAAGTGTCGTAGCCCACACTTTTACAATTAAACATACAATTTATAAATGTACATACAAGAAAGTACGTAATAAAAGAGTAAAAACATAAAAGAAATTATGAAACTTAAACTTTATTTGCACAATACTTCGCATCGCTTAAAAACATTATTTTTGTATTTAAAAATGAAAAAAGAATATTATGGCGTAATATTCCCCAGTACAAGACTATGAAAATTCAAAATTATTAATTTTAAAAATTGTCTTTTGACTTTTATTATTACATTATATATGGGTATTCAACCTATATATACTTATGCATTCTCAAGGTATGTAAGGTGAATGTCTTTATTTCTGCTCACTTAGCATTATTTCGAATTACTTAACATTATTTTGGTATTATGCATATTTAATAATTTTCTATCAATAATTACATAACTATTTTGAAATGATCGAACTAAAATAATATATAACATTAGATAAAAAATAAACAAATTTTTTTCTAATATCGCATATATGCATTTCTCCATTTCTACTCACGAAAAATGATTTTATAATTCAATAATTACTATTTATACTTTATAAAGAAAATCCCATCGATATAATTTGTTTCTTTTGTATTTTTGATTTAATGTTCTAAATGTAACAAATTGCACGTATAGAAAGAAATTAATTGTAGCAGATGATTATAAATAGCCGAAATATAGGTTCGTACCTATTTTTTTCGTGATTAGAATTAGATATGTTCAGGATTTGCTGATTATTATTATTTTTTTTAATTAGTTGTAGGGTACTTAAAATTACTCTTTGGCATATATTCCAGATAGTTAAGCCATTATTAAAAAGGTAATAAATTTTGTTTTAATTATCTGTTTAAATAACTTTTTTCTCAAATTTTCTGTATCTTGGTCAAGGCTTAAATGATTAGAAATAAGGACTTTCAACTTAGCAACAATTCTTTATAATATGAAAAATTTTCCGTCACTCAAGTTATCAAAAAAAAATCTTTTGGTACTACCTGCACCGAAAGTATGCTTTCTCGTGCATATAAAACGGGCAGAAAGTGCGTTGCATTTTCGCCCGCTTCATATATGCACGAAAAATCACCCTTTTCAGTACAGGTGGAACAAAAAACAGCGCGTGCACCACGTGTGAAAGGTGATTAACGCTCGCACCGGTTGCAGCCCTTGCCTCGACTCGGCCTGCAACGCGCACTCGCGACACAATCGCCTACTTTCCGCCCTTGATATACACAATATATACTACTACATTGAGTCGTCACAGTATTTGCTCTGGGGGTCGCGATAAAGTCGCTCGACACTCTTGCGACACCGCTCGCAAAATACATCGCACGCGCGCGCTTCCTCGTTTTATTATGCGTACTTGTACGTCAGCAGCGTGTCCAGGGCGAAGGTCAGCGAGGCGAGTATGGCGAAGATGCCGCTGGGCAGTAGCTGGTCGAGATACTGCTCCGGTATTATGTCGTTCTCGTGGTTGTTCAGCTCGACGAGGAGTATGACGCCGGCGATGCAGCAGAGGATCGCGGCCACACCCGAAAAAATCATTAGCTGCAAAAAGCACACGCACGGAGACGGGCGAAAATAGATTAGGAGAGTCTCTCTCGTTGCGGTTTATTGTGGGTATACTTTGGGTCGTGGACATTTGACCTCGCGCGGTCTTTGCTCGGGTTCTTCTTGCTTTTTGCTTTTTCATTGGGGGAATTGCGCTCGGCCCTACACAACGTGGGATGCTGTAAGCCGATTTTAATTAAATTGTGCTTTCAGCAAGAACGTGCTTTATAATCTTTGTACTTAAGATGAAAATGTCATTTTTATTAGGTATCGTAATAAGTTGTAATAAGAAAGATATATTTTACTTTTCAATATTGAAGACCCTTATTCAAGGGAAATAATATGTTACAAGGTGAATGTCTCAATTTCTACTCACGTCCTTAATTCTACTCACTTAGCATTTTTTATATTATTATGAATATTATATTTGTTTCTGAGCCACCACAAATCTCTCGAAAATGGTAACTTAATTAAAAATTATATTAAGTATTAACGTTAGATATCTATACAGCAAAAATTCTAAGTGAGTAGAAATTGAAAAATTAATCTGGTACCGCAGTGCTTTGCAAAAAAACCGTAAGTCATGGAAATCGACTTACGGTGTATTCAAAAGGAAATTTATTTTAAATATATGTTTTTAAGTCGCATTTTATATTCTGCTTTACTTTTTAAAAGCCATGTATGCCGAGACGAAGCTCGTCATACGGTATTTTTACGAAGAAACTACGACGTACGGTTTTGTTTTCGCATGAAAAAAAGCTATACGGGAGTATATTTAATGTATTTATAAAAAGTTACTACGTACATGCAATATTATTATTACTTTATTATACATTACTTTTTTTACTACTTAATAAGGGGGTATGGAGCAATTTTTAGATCGCCAAAAGATTTTTGTACGCTGTGAGCGATTGAGATATTATAAAATCACATTTTTGGTGGCACTTATAAAGCATCTTGTTGTTTCTATATAAGTTGGGATACCTTAATTTGACAAAAATTCTTGTAAACTTACATGATATTACCTATGTATTTAAAAACAAGAAAATATACTGCAGAGGTTTAAAAAAAATATATGGTACAATTTTCTCCAAAGGTTATTTAATTTTAATACAGTGATATGTATTGCGTCAATTGGTATGATTCAAAGTCTGAATGAATTAAGTGATACTGTAAAATCTCGAAAATACGTGTGAATTTCGATAAATGCTGAATGAGCAAGAAAATGTAGTACGCGTTTGTACAGTTACATTGATAACACCGGACATTCACTTCTCTTATCTATACTTTTAAAATGAGATTATATACTATTCCCATTTTAGAGATTGTAGAACACTTTAATAGCGCAATTGTTCGGTTACGTTCGCTTTTAACATGCAAAATCCACTCAGACTTCGCGACCTAGTTCACGTTCCCCCAAAAAGCTTTTCTTTTCTTTAGCTTTACTATAATGGATTGAATTGAATTGGGTACTTTGAAACGATCGATTGTCTTTCCTTTAATTAAAAGTCTTTTACTCACCATCTTTTTGGGCAGTTGCTCGCGGAGAACTTGGGAAAGTACAAGGATAATGTTTATCATCGTGAAGCCATATAGCGATGTGAATACAATTGCTCCTTCAATATCGGTAAAATTGTTGAAGAAGTTTCTTCGGATTTTCATGTCGTTGAATGGATAGTCGGACAATCCGATGGCAATGCAGCAAAGTATCTGAAAGCGATGTCATTATTTAATGCCTTACTTTCACTTTATTTACTGTTTTATTGAAAATTAATATTGCAAAAAAATTATTATTCTTTCATAACTCTTTTATTGATTTTAAAATACGTTCTAAGATCATTTGCCTCGTGTAAAGAATTGTTGGTATTAAAATATAAAGAAAACGCTTGAAATTAGTCATTCTAAATACTTTTATTATTATCAAATACTCTTGAGACCCGTAAAACTTATGTATTTTTTAATTCCCTTTCAAACAGAACAACGGTCAAAGTATATATATATATATATATTATAATAATATAAATTAAAATATATTTTACATAAATATAATCTAATAACATAACTGCGAATTAGATGAAGCATAAGAGCAAAATATCGTGAATTACCAAATTACATAGAATCATTGTAGCACTATATCAATGTTCTGCCTTGCAAAGACAAGTGGGCCTAAGGACACTACACATTTTACAATAATTCTGATAAAATATTTTTTTTTCAGATTAATAAGTTAAATATGTTGATCTACTTTATACTCATTTCAGTGATTCGTATATTAAGTCATAGAACTTAAAAAGTACGTACTTTTTTAACACGTTTGAACTTTTAACTTGTAAGATAGACACGCTAATATTATAAGTAATGTAACTCTTAAATTATGTACATTACGTTGACATTTAACTTAATAATAAAGAAAAGAAGTTCAAAGAAATTTCAGTGCTACTTTTTTGTCACAAATATTTGAAGTGGAGGTTCTCGGTATTTCAGTCACTGTAGTTCACCTTGCAAGGACTCGGCTGTCCGTCTTATTTTAGTAACATTAAATTTATTTTTGCACAGATACAGCAAAAAACTTCAAACTTAAAAATTCCTCTTTAAAACAGGTTAATTTATCAAGATCACACATGTACTGACCACTTCAACAACTTTGCAGACGTAGAAGGTCGTTTTCTTCGGATCCTTCGACACCATTTTCACGAAATCGTCCTTAATCCTCTTGAAGTCGCTCGGTCTCGCACTTTCCTCGGCCATTTTTCTTCTCAAAAATTTTCCTCCACGAAAAAAAAATTAAAAAAAAAAAACGTTCACTGCGTTTTGCCAAGCTTTACGATCCACTCGTGTGTCCCCGTGTGCACTCCGTCTTAACTTTGACCAACTGAGAAAGTCAACTTCTTAATGTAATCGTCGAGACTGTCAGGCTCGTAATGAGCCCCATTGCAAGATCCCCACTTTTGTGGCCTTAAGTGCTTCATTTGATTCGCAATTGTCATAATTCATAATACTCGGGACACCTACTTTAGGTTGCGTGATGCCCCCAACGCCCGTCTTTTATTTTCGTATCGTAGTAAAATGGCTAAATTCTTTTTAATTCGTGGCCTCATACGCGTTAATTCGTCAAGGTGCTGATCGAGTTTAAAGGAGAATGCATATTAGGGACAGAAAAGCGTCACTATGGTTTTGCAAATTTCTCAAAAATATTTAAAAAATTTGATAGCTGAGCAAATCTTATACAAAAACTTTAAACATTAGTGCTCTTCTAAATTGTGAATTTCTAAAGGTATTTGTCCTGTTTCCTGATAAAACAGATACTTATAGCAGATTTTAAATAATTTATTATTTTAATTAAAAAGAATGTATTCTTTAAATGTCTACCTTAATTGTAATCAACGCGTATAACGTAGTTTAAGAAAAAGTACATGAATTATTTTTTTTTTGTTTATTTTAATGACACATTTCTTACAGTAGCATGTCTTTAATCATTACAAGAAATTGTAACATATTTGTTATACCAAAAGCAACTATTTCAGCTCTTATTCAATGCTGTGCTACTTTAGATTGATCAATAACAGAATTTTAAACTATTATATTCTGTGTAAAGATGTGCTATTTAGTGTTTTTTTCTTAACTGCGTAGTGAGCGTTGATTGTAATTGAAGTATATTAAATGATACATTATTTAAAACTAAATAAGTTACGTAAGCTCTGGTATAAAAAGGCAAGGAATCAAAATTTGATAGAACAGTAATCTTAAACAATACACCAAAAACGTAATATAAAACCGTTAACTTTTACTTGAAGAAAAACGTTTCGCTAATTCAATTAATTAATGTTACCCATGAACATCTTGTAATCAGAACAATGTATCAGCCAAGTATGAAAGATTGTTATGTCAATTGTTTGTCAAGTCTTCCTTATAGTGCCCTACGAATGCGATGCGTAGTTTAGAGCAGAGTTAATGAGGCTGTTGACGTATTTAATTCGGTGCTCAATGTAAAGTTATTCTGTATTTGCATTGTCTGCACCGTCTCCCATGACTTTTATTTTCGGCAATAATTTAAAATTCTCGATAACTTTATTTCAATCTCAAATATGTAAATTTTGTTTAATTTTACGTCAACCGAATGTAATTTCAGCATAGTTGTAAGTGTATTAAAATACATTGTACAAAAAATTAGAATACACCTCATTTGCGACGACAACGAGCAGCCACGTAAAAAATAAAGTGTTAATTACAGAAGCTTATATCATGAAAAAAGTTCTTTGATCGTACATATGTAAAATGGCGGAAGATTTAAATACGGGAATAAAGACTTTAAGAGTGACCTAAAGGAACCCAAAGTAGAGCACAGGAATGTTACGACACCCACCCACATTTATCTAATTGAAACTCTTAGGTCTTTGCTGCTATTAATTGTGGCTGTCTTTCTGAATTTATCAAGTTCCGTCCCCTTTCTTCCTCTTTCTTTTATTTGATAAATGGATTGGTATAATTAAATTGAACGATGTTAGATATTATATACCATTTTTATAGCTCAATAAATTCGAATGAAAGTAATAAACTACGCTCTACAAATTCTTTTTATTAAATAAATAAAGAATGCTTTCATATAAAAGGAAAAAAATACAGTACACACGGTTTGTAAATATTTTTATAAAGGCTGTTTACTTTACACCCTTGAACTCTAAAGCAACGGCCGTAAAGAATTAACATTGTATATATCGACTTTCTTTTTATTCCACCACGTGTATCGATTATTTGCCTCCCAGCAAAAGGAGAATCCTATATTATCTTTCGGACGTCAGCTGAAGAATTAATCCGCGAACTGCGACTGTGAATACAGCAGCCGATGTCCGATATCGCTCTCTCTGGAAAAAGAAAAAAATCCGTGCACGCGCGCGCATTGCCCACGCGTTTCGTCTACCGAAAGTTATTTTTAATCAAAAGCGCTCGTAGATATTGCTTTTGCCGCCGCGGCGCCTCGTGTTTTTTTTCGTGGTGCAGCAGCACACATTATGTATGCGCAGACTGGCATTTATTTCCTCGATTTGAGCGCGTCCTTGACATTATTATATTACGCAGTTGCTGCATGCTCTAAGTTTAATATGATATTTTTTATCTGTTTAAAAGTGTAACAAGAAGAATGGGTATAACGAAATATTTCGTGAATTTATTATTGGTACAGATGGTTAGCTTGCAATAGACGTAGTTTGGCTATGTTGAATTTAGTGAAGTTAATACAGGATTTTGAAATTGAATTTTGGTAAAGATGCTCTTGACTCTTATTAATAATATTTATAGTAGAAAAGTATAAAATTATCCCGTATAAATATGCATCGTCATTAATATGTGTTGCTTTTAAAATACATTTAAATGAAATATGTGTAAAATTATTTAATCCATTTATAAATAAATTATTTGATTTTATAAAAATTAAATAGATATAGAAAATACTTACCAATACTATGTACATAATAAAATAATGTTTACATTAGATTTTGCAAGTGTGTTTGGCATCATTTAAGTACCCTTTTGCCCAGATCTCATGTTCGCACAGCAAAAAGAAATTTTTATATAGAGATATAGTGGCATAATTTAATAGCAGATTAAAAATAAATTCTGGCGCAAATAAGCAAATTAGCATGTTCATCCAAGCCAAATATTATTTATTTCTTACATCGTTTAACACGGCGAGCATGTATTTAAAATATAATTAATCACAATTAATCATGTGATTTTTAATTAAAATTTAGTTATTTTTTAGTTTAAGACATATATATGTATTGAAGTGCCACAAGTACTGTCTGCAAAATTTTAACCCAGTAGTTTAAAATATGTAATGCGAGAGGGATATCTATAAGTGATGAGATTAAATTTAGGAAAAAGTATATTTAAATGAAATGCCTCGAAATTTATTGGAGATATATATTTATAATTATTTTTGTACATTATTTCATGCGATCCATATTTTGTTGTTATAGGAACAACGTTACAAAATGCAATATCAAAACATCCAAGTGCTAAATGTAAAATAGTACCATGGTCTGTTCTAGAATTAAAAAGTAACAGTATTTTATATAAAAAGCTGTAATCTATTTTATTTGTTTGCAAATTGAAATCCCGTGTATTTACTTTCATAAATTACATACTTCAATTCGACTTTGCTATAAAATGCATATGTTCATATTTTTAATTTATGACGCCAAAAGTGTTCCGTGATTTTTTTTGTAAGCATTGTAAATACAATGATTTTAATGATCTTATATATTCCAAGTAAATTGGATTAATACAATAAAAGATAATCGTACTTTGAAACTAAATTGTACACTGAAAATGCTTCGGTGCTTATATAAAATACGCAATGATTTTGAAAATTATCCATGTACATCTCTGTAAAGACTGCAAAGTGCATAATCCTCTGTTCTTTTAGTTCCTTTCAATCCCACAACGCATTGGGTAGAGCAGGGCAATCCCTTTTAAGCTTCAGAAATAATTTATTTTGATATTCTAATGATTAATAATCCACAGTTAAAAATTGTAATACTTCTGATCCAAGAAATATTGTGTATTAAAAATGTTTTATTTACACTTTTTGTTGATTCACAAGAGGTTTTTTTTGCTGTTTTGATAAATTAATAAATTACACGAAATGAAAAGAAAAAAATATTAAATATTCCACAATATTAATTATTATGAGACTATCATTGCATCGATACAAGCTGTAGGTTTTCTCGGTATTCCCCCGATAGATTAGACAATGCTAATGATCACGAGAAAACTTTTTAACAGCTTATATTTCCAATAATCTGTATGTTTACGTAAATTTCCTTGTAAGAATTCACAACGTGAATATAACATTAATTATGTATCTTAATAAAAATCCGAACGGTAGAGAGTAGTCGAAAAGAAACTGTTTTATTTTGAAATCTAATATACTAATAATAAATGGTAACGCTTTTTTAGTATGTTATTATCTACAATTTGTGAAAAATGCAAGTGCAAAGTGCCTTTATTAAAAATTAAAAGTTATCAACATTTTCAAAAAAAGTTCATTTCTTTTTAATTTTGTAAATTTACAATCAAAGCTATCATACCTTTGTACATATGTCTGAAGTTTTTACGTTCGCGTATTTTTAAATAAATTCATGATATTGTTACGTATGAAAAAAGTGGATACGCTCAGCCCTAGACCGATGCTGCCACCGCAGACTGCAGTTTCTTATCGTCTTCATATGCGCTATTGCGTCACGCTCCGTGACAATATAATACATGTGTTGGATTTTTGGTCAATATTATTTAGAATGTATTTATGTACAGGATTCAATCCGGAAATTTCGAAGTAAAATTCTTCCGTGATTTGAATAAAATTTATGTCTAATTCTAGTGGATTATTGATAGTTTGTCGCAGAGTGTGGGGTCATACATGTGCGTTGCTTGATGGAAATACCTGAAAGTGTCAAAGATGCTTTTAAATTATAACTCAAAATGCCTCTTGTTTTTATAATATGCATAATGATATTACTTATCATCATTTTTATTATTTTATTTATTAAATCATTAACGATTGGTTTCTCGCCTAGAAAGCGTGCAATTATTAACACTGAAATAAATATTGCCACTGGGAGTAGGAAAACATAAATTTTGTTTACAAACATATTTTGACTATTTTAAGCGGTCATGTTTTTGTGGCTTCCCGGTATAATCGATAAATCAACTTTTTATGTTTCAAACGATATTAAGGTTTTACGTTTTTATTTTTCATTCAAACTAATGTTAAATAATTTCATAAATAGTAGATATGGTCACTTTTTTATACTCTTTCATTTTCATCTGAAAATATACTATGTATACATATAATAATCTTATATTCTCATAAGGATATAAAAATCGCTCAAAACTCTATTTTTTAAAAAGAGACTTTTTTGGTTGCGTCGGGAAGCCCCAGATTCAACTCTGGTAGAAAATTTGACTCCATAATCATAAAAACCAAGTTTTTCTACTTCAGAAGCAAGAAAATCCAATCGTCACATCTACATACAGCTACTCTCATAACTATAAGAAATCAAACTATACCCGCACCCCCTTCCCCTACATCTAGGACAAAAAGAAATTTTAAAATGTAAGGACTAATAATGTGATAACTTATTTTAAACAGAATGTACATACAGTTATAATTTTTGTCATAAGTGATAAATAAAAAGTACATCTATCTATCTATCTATCTCAACCCAGAAAGCAAACTAACCCTCTAAAACCCTCTCCCCCTCTCTCTTCCGCAGTATCTCCGACGGCGGCCAAGCGGTGGTCCTCACGCTCGTCGACACGGCCGCCGGTCTGCAAAGTCTGGCCTCCGGCCGGGCCGACTTCCTCTCCAAGTCGCCCAACGGCAACAACGAGGCGAGCAGCAACGTCTCCGCGGCCGAGGACGGCCTCCTGCGCCTCTCCGGCCTGGATCTCGAGCTGGACGAGCGGAACGACACGGACGCGGCCAACGAGACCGAGGAGGTGGAGTATTACGAGGAGGAGGAGGAGGAGGCGCCAGCCGAGGGCTCGCCCGATGTGGTGGTGGTCGTGAGGGCCGAGCAGAAGAGCACCGCGACGATCAGGGACGAGCTGCAGGCTGGGAAGGACAGGAAGGAGCCCAGCGAGGAGTCTGAACATGTGAGATTCGAGGTTTCGTTGTGTGGAGTAAATTGGATGTTGATGGAGCCTTTGTTTTGGGGAGTTTTATTTCGAGCACTCGGGTCTTTTCTCAGTGGAGATGTTGAGTTTTTATGAGGGGTTGGGTTGTAACTTGTAGGACTGGATGTGAGTTAGTGTAAAGGCTAAATTTTATCATTAGATAGTAGTGTAATAGTAATGCACTCATAATTAGGTTGTCAATTCGAACATTATCGAAATACGTTCTCATCGATGAAGCTTTCATCGGATTTATCTGAAATTTGAATTGTTTAACGTCGGAATGCTAATGCAATATAAACTAGTAACGAAATAGTTGACTTTTAAGTAGGAAAAAATTATATTCATCTCTAAAATATATTACTTTTTATTTTTTGCTTCGAATAATATTGGATATATAAAGGTAAAAGTACCAGTGATTAGATGCTCAAGCCCAGTATTTTGACACCTAAACATTACGTTAAAAGTTTAGTATTTAAATTAATTAATATTTAAATATTCTTTATTTATTACCCAATCTCAATTCATAATAAATTGTGTGATTAATAGTTCTTGAAAAATGTGTCTAATGACCGGGACATGTCCAACCTCTGGGACGTTTATCTTAAACCATTATAATTTATTAAACTAATCCATTGAAAACTTCATCGTGAGGAGAATTTGCAAATTCGAAAAAAAGAAATATACAAACTTTGGAGCTGCAAACGTATAAACTATAATTATTATCTTTTACATAATAATTATTATTTTCTTGCATAACAACTTAAAGTTATAGATATAGTAAATATGCGTGTAAATTAAAAATGACGGTAAATTGTTAAGTATTTAAAATAATTCTTATTATATTACAGAGTTTACTAATATTATTTCTAGTCATTATAGATTTTATTAATTGCAGTGTAGAATTTATTATCAATACAAAATTATCTTTATTTAATGCACAGCTTACAAAGTGAAGTGGATTACATACCATTGTAATGATGCATTGATAACAATTTTCAAAGAAGTTTTATTACAGTCATATATTAAGTGATTTATTTATGAATCATAACATACATTTTTCGGCTTTATTATATGAATGAGTAAAGACTGAAATAGAGGCATACATCTATCCCCTATTCTTATAAGAAATAAAATGACGTCAGTTCTGAATAGTCCCTTAAATGAATGAGTAAAGGGAATTCTATTTCCTTTTATAATTTCTTATTCGTGTGAAATAGTTTTCTTCATCCACTGTAGTGACTTTAATCTATGCATAAAAATAGGAATTCATTATGATATTTGTCTTTAAATCTGAGCAATACAATCACTTTAATGAGGAACTGTTACATCGGACATTGTTATAGTTAAGGAGCACAACAACATGGATCTTTATTTCTTATCACTTTTAAAATTGCCTTGAATATACAGATACAGTGTATACGAATCAGTTTATGTTATTGAAAAGTTAACGGCTAATACTTGAATTTCATTTTTAAGTCACATAAATGTATAAACATTCATGAAAATATACGATTGACATTTTAGTTTCTATTTACTTGAATTAAATCAACAAGAAATTTGTAACAATGCTCAGCCGCGATGCAATTTCCGATGGACTCGCGCTCGAATGACTGCCCTCAAGTGATTGTTCTCTAGAAACACATGCTATAATTCCATATCTATAATTCAATAACTACAATTCATACAGTGAGAAAACAATATCGTAAAATATGATATCTTGAATTTTCTCATTCATATATATATATATATCGTAAAGCTAATTCGTTTCGATTCAATGTCGTAAAAATATAGACGTGTGATCTGCCCAGACTATTTCGTCAACTAGAAAATATTGAGCTATTTAAAAATGCATCTAGCTCTGAATAATTACGATATCGACACATAAATTTGTACGATACGTTGCGTGACATATCGCTTACAATTGCGACATAGTTTTCTCACTGTACAATACACTCAGAAACTTCCATCCTCCCCCAAAATCCATCACTCTTTATACAACCCTCATACCTCCCAATCTCACCAAGCCCATCGTCAACCCCACCACTAACCCCACTGCTCTTCTCTCTACTCCCGCTCCCCAGGACGAGCTCACCGAGTCCGAAGCCGACTCGCCCGACTCGCCCCCCGACCAGAGTCAAAAGAGCCCGACGTCGACGACGATGGCGCCCGACCTGAACGACAGTGCGGCCCGGGCGCGACTCAGCGCCGGCAGCACCGAGGACAGCGGCGCCGCGGCGATGCTCGACGGCCTCGTCACCCAGGGCCCCGGGAGCAACAGCGAGCCGCACGAGGAGATACCCTCGTTCAACGAGTGGGCGCAGAAGCGCCTGGAAGAGGCCGAGAAGAAGAAGAGTAAGGAGCTTTGTCGATATTCATATTGCACTGTGGGTTTGTGGGATGTGCACGGAGAGAATTTTCTAATAAAAATTATGACGAAATTCGCAGTAAAAATTACCGTGAATGACTATAAAGCTGGGACACTCTAACTTTCCGGCAGTTTTTATTGATATTTACGATAAATTTTACCGTACTGAAGGGTAAAAGTTGCCTGCCGCAGAGTAAAAGTTCCCTGTACGAATCTTAGAGAAAACCAAAATTTGTGGTAAAATTTGTATGAAATATTTTTTAAAAATCTGGATTTTCTTCCAATTGTTGTAGAAGTATCATTAATACTTAAATAAGTACATTTATACACATTTATATCTGAGGTAACCTAAAATGTGTACACGCTCAGTTGTTTCGTTTATCAGCTGTCTTCTTTTTCTCAATTCAGGCAAATTTTACCATTCAGTGCGGTAAAATTTATAGTCTGTGCGGTAAAATTTGTAGTCAATGAGGTAATTTTTATAATAAAATATCAGTAAAAAGTGCCAGAAAGTAGGAGTGTCCCAGCTTTATAGTTATTTACGGTAATTTTTACCCTGAATTTCGTTATAATTTTTATTAGAAAATTCTCTCTGTGTGGGGATTGGTGAGTGGAGTTCGGTTTGAGCCGATCGAGAGAGGATCGGAGCGCTTTGTGGGGAGATTATGTAGTCGATTTATTGCTTTGCGAATGGTTCTTTCATTGGTATAAAATGTTGTTACTGAGGAAATATAACAAGCTTGTCGATAATATTGTTTTTTATTGAAGAAAAATATTTATTTGAATCAATTCAAATTTATTCAAATTAATAATTAATATAAATGATTAAGAAAGCGTATTTGCAGTAAATATTTAAGGAGGTTCGGGGGTTTTACAAAAAATCGGAGAACGTAATGAAACTTACGCATATCATTGTTTAGAGAATCAAGATATTCCCGGAATTTTTTCTTTTCTTTTACATATGTTACATACAAGATATTCTACTTAAAAGCTTGCTCGTTATACATGGGCTCTTATGGAACTCAGCTATTAAAACAGATTGACGTAGGGTGCGATGTGTGTACAGAAAACAGAGAATGAAATAAAAAACTATGTACGTTATCGAGTAACTCATTACGAAGCTGTGTGCAAAATTTGAACGCGTGTCACCGCATTTAATTCCGAGTATTGAATGAAAACGTAAACAAAAAGTCAAGCTTGTTGGCTGTGCGAGGTGGTGCGCGGGGAATGAGGAGAGATCCTCCTTTCTCATCGCACCCACTGATACCCCCGAGCCTCCTTAAGAGGAGGTCGGAGCTATCCTGATTGGTGCAGATTTTACCTAACCTCAAAAATTAATATCATAAAAATAAAAATTTGTGGTCATTTATGGTACAAAAATGCGGTTGTCCGGTGGTCTTGTCATAATAATAAATGTTTATAAAGCTTCAAGCGTACATAATTGCGTACAATTTCGTAAAATAATGAAAAATACGGCGCGAGGTGAAGCTATCAGTAAGGCTAAGAAACGGTAAGATGACCATCACTTTTACCATTTTCCATTCGTCAATTGTAACAATATTTCATAATAAAAAACTTTTGAGGCTACTAATAAACAAAATTGCTGTTGTCCGGTGTTCTTTCCATAATAACAAACTTTTATCAACCTCGATTTTGATGTTACTATGTGAATTTTAGACGTATAATGAAAAATACGGCGCGAGGTGGAGGTCACAATGGTAAAGTTCGCTCCGACCTCCCCTAAGGAGGCAGGAGTGTCACTAGGTGCGGGGAATATAGGGTACTCCCCCTTTCCCCGCGCACCATCTCGCGATACAAGCTTGAGTATTTACGTTATCGTTGATTCTTCATAATTAAATGCGGTAACACGGGTTAAAATTTCGCATGCAACTTTCCAAATATTCACTTAATAAGTATGTAGTTTTTCATTATTGCCTCTGCATTTTTACATACATCGCACGCTATGTCAATCTGTTTTTATGACTCGAGTCCCATAAGAGCCCATGTATAACGAGTAAACTTCTAGTTAAAAGATCTTTAAAATTTATTTTTTTGTAACCTTTGAACCTCCTTAATAGAAATAATACAATATTTTATTGACCGATTCATTAAATCCTTTTTTCCAGGGAGATTTTTATTTAAATTTTATTTGTATTAACATTTTTTGAGATTTATAAATATTAACTATAAACTATTAGATATAAACAGAACGATGTAGTCCTAATCGTTAACAACGTTCACAGTTATAATTATTACAAGATTAATAATTAATAATTACCCTATAAATAAATAGTAATCAAAACCTGCACCATTATCGGTGTTTCAATAGTGAATATCATTTATTATTATGATTCTTCGAATTCAATGTCTTTGTAGACATTCAAACTTGTATAAAATGTGTACATACATTTATATACATCAAAAAGAGTTTTGTGCCGTGTCGATTTCGTTCGATAAGAAAATATATGCCCATAAAACTTTTATAAAAGTTTAAATTCATGAAACTATTTTTTAAAAATATATTTTAACTCTTGCAATATTTAAATATTTACTATAATTCAAAAATTCGCTAAAATGTTAAACCGTAGATTCTGTTTAGGAGATAACATAATTATTAAAAACAACTTCTCTCTATTTTTCTTTTTTTTTTAGACA
Organism: Gastracanthus pulcherrimus; assembly: GCA_949152435.1. Classification (NCBI taxonomy): domain Eukaryota; kingdom Metazoa; phylum Arthropoda; class Insecta; order Hymenoptera; family Pteromalidae; genus Gastracanthus; species Gastracanthus pulcherrimus. The sequence goes on from OX424572.1 coordinate 201,745,508, forward strand.
TAATTTACATATCAATGAACAAGTAATACCGAGAATAATTTACGTTGTAGAATAATAGTATGAAAACATATGTTATACCTTCTAGTATAGCTGAGGGGAAGCACTAGACTACAGTTTTCATTTATCACGGAAATGAAGCACTATATCTGCTATACATAGGAAATAGGCTTTTAATAGTTTATCACACATTTCAACTAGATCCAATGCTCATTTTCATTAAAAATTGTAATTTATATGCATATCAAAATAATGATAGTAAGCCATCATTCATGAAAAAAACCGATAAATCAAGAATGTTGCTTACGATTAAGGAGACCTCATCATAAGCAATTATCATTACATTGTATGAGAGTCTAAAATTAGTATAATATTGATAAACAAATACGTAATGAAACTACATAATACGTTACAAACTAAAAAGAATGCTTCACATTAACTTATGCGCGCAAGGCTAACTATTGTTAATTCAAAAATAGTCACTTATTGTTTATTCAAATACGTTACAATTAAACATTTGTTATATTATATTTTCAAGGCTTATATTTTTATGTCAACATATAATTTCAAATATTTAAAGAAATTAAAAAAAAAATTGTATATAAACTAAACTAAACTAAACTAAAACTAAATTGTTTATATTTATTTTGTTAAAGTACAATATTTATTCAAATTTTAGCAGATTAATGAAATATATATGAGAACGAAAAAATTAGTCTTGAAAAATTTAACCCCTTCAGTGACACTGACGCACCGATGCATCCAGACAAAACCTGGCCATAATGCATAACAGTGACGCTCAGGTGCGTCAAGATAACTTGTATTTATGTAAAATTATTTATAAATAAAATATAACTGAAAAAATAACTAAGTATACTTTACTGTATATCAGGGGGTTTAAGCATCATGGATTACGAATTTTGAACGAATTTTTTTCAAAAAGAACCTTTGCCCAGCTGCTTTTATGGCAGTACACTTTTAGCTCGTTTCGTCAAACTTTTTCATGTCACTTAAGGGGTTAAATTGAATGAAAATTTTAAAATTGTACACTTTCATCACACATTACGTGCTTTATAATACACTATATACTTTAAAATATTCACCTGCATACTTGCAACACTTAAGAATTTTTCACTTGCGAATCAGTGAATAATATGTACTGTTTCGTAACTAAGATTTTCGCAGCTCGAAATAGTTCATGTATATTCACCAACTCGTAACTGAAAACTTCACTAATTGAATCATTTGCATGCTTACTATTCACTGTCTAAATCCTGAATCTTCGCTAATTCAACTTAAGAGGAGGTCGGAGCTTTCATGCATTTACGTAGTTACCGACAATTTCGTATTTTTCAGTATTCTCATTCAATTTAAAATTTTTTTTAATTATCTCAGTTGTCCGGTGTTCCTTAGTAGATTGAGAACACCGGACAACGAAAGTTTTAAACTTTTACGATCAATTAAATTAGAATAATGTAAAATTCAATGCAAAAATCTGTAATCGGCTCCGACCTTCTCTTAAGGGGACGCCGGATATCTCTGTCCTTATCTAATTGAGTTTTCATTCATAATCTTAAAAGAAATCATTTTTTTTTAAATAATAGTTGTCCCCCCTTCGTTTTATAATAATCGAAATATATGTCAAAGCTGGGTTCATAGGATTGTTTGGTTTAGAGAAAACTTGACACACTATGAGGGCCAACTACGTGGAGATTAACCTTTACATAATAAGTTTGTCAAAGTTTTCTCGAAAGCAAAACAATCATATAAAACCAGTTTGGTCATATATTTAGATTACTATAAAACGAAGCGGAGACAACCATTATTTTTTCAGAAAAATGATTTCTCTTAAAATTATGAATGAAAACTCAATTAGATAAGGGCAGAGATATACGGCAGAGATAGCGTCCCCTTAAGCCTGCATCACATATATATCCCTTCCCACAAATCTTCAACCCCATCGTCCCCTTGCTCAATCCCCGCAGCATTCAAGCACCAATCGACCAACCCAATCCTCAAGTCTACAAATCCTGTTTGCAGCGCATCCGAACGCCTCGGTCCAGACGGCGAACGGCTCGCCGGGTCGCGGTCTCGGCGGCATGCGCGTGCGCTCCAAGAACTACGCCTCGCCCGACTGCGGCGCCAAGATCGTCGCGGCGAATCCGGAGTCGCGCAGCGCCCGCAGCGTCCTCGTCTCCACCCGCGACGAGTACATGCTCAACACCTGCACGAGCCGCGTCTGGTTCGTCGTCGAGCTCTGCGAGGCCATCCAGGCCAAGAAGATCGAGCTGGGTGAGCACGAGGATGAGTTGCTTTTTTGAGCGGATGATCGGAGGTTCGCGATACCGATCGTCAGGTTTATGTATTGTATTTTTTTATTTCATGAGAATGTGAGTTTTTCTTTTGGTATTTTTACAGTAAATTATGTGATAGGATTTAAAAAATTTGTTTCTTGGGCAAGGAAAGTTTTTTTTTGTATTTACTGTGTGGTTTTAAATTGAAAGGGCCCGTACAAGTTTTTACGTACAGGGATTAATTATTGGTAGTGATATGTTGCATACATTTTAATATAATGTAAATATGCATACAAATTTGGCAAATTTTAATGCTACCTAATAATAACGTTTTATTGATACACTCGGGTTTCTAGTAGTCTTGAATGTGTATCTTATACATTTTTTATTTACACAATTTAGCGTAGAATGATACAAATTATTTTATAGTACAAAAAAATGTATTGTTAATAGTGATTTTGGTGCTTATTTGGCCGTTGACGTATCAATATTTTACAGAATGAATGTTAATAATATTATTTATAATATATTTTAATTTGATGCTATAATACATCTTTTTTATTTTGCGAAAGATCTTCCTTAAAAAAGTGCGAGTTTTTTAACTTTACCGATTTTTTACTCAAACCTGTGCATTGTAACGTAAAAACTTATAAGAACCTTATCAATGAAAAATCGTTCAAAGAATAGAAAAAATCCGGATTCAAAGAATAAATTATTTAAAATTGTACGATCTAATTGTTAATAACAAAATAGATAGTTAAAAATATAATAGTTATTAGCATTAGAATTTATTATGTACCTCAAATCGGCCATCAAACTATACTTGGCACTTGAGACTACAATAAGAGGGGATTATTAATCACGTGGGCTTAGCGGAATGGATCAGGTGTTAGAAAGAGAAGGCTTTTCTATTGTCATGTCATTGTGTATCGTACAAGATAAAGCTTGTTTAAAGGTCAATGCTGCAAGTAATTAGCAGATGATTTTGCGGTTTATGTAACGCAACCAGCACTGCTTTCATTTTTTTTATTTAAACTAATTTGAATACTTCTCTACTTTCAATAGGGCGAATGAAAAGTTTCTTTTATTAAAAAGAGTGTACATGCGTATTTTATAACGTAAATTGATATTTCACAGGCTGACGAAACATGGAAATAATATTTCAGTTTTATCGAATTACGTCGGCGTTTTTGTCGGTAAACAATATCTTATAGTGCATACGTGAATATACTCACGTGTATTTCTAAGAATACTCTTTTCAACCACAAGATAATTTTAATCATCGACTTTTATGAAGCTAATACTTATGTTAAATTGAATTGAATGCCAATATATTTTAAGAGAAAGGAGATATCGTATAGGAAATGCAGTAAATTTTGTTCGTATGTAAACCACTGCTAATATAATATAATTTGAATATAATTCATAGATATTCATTCAAAAATAGTCATGTTTAATAGTGTCTAAACTGCCAACTATCTTTTAATTGGTTATTAAATGATAAATTTTCATTATTACATAAGCAAAACATTTTGTTGGCGTTTTAATTCTTGTGTATTTACATTGGAGATACAGAACAAGTTTTACAATATTATTTTTGTTTCAAAACAACATTTTATTTTAAAGTATTTTCCAATTATGCTATTTTATATTCTTCACCTTGCTACTTTACCCATATTGATTTTTTTAACCACACGATTTTAGCCGTCCTTTAAACTCTTTTATAAAGATGTATATTTTCGAAAAATTCTTAATCACGCAGCACTAAAAGAAAGAGAACCAAAAAAGTCACATCTCTCCCTCGTTCTCCCAAAATGACCTCTCTCCCCTCCATTTCCAGCGAACTTCGAGCTGTTCAGCTCCTCGCCAAAGGACCTCTCCGTCTACGTGAGCGATCGCTTTCCAACCCGCGACTGGACCCTCGTCGGTCAGTTCACGGCTCGCGACGAGCGCGACGTCCAGAGCTTCACCCTCCAGCCCCATCTCTTCGGCAAGTTCATCAAGCTCGAGCTGCACTCGCACTACGGCTCCGAGCACTTCTGTCCGATATCGCTGTTCCGGGCGTACGGCACCAGCGAGTTCGAGGTCCTCGAGACCGAGACCGAGACGGATGCCCACGACGATAGCCGCAGACGAGAGGCCAGCGCTGGAGGTAGGTTTTTCTTTTTTCTTGCAAGTGGAAAGATTTGGGTGGGGAGATATGGGGAATGAGCGTGGTGTCGTAAGAAGAAGAAGTGGTAGCTTGTTTTTAGTGTGGTGTCGTAAGAAGAAGAGATGGGTATCTTTTATTTTTGCGTGGTTCTATGAACTTTGGAGTGTTGCTTTTATATTTATGGAGAAATATTTGATCCTAACATTATTATTTGTTAAATTTTAATGCTTTGAGTGGCAGGGAATTATTTATTTCTGAACGCTTGAGTACTGAATGAAACAGTTTTCCTTTATTAATAAAAGAATTCGCATCAAATTTGAAAATTGGGTCATATTTATAGACAATTTTAGCAAAACTGTTTGAATTTCCAAAGGTATAGCTGGGCACGCGAATACAACATGAAATTAAATTTTTACTACGCAATTTTAAATATGTACTTAAATGAATAGAAAATGTCTAAAGCTTATTTAAAGTCACTGTAGAATGTATTCGCGTTTCTCAAATTCTGAACTAGAAGCATTGGATTGTGCATATTTATGATAATAGCAGGAAATAGAAAACAAGTACGGTAGTTTAACGCTCGACACGAAATAATACTATTAAAATAGTTTTACTTCGAGCACAAGTGTGACCTTATTATTACATAAGGAAATGGAAAACAAGTAAACAAACAGTGCGCAACATTTTTCAAATACTTATTTATATTAGATATAATGCAAAAAATCTCGAATTTAACCGTTTCGGTCAAAACTTCTTAATTTACTAAATTTAGTATAGGCTTTGCCGCATATTTTAAATATCTAAAACATGATTTAACTAAAATTTTTACTCAGGGTATGATTTGGTAGCCTTTATTAAGGTTGAATTCAAAACTCGACCTTATAACAATGTTATATCTGGTCAAGTAATACATTTTACATTAGATAGCATGCTAAATTGAAATTTTAAATGCGTAATTCTTCAAACTAAATTTCTCTAGTTTGAAGCTATGTATAACCTATCATAATAAACTTTTTTAATCGAAGCAAAAGTTCTAATTGCTTACTAGTGTTAAAAAAAAGTTAAAAATTCAGCTGCGAGTTCCTGGTATTATTTATGAGCGCATAAAAAAGCTTTTGTCTGGAACATCTGTTTAATATCGAGAACAAAATTACAAAAGTGAAAAGTTGATTAGGTAAGAGTCTGACCGGTATATGCTCCCCGTAAATGTGGCTTCTGCGACTTTTCAAAATGTATAAATATAGTTAACAAAATTAAAAGTATATACACTAGGTGAACGACAACATTATTGAAAAAGAAACGTTACAAAATGTATTTTTAACACGAATCTATGAGTCAAAAATATGATTTTAATAAAAATGCAGGTATTTGTACATTTTTTACAGAAACTATGATAGTATGAACAAAATGATAGTTTAAAAATCAAATAAAAGTAAAAATTAAGATCAAAGTATGTGTAAAAATGGAGTAGAAAGAAAGTAAAAGAAAATATTTGTAGCTTTTTTCCCAAATTAGTTAACAATATATATTTCTTATCTACTCGAAACAGTGTAAAATATTTACATTCAAATTAAAATCATTCAAATTAAAATGAAAAAAAAGAACAACAAAAAATATAAAGCTCTATACAGAGCATCAAGCTCTACGCGTCACCAAACACCGAATGCCCGAAACCACCTCAAAACCCAAAAAATTCAACTAAAACCACTTTTCCCTCCTGAAAATCCACCTAACCACCCTATCAAATTCATTCCACAGGCGACGTCGCCACTGGCAGCGTCCTCGATCCCGACGACGACGACGAGGAGGACAGCGTCTTCGAAGACGAGGAGGACAGCACGAGCGATCCCCCTGGCAATCTCTTCGGCAGCGCTCGCGACGCGGTCCTCAGCATCGTGAAGAAGGCCGCCGAGGTCCTGGCCAAGAGCGACGACCTCAAGTCCACCAACAACATCACCAGGATCCAGGAGAGCATCCGGGGCGACGTCCTCGAGGACGAGACCCTCGACGACTGCACGACGCCGCTCTACAGCGTCGCCTGTAGGGACTGCAACGACGACAGGTTCGCAAGGGTGTTCCAGCTGATCAGCTGCAAGGGGCATTACTTGGAGACGCTGCTGAGCACGAGCTTCGTCCAGGAGACCCTGACGAAGAGCCATCTGTGCGGGAGCAGCTCGGGATTCGACTTCTTGTACGACAGGGAGGCTTGCACCGATGGAAGCAAAGGTGAGCGATGATGATGATGGGGCGGAAGGGTTTTCTCGCGAGCGGGAATGGTCTGTTGTTAGGGGTAAGGGCATTACTCGCGAAGTGAGATTTTTTATTTTTTTATTTTACCTTATTTATCCCTGCATATAAGAATATTGAGCTGGATAATTTTAAAATATGTACGGTTTAAGTGAATAGGTTTTCAAAATATATAATCATAAAAGATACATACGTTTTTGGGGCAATGCTTGCAGTTAGAAAAAGTTTGTTAAATCTAAGTAAACGTTTCCTTGAATCGTACTAAGAAAAGATTTATATGATAATAGTAAATATTTAATTATGTTTAGACTGGTATTCATCAATTTAATAAATATTTACTTTATTTAAGTAAATCTTTTCTTAGTACGATTCAAGGAAACGTTTACTTAGATTTAACAAATTTTGTTTTCAGTGTGTATTCCTGAGAGCGTTTCGATTTGTCAAGGAATTATTTTTACAGTATGATGTACATGTAAATGAATGGTGCAATAATTAATGGCTGTAAGCATTCATTATTGTATGCACCTTGCATGTAGACATTAAGCTTTATCTCAAATTTTATGATTATATCATGCATTTCTCGAGTGGATACAATCTGGAACTTATAACTTGTATCTAGAATATTTACTTGAACATCAAATCAAATTGCTTGACTGATAAAACAATTTATTGAGGATCTCTAATAAATGTAAAGGTATCTTATCTGCACATAAATAATGTTATTTTAAATGCCAATTATTTTATAAAATTTATGGTTCATATATCATGGAATTTTATTACCAGAAACTTTTATTTTCAGATTAATTTGTAGTATTTAATGATTCTAATTCGTTTTACGAAAAATGGTTAAATATTCAATAAACATAAAGTGCTATCAAATTGTAACATACATTTTGAAACAATTTTTAATCTTAATTCAATTACCTAGACGTTATTGATCTTGTTGAACGATTCAATGTCATTACTATTTAATGTTAGCTCAATGCTAAAGTTTATAAGATCTAATGTAAATTTGGTTACCAAAAACCTTATTAAAGAGAATTTTCAAAATATTATTTGCATTAAAAAATACTGTAGTCGTAGATAAAAAGATCTTTTATTTTGTTTTGAAGAGTGTAAGAAACTCATTTTTCACAATCTCAACATGTAGCTTAATATAATATCGGCTGTCGGTTTCACGCGCAAGTTTCTTACATCATGATGAGAATTAATCTGGTTCCATTTTTTAATTATTCTCTGAATTTAAATAAGTAAGATTTTCACGGATTCCCTTAGTAAACATCATATTCACTAATTATCTTTTTAAAATTTTTGAGATTAAAATTTAGTTAAATGCGTTGGATGGCCAGTTTTCACAATTTTCGGGTGAAATTTTATTCCAAGAACGTGAAAACTACAGTTATTCAATGTGATTTATTCAGGCTTTGTTTCAAATATTTTAAAGAGTACTCAGCGACTTTTACTTATACGAAACAGTGAAAATGCGCTGATAACATCAGCGAATCTAAATTTGTCCTTGATTCAAACAGAAATTATTCGCTGCTTCACAGTCGAATCTGATCAATGAATGTCACTGCTTTAAAAAAATGAAAACATCGTTTACTCTCCAATAATAAATCAGCTAACAGTACACTTCAAATCCACCAATACATCAACAAATATAAACTTCTTCACTGCAAATTCTTGAATATTCACTCCTAAGTCATTGTATTCCTCACCAACCCAGTGACACAGCGTTCACTGCCTCACTTTCCAAGCGCATAATACACACAATTCGTACCACAAATCCACGCCCCATACGAAGACTAGTCAAGTGCCTTACAAAAACCTTCTCCAAAGACCTACATCTGTTTTCGAGAAATCTAAAACGCTCATCCTGCAACCCCTTCTCCTTCCATTCCAGCAGTCGCCGAGCCCGCCGACCACCACGACGCCTCCAACTACTACCTCCAGGCCCAGCTTCTCTCCTCCCTCTTCGCGCCCGACTACATAATCGCCCTGTGCAACGTGCTGGCGGCGCGCGAGCAGCGGCTCTTCGCCAACGCCAGTCACCAGGGGCAGCAGCAGCAGCGTCTCGCCGAGCGGACGCCGAACGAGACGCGGGCCGAGGCGCCGCCGCTGCCCAGCGCCGAGAGCAAGGCGGACGACCCCCTCGTCGTCGTCGTCGCCGCGACGACGATCGACGCCGCGGGGAGCAAGGCGAAGCTCGAGACGCCGGTGATCAAGTCCAAGGTGGACGCCGCGACGGATGCCGTGACTCCGGTACTTACCGAGAGCTTGGCGACACAGGTAATGGACGAGGGGGTTGTGTAGTGTGGATGTTCGAGGAGATTGATTTTTAGCGGGAGATGTGGGAGGTATAGTACACTGTAAAAAAGCCAATGTTACTTTACACGCGCAAGTAAAATATTAAAATATTACAATACAGCATTAAATGTAGTTATATTACTACGTTCTGTGTAGTAAATTTACTGTGCTGAGTAGTGCTGATGTTAATTAACCTCGTTGTATATCGTAAAATTACCGTCTCAAGTAAAATCACTGCATTGAATGCTGGAAATAATAGTACCACCAACTAATGCTGTAAACTTACAGGCAATAGTCAATATACACTTACAGGTAATAATACAATACTAAATGTTGCAAATTAACAGCGTATTAACAGCATTAAATACTGTAAAATTACGACATTAGATGGTGGTACTATTATTTCCAGCATTCAATGTAGTAATTTAACATTTTATTTTTTACAGTGTAGGTTCAGGGCTTTTGTGAAATTTGAATTGTAAAGATTGAATGAAAAGTCAGAGAACGGAGAGATTCTTAAGTTTAAATCTTTATGTGGAGTTCATGTTTGTTTGATGTTTTATGTAAAATGTTGACAGAAATCGATTCTTTATTTTGTCGTATAGCTATTGGTATGGAAAATATGTCTACACGTAGCAATTTTGGTAATTTTTTTTATTGGTAAAGAGCCTTCCGTAAACTGGGATAATTAAAAAGCATTTTCCTTAAAATAAGTTCCTTTTAGACGGGCGATAGCAATATCTCGGACATTATAGGTCGATCCAGTAAAGCTCTTTTGCATAACTCGTTCGCAACATATCTAGCTACGGTTCGAATCACGGACGAAGAATTTTTATCTTGCAAGGAAAAATTTGAATAGCAGACCAACAAAAATTTTGGCCATTTCTTTTTGGTAAAGATCGAAAACATGTTTTAACGTGATATCATTAATTTAGCGATTGTTTATTTTTTAAGGCAATCTTATTAAAAAATAAACTTTAGTTTCCGTATTTTAAATGCCTCCACATTCTCGCTCGCCAATAGAAATTTATTTAAAATAGTTTTGCGCTATTTACTATATCTGTGGCTTCAGGGAATAACAACTAAACTAACTTCTACGTGTTTTCGAGATATGTATGTTATGTGAGAGAATGTACTTAAATTGTTATTCCGGGAATACCGTAGCTTCATTTTTGTAAGTGCTATAATAATTATTAAAAAAATAGTTAAAGTGGTATAAAACTTTTCAAAAACTATATTTTGTTGAAAATGTATAATATGAAGTTTTAAAGAATGTTAAAACCCTTTATGAACGATTTTAGTATACAATAATGTATAATGTAATATGTACGATTTTAACATGTATGTAAGTTTCGGTACTTTCTACGACTTTTAAACGAAAAAGGGTTATGAAATATTAAAATCGATGTAAACTCAATTTTGAATCAAAGACAGTTATGTGGTTATTCCTGCAAGCTACAGATATCTACGCTGATATATAAAACAAATTGTCAAAATTCCTGAGTTGATTACCTCAAACATACCTTAAAATGTAAGCTAAATGCTACATAATCTCTACTTATAATTTATGTTCAATCAATTTCCAAAATCAGGACTGAGTGTCTTTTAAATTGATATTCGAAATTGTATTTCATCTTATATATTTTTTAAAAAACTTTTAAGAAAACATGAATCAGTTTCAAACGTTTTTTACCCTCCTGCGCAGATAAAACCCACCAAAACAAGCGCAATACACGAAGACGCGAAGAAACCCTCCATCTCGACGAATCTCGAGTCCAGCCGAAGTCACCAGTCTGAAGATACCAACATCCATCAAGCGGAAGCCTCCACGACCACAGAAACCCCAGTACCAATTGTCACCAAGCGCGTCACCACCTCCTCGTCGCAAAAAATAGCAGCTGCCGGCTCGCAGGATCACACTCAAGCATCGTCGAGTTCTCATACGGTAAGCATTTTAACAGTTTATGTTTTTACAACAGGTTAACAGACATTTTGTTAGTAACGAATCAGAGCCTATATGGGCTGAAATCGTTGTCTAACCGAACTTTCGTTAAACTAAAAAAATTCAAACCAAAAGCCATGTGATATCCACCGCTGTTGAGGATCGGTACGATTTTCTTTCTAAAGCTTCTTTTCATTACGAGAAAGGTTTTATGAGAGTAACATTAGACAGGCTGGGTGGAATTTTGCAACAGAAAAGAATTATGGCGATCTCATCCTCACGCGATACATTATTCTTTGCGTTTCACTATGTGCCGCGTTTTCCTATTTTTCCTATTTTTCGAATTTTCAGTTTATGAAAGATTTGTTAGGGGCTAATTTCAATCATTTCAGGCCCTTATCCTTTGACAAATAAAATGTTATTGAATAGAGTATTTAAAGTCTGCCTTTATTTTTACGCTGATGCTTGAAGTAATCATTGAATCTATTGAACGATTGGATCTATGTTAATTAATTTACTAAAATCAAAAAGCATAAATAAATTAATCTTTTATGTAGGAGATACAGTAAAAGCTACAATTTAGGTTTTTGCTTGCTTCATGAAATCAAATGAAGAAAGGGGCGGGCAGCACCTATTTCTTTGATCACATGTGCACTAGATTTATTGATAATTTTGTTGCTAAAATAAACACCTTTCAGCTAATCCAATTCGAATGGCAGAGTGTCTATCATTTTGTCTATCAATTTCATTAACAAACGATTCACCGTGCGCTTTCTACCATACAGGAATCCACTACCCAGCACCGAGACACCCCTACAACCGCATCGAAGGTCTCAACGGACGGTTCGCAGCAGAAACAAAGCGAGAAGAGTGCCGGAAGTGTAGAGAGCAGTGGCGAGGAAGCGAGAAGCGAGGAGGACGCCGAGGCGAAGATCAGGGTGGAGCCGGTGGAGCAGGAGCCGAAGGTGCAGGCCCACGATCAGCTCAACTTCGAGGGCTTCGACTTCAAGGATCTCGACGTGGAGAGTCTGCAGAGCAACGGGGCCGCGAGGAGCGATGCCTCGGTTACCCAGCAGACGGCCAGTAGCATCACGACGCCGCAGCAGAAGGAGTCCGTCTTTCTCAGGCTTTCTAATAGGATTAAGGTGAGATTTATTTCGAAGAGGAAATTGAGTCTTGCGCTGGTTAATGTGGTTTCGTACGTTAAGTGCGGGTTTGCGGAGGTCGCTCGAGTCACTATATTTATGGAGCTTTAATTTAGTTCTATTATTATTTTAATTTGCAAAGACGTGTCTGGTAGAGTCAAGTCGAAAAGGCGTCTCTTAAGCGGTCGAGTAGAAAATACGTTTAATTTATTTTGTATTCAATTGGTTAAATAATTTGAGTATGTTTTATAAACGGCAGCGTCTGATTTAGGTACTCGATTTTTAGATATAAGCGAGACCAGAGCTGATTCGTCCACGTGGCTGATTCGTAAATAGCAATATCTTCAACTCAAATGCTTATATTCAGAAATTTTGCTTAGGCGTATTAAATATGTATACAAAGTGAAAATTTGTACATAGGTTTGAGCAGTATAGATCATCATACTATTTTTAATAGATATTTATCGATTTTTTCAAGTATTTGAAAGATGTTTTAGTTTATTATTTTTTTTAATTCTAATGACGTCTGTAAATTAAATAATACGGTAAGAATAAATATTTTCATATTTTTTCTTGATACAGTGTTAGCTGAGAAACATTTCTACGCCTGGTACACGTTAAAAAGTGCAAAATTGCTTAAGTTACAAATAAAGAAACATTTTCCTTGACGAATCAGCCCCGAGCTCGGGACTGATTTGTAAAAAGACATTTTTTTAAAACTTAAAACAACTATAGTAGATTCGTAAATATGGGACAAAAATTTTTATTTAGTTAGTTTAAACCATAAAGTTTATATCTATTCCCCGCAGGACATAGATTTTCGAAAATTATTAAAATTAAACATCGCAAAACAAAAAATTGAAGAATTAGTCCCGGTCTCCCCGACATTTTAGAATTGCACTCTGACATATCTTGTCTAACTCGGAGCCGTCAGATACATTTTTTTTACGTTTTTTCTGCTTTGTTCTTTGAGATACGGTTTTATGAATAAGATACAACAAATTATATTTATTTAAAATGATAAGTTTTATAAAAACAATTAGAATAAAGGTCACTTGAATTTTTAAGATTAAAAAAGTTATGACTGTCTAACGAGTTTTATCAGAGCAAGGAAGTCAGTTCAGGTTATTTTATTTGTACACTGCTGAAGTAGTTAAAATTGATAAACGAAGCACATGCAATTTACGATAAGACCTGCGCTACAAGTTTTTTTACCGTACACTTCTTAATTGCAATTTAATGACTTTTATAATCCTTTTAAAGGTTCAAATGATTTTCTTATTTGTTGAATACATTTTAACAAAATAACTATTTTTGTTACTGGTTAAAGCATTTAATTAATTAATAACATTTAAAATAGAAGTTCAAAAACAGATAAAAAAAACTTTGTGAAAATGTATTTAATGACATCATAAATGTAAGTATTTAACCTAAGGACTAAAGAAAATTATTTGTTGTCACTTTCTTTTTATAAAGCTCCAGAACTATGGTTTTATGTATCGGTTACTTTTTTCCTCAATATAAAAAAATATCTTCAATTTTGTTCTAGTTGCTAGATTCTAAAAACGAGTACCTTTTATTTGTCATTACAAGACATAGACATATTCAGCAAAAAATATCAACAGTCAAAAAGCTTTTAGAATCTCTCCTTAAAAAAAGAAAATCCTCCACTACCCATTCCCAGGCACTGGAGCGCAACATGTCTCTGAGCAGCCAGTACCTCGAGGAGCTGAGCCGTCGCTACAAAAAGCAGGTCGAGGAGATGCAGCGTTCCCTCGAGCGCGCCGTGTCGGCCATGCACGAAGAGTCCCGCAAGGGCGAGGAGCGCGAGACGAAGCGCCTCGAGGAGGTGTCGTCCCTGCGCTACCAGCTCGACAGCCTGACCAAGCACCTCGACGAGCTGATCTACGAGCGCAACAGCTGGCGCATCGGTCTCTCCTCGCTCCTCCAGCACGGCGTCTTCGTCCTCGTCGACGTGGTCCTCGTCATCCTCATCCTGTCCTACTGCAGGCGCGCCGACGACGACCTCGACTACTACGAAGTGCCGGAGGAGGAGGAGGAGAGCGAGCGGAGCATCGCGGCGAGGCCCAAACGAGGCAAGAACAACTACGAGATGGTCAAGCAGAACTGCAATCAGCTGACGAAGAAGACGAAGAAGCGAAGACCGAGCGAGATAGCGTCGCAGGTCTCGGGGACGTACGACCAGCTGATGATCGAGGACAACCCGCTGGGGACGAGCCAGTCCTCGTCGAGGAAGGACAGGCGGAAAAAGCGCAAGAAGGAGGTCGGGGTTCTGAGGACGTCGTCCATCAAGGAGACCGGGAAGGGGGAGAGCAGCGCGAAGCCGCCCTCGAGGAGCGCCTCGGCGAGCGACGCGCTTTATACGCTGAATCGCGGGGGCAACGCCACTCAGAGTCTCACGAATCTCGGCGCACAGAGACAGAGCAGACCCGAGTCCGCGCCGGACAACTCGATTATTTACTTTGGAGAGGGACGGGGGGAGCCGCAGCAGAGAGGGCTGCACGACAGGAGAGTCCAGATTCTCGACGCGGAGGATGGAGCGATGGCTGGAGGAGGACAGGACGAGGCGGCGAGGAGCGACGAGGAGCTGGCTGCCAACTGCCCGGACGGACTGAATACCTCGATGTCGCTCGAAGATGACGCGTTTGAACAGGTGAGGGTGCTTTGGAGTATATTGAGATAGTGCTTGCGCATGTTTCTTATGTGAGGTGAAATTGTATTCTTCGTTCTTTAAGATACAGCTGGGAAAACGTTATTTTTTGCATTGGGTTAAGTAAAAAATGGCCCAAAACTTATGCTGCGTAGTTTATTGAAAGAGACAATTTGAAGACGATTATTGGTCGTTTAATAATTAATAACTAACATAGTAATTTGATAGTTTTTATTAGTATTCGTATGCAATTATATTCATATTCATTAAAAGGAATGCTAAAGGATTAAATGTGCTAGTATTATACACAAAAAATCATGTTTTCCACCCATTACATTTCTACCAATTATTTACTGGGTTATGATCGGTTTTAAAGTTACCAGGTACTGACTGGCTTATGAGTTAAAAGAGATCAATCAATGAAACTAAATAAATCTATAAAATTATGGACATTAAGTGACTTTTGAGATCAAGTTTTTAATTTTACATGAATAGAAATATTTAGTACTTATGGCTACTTACAATCAACTAAAAATGACAAATTTAGAGAAAATTTTGGATCTATTTTGAACTGTCATATTTAATTCCGTTGAAGGGAAATTATAAATTTAACCTCAGATTCTCCAAAAGCAGGTACTAAACCTTCAGAACAGTTTCTTTGGGTCAATAACTTTATTTATTTAATACTTTTTTTATAGTTGAGAAGTCAATTGGTACCTAAATAGTTTATTGAAAAGTAAAGTGAATTCGAATACTTCAATCTATGATTTCATCCAAGCTCAGAAATTGGACATAAAATATTTTCTATGCAAGAAAAATAAATTTATCAATAAACAACAAAAAATTATATATTCTTGTGAAAAAAAAGTAATATTTTATTTATTTAATAATACCAATTTTAATGATTTTTATAAATAATTTGGAAACTTAATTTTCATACTTATAATAAAAATTTCTGTAAAATCTTTAAAATTTTGAATTATCAAAAGGAGTAGAATAAATATTACAATTTCAAGTAGAAATCATTTTTAGATTCTTACTAAGCTTGCTATTTGGTCTACAACCAAGACGAGAACGTACTGTATAATATCCAATTGCCAATGTTTCAACACATCATTACAGGCGGAGACCAGCAGCACCAGCAGCATCCGCAGCAAGGTAAAAAAGCTCTCGTCGCCCTCTTTCATGAAAACAGCCCTTGGCTCGCGAAGCAAGCGCATATCCTTCTCCGGCAGCGTTGCCAGCAAGAAGCTGTCCCAGAGCCTCGACGAGGGCATGATCGGCGATAAATCGCCCCTGGAAAGGAGATACGATCCAAAGGTGGGCTCCCTCTTGGAACTCGGTGCTGGCGACGAGCGCAGCAACGGCCGGCCCACGAACGGCCATCACGCGCTTGAGGAGCAGAGCGACGAGTCGAGGAGCAGCACCGCCACACCGACGACTAGCTGGAACAAGAAGGAGAAGAAGACCAGCGGTCTCAAGAAAATGGTGAGGAAGTTCTTTTGATTGGAGTAGGAACAGTGAGAGAGAGAGAGAGAAAGTTGAGCCTGTATGTAAAAAATAGCTATGCGAAGACTGAGTATGTAATCTGCCGAGTACTTTTGAGTACGGATACAAGCACATGTACACGTATAGACTGCGTAGTTGTTGATTATGCGAGCGTAATGAAGACGATGGGAGGAGCGAGTGAAATGACATTGAGATTGAGATGGAGATTGGGTTGAGGGCTGATGTTAGATGCGATTGCTATGGTCAATGTAATAAAGCCTTGTTTTTTGTTTGTGTTGCGGGTTATCATCGATGATTTTGTTGGAGTGAGCGATGATCGGTTTTAAAGCTTTAGGTCGAATATTTATGTTTTTAATTTTAGAATGAAAGGTGAATGTGGCACTTTGCGATATGCCACTTTAATAAAATTATCGATTTTAACATGATGGAAAACGTGAGTTAATAAGGCGTGTCCATTTAAAAATAATAAAAAGTGCCCATGTATGCGATATGTAGTCGTAAAGCTATCATAATTACATACTTAGTGCCATTTTCAACGTGTAGATGAAACGTAAACAGAAAGATTTACAAACTTATGGACACTTGAATGAGTAATGTTGAAAGGTTGCTTACGATTGTTGCTTGCTTTGCCAGTATAATTAAAAAAGTAAGATTTGAATTAGGGGTAAATTTAGTGATGGAGAGTTGCTTATTGAAACTTAAAATTTGTTTTTAAATAAATAAATGAAATGATGTCAAATTTGAAAATTTGAAATGATGAGAGATGCATGAAGTGTCGTCAATTTTATGGAAAAAATAGAATAACTTGTTAATTTTCTTTTTCAAAACTGTGAATTTTTTAATAATTGATAATGTTATTCAAATTTGTATTTTTAAAATAATTAAATTTGAAATTAATTAATCAAAGTTAAAGTTTCAGTCGCTTGAAGTAAACTATTTATATTTTAATCTGATAGCTTTATAATTTAATTATTTTCATTATGTAAATAAGGCTATGATTTATAAAATCTTAGATAGATATATTAAAAATGTTATGTAGCTAATTAGTTAAATTTTCGCTAAATTTTAATAAGTGATTAGAAAAAATCTGCTTTATTTATTTAGAGGAAGACTTCTTAGTTTTGCCAGGCTGCTTAAAATTTAGCTGGGAATAATAAATACATTTTCTTTGAATATTCCTTTTAATATCTTTCAATTTCAGAGACAACATCCAACAAACTAAATCGACAAAGTCTAAGAAAATTTCAAATTGCAGACAATACTTTAAAAATAACTGGCAAGATAAATTCGAGTATATGTGGTGTAGTCAATGATAATAATTAAGTACCTACATTTTAATGGAAGTATAGCATTAAAGTTTTGCTTACTATATACTATGCGTTAAAAAATGAAAGATTCTCAAACCTTTATACCATAACTAGATATGATATTAAAAAGAAACTGAATCATTCTTCATTAGAGAATTTTCATCTGAAAATCAAAGAAAGTACTACTTGATGAGATATGCTTGACATACGTATGTGCACGATGATATGAAATAGATTAGGAATAAAAGAAGCAAAGTAAGTTCAAAGAAGATGGAATGATTATGTAGGTTTATTAAATTGTGATTTTTCATAGCTTTTGTTAATTTTAGTATGTCAGTGTGTATACTTTATAAACGAATTCTGTGATAAATCACATAAAAGTGTAAGGCACAACGAACGAGACTAGATTATAATGGGAGTTAACTAGCTGAAAAATACGAGAGTATAAAAAAGAATCTGGACATTGATTGTCTTGAAACTTGCATTTAAAGAAAGATAATTATTCATTTTTAGTGATTAATTGTATATTAGGGCATAATTATTGACTTTTGGGAGATACAGAAGACAATTAAAAAAGTTATTGCAAAGTAAATAAAGCAGAAAAAATAAATAAAAATAGATTTTTTGAGTACGAGCACGAGGGTTATGTATATTGTGTTTTGTTTGTCAAAGTTGCTTGTGTGTATTACTGTGTGACATGTTAGAATAAAATATACACAAATATTCATTGAATTCCACCGAAGACTCATTAAACTTTTAAGTGAATATCTTTTTTACAACCCAAGTAAGAATATGCATCTGTACTTTTTTATACAACAATTTATTTATGTAATGTAATAAACACATTAATATTAATTCAGAAGATAATGTGAAAACAAAATTTTTAATTATATTTATATCATGTATTTTTAGTACACATAATTACCAAATTATATAGATGCATATTTTTAATAAATTTCAAGCAAACAAGACTAACATGGAAACAAAACCTTAATTACTCGATCTCAAACATTCATCGTACTTGTTTATTTATATATTTATTTATTTATTTCCATATTTATTCGAATATATAAGATAAATTAATTAAGGAATCTTTGACTTACTCAAAATACTTTGAATAAAGAATGGTCTTTTTCCTATAAGAGTAAAAGAGATTTTTCGCGAGTGTTAGTTTTTATTTCATAATAAAAAAAAGTAGGAGAAAAAATATTGACACTCAAAGCCTCGGGCAATCTTTAAACGAGAATCTTTCATTCAGAATCATCAACAATGTTTTAATACGATAAGAAAGCGAGAAAACATGAAAGCGCATCTTCCTAACTATGTTTTAAGGCGAATTTTGTATTACAATCTAAGCGTACGCACACATTACTACTACAATCATCGTAGGATCTTTAGGATAAGATTTTTTAGCATTAAATCTATGCCAAATCAAGTTTTTCCACGATGGAAAAATCAAGTGTTTGTATGATGAATGAATATGTTACGTTATTTTATAAGCGAATTCATTTGTATTAAAGAAAACATTGCAACAATTCAAAACGCACTTTCTGTGCAAAATGATATTGACTTGGATAATAAGCCACATATTTATGAAATAATAAACATTAAACTTGACAATGAAAAAAATGAATAGGTAATTGGTTTTGTCAATTTCTTGCTAGTGTCTTCACAAGAATTAGCTTTATAAGGCAAAATGACCCTATTGTTGAACATGTATTAATTATTGAACATTATTGTGAATTTTAATAAGCGCGTGAAATGTTTGTAAATTATACGCTCATGTTTAATGATGGGTAAAATGGTAATTGTGAAAAAAGTTATTTTATATGTTCAAGTTTGTATTGATAATCTGAATCAAGAATTTCAAACTTCTTTCTCTTTATTTTACTTGAAAATCAAAGCTTTTATCACACTTTTACCTTTTGTAATTAATTGTTTATTTCCCAGTGATTTTTAATTTTACGACCGGGCAATAACTCCGGAAAATTGATCGATGTAACAAGTTAATAATTAATTTAATGCATAAATTAAATTCGTGATTACGAAAAACAGTATTGATATAATTATTTCAAGTAATTTAAAGAGAAACGCTTTTCTTGTGTATACAGATTAAGTTAAGTCATATATTTTAAATAACCGACCGAAACCCTACACTGTTTCTGTAAACTTAGTCGCTATATTTTAACAGAAAAAAAATAGGATTGATACACATCAGTAAAATCATTTCGTTATGTAGTTTAAAGAAGCACACATACACTTTGAAAGAGAAACTTTGCTTATAAAGAGAAAACGTGGATTGCTTAGCATAAAAATTAATAATAGTCTATATCCTAGTCAAAAATACAATCTCCACTTCTCTCACTTTCTTAATGCTATTCAACTATTCTACCTGTCTTTGGCCTTGTAACAATCACATAATGTTAACTCCAGTAAAGAATATGGATCTTAGTTTCGATTTTCAAGTATTCCTTCTGTTGAATAAATGTTCACTTTAATGTATCATACAATAAGGAGGCTGTTATTTACATAATTTTACTTATATTGTACAAGATAAGTTATATAAGTATGTACTGGTAAACATAAAAATTTGCGTTCTAAGTCTATTTGTTCAACTTTTAATTTTATTTTTGAATGTGCACACAGTGCATACTTGTTGACGTGTTTGAGCGACGTTTTATTTCCTAAATAAAATAAGATATTTCAGAAAAATCATTACTGAATATTTCATTTATGTAGCATGTATGAAAAAATATGACTAGAAACTAATAATATCTTTTAATCATTTTATTATTATTTTCCTTAAACTTTTTAATCATTTTATTATTGCTTTCTTAAACTTATTTTTGTGTATAAAAGTTATGTACAAATATTTTTATATATACATGTGCATAGTTCAAAATATTTTAGAATCAACATTGTGTCAATATTGTAATCAACATTGCAATGTATAAAAAATGTTTAATTCTCAATTTTAAAGTTGTTTAGTAGTGTAGAAAGTTCAAACAAGTCTTCAGCAGAATTATTGGTTTTTGCTTGTTCATTTAACGCTTTAGCAGATTCCTGTATCGAATTTGTCCAATTTTTAAAATCCTTTTCAGTTTTGGAACAAAAGATAATTTCATTAATATCTTCTGCAACTTTACATGAGGCTACGAATTTGTAAATTTCTTTTAAGATATCAATAATTTCGTCGCGAAGTTTCTTATTTCTTGCAACAATATTCAAGATGAAAAGACCATCATCGAGTAGACATTTTTCTACTGTTTTAAGGAAATCAGGCTCAACAAATTGCTTTGGTGGACAGCTCATACCAATGCTTGGATCTTTACTATCTACATCAAACAATATCGCATCGTACTTTTTTCCTTGTATTGCAGAATTTTTTAAATATTCTATACCATCAGTAATTTCGACTTTTAATTTTTTATCTTGGACCAAATCAAAATAATCTCTTGCTACCTTTAATATTGCTTGGTCGATTTCTACGGCTGTGATACTTATCTGTAATTAAATGCAATAACAATAACAGTTTGTAATAAATTAGAAATAAAAATTAAGAGTAAAAATAAAAATAGATGTACTTTAAACAGTTTTAAAAATACCTTAGGCATATACTGGTGAATAAAAGTACACAATCCTCCACCACCAAGGCCGATTATAACAGTTTCTCCATTATCTTTAGTCTTCAAGGCACTTTTTAAACCAACAGACATATAGAGGTGATGGTCACAAGCAACGTAGTGAGGATCTACTACTAACTTTGTATTTTTTCTCCTTGATGTAACTAAATATTTTAAGTAATTTTCGTTTAGTAAAAATTGTCACCTAAATAATAATTTTAGTGAATATTTTCATTTTCATACCTTGTTTTAATTTAGCTTCGCTTTGAACAACAAATTGATTATTTAAAAATACTAGTCTTCTGTAAAGACCATTTTCAGTTTCGTTTTCTTCAACGACAAATGGTCCACTAATTTCACTTTCTCCTTCATAGCAAATTTTTCTTTTTCCAATATCAGAGCCTAATGATAGAAAAGGAATTTGACTCTTTGACAAACCAATGGGTGCAAAATTCTTAATACTGTCACCAAGCTCATTTTTCACAGCCTCAAGATTTTCAAAATGTTGTCCTCTTCTCAGAATTACTATAGCCAATCTATAATGCTTTGTTGATTTCAATAATTGTTGTCTACCTTCTTTTGTGCTGAACAACCAGTCCATTTCCCTGATATTTTTTTTAATGAGATCAGTTTTATTCCATTAAAAATTTATCCTTATTTAAAAAAGTATGTTATAGTTTACCTGCCTTGAGGTACAATAAATGCAGCATAAGACTTCCTTACTTTTACCTTTAATTGATCCAAAATGAATATTGTATATCTAGGATCTTTGTCATCTGGTTTGTATAAATCTAGAGAAACTTCCCCATCATATGCAACACTACTTTTATATAAACTATTAAAAAAAGATGCAGATTCCTGAGCTGACAATACATTATCTACAACTTCTTGCATAGTTGATAATCTCATTGGAGGACCATCTACTAAGACAGTTTCTAAGATCTTATTATAAAAAAATAAGACTTTTAAATAAATAAAATATTAAATTTTCCATTTTTATTTTTGAAATAATAGTGCATACACACCGGTTGTGGCAATTTGATAAATTTTGTGGCAAGAGCCATAAAAACAGGCATAGGACTTTCATCCTGCTCCTTGGCTTTAAGTTCTGCATCATAGCAGCGAATCACACGAAATGCAAATGATGATGAGAAATTTACCATAAGAGTTTTTAAAATGTGTTCTTGTAAAAGTGATATACAAATATACCTGCCACTGCTTCTTAATACTCGCTTAATTTCCTGTAATACGATTAAGAATACATTATTTAGAATAGATCATTTATGTATTCAGAAGTATATAGATTTTTTCTTTTATAAAACACAAACTTCAAGGTACTTAGTAACTAGAGTCACAGTAGCCTCATCATTATCTGGCATAAGAGCATCCAGTGTGCCTTTATCCAAAACAACACTGAACTTTCCATCGTTGTAGCTCATTTTTGTGGCATCCATTTGTTCAAATATTAAATCTGGTCTCTTGACTTTATTCAGTTCCTGCATTTGCTTGATGACAACTTGTGACACATCAATATTTATAACATTCCTGCAAATATATTAAAGTACTGTATACGTATTTTTCATAAAAATGAAACAGAAACAACATAAATTAAAAGAACTGACTTATAACTGGCATCGTATAGATCCATTCCCAAAGTTGAATTACCACAACCAACTATAAGAATGTCATCTGTAGCTTTGATATACTTGAGCAGGTAGCTACTAAGCTCTGGAAATTCTCCATACCTGAAATATAGATTTAGCAAATGAAAGAACAGTCAGCAGATATTAAACACGGTAGTAAACAAATTATAAACATACCATTCAAATGCTTTTTTTCCTCTCTTTTTGAAAAAAGTATTCCAATAATCTGCATTGCTGAATTCTTGATGAGACTTTGGTAACAAACTCATTATTCTAGTAAAGCTTTATATTAAATAGGTATCGAATGAAATGAAATATACAAAACTCCGTTTTTTAATGCAATAATCGTGTATACTTATACACGTGCACCGGTGGTTTGCAACTGCACAACAACATTTACCTACAGCAGATAAAAGAATCGCTGATAAGTTTTGTGACATAATAATACGTCACGTGTTATTCGCCATTTATACGCGCAAGTATTCAAATAAAATAATACGTATTCATTTAGAAAATATACAATATATATATAATCACTCGATTCTCGAAAAGGCTCGAGCACAAATATTCAATTTTAGAAACGGCAAACGAAAGTAAGTCCAAAATAAAGAACCTTTGTTCTACGCGATATTGGGGGTCCGAGTTCAAGTGCTTTTCCGAGAAGAAAAGCGCGTCGTTCGCACAACAATAGACTGCATATACAAAATATGGAGAGGGGCTCAACAGATTACAGTGAATTTGTAGACGACGAGTAAAATCAGTCAGAGTCCAAACGTGCTAACGGACACACGGGTTTTTCTCGCGATATTCATTTTATTCATTCTTCTCGTTATTTTTCGTTTCAAACACTTTTAATGCGTCCGTAGTCGGTCTCAAGCCCGGATTAGACGCAGAGAGAAAGTGTCGTGCTCAATTAAAATATTCTTGTTTCAATCCGCATTTATTACTTTTTGATTATATTATATTTAATTTATTTATTTATTATTTATTTAAATAAACCACTCTCGGGCCTCGCATTACCTAACCTAACCCGACCTGGGTTATCACACCGCAGTCCGCAGACTACCGGCACATGGACTATGTGCAAAAACGAAATTGAGAAAACGGAATGATAAAATCGGAATGACTTTGAAAATGGCGCCAGCTCATTCCGCTGTGAACAAAATTTCTATTTCAACTTCTTCATATAAAATACTTCTTAAGTATAGCCTTAATAGAAGCGGCATTATATAGTGAAAATGGGTGGAAATTCAAAATTTACGTGTCTTAGAGGTACAACGTCCACTTTTTTTTATAAAATTAACTTTTTAGTGATTTTGGTATCTGGTACATGTTTTATATCTATCTGGTACATTTTTATATTTTCATATAAATAAGTTAACAGTTACAAGAGCTCGTTTATTACGTTACTTTATTTGTAGTTTAAGATGTTTATTTAAAAATTGAAACCTCAATATCTCGACATTTCTAAAAATGAACTTAACTATGTTTTCGCTATGTTTTCTCACCACAGAATATATTTGCTTCTAAATACAGTAAAAGTGGGGGCACTGATAAACGACGGGATCGAGCGGACGGGGCACTGTTTATTAAGCTAACTCTGCTGCTCCGCCTGCATCTGCCAATCACGCGGCAGCGCCCGACCTAACCTTGCCGATCTGTCCAATCAGGTGAAAGCGCCAGAGACTTTTCCTAACAGTGCCCCCGTCTCACTTGCGATCAAGTGCCCACGTTTCATCAGTGCGCGGTCTAACAGTGCCCCCACTTTTACTGTATAGGGTAGTGACGGCCTAGTAGTCGGCCACCCCCCAATAGTTGGCCACTTTGACCATTTTCTATTAAAATATAAACCCGTAGACAAAATATCGCTAGGCTAATAATTTTTGAATGATCTATGCCATTTAAACATTTAATCCTGACATATCTGATATATCTTTATTAATATGTGCTTACAGGTGCAGGTCGACTACTAGAATTATTCTAATTTTTGCAGAATTTTAGTTGTCGGCCGGGACTGGTCGGTAACCCATGTCCAAAGGCACTTTTAATTGTAATGATCATTACGATTAATTAATATTTAATTTCATTCATTTAATATTTATTCAATATTTTATAGTTAAACTTAAATCATAGAACTATTAACAATAATAAACAATGTTTTTAAAGTGCGATGTATTGCCTTAAATTGTCCTGGTCGACTACTAGCGATAAAGCGGCCGAGTACTAGATTCCTGTGGTCGACTACTAGTGCTTTCGTCATAGTCTATTAAAACACATATTATAATTATCCTGTAAATATTTTAAGCAAAAATAAACATTTTATCAAATACTAGAACATTTAAAGTATAATAGAACCGGTAATTTATAAACAAAGATGTTTCTGAATTTATTGTAATAACTTGAATACAAGTTTTTCCTTAGATGGCCGACTCAGTAGTCGACTGGGGTCGCTACCCTACACTTTAACTTTAAAAAACAATTTCATACTTACAATTTCGGCAGCAACTTCATCATTTTTCTTTACACGCATTATACAGAAAAGTGTAACGATAATGATTCTACTACCCGAATGGAAATTAAAACCGTAAGTTTTTCATACACTTAAGTACGTAACTGTTACAATGTCGTACATTTACGGTCGTTCGCGTACGTTTTGGTTGAGATTCGAACATTTTTTACAGCATTGTACAGAAAAAACGTGCGCGAATGTACGCCTATGTACGTTGATGTACAGCATCGTGCAGAAACCTACACTTAGAGTACATTTGCAGAAAAAGATTGATATCAGACTATACGGCAACGTACGCAAACGTACGCAAACGTACGTAAACGTACGCGAACGTACGCGGATATAGCTAAATGTACGGAATCATGCAGAAACCTACAGTTACAGTTTTTAGTTCTTTTTTACGGAAATATTACAAAATCAATTGTTAAATAATCATGGTTATTTAAAAACCAGTACAATAAACTTTGTTAGTTCCGTTGATAAAATTTATTGTATTAACAAAATAAAAAACTTTTTATATTTTGCTTACTTTATTTTTTATTCTTACAAACCTTATAGTAACGATTGCGATCTTAAATAAATAATTAAAGTTTACAAAAAATATACAAAGAAACATTATTCTATAATAATATTTTTTTAAAGAGCTTGGTTATGCTTTGGTTTTACATAAACATTCTACAAAACTAAAACAATAATCTCTCAAAAAATTTTCAAACTTTTAAAAGATCCGGTTGAAAATTGGGGCTCCTTATGGGTCAATAGCACATTTGATTTTGAAAATGAAAATAGATTGTTATTAAAAAAGAAAAATGTAATAATCGTATTGCGCAACAAATTGTTTATAGACTAATGGTATATCAGCAATTACCTTTAATTCAACAAAGAGATTATATATCAGATGATACAAGAAATATATGTAATAATATATACAATGATAACAGACTGAAGAATTATGAAAAAATTGAAAATTGTAATTTATTAGGACGTGGAAAGATTCATGAACTTTCCGATTTAGAACAGTTATATTTAAGAACTTTTTTTAATGTCTCAAAAATAAGTAAATGTACAATGTACTGCATGTATAAACAAATAAATATTTTTTATAAAACATTTAATATGAATAAAATATCTCCTGTCAGTCATTCAAAATTCCCTTGCATGTATATACCTCTATACCTATAAAATCAGAAAATAAATAAATACTACTTTTCTGCACTATTGTGTACATACATGTATAATTGCGTATGATTCCATACGTTTCTGCATATATATGTACAATTGCGTACGTTCGCGTACGTTCGGGTACGTTCACGTACGTTTACGTACGTTTCTGTACATATTCGTACAATCGAGTATCTTTTCGTATGCTTTTGTACAATAAAATTTTATGAATAAAAGTTGCTTCATCTCTAAAATGTATAAGCAATTTTTTGTACGGTCACGTACGTTTCCGTACGTTCAGGTACGTTTACGTATGTTCGTGTACGTTGTCGTACGTTTCCGTATAATGCTGTACAAAATGTTTGAACCGTACCCAAAACGTACGCGAACGTACGTGAATGTACGTCATCGTACACAAGTCTACCGTATCGTCCTTAAATGTATCAAAATCATACGGCGATTTGCGTTATAATACCTTTCAATTTTTCCATTCGGGTAGTCAGCCCGATGTAACCATACAATGCAAATATATAAGCGAACGAATGTTTGAACAGCCGCGCGTGTCGAGGTCCGGTTCGAAAGCGATGATCTTGCACATACATTCTGAATGCAACTGTCTGAATCGGTCTGTTTTATATGATGTAGGTATATGTGGGTGTACGCGATTCCCGAGTAGCGATAAGCTCTCGGCGTGTAATTGCTGCCAAGTGTCAGTCGAGGATTCATTATGGAGTTGGCGGTCGAGAAATGAAAAGGACGCACATCTCTAACACATATTCGAATTGAACGTTTTTAAAATGGTCCAATGAAATTGATCGATTCACATGAATTAAACAATCAGGTGGCACGATTGAAAAACATTGGATTCGAATATTTGTTCATCGAGTATATTTGTCATCCAGATGATACCACAGGTTTTGGGGGGCATAAACAAATTCAGGACCTACACTGAGAGAAAGAAATCCTTGCGGCAAACAATATTTCTTAACTGTTCAGAATTATGGATTTGAATACGGGCAAGTGAATATTTCTTAACAGTTAAGTTTTCGGGGACTTGAATTTTGTATTGGACGTTGAACGCGTTAGTTCTTAATAGTTAAGAATTTAATCACTAATATTTAAGATATCAATGACTAATATTTAATTTTGATTGTAATGAAGAATTGATGTTTTTATTCCTTATTAATAGAACTATAAATAAATACACTAAATTATAAGATATACTTTCTATATTTTTTGCGTACATATGGATATTGCAATTGATGGTATAAACTTGCCGATACTTATTTTTACTTTCATGATATACAATGTAGAGTGTAATAAAAATTTACAAAAATAACTTATTAATTAAGGTGGCTCCGCCGCGCAGTCCCGTATCTACGGGGCCCCATAGGGGCACATATATATTTTTTCTAATAACCCACGCAATTTTCATAAAAATGATTTAGCATTAATTATCATAGTTATTGACAAAAATATATGTTATGATACATAAAAAATAACAAGAATACGCATATATATGCATACAAAAATACACTCATTTTAGCTTTTCATTAATTATTTTTTATATTTGGTTGGCAACCGGGTATTTTCCAATTTTTTTGGGACGCGAGCTTCGAATCCGGGAAAAACACGTACCGGCCGCGAGATGCCGTATAGTCATAGTAACGGTTGGTTGTATCGGGACTCTCAAAAGTGAATCGGCTCGTGAATGCTTAACTTTCTTGACAAAATGCGATCAATATTCACAGAGTTATATTTTATTCAACTGATCGTGAATATTGTACTTATAATATATTTATTATACAATTATTTTTTTACTTGATTTTTATTTAACGTCACATTCTCTAACTGTTAGGAAATGTGTACTTCTGCGAAAGAAATTTTGATGCTTTTTCTCAAAGGAACAAGTTCTTAATAGTTAGGAATTATTACTTTTTTGTTAAGAAATTGTCATTTGCCCCAAATACTATCAACTCGCGCTGCGACAAACGACTGATTCATTTACCACAAGGAATTCTTTCTCAGTGTATTTTCAAAATAATTTCGTTAGCGGGCAAAAAAGAGTCTTATTTTAGATACTTATTTAGCCGCTCACTACTTTTTTATCCGGTGGTCGGAAAACGGCTATATTTGACCCTCATTATATGTATCAAAAAGTGTGAAAATCATGCTTGTGTTACAAAATAGTACATTCTGCAATAAGGGAATAAAGTGGAGGATCTCCCCCTTCACTCGAGCCGTAAACCCAGCCGTCACCGCGGGAATAGTCGGCTTTATTCCCGTGTTGTATATATAACTTTATTTCCGACTTAACCGATGCCACTTTCTTGATTTTGAAGAGTGGAACCCACGGAAAGAGAATAAAATAGTTCAAAATTGTAAAAAGAAAGAGAGAAAGCCAGATAAACTCAACTTTATTTTAATCCCGCACTTGCGGGAAATAATAGTACATTGTGCATCAAAGGCGAGAAGTCAAAAAGGCACTCTCGCCCGTGATGCACACTATATTTTTTGTAACACATGTAGTGATATTCACAAACCAAGTTTAGGCCAGAAAGCATTTTTATCTAACAACATATTTGAATAGATCATGGTATATTTTCTTTGTAAATTTTTGGATTTTTATCTAAATCTTGAAAATTGAAAGAGATATGGCGCTCCAAAATTTTTGACAGCGGCACCTTTGATGTCGTTATGATCGTGACGTCATAAAGAAACTTTAGAATGCTATAACTTTCTGAAATAAAGTTCAAATTGAAAAATTCAAAATGCATTATACATCTTCTTATGGTCCGTTTTCACGCGACAAATGCTATGCTAACATATAGGTGCGAGAGAGAGGGTATAATCATACTTTCTCTCTCGCACCTATATCTTAACATAGCATTCGCTGCATGAAATCGGACATTTGCAATTTCTACTAAATAAATTCATGCCAACAGAAAAAAAAATTTGTTTACATTCTAATTGGCGGAACGCTTGTTCCGCCAATGCAAATAAGAAGAAACCTTTTAAAATAATTCTTTGTATTAAATATTTGCGTTTCTTATTTAAGCTGAAGTGCTTGCACGTGGATACAAATTTTATTTTTTACAAGTAATATGAATTAGCTACATTGACTAAATAATCAGTTAGGATTTCGATCGAGACGGATGTTTACTTCTCTAGAGTTCTACAATCAATGCCCTCCAATTCGATTTAGTTGATATATTTGTTAAATCTTTTCTTTCACGAATTTTCATGACTTTACTCACTTTTTCATACATTTGTCACAGTTTTTCACATTTTGAAATTTCCACTACGGGAGGTATACTTTATTTAAGCTGTTATATAAAGAAAACTTACAAGAAATTACGATTATACATACAATTCATATAATTATATTCATCTTATTTATGTATAGAAAGTTCAATACCAAACACTGATTTGACTCTGTAAATTATTAGCAGCTCGTACCATTGAAACAGCGTAAAAGGTATAACAACCAATGTAAATTATATATTATCAATTGATTATCTCTTAAATGAATATCAGTCCTACCTGTGCTAGTAATCATTATTATTTTTTCTCTCCAAGAAAATATATTTTTCATTAAATTGCTGTTTTTTCATTATTAATTTTTCAATCTTCAAAATGGTGTTGGCGCATGCCAAAATAACTATAATAGTTCTTTTGAGCATTCTATACATAAGTCCGTAAGTATTTATGTAAACATTGTCAAAAGTCATTTTAAATGAAGCTATCAACAAATTTTCACTATATTTAATCATTTTTAAATAAAAAATATTTATTATTTTTAAAATACACCGAGTTGAGTAATAATTATTAATTTACTAATTTCAAGGAAATTCTGCTCATTTTAGTGTCAAATTTAAAGCACTATCATTTTTTTGAGCCATTAATGTCATTGTGGTATATGCACCAACATTTATTGTACAGCCAATTTTTCCAAATCTATTACATCCTGTATATCTTCAATAATATTTGTTAGGCTGTTAGTTGATAATATCATTATAAACATGCGCTGTAACTGGTAGAAACTCTGGTGAAGAGTTTTTTCGCTAAATAAACTGTTATAATCATCACAGTTTCTAGCGAGTTCGGTAAAAAGTGGCTTAAATATATTATTTATATTATAGAAGGCTCAATATATTATTGGTTACCGTAAACCAAATATTCATATTGAATGCATGCATCTATTTTGTAATGTATATATTAAAACAAAAATAAAAAAGTTATCATTCACGGTAAGATTATTTGATAGATTTATTTATTCATACGGCATAATACTTATATCTATAGTTTAAACGCTTGTATAAATACATTAATTTTTGTAAAAGTATTGCTTTTTATTACAAAACTTGTATAACACCAGATGAACTAATTAATTTATATAAAGATTTCTATAGATAGTGGCAGCGAACTTGACCAGCCGGACAGGTCAATTTTCTACCCGGGAAATATTGTTTTTTTTACCTTTAACTTCATTATCAACGATTATTAATACTTTCAATAAACGTTTAGCTAATTTGGTAGAAAAAATGGTTCTAGCCTCTAAAACTTAATTTTAAATATTAATTTGAAAAACACTACACTAAATTAAACCGCTGTAAAAAAGTTTGACCTTTGATAAAATTTATTCACTATTTTATCCATGTTTGATATCGACGTTCATTACGAAGACTAGCACATTTCAGGTTTCTCGAAAAATACTAGTTTTTGTTAGGAATCTCATATGAAAATTGGCAATTTTCAGAATTTTAGACACAAACTATAATTCTTTTAGACGATCTAAGAAAGTGATAGTATTAATAAGAAAATCTAAAAAGTACTAGTATTTTCTAACAGACCTCTGAAAATAACTAGGTATTTTTGAGAAACCATGAATGAGATAGTATTCATAAGGGACGTCGATATATAGTCTAAAGTATCGAAAAATTCAGGTCACATAAGTGTGTCCTAAATACTTTTTTTTATTTCATCGTAGATTTGCACTGTTACACATATACGTATAATTTATGCAGTCTACTTTATGCTAACAAATAAAATCTTTGCATTATAAAAATACTCTAATGTGGCTTTTGACGGCATAGATAACTATTTCCATTATAAATACAAATATTGCTAAAATAATTCCTCCAATGAAAAAATAAAATCCTATAGTCAACTGTTTCATAGATAAATCTTCCATTTTTTCATCTTCATGAACAAACGAATATTTTTCAATTATCTGATTCTCTCTCTCATGAAACAAATTAATTAATCCAGATTCACTCATTCTACGAAGTAACTGATTGAATCGAGACAATAGAGGCCAGTCCTCCCTTGTAGTAAATACCATAAACAATTCTTTCATCATGTGATTAGCCACATGACTAGTATCGCTCTCATTAACTTCAAATTTTGACCCGCACCTAAAAAGACAAGAATGACGTTCACCACTCTCGAGATGCTGCAAGCAATTCAGTAAATGATTATCCTTTCGATAGCGATAATAAATTACCGAATAGTGAAAGAACTCTTTAAAGTTTATGTGGCCGTATACTTCAAAATTGGACTTCTCCAAGTCTTCTATGGAGTTGATAGTGGGATTCTCATTGGGCGCAATGTACATCGCACTCAATCGGCTCTGAAAGTACGCGTTGATCATCATGGTCAGAAAAATCAACACCGCGAAGAATATTCTAGCGGAAGATTCGTGGGGCTGTCGAACACTGGAGGTACTCAGAATCATCCTCAAAAATTCCAACGATGATGAGATCAGGCCTTGCTTTAGAAGATGCGTCATAAATACAGATGATCCAAAGCCTGCTGTGAAAATGATCAACCAAAATTTCAAAGTGAACACTGAAAGAAACATTGCCGTTGGTGTAACTTCAGTCGTGGATGCTACTAGGCACAGTCCAGAATACGAATGAGGATAGCTCTGTTGTCTCCAGAAATCGCGCTGAAAGAGAGGATTCATAATATAGTCGATTCGGCTGGTCATTACGTCTTTCATGATGCCGCAAAATTCTTTCTTAATATTGAAAAAACACATAGTTGAATAAAAAGCTATATCCACTGTTGCGTTTAGATAATTCCAGAGCGTTTGAGCTATGTCCTTTTTTTCCCCAAGATATCGATCAAACCCCGTTTTCGTTAAATCGTACAAGAGATCAGAATCTTCTGTAATAGCGACACCGGTGCTAATGACATAACCGTTTAGAGTTTTAGTTTTGTCGAAATCCATTTCCACACCACATCGTAAGACATCTAAAAAATCACAAAATATATATATATACAAAAAACATACATAGATTATTAAATCGATTTATATTAATAAAGACAATTATTAGAAAAAAATGTGTATATCATGGGACACACGTCAGAAGTGAAACTTCAAGGTATTTTGTAATTGAATTTTGTTTATATAAAAAATTGAATTAATGTAAATCAAATAAATATCATTACGCGTAGCATTATTTTAAATTTATTATTTTAAATGCTATTGATTCCATGTTCTGTATAGATTATTTTAGTTATGTTGAATTTAAGATAATTTGTAATATTTAAATATTTAAATATTGTATTGTGGTGCAATATAAATATTGTTATTTTTATAGAATATATATGTTTAAATAAGTTGTGCCTGTTAATTGATTGAATATTGTTATCGTTTTTAGAATAAGAAAAGCAAGTTTTCTCTTATAGTTTATCATATTGTAAATCAAAAATATTCTAAATAAAATTAAGATATTCGAAATAAGATTTTAGATTGTGATCGTATTTAACACAAAAATGCTAAAATAACTACCCTGAATTCAACTTAGAATATGGGTTATGTTGATTGGAAATTGGGAAACTGCAATAAATCCTACCTTCTGCATATATTTTTGCATATATTCCATACTACTCTAAAAAGTAAATTTAGTCATATAGGTATTACGTTATGTCATTTAATCATTAGTGCATGGCGGAGGTGCCATTTAATTATCAAATATCAGAATTGTATTTAGAATATAATTATGTACGTAGATGGACAATATGATTTGATTTTGATAATAGTCAACATGGATTGTTATATTAGCTCTTTTCACATATGCAACAATTTGTTAAATTAAAAACAATTTAAGAACTTTATTATTTTTTAGCTTTTATTTTAATCTGTATTCTATAAAATAAACCTAACATCATTTATGTTACACTATTTCATTTATTTTAATACGGGTAATTAATTTTTTCCATTGCAAGGCACAATACTCCGGGAGGTTATAGGAGTATAGGATTTTTTATTCATGACGTCAGAGACCCACGTGACCTTACGTTGGGGGTACAACATTCAAATTTGCGCTAATTAATTTTTATTAATAATAAGTCAGTTCATTTACTTTTAGGTAAAAAAAATATGCTAAAAATTCTTCTTAGGCTAAGCTACCTAATAAAATTTAAATCTACTTAAGCTACCGAAAAATATTATTTTTAATTAAGGAAACATGAACGGTCCAAAACTGGTACCGTATAATTGCGACTGATTTAGCTAGGGTTTGATTTATTTGTAAATGAACAAAATAATAGTAAAACAAAGTTATTAGTAAAATATACTAATAAGTTTAGTAATTAGTAGTCTATAAATAATAAATTTTTTTAATAGCAAACTGTGCTTAAAATAGATGGTTTTAGTCAATTTTTAAGGTTAAGTGGCCAATATTTTTTAAATTTAGTCATTTTCTTGAGATAATCTGTAACAATAACAATACCAAATGTAAAAATAGACATTACATAACTATTTTCTTGCGTATTTTATTGAGTAAGATACATTTTATCTTTGTTATAGTTTTTTGAACAATAATTTTTTTTAAATTCTTTTTTACACATTCATATCAATAAAATATGCCAGAAAATAGTTATGTAATGTCTATTTTCACATGATGTATTATTGTTACAGATTATCGCAAGAAATTGATGAACTTTAAAAAATACTGGCCACTTAACCTCGAAACAATGACTAAAACCGACTATTATAAGCAGATTTCGCTATTAAAAAAATGTATTATTTATAGATTACTAATACTAAACTTATTAGTATATTTTACCATTGTTCATTTACAATTAAATCAAATCCTAGCTAAATTAATCGCACTTATACGGTACTAGTTTTGGACCGCCCATATTTCTTTAATTAAAAAAAATATTTTTCGGTAGCGCATAAAGTAGATTTAATTTATATTAAGTAGCTTACCATAAGAAGAATTCTCAGCATATTTTTGTGTGCCCAAAAGTATTTATACTGATTTACTATTAATAAAAATCCTTAGCGCAATAATAAATGTTGTACCCCCAACGTAAGGTCATGTGGGTCTGTGACGTCATGAGTAAAAATGTTAACCGCTTTTTTTGTGCAAATCTGTCGTTACCTGACGGTTCCAACGTGATGCATCTCATCGATTCACACCTCATCCAAAATACCAAGACGCGCCAGAAGAAATTTAACTTAAAAAAATATACTACTTTTATAAGAATAACAAGAGAAACAATTTTTTTTAAGTCACTTTTTAAGATACTTCTATATATGCATACACTAGGTATTCGGGTAAATAAAACTGTGCGTAGTAAGTATGTATTTAGATACAAAAAGTATCTTCTCCAAAAGTAAACAATACAAGTTTGAAAAAATCTTTGCAGCAAAGAAAAAGGCTCAAGTAGTAAGATGATTGCTTTCTAAAATGAGACCGTTCTATCCGTTAGTTTGATTTTACTGGCGACAAAAATCTCTGGTTGATCTGAATTTATTGGTGAAATGTGCTATTTACAAAGAGTAGTCCATTTCAAAATAACACGAAGACTAGCATATTTCAGCACTAAACATAAAGATTAGCAATTTTAACAATTTCCCACGAAATTTAACACAATCAGTAATTTCCCTATAAAGACTAGCACTATTTTTTATAGAATATTTAAATGCTTTAATGGTTTGAAATTTATTTATACCATTAAACTTTTATAAACCTCAAAGAAAACGTAAAAAATTTACTGTTACCGTATAGTCACACGCACACACATATTTTTATAGTTATACCTATAGGTATTTATATAATAATGGTTTTTGTACTTACTTGAAAATTGTAGTGGCATTTCAATTCTGTATTTAAATAGTGTCCAAGTACGATTATTTTGCATATCAGTATTCTCAATTGCTTGCCAAAATTTCGATGCAAAACGAGTGAAGGGGTTAAAAGTATAAAGGTTGACTTCACCATCTGAATTAAAACACAATAATACTGCAGATAAGACATTGAAAGTCCACACAGTGTGCAAAAAGGTCCGCGCCGTTTTACAATTTTGCGTCAAATTTTTATTTACTACAAGGAAAAATGCTTGATAATTCCATGAAACTGACTGTCGAAGCATTTTTAAAGCCAATGATAGAGTTTCATTGGATGTAACAAGCACAACATAACTAGTTGCTGAAAAAGGCTTTCTTCTTACAATGGCCTCAGACAGCTTAAATACGTTTTTTGACTTCTTCTGATATTCAAACATAGCATCTTCATGTAATCCAATTAAGCTCATAGATAATGGTGCAGAAAACATTTGTTTGAGTAAGAAAGTATCATCATTGCTTAAATTGCCGGATATAATAATACGATCAGTCCTTTCATCAAAGCAGTTTTTAACTAGATTTACCTTATAAAAAAAATAAATATTTTACTCATTAAATTATTCTTCAGTTTATGTGTAGTCCGAGTGTAATAAAAAAATTCTTAAACGCAACATCAATTAAATATTTGTTTGATCTTACTGTAACTTTAAATAACTCATTATCGTTGTTTAATACACCTACATTAAAGCTTTTTATCATTGCTAGACAACTCTGTATTTTTATAAATTTATAGAGACAAGCATAAAACAAAGCACAATTGAACATCATTATTGTAGTTTTCACATACTATATATGTTTTATTTTCATATTTTATCAAAATCTATTAGTTACAATATTGATAATTGTTTAAAATTATTATATTGAAATAGTCAAAACACTACATCTAATATCAACGAACGGTAGCAACTGACTAGCTTAACTATTAAATTTGAATGAATGGCCTCGGAGCTATATGTTGATATACGACTTCACTTTGTGACATCATAATCATAGCTTTTAATCTGTAACTAAGAATAAGCGTGGGTCTGCAATTAATTTTCTGATAAAAAACTGAAATTTATGAATCCTATTATGTACCTTAAAACATAAAGTATGCATTCTACCCGGGTAAAAATGAGTTATATATGATACTGTATATCTAATTATAATCATGTATAGTCATATATAATCATACGAGTATATAATTGAATATTATTTCGTATAACTTCTGTCTCTGATCATATATAACCAGATAGAGTTATGAATGGTTGTATACGATCGTACAAAATGATACTTGATTGTGCTATTATATACAATTTTCCAATTGTTCAAATGCAACACAACTATATTTGAGTATTCATGATTATTAATTACCATATATAACGATATAAGATAATACATTATCACATATGATAATATATAGTCATAAATGATTAGATATATATAATCACAGAAATATCAAACACATGCAAACAGTTGCACACATTTCATATATATATATATATATATATATATATATATATATATATATATATATATATATATATATATATATATGCGCACGTATATGTATACGAAAAAAACACACATTAAAACTCATACTCATACGCATAAGAACACACACATATATACATATGAAGACACATGAAAATCACACTTCAGGTGGGTCAAACCCACCCGTTACCGATAATTACGAGGATGCACTTTTTACATTTAATTATAAAATTTGAGCAAATATCTTTTTGGAACGTTGTTCTATTAATAAAAAACAACAACGCTCCAAAGCGATATTGCCTCAAAATTAAAAATTAATTGTAAAAAATGTTTCCTGGTATTTGTCGGTAACAAGGGGGTTTAACATCTCCTTAAACTTACGCACATATACTCACTATAAAAGAAATGTAATGTTATATATAGTATACTAGATTATTGTTTATTATATGTATTCTATAGTTACATATAATCATGTATAATTAGGCATAGTGCGGTTCTTACACATAAGAATTATACACGTAATTATTTTACACTTAAAAATACGCCATAATGTTGTACACATTATATTTTTACTTTTACACAATATTCTTAATTAAATTAAAAAAAATGAAGCTAGTTATTATGCACAATTTTGTTATGCACATAAAATTAACAGCAAAATGTTAAGTTATTTATTGTACACCGAAAAATTATACACAAAACAAATTATGTTTAAACGATTGTGCTCAAGATTGTACACAAATTTATTATGCACATGTCCCCAACAGTATAAACTGTCAAGTTATTATATTGTACACAAAAGATTGTACACAAAACAAATTATTAAAGTATACATTTAGCATTGGTAAAGGTCATAGTGCGTTTCTTACACATAAGAATTGTACACGTAACTATTGTGTACAATTTAGCATTGGTCAAATATATCTATATATAATTTGACGAATGTTCAATTGTGCACAATAATTACGTGTACAATTCTTATGTGTAAGAAACGCACTATGGCCTTTACCAATGCTAAATTGTGCACAATAATTACGTGTACAATTCTTATGTGTAAGAAACACACTGTGCCAGAATTATATACGTAATTATTGTACACAATTTAGCATTGCTCAAATGGTATAGAGCGTTTCTTACACATAAGAATTATACACGTAATTATTCTACACAATTGAGCATTCGTCATAGATGCGTTCGGGATAACCCTTGCATTTTCGAGTCTTTTGTCTAACTTCCTCAGTTGCCTCTTTTTCAACTAAAAATATAAACAGTAATAATAATGAAATATAAAAAATATGTAAAAAATCATTTATTTGAAATTCAAGATATTTAAAAAATGTTTACAAAGTATTATATAAAAAATCATATAGATAATTAACTCATAATTGACAAAATTTGGACTTCAGCATTGAACGTTAAAGCGATTGTTAGAGCTAATATATGATCCCTTTAAATTATAAAAAAAAAATTTCTTTTATAACGTATTCTTGATTTATAGGGTGTTTACTACATAGAAATGAAATTTAAACCACTAATAAAAGAAAGAAAAAGTTTACGACCTTAAATTATCATTTTATTAGTATATATATTTGTAAAAAATGTTATTTATAAATTTATTAACTGTGTATTTAGTTTATCTCAGTTAAAAATTATATTTGAAGCTCTGTAAGGATCATACCCCCTCAAGTGATTTTAAAAATATACGATTCAGCTTTTTGGAATTCTTCCTTGACATCAATATATTACTTCGCAGATCGTGTGCTATGTCTATAGCCAGCTTCCTTTTTTTCTCACTAGACAATTGTCTTCTTAACATCGCAAGTACTTCACTTTCGTTTGACTACAATTATTAATGTTGATTCAGACTCATTTTAACTAATATAATGATAAGTAACTGTAATAACTGTAATGTATATGCGTAAACCTTATTTGGGGTTGAACTGTACATTTCTGTATCCTTAGTGGATAAATCATTGTGTTCATCAACATTTTCGCTCTGTAAATTATCAGAAAAATTTGAATTAATAATTTATTATAAAAAAAAATACCTTTTTATGACAAAATGTGAAAATTCATACACATTTAAAACACCTGTTACAAAGAAAATGTTCATATTTTTTAATATTATCTCATTTCTTTGCATTCTCTTATATTACGGAAATACAAAAATTCTAATTAAATGTTAGAAACTGTGAGAAATTATGAGAAACTGTGAAGCTGTGAGAAACTATGAAAAACTGTGAGAAGCTTTGATAAAGTGTGAAAATATGTACAAAGTATTGTATTTTTTAAAATCCTGTTCTAAATGTAACTAGAAATTCACCATTTTTCACATTTTTTAACATTTTTAGATTGCTCATAGGGAATGAACCAATGTTTCTTATTAGTGTAAAATATAAATATACTCCGTACTTCAGTGCTTGATGCTTCATCAAGGAGAGGTGGAGGTGGAGGCTGGAGGATGTTGAAGCCCTTATTTTGGTCTGACTGATGAATTTGGAAGATTTATTCGTATTCTTTTCAGTTTGCACTTCTGCGTCATTATGCTTTCTTGCAGGTGAAGACTACGAAGAGAATTCTCCTGAGAAATCACCAAAAGTACTTCGGTATTTATCAACAATTTCATTCATTGATTTTGTTGTGCTTTGCTTTTGCTTAGCTTTTTTCTCCTATAAATAATAATAACAAATAAAATAAAAGTAAAAAATAGAAATATATAGTAAAGTAACAGTTATTTATCTTGTATCATCAGCGATGGACATGAGCCTAATTATTTTATTTTTGCCGACATTATCCTTTAACTTTCCGTATTTATCATCGATGCGTCTATCTTCTTTCTTGTTCAGAACATTCACACCTCATACATCATAACGAATACCATACCAGGAATTTTTCTGTTATAATTTATAAATCAAACAATCAATAATCGCTTTATAAAGATAATCATACGCGTCGCTTTCCCTAAAACAACTTCCCTAAAGAATCTATTTTTTTTAAACGCACTTGAAATACATTTTTCTTTTTCCCCCGCCACAGATGAAATAACTTTAAATACTATATCGATATATTATATATTTGGATTAAAATTTCATTTTTATTTTTATATTTCATTCGTCCAACATGTAATTGCATCTTAAATTATATCTTAATATACGCAGTTTAACATTTATTATTTAAAATCGTATATTTATATATAAATATTAAATCTATCATTCACTCAATTTATACGTATCTAGCTAAACTAAAGAGATTAATATTATAACGTTCGTTGCACGGGCTCGATTTCGCAGTAATCAAAACATCAAATTAATCGTCTGGCAAAGTTTGCCTATATATTTTAAATCTGTACGATTGTAATCCCCAATTAAGTCACGATGTCGATCGACATTTACCAGCTCGTATGCATTCTCATTAAAGACACAACTTATTCGGTTCGGCCCATAATAAACGTGAAAAAATTTAGCTATCGTTTCATTCATCGCGCTCGATTGCTTAGGGATACGAACGAGAACCAAGTCATCAACTTTTAAAGGTGATACAGTAGTGACTTTTTGACGTAGCTTTTGCTGTTTGTGTACCTTTTCGTTCGCGTATTTGCTAACTCAATCTTTATGTCATGCGACTCGGTAGTCTCCGGGAAAATGATCAACGATTTAATTTTGTTTCTGAGTGATTGGCCGAAATGTAACTCATAAGGAATATCTGTCACGCAATGCGTCGTAGCATTTAGCAACAAATTAAATTGCTTAATATATCACGCCCAAGTAGAGAGCAAAAGAGTTTTCCCAGTTCGCGCATAACGCGTTCAGCCGCATTCGACTCCGGGCGTCGGATTGAACAATGCACGGGCTTGATTATAAATGGTACGGTGGCGCGCCTTGAGCGCGAGATTGGTGAGGACCTCGCGTTCGATGCAATACAAGCGCCCGAAAATAATGCACGTGTCGGTACGGCATCGCATTGCCCGCGTATTCTAGATAAAGTAAATGTTCGGAACGAAATTATACGAAGGATTTTGTTAAAATAATTGATACGTAATTTTTATTTAAAGTAGTTACTATTATATACATTGGCCGGGTTGTTACAACGCGCGCTGAAACTGTTGTTCTGTACAAGGGCTAAAGTACATTTGACCTCTGCGCCATTCTTTTTTGAGCTAGAAATGAGCCGCTCTTCGCGCCGACGACCGCCGCAAATATATACATAAGAAACTCTAGAACTTTATCGCGTTTGAACTATACAGAACGTTTTAGAGACCTTTTGCAAAGCAACTTATTATACAGTTACATTTTCTTATTACTAATGAATTCTATCCGTAACAGCAAATGAAAATATAGTAATATGTTTGCTTGATTCAGGAAGCAACATACCATGTATGTAAAATTTGAAGTTTACCTGTACAAATTTGTATATAACGGGTGCATTTGGAAAGAAGTCATAAAGAATAAAAAAGCAAACTTTTATAACATTACAACCCTGGTGGAAAATTAATCTAGAACTATGTAGATCTATCTAGTTTGCCATGGGAATAATTGAGGGCCTCGATAAAACTAGATAATTTTCTACCAGGGAAGCGGTACACATGATAATTTATATGGTTTTAGTCATTGTTCCCGATTTATACTACGATATCATAATAGGGTCGGATTGGTTAAACGCGAATCGAGCTGTACTAGATTATGACAATAGAAAATTTCGTGTAAAAGGTCAAATAATCCAGGGTGCTAGTTTCACTGATTATTTACCGTTATCCTACAAAAGTATAAAAGCCATAACTATCAACGAAATACCCACGACAGTCGGAAGGTATTCTCCGACTCAAGAAATCGGTGCAAACAATTTTCTTGAGGCGGGGGATAGCGCGTACTTTTATCGGTCCTCTGAAGAATTTTCAAGCCAAGTAGAAGTTAGTTTGCAAAAAATAACGATATTGAGTCCCATCGTATTGTCGTAATTTTGCAGTATTAGAAGCCAACGCATTAGCCGTGAAGTATAAATGTTGTTTTCATTAAGAACGTTAATGATTCGTGATCTGTGATGATACGAAATGTCCTCCCTAACAAATACGTACGTAACTTTATAATGGCATAAATAATAGCCCGTAACTCCATCTCAGTCGGAGTATAATTCCGCTACTAATTTGTTAGGCAGCGAAATATGAATGCTATAATCCTTTGCTTCCCATCATCCCCGACTTGAAATAATACGGCGCTGACGGCTTGATTAGACCCATCAGTTTGTATACAAAACGGTTTATCACGCTGATATTGAATCATATTCTGAATGTTTTCTTTTTAAATCCACAAATGCTTCGCGTTCCACGATGGTCCATGTAAATTTTTTTTTGCTGCTTAATAAATTTCTAAACGGATCAATAAATTTAGCAAAATTAGCGTAAAATCGCCGATAATACGGGGACGCAGAGTATACAGCAGAGCCTACCTGAAGGCTTAGACTATGCAAAAAAAGTGACGGAAAAGGGGGAAGGGATACACTCTTATGCGCGTTTCCACAAAGCAAGCCTTTCTCTTGCACTCATAGAATTTCATATCTTCTTACGCCCACGGCTGAAACTCCGCCTGCAAGGGCCAAATTATTGATTTCTAGACATGTCATTGGTGCTCCTTCATTGATTAATTGTGACTTTATTATTAAATTGCGAACGTTTTGTCATGGAAATTTTCGATTCGTCTTTGCTCCGTCTATAACGTAGTATGTATCAAATCAGTCAGGTACACCCTATATATATATATATATATATATATATATATATATATATATATATATATATATATATATATATATATATATATATATATATATATATATATATATATATATATATATATATATATATATATATATATATATATATATATATATATATATATATATATATATATATATATATATATATATATATATATATATATATATATATATATATATATGCTATTCGGAAAGCCGAAATTGAAAGTAGAGTAAAAGCAAGTATGGAAACTAATTTTTAATCTCGACACACTGAATATTGTATTAATTAAATTATTAATTATATATAAGCTTCATTTTCATATTAATTACTTAAGTATTTATCAAATCAAATTATGAATAATAATCGTCAAATAATAACAATAGGAATAATGCTAGAAATTAATTGTAATTTATGAAATATCGCGTGGATTAACCTTATTTGCGTGAAACTAAAGCTAATTACAATAAAGGTATAAAATATTATTCTATTTCGTAGGAATACATCTATGAATATAAGTATGCAAAATACGCGTGACCGTACACTTAGCAAGGTTATGATCACACGTGCGCATCAGAGAAGGGAAATTCCTCAAAAAATAATCGATGCCCAAGAATCGAATCGCGGAAAGAATCAATACCTAAGAATCGTTCATCTTAGAAAATAATCGAAGTATCGTTACAGGAATCGATACCCACTGATTTTGTATTTTCTAATTTTCAGGTTTCTCGTTCTGTGCATTAATCCGATTCTGCGTAACAATACTGTCTCAACAGTCTCGAGGGTACAACCTGGAGACTTTGTTCAAATAGCATTTATCGAAGTATTGTCGTATTAAGTTGCAAGTTTGTGTGATAGTAGATCAATACATAACGAAGGGCAATGATGTCTTAGATTTCTATAATTCGCCCTCTATTTTTTTTGCATATCTATAACTAATTATTTATTCTTTCGTCGGCAACATTTCAGACCTTCGAAAACTGTTTGTCATACTCTTAGCAAT
Organism: Gastracanthus pulcherrimus; assembly: GCA_949152435.1. Taxonomy (NCBI): domain Eukaryota; kingdom Metazoa; phylum Arthropoda; class Insecta; order Hymenoptera; family Pteromalidae; genus Gastracanthus; species Gastracanthus pulcherrimus. The sequence continues at coordinate 201,789,385 of OX424572.1, forward strand.
TCTGCATACGCGGATAATTTAAAAGAAATTTACAATTATTGCTAAGGAGGGTCTTTCGGTAGATATAGGGCATCAAACAAAAAATCGTGTGGGAGTTTATAAAGGTACTATGATAAAATTAATTATATGTACTCAAGAATAGTCCAAACCTGCATGAAAAGAAAATTGTTCCAAAAAAATCGTGACTTCACAAGTACAAATATTTTCAATTTAAAGAATATTTAGTTAAACCCCAAATTTATCTCTTATTTCGTAACCAATTTTAATGTTTCGGGGCTTATTTTTATCCTTAAACATTTCTCAACAAAGTTAACGAAAGAAGATTTTGTAGATAAATGATTAAGGAAAATAATATGGCCAAAAACATTAAAATTGGTTAAAAAATAAAGAAAAAAATCGGGTTTAACTAAATATTTTTTAAATTTAAAATATGGACACTTGTGACGTCACGATTTTTTTGGAACAATTTTTTTTTCATGTAGTTTTGGGATGCTATTAAGAACATATCATTAATTTTACCATAGGAGCTATATAAATTCTCATACGCTTTTTTGTTTTATGCCCTATATCTTGCGAAAGACCCTCCTTAATCCGACTCCTTGACCATCCTTAAGCACCCGATTATGAGATATGTAAGTATAGTATTTATTTATAAAGATGGTGAAGTCTATAATATACTTGATGTGCGCTAAAGTTGATGTTAAAATGAAAAACGACAGTAGAGTTTGCAAATTCATATATATATATATAAATTAATAAGATTCAATAAACTAATAAACTAATAATACATATCATATTGACTAATTACGATATAGAGGAGCTTGGGGTATAACGGGCCACGAGGTATAACGGGTCACTGGGTAAACAATCAATTAAAAAACCATAAACATTTAATTAAGTACCCATCGACACATAATAATTTGAATTGTCTTTAAGTAGATAAACAATGAAATGTTTTTTATTGTTTATTTACGTAAATACAAGGTGCATCTCAATGCGTGTTGCCGGGGTGGCGAGTCGACTACGCTATATGTATACAAGCGTGGTTCGAATCGGCACTCCCCTCTGCCCCCTGACTGCAGTAGCGAGATAAAGCAGTCGAGTGTAGGTGGAAGCAAAGAAGAAGAAGAAGAAGAAGAGAGATTGTATACAGTACGCTAGGGTCTACTCTCTATCCGCGAGGCCGGAGGCTGTAGAATATATGTGAATTTCTTCAGATTTATTGAAACCGTTAGGTTCAAAGTTCATCAAAGCTAAATATGAGCATGTAATCATTTTTTTACTTTTTGAAGCAAATTTCAACCACCATTTATTCAACAAAGTTAAATCTGTTAAAAAAATGCAACATAGGAATTTTTAGAAAATTTTCTGTCTTTTCAAAAAAATGGTTCCAAAACCTTTTAATGCCCCTTTCTATTAATTAAACTTATTTTAATATATATATATATATATATATATATATATATATATATATATATATATATATATATATATATATATATATATATATATATATATATATATATATATATATATATATATATATATACTAAAACATACTAAAAGGAATATTTTTCTGAAATTAAAAAGAAATTTTTTTTTGTATTAATTTCCAAGCGAATTACCCATATAGATACGTATATTCTCGATTTTTTGGAAAATAATCTATATTTATATATATATATATATATATATATATATAAAATAATAACTCTCTGGGAAATTAAAAACAAAAAAAACTTTTTAATTTTAGAGAAAATGTTCCTTTTAGTACGTAGAATGCTTGTAATTTTTTTCAGATTTTTTTTATGCTGATAGGTTTAAAGTTGTTCAAGGCTAAATATGACTGTATTTTCAAATATATATATTGATAATTCTCTGGGAATTTAAGAATGAAAAAAAAAATTTAATTCGGCAAAAATGTGCCTTTTGGTATGTAAATTAGTCGTGAATTTTTTCATATTTTTTAAAGCCCATATATTTAAAGTTGTTTGAAGCTAAATATGACTTTATTATCAAAATGTGCATTTTAATAATTTTTTAACAATATTTCATGTTATTTTGATTTTTTTTTTATGTAAATATTTCACTTCTTTCATTTTACGACTATGCCAGTCGATGGAAGGTTTCTAAAACTGCTAGGGATCGAATTCCAGAGGCGCGCACCTTGGGCTGTCAAAGAATGAAGGGCGGTATGGGTATCCGAGCCTGGAATTAAGAGATTTTTAACATCACCCCTACTGGAACTCCTAGTCTGGTTTTAATAAATAAAGTGTTAAGATATGGCGGCTCACCTATTCAAATAATTCTATACATTATAATCGCAAAAAAATATTTTCTTTATACTTTTATGGTGGACCAGTGTAGTTTCTTCCGATTGGGTGTTATGTGCTCGTCCCTTTTAACGCCACAGATATATCTCACACACGCATTTTGTAACCGTTGCAGTCGTGTCTGTAGTTCTTCCGGTGCATCAATATAAACCAGAGAGCAGTAGTCGAGATGAGGCAAAATCAGTGCACTTGCCAGCTGTTTACGTAACGCCTCGGTGGTGCAGTCCCGGAAGAATCTAAGGCCATATAAGGCGTGATTTATGCGTTTAGTAACATAATTTATGTGAGGTTTCCATGCTAATTTTGAGTTCATTACAACACCGATGTTAGTTGCAGTGTGCACGTACACACATTTCTCCACCTCAATGCCTAGCAGATCAAAATCGTCCAAAGAATTAATGTTATATACTGAGCCGAAGTTAATTGCTTTAGTTTTGCCAACATTAAGACGAAAACCAGCTGCCGCCGCCCAACCGGACACTGCAGCGCCGCTGCTGTCAAGCACGCGATGTCCTCTTGAAGTTCTTCTCTTGTTACGTGGACGTAAATTTGAATGTCGCCTACGTAAAGAATATGTCTGACACATTCGCAACTCAAGGCGCCAGCTAGATCATTGATATAGAGGCTGAAAAGCAGGGGCCCCAAAACCGATCACTGTGGGACTCCAAAATTATTGGTGAGCCAATCTGACTGACCATTGGATTTAGTAGTTACTGTTTGCGCATGCCCTGTAACATAAGATTTAACCCACAGGACTACGCTATGAAAGAATCCCATACTAATCAGCCTCTTGAGAAGTCTATTTGGGGAGATGGTATCGAAAGCTTTACTAAAATCGAATAGTAACAAGATTGTCAAGAGTTTTTTCTTGCTGTCGATTCAATCCCTAATATCTTCAGTCAGTTTTAGTAAAGCGGTTTGGGTGCTGTGATATTGTCTGAAACTAGTCTGGAGGGGATCAAGAACCTTGTTAGATGTAATAAGAACTCTGTAATTTGTTCATGAACAATTTTCTCCAGGACTTTTGAGAGAAAGCTAAGTAGTGCTATTGGTCGCTACGCTGGTTGGTACGCTAGTCTTTTTCAATGGCCCCCGTGCTTGCTGCGATCCTGACGAAAAATTGAGAAACCCTCTATTTGTACCAGCTGGTCATCAACGTCAGGGTTAATATGCGACTCAGTAATCCCAAAGAGGCGGTAAGACAGACGAGCATGAAGATACTGTCTGATCTGTCCAATGTGTTCCTGTAAGGAGGTTACTTTAAAAAAATCAGCTCTCAATCCCCTGCAATTCTTCTTTTTAGCCCTGCGCGGAGAGAGGGGGGGGGGGGGGGTAAGTTTGAGCAAAATGAACTGTTTTTGTGTTTTACAATTTTAGGTTTTAATTTATAAAGATATTTTACCTTGAAAACATAATTTTGGATAAATTTATCGCAATAAAGAATTAAAGGTGGACAGTAAGCAAATAATTTCATTAATACAATATTCAGTGTGTCGGGAATAAAAATTACAGTTTCCATTCTCATTTTCACACTACCTTCAATTTCGGCTTTCCGAATAGCATAATATTGCGCGAAAGCATTAATGTCTTTGAGAATATTTTTAGCATTCTCTCATACTCTTTTATTAATTCACATTTCAAAAAATCTATAATGTATTCAACAGCATGCTTAACAAAAGTGGCACGCTCATCTACGTGTTTAAGTTGCGCACTAATACATTCACGCACCTGCGACAGTCTGTCAAGTGTAGCTCTCTGCATAAATATCCTCGTGCGGCTGGTCTATGTTATTGAGGTTTGTAGGCGAGCCGTCAGCGAGTGGTCTCTCGTCAAGAGCTATTGCACTAGAGGCCGTAAGCCATCGTAAAATTGAGGTCGTGATTGGGGAAAAAAATCTTGCATGGCTTTCCGAAATCTTGCTAGAATGTATATGAGTTTTTTAAGTACGCACTCTTAGCTTCCATTTGATCGATAAAAAGCTCCTATCCGTGTGTCGGTAAAACGTGTTTGAAAGACATCTACATGTAGTTAAGAGCGCCCTGTAAATCGTGGCTGCAGAGGTTTATTTGGAATTTGTACACCGTCGACATACAGAGAGAGATAATTAATTGAAATAGTTTGAAAATTAAATGGATTAAATCTGCGATTTCCGTTAAATGCTCTATTATCTTCAAAGCAAATGATTCTTCTTTTCGGTAACTGCTCGAGTATGACGTTTTCAATTGCATCGCCGAGAACTCCCGCGTGAAGTGTGAACGATTTTACCTCTACCCATGTGATTGGATATTTGGCTGTAGTTTTTGCTAATTCGTTGGTGTGACCGAATAAAACGCCCGGGCTGATTTTAACTCTGTGAACGATGAGCTTTGCTTGTTTTGTATGCACTTTGAATTTACCGTGATCAGAAACATCCATTAAGCAAATCGTATCCTTGCTACTTACTAAGCGAATTCTCATTTCTACACCGTTAGTTAACATTTTATCTCGATTCAGCAGGTCGAGATGCAAAAAGGATTGTATGTTACACATGTGGCCATTGCGCGTAAAATATTGATGGTTCTTAGAGCCTTTGTTCACGGCTTGTGGAGCTACAGCATTCGGCGCAGCTTCAAAAGAGTCTTCTGTAACCCTCGTACCATAAACTAGCCGTCAAATGCGACTTCTTAGCTGCGGGAGAATAGTTGAGTAGTGACTCTATGTAGGCCCTGTAAGGGTGCGCGTTATTTGGCGGTGAAACAAGTTTTTGATTGAAAAATACGTTAATCTGATTAAACTTGTAATGCAAAAAAATTATTAATTGGCGCAACTTTAGCATTTTCATCGTCTGTATTTAACGAGTATGATGTTTGCTTGAATGTAAAACATAGTGTACGCTAGATAACATAGTGTGATCTATGTAATGCTCGCTTGCACTTGACACTGCAAATTCCAAGGGTGCATCCCCCTTCTTGCTGAGTGGCGACACATGCTTGTAATTCAAGTACGCACGCTTCCTATCGATGTCAAAGATGCCGGAAGAGTAAAGAGATCCAGTTCGCTAGTCATACATTCCGTCGAATGAGTGTGTAAAACCCCATTTTTGCGAACATGATGAAAATTACTTCGTTTAAAAAATATCGGTTATATTTCTAAAATTAGTAGTAGTCAGCTTCTTTCTTTTTCGTCTGATTGTTTGCACTCTCCTTCTTTTAACAATTTTTTTTAACAAGCTGATGCAATCATGGTTGCATGTACAAAGGGATCTGTATCCTGGTCAAAGAGAAATATGTTTCTAAAAGCCAAACATGCACGTTTCAAGATTTCGACGTCAGAGTGGCAATACATAAGAATATCTCATTATACGAAGCGTAAATAATATCTCTATCGCGAGCTGACATTGACCGTTCAGAATAACAGTCGGTAAAACTTGTCTCGATTGTTCTGTTAACCCTTTTAAAATAAATTGCGCGTCAAAGCCGCATACGTTGTGCGCTATACATATTATTTGATCAAATACCGACTTTTCGCGAATGCAAATTTCAATTAATTCTTTTACCGGTTCCTTGCGAAAAATATATTCGCGAATTCCGCAAGTATTACACCATTGTTTCATATCGTACGAATCTAGACAATCAGTACATTTTGCTGCGCTACCCAGAGATTATAACCGAAAGAAATTTGTTACGCCTATCGCATCAAACGACGCGCTTTAATCGTTCGCTCTTGTTTTATACAAAGTTAGTACAAGAGTAAGTAGTGTATTAAAATCATGCATTAGCTGTACGGTAGTACTCGACGCCAAAAAAGCACGACGATCTGGCGCTTACTGCCTCGAGTCAATGCGCTATTGTCGCGAAAGCGCTACGAGGAAAGTATCGTGTACGGGCTGCGGCGTTCGCATGTCTTTCTTACCCTCGTGGTATGAGCTCTCTTGCGATCAGCGATTAGTCATGCCCCCTTGCGAGAACTCGCCGCTTGGAGATTTTCACGCGCATTCTGCGTTGTTGTTGACTTGGTGTGCAGAGAAAATTTACCATCATATTCGCTCGAGTTTTGTATATTTATGCGTTTGCCGTTTTTCCTATAGGATGTATACATCTGCTCTCAGCTGCATTCTCAAGAGGGCATGGCCTAACTACTCTTCGCAAGGGAGCTCGTACCACGATGGCAAAAGATTCATGCAAATTCTCGTAACGCTTTCGCGGTAACAGCGCATCGACTCGTGGCTGTAAGCGCAAGATCGTCGTGTTTATTTTGCGTTGATTACTGTCATGCGAGTAATGCTTGAGTTCCTGCGTGAATAGCAACACATACGCGTTGCTTAAAGTGCATCGCTCACGTCCATACTATAGTCGTAACAAATTTCTTTCATATAGGTATGTGCACTTTTGTCGTTCTGTAATTTCGATAAGCAGTATCGTGACGTGTTTCGGAATCATAAACTATAGAGAGATATTTCATTTGATTTTATACATAAAAATAGATTTTAGTACCAATGACATATCGCTGACTAAAGACACCCTGATATACGATATATACGATAATATGTTTATTGAAAAATATTCATTTCTCACTAGTGTACAAATCACTAAATGAAAATCGATAGACAGAAAAATAATCATGATGGGTGGTATTACGCAGTTTTTCCTTATTTCTATAAAAATTTTAATTAAATTCTCTTCTAGAAAGCATACTGCCAAAGCAGTTGGCAGCGTTTTAGAGTAGGTTATTCGAACTCCCCAAGTTATATATTATGTTTTTACCTTAAATAATGCAAAAATAATTTTTTGTTCAAAATAATGCTTTCTATTTGAGAAAGCTATAGATATTCTATAAATTTTAAAAATATCAAAATATTAAAATTATTTAAAAATTTTTCAAACTTTTAAAAATATTCCAAATTTTTTAATTTTGGAAAAATTTTAACGCACGCATCCACGCATTTGCATATAAACGCACGCATGCACGTATGCGTGCAAACTCGTTTGCACACACATATGAGGAGTTTGGTGCAATAACAACTTAATTCGACTTAAGTTTTGGGTACAAAAGCGCGTATAAAGTTTTGATTTTGTTAATAATCTTTATATAAATAGAATAACTAAAAGTTTTATACATAATTAGTCAGTACTATCAATGGGTAACATTGATTACCCATTAACATTCAAATTGTATTAACAAGATTGTTATATAAATAATGTTGTTAAAAAGCAACAAATATTTGCGCCGAATTAAGTTTAAAAACCATTATTAATAATGATACATAATGATTTGACAGTGAACAGCAATTTTTATAAACGAGGTTTCTATCAATTCTAACCATACAGTAAAATAATAAGTAATTCATTTTCTTCCTCATCCGACATTTCGTTACCTAACGGATTACTTTTTTTGATAATTCAAAAACATCTAATCATTTTATGTTTTCTACTGATAATAAATCACAGAGAAATTCTAAATATTTTTGTTTTTATTTAGATATACCAGGCGATGAAACTGGGAACAGTTTCAATGTAAGATTCTTTGTTCGCCTATTTTGAAAGCATAGAAAAGAATTACTATCGTACTCAGATAACGCTAAACTTTATTATTTTGCACATACTGTAATTTTATAAATTTTTGTTTCGTAAATTTAGACTTTGTTAATTTCGGGATTTTAGGAAAGATATCACTCTATGCAGTGGTCCAATCTTTAAGTAAGTTGTTGCTTAAGTCCGCTTCAAATGGCTTATTATTTCTTCGTGCGTTTTTCATGATTGTAATGTAATCTGAAGAGGTTTGAATAACTTCCATACGTTTTAAAATTGAATCGTACATGCAGAAATTACGGTCACATTGACAGTAACTATATCCGCGAACTGGAAAAACGTGAGTTAACCTACGTGCTTATTTTCTGCTAACAAAGTATATAACTTAACCATTGTTAAATTCTTATTCTGTCCATGAGCTGAATCAGAAAATAAAACTACTTTTTTAAGATTTGGATTGTTACGTAATTATTTTGTTATAAAATCATCTAAAAAAATACAAACTGAATTAGCATTTTTCGCACGATCGCTTTCTAAAATACAATACATTTTGCTATTACTATCATTAAAGCAATGTACGTTAAACACGTACATATTAAGTATTCACTTATAATATTGTGAGTTGAGGTTTAACTTTCGCAAAACCACATTTTGAGAATAATCAAATTCTAAAACTAACGTATAATTATAAATACTCTGAGCTGATAAGTTCTTGTTATTTTATGTATTTTCATTATCTTTTCTTGACACAAAAATTTTCTTTTGTTTTTTAAAAAATGCTGACCGCCGGGCAAAAAACAGCGAGCAAAGTGTAGCTTTTTTGCCTGCTGTTGATTTATTTACTTATTTATACTTTTCGAGACTTCCACAAAAATCCATACATGTGTCACAGAAAATACGGGCTGTACCAAGGGCTAGTGGGCTTTTTGCTAAAAAAGCCCACTTTACGCCATTAGCATACGATATACTATTTTAGGGATTAGCAGTGATTTGTCTCTTACGGTGGCTTTCTGGTGATTTTCCAAAGTTTTTGTTTAGTCCACGATAAAAATCTGAAAAATTTAACTAATAATATTAATAATAAATAATAATATTCATAGTATAAAAAGTATGTTTTCCAGAATTTTCAGAACAGATAAGGTAGGTTTTGTAAAGTTTGCTTGCGTCAAGATATTCATCGAACAAATTTAGGAAAATTTATTATCATTTTAGACATCAAAAAGAAGAAAAGTTAGTATTTATTATACTTTTGAGTCTATTGATTTACTTTTAGAAATATAATCTATTGAAATCATAAATAAATGTCATATTTTCATGATTTTTTTAAAGGTTCATATCATATATGTCATTAGTAATTCAATAAAAGTACATTAAAAATGCTAACTTTTGTTTGAAATACATCAAACAATATTTGTAAAAAAGATTAAAAATGATTCACTGAATTAGCATGCTGGAAAACTTGAAGATGAGAAAATCGAGCTTTTATAAAAACATGACTTAAATTCTGATATATTACGTATTGCATCCTTGCATCACATTTATTAAAATTCTTTAAATCTTTCATGTATCTAATACATTTGGTACTATATCAGGTAACTATATCAGGTACTATAGTAGGTAAACAATAATTAATTATAAATATACTAATCTTTCAAGTCTTCATTCTATTTGGTAAAAAAGCGTAAAAACGATAAAACTTTATTTTTGATGTATTACTTGCACTATAAAAAAATGTTTGCTGGGACTTCTTTTATATTTTCCATTTACGAGTAAAGAGCACTTTTCTGCAATAAATCTTTTTTCAATTTTTCGGTCAAAAATTACACTGAAAGCTATCTTAAGGTGATTTTGTCACGAGAATCAACCATCTTATTACACGCTTTTATTTAAATTGTCGGTCATTGTTGTCTGTCTGTATGTATGTATGTATGTCCTTAAATTCTCAAATTGTTTATTAAGGCGTAACATATACCTTAAAAATTTAATTAAAAATGTTTTTGAATAAGTTAAAACCAATTGCTTCTATCTAAAGGAAGCTTTGTAATAGTAAAAAAAAATCGCTGCCAATTCATTGTCAATTAGCTTCCTCAAACTTTATAAATTGTTCCAATATGAAATTATTTATTCTATTTTTTTTTTTTTTTATTATTTAACGTCGCCATGTTTGTGCTTCCATGTGGTGCTAATCGACGACGGGGGTCTGCGGTGTGTTTGTAAACAAAGCACATGTAATTTTTACAGAGGTGCTTGTATCAATCGGCAGAGACTAGGATTCGAACCCGGGTCACCGGCGTGGGAATCCGACACTCTACCGACTGAGCCGCCGCAGGCCCCATTTATTCTATTTAATGCTGTGGTGAACAATACAAATAACAAGTTTATTGCTTTTTAATATGTCGAAATATATGTATATATTTAAATTTCGTAATTTAAACTTATGAAAAATCATAAGAAACTTAAAATAATAGACTTAAGTAAATCTTAAAAATGTTCATTAAATATAATAATTCGAGTTAGTTATTCATTAACGGTGAACTCAAATTTTAGCACAATTAAATGTTCCTTACAAATTGGATTGGAAAAGAAAACATAAAAGATATATCGATTTTCTTAAAAATAGCTCTATAGTCTTCTCTTATTTTGAAACTATTAAATAATTTTTTTTTCCAAGTTATTGGAGTAAACTTATATTTTTGTGATAAAAACAGGGTTTTTTAATAAATGTTCTTTACACACACTTATTAGACAACATCTATTTAAATTCAAGAAAATTTGTAACTATGAATGAATAAAAGTTAATATTTTTGATTATGTTCAAACTCAATTTCAACGCTCCCTACGAAAAGTAACACCTGTTCCATTTGTGACGAAGACTAACACGATAAAATTTTCAGACGAAAAGTAGCACGACTTGGATTTTGCCAACGACAAGTAACAGTAACTACAATTTTCCAATGAAAAATAACGCGACTCAGCTATATTCAATGAAAAGCGTCGAATGTATTTGTGGCGAAAACCAGCATTTTTTATAATGTTGCAAAGTTGTAAATTTGTAAAGTTGCGAAAATGGTAATTCTGATTATTATAGAACAAAGAAAGTGTTACGTTTTTTTTGTATAAGTTTTTTGTCGCAAACATTTTGAAAGCGTTAGTCTTCGACGGAAAAGTATAGAAGATGTTACTTTTCGCCGCAAAATCATTTCACGCAGCGTTTGGGATATCTGGACAACAAACGAGATGATCATCTCGCACTCGTGCATATACACCCACTGAAAGAATTATCGATAGTTCAAAAAATATCGATAACAGTGAAAATTGATTCGCAGCATCCTGGCCACCTGGACCTAGCCTGAGATAATCAGCTTACATACGTATACGTACGCACTTTGAAAAATTGCATTCATTGCAAAAATCATTTGCAGCATCCAATATATCTGAGTCACACCGTGTATGATGGAAAATTCCTCGAGAGTACCCGTACGTACGTACGGACGCGCGTTAGAGGATCCTCCGCTAATATTATGGTGTGTAGTAGTAGATAAATGCAGATGAAACATTTTAAAAGGGGAGGATGTAAGATGAATTTATAGAGAAAGTTCGAAAGGTGTTAAAAAATTTTTTTTCAGATATTATAACATAAGAAAACAATCTTAACAGAAAGTTTGTGTAGCAATGGTATTCCGTTAATATAGTGTATATATTATTTTAATTATAGAATCTTTACAAGCTTTTTATATAACTTTTTGTCTAATGGTTAATTAAAAATTACCCAACTACCTTAAAGGGACATATCAATATAAAATTCGAAATATAATCGAATCCTGTCTGTTTGCTTGATTGCTTGCTTGCTGGCTTGTTTGCTTGTTTGATTGCTTTCCTGCCTGCCTACCTGTCTGCTTTCTTGCTTGCTTGCTTGCTTACTTGCTTGCTTGCTTGCTTGCTTGTACAATAGACTTTATGATTCCTGGTGGCTGGACAATGATTTGTAATTACCGGCATTGTACTGTGTGGCGCGTCTTTTTTTCCTCGTTGTCCTCACAAATTTAGAGTCCTCCTTTTGGTATGCGTTATTAAGAATGATGGATTATGATCATGGCCTTTTTACGGGCTATTATTATTCTCTTTTTATTTTCTTTATTCTGGAGGGGGATGATACGCCGCTACTGTAGCTTTATTATGATAGAGAGTTGTACGAGATTAGAGGAGCGCTGGGTTCTATTTTCAATTCGCGAGGGAGGGACAGCAGAGAGAGAGAGAGAGAGAGAGACAGAGAGAGAGAGAGAGAGAGATAGAGAGAGAGAGATAGAGAGAGAGAGAGAGAGAGAGAGAGTTACATTAGTTTTCGTTGATGAAACAAGGAGAGAATTCTGCAGGATGCTGCGATGAATTTAGAGGATACGTTATGGTTATTATGACGAATTCTTTGGGTTACATTTGTAAGCTGCTCTGGTTTGGTAATGGTGTGGTGTGGGAAAAAATACCGGAGAAAATTGGGTTAATGGTGAATGAATGGCAGAGGGAATGGATGGTGGATATAAATAAATTGAATGAATTTGTGAAATCTAAAAGTCTGTGTATTTTTATTTTATCTAGTATTTTCATTTGAAAAGGTAATTAGGAATCAGTAAGATAAATATACTGACTATTTTTCTAACTAATAAAATTCAAAAGCATCAAAATTTACTAAAATCTCTGATCCCGAAATTTTTATCGTTACAAAGCTTTCTGTTTGAGAAAGCAAAGGTGAATAGACGCTCAAATACGAGTACCAATGATTGGAACTTTAAATGGCAGAAAGTAACAGTTTGTTATAAAAATAGTTAGTACAATGCTAGAATCACATAAAGAGGTTAATTTAAGACATATCCTATAAAAAATCGTTATATACCTTGCAAAAAATATTGACATAATCTAATCCAAGTTTTTGTGTCTCAATTAAACATACATGCCATGAGTGATTTTACCATGATGTTGCTACCTTTGCTACCTTCTATTATTGTACATAAGCTTTCTTATCACTTGTCATTAGTTTCTGAATCAAGTAATACATATTCCAAAGTAAGCATGGTTTTAGATCATTCTTAAAAAGTTAATTTATCGATTTTCAAGTTTAAGTTTAAAAGAAAACGTGGTCTCTCAAGGTAAGATACATATATATCAATAATATGTTCCAGATATATGTGTCTGACAATTAGAAATAACTTTTCTCAGAAATAAATCAATAAGTCCATGAGTGTGCTTTTGAAGTTCAGTTTAAAGTCACGTTAACTTTAAAATATCTACTGCTTGATTCAGAAACCTGTGGCAAGTGTTGAAAATGCTTTTGATAATATTAAGATTAGCGACGACTTACAGGACTATAATGACCACTTAAAGGTGAAAAAATCATGGAAAAATCACATATAGTATATATATTTATTAACTAGCCAAAAAAATCGCTCGCTTATGCTCGCTCGTTATCAAGAATTTGTATATTTGTATTTTAGTTTAAAATGTATTATTAAAAGAAAAATTATTTTACACGTTTCTAGAAGATACATTGTAACACAATATAAAGTAATTAATAATTATTCAAATGTGTACAAAAATAAATAAAATAGTTATATTTGAAAATCATAATAAATCCGCTGCGTATTATTATTTAATTTCAAATGTATAATCGTGGAATAAAATTATAAAATGTTCGTTTTGTTTCACAAGTGTGCACTGTTGCAGAATGGTATAAAAAATAAATAACAAATTAAATTTAAATTAGTAAGAAAAAGACACAAAAAATTATTGTTAATGGAAAAATATCACTTCCATTTGTTAATCCACAAATAAATACAGATACAATATAAGTTACACGTGTTTCTTGGGAGTACGTTGTAGCACGGTGTGATGGGTTTTGTAGAATATTGATGAATTTATGTCATATAGCTTATCATAAAAGTTGATTAAATAAATAAGCCGCTTGTTTAAATAATTTATGTCGCTTTTATTTTCAAATTGTGTTTTCGCTAATGTAAAAAACGCGGAGAAACCACAATCCGAGTGACAAAAAGTCTTTAAAACCATAAAAATACGTAATTGATATGTTATTTGCACACTTCCTTTTGGAATAAATTAATACAACAATATTAAAAGAAAATAAATTACAACACAAAAACGTTCAAATAATTATGGAAGCGTTACAAAATTGATGAAAACCTCAATTTCATGCCTGATTTGGAATTTTAATATAATGTAGATGTTTAAGGATATATTACAGAATTTAACTCAGACTGGCCTTCTTACAATTTCTCGTCAAAGATATTAAGTGAACTATATCTCTTTGCAGTGCATATTCATAGGACAAATAGTAGACAGATTAAAACTTGACTTGACTTGACTTGACTTTGTATAGAACCGTAAAATAATGTGCATTGCACATTGATAACATTGAAACGAAATAAACTTCTAATCTGCCAGATCTCTCAAATGAAATTTTTCTCATCTTCTTTTATTGTGTATTTAAAAACTATTCATTCAATTGAATAGGTGCCCAACTATTTAACTATTAATAAAGGTGCTATTTCTTACAAATCAAACGTAAATTTTCGGTACTACAGTGTGTATCTCATAAAAATCAAATTAAAAAATCATCAAAGCGCCAAAAAAATCCATTTCCGAAATACATGATTCTTTGTTTGTTAGTTGAAGAAAAGATCTAAAAGACTAAAAGTTATATATGGTGACATCCCGGCAGAAAGCATCAGCTGATGAGCTTACGGCAACGCTATAGCAGTAGATAGGCTATAGGCATACCAGCTCACGTGGATTCTCGCTCACCCTTTCCCTTCCTCAAGTGAGCCAGAATCCGTAGTGTGTATAAGTCCCATCTATGTCTCTCCTTCCCTTCTCTGAGTGATCCAAAAATCAGTGGTAGGGTTTGCTATTCCTCCAGCGTCACCCCTCTCCAAGTGAGCCAGAATCTGTAGTATGTAAAAGCCCATCTTTCCCCCCCTTCCCTTTACTATACGTTTCAAAAATCTGTGGGTTTATGCCCTCTTCTCCTAGAGAGAAAATCTATTGGCCGACTTTTTTGAGACGAGAGGGAAAGGGGCGGCCTTCCTTTTTTTTAGAAACTGTTAGAGTGTCAGGAAAAAAATTTTGCGTTCTGATATGAATAGATAATAAATCTTAAAAAAGACGCATAGGCTTGATCACTTTCTCAGAAAAAAGTATACACGAGCCGCTATATTGACCACGCAAAACCTCGCACAGCAGGCCCTTACGCAGGTACTGAAGTAAGGTTTTTTCCATCAAATAGTGCACTACTAGAGTGAATTTATTGCCGAGATGTTTGTGCGTTTTCTTGGCACTTACGGATAATAAATCTTAAAGTAGCAAAGATTTGATCGCTATCTCCGATAAAGTAAAAACAAACCGATGCATTGATAACGCAAAAAAAGCTCACGTAGAACGATCATAGAGAAAGGATGCGTGCAGGTAGAAAAAGAAATCTCAGCAAGAAACTGCTGTGGATGCGCGCAGGTAGCGGAGAAATTTCAGCAGTAAACGATCTTAGAGAAATGTTTCGTGTGCATTGAAGGTCCTCGCGCGCAGGTGAAAGCAAATGCTTTTAGCAATAAACGCGCTTTAAAGAAAGGCTTACTGCACGCAGGTATTTAAAAATTCTTTTAAACCGATACGCTAGCAGTTTTTCCGCTGTAACGAATTATGATAGTAAGACTTCGTGTGCGTTGAAGGTCCTCGCGCGCAGGTAAAAGCAAATGCTTTCAGCAATCAACGCCCTTTAAAGAAAGGCTTACTTCGAATAATAAGAAATTTTAATTTTAAACTAACTAACAATGTATATACGGGGATTTGGGGCATCCAAGCAGAAAAACATCCAAAAACTAATTCGAATGTTTTATTTTGGAGAGTTCCTGGTTGGGTGAGGATTGGGACGAGGAGCGGTATGTTGCTTTGTCACGAAGAAATCTGTGCGGGCGCACAATCCGCTCTTCATCGTTAATTCATTAGCAAATTTGGGATATTAATTCTTTTTACTAACACTATTTATTTATTTATAACAATATCAATACAAAAAATAAATAAATTTATCTATCTCCGTCCCGAGCTCTTGAGAGTAATCTCAGACTCAAAAGGGGGAATTATTTTGTTATGAGAACATCACAAACTCATTCTTTGCCTTCTTTCTCTTCTCTGTATTTAGTTCAACATAAGGTTTGAGCCAGAGGCCTTCTGTTCAAAACTTAAGATTCTATGCACCTTTTTTAACACAAGTCCATTATCTAATGCCTGTTGAAGGGCCCGATAATGAATGACATACCTTTGCTTGTGGTTTAGAGTGGTGAGAAGTTTCTTCTGCTTCGAACCAGGTGGTGCAATATGCTCAGCGTAAAAAGGAAAATCTCGATGATCATCGTGTATCTCTTCAGGATATTCCAAGTCTACTTCAGCAAAGTATCCTATATATGAATCAGCAGGTGTATTGAAGAAATTTGGATTTGATTCATATTCAATCCATTTAAATTTTCCTGTCGGCAAATGCTGCATTGCCCATCCATAAAGATTGTTGATATCAAAATACAAGAGTGTCTTCATTTTTTCTTTCTCATCATATGCAGGGTCCATATATGGATTATTCGCCTTGGTATACCGGTTACAACACTGGCTAATTCCTCCCCGAATACCTGCTTCAATAAACATTAACATGTCAATATCGGTGAGAAGCTCTAATTCAACCTTGGTAATTTCAAGAGCGGCAGAAAATGTCAATCCTGGGGTAGTATAAAAGTGAGCAGGTCATTAATCGTATACTTTTAAAGATATCTCTTGAAAACTTTCAATAACATCAGTCAATAGCAAGACATCAGTTTTTAAGTACAGATCCGAGTACTCTACCATTGTTTTAATATTACATGTTTCCCACACCTGGACAACATGTCTATAATCTTCTTTACTAATATATAAATCGGTAAGCTTACTGAAAAATTCATTTTTTTTCTGGCAGATTAGTGCACGTCAGTTTTTCCAGCCCATCTACAAAATCATAAGGAAATATTCCTTTTTTTCTGAGAAAATCAATCTTTTCGTCTGTGAATCCATCCGATCGAAATTCCTTTTCTGCTATTAAGGTCACTCGTCCTTTCATAAATAAACACATTAATAAACACTCAAAATCAGCATAAATAATAAAAGGAACTTTTTCGTTCTTCTCGTAATCTTCAAATTTGAGAATGTTATTCTTAGAGTCGGGCAGATTGATTCAACAATTATTCAAATTTTTGCAATCATTTTCATGAATTTCCAATCTTTATTACTATAAAAAATTTGTAAATACCGTTCACAGTGATAACATTTTATATGTGTTTTAGACAGTTGAGAACTCAGAAGTCAGGACATATTTTTTATCTAAACGTAGTAGTTTTAGGTAAGATTCCATCATCAGCACGATTATTTTCTTCATGCTCATCTATATAAAAATCTTGAATAATCAGTAGATTCACACATTTTTCTTTTTTTTCTGACGTAATGTGACAAGGCGCTACATCAAACTTTGGGCCATACTTTCTCATCATGTATACATTTACTGAAATATTATTCAGTTTTTCAAATTTCGCAACATCTTTAAGTTTTATTGGAAATTCTATGTCCCAACAGTTTAATTCATTTTCGTGCAAACGATACTGATTAACTCTACAGGAATTTTTTTCACTAGGATATAACACTGAAAGAATAGTATACTTGAAACACTGATTGTCATTGTTACGAACATTAATACATGCTTTTTTTCTGTATAAACGATGGAAGAGGAATGTAAGAACTACCCTTAATTGGAGAATATTTTTTCATATTTATGCAGAAACTAATAATACTTTTTATAGTCCACCCAGAATATTTTTTCTGAAATTCTTCAAGTTGTGAAAGAATGGGCTCTTTTATATTATCTTTAAACCATTCTTCTAGATTTGTTGACATGTATATTGTAATGTATACATGTACATGTATACCACTTTCATTCGTGAAATGTTTAATATCATTCGTTTCCTCGTCATTTTTCTGCATAGAAAATTCCGAGATGAAATCTGAATTTACTTTCACTGCGTTATACTCTTCTAAGCATGCTTGAACCTTAACTTTGAAGAGCTTTAGTGCATCACTAAAGAAACTCAGAATATCTATGTGTTTTATATTCACGATTACACCAGTTATAATTATATTTTTAAAAGCTGACTACACATATTTCCACTCAACTCTAGCTTCTGTTTCCTCAGATTGAAGATATCCTCCTCGTTGAAGGTGTTGTTCAAATTCAATTTGCAGACACGAAAGATGTGTCATACAAGTTTTACATTTCTGTTTCTCTCCTCTTGTGAGATTAGATTTAGTCATTTTTTCATCTAATTCTTTTATTGTGGAATTACACATGTTTAGCCAATAATGAATATACTCATTGTTAAATCAGCTACACTTTGTAAAGTATCACGAAGTAATTGCACAAAACGTTCAAAAAGATTGATCGAAGCCATTTTCACAAATATAGCTTTATAAACTTGCATGATAGTTAAGAATGAATCTCAACGGACAACATTAAGTAAAGTGTGCTCATCCAAGAAATTGCTTCACTTTTTTAAGGGTAACGTAAACGAGAGAAGAGGTGGAAAATTTCAATGACTGACCAATGGAAAAACGAGAAGGGATATTTTCTAAGGAAGGGATGAGTTTTCTTTCTTCCAAATCAACCAAGAAACGTCTTTTTAGAGCAACAAATCAGGAATGGGCTATTTTTTATCGTCCAATCCTTAAGCAAGGAAGCTTTTCTGGAAGAAGTGTATTTTCATTCAACGGAAAATGTATTTCTCTAAACCAATGAGGACTAGGCTATTTTCCTTCGTTTGTGTTCTTATAAAGTCAGAGGCGGAGTTTTTGCTTTAAATTCCGATGTGAGTAAATTTTCATACACATTCTCCAAGTTCAATTCTTACTGAAATAACTGGCTGGCAAGATGGCTAGAATCAGTGACTACGAAACATTATTCAAAAATCGCATATTGCACTGTTAAGAAAAGAACTATTACAATTTACCAACTACCTATCACTTTAAACCTCCAAAGTCGTGGGAAGAACTCTTTGCAGAAGAAAAATGTAGGATTCAAAGGGTGGAAAAGTATCATCATGGAATTGCATGAGACGCTGGAGATATTTCTTATTATCGTCTGCAAAACGTTTTGCATATCCATACACAAGGTGTGCAGATGTTTTTTGTCAAGGGAGAGCAGAAAGCCCAATGGTTAACAATTTTTTTGTCCAGTGTGCAAGTTATTGTTTTTCTTTAGCTTTACTATTTTATACTTTAGCTATACTTTATTATACTTTTTTTCATACTTAAGCTATACTTTATTATACTTTTTTTCATACTTAAGCTATACTTTATTATGCTTTTTTATACTTTTCTTATACTTAAGCTATACTTTATTATACTTTTTTATACTTCTTTTACACTTAAGCTATACTTTATTATACTTTTTTTACACTTAAGCTATACTTTATTATACTTTTTTTCATTCTATTTTTTTTGTTTTTTTTTCAGATCTTTTTGCAATATTGAAGATTTAGGATGTCCAATTCTAGAACATCTATCATTTGTTGCATAATATAATTGTTTCAATCAGAACATGTGCATACAAAGAAAACTTATGTGTGCAGTCCAAAATGTTTTAACTATACGCGCTTGGCTGCAGAATTATATTCAAAATACATATAGCAAAGATGAAGTAGATGTAAATGTATATATTGATGAAAATAAATGAAAATATATTAAATCTATGAAGCATAATTTGTTTTTATTTATTTAGTTTATATACATGGAAAATATATCGACATCTGTTCTAAATCCACGGTGATCGATAAAGACTGTATTATTGTATTTATTAAATGAAAATATATCAAATCATTAGAACAAAAATTATACATTACTCACAATAAGATATTAGATAAAATTATATTATTCATGTTGCTTGAATTCTTTTATCACTAAAACATCGTGATCTATTAAATGTAAATTTTCAATTAATTTTGGTTTCTCCCGCTGCGGTGGAGCTGTAGTGTTCAGTTGAAGAAATAGTGTTTTCTTCTTCTCTTTTTTCTCCTTAAGGCTTCTGTTTAACCTTCTGACCCAGTCGCGTGTGCTTTCGTACCGATTGACCTCCTTAAGAGATGATCAGCTATCCTTTTTCTTCACTGAAAAAAGAAAAATTATTAATTTTCAACTTTATTTATTTTATTTTGTGTAATATGTGCTGATACAATTAAAAAATAACTTACCAGTTTTCGATTGGTGTGGTGTTTCTTGTTTCGCATTTTCGGCATCATTAGTGGGCTTTGAAATTTCTGATTCCACTTTCGATTTCAGCGGCGACGCCTTTTTGCTTTGTATTTCTCATTCATCTGCAAAAAAAATATATTATTAATTAAAAAACTAAGCATAATAATTTTAATTAAAAAATAAAGAAAAAAAACAATAAGCATTATCGCACCTTCTGCTTTCCTTTTTTTGCTTTTTCGCCGTTTGTGATGAATTTATTTTGGGTATGAGTCCCAAATCATTAATATTTTTTTTCGGCGTTGCTTTGCATGACAAGCAGCTTGACGATGTACTGCTGCTGCTGGAGGAGCTCGAGCTCGAAGACCTGGAGGTGCTTGCTCTCGATCGTGATCGCTGGGATTCTGGAATTGAAGACGGTCTGGTCGGCTTCACTCCCTCATAAAAAATCTGCATCGCAGAAATAGGAGGTCGTGGTGGCACTATAAAAAAGTCAACAAAAAACAATTAGATTATAAAATATTTATTTTTAATTGAAAAAAAGAAAAAAACTTACACGACTCAATAGCTTTTATCGTCCACGATGCATGCTCCAGCATCATGAGCAATGTTGGAGCGTTAGCTATTATCCATCGAATGCGCTCTTGCACATTCTCAATATTATCTCCACCTCCTGATGCTATCTTAGTCACTTGTTTTACTTTTCTTTAGGTAGCAGAAAAATCGAAGATACTTCTAGAACTGTCGGGCTGCAATACGCGCCCTGGTATTTATTCACGAAAACTGTCCGTGCCTCTCCACCCTTTTTCTCGCCTTTCACCCGATTCGTGAAAAAATTCATTTCTAACAGAGATTTATAACTAAAAATAAATCAATGCGCGAAAATCTTTAACGTAAAGTAAACCTTTCTCTGTAGGACGTTTATTGACGGAAAAATATTTTCAGCTATCTGATGCGCGCGGCCAATGTATATACTTGCGTGCAAGACGACTGAGAGTATCGACCTGAAAAAAGTTTTCAAATACCTGCGCGCAGTAAGCCTTTCTTTAAAGGGCGTTTATTGCTAAAAGCATTTGCTTTCACCTGCGCGCGAGGACCTTCAACGCACACGAAACCTTTCTCTAAGATTGTTTACTGCTGAAATTTCTCCGCTACCTGCGCGCATCCACAGCAGTTTCTTGCTGAGATTTCTTTTTCTACCTGCACGCATCCTTTCTCTATGATCGTTCTACGTGAGCTTTTTTTGCGTTATCAATGCATCGGTTTGTTTTTACTTTATCGGAGATAGCGATCAAATCTTTGCTACTTTAAGATTTATTATCCGTAAGTGCCAAGAAAACGCACAAACATCTCGGCAATAAATTCACTCTAGTAGTGCACTATTTGATGGAAAAAACCTTACTTCAGTACCTGCGTAAGGGCCTGCTGTGCGAGGTTTTGCGTGGTCAATATAGCGGCTCGTGTATACTTTTTTCTGAGAAAGTGATCAAGCCTATGCGTCTTTTTTAAGATTTATTATCTATTCATATCAGAACGCAAAATTTTTTTCCTGACACTCTAACAGTTTATAAAAAAAAGGAAGGCCGCCCCTTTCCTCTCGTCTCGAAAAAGTCGGCCAATAGATTTTCTCTCTAGGAGAAGAGGACATAAACCCACAGATTTGTAGAACATATAGTAAGGGGAAGGGGAGAGATGATGGACTTTTACATACACTGGATACTGGCTCACTTGGAGACAGGTGACGCTGGAGGAGTGACAAACCCTATCACTGATTTTTGGATCACTCAGAGAAGGGAAGGAGAGACATAGATGGGACTTATACACACTACGGATTCTGGCTCACTTGAGGAAGGAAGGGGGTGAGCCAGAATCCGTGTGAGCTGGGATGCCTATTGCCTATCTACTTATAGCACTTGCTCGCTCGAGCTCGAATGTGCACCGATACATCGCCCTCCAAAAATTGGCCATTAAATTTCGCGGCGATCGTATCCCAGGTAACTATCAATTACAGATTTAACTATTTCACCATGCACTGCACCTAAGTCGGGTGACCTCAAGTATACTCCGCGATATCCGGTTATTTATGCTGCCGGATGGATTTTCTCTTTTTCCTTCTCTTTTTATACTATATATATCTCTCTCGCGCAATATCCGCTTCCTACAACTTTCTGATATACCTTTGCCGTAGAATCGATAATCAAAATTCATTCTTCCTTTCGTCGTCCTTTACTTGAAGGTCGATCGATGTATACACTATAGATTTTTATATTTTTGTAGTGCTGCGGTGGAGGAACTGTAGTGAGTTGTCCTGTGGAGGGGTCAATAATATCTTAATTAGGAGCATCGCTTTGGAAAATGGAAGAATCTTATACATCGTATTCCACGAAGGTATGGTTTTGATTTGAAAGCCGGAAAGTGGGGTTGGTGGGTGATATCGAGTGATATGAGCAATAATGGTGCCTAATAGGGCTTAAAATGTTGATTGAGCTCTTTATTAATGAGTTTTTTCTGGTTTGTTTTGTAATTTAGATTGCATAGTACTTCAGATAAATTTCAGATTGAATTATTCTTTCACACCATTTAGCAGTATATACATTCGTTACTACTAAAATTATTGTTTAAGTTGTATAAGCTATTTATATGCTAAATAATATAATACAGAAAAATTGTATTTCCCGCTATACTTTATATGTAGGCCCTAGCAGGTGATATACATTTGTGCGTAACTGTATGTGCGTGTGCCAAAAAATATCAAGATAAATTACAACGTAAACAAAATAAGTTCTTAGTTATTTTCGAGAAACAAAAAATTAAAAAGAAAATAATTCGCCGTATTAAGACCTTCCGTGAGAGCAATGTATTTCTCCCTGGATAGCTCAGTTCCTGATTGGTGTCACTATGCTATTAACAAGGCGAATAAGGCTAAATAATATTTCATAATTAATTTTCATATTTTAATAGTACTATAAAGGCACTTTGGGTTTACTTCAGAGATATTTCCCGTGACAACCATGTAACAAAAAAATACAATAAAATGTGGTTAAAAATTAAAAGGACAGTGAAACGGAGTTAGACAGTGAAATGGATACAGACTTTTATAATAATTAATACAATTGATAATTAATAATGTATCTCTTGTATTGTTTAGCATATAGGATTCGAAAAAATTTGGATTGGCAAAAATTTTGAATTATCGAAAATGCTATTCGAGTTATCAGCGTTTGAATTTTAGAGAGCAGAATGTACTTTCGTAAATATTTTATTTATTGAATTTTACGGATATATCCAAAATGAAACAGTATAATCTTATTTACATATTAAATTACAGTTTATATTATTGGCAAATTTATAGTAGTTTGGAATCGTTTAATGATCGTACTATTTCATTGAATATTATATGTCTAGAGTTACAACATATAAATGGAATACATTTTCTAGATAGTTAGTACATATTTTCAAACTTCCTGACGTATCAAGTCGATATCTTCATTTTTATGGATGGTATGAATTCACGAATTAGTGGAACGTAATGTCGCAGATACTATAAAATTGTTAAAATGTCTTAAAATGAAGTTGTAGGGGAGGACGGGGTAATGCCGGTCACTGGTTAATTCCGTTCACTCTAATTTTGAATAATCTAAACAGTTTTAGGTAATAATTCGAATAGTATATCAAACGCAACATAAAATACAATGAATCTAATATCCAAACAACCTTCTATTCAGTTTTATTAAAGAATTATACATAATCAAAGTTTAGGTCTACATTTCTTATCAGAAATCTGGTCTATAAAATACGCTTTTATGCATATTATTTGTTACTTTATGCAGTTATTTTATGCAACTTTATTAATTTGAACAATCTAAGAATACGAAGTAGTGAAGAAAAAAGAATATAAACTTATTGCTTTTATGTCATTTTAATTTAAATTACTAAGCAGAATTGGAGTAATACCGGTCACAATGTTATTTATATGACGCTCCCGAAAGTGAGGCTAAGAAAGCGTTACGCTGCGCTCTCAGGTAGGGCAACTTTGCTTAAATGTTTTTGATTGAACAGTGTTTATGTGTCACATATTTCACTATGTAAGTGCGAATAATAATGCGATTGATCATATGAAGGTTCATATAATTGATTTAAAGAAATGTTTCACCTATAAAAGTAACTTTTTAATAGTGACCGGAATTGTACGAAAGCTGGCCGGTATTACCCTTCGATGTGGACTAAATCCAGTCAAAATTACATTTTTATATTAAACCAATACGAAATATTTAATGTCAATAGTTTGAACTAAAATAATAATTATTTAAAGTTAATAAAAAGCAATTTGAAAGTGGAAATAACAAGTACGTTTGCTTAGGTGACCGGCAATACCCCGTTCTCCCCTAGAATGCTTTCAAGATAATCTGTATATTGAAATTTTTTGTAATAGACTAGAATCAACAGACTTTAACTTGAATATTCTTCTTTTAATTCCTAAACTAAAAATATTTTATCAACGTACATTACGCACAATTGTTTAATCATCAGTTTCCAAAAAAGTTCCACTATGCTTAATAATCTGTTTATCTCCAATAAAAAGCCAAAAACTGCTGCCAATTGATTGGCACTTAGCTCTTTCTAATTAATACCTAAAAACGGTGTGCTATTTTATCATTGATGGTTTGACAAAATATAATTTTTTACTAACATTACAGAACGATAGGATCCTTATCACAGCAATTTTTTCCCTGCACGTTATTTATTAAAATTATATAAATATTTAAATTATATATAATCAGATGTTAGTGCGTAGATTAACTGAATTCCTAATCATCTAAAATTTTATGAACGATTTGCCATCCTTGATCCCTGAGATATAACCGTTTAAACTAAATATAATTTTTTTCGTATATAACAAAAGAAGGGAAAGAGTCTATCTAAATTTTGTAGTTGTAAAAGATAGGTAATTTTATGCTCTATTTAATGAATTTACACTAAGTTGATCATAATATTACTAACGTACCCAAAAACTCGAAAAACTAAAACTCAAAAATCCATAAATCGAAAAATTGTTATAAAAAATATTGAGTCCATAAATCTTTAAATTTATTTTCAATTTCGAATTTTCATTAAAAAAAAAAAAAAAATGAGCCCCGCTTTGTAAAAAAATTACCTTGCCATTCTCGAGATATAAGAGATCGAAAAATAATTTTAAAAATACATAGCCTCAAATATTTTGAAATATAAAGATCGTTGTGATCTGGGCAAAGAACTCTTAAGAGATAGTGAAAATAACTACCGATTTGAAAAGTTTGGAAAGTACTCCAGTATTTGCAGCTGAATAGAAAACGTTTTTTTCTACAATAAAATGTTTCTCCCTTCAAAAGAAAAAGATAAAGATTAAAATAATTTACAGAACATTCTTATCCATATTCCTATCATCTCAATTTTGTTCAATAATATAAATTCTTACATTTCACAGATATACCGTTTGAAAAAAATTACGATTTCGTGAAAAACAAAACAAGAGAAATAGGTTATTCAAATCTTCGGGTGGGAAAATATAAGTAATTTTATGTTCTTTTAGATTCCTTATCACTCAATTCACGATATTATTTTTATGGTATCAAAAAGCCCAAAAATAAAACTATAAAATCGAAAAACATCATTAATTGTTACCGTGTATATTCAGAGTAAAGATGATCCACATACGCACACACACAGACACACATGTATGCACGCATGCACGCACGCACGCATGCACCACGCACGCACGCATGCACCACGCACGCACGCATGCACCACGCACGCACACACAGATATTTTCTAAAAATAGTGTATTTTGATTTTAACATCACAGAGCTTCCTCTATTAAGACGCAAAACGTCAGCATGCATTCGAGGCCCATATGAATGATTTTCGAAAATGTAAATTTGTATTCTGCTCAAAAACTTTTCTATCTTAACATTTTAGACGTCAAAGTATTATAGAAATATATTTTAAAATGTCATTTTTCTATTAAAGTATGTTTCTCTTCTTTTTAGTAAAAATGTTATTTTTTCTTCCTTCATGGCAGTGAATATTTTTCTATCAGAAATATATCTCAAAAGCTTCAGTAAGTTGATTTAAATGTCTATTCCGACCTAAAGTAATTTATAAATTTTACGATTTATTTATCCAGTGAAAAAAAATCGTCTTATACACATAAAAAGATACTAAAAACTTCAAAAAATGCCACACAAAATTTACGCATGATCAGAGAATCATCCATATTATATACACCCGTACTTTTGCTTTTCTTCATGAATACGAAGCTCTAGCGATTCTCCTCCACTTTTTTCCAGCTCTTTTCTGTCGTAACTCGTTTATCGATTGCGCGGCGTACTCGCATAACTTCTTAAACCACTCACGTTCACAACAGTAAATGCCGCCGCGCGAGCTCGTCGAGTCCCGTACAGGAAGGGTTGATTTATCGCGCGAGAGCCGCCGAAAACGAACGAACGAAATTACCGCAGCCGAGCGCCGTGCAGCAGAAAATTGCCGATGAACTTCTGTCTCGTATAAAAATAACGGCGACGTTTATTTGATGCGGGATTAAATTTTTAGTCTTGACTTTTTTTGTAGTGTTTTAAGGAGTGGTAAAGAGGGATGAAGCAGAGGGAATTGAATTTTTTTTTCATGATAGGCAGGCGCTTTTTTGCACTTGAAGTTAATTTAGGAAGATTAGGATGGGAGATGAAATTATATACTTGGGGGAAATTTGATACGTCATAAAAAATGTCGTTTAATATTTTGTGAAGAATGTCAGAAATTTAATTTTTTATGTCGGTTTGTTTTAAAAATGTATATGGGAGGTAAATGGCAGTTGGCCTTAGTATAATTTTAGCTGTTGGAGCTGCAGTCTGGACTACCTAGAATTTGCAGCTCCAAGAATGGTAACGGTTTCTATTAAACAATTCTAACTATGACACTTCTAATTATAGAATATGATCGTGCGCTAGCCGGCAAAAACCGGAATTTAAATAAAAAAAGCTTTAAATTTGATATTAGTTAATATTGGCGCGGTAATAGCGCCATGCAAAAGTGCAGCGAGACACTTTATCAATAGCTCAGAGCACGTGTGGCGGGTGAAGGGATGCGGAGTGTTAAAGGAGAGTAAATAGGGTTTAACACGGATTAGTTGTAAAAATCACTATAATAAAAATAAGCGTTTATTGCTCTTAAAATATACTACTATTTATATGTCAGTGTGTGTTGATTGTGAGAGTTAAATTAATAAAGAAGGAACTTAACACACGGTCGCGAATATATATTGTATTAATTAAAGGTGCTTTCACTGACAGAGGCAGTGAAAATATGCTCTTCACTGTGACGGATACATACAAATAATCAGATAAAAGACTAATTAGCGGCTGTGTGGAGCTGTTCAAAGATAGCTCGATTCGTTTTCCGTTTAGGTTGACAGCACTGGGAGGCAGTAGCCTCAGAAGCACCTGTTTTCTGGTGAAGTGCTGTGTTTTGATGGCAAGGTTATATCGCCCTACCGGCTTTACAGCGATAACAGTGTGACTACAGCGGATGGCAGCGCGCCATTGAGTGGCGGCGAGCGAAGCGTACGACTATGTGCTCGCAATGTAGATATTACGTGCGCAGCCCTCGGCCGGTAACTGCATGTCACTTGAAACTATTACTGTATAGATGTTAGACGAAATGTTTGGAAAGCTATTAATAGGCAAATTTAGAAAAAAAATGAGAAAAAAGAAATTTTTATCTTAAAAGTATATTCTAGTAGAAAAGAATGGACTAAATTAAAATTAACATGTATAATGAAATTTAAAAAAAATAAATAAAAATTAATTTGTAAGAAAAGAAAATTATTTTGTTGTATATGTATTAAAGTTATTTAAGAAATTATTAGGTTGTAGAAGAGATTATTTTTATTTTTTTTTTTAAAGAAAAGTTTGTTAGAGGTAGTCAAATTTGGAAAGGAAAAAAGAAAATTATATCTCAAAGTTATAGTACTATTATATCTGAAACGAATGGGCTGGATGGAAATTAAAATGTAACGGCACTATGAAGATACTGGAATGCTGAAGGAACACAGGATCTAAGTGAGTGTACATGAAAAGCAAATATAGTAGCGATTATGTATTGTGTTGAGACTAAGTATTCCGATACAGGAATGTATGTTCCACTTATAAGCGGTAAGAGTACAGAGTCGTGTAGACTCAAGGTCGGCACAGCAGGGCTGGTTTGAGTCGTAGTTGGTATACAATGAAATGCCAAATTTCAATGCAGATAATATCAAACGGAATGTCTTATAAGGTTAAAATTTAATAAGTTAACTTATGTTATTTAAAAGTAACAGGATTGCTAGTCAAAAACTAAATAGTAGTAAATGGTTCGAAAACTATCAAGTCTTTTTGGTCGAAGATCAAACCCTATGATACAAGACAAAATAAATAATATTACATTGAAATTGAAGCGAGGTCAGACTAAACGTGCATGTTGTTCGAGTTTATGAACAAAGGATTCATTTATTACAAGAATATCATAAAAATGAAAACGAAGTTATAAAAAAAACGAATCGATAAATCTTAAAATTCTTTATTTATATAAAAACTTCATCAAAACACGTATAAAATGAGCTTTGTTTAGACAAACATTTCTGCGTAATACACAAGAAAAATACGATAAAAAAAATTTTGAAAAAGAGAATATCATTAAAGTTAAGAAACGTTATAGAACAGAAACGATTTGATGAATTTTGAAAATTCATTTTGATTTCAATTCCTGATCAAACGACGCAAAAAATAAGCGTTTATTTGTAAAAAAATTACCGTGTAATACCCGAGAGATAAGAAATCAAAAAATATTTAAAAATAAATATAACCTCGAATATCCCGAAAAATAAAAGTTTTCATGATATTAGCAAAGAACTTAGTCGAGAGATAGTAAAAAGCTACCTTTTTGTATATTTTCAGAAGGAATAATGCCGTTTAGTCAAGGTTATCGTTTGCCATAGAAAATCAAATTCTTTTTATCCCGCCTCATAGTCAAAAGCGCCTACAGTCATGAGGGTAACTGCGGGCATGATCTCCCCCTCGCATCCTGAGGTAACCGCGTTTGGAGACGGTCCCGTACTCTGGAGCATCACAAACAAGGTATGTTTAATATAACTTCAAACGAAACTACAATCGAGACAATAACCCCAAGACAAACACGGACTGACTTAAGACAGGAGACCGGACTAAGGGGAGTTTAGCAGGCAATAAGAGCTCAACTCAAGCGCATAGACAAGACCCTACAGACGATGTTGGCACGAAAAAAGAAACAGAACAAAGGGTGGAAGACGGCTCGGGATTCGTGAAGGTGGTGAACCGAAGGTCGTGGACCGAAGAAAAAGACGACACTGTACGAAGCACAGAACACCCGGAAACAGGACAGGACTGGTGACGTGACTAAAGATGACGGGAGAGCCACGCAAGAGACCAGGACTAGACTCGGGGACGGACATGGTAGGGGCAGGCGGCATCAGAGGACTAACCAGAGTCGCATTGAACGACCGCAATAGGCAGCTTAAGATATGACGACTATTGTCCAAGGAAATATACACAGATGCGTGGCAGCAGACCTTTTACTGACCCAAATCGCGAAAGAACGAGACGCTGATATACTAATAATTAGCACACAATACAGGGACTTACAGAAATCGTGGTACTCAAACACCTAGGGCACATCGGCCATCTGGATACGGGGCAAGCAGAGAACGAGGGTCACTGACTTCGGCGCGGGGGATGACTACGTTTGGGTCAGGGTTGGCACTGTCACTTACGTCAGCGTCTACCTTACCCCAAACAGCACGGCTAATGCTTTTGACATTAAAATAGAAAAATAGGAGGACGCCATAAGAAATCTCTCGGGAGACTTAGTTGTCGCCGGCGATTTTAACTCCAGAGCGATCGAGTGGGGAATGACAAAGACGAACAAAAGAGGAAGGCTGTTGCTGGAAATGGCCGCAAGGCTGGGACTAGTTGTAGCCAATATTGGACAGACACCTACATACAGAAGACCGGACTTCGGAGACTCGATATCAGACGTCACTTTTGTAACGGACCACCTCCTACCAAAGATCAAGCAATGGCGGGTGATCAAGGACTTCACAGCCAGCGATCACCAGTACATTGTCTTTGATGTGACGAACCATACAGAGACGCCACGGAACGCATCTGAGCGACCTCCGCGTTGGAACCTGAAGAAACAGGACAAGGAACGATTCTCCACACTACTGCGGGAACTACCAACACCCGCTGCGATCGTTCCACCAACTTACAGACAGACACAGGACAGACCGACTGGTGGACGAGACGTTGCGACAAATAGAACAGCTATGCAACGTGACTATGCCCCGAAAAGGAAGAGTACGGAACAGACGTGAAGTGTACTAGTGGACAGACAAAATCGGCCACCTGCGAAGGGAGTGCATAAAAAGTCGAAGAAAAATGAGCCGCGCGAAAAAAAAACGCAACCCTAATGAGGTGGCCCTCTCGGTGGAATACAGGACAGCACGGAAAGCACTAGTAAACGCAATCAAAGACTAACATACGCTGCTGGAAACAGTTATGTGACGACGTGGACCGGGACCTCTGGGGTATGGGTTACAAGATAGTAACGCAGAGACTAGAAGCCTTTAGTTCACCAAAACTGAAGGACAGAACCACAATGGACGCGATCGTGGACGGGCTCGTCCCGATCCACAAGGTAAGGGGGAAGCACATTGACGATCAAACGCTAACCGTCCCGGAGTTCAGCGAGGAGGAGTTCTTGAGAGCCACCTCATCGTTGAAATCTGGGAAGGCATCAGGACCAGACGGCATCCCAGGAGAAATTATTTGACAAGTGGCTTGCCACAAACCGGAGATGCTCCTGAATATGTACAATGACAGTTTACGTACAGGGACTTTCAGCAAGCGATGGAAGACGGCTAGGTTGGTCCTTCTGTATAAGGGAAAAGGAGAACCGGATGTGCCGTCCACAACTGATAGACGCGATTGAAGCCGCCGGAGGGTTCTCCGACAACCAGCACGGCTTTCACAGGAGCCCATCCAAGATAGGGGCAATTTGGGAGGTAGTCGAGGCCTCTCGAAAGACAAGACGAATCTGCTACGGTGCCAGACCGTTAGTTCTCGCGGGACTGCTAGACGTGAAAAACCCTTCAACTCGGTCAGGTGGGTGGACATATTGAGGGATGGACAACCAGTGGTTACTGTACAACGCAACCCAGAACTAATCCAACTAACGCTGAACCAGATCATGAGACGAATACACAGATGGATGACAGAACACGGTCTACAACTGGTAATACACAAGACAGTACTGGTTTTGATCACAGGACAACGAATACCGACAGTTATTCTGATGAACGTCGGCACCCAACTGACAGATCCTGCTATACGGCGCGGAAATTTGGGCCGACACGCTCGAGGTGAAAAAGTATGGTACGAACGATGGACGGAAGTCAAGACAGCAAAATGGACCCGACGCCTGATAGGGAATTTGAGACCGTGGACGGAGCGGGGATTCGGCTACTTCAAATACTACCTTTTCAGGAGAGACAAGGTACAAACCCCGAACTGTAAGTACTGCGGACACGACAGGGATGACGCAGAACAAACATTTATTTATCAGAGACAAGTAATAAGTGGCACTGGTTAATAAAACCAATACAAAAAACACGAACTCCTCTACCATCTGTTTTGTTAGTAAATCAAGCTGATAATAATGATGGATTTCTTAAAATCATTTGTGATTATATGATTCAAGCAACAAATTTTTATTCAGAACATATCGTTACATGTCAGACTGATTGGTGTCTCTATCAATATCGTGTTGATATAGCCCCTGATGAAGATAGAACTTTTGTTAGAAAATCTTTGCTAAGACAACACAAAGATGCTCTCGAGGCTTACTTATTTGACGGCATAGACCTATACACCAACAACAGGCTTCGTCAAGTAAGCTTCGACTTTATATAATAAATTCATGTTATGATTGAAAAACCATTGTAACCCAATTTCTTACTACTTACTCTTGTATAAGGAAATATTCTAATTCTCAATCAATTTGACAGATTTGACAGATTTTGAACAGATAGATGAAATAGATGAAAGTTAACAGCTATAATAGGTATGTTACAATTCACCTTCTCATATTTACAATCGTAAAGTTACTAACAAACTATTCCTGCGCTCGGAGGTTAGACAGCCCTCACCATGATCTCAAATATCTATTAGTTTTATCAACTAAGTTAAATATTACCTCATATTGCGGAATTTCGGTGGTTCTACGACGACGATTGAACGAGATAAAAAGTTTGGCATCTCAATCATAACGTATGCTCCCTGCTCACCATGAGATAACTCGTAGGTAGTATTTCGACGACTAATTTATTCTCGGTTCATTATTTGAAACCGATAGAGATTGATTTGTGTAATGAGCCCAGGAAAAATTTCGATGTGGAATGTTCTGAGCAAGGATTTTTATGCTACAACTTGTAGTGGGTAAATAACTCCTAGCAGTGTCTTTGACTCTCAGAAGAGACGACGAACATATTATTATTCGCATCAACAACTAATGGGCTTATTCTTATTTTCTCGTCACTCATCAAGATGGAACTGATCAACATTGTCTCAAATGCTATCCATTGCGTCTAAAACAAAATTCTCTATGAGCTCTGAGATAAACGCGTGAAGACTCGACTGATAAATAAAGTTTGAATCGTATACGAAGGATTGAACATGTTGAGCCTCACTCTACGTTTGTAGACAGAAGTCTGTATATGTTGATTCCGCGTATCACCTGACTTTACAAAATTGGCCGTTGCAATATGTTACCGTCCCGATTCTACGCGAACTTCTACAATGACGTTACGTCATTATGATCTTTCGCGATACTGCTACGGAATGCACCTCCACGTAGTTCATGATGCGTTATTCGAAAATGCTAATTATTACCATTCAATCACGTCGCTAAAGTTTTGAACGAAATCCAACTTCGATCCAGAGTGTAAGCTCAAGAGTAACTTTGTTCAGTCGAGTCATCTTGCAACTTGTCCCACAATCTGAGCGCTATGGCTGCGGATCCGCGTATCAGCAGACATTGAAATATATTGAACGCCTACATTTGCAAGGTATACGACTAGCATTTCGAATTCCGACTCGATCTTATCCGAATCATACCGATGTTCTGTGAACGCACCCAATGGGGGTTGAGCGGATCGAGCAGGAGGAACCCTCCCAGTATATATATATATATATATATATATATATATATATATATATATATATATATATATATATATATATATATATATATATATATATATATAATATAGAGCCAGTGTTTTAATTACTATATAAAATATTGGGGTATCATCGAATGGAGACAGGGTATCAGTAATTAAAACACTGGCTCTATATTTTTATAAAATAGGTTTTATTTACACATCTCATAAAATGTTTCAAAACAAAGTACCTATACCAATTTCATAAAAATCAATTATATCCAACTAAACGCATCTCGATAGTCTGTGTAGTATTATAGGTATCTCTTCTCCCACTCTCTCTCTCTCTTTCTCTCGCAACCCCCACAATAGTCGACTTCTGGCGCCGGCGGCGATTTTTGGCGCGGGGGTAGCGGTGGCGGCGAACACGGGTGCGCGCGCGCGAATTTGCAGGAGTAGGGATAGACCGAGGAAGTAGTGAGAGCAAGAGTGAGAGAGAGAGAGAGAGAGAGAGAGAGAGAGAGTGAGGGAGAGAGAGAGAGAGAGAGAGAGAGACAGAGAGAGAGAGAGAGAGGAGAGAGAGAGAGAGAGGGGGAGAGAGAGAGAGGGGGAGAGAGAGAGAGAGCGAGAGGGAGAAAGAGAGAGAGAGAGAGAAAAAGGAGAGAGAGGGAGAGAGAGAGAGAGAGAGAGAAAAAGGAGAGAGAGGACGGCTCCAGGCGTGCCACCCGTGTCAGGTGATCGCCACGCGGTCTCGCCGCCGAGAGTCAGTCTTATCGCCAAAACAACCCGCGCACGTAGGCCTGTCGAGACATATTCGCAGGCACATCCTACTGAGAGCTCCAGAGTGTTTTGTTGAGCCTTGTTTTCTCGCGTTGTTCTATGTGAAAAGTGTCGAAGTGAGTTCCAAGAATTTGCAAAAAGTGAGGTGATTTTTACAAATCCATATGAGAATGTACTGTTGATAAATTGAAGAGAAACAACATTTTTATTCTAAACGTAATAGTGGACTTGAATTATGGAAAAATGTGAGCGAAAGTGACGCTTTTAAAGCTTAACACTCTAGTGCTTAATAGAAGGTATAATCAAGCTTGGAGTGTTTTAAGAAATTTTGAATTTCGCGCGGTTTTTGGACAGCGCGGTTGGTATTTTGACTGATTTTGCGTTCTTAATGGTTTATGAGGAGAGGTAATTATTTGACGGTTATCAGGTGAAATTCACTATGTTATCGTAATACTTGATGAATGTTTTTCGTCAGAAAAACAAGTATTTATTATCGCACTTGATATTGTTAAAACAGAAATATATTTTGAAGTAAACTTATTGTTATTAGTTTTGAATTAATGTTTATTGTTCATTGTTGAATTGATTTTATTGTTGAAATTCGATCATTTTGAGATCAGTTTTTACATTAGAAATGGTTATTTTATATATTGTGTACTGATTATATTGTAGTATCAGTAGTACTGATAGTAAGAATAGTGCTATAGAATTTTGGTATCGATGTTTAATTATTTTAACTGAATTCATAGTTTAGAAATTTGTGTGTCTCAAAAATATTTTGCTTATACTCTTTTTACCATAATTTATAATATTTTCATGAAAATATTAGTGACAATTTAATAACGCGGGCTTAAAATTCAATTAAACCATAAAATTTTCATTTTTTTTATAATGTTCGTATACTTTCTTTGATGCATTTCATTCGTGGAGGTATTTATCACTTTTTGATAATACAATTTTATTTAAAAAAGTTAAAAAAAGATTTATCATTAAGTTTATATAAACTAAACAGTAATTTTCATGAACAATAGAAAAGTTAGATTACGTAAGATTGTTCCGATTGATAATTTTAATGTATGTTTATAATTTGCGTGTATTTTGTACCGTATGCAAAACACATAATTGAAATGTCGCTGAAAATAATGTCATGCGCTCGTAACATGAAAGTTTATTGTTTAAAAAATATAATTTTATCTTCTTTGTCAAAAACTGTAAATATGCAGTAAATATTTTGTACAACCAAATTTTTAATTGATATACGAAAATGAATTCATTGAATTCTCCCCGATTTTCAAAGTAATTATAATTAAATATATATGGGTTACGTATTTTCACTATGGCATTATAAATTATTTAACCTTGAACAATTTTTTCATTCCTAAATTACATATTTAGTTTTAAATATCTTCATAATTTACAAACACAAGTAGAAACTTTTGTCGCGTAACTTTTCTCTGTGCAGTATTAGAACTTTACTATATTCAATAGTAAAATATATTTAATTGCTGATACCTACTTTATTTTTTGAAATATTAACTAAATTACGATAGTTCCAAAAGATAACTATATTATATAGTAAAGGATATAAAATATATGGAAAAAAATTGTATACATTACAGTTAATTATTGTACTTAATTGTAATTAATTATTGTACTACAATCTACTATAAAGTATTTACTTAAAATTATTATGTAATTGAGTTATAACAGAAAGAACTATATTTACGAGTATAGTAAAGTGAGTACCCGAAATCGAAATACTCTTCAACATTTGTAATTTTTCACTAAAAATTTGTACAATTAATTTTAATTTTATTTTTTAGTTAATATATATTTTTAATTGTAACAAAATTTATCTATATTTTCAATATTTTTATTAGTAACTTATTTCTATGTATATGCAACAGTCACCAACAATAAAGTACAATAAAATGCTCCTCGAATCCACAAAGTTGTGAATCGCGATACAATCGACTGGTCGTCTCTCTCTACTATAAAGTCTCAAAATTCATTCCATGTTCAGCAAAGTGTGCCGTGAAAAACTTCGCGGATACTGTAAAGCTCTTATATTTCGACCGCGCCAAGTTTCGACCTCGCGCCACGTCGAATTTGAATAAAAGAACCCTTCTGCCTTCGCCTCTTGTATACGTTCGCGAGTCGGCGTTCGGTTATTGCTTTTGACGCGGTGTGCGCTGGTGGTGGCTGCATAAACAACTTATTCCGAAAGTGACCCGTGACTCTGTCTCTCTCTCTCTCTCTCTCTGTCTCTGTACCTCTGGACGAGGAAAAAAGTATGTGAAAAAGAGAGAGAGAGTCAGAAAGAGAAAGTGTAGTAGGAGCTTTCTGACTGGCTTTTGATTTCACGCATTCAGCACTGGCTTTGAGAGGTGAGTTGAGAAGTCGAGGAGTAATGAATTATTTATCGCATTCCTTTTTTCGAAAAATTAAATTTTAATTAGGCTTGGGATTCTATAAAAGATCAGTTTGGTCTGGAATAATATACGTCACAATCAAAGGAAAATACTTTATTTGAAATAGTATTCATAATTAATCGGACTTTTCTATTATAAGAGTTGTAATGACAAATCTTTCTATATGAACTGACTAATTTTTGTATCTGAGTGGTTTTTATAATAATTTTATTTATGTATTTTCGAAGTTGATAATGTAACAATATGAAAACTATTTTGATCATTGGACGTTCGTCTTTCTTTTGATGACTACACTGTATCTAAAAACTGTACATCCTTCTTAGAAAAATATTTTATTTAAAACTGTATTATCAAATTCAGCGGATTTATTATCCATACGAGTTTTAATCATAGATTTTTTATATTAGTTTATTATATAAGTTTACAGTTATTTTTATACTTTAAAAACCGCTGCCAATTCATTGGCACTCAGTTTCCTCAAACTTTAAACAATGTTCCGATATGAACTTATTTATTCTATTTAATACTGGGGTGAAGAATAAAAATGACAAATCTATTGCTTAATATGTCCACATATATATATATATATATATATATATATATATATATATATATATATATATATGTGGACATATTAAGCAATAGATTTGTCATTTTTATTCTTCACCCCAGTATTAAATAGAATAAATAAGTTCATATCGGAACATTGTTTAAAGTTTGAGGAAACTGAGTGCCAATGAATTGGCAGCGGTTTTTAAAGTATAAAAATAACTGTAAACTTATATAATAAACTAATATAAAAAATCTATGATTAAAACTCGTATGGATAATAAATCCGCTGAATTTGATAATACAGTTTTAAATAAAATATTTTTCTAAGAAGGATGTACAGTTTTTAGATACAGTTTTTAGATATATATATATATATATATATATATATATATATATATATATATATATATATATATATATATATATATATATATATATATTTTAAACAACGATACTTTTTCATAATTTATGCTATATTTTTGCACAAGTTTAAATTACTAAATTACTATATACATATTTAGTAATTTAGTAATTTAAATTTATGCAAAAATATATCATAAATTATGAAAGAGTATCGTTGTTTAAAATATTCTTTAATATATATAACGCATACCATTTTCACAAATAAATTTAAGATAAGATAATAATATGTAACTAAGAAAACCTCTAAAACATTATCGCGTAATACGTAAGAACTCTACGATTAAATATATTTTTTTAAATATCATAAGAAATGAAAATACGTTATAAAAAAACGATTCGATGAATCTTGAAAATTCTTTTTCATTTAAATTCTTGATCAAACGATGAAAAAAAATAAGGGTTTATTGGTAAAAAATAACCATGCAATAAATAAGTAATAAGTAATGAAAAAGTTTTTGATAAAAAATATAATCTCGAATATCTTGAAAAATAAAAGTCTTCAATGATATTAGCAAAGAACTTAGCCGAGAGATAGTAAAAAGTTATCTTTTTGGAAAATTTCAGAAGGAATAATGCCGTTTTACTCAATTTATTGTATGCCATAGAAAATCAATTTTTTTTACAAAATGATTTTTTTCTCAATCATAGAAAAATAAAATGTCTCAAAAATTTTACAGAATAATCTTCTTCTTTGTCCGAATTATCTTAATTTTTTCAAAATCTCTCCATCATATATTTTAGAGAAATCACCGTTCAAACAAAAAATTACGTTTCCACGTATAACAAAAGAAAGGAGACATCTTTCCGAAATTTCGGGTGGTAAAAGACAGGTAATTTGATGCTCTTTCAAATGCATTTTCACTGAATGATTGATATTATTTCTAACGTACCAAAAAACCCGAAGGACGGAAATCCAAAAATCGCTAAAAAACAAAATAAATCCGAAAAACTATAAAAGTTATTATTGGGCCCCCTTCATTTAAAAAAAACAAACAAAATGAGTCCTGAAGCATTAAATGTTAGCGTAGACTATGCGAGATATGAATGCATACACACACATGCACACGCACACGCACACGCACACGCACACGCACAAACACGCACACGCACACGCACACGCATACGCACACGCACACGCACACGCACACGCACACGCACACACGCGCGCACACACACACACACACACACACACATCCATACGGAAATTTTCTAAGAATAGTGTATTTTGATTTCTTATATCTCAAAACATGTTTCTAACTTTTTTGTAGCAAAACTTTCTTTTTTACTATCACAAAGCTTCCTCTTTGAGGAAAAAGAATGTTTCAAATAGTATTATGTATTTTTAGAATAAATGAAAATAATACGAAGAGTATGTTGGCTATTTGATGCAATATAATTAAATCACTCTCAATCAGTTATTAATTAAAAACTAGCGTTTATTTCGATTTGTTTGCCGGCATATGGCATTTTTATCTTTCCACGTTTCGTATATATATGAATGTGTTTGTAGGATTTAATGAATTAGTAGAAGGCATGACTGCCATTTGTCGCAATTAAGGCATCCCACATTAATCACTTTATTATGGCGTCGGAGTTATGATTCTATATATCTAATTGTAATACGGATATTGCAAAAAACAAAAGTGCGGATACTTTAGAAATAAAAATCTTATCATATTTTCTTAATATACATAATTTCCTGTTTCTTTTTCTACAATGATTACAGAGAAAACATAAAAAAAACTTAAAGATTGAGGGAGTACTATCGGCTTAGAATTAGTATTCAGGAAAATTTGAAATTTTGTATACTAGTACGTTTTGACCTCAAAATTACTCATATAATTTTTTAGAAAGCTACACCAACCCAGAAGAAAGATATTAAGAATTTTATATTTACGTTTTTTACGTCTTTAACGCGTAGCCTTATGGAAAGTCACATTTCCGACTGTTGCAATCATGAAATTCATGAAAGCTGCTGTTCTGATTTCGATGAAACTTTGAGAAATATATATTTAATATCCCATAAATATAATGAAAAAATCCAAATGTTGATTGACCAAGTTGGAGAGCTAATATAAGCAATTGAATAAAAATTTTCACGCTCACTTAACAATTTATGCATACGATTTGGCCTACCACGGAAGTCAAAAACGACCAAATACGCATTTGACTCACAGAGTACCGATAGTACTCCCTTAAATAAACGATTTGATAATAGTACAATTACTATAAAAGAGTTATTAGAAAAACTGCGTGCATTTTTAAGAAAATATAAAGTTCCCTTAATGATAAACTTCTGTTGTCCAACATTTCGTAAATAATGTTCGTGGCAGTCTGTCACCTAAATATTTCCGCCAAAAATTCCGATATTGACAAACTTTCTTACTCTCTACACGTAAAACATAGTTTGACTTTTGCCATCAATCCTTTCTCGTGTCTGCATTACCTGTAAAAAAGAGAGTAGATATTCTCTTAAGAAAACGAGGTTATTTCAACTCAGTGACGTTATTAATTTTGAAGATAGCCTTACGAGGGATGTATAAAAAAGTCAGCTACATGCGCTATCAGCCGTATATAAATTATTATCGAAAAATAAATATATGGGCTTCGCCTGCATTCGGGTCAAGGAATTCAATTCACAAACTTAGTGGTGGTCTCTCGATCATCGCAAAGCGATAAATAAGGGTTTCCAGGACTTACTATGATAATAATGGCGCGGACCGCATGCCGCTCGGTCAGTAATTAATTGACCGCGCCACCCAGTGGCCAACAATGCCGATAGAAACGTTAGATTAAATGCAAATTCGAAAATGCAGGTAAACATTGATATTCTGCTTGCAGCGACGATAATAATCGAGTGATAGTAATGTTCTAGCAGAAGATATTACCTAAAAAGGGGGAAGGGTTTTTGAATTTCATTTAAAATTCATATTTATTTAAGCAGAGCCGTTTCATTAATAGTATGCTGCAATATGAATTATGGAGTCTTAGATGCTCAAGTGGTTTTGCGAAGCTTCGAAATCCGATTACCACTAAAATATCTTCTCCCCGATCTCATATTTTCTTTTCCTTAATATTCATCCTTGTTAAATAGGTCATATTTTAAACTCATAAGGTCATATTTTATATTAAGAATCGTAATAATTATGGTGGAATTTCAAAGTACTTATATTTATTATTTACTTTGTTTGGAACTTTAATGTATTAGTATATGAAAAATTATAGGAAAGTGGTACACAATGGGTATAACATTTTTAAATGTCTGGTAATATTTAGGTATTGTTCACACTAAGAAAACGCTTTGACGAGTACGATTTTAGTCGTTGAAATTGTAACTCTATCTTTTCCTGATATCTACAATGAATATTTTTGAAGCGGGAATTTGATTAAAGAAAGTAATTATAAGTCTGTAATATTTTAAAGCGTTTATACAGATAATTTTAAGATATCTGCATCACTTCGGAAGTCTCTAGCTCATTTTATTTCAACGTATCAGGCTGAAACTTGCCGAATATCTTGGGGGTAAGTCAATTTTAAGCGCTAACATGAAAATAAAATTTATCCGTTCATAAAAGTTTTCTCTTTTGAAAGCAATCATTCTGAAAAATTCTTCACTGTAAATACTTGATAATATCTTTATATTTACTGGTGTAGAACCTAAAAATCTTAATCATATGCTTTACAATAAAGTACTCTTTTTGACAATATGTTTATTAAAAGAACTTTGACACGATGAACAAAATTTTTTTTTCGACCGTGATTTAACTTCT
Source organism: Gastracanthus pulcherrimus (assembly GCA_949152435.1). NCBI lineage: Eukaryota > Metazoa > Arthropoda > Insecta > Hymenoptera > Pteromalidae > Gastracanthus > Gastracanthus pulcherrimus. The sequence goes on from OX424572.1 coordinate 201,830,758, forward strand.
TTTGGCATGTACTAACTTAAGTGAAGCATTTTTACATTAAATTTTTTTTTCTTATTTTCCTTTTCAGAATACAAACAAATGTGTAACAAAAATTAAAGGCTAAAGGCTTAAATAAAATTAAAGGCGTTTAAGGGGGCAGGCCTGGGTTAAAAAGTAAAAAAAATAATTTTTTTTGCATATTTTGATAGCAAATTTCTTGTAAAATAAGCTCCTGCAACCCATTTTACGATATTAAGTTTTGTTACAGAATTAAAGCTAAAATTTTAAAGTAGCCTTTTTTTTAATTTAGTGAATTTTATGTAAAAAATGCTATTTAAATAAGTTTAAATAATTAAAAATTCAAAGAATCTATTTATATATATATATATATATATATATATATATATATATATATATATATATATATATATATATATATATATATATATATATATATAAATAGATTCTTTGAATATATATATATATATATATATATATATATATATATATATATATATATATATATATATATATATATATATATATATATATATATACATATATATATTTTCAATAAAACTGGAACCTGTCAGAGAGTAATACGTACAGTATACCTATATATAGCGAAATTGATAGAAAAACTATACTCTCTCGCAGTTTTGAAATTTCTCCACCAGGTGAAATTTATATATGATTTTTGGCACATGGGTATCGTTTCGATGCCAACGCTCTAAGGTAATGCGGAATGTTCCTCTGGGACTGTCTTTCAACCAATCACTGACCAGAACGATGATATGCTCTATCCGCAGCTTCTGTATGAACGTTGTGAACGCTCTTTAATGTTGTTTACTTTGAGATTAACCTCTCAAAATATCTGTGCTATTTTTGTATAAGAGTATTTTACATTATTTTTAAATTAAAACCTATATTCATCAGCCTTTTTCAAGGCTTTATAATTATTCTGTACTACTGTATAAGTGTATAAGTATATAAGTGAATAATTATATAAGTATGTAAGTGAATAATTATATAAGTATGTATAAGTGTTAAAGTGCATAAATGTTTTTTTTATGAAAAGTGTAAGAAAAGTTGTTTGTGGTGGGTTGTGTATAAATATTTATATATTTTTGTGTGTCAAATCAGTATACAGTGTAAGTGTAATGTCTTCGAGTGCCAGACCAACAGATGTTCAAGGTAGAGTGTTGGGTGGCCCTGGCAAACTTACTTGGGGAAGACCAACAAGAAGAAAGAAGATTTTTCATGAAAGAAAATGAGATGGTCCTCCTCTAAAGAAGCCAAGAAATTTAACAAAAAATTGCATGTTGCAAGATATGTCATGAAAAACTGAATTTCTCTGAATCTGATGTACGAGGACTTGGATTTAAAATTGACATTTATTGTTCAAATTGTACAAATCCAAGAATTGCATCAATTAATTCAAGTAGATTCATTGACAAAAGAAGTAATGCATATGAAATTTATAGAAGATCTGTTTTGGCTATGCGTGCTCTTGGAATTTTGTGGAATTATGGATTTGCCACAGACAATGTCACACAGCAATTTTGACAATATCAACGATTAATTGAATGAAGCTTGGAAAGTGATTGCTGAAGGCTCTATGAGTAATGGTGCGATAGAAGAAATGAGTATCTTGCCTTCAGGTAGTGCTGGACTTTCTGTGTCCGGAGATGATTCTTGGAGAAAAAGTGGTATTTCCTCAGTCCAAGGTGTTTCTAGTGTAATAGGCAATTCTACCGGAAAAGTGCTTGATGTTTCTATAAAAAATAGTTTTTGTAAGAGTTGCTCTTTATGGGAAGGAAAAGAAGACACCCCAGCATATGAAGAATGGATTGAAATGCATCAAAGTCAGTGTACGTCAAATCATCAAGACAACGTTGGAAAAATGGAGGTAGACGGTATTGTGTATTCATTATTCTTACTGATAAGAATGAGACACTGTTATTAACAAATTTTTTTGATCAGTGCTATCATGAGATCATATCATTGACGTACACACATATTTGTCTAAGCAATAGTGTGAAATATATTAATGAAATATATATCAATAAAATACAAAGCATTCCTACTTTTTTCTTTAGGTGAGTATTGTTTGTATGTGTTTATTGTGTTTTCAAACTTTAAATGCAATTATCTTAAAATAATGTTTTTTATTATCTTTAGGTCTGCCTCGTAAACTTTCTTAACATCCAGCCATCGATATAAGCTAAAAATTTTAGAGGATATTTCTGATATGCTTCCTCACAATATGAACGCAGCAGATTATAAAAAAAGTCTATATAGCAAGTATTAAAAATATATAACCTCAAAATTAATTAAAATATTTAATTATTTAAGAGTTTATATTTTTAATTATTACTATATAGATTTTTTTAATAATCTGCTGCTCTCATATTGTGAGGAAACATATCAGAAACATTCTCTAAAATGTATAGACTATATCGATGGCTGGATGCTGAAAACAGAGTATCGAAAGGAGTCACTTGGTACGAGCCACAGATTCAAGATATTTAAATTTTTAAGCGGTGAAAATCTTTGTCTTTTATTTACTTTTTGTAAAAAAAAAATCCCACATTCTAAATCACATCCAAGAAATTGTGTATAAATAAAACTGCAATTTTTTTTTCTAGATTTTAACCCAGGCCTGTCCCCTTAATTCAAGGCTATTATTTGATTTTTTGTTAATTCTTGTTAATAATTTTCTAAAAATTAATTTGATCCCTGAAAAATATTTTAAATGATACAGTGCTGCACTTAAGTTTTAGTACATACCATAATAAAATTTTGTTCATCGTGTCATCTATAATAAAAAATAAATATGGTGTGAAAAGGGCAATATAATTTATTTTGACGAGTAGGATCAAGATATTGACGTTATACACCGCTAAGCATACAGATATTATCAAGTAATTATAGTAAGAAAATTCTCATAATGATTGCTTTTCGAAGAAAAAACCGCTGCCAATTCATTGGCACTTAGCTTCGTCAAACTAAATAAGTTGTTCCAATATGAACTTATTTATTCTAATACATTATTTTAAATTTCTATATGTCTTTCTAAAAAGGTGGTTGGGTCTTTTTATCATCGATTGTTGTTAAAAGATTAATTACTTGGGGAAATAGTTATTCCGTGAAAATAATGTAGTCCCCCGGCAATCTAAAGAGAGCAGAGAACTCGGGTGAGATGAACGAATGCATGCGGCATAGTGATAAGAGTGTGCGGATTGTGCTGTGTGGACACAGTGCAGTGAGCAAAGACGATGACAAAGAAAGTGAAAATAGCAACACTGCCCGAGTACTCAAAAGAAAATGAAACGAATAAGCAAAGGTAGTGACTAAGCGGTAATAAATAGAGGTTCGGCGAGAGAGAACTGAATGTCATACTTTTGCCCGAATTTCCAGAGACTAAATTACAGCAGCTTTATATATTGCGAAGGAAGAGGAATAAGAAGAAGAGGAAGTGTGGCACAAACATTGAATAGGGACGACGGGAAGCGTGGAAGATGCAACACGAATTTTCGTTATATTATGCTGCAAAAGAGATTATTAATCGGGTTCGTTACTTTGTGGAAGTCCAACTAAGAAGTGCCCATAGCGAGTGTAGACAACTTTAAATATTCGGTGGCCTTTTGTGCCTGGCTGATTTTAAGGCTGACTGTATATCAATTTTAACTCTTTTAATTTTCTTGGGGGGAAGGAGGAGAGTTAATGGAAATGAAGAGAGAAATACTGCCAATAGCTGTGGGACTTTCTTCTCAAAGGAGGTGTTTTATTCGTTTAATTTTTAATTTAATTAGAGGTTTCATTAAAAATGTAAGTACAAGTGTAAGCAAGTTATGCGTGTACTTCTTTTCAAATTTCGAAATAATTTGAATTGCTAAGTTACTTATTGTCAAATTATAACGCATGTTAATACATGACAACCAATACTTCATATAATTTCCTTAGACAAAGGTTTCAATAAAAAAAGAATATATCAATCTATAGACCTCTAAAGTTTCATTTGATTCGTTTAACTTTTTATGAGTTATTGTTTTGATTGTAACATGCAATATTAATTTTGGAAAATAATCTAATAACAATAGAATCAATTAAAAATATCACTATGTATAGAGTCTCAATATAAGAGTATCAATTGTCTAAGTTCGCGTTAACTTGCCCTCTGACACCCCCGCAGATGACATTTACTAACTTTCACGCGAAATCTCCATACTATATTTCAAACAATTCTCAAGTTGTGCAGTTGTAATGTACACATACCCAACGTAAGTGAGGTACCAGAACATTATTAAACTTGAATTCCAGTAATGAACTAAAGAATAAATTATATAAATAACTATAGAAGATGATAAATATGGATGCCTGCGATAGTAAATAGTTTTTTTTTATAAATGATCTTTTAAAATCTTAGTAAAATTATTCTATAAAAAATACGTACTTACAGTTTATTATATATTGTAACTGTTATAAATTATTAATACATATACGTACTTGAAGTTTGTCCAATGATCTGTAGAAATTTTGTCACGTGTAGTTGCGTAAAATTAAATGTCTATCTTTATTACTGTCCCTGTCAACTACAACACTGAATTAAAAAAATCATAATTATGAGCTTTCATTCACGTTGATATTGAAACTTTTTAAAATGAATTTCTTCACATACGCGAGTACATACTCACTGGTCACATATAACCATCCATATATACACACATACACACATACACACACACGCGCACGAGAGCGAGTACGTACTCACGTACAAATATACGTCTTCCAGAGCTCTCCTCGACGAGAGGGCGGTGGCTTCCTAATATATTATCAAGTTATTGCTATAAAAATTACTACAGTAATTACTTATAAATAACGCAAAATTTGTAATTACTAATCGCTTGATTAAGACTAAATTAAAAAAGTAATTACTTTAGTAATTACTAAAGCAGTAACTTTAGTCATTATTAAAGCAATAACTTATGCAAAGAAAATCTTCTGGTATTTTTTAAGTAATTACTTTAGTAATCGCTAAAGCAACAACTTGATAATGTATTAGGGAGCCACCACCCTCTCCGCGAGGAGAGCTCTGAAAGACCTGGTATACACACGTGTACTTACAAATACATTCAGAGATATTCACGCCACTAAGACACACTCACCCACCATCTGTCTCTAAAAATATAGTGCGTTTTGTTTCCTAGAGTTTCAAAATATTCTTATTTTTATGATGTTTTTAGCAAAACTTTTATTTACCAGCACAAAGTTTCTTTTATTAGGAAGCCGAAGAATTCAGTAATACTTATGTATAGATCCTCTATATGTTTAAAATCCCACATGAGATACAAGAACTTTATCTACATAACATTATACTTAAAGAATAAAATGGTGCCTCCACATCTACAATACGGGAGTAAAGGTCGACGAACAACAATATATGCGAGTCTTAGATTGAGGTTAGGCCAATGGGATTGTCGGGCCGCTAGTGTCTTTGCGATAAGATTAGGCGTTCCTCTGTATCTCCGGCTTCTGTCTCTCTTTCTTCCTTCCTCCACCATCGTCGTACATTTTCATACATGCGAGACAACCACACCGCTGTACTACTCTCCCCATTTTGTTTCTCCCTCCCTTTTAGCTTCCTGCATGTACGCTCTTTATAGCTAACGTATGATCGACAACAGCTGATATTAAGGGCGAGCGTGTACTCTGCGCGTAGGTATGTGCTTCGGGCGCAGTATACGCTGAACTCGAATGCAGTGTGTGTGTGTGTGTACAAAAAAAAAGGAAAGACATCGAGATCCTACCGGGATAAGCCGTAAAAAGATCTATAAGACGAAGGAAGTGTATTAAACTTTTGATGAAGCGACACAACATTGAAGTTTATTGAATGTTCGAGCTGCAAATATCAGGGGATTAGAGAGAGGTTTATTGTCGTGGTAAAATTTGCATTCTACAATCAACGTCGTTATGCGATGACAGTAGCTTGATAGCGTAACCGCAATTTGCTTGATGGAATGCGTTTACGGTCTTGTTAAGATCATTTTTATGCTATTGATTTTAGATAAAGTGAGATACTGAAAATAAGTGGATTATGGTCTTTAAATTTTTATATCTGACTTATATGAGTGTATTCGAACTCCGGGTCATTAATTTGGCTCAAGCTTTGATGAAAGTTTTGGAACCCTTAATAAATGATGAAAATGTTTGTTAAAAATTAATATCAAAAGTAAAATAAATTTCGATATTACACGTATTTTTTCATCATAATATATTGTTGTCTTAACTTTTGTTATGTTATTTTGTATCTAATCTCAAAATTTAGTTATTAGCAAAACATCTAAAATACTGCATTCCATTGAACGAACTAATAGGAAAAGAATACAGTTTTCCTTGATCTTCTCATAAATAGCTGGTTTTATTCGCACATCTCCTCAATTGTACTGCTTCTGCTAATGTATCATAAGATACTGTTAATCCTTTAGGCCATATCGATGGCCCTTACGAAGACTAGCACATTTCAGATTTCTCAAAAATACCTAGTTCTTAACAGAAGCTCTTAGCTTCTTATAAAAAACTAGTATTCTAGATTTTCTGATAAATACTAACACTCTCTTAGATTCTCTGAAAAATTATAGTTTTTGTCTGAGATTTTCAGAATTGCTAATTTTCGTAGGAGGTCCTAACAAGAACTAGTATTCTTCGAGAAATCTGACTTGAAATAATCAAGTTATCAGAAAACAAGAAAAATTAAAGAAATATTTTTTTAGTTAATAATTGCTTAAAAAGTATTGCACTGAAAAGACTTTTATAAAATGAAACTTTGATCTAAACAAAGTTCATAGTCATTTATTCGGATGAACGAACCAAATATTAACGAAATTTCATATTAACGATTGACCTCGTTACCTCGTTTACATAAAAACGCGGATAACACCACGAACCAAAACTTTGGTCTCTTCAAGTTCGAGGTAACCCTTTACTATCGAGGTGGAGTCTGTGTCTAAGGGAAGTCAATAGTCTAAGGGAGCAAAAATAAATTACATTCAAGTACTTGAAAAACTTAAAAAAATTAAACAATGTTACCAACCCAATTCACGGTCTTTCAACATTGTTCATATGTATATCGATATGTATATCTTGTATATATAACTATTATTAACCGAGACTTCAGTGACTCATAATAATTTATTATTGTTATGAAGTTCATTATATAACGCAGCATTTTAAAGAATGATTCATGAAGATTATTTTCTATTGAGTAGCATGTTCATAAAATGTGTATCAATAAATTAATCGAATTCCCAAGATAGGTAGATGTTTTGTGGCAAACTAGAAAAACACCTTTTTATACATTCTCACGTCTAATATTAAATTTGAATTTCTCGCATTCGACATGGAGTGTCATTTTCAATATAATCACTGAACAGAAATGATTTTTTCTCAACGCGGACATGAAATGAGCCCTTTTTCATGCCTGAAATTGGGAGAGAAAATTACACATTTCGGGCGTGTTTGTAAAAAGTGGTAAAAAAAATCACTTCTCACCTGTAACCAGGGTAGAAATGGGCTCTTTTCTACTTTAAGGGCAGAAATGAGCTCATTGTTAACATGTCTACAGGGCAGAAATGAGCTCATTGTTACCCTGGCTGCAGTGCAGAAATGAGCTCATTGTTACCCTGGTTACAGGGTAGAACTGGATTCATTTCTTACTTGTTTTCGAAATCTTTACACGCAAGTTCAATTTGATAATTCGCGCCTTATCAAGCTCATCGCTAGTGCGCATGCGCGACTAGCGATCAACTTCACGCTGTTATGCGCGCCATTGGAAATGTCCACAAAATTTTATTTTTATTTTTCATTTCTAAGTGTGTTGCGCAAACTCAAAATGCACAATTTCCTCTTCCACTCTCAAGCATAAACAGGGCCTTTCATGCCCTTGTTAAAATAAATACGGTGTGTAACACAGGTGGCAAGGGCTTTTTCAGATTCAGATGCTGATTTCAGTACTCTTGTACATCTCGGGAGCCTTCGGCGCCCTCGACTTCTATTCGTGCTCAATCATCATTCTCGCTTAGAAAAAGCACATTTTCCCCCCTAGATGCACAGTGTGCTTTTTCTATATTGTGTGCGCAAAGTACGATTTTGCGCACAAAATCGAGCTTTGCGCCCGTCGTACGGAAAAAAAGTGTACGCAACTAGTAAATACAGGTGATCTTGCAATCGTACTTTTATCACCCTCGTTTTGCTCGGGCGACAAACTGCAGTCATGCGAGGTTACCTACCGCGCGCACGCGTTGCGTAATGTTAACTTGACTACTTATTTTTTTCTTCCTTTTAAAATAAAAATAAATCAAATTTTCCATTGTGTACACTGATTCAGCATATAAGTCTCAACCCTGAATGTAATATTTTAATAATAAAATATTTATATGTAATAAAAAGTGTCATTAATGTATAAAAGTCACAAAAATAACAAACGGGGTATGACAGATGCCATGTCGCGACTAACGTAATGAAATTTCACCTCGGTAGTAAAGGGTTAATGAAAGGTTACTGTATGATAAAATGTAATTCAAACAATAAGAATTCGTTACATTTTTAGCACTATGTTATAATAATATTGAATATCACATAACTATTGAAAGAAAATACATACCCTATCTACATGAAATGTCTGTTTTAATATTTTGGTAAGAAATTGGACCTAGACAAAGGTGTATGCCCATGGCGCCCCCTTGAGGGAACTTTATGAGATTAACACCATCGCTTAAAGCTCATTTAGATAAGTATTTTAAAAAATCGAACCCCTTAAGTGCGGGGAAAGTTGAAGATAGCCATATATAAAGTCTGATCGTACTCGGTAATATCTACTTATTCTCTGAATTTACACCGCATTTTACTCAACCTTCCCCGCACATAGAAGGTTGAATTTTTTTTTAAATTCTTGTTTTATATAATAAATAAATATGTATCTGTATTGTATTGTATTGTATCATACAGTATTGAATTATTATAAAGTGAATCACAAATCAGAATGTTTTCGAATCTCGATTATAATTTTTTCTTTGTCTTGTAACTAATAAAAGTTGTAGTTTATAATAATTGCGAATCAGTTTTGGTTATAGCCTTGATAATATTAACACGTCATAGGTTATGATCGTACGGCTTATTACTGATTTTACAATAATGTGATTTGATTATAAAAGTGGTAAAGTTTATATTTAAAACTCATGCCGTATAGTTTTACCTTGAGCAGAAACCATGGTATTGGTTTTATACTTTACCCTTCAACGGATATACTCGTAATATTATAAACCATGATTCAGAGTTCTGATACTCTCCATGTTAGATTCGGTAAAAATAAGTGAGTAATTTTTGTTGACCCTGTAAAACTTTTATAGGTGAAAAATTAATTAAAATCGTTTTTATTTTTCTGAAATTCTAAGTTCTTTTTCGGAAAAAGTATTAAATTTTTTTCAATATCTCATATTAATTAAGTATCGGATTCAAAAATATATTAAGTTACATTATCAAATACATTTAAAAAAATATTCAATGAATATTAAGGTAAAATGATGTCTGTAAATTTAATATCGAAAATTCTAATTTCTCAAGGATATGTCTAGTGAGAGGAGAGGATCGGGTTTTCCTCTTTTAATCTTTGCCTTTTTGGCATTAGAATTTACGCTCGGTAAGCCGGCTCGCTGCGGTGGGAGGGTCGTCTCAGTGGTCACTTTGAATCTGCTCTCTTCTAGATTACCGAATAATACACAATTTCGAAATTCGCTTGAGTAAATACAAGGGATAAGAGGAAGTGAAAGAACATTGATATACGTATTTCCGAATAAAAACTTATAAACTTCCGATTCTTTCGTTTAAACTATTTATTTAATTTGTAGGGAACTTGAACGGTTTTTTTCAATCTTTCAGTTAACTGAAAAGAAAAAACAAATTATTTGCATTTTATTGTCATTTGAAATACTACACCAAGGTTCAAGTAATGTTAAAATGATTCTTCTCGTTTAGTAAATACTTCTTAGCTTATTCTAACTATTATTAAGGTTGCTCCTACTAAATTTTAGTCACTATAATAAAATAAAATCGTTGAGGGGCTTTTCGAAGCAAATTAGTTGATATGACTATATCAACTATGTATTAAGACTATATTGGCAATGTCAAAATATGTATTTGTTTAACACTATCAGTGACAAATGTCGACGGTCAGTCAAGAAGGCTAACAGTAGTCAAAAAGCCAATGTAACTTTTAAGGTGGTTTCATCGCGAAGTCCAGTATCTATGCGGGGCTCCGCGGGGCTACACATTTTTTTCTAATATTCAACGCAATTTTGATAAAAATGATTTAGTATAATTGTCATACTTATTAACCGCATATATGTTATAATATTTGAAAAATAATAACAATACGCATATATATGCATAGAAAAATACACTCATTTTACTTATTTATTATCTATAATTAAAAATCTACTATCTCCTGGTAGTTTTATAAAGAAATCATGGGTTTTCATGTAGTTACAGGCGTAAATGCATATTTCGCCGTAAGAGCCATGTTAAAAGTTCTATTTTCAAACATTTATTTCCCTTCAGATTACCTGGCAATCCCACCTAACCAAAATATCAATAGAATGTTTAAACACACACTTTTAGTCAGATTTTTATTTTTTGTTAATGATGGATTTTGAAAAAATTAGAAAGTTACCATAACTTAAGAAACTAGTTATATTAAATTTTTACCAGATGTTTAATTAAAATGTAGTCTATTTTACTAAATACTTCTCTCGGTATATTAGAAAACCTTAGTTAAAATATGGATCAATTCAAAATTTTGAAAATAAAAATTAAGATTTATAAAATTGTAAAGTTTATGAAAGAATGCCGATATTAGGATAGCGACTCTCTCCAATTTTGAATCGCTTCATCTCCTGAGACCAAGTAGTCAACAAATTTTTTTGATACATGTAGAGAGTGCCCAAAGTAGCCGCTTTCCGACCTGCGGGCAAAAAAGTAATTAACGATCAAAGAACTGATGAGCGACCAAAAAAGAACGGTTTACCTTCATGGTTGGTCAAACATACATAAATTACTATTGCTTTCTCAAAGAGAAAACTTTGTAACGATGATGTTTTCGAAAACCAAGATTTTAATTAATTTACATTATTTTAAGGTCGCTGAATTAAAGTACGTTTGATTTTCATAAAGAGTCTGTATATGTGTATATGTGAGTGTGTGTGGGTAAAACTCTAAATAGAGAGAAAACAAAATTACGAATAAATAAAACTTTCACCATAACAAAAATGAAAAATTATATCAACGAATTACAGAAATATACACAGACGATAATCCGAAACTTAAAGAAGAAAAATCTTTATTGACCAAAACAAAATTACGAAAAATAAAACTATGAAAGTTTAAGCAACGAAAAACTAAAATTCCGAATTGCAAAATTAAAAGGATCAAAACTTCAAAAAATAAAAATCGACCATTTAAAATCAATATTCGGTTCTTATTTTTCGGAGTTTTGTTCATCTGAATGTTGCAATTAGTAATTTTGATTTTTCGTTATTTGTTGTACTCAAAGGCATTGCATTAAATGTCAGATGCAAGCATACTGACTTAAATGTCAGATGCAAGCATATTTTCCCTAGCTAAATTTGATTCAATCAAAATTTTAATTTAATTCTTTTAGTACTAAGCTTAATTATCCATTCACATACAAAAACGTTTTCCACTTGTTTAATGTTTTCATTCCTCTGAGTAAATTATCCGATAAAATTACAAAGAGCCTGTTTCTAGAAAATTTATAATTGCGTTATTTAAAAAAAATCTGCATATTACGCAATTTTTAATTTACACTTTTAATTTACACTTATTACAGCCCATTAAAATTATAGTTAAATTTTTATGTTTAAGAAAATTTTCTCACTTCCTTTGTTCAAAACTTGTTTCATGTTTGATTTTCTTTTAACTATATATACGGGCATTACTGCTCTTACTCAGGTAGGGGATTGTAGGCCCGATCTCCGCTACCGAAAAATCGGGAAAGACATATTGTAAATGTAAAAAATACGACAACTCATTTTTCATCTCCATACATGATATTTATATTTCTCTTTCAACTGATACGTAGAAACTTTGTTCGCTACCAGAAAATAACGACTATAATAACAGCAACGATATATATGATGATTAATCCCCATCGCGCTTGTAACACGCTTTCGCCAGAAACAAATTTTCCACTAATCACGAGAAAATTTTTGGTTTACATAAAAAAGATAAAAACCACCGATCGTAAATTTCTAAGTGACCGTCAAAATAACCATTCGATACGTGCGCTATATCGTTCATATTATTTACTGACCGCTTTTCGTCGCGCATAACCCGCTTGTTATAATCTGGATCATTAGTCCCAGAGGAAAAGAGACTTCGGGCTCTCGATCTGGGAAAAATTCCTTCTTAAAATGAGTTTCAATCAGTCAAACGATGTGGAAGGAGACCAATTTTTCCTAATTATTACCATCGAAGCCAGAGAGATGCTACTTTACTCTACTCTTTTCTTCCACCCCCGCCCTGATAATCCCGATATCGAGGTCGACTCTCGTGCCAGCTGTAGTTTTGGTCCATAGGGGACTCCCGCGAATACCCGATAATTTCCATCCACCTCGCCTTCCCCCGCCTTCTTTTTAGTTCGTTTACCTTTGGATTCCACTTTCCTCCTCGCTTATCTCGAGCAGTTTCCGGCCCGACGAAGGGCGAGAACGTGTGCATCCATGCACGTGTGCTGGCTTTCGTTCTCGCCGTGACCCATATATTTCCAGCCTTCGATGTATACATGTGACTGATTCGGGGGAGGGGGGGGGGGTATGTTGTGCTCTGCGGAGAGATGTATCAATCAATTTTGGGTCAATCGTCCGAGAAAGCTGCTGTGTGCATGACGGGCCATTGCGAAGACGTCGATCGAATCGCTGGAGTCATTGGAGTGGGATAAGATGCATTTTTGGGGTTGGGGAATGGAGGGGTAGATTCCCGGTGAGTCGTGGCATTTTTTAGGCTGCCCTGGTAAAAATTGCTACATTAAAAATAGACTGAAGACTTTCCCTAACCTACAACTATTTTGAACTAAATTTTTGAATATGTGTAATAAATTGCTTGACATCAAAAGATTGATATGTATTTTATTTGTCTTCCTAGTTTTAATCTGTCGCTTCGTGATAATACAAATAAAATAATTCTCAAATAATGCTCGACAAACTATAGCATTTAAAAAGTAACTTAAAAAGGTTTGCATATCAAGTTACATTTTTTCAATTGACAATAATAAATTTTGCAACACTATAATTATTGATGAAATTTTTTGAGGAAGCAAAATCGGTTTTCTCCGACGATAACTGAAGTAAATCGGCCGCATTTTATCTAAAACTTTACAAAATGATTGATTTTTACTTGTATGGTTTTTCAGACATCTTTTATTTTTTGAGATATTAAGGTTATGTGTTTTTTGAATTTTTTTTTATCGTTTATATCTCGAAATCGGAGCGGTCATTCTTTACGAAATAGGGCTCGTTTTTTTCGTTTTCAAATGAAGATTCATTGACTTGGTTTTGTTTGATAAAGATTTTTCGATTTTTCGATTTTTCGATTTTTGAGTTTTATATTTTTGGGTCTTTTGACACGTTGGAAATATTACGATTGATTCGTTGTAAATGCATTAAAAGAAGAATAAAATTATCTATCTCTTACAACCGCAAATTTTAGATAGGCTCTTTCCCTTCTTTTGGTATATACGAAAACGCAATTTTTGGTTTAACCGGTTATGTTTCGGAAAAAAATGAATTGGCAGCGATTTTTATGCGTTATAAAGAAAGAGTGTATATTCCTTCATCTGGTGCAAGGTTCTGAGAGCCAATAAGATCGAATTGGGGTTTTTAAGGATTTATTATGTCCATCATAGATATAATTATGCAGCCAATGTGGGGATTTTTAAAAGAAATTTAAAGAAATCATACAACATGGCTTAAATCGGCTATAACTTAGGTCAATAATTTCTATTTTCATATCTCCACATTGACTGCATAATTATACGAGTATGTATTATGAACATAATAAATCCCTAAACACCCCAATTCGTTCTTATTGGTTCGCAGAACCTTGCGGTATTAGGTGAATGATTATACAGGCATTTATTATATTCAATCAAAGAAATCTAAGAAACATAAAAAAAATTTTTTTTTATTTTTTTCATTATACTTTGATAAAATATTTAATTTTACCGAAAAAAAATAGGTAATATACGATAAAAATTCATTTTTACTTTAAACTACATTAATAATTAATTTAAAATTTAAAGGTGTATCTTATGTATATTACTATGAATATTACAAGTACCATAAATAATTATTTAGACTTTAAAAGGTGACTCAAAATTATGGGAATCCATACTGGACGACTTTTTTGTAAAGTCCACAATCGAAACTTTTGTAAGTTCTCAGTTAATTAATTCTGTTCATTAAATTTGTTCATTCTATTTCTTCAAAAAGGGGTTTTCAAGGAATAAGTTCTATCAAAAGTTATAGTCAAAATGGCTATGGATGTTCATACTGTACGACCTGCCCGTATAACATTAAATACTATAATAATATAAATTAATATAGACTACATCATTCTTAAGTAAATTAAAATTGCAGGGGTTTATTATGTAAATTGTAAAACTTTAAAATAAAATACTAACTGTAGAACGTGTACATTAAATAGGTGGGGCTGAGCGAATTCGACTTATTCTACTTGAATGTGAAGATATTGCCGATTTTCATGAAAGTGATAGTTTTTGGTCAGGTCCGTGATACCATACTTTTTTTTATTGTTTTTGTTATGCACGATGCCTCCAAACTTTCAAATTTTACATTTAAAATACAAATTTCTATATTTTAGAGAGTTGATAAAAATTATAATATATAACTTACAAAATTCAAAAAATTCAACGTAAAATTTATGATAATAATTTATACGAATTTTTTCTATAACAACTAAACTAATTAGTGGGTAATTAAAGATAAGTATAGTAAACGAAGTTTGAATATTTTAAGATCGCAACTTTTGAAAAAAAACCGGGATGCAGTTAAATATATATCTATATTTAGCAAGTGTATCCTATGTCCAATTCTGACGCTTATTTAGTAGGCGCTACACTGCAGAGACAGTCAAATTGCATTTATTTTTCATTTGGCGAATGCAGGTATATAGTAGAATTTTTAGTTTGTCGTACACCAGCATACGAATACCATCTCTGCGTAGCACGACTCCGAGTAACTAATTATAAATCAGACTTCGAAATTTTCTGACAATTCTTTTGGTGCTATATCATTGTGAAATAGAGTGATCAATAAAAATTCAGAAATATAAAATTAAATTGTAAATAAAAAGTACAACATCAAAATTCAAGTTTTTATTCATCTTGTTTCCTGATACCAAAGCTAATCCTTTATCTACGATTTACTACAAACATCACTAAACATCATTAAATTTACGATTTCGGAGTAAACATACTTTGGCGTCACCCGAGCCAAAAAATGGTGACAACGAACCCACGTGATTAATAAATTCAACTTAGCCCTTTAGTGCGACATAATAAAAACAACTGCCGAATATAATGCTGCCTTAAAAAAGTACAAAATCAAGAATCGCCCATAACAAATTTTTTCAGACTTATGTGTGCATTTAATACAATATAGATTTACTATGTGCATTTTCTTCAAGAAAAATTATATTATTTCAAAGTTATATAAAACATTTTTGTAATAATTCATAGACAGGGTTGTTTTGGATCGCTGATTACGAATACGAAGTCCGATTTCCAAAATACAAAATTGGTGATCCAATATGGCAAACGAAAATATGTTTGTCCGCAATATTGGATTATTTGGAAATCTGACTTCATATACGTAATCAGCGACACAAAAAATGCCATGTATACTTAGTTAGACGTAAATCGGTCTAATATAAAAATGAATAGGTGAAGAAGTTAAATTTATATAGATGAAGAATTTTTATATTATTCGTTTTTTATACTTATAAGCTTCAACGTAGGGGAGACCGGGGCAAAGTGAGCCTGAAATAGTTTGTTAATCGAAATAAAGAACATGTATGAATTTAAGACATTGCAATTAGTTTAAACTATACTTTGGACTTTCATTAATGATACTTAACAGTTTTAACCTCTTAAATTAAATAGAACCACTTTTAATTTTGAATATAATAAAAATAATCATTTGCTTTTAGTTATTAAGTATATATCTCAGATAAATGACTGGATAAACCGATAAACCGAAATTTGTTTTGCTCGCCGGTCGGAAAACAGCTGCTTTGCGCCCGCTTTAGAGGCACGAAAAAACGCGGAAATCGTGTGTGTATGACAAAAAGTATTTTGTATTGAATGTGTACTCAGTGTATGCATATAAAGTAAAATATTTAGTAAATATTCATATTTTTTTAATTCAGGGGTTAGTACTCACAATGAAAGTGTCAGACCGTTATGTCACGGTTTTTTATGAAAATTTGGGGATTATTTTTTGATACCTTAAAATGAAGCCCAGTATCCGTAGTTTTTATTATCATTGTTAGTACATCTATATATACAAGATTTTTAACATATATAGACAGTGCTGATGTTTTTAGCTGCCTCTCAGGTTCTAGGACCTATTAGATCAGTCTACGGGTGCTGGGATTCATTTTGAGCTACTAGAAAACTATATTCTAAGTTTCAGTAAACTTCGTTTCCCGAAGATCTGACACTCTCCTTGTCAGTCCTAATTGGATAAGTAATGACTGAGGATTTTTCTATTGGCTCCAATTTACCTAACTAGTAAGGTAATCATTCCTAACTTTTATTAGTAGCCATAACTGCTTTTATCTATCTATACGGTACACACATTGGTATACTTCTCTGCGCCGACCTCACATGTAGATTCCCGAAGCTTCTGGCGCAAGAAAGAGATAAAGTACATAAAATTACACGTTTTTACACGTATAAACAAACTATCGAAATTACAACGAAAGTAAATAAAGATTATAGGTAGATAAATCCTAATAGCATCAAAAGTTTAAAAGCTATATCATAAAATATATCTTTATATCGCACATAATCATAAGCTTCGTATCGTTCTAATTGACACATCAAATTCCAAATGTATCTTGCTCCATTAGTTGTAAGTAAAATCTATAAAATTTCTTTCAGAGTGAAAAAAATACAAAATAGATTAAAATTTTATACCTTTGACTGATTAATTTTTCTTCTTTATTTTGGTTAAACGGCAGAAATCATGTTAATCAAAATTCAGGTTTTTAGAATAAAATATTTGCTAACATAGAAATGACCAAGATTTCTAATAATTCTTAATTTTTAATTCAAATAAAACATATAATTTACATAAAATATTTCTTAAATAGGCCGAGGCTAATTAAATTTGTCTCCTACTCTCTGTCGAAATTAAGAGCTGATGAGAGTAAGATAGAGAGATAATTGCGTTAGCCGCCAGCGACTAACAAGTACCACGTAAGGAACCGCGGAGCGTTCCTAAGAAAAATTGGGAAAAAACGAGAGAACCTAAAACAACCCTTAATCGCGGTAACTTTTCAATTGCCTTGTGCCATCGACATTGCGACAGTCGAGTCATTTATTTCGGATCGTCCGCGATTATCTTCTTTCTAGCTAGCACGTCTTCGTTTCTCCTTTTTCACCCGCAGAGAAGACTATGAGCCAAAAACCGAACATCGTATATTATGATTGACGAACTTTCTTAACTTCATTTAACAGATAATCGATATGCCGATACTTTATAGATGTATACGACGGAAAGCGTTACGAGGTAAAAAGGAAAAGAAGGGAAAAGTTTTCGTTTTCGACGATTCATCAATCTTCTCTTTTTTTAGACTCTGGGAGGAAGATCGTGATTGTAAAAAATAGGATTTCCTGTTTACGAGGTTGATGACGATGCTTTTATTAGTTTGCATTGTAACATAAAGCACGCTTCTAATGTCGTATGAGAGGAATCAGGTACAACGATTTTCCCGACAATTAATTAATTAATCTTTTTCTGTAAACGATTGACTGGTACAGATGCAGAAATTTCCATTGCAATTCAGTAGTTAAGCGAGTTAGTGGTAATTATGTGATAATTATCTAGTAGTATATAAAATTAATAGAAATTTTTTAAATATTGATTCCTCAAAACGGAAGCTTTGTAATAGTAAAATAAATTTCGAAAAGACATGTTAGAATCATGTTTTGGAACATTTGTAATAAAAAAACACTACTTCTAGAAAATATCCGTAAATATGTGCGTGTGTGCATGTGTGTGTGTGTGTGTGTGTGTGTGTGTTTGTGTGTGTGTGTGTGTGTGTTTGTGTGTGTGTGTGCGTATATATGTGTGTGTATGCATGTTTGTGTGTGCGTGTGTGTGTGTGTGTGTGTGTGTGTGTGTGTGTGTGGCGTGTGTGTATACCCTTGTTTCTCGAGAAATACACAGTTTTTAGTTTTGGGTATTTTACAATGCGATGTACTCGTACGAGTTCGGAGTTCTTGTTCTGATTCCGATGGAGTGAACATATTATTTTGATTAGAAAGTAATACAGGTCTACGTGATAAAAGATTTTATGATTTTAGACACACTAGATTCTCGAGGATGGTGCTTATATACATGTGTAATGATCCTAAATAAACAATAAATATATATTCAGTAAAATTCTACAGAATAGGGGAGAGTTGGATATATATGTTCAGCGAGTTATTTACTATAAAACATCCATATACAATATTTTCGAAAAAATATTTAAACCGACGTTTTAGCCACTTTTTATCTATAACAGAGTCTATAATTTTCAAAGCATTAGCATTATGAAGCAATAAAAATGTTAATAGAAATAATATTTACAAATTGTTGTGTCAAATATTTAATTATTTAAATTACAAGCATAAGAAATATTGATTAAATGACTGATAGTTTTTGTTGCGTTATATTTAACTCCCATGACCCCTACTGGCAGCTCATTGTAGTAAAAATATCTTCTTTTTTATTTTTATTAAAAGCCACCCCATACATAGTTTTCAATTTTTTACCTGGAATTATAATAATTTGGTTGCAGCTTGATGACACAAAAAATGACTATACTGCCTATAAATTGGCAATCTGATAAATAATATACTATACCTTATACTTTCTGTTAAAAATAAACAAAAACAATATGGCTCATCTACCTAATATGGTCCACCACAGCTATCGTATCTTTTATACTACTCGTATTTAGTCGGTAAACAGCTGATGCATTATGTTAATTGAAATTTTATCATCGAAATATACTTAGTACACTATATATCCAGGGCAGTGTTCACTTGAACTAACTTCTTTATTTAGTATCACAGTAAATATAATGACTTGTTCAAAATTATAGTGGTAAATTCACTTGAGCAATTGCAAGACAACAACAACTGCGGGTTGATATCCTTTTGCTTGCGGGAGAAAATTTTTCGATTATAAAGTTTCAAATAACATCATATACATAATGCATCAGCTGTTTATCGACTAAATAGTATAAAAGCTACGATAGCTAAATTTTACTTTCCAATTTCCATTTTCATTTTTTCTATTACATCGCCCTTAAATTGTTTATAACTTTTTAATTAATCAAGTTTTGCAACATAAAACTTTCACACAATAATTGTAATGATATTTGATTAATTTACACAAAGGTTAAAAGACTAGGATTATTATATTTACAAAGTTATAAATGATTGAAAATTCAGTGGGATCTCACAAACGCCAGGTCGGTAGTAATGGGTTAAGATTATATAGTTTAAGAAAATATTATTTTTGAAAACTCGATTTTTTTAACTTTTCTAAGTATATATAATCCCATAACTTATACAAGGCAAGTCTATAGCGGAAAAGTAAAAGTCTATTGAAGTAAAGTAGACACTTAAAACTTTTTACACGTGTTTATGAACATATATAAAAGCTATAAACATGTTAGTTTGTAAATAATTAACTCCTATAGCATATATAGAATATTAAATAAAACTTTTATAGAAACTTAAGTATTTTTATCACACTTTATCACAAGTATCGTATTATCTACTTCATTAAATCTTCAGGTTCTCCCTACGTTGTACACACGAGCGAGAACATCCACTCTGAATATGACAAAAGCAACATTACAACAGCCCCATTCTCCAATGTTTTCATTTCGTGAAAAAGTCATCGGATTAAAAGTGCAATAGTCGGTCGTGCCAACGGAAAAACAACAGTCGACGCAACGCGAACTGCTTAAGTAGACAAGGGTCGAGTCCAGTGAGTCCACTCTCTGATTTTCTGCTTTTTCTCTCCTCCGTCACTGTGTTGTTTCGTCGTCGGCGCTGGCCGCGAGTGTTTCGAATAGTACGATAACTGCAGGTGATTCCTCGACTAATGTTACTTCATCCCTCCCTACTACGAGCGATAATCTGCCCTCGACATCTGAGCCGCTGCCTGTGCTTCCAGAGTAGACGAACACATTTTGCCCATGTGTAAAGGAACCAATATAACTATAAATGTAGAATTAATTGTTTACATTATTTTAAGATGAAAATGTATCCTATATCATTTGTATTACTTGTTATTTTAGATAAATTTAAATATATTTTATGAAAATATAAAGATTAATACTTTTTTATGTTAAAATATCGTTATAGGTCCTCGGCTACAATGGCAATTTATATATTTCTTATTGTACCTCAAAGTATTACAGTCTTTTTATTTCTTATTATTGAGATTATATTATATTAAAAATACATATACTTATATACTATCAATGTGGAAATTTGAAAAGAAAAATTAATTAAGTTACAATATATAGTTTATAAATTTTATGATGAAATTTTAAAATATAGAAGCGTTCTTTCATCAATAGTTTATAAATTTGATGGATTTACTTATTCTAAAATTCCTACAGTGATAAGATAAGTATTTATATTCTGAATAAAATCAAATGTAAATCACATCAGTTTGTTTTTCAAAATCTTGCGGTACATTAAGAAATTTACAAATCTTCATTATAATCCGCATATTATTGCTATGAACTCTTACGAGTATTTTGCGACCAAGATAAAAATCAAAGCGTGGAGGAATCCAGAATAAACTCGATTTTTCAATATTTTTCAGGTCTTATACGCGATATTCTTGATAACAAATCTTTAAACTATTAGTTCTTCAGCTGAAGTTCTACTTTTTAGTAGTGAAAACAATTCTAAATAGTTTCATACCTCTTATATTGATATCATTTAAATAACTGCCTTTTATTTATTTACTTTACAATTTCTGAAAAAAAAAACACATGGAGAAGAATGATTTTTTTATTTAAAATGCATGGAGGCCATTGTATTTACAGAGACTTCGAAGAAGTCTCTGCAAATATTCGAGATGCTCACTTGATACTTTATATTTTTTCCAAACATTTTTAAAATCGCAGTGTGAATTTTTGAAATCTTCAATCATATTTTCAAAAGAAGGGTCGAGACCTTTACCAATGCAGGCTTGCACAACAGCTCTAAATTTCTCAAAAACTTTGACATATTTAAAGAAGTAAACATTTTGACATCTAGAGCGTAGTAAATCAAGTTTGTCAAGTAGAATTTTATATGAATTTCCATTGAAACTTGTATTCCCATGTCGTATGTCACGCGTTATACAGCATGATTTAGCCCATTGAAGCGCATATTGTTCACATTCCTTTAATAAATGAGTATATATAGTATTGACAGTTCCAAACATTAGATGTATTTCAGGAAGAGGAATAATTTGCAAAAACTTTTCGTCTTCTTGAGAATTAAAAGCAGGGGGATGTCTACAGTTTTTGAACTTTTTATCATCTTCTTTCTTAGCTCCAGCTTCAACATATTTCATATGATTTTGTAAAGTATTGCCAATTGTTCTATGTTCTCCGCAGTCATGAAGCTCATTTTCTAGTGCATAGCACCACGTGCAAGGGTTCATATAGCTATGGAACATGTTGCCTACGAGAATATTAGCTAGTTTTAAGTCAGTAGCAATTGTTCCTTCAAAATTATTAATATTGAATGCTGTCCATAATTGCAAAACATTCTCATAATTTTCTTGAGAATTTTGTCCTAAGGCTATAATAAATAATTTATTAACTCCCGAATCCTCGAATTTTTTAGCTGATATCCCATCTTTATACTTTTGTCGCCGATGAAATGATTCCTGGGATTCTATGGTGGATTGAATTGAAAAAGAAACTTTTAAAAATTCCCCTCCTCCATCAATTCCAAATTTTAAGTGAAAATCAGTCAATTTTAATTTTTTTTTTATATATTCTATCAGACCTTCAAGATTCGAGCAATGAGCAACTGTTTCATTTGCTGCAGAAGACTTGCTTGCTTCGACATTAATGAAGTAAAAACTTTTATTCCAAAAAGGCATCTACACAGTGTATTTTGTCGCTGAGTTCTTTTTCCAAATTAGATACTACAACTTTAGAATTATTTGAAGCTACACGCAAAGACGCAGCGATTCTAAGAATCGCATGGCTCAAGTAAAAACTTTGTCGTAATTTTAAGAAATCGTTCGCAGAAGGAAGCTGTTTCTTTACTGGACTATTATTTATGCTTTTACCAACAGAAACTTGAAGATGTTTACCTCCGGTAGTTTGAGTCAATGATATAACATTAGACTCGCCCTCTTACTCTTCACTTTCTTGTACATCGATTATTTTCCTTTTCAATAAAGATAAAACTACTTGTTCGATAACCTTTGAGCCTGACTGCACAATGCTCTCAGTTAAATTTTTCAACCCTGAACTCAAGTTGCATTTATGAGGTAATCCTCTTCCAATAAGTGTAAAGCACTGGCTACAGTGGTTTTCAATATTAGGAGACTTTGTTTTATCTAAAAATAAGATTTGTACAACTTAATAATGAAATTATCAGATAATCAATAAAATGTACAAACTAAACTGTTTGTCAAAGTTAAACTATACAGCATATCAAAACGAAAATGAAAGAACCTGTGACTAAAACTTGATTGAAACATTGAGATTGTCAGTCATAAAGTTATTCAAATCAATATACATATTTATATACATACCTAATATATTTATATTAAAGATATCTTTGAGTACAGTTCGTTGCTCCGGAAATAAGTCTCCCTTTGCGAAATTGACAGTTTTTGGTTTTCTAGCTAACTGACAAATATGACTAGAGCACATATATTCAGTACTTGATCTAGTAACTTTTCTCACAGGATCAAGATCAGAAAAGTTGGGAAGTCTAATAGTTTGTTGTGGGTTGTCTTTAATATGAGATAGATCTCTTGAGCAAGTTGAGCATACGACGACGGGTAAACGATCGTCAAAAGCATCGTAGTCAAGGTATTTTTCTACCTTTGCGTTGAACGCCCCTTGAACAAACGATTTGCCGATACAGAGTAAACATATTTGTAGACGATTTTCTTCGAGATATCTAGCTTTCGGCATTTTTATAATCAACGCTTGAACTCATTTTATAGAAGCACTATTATTTATTTACAGAATATATGGCAACATTACCGAAAGAATAAATATGAATTTCGAATGAAATACAAAAAGCAAAATCAATATTCGAGCAAAGTACTCCATCTAACATAGAAATTGTTAGAAATATGCGTAATAAGAGTATTTAAGCTGTTTTTTCGATTATTTATATATATATATATATT
The DNA here is from genome assembly GCA_949152435.1 of Gastracanthus pulcherrimus. Taxonomy (NCBI): domain Eukaryota; kingdom Metazoa; phylum Arthropoda; class Insecta; order Hymenoptera; family Pteromalidae; genus Gastracanthus; species Gastracanthus pulcherrimus. Next base: position 201,854,499 of record OX424572.1, read on the forward strand.
CGATAAAATTTACTATATATATCTTCAAAATTAAAAAAGATAAAAACAAAAATGTGAATACTCTACTTGGTGGAAGTTCTGACTGGAAAATAAACAGCAAAAACTGACGGAATCGATTGTTTATATTCATGAATAAACTTGTATGAATTATATCAATATTAAAGATACAAAAACTACAACTGTTCATAATAGTTTTTATTACTGAAAAGTAGTACTCCAGCTGAAAAATTCATAGTTTAAAGATTTATTAACAAGAATATCGCGGATAACCTCTGAAAAATATTAAAAAATCGAGTTTATTCTGGAATCCTCCATGCGATGATTTTTATTTTGGTCGCAATATACTCGTAAGAGTTCATAGAAATAATATACGCAAAGATCCGAGACGGGCCGACACTTTTGAGTTCAAGTTCTTTCAAGACCACTGTGAATGAATTAAGGGGGTAAGCCATATTGACACCTGTAAAAATGTATTAATTGTATGGATGGACGTGTGTGTGTGCGCGTGTGTCTAAGTGTGTGTGCACACGCATGTATTTGTGTGTATATGTGCGTACGTGTGTGTGTGTGTGAGTGTGTTTGTGTGTGTGTGTGTTTTTGTGTGTGTGTGTCTGTGCGTGTGTGTGTGTGTGTGTGTGTCTGTGCGTGTGTGTATATAAATATATATATATATGGGTCGTTGTACAAATTCCGCAAGGGTCTCAGGGGGGGATGGTGTACTAAAACCTTACGAATACTTATGTGCAGAGGGGGCGGGGTGGCTAAACAAATTCTTACGTATATATATATATATATATATATATATATATATATATATATATATATATATATATATATATCGGACGTTTTACGTCATCGGGCACAGTGGGCTGCCCAGAATATAAAGTCATCAATATTAATGTTCGATGTGTCAAAATCTTCAAATTTAAAAACTCTATCGAAAACCGTCTGGTGATTTAAAAAAACATCATTGCGGTTGCAATATGGCGGCCGCAATCATGGACAATTCAGTTTGATGATCAATATTGATAGATTAGAAACATAAAAGACTGTTTTGTAGACTGAATCACCGTATCTATACGTTTTTGGCGTTGCTGAATTCGAATTCAATCTTCGTTAAACCCCATCTGGTCTACGATGAGTAATACAGTTTAATCACCACAACTTTCTGTTTTCAGGATCGCTGAATGTTACGGATAGAATCCATTAGTAATAAGAAAATGTAACTGTGTAATATGTTCCTATGCAAAAGGTCTCTAAGACTTTCTGTATAGTTCAAATGCGATGACATTCTCAAGTTTCTTATGTATGTTTTCAGCGGTCGTCGGCGGCGACTTTCGGCGGCACATATAGCGGCTCATTCTAGGTCGATAAAGAATGACGCAGAGATCAGATGCACTCTGGCTTTTATACAGATCGGTAGTTACAAAGCGCGTTATACTAATAAGGCGAATATTGTATTTAATAAATAACAGACTTTATCATAAATGGTGTATAAATTATTGTAACAAAATCCTTAGTTTATTCTCGTCCCGAACACTGAAACCGATTCTGATGTCCGTATAACTTTAACTAGTTAGAGTTCGTCTCTAACCTTAGAAAATACCCCAAATTGCTAAGATTACATTTTTCCACGTTTAGGAATGAAGTCTAACCAACGTACCTTTATGTTTTCGGGGTCGCTGAATCGAGTTTCGACATCCGTTTGAACCCAAATAGTCACTAGTCGTCCCAAACCTTAAAAAATATAATAGTTATCAAGTCTGTCCACCATATCTCTTTTTTTGGGATGGCTGAGTCCAATTCCGATATCCGTATAACATTAATTGGTTAGTATTTGTCCTTAACCTAAAAATACCCCAAAATCGCTTAAATAGTCTATTACAGTTAAAGAAATTAAACTCGTCAATAAGCTCTCTGCATTTAACAGGGTTGAGACTGCCATTATGTTAAGTACATAGTGCCCGCATTACTTTTCTTTTCTTTTATTTTTTTATTATTATTTTTTTCTATAGTGTCACTTAGTAGTCTACAGTCATTATTGGATGTTTATCACCCGAATATCTGAATGTATTTAATTTTTTACCTGTTACTAAAAACGCATGCGCACTCTGAATGGTAGGTACTTGTGGAGTTTTTAAATTTGAAGATTTTGACACGTCGAACATTAATATTGATGACTTTTTATGGGCAATCCACTGTGTCCGTTGACGTGAAACGTCCGATATATATATATATATATATATATATATATATATATATATATATATATATATATATATTTAGGCATCTTCTACATTATATACTACGTTATTGAGAGAAAGTAATTACGAAGATTCCTAGAACTTTTCTATTTATCTTCATTCTTAATAAAATTACATAATAGTCTTATACATTACCGTTTAGAATGTGTTAAGATAACTTTGAAGTAAAAACCTATAGTTAACATTCAAACGTAAAACATTATATATAGGGAAAAGAAGAATACAAATCCTTCTTATCTGGCTTTATCCCTGGATGATGTATTTAAGGTAATGAGTGAAGATATCGATATTCCCAAGGCAGGTCGTTGGAGAAAGGAAAAAATAATTGAAAATTCTTTCTTTTTACGTTTCAACGAACAATGTCGTCCTCATCAGAATCTATAATGTTCATTAAATTTAAAAATACTGTAGTTGTTAGAACATAATATTAAACTTACATAATGCGCAATCATGTGCAAAAGCAGGAAAGCTTCCTCCACCGCGTTGCACGTGGGGGGGGGGGGGGGGGGGGGGAGGAATCGACACGAGCTCATGCTGAACTGCAAGCAAACAACAAGTACAGCTCGTGTCGATTCTCCCCCCCCCTCGCAAAAAGCGGAGGAGGAGGTTTCCCTGCTTTTGCTCATGATTCTCTTGTAAGCGCCACTCTAATATTTGTAAGTTTTTGCATTATGTAAGTTTAATATTATGTTGTAACAACTACTGTATTTTTACATTTAATGAACATTATAGATTCTGATGAAGACGACATTGTTCGTCGAAACGTAAAAAGGAAAAATTTTCAATTATTTTTTCCTTTCTCCAACGACCTGGCTCGGGAACATCAATATCTTCACTCATTACCGTAAAACATTATAATTATATTTACACTAAATCTTGTAATAAAAATAATTTATGAAAAATGTTGCACTTCACTTACTTCTTTCTGACTTAATTAGTGATGGTTTATTAATTTATTTATAAACGAGAAACCATTAAATTATGTATTATTCAAATTATATATATTAGAAGAAAATTTAAATGAAGTAATAAATATATAACTAAAAAATGTTATATATTATAAATAACATTTTCATTAAGTTTAATATTGAAAAAACGTACGAAATATTTATGATTGATATATAAATTTTTAGTTAATTTTGAAGAAAAAAATGTAATTTTTTTCCATAATAAATGTAATATTACGTTTATTAATAGTTATTATACTTTATTATCATTATTATTACGACCAATGAAAGAAATAAAATACATTTAAAGTTAATTTTATGTCTTTAATTCACGTTGAATCTTTTTAATTTTCGAAAATACCCAGATTTAAGAAATGATAAATAAACAATGGTGCAAATGCGTTGTAAGTCTCGCTGCAAAGAAAAGTTCCTCGTACCTGCATTTTTTTCATATCTATGTTGACCTCATGATCCAGCAAGTCTAAAATCCTCGAAGTGATGAAACAAACAGCTACAAGACAGCAACGATAATTAATTTGTACTGTATTTTTCCGCGTTCTATACACCCGGCCAGGTTTAATATCGTATTAATTTCAGCTTGAAATTACCGTGACATTACAATATTATAATATCGTAACGTACCTTAAAATTATACATTTAAAAAATTTTTAAAATCTACCTATTCTTACGAAATAGGGATCATAGACATCGATAGAGTTTCATTTTCCATCTTTAATAAACTTTTAAAGGATGGATGTGACTCATATATGAGCCGCCAATAGTTGGAGATTACCTTAAATTACGGTAAATATATAAATACACATGAATTTCTCATACAGAATTCGAAATTTCTTAGGAAAAATCACGGTCCTAAGAAGAAATGTTTAAGAAAACCATTTTTAAGAAAAGTAAAAACTACTACCTGATTTTATTACATTATTCTACCTAAAAAAGTTCTTATTTGTATGCTTCCATAACTTTAAATAAAATACTCGGGTGAAAAAGAGTTGAGTGGCTTTATGCAGTTCTTGTATTCAACGTAGCATTATTTATATTTAAATAGAAATAGGTATAATTATGAAATAACAATCTGTAATTAAAAACAAATCTAATCTACGTAAACATGTTAAGAAGCTAGTCTAGTTTCTCGGGCGGAAAATGGAGGTGATTTTTCGGGACTCATAAAAAAAACCATGCGGTCGAATATTTTAAAATTTTGAGGATATATTCAGATACTATTGACAAGTTAATACACATGAAAAAATATCGACTGTATGCCGAGTTATACGCTCCGACGCCGAGTCATCCAAAAATGAAGTTGTAAATCGGCTGCAGTTGTAGAGGTCCTCAGAATGCCAGTATCTGAAAAATTCGTTCAAATTCGAAAAAAAATTATTTTTCAAAACGCTGCCATTTTTTGATTTTTAATATTTTCAAAAGATTGTAGTTCATGGTACGGGAAAGTCATTTAGTTTAACGTCTACAACTGCAGCCGATTTACAACTTCATTTTTGGATGACTCGGCGTCGGAGCGTATAACTCGGCATACAGTCGATATTTTTTCATGTGTATTAACTTGTCAATAGTATCTGAATATATCCTCAAAATTTTAAAATATTTGACCGCATGGTTTTTTTTATGAGTCCCGAAAAATCATCTCCATTTTTCGCCCGAGAAACTAGACTAGCCCCTTAAATGTAAGTACTTATTAATTTGAATCTCGCTTCGCCGAGATGGCATCTTTTTCCTCCCACCCGACTATTTTTATCTTTGGAAGCAATTAACGTATTTTAATTTGATGATATGCAATAACTAGTTAATTATATTATTGTATGTTACTATCAGAGTAGTTTAACAATCAAATATCTGGTAATAAATATAATAGAAACACTTTGAAAGTAGAGTCTTGTGCAACTTATCTTTTGTTTGTTTGTTGTTTTAGATATTTTTCGATTTATTGATTTTTGAGTTTCAGTTTTTGTTTTTTACGTTAGAAATATTATGATCAATTTAGTGTAATTTTTAGAAAAACATATTGATTTTTTATTACAGAATTAAGTAGAATAAATAATTTCATATTGGAACAATTTATAAAGTTTGAGGATGCTAAGTACCAATGAATTGGCAGCGGTTTTAATAATGTTTAAGTTGCACCATTATTATGAACAAGCATATACTCATGTAATTTGATCAATTAAATTAAAACTCACATAAGCTCTAAAATATTAAAATCACATAAACGACTGTTGCATTTGCTGGTAATATAAAACCCACATTAGGCTCAATTTATCTAAATTGAACATACTTCATAAAAACAGTCACATTAAATATTTTTCTTGCAATCAATGTCAAAGCTCGAACTCATTATGATTATCTGCGCGCCGTTGGTCTAATGGGCTCACGTGGCGATTTGAGACGACTATCTTAGTCAGGTCGACGTACGGATAATTAATCCAAAAGCGAGAGTGTGTCGACTTTTCTAAGAAGACAATAAAAAGGCAACGGTCACAAAAATCAGAGACTAAGTTAGAAAAATATATTGTTTTGGAACTACGAGCATCGTATGAAGTGTATATTTCAGGTTGTGCAGGCTATATGTTTCTACCAAAAATAGCTTTTCCGTAAAACAGATAATAATTACTTAAAAAATATTTTTACAATTTATAGCTTAATTGATATATGGCTATATTTGCAAAATATTGTAATATTTGCCAAAGAAAAAAATTTGAAAATCAACGTATAAAAATCGATTTGTTTCACTTTATGTTGTTAAGTTCACTGAACAAAGCATATAGTGAGTAAAGAGTTACTACAAGTATTGCTACCTGCGGGTTAGGTGCATATACTTATAGTATACGAATATCTGGTATCCACATTCACAAATATTTTTATACTAGTTATCAATTAAAAAATCCAATAAAAAAATCATGAAATTTAATATGTATGAATAATTAGTATTAAAATTATCAAGAATTAATCGTTGAGTTTAATGTAATTTAAAAATTAAATTCAGATAAAATTTAAAGTCTATGTACAAGCACTCATGAATCACCAGCATTCGATTGTTATACGTGAAATCAGAGATTTACTTATATATTTATTATTAGGAAACCAAACATATAGAAAGGAATGCGTATTATAATTAAATAATTATTTATTTATGAAACATTTGAATAATGGTTTATTGATATAATCTCAACTAGGAGCAATGTCTGCCCGATACAAATACAAAAAGTAATACTCGTTGTAAAAACGCCTTTACGCGACTGAATACGCACGAAGTGGAATCTAAATATTACTATTTGCATATACCACGCGTATCGTATTAGAAAATTCCGTATTAATTATGAATTAATGTAATAATATTCGAAAATATAACCTACAAAAATACGCGATTAAGTTTTCTTACGACAATTTATTGTGCGCTTATTTATAGATGTGATTAATACCGCGACAGGATTTACTCGAATATATTACTTGAGGAACGAGAATTTTAACAATTAACATCGCGCCGCGTCTGAAATCATGCGTGAAAATTACTGAAATTCGCGGATATTAGTAATTTGAATAGTCTTGCTGTACGTGGATGCTAGTAACCCTACACCCTATAGGCTAGAATGTCCAAGGAAATCGATCGCCAGTGTGCCAGGATGGTTAATTTTCCACTTCGACTAATACACACGTACAGCAAACGAGGCAAAGAAACAACGTGTCGTTGTTTCTCCCGGTTTCCGCCTAAGGGTAGTAGAATCCCGGGGCCTTATACCTTAACTAAATATTTACCGTGATATTGAGTGCAAGCGTACGTGCTTGTAAATGTTGAGCTGAAAAATTTAGGCGAATAAGTTTCGCTGTTTCTTGACCGCGTGGTGCGCAAGGGTCTGGAGTTGGTGGCTACAGTGGTACACGGCGTCGTCCCGTGCTACAGAGCTATCAGAAAAATGCTGCAATCCTCGATGCCAGGTGATGAGAGAGTGGCCCATCCTGCGGATTCTGTGGGGCCTTGGCCTCGAGTATATGATGTTTCGCGAATTCCGTAGTTATTTGATCGGCGGCGAGTGGGCAGAGACTGATTTTATAGTACGCGATTGCTTTTCACGCAGTTCGGATATTGTCTGATATATGATTTGGTATCTAGGTGAAGACCGTGTGATGCAACAATGCGAAATTTACGACTATTCATAACCATTATAAAAAATCTCGTATCCGTATACTTTCAACAATTTTGAGTAATTTTTTATATATAACATAAACATGAAAAACGCGTCTAAATGGTATAAAATTAATAAACAAAAATGTATACAACTGTGTATTAATTTTTAAGATAGTATTCATGTTAGTACCTATCATTATTATTCACTTATATTACGTTCCGTTCTACAATCGAAAGGGTAACAAAAAAAGTATAACAAAAACAGTAAATTGAAGCTATAATTAATTAATTAATAATATACTATTACTCGATAAATGCGTGTCAATAAATGTTCAAAGAATATGAGCCGTGTATAATAACGAAATGAAGTCATGTTGTTCGTGTTACCATGTTTTATTTTAATGCTAAATAATTCTTAAAGAGGATAGAGAGATAATAAGAAATATGTAAATATTCGGCAGCACGTGTGGCCATGTGGGAGCTGTTATATATCGGGGTGCAGTTCTGACGGCACCATCCGTTGCAGTATTAATGTGCTATTAGATAATGCTATTTTGACTACGGGGGGGGGGGGGCATTTTGTCTTAAATCACGTTTAAACTATTCCTAGAGGTCAAAAATGTTTAATTGAACCTTTGCTTGAAAACTAACAGTTGATAATATCATTTTGTACATAAAAAATATTTTTACACGATTAACTGACACACCCATACACACGCACACACACACATATACACACATAAGCACACACATGCGTACACACACAAACACGCACAATATGCTTCACAATTAAGCATGATCTTTTCATTCAAACAAAACTTATTAGTCAAACTAAATTTATCTCATATACCTAATGTTGTTAGCAAAGCTTGCTTTGACCATTAAAACGCTTTCCATATGAAGATGAAAAAGAAGTAATGAGATAATTTAACTTTTATTTGAAACCTTAATTTTGTTAGTCAATTTATTCAGTAAGACAAATTTATATAATATCAGTGGTACCTAGTTATGTAGGTACCAAAAATAATATTATTATATGTTATTCTTATATTACCGATAAAATATGATTTACAGTATAAATACATTTACAATAAAACTTACCTATACATACAGTACATCTATGCTTTCGTATGATAAGCAAATAAGCTCCTGAAAATGTATCACGATAACAAGTCGGACAACTACGTATAACGTCGTTCCAGCGTAAAAAGCACACAACCCACTTTATGCCCTCATAACCGGATATCCCAGATGTCCATTCATACGAAAGCTAAAGAAAACAGAGAAAGAAGAAACCCGGAGATCTGCTAAAATGAGCGAAACTAAACGAGAAAAGACCTTGACGACGGAATGGATAGCGAGAGGCGATGGCGCAGAATGAAGGGACTCCAGTTCTCAAAGTACGTGCGAGTGAACGTACGAGGAAATTGGGAGGAACAAAGGTAGAAGAGCTAGAGACCTTCGCGTGAAAAAGCTCCCGAGACGGAGATGCCGGGTAGAGCGACGGTACGGCGTGAAAGTTGAAGGACCTAGAAAAAGGGGTTGAGAGCCAAGAACCGAAAGCGAAAGAGGGGGTGGAGAGCTAGACTCCATTAAAGACGCACAGTGCCCTCATCACCCCCCCGCTCCATCCACCACACGCTGCTTCGTAATCAAATAGACGTGCACGCTCTTGTGGAGCGCGGGAGCGAGAAGACTTTTGCTACTTTCAGAGAAATAAGCGAGGGAAAAGTGGGTACCGCTTGGAGAATGAATTGCTCCAAGGTTAAGCGATTGTTATAAGGATGCTGATTATTTACTAGGATGTAATTTAAAATGACAATGTTCTTTGGGATTGAAAATGAGTTTAATTATTTACTGTAATTATCCTCCCATATAGGTCACCGAAAATTGAGAAAATTGAATTCGTTATCCATTAGGACGGTTATATCGACGGTTAGATATAATGAACATATTCTGATAGTTCATTTGATTACATATATAATTAAGAATGACAAAAAGGTGAGGTTTTGGGTGCATTTTTGCTTGCTCAAAAAGAAAGTTTTGAAACAATGATATTCTTTAAATTAGAGATTTTGATGGAGCTGTGCGTATGTTTGTAATTATGTATGTATGTATGTATGTGTGTGTGTGTATGTTTGTGTGCGTGTGTGCATGCGTGCGTGCGTGTTTACGTGCGTGCATGCGTTCATGCGTGTGTGCGTACGTGAGTGCGTGCGTACTTGCGTGTATGCGTGCGTGCGTGTGTCTGCGTGTGTGTGTGGGTGTGTGTGTGTGTATATGTACGTATGTGGTAAAATTTTGTGGTCTCCATAAATTTCACAGGCCTTTGTATTTCAGACTGAAATTTTATAGGTGTATCAGATATGACCTAACATAAACTGATTAGATTTTGAAACCAAATTATCAAAACTTACTGTTTATTTTATAATAAATAAACATTTTGAAAAAATTTTAAAAATCAAAACGCTTTTTGTAATTTTTTTATGGATAGGATATGTTAAAAGATGCATATATTATTAAACGATACGTAATTTTCTTATATTTGATGCGTCTTACAATTACTTTTAAAGTTATTTTTGTTAAAAAATATCATTTTTTAAATTTATAAAAATTGAAAAAAATTATTTTTGTCATTTTATATGTTCGGTATGTCATAAAGGAACATATATCCGTAAAGCTTATGTAATTTTCTTTTGATTGGTATATCTTACAATGAGTTTAAAGTTGCTTTTGTTAAAGAAATGCGATTTAGAATTTTTTAAATTATTTAAAATTCAAAAAAAATTTATTCTAAGTTTATACTCGTAGATTGTATACGTTAAAAATGTGCATTTATTCATAAAGAAGGTGTGAATTCTTTACAATTAATATATAAAACAATTCCCTTAAAACATTTTTGTAAACGAAATACGATTGTTAGTTTTTAACATGCATCTTATATGATCGCATTGTGTGGTCACCATAACTTTTGAACGCATTTGTATGTTTCATTGAAAATTTTTAGGATTTATTAGAAATAACTGAGCATAGAACTGATTAAATTTATGAGCCAACAGTACACTATTTTAATTTAGCTTAACAGGGTAGCATTATCTATAACATTCTATATAACATTGTTTATTCCTAAATTCACTTTTATCAACGTTAATATTTATTGAATTATTGTGCATTAAATCTCTTTGATAAATATTCTGCTAAAGTGATTAACAGCTGTTTTAAAAATGTCGACGTATTTTATTAAGGTTAGAATTTTTAAATTGCCATTTATTAAATATTAAACAAAAGAAAAGTACAGATTATAAAAAAGGGAAGTAGTAAATAAACTTTTGCCACTGTTGAACGCCGAATCTACGCCATAGTCTCTCTAGAAGCGAAGAATTTGCTAGTGAGAGCTAAAGGGCGTTCGGAACTACGACAAGGATATGGACCTGAATTTTTGTGAAATTCTTAGGATCAGTTCCCGGCACTTAAAAATGAAGTCCAATATCCATATTTGCATTTAATAGGCCATAAATCACGAAATATATGCTCTAATAGCAAAATACGTATTATTATTATAAAAATGTATACTTGTCTAAATCGTTAGAACATTGCAAATATATATCGTAAAAATAAATACAAATATTTTAATTAAAGTAGACAAAATGAGGTTCAATTGAATGGGTAACAACATGAAAGACAGTCTAACTCCCAAAATATGAGTTTTGAGAAAAACAAAAAAAATGTATAGGATTGTTGGGTGTCAGTTAAAAAACTGCTGACAATTCATGGACACTTAGTTCCTCAAAATTTATTAATAGTTCCAATATGAAATTCTTTGATCTAATATTGAGTGATTGTATGATAGCACTGCAATCTCTGTTTTCGTAAAGCGGCTAACCTAAAATTCTATCCGTGATAAATATATATAAATGACTCATTATTAAATGCCTAATACTGACACGCAAGTAAACAGTTGATACATAACACAACGTCAATTCCGTTTCAGTAGCACTGTCACCAACACTGGTCAATATATTTTTTTCTAAAATTTATTGAACTGCTACTGAAGCTATTTACCGAATGCACCCTCAGTCCTCATATGAATATTCGCTACATGCATAACACTAGAGCTCCACATATTTATCTATTTTGGTATTAAATCTCATAACTATTCACTTGCAAAAATATTATATATATATATATATATATATATATATATATATATACAGTCGGACTCCGGGAACTGTTAGTTCGCGCACTGTGAAAGGTCGAGTACTGTTAAAAATGAAATCGCGCACTATGAAAATATTAACCTACAGTCAGGGCCGACTACTCGATTATCGATGTATCCGTACTATTTTCGAGTTTTGTCGAACAAATGAAAAATTAAGTCAACATTGTGTTTCTGATCCAAATTTCAAACTTATTTATTTAATTTAAAACACCTTCTTTTCATGTCGTGTGTTCAGAGGAAAAAAATAGAAGCATTGTTTATGTGGTTTCATAAAGATTTGCTTTAAAATATTTATTGACCCTGGTAGAAATCTAAGCTGGTTTTAGCCAATATTGACAAAATTAGCTTATTTCTATTTAACGAATTAGCTAAAAACCCGCTTACAATGGTGTGTTATTTAGCTTATTTCAAGCTAATTTCTAGTTAACATTAATCACTTTTTGTAAACGTTATAAAATACACATTTACATTACGTTAATTAAGTATAAATAGTGTAGAACTACGTAGAATCAATAAGAAATGTATAATTAACCTATTAGCATAAAAGTATTTTACACGAAGCGTATTTCTTTGTATTACTTTCTTATTGAAAAGTTCAGGTTAAGATTCCCGCTACTAACAATCCATAAGGATTTTCTTACAGGAAAGGCGCCTAGTGTAACTTTTAAATATTAAAATTGAATTATAATTATTTGATTTGTTTTTAAGAATAACTAAGAGTAATTTATTAATACTTATGGTGTAAGTATTTATCGATAGCAGCCATAACCTATAGGTTTATTTTGGTTGCCGATACACTTTAATTATCTTAACTGCTTCTTAACTAGAAATTAGTTAGAAATAAGTTAGAAATTACCTTATTTTTAGGTAAAAAGCTAACCTACCGTACCAAGCATGCCCCACTCTCCCCTACCCGCAAAACTCTAAGAACCGTGCCGGAAAAAAATAATAAATGTATCAAAAAAGTATTAAATTGTGATTGATATTATATAAGTTCTTTTATATATTATTTAATATTTTATTAACCTATTAAAAAGCCTCTCTCAATATTCCTAATAAATATTTAAAAAAAAGACAATTTTCACGAACTTACTTACCAGCAGAAATAAAAACATCATTCGGCCGTGCTACATTTACCCCACCACGTGCCACATTTGCCCCACCGGTGGGGCAAGTGTGGCATTTTCGATCGCTCTAGAATTTGATTTTTTAAACTGTAATATAATTCAAATTAAAAATTTAATTTTTAATGTTTTAATATTTTAATGATATGTTTAAAATAAGTTAGGGTGCCACGCTTACCCCACCCTCCCCTATCTACATTATGATACAGTCTGTAGAAAAGTTTATACCCCAGTTTAGTTTTCTGCCTTATTTCAAAACTTTTGGGTTGCTTTTGATATTTTAACATTTTAATTTATGAATTGAAGACATTAAGTTATAAGTAATACCGTTTAATTATAATTTGAAATATAAATGAACTTTTTAACCTTATTGTCACCGGTAAACTACCTTAATACGGCCGTACTCTTGCACAAACGTATTGCAAAACGTCACAAAAATTAATAAAAATCTATAGTCCAGCACCTTTGCGAGTGTATTTCTTTCAAACTTACCTAGTTAGCTCATTTCTAAACGCTACTTAGTACTGGCGTCACTCGAGGTATTAACAAGGCCAATCAGAAGGCTCATCGCCCGCAAGTCTTGTGTCGGTGTCTGAAGGAGAATAGAGAGAGAGAGAAAGAGAGAGAAGAGATAGATTGCACTGCAATTTGTGACAAGAGGCTTCGGAGGCACTAAGTGGGTTGCATCGTTTTAATAAAGCAGGGGAAAGAGAAGAAAGTAGATGGATAGGAGGTGCGATAGGGCGAATAACTTTAACTGATAATCGACGAGATAGGGAAAGATAAAAAGCACGTTGAATTTCTTAATCAGACACGATTTGTAGGGCTCTAGAGAATCTGCTTATTCTTCTTGTTTGGTTTTATCTAGATCAATCTCCGCGGCGCGGTAAAGTTGCTACTGCTGCTACTGCCGTTGCTCGTAGGCAAATACATTTTTTATGCGAAATAAAGGATACGGTCTTTATACGAATAACAATATTTTTCGCGTTTTGGTAATAATAGTACATTGCGTAACAAGGGAACAGAGTCGAAGATTATCCGAGGGTGGGTTTACTGCCCGAGCGAAGCGAGGGTAGTAATCACCCGAGGGAATACTCGACTTTATTTCCGTGTTGATTATAGAACTTTATTCCCGACTTAACTGTGGCCACTTTATTGACTTAAAAAGAGGGACTTCCAGGAAGAGCTAGAATTTATTTAGAATGTATATTAATATAGAGAAAAATAATTAAATAAAAATGCATTCGCGGGAAAAAAGTAGATTTTTTCCACAGATGAGGGAAAGAAGTAAATTTGCGGGAATCATATGCTACTTGTGTCCCACTTTTCAGGTCAATAAAGTGGCCATTACGGTTGAGTCTGAAATAAAGGACTCTTCTTCAAGACAGGCATGAAATGACCCGTTTGTCATGCCTGAAAGTAGGGTAGAAAACTGCGCATTACGAGCGTACTTGGCAATAGTGTGAAGAAATCTCCATTATTTCCCGCTTTTGCGGAAATTTAAGCACGGTATTATAGTAAATAATAATATGGTCAAAAGAGAATTCATATAAGACCTATGCATAATTATATTTTTAATTATTTGAGAATATTGAAAACGTTTCTAAAACATTCAGATTTTACTGTTTTAATTACACGTATTAAAGTTATAAAATAACGTTTTTAAAATGTTTTATAATTCTGTCTGCTGACTGTTAACGACAATACGGGAATAGCATGACAAAGACAACACACAGTCACACATTTGCAGGGGTGAAGCATTTCATCCCAGGTCTGCCTACTAGACTCATAAGTAAGGCGTAGGTAGACCCTGCCTTAGACGTGAGGAATAAGTTAAAATGGGAATCAAATACTCGAGGTCATAGTTCTCCCAGATATTACTTTACACAGCTAAAATTATAGTATGAATATATTTTCCATCTAAGTTCAATCATCACGGTACAACTATCCAATTCAAATCAACGACGTGGAAATCCTTATACCATTGTTTTCAACTGTCAACTCCAATTATTATCATTTCGGGTGGGGGTATTTCATCAGAATACTAAATTTTCAGATAGATATTTTTTTAGAAAAGTTAAATTCTAAACAGAAAAGTATACATGCAGTGTACATGCATTATAATAAGATTTTTGAATATATAAATAACAGAAGATAGTGTTATCACTAGAACAACAAATCAATAGTCTCAGGGTAATACTTTACTACTTTTGGCAATTCAAAGTTTAAATTATAGGAATTATCCGCTTTTTGGCATTTAAATATTATATTTTCTAAACGTTTGTATGAAGGTTTTTCTGAAATTACGTAATCTGATATTGTCCCCCTTCTTACAAGTTACAATTCTACTTTGTAAAAATTTGGAATATTCAATTTTGTAGTTTACAAATATAACATTCTGTTTTATTATTTGTAAAAAAATATCTATCTGAAAATTTAGTAGTCTGATAAAATACCCCCACCCAACCATTTCTACTCATCGTTCTCGGAAACTAACTATATGATTCTCTAATGAGAGAAATTGACTTATCTGTCCGTAACAGCTGACGAAACTTCGAACATTTGGCATATGTTTATCAGGTTATAAAAACGCTTCTTAAACTACTTCATATAACCGTTATAAACGTTTTTAAAACATTTTAAAACTACTATGTGCCATATGAGAGGTATGCATCCGACCATGCATTTTCTTATTTTATGAATAAGATAATCCTCATCCACATCAAAATTATCATTTTCTTATTATATTGAATAATAAGCAAGACTTTTTTAAGGTTCGCCCTGTGATTAATATTATATTTGATATCTCATTCAACCAGTACAATTTTACTACAGCTCTCCCTTATATATATATATATATATATATATATATATATATATATATATATATATATATATATATATATATATATATATATATTTAGTATATTAATGAAATCAAACTAATTAAATATCTCAAGGGCACAACAAATAAACTTGAACTATTATTTCGAGTATTTTCTTTCTCATTTACATAATATATAACGCCAAAACCATACTTGACTTATACCCATTTTCACCGTACTTGCTCACGTGTCCTCCCTCTCGCCTCTCCTCTAATTTCTTGCACAAACAAAAATAGAAACGACAACACTTCCAACAGCATAGCTCCATTACATAGCGCGACCTTCGACCTTCCGAAATTCCCGAAAACCAGGGGAAAAAACACTCAAGCGACTCGGCCTCTCTTGTATCTACTTTTCTCGTAAGATATTGCGTAAGGACCTATACCGGATTACAGTAAGGATTGAAAGTTAATTTAAAACAAAAATCATCTTTAATTGGCAGTGCTTATATTAGAAACACTTTAATTTATAATGTAAAGCATAAAAATGTTAGTAAAGTATGTAAAAGTGATGAAATAACGCAAACAACCAAAGTACAGTATTAACATTATGGCACCACTTTGGATAACTATATTAATTAAAGAAATACAGAAGTCTTTAGGTTTCCTTGAGGTGGCAAACCACTTTTGGCACCTGTAAAAATGCATTCATTTTGCACGTTAATAATTTTCTTTTTTTTTCATTCAGACAAATTTTGAATCTTTTTGTATAAAAATATACTATATGTACCTATAATTTAAGCCCTGGTAGACTTAATTTTATCAACAATAGCATCCCTACTGTTCCATGAATGTATGGACCTTGTTTTCGAAGAAAAGTTCATTTACCGCTGGGTTCCAGTTACACCGGTGGATCATTTTACATGATCCAGGGCTTACAATTTTATTATTGATGTGGTTATGGTCGGAGAGGAGCAGAATTTTGAGAAAGTATTTAATTTTCTTATAATAGTCAAGAATGATTAAAAGGAAATAGAAGAAAAAATGGAAAAATAATGATATGAAGTATGTAAACCATTACTTATTCAATGTAATTGTAGTTTCTTAAAAATTCTCCTCAACTCCGACCATAGCCACATCAAAAACAAATACTTTAAGCCCTAGATCATGTATAATGGTCCACCGGAGCAACCGAAACCCTGCAGTAAATTAACTTTTCTTTGAAGGTCCATACATGCATGAGATAGTTAGGAAGCTATTGTTAATAAAATTAAATCTACCAGGGCTTAAATTGAGGTACATATAATATATTTTGACGCAAAATGTTTTTCAAAGTTTGTCTCAATGAAAAAATACCGCTGCCAGTTCATTGGCACTTAGCTTTCTCAAACTAAAATTGTTTCAATATGAAATTCTCTGTTCTAATAAATTAATTTTAAATTGATATATCTCTTTCTAATTAATTGCTAAGTAAAGGTCTACTTTTTTATCATTGCTGGTTTGTCCAGAGATATCTTTTTACTAAAATTACACAACAGTAGGTAATAATCCTCATCACAGAAATTTTTTCTCTGTACGTAATTTATTAAAATTATTTAAATATTTTAATTATATGCAAGCAGATGTTAGTGTGTAGCTTCACTGAATCTTTTTGAACGATTTTCCATCATAGATTTCCGAGTTATAACCGTTTAAACTAAATCGGACTTTCTTAGTGTATAACAAAAGAGTGGAAAGAGACTATCCAAAATTTTCGGTTCTAAATGATACGTAATTTTATGCTCTTTATATATATATATATATATATATATATATGGGTAGTTCCACGACAAGTGAGGAAGTGACAAATTTAAAAACTCTAAAACTTTAAGTGCATGGGATACTGAAATTTCAATAAAAAAGATCAATTTTTGAAAATATTTTGTTTCGGGTTTATTAACCCTTCATAGACAATTTTATTGAGTATTTAGACCAGTATTAGTATTACTTGTAAAAGTATTTATAGATATTTATAGATATTTTAAGTAATAATTTATAAATATTTAATAAAAGTGCTGTTTTCTCAAAACTGTATTATTGTATATTTTTTCGGATTTCAAAATGCTCCTCACGATGGAGTTTTGAATTGATCGATGTGAAACTTGAAATTCTTATTTTTATTGTTTATTCCACATACGCTCACAAGTTCCAGACAGGTCAATGGTTCCAATTACAGCGCATACAAAATATTCACATTTCAAATAATAAGACTAAATGTAATATGCTCTAGCCATTATAGTCACATAATGTAGATACTAAGTAAAAGTGCAATATTTAAAAATTCTGCAGAAGTTATAATCAGAGTGAGACCACTTCGCACCAAGTCTAGAACGAAAGGTAATGTAGAAGACTAAATTTTAAGATTTTTTTTGCTAAAAAATTGATAGCGATCAGCTGGAATCCGAATGTCACCTCCGATACATCACAATGCAGGATTTCACAAACAATTACAATGGGGTCACAATTTTTTTTAGATTCTTGAGCTTCATTATAATAAAAAATCAAAAAATGTTCTTACACTTTTTTCTTATAAGTGTCTAGTTTCTCAGTAAATATCAAACAAAGTTTGCAAAATCTCAAAAAGTGGGAAAAATTCATTTTTTGTAAGGGCTATTTTCCGGACGTTGAACTCCCCCCTACCACCACATAAGGGACCCTAAGTTTCACGTGACCCCTACCTCCCACTCTTACGTAAGATTTTCTTGATCAAAAGGGGGGAGGGGAGAGAGTTAAAACTTACTATATCAAAACAATTTCATTTTCTCGTGATAAAATATTTCTTAATTTTATTTAAACCCTTAATTTTCTTTTAATAATATTTACTACCCTGATAATTTTTATGAGCTATGCCTAATTTTTTAACATGTTCTGTATTCTTTTCAGCATAAATGAATAGAAAATATGCCTAAATTATTCGACACCAAACATAATATGGTAAATTATTGAATTTTACGGATATTTATGTTGATTTGAAGGTCAGCAATCTTTCCTGTACAGCAGAAAAGTTATTAAATACATATTAATAATTGAACGCAACTGTAATCTTAGGTTCATGGAAGAACGCCACGTTAATCACCAAACATTACTTACATGTAGTTAATGGTAACTCGAGCTGTTATTTAAAGAAAGTGTCTTCATTATTTACTTTTTTATTGGACAGAATGCAAATGCATATCGTGTGAAACAGATTTACCGTGTTTAAGTGAAGTGCTATGAAACGGTGTTTTAGTGTAACCCTGCATTCCAGTATGTATTGGATGTTTAAAGAAAGTTCGAGAAATATTATTAAAATTATAAAAAGAATTTTATGCATTATTTTTCATAGTAATTTGGACCATTATTCAAACAGGGCTCATTTTATAGGTATCGGTTCAAAGAATAATTTGACACCTGATTTGGCCAATTTAGTTACGACGATACCGCACTTAAGGGAAGAAGGTACAGCAAACACTAAAATCCTTTAATTTAAGAAGAAAAATATTTTTCCTACAAAACATGTTATAATATAAAAAAAGATGACATTTTAGACTAGTTTTGTTCAAATTCACCACCCTTTGAAAACAGACATATGTTTGATTATCACTATGCGCAAGGGGTTACAATGGATTGGTTAGTTAGATACATACACACATACGTACATAAATACATACAGTGTGACTTCTGACATATTCCAGCTTTGCAACAGTTAATTTCTTTAATAGAAACCAAACTTTCAATATCGTAATCAGAGATATTATTATTACAATTTTCTATTAGTAAAACATCAGTTAGAGGGTAAAGCTTCCATGTTAACTCTATAAGTCCTGATGGGTTGCGTAGGTCTTTCAAATATGATTTATTTGCATTTTTTCAATAAACTGTATGTACTGATCACATATAGTTGCCTTCAGAAAAAGAGAACACATCGTTTCTAGCATCATAACCACACATACAGTGCTTTACCGACACATAAGAATATATATTATCATCGGTGTTGAGGATGATGTGAGCTTGTACTGGTCATTCAACTAATTACGTAAAATAAAGTGAGTAAAATAAAATTTCGCATTAAAATAAGTGTAGGTATCTTGAAAGTAAGTCTTGAATGACAAAATAAATGCCTTATTATTGTACTCAGTTCTCGTTTTACACAGAGGCTGCAGCTTTGATGTATGTGGGTCCTATAGAACCCACCAGGTCTCAAGGGTATATTTTTGTAATATTTGTTCAAATCGAAAATTCAGAGCCATCTCAAAATGTTCATATAACTATAAAATATTAAAAATATGCAATAAAAAAATTTTCGAGTTACTCCTTAAAAGTATTTTGACTGACCTATATATTTAAAAATGTTAAATAAAGCAAAGCTGGCTTACATTGCAGATCTTCTAAACTTTTCTCACAAATCAATCTGTTACCACTTATCTGAACTCATTAATGTGTTTACTCCGCTAAATTCTTTCTGCAAGAGAATTCTCTGCGACATTTTTCACCTCAGTGCTCGCTGCAAAATTAAAGCGCGCTCAGCTATTAAGAAAGTATTTCCAGATTACGATACAATAAAGCATGCTCTTTAAAATTTGTATCGTTTTCATTTGACGCGCTCGCATTACTTCGTCCGAATTATATACATTTTTTGCTGCAATTTTCGTCGGTATGCAAAGTAGGTTAAGCCTTACTAATTTGGTTCGAGTGACAAATAATTTAATACTGAATTGAAATTAAAATATCCACCAGTCGGTGTTGCGTACGATCTCATATACGTCATCTTTGCACTGCACTCTTCTGGCTTTTATCGCCTCGCACGTGAAGTGGAGAACAAAGGATGTCGATGCGCTAGTGTAAGTGTGTGTCACTGGAATTTATAGTATCCCTAAATTTTTTGTCATTTTTGCTGTTGGCTGCGTTTCGCAATCCGAGTTTCACGCATCGCTGATGAGCATCGAGTTCTCTCACGAGGGACGCTACTGCAATAAAAGTGATTGGGACAAGAGTTTTAAATCATAAGCGAGCGTATTTTAAATTATTAATTGAAAAAGTTAAGATTATAAGCATTTTTCTAAACAAAGACTATAAAAATAAATATTCTTATAAATGAGTTTTACCAAAAAATAGTCTAATGATTTTTGTTTACTTTTTCGTATCCATTAACACATTATACGTGGTGATATTTTTACAAAATAAACTTGATGGCATGGTAATAATTATAAATTGTATTCTTGAGAATTATAAAAGTGATATCATTTTATAAGTGACAGAAATATATAAAATATATAAAATTTCATAATTTGATTTCCAACGCTATTTAGCCTTGTTAATATCAAACTTAAAATGAGTGTTTAACATTAGTCACAATAAATATTGAATATCACTATAGTAATACTTATGCTTTATATATAAAATCCTATAATTTACAGCGACAAGCTAGTTTGGAATCCAGAAATTGACGATAAATATTTAATGCTCACATACCATAATGTAATGTAGTGTTACAATCACGTATCTGTTTTAGTTTCTCCAAAAAACTTTTCAATGCATAAATGAATATTCTTGAATGGAAGTCTAATATTTCTGCAAAATTTCAGCTCGTAACATGCTTCCCTTGCAAGAGTAATGGTGGACACAAATTTGTTTTTTTAGTTTCATACATACATACATACACACACCACACACTCACACACTCACACACACGCACACATACACACTCTCACACACACACACACACACACACACACACACACACACACACACACACACACACACACATACACACACATCAGGAATACATTTTTTTAAAATATGTTTTTCTGACTAAGGGACCTCAAAAACATCGAGATATATCAAATCTCTTATCTGAAAATTATCATCGTTACAAACCTTTCTCTTTGAGAAAGCAAAATCAGCCCCGAAACATTAATTTTGACCTTGAATATTCAGAGTAATGCTGATTCACGTTCACACACACACATACACACACACACACGCACACAAAAATAGCTAGTTCAAATTTTTGTATAAAAAAAGACAAGACATTGAATTAATGATATTATCTTAAAAAATATAACAAAAAACAAGCGAAAAAGAAGAATCCGAAAGTCGAAAACATTTGTTTATTATTACAAAGCTTCCTTTGTGATGTAGCAAAATCTTACTCTACAAAATTCCATTATAATAATCGATGGATAATAATCACTTCCTTATCATTTCAACTCGTGCTTGTGCTACGCGCGTTAGAACCTCCGTATACCTCGTAATCTCCCGGCTGTAAGCCGACACCCAATATCCCATGAAACCGACCCATCAACCCACATGCAGAAGTAACCTCTTCCACCAAGCATTTTAAAAAATTTCGCGCTATTATCGCGCACTCCGTAACTTCTGCCGCTTACCAGTAATATATCGTGTCTAGCGGCTCTTCTTCGCGAGGGCATTTCGCGCGTGTTTGGCCGGCATCCAAACGCGATGCAACACAACAACGCTTGCCCGCGGCTATGCACGGCATAATTAATGCAACACGCATAGCCCCTTTGGCCCTTGTAATGACAGTTGTAAAATCCCATCAATCCGCAGTGGGAATTCCGGCATCCGTATGTATACGTAAGCGAGGGTAGGTGGGTGAAATATATCAGGAAGCGGCGGGAAACGGTTGGCATCGATTTTTCGCGAACATTTCTAGGCTAATTGTGCTTCACCCGCGCAGCGGACGAACGAGGCCGTAAGAGGCGGTTGCAGCGCTTGTGGCGCATTTAGGCGATCGAATTTTTTATAAGGGTCTTAGGGGAAGGAGGGCCATTCATTTGTGCGATAGGTAAAGATATTTCTGGAATTCATCGATCGATTTGCTTTCTCAAGGAGAAAGCTTGGCTGTGAAGAAAATTTTGTAATTTGAGACTATCGTGAAATTTTATGTTTTTGCAGTTGCTAATAAATCAGAATCCGCTGATATTACTGCTGTTACGGATAGAATCCATTAGTAATAAGAAAATGTAACTGTGCAATAAGTTCCTATGCAAAAGGTCTCTAAGACTTTCTGTATAGTTCAAACGCGATGACGTTCTCGAGTTTCTTATGTATGTTTTCGGCGGTCGTCGACGTGAATAGCGGCTCATTCTAGCTAGAAAAAGAATGACGCAGACATCAGATGCACTCTGGCTTTTATACAGATCGGTAGTTACAAAGCAGGTTATAGTTATAAGACGAATATTGTATTTAATAAATAACAGACTTTATCATAAGTGGTGTATAAATTATTGTAACAAAATCCTTTGTTTATTCTCGTTCTGAACAATTTGGTGCCGAAACCCGGGAATAAAGATCGGGATTATTTGTG
Organism: Gastracanthus pulcherrimus; assembly: GCA_949152435.1. Classification (NCBI taxonomy): domain Eukaryota; kingdom Metazoa; phylum Arthropoda; class Insecta; order Hymenoptera; family Pteromalidae; genus Gastracanthus; species Gastracanthus pulcherrimus. The sequence goes on from OX424572.1 coordinate 201,877,378, forward strand.
ATTTGTGAGACAAGTGTAAAAGGATTTTTGGAAAAAGGGTTTTTAGTGAAATGACTTAATTGAAAAGAAGTATGCCGTCAATGAAGGGAAGAAAGCTCGTGAATAATAAAGCTAATACGGATGACTCAATTTGAAAATAAGTACGAGGCAAAATGAGTGAAGCTGGCATATACGTGGATTCGAAACCGACGCCGCTGTCCTGCGAAGAAAGAAGTCAAGTCAAGACAAAGGCGTGCCGATAGCAACGACGATGCTAAAGCGGTCTCTTAATTTTGATTTTGACGATGGCTAACCTCGTCGACGATACTGTAGGAGGACAGAAGCTGATTAACCATGGTTTTTGGGAATGCTGGTTTACTTAACAAAACAGAGACAAAAACATCAAGATAATTACATTATTATCTAAAAAGCCAGAATGATTCTGTATTTATTTATTTTTGTTAAATTAAAGTGCGCGGTACATTTTAATACTTTATCGTAAATTAACATTATATTGATATAACGCGTGTAATGGGATTTAAATATATTGTGTAGTAGTTGAATATATTTTTATTTATTATTTGACATTTGTTTCGCGCGTTCGTAATATAAGTGAGACGATTGGGATTCCTTGAAAAACAATTAAACTAGGCCTATCGAACTTTCCCATTGCAAGAATCGTTTGGTGCGTAACACAATGTGCTGTGTAATGTTATAATATATCGTTATAGTATATTTTTTATAAAGAATTTTGGAAAACCAGTAACTTTTAATATATTATGGAACGGTTGAGCGCGTCGTAATTTGCTTATGTTATTCTGTTTAATACTATTAATTGTAAAGTTAATTTTATTCAATGTGAAATTCTTATTGCTGGTAAAATTTGTTTTAGAGAGGATTGAAGCATCGACGGCGAGGAGGCACGCTTCTGTCAAAGGGACACCAGAGCGCGTATACGCGCCTTTTGCAAGAAGCAGTTACGTTCAGCGACAAACGTTTATAAACGGATTTTGGCCGTAACTTATAAGATAAGAAACAGATGCTCTCGTCGTGATACGTGCAATAAATGCATCAACAGGGGAATACAAAAGCGACATATATTAGAACGGGATGAGAGTTATTAAAATTTTACAAGTGAACCAATTGCGTTTTAGAGCAATAAAATAGTACAAAAAAAAATGAAGAAAAGAACCAAAATTTGATTAAATGACACAGGGAGATGTATTGTAGGCAAATCATAATATTCGTATATGAACGTTCTAGAGATGTTTTCTTAGTGTGCGGTACATTTTTTAGCATAACAAAGTCGGATTTAGGATATACGTCGAGATATTAAAAATTCTGTGAATTTTCGAATTATTATGAACTATTTGTTAGAAGTGTATAGTAGGCTTTAGAGGTGCTATAAAGAAATGTTCGCTAAATAGGTACATACATAGTAGGCTTTAGAGGCGCTATGCAAAAATAGAAATAAAAACATTTGTTAACTAATAATTTATCGTAGTAGGCTTTTGAGGTGCTGCGACTCGTCATATTCTGATATGGTTTATATGGTTTATAATGTGATGAAATTATTAAAAGTGAAGTTCAATTAACGGGATATTCGAACACGCTAATCATGGTCTGAAAACTATTGATTAAACGAAAGAATAGTGAAAGTAAAAATCATTCTTAAATTTGAAGTAAATTGTATATTTTACCTTTGGAAAAATGTTGCCGTTCACGGGAAGTATTATGGTTACTTTGTCTTTGTTAGCTGCTTTTTCCAATTGGCCTATGGCCCAGGTGAATTGGTTTAAACTCTGTGCGAAATGAAGTAATTTTTGTCTTGGAAATTAGGAAAAATAGAAAGTCTCTGCAATTGTTGTGCTTGTTTGACCACCGCTCAAACAAGCTCAGGATTGCGCTGTAGGAATGGCTAGGAAGTGAGGCTATAACTGGGGACGCCAAAGTTTTGTATCAATGACGCTCTTAAAGTGTGAAGCTCTTGCAGTGCGTGTAAATTGGCAGTGCAATTCCACGGCTGTAGTGTCACTAGTTCGGGACGATTGTCGGTCGTCCTGAGACTATCATGGAAACTCAAATGGGAGTTCGCTCTGCGCTGAAGGTCATCGAATGCATAAGGCCAAGAGTCAGAACAGGGGAGAGCATCATTATTGTACATGAATTTGGTAACTCGCTATAGTTTATTGTATATTTCTTCATTGAGATTGGCATCGCCGACAGTCCTCCACGGCTTAGCATTTGTTTGCGCGAATCGGCAATGCGACTCGTGGCTGCAGGTCAAAAGGCGAAACCGTGGGAGATGTCGCGTGGATACGCAGATGCGTATAATGACTTTACAATAGTCTAATTATATTCGGATATGAAATGAATGTTATAATTTACAAATGGATACTAGAGCAATACGCGTGTACCGTGCTTATTACTCATAAAATAGTAATAATAGTTAACCGTTTATACATTTGAGAGAAAAACGGATATGAGTTTTGCCTACAATACATGAATAATCCAAAGGCGGTGGTTAAAAAAAATTTAAGAAGTATTGAATAGATTATGTTAAGCGAATGTTAAAAATCAAATTTAAAAATGAGTAAATTTGTTGTCGTCTAAGAAAGTAGTAAATAGTTACAAAATATGTATAATCATGGAAAGTTAAATTGATTTTAATTCGGCCAAAAGGTGTCCGATGCCGTTTCCCCTTACCGAGTTTTGCACGGTTTCCTCGGAGGCATAGGGTAAATGCGAGACAGTGAACTACGAAATTTAAGTAGCTAGCCCGTGAAATCGCGCATTTTGTACTCTCACCTTGTAATATCACGTTGGGGTCACCACTTTGGGAATCGTTCCCAGGAAAGGTGAGAGAAAAGACGATGGTTGAAGTAAATTAGGCTTTATTGGAACTACGTTCGTCGGGTACAATAAGCGTCGATCGTCGAGCGGTGCTTGCCGATACGTCCGATCGGTACGAGAGGCAAGCTGGTTCTGACTCACTTCTCGCCACCTCGATGTGGGGGAGAAGCGAGCACAAGATGGCCGCCTCTGCCGAGCTAGTACAGCTCCCGGGGACAGAGGCACTGCTTGCGGCGATGAACCGAGGGCGCCACATATATATATATATATATCTTCCTATATTATATAGTTGTTTGTAAATCTTATAAGATTTACGACCTCCTCGCCCCTCCTCACCCCTCCTCGCCTCTCCTCGCCTCTCATTTTGCCCTCCTCATTCTCCTCCTCAAAGCAAGGCAATATCGTTTAAAAAAATACGTTATTTTGATCTTATTTTTTGCCCTCCTCGCCCCTCCTCACCCCTCCTCTTTGTATGCTCCTCATAGCCCTCCTCCCAGCCCTCCTCATGCCCTCCTCATTTACTTATTTCAAAACAAAAAATTTCATGATGCTTTGGGGGTTGGCGAGCGGAGCGAGCAGGGGGGAACCCCCCTATATATATAATTACTTGCTCAAAGAAGGATACCCTTCGAGAGGTCCAAAATTCCCAAACTTTTTAATTTTTTAAGTGTAATGGTTAAAAATAGTAGGAAATATAGAAAAAATCATATTCCTGTTGTCGTTCTTTTATTATAAAATTTTAAATATTAAACCTTTAAATAATCTCAAAAAACATTTTTCGAAAACAGAACATGTTTATTTTATTATTTTCTACTTTTGTCAGGGGGTTACTTTAAGAAAAGTTAAAGGAAGACGTGCTTTTATTTGACTTAATATAATTTTAGCACATTTTAGCAGGTACTAAAAAGTTCTAAAATGTGCTAAAATATGCTAAAGTTTGAATCGGTTATAAGAGAATCTATAAAAAAAAAATTTTTTTTTTTTTTTTAACGTCGCCATGTTTGTGCTTCCATGTGGTGCTAATCGACGACGGGGGTCTGCGGTGTGTTTGTAAACAAAGCACATGTAATTTTTACAGAGGTGCTTGTATCAATCGGCAGAGACTAGGATTCGAACCGGGTCACCGGCGTGGGAATCCGACACTCTACCGACTGAGCCGCCGCAGGCCCCCTATAAAATTTATATGCACATAAATATATCTATAAAAGCTTAAGCTTTTAATCGAAAATTTCCTTCTGTGTAAAGTAAAAATCGTAAAAGAAATAAATTTTCTTAATTTTTACTCCTGAATATCTGATAAAATCTTGATTTTTTTAGTGCAAGGATGCCAAACCTTAGTTCTTCCCCTTAAGAGTTCTACTTCTATCGTGAAGTATTCCTACCTAACTTCTCGCTATCTTTGGCTAACTATAAGATTTAGAACAAAACAGAATATACAAAGAAAAGTTTGAATCAAATAAATCAAATACTAACAATATGCTTGAGAATTAATCTGATTAAGTAATAGCAATAATGGAAATTTTAGCATTTAGATTTCGCACGTTGAAAACTACATATTTAAAAAAGTTAATGACAGACTTCTAAAAATCAGTGAGCTATTTCACTCTGAACTTATAATTTTGTCTATAAGTATTTTAAACATCTAGGGCAGTATCACCCGAGGGAACAATCGACTTTTTTCTCGAGTTACATATAGTACTTTAGCTTTCGCAGTTAAAGTATAAAATAACATTTGAAGGACACATTATAAAGTATGTTGCCAGTTTCTGTGATCTTTTAACTTATTGTTCACAGCAGTTATGTAGACTATAAAGATTACACAAGTTTACGAAGGTGAATCCCCTTGGTATTACGCAAGAGAAACATGTTTAGAAACTTAATTAATGCAAGATTCAAGTGAACGATGCCAGAATTTTAATTATTATTTCAACTTTAAGATAAACAAAAAATAGTATTATAAAATCGATAACAAATTAAATTATAAAGAATAATTCCTTTCATTAAAAAATAATAATGGTTTTACTAATATAATAGCATTAAATAAATCAGATAAAATACAGTTATAAATTGTTGACCGCAGTATCCTTCGCGAGAGGCGCAGAGTTTAAAATTGTTAATAGACTTAAGGCCAGTTGTGTTCCTGCTAATGAGTCGAAGAGTTCCGCATTATTCTGGATTTGCATGGACCGCGAAAACCGACCACTGTACAGCTGACTGCGCGCTTTCATTTCGGGCTTTATCGGGAAACCGCTGCTGGTTCAGTCTTTACGTTCTTTTGGGCTTTAGTCTATACACTCTGGCCTATTTATTTTCAAAGTGGATTGGATATGTGCGTGAGTATATGCGCACGCACATGTGTATGTATCTAGAATAAATTGATGGTCTAGAGAATGACACGTGTGATTGATCGTGAAAAAAGCTGCTTCCCTTGCAAAACCGTTGCGAATGGTTTTGATCTGCTTGCATCGTACCAAAAGTTATTGTAGTTTAAAAAAAATATGTTTATTTTTTTATTAATTAGCTCCATTGATCACCCTGTACTTTTTAAAGGACATTAACTTTTTCATCAGCAGATTCTTATACTTTTACATTTCTGAGCTTTAAATCATTTGTCTAATCTGACACACAAATAATCTATTAAAATATTAATTTTGTTGCAAAATATTATTAAATAAGGTTAGAATTTTTCTTAACTTTTGTATATCTTTATTAAAGATCTATAATCAGGTTTATTAAATGCTTTACTGTTTGAGTTCATAAAAAAGAAGTTATAAAATGACATACTTTCACTTAATAGCTATATAGGTGTATTCAAAGCTATATTTAAATATAATACTAAACCAATCACATTCTATAACCTAACCTAAAAATATTTTTTTACCATTAAAAAGTTTATGCAATGTACTTGGATCTATAATTATCTTCAGAGATAAACTTTTAGAACTTAAAAATGAAGCACAGTACCCGTAAAATTAAAAATCAGATATATATTTTTGTAAGCTTTATTTTTAGGTGCAAGAAAACGATCCCCAAAGTTTCATCGAAATTCGTGACCCAAACTTCGTGGTTCATCCTTACAAGTGTCTAAGTAAGAAGGTTAAGAAAATTGATTTTATCAGCAATAATATTTATGAAAAAAAAATGACTCTATGACTAAAAATAGGTATCTTCTTTTAATTATAAAAACCTTAATTTAGTTTTCAAACGCATCTGGGCTGAGTTGTAAAGATCTATTTCCTACAATATGGATTTTATTTTAGTTCAATAATTCATTTGAGAAAATCGATAAAAACAGTTTTTTAATGATAAAAACATAAGGCAAGGTCAGAAATAAAAAAGCAGAAAATAAATTCTAGTTTAATTGGTTTTTTTAATATTGAAAATTAAAAAATAAACAAATTTCGTCTTTTTAATAAATAAATGATCCTATCACGGAGAGAATTAGAAATCACCATGTGATGTTTCGCGCATTACTGGTTAGGTTGGACATGAAAATTGTCAAATTTTCGAAACACGCATTACTCATTAATTTATGTGCATTAACCATTGATTACTACACATTACTTAGTAATGTGCAGGACATTACTGGTTTATGCGCGAACATTAATGATTAAGCCACTAATGCGTAAGAGACCAGTCAATGATTTCTAATTCTCTTAACCTCTTTAACCCTGTAACGCCAACAGTATTTAAAAAACGAGAAGAAAGGATTTTTTGCATTTTGTTATCCTTAGAATGGTTTTAAACTTAGATTTCAACAGTTTATTAAAGTAAAACTAAGCTTTAAATATGATTTTTAGAGGTGTCATTTAAAATCGATTAAAAGTCTTCCTAGTCTTAAATTAGTTAAATTAAAATAACTAACATGGTAGATCGTTAGTTTAAGTATCCTTAAACAAGAATCCATCGAAAGGAATATAGAAAAATATGTTTTTCTTTTATTTTTATGGAAAAATCAGCAGCGCTACAACCACTGCTTTTCCCCATACACAAAGTTTTGTTGTTTGCTGTATCGTGATTTTGAATTTTGCGACAGGCAATTAAGTCCTTTTTTTATTCTATCGCATTTTGGGTTTTCATTTTCATTTCAACGATAGAGGGTTAAATACATAATTATAGCTTGAAATGATTTTGTAATATCATCATGATTGTTAGTAAATAAATAATAATGAGGACTGAATACCAATAGAAGCTAGCTTATTCAATCATATTAATATTCCATAACTTTTTCTCAATAATGTAATTTCAGTTGGATTAAAGTTTACAAGGTGATGCAAAGGAGAAAATAGAAACACTAAACTTTTGCATGACCGAATGAAAGAAGATCCAGCGGGGAAAATAGGAAAAGAAATAAAGAAAAATTGAGCAAGTGTGGAATTAAACTATCTTGTGCATTCTCGAAATGCAGAAATTCCTGAATTAGGGTGCTTTTATTCAGAGTAGATATATCTACCATTGACAGGCGAATTGCAATCGCGGAAGGAAGGAAAATGACGATCAAAAAAAAAAAACTGACGTTTGCGAAAGCGGTGAACGATAGTTTTAAAGTGATTACGCTGTGCTTCTAAGTAAAGTCTTGCCTTCTTTCTTTCTTTTCTTCGCAATGTCTGCAATAGATCTATAAAAGAAACAGGCAGTGGGATATCTCAACATTCGATAAAACTTCGTTTAATTTTCTTTTTCTTGTTTGAGAGGGAAAAGGTAAAATGCGAGGCTGAATGTCATTTAAATGTTTTATACGAAAGACTTATCGTTGTCTGCTACTAAAGAGTTTCGAAGCAATTGATTTTCTACTTCTATATAATATATTTACTTTATTTGCCAGACATACTAAAGTTAACAAAGTAAAGGACTTTCTTTAATTAATTAAATCGACGTAGTGTTTTTTCATATATTATGTCAGATTTTAAATTATGTATTAAGATTCAATCAATAAATTTCAATAGATAATTTAAAATGTATAAAATATGATTATATTTATACACATTTTTAATTTCCATTGCGTAAGGTAGCACGTACACCCAACGGTAAAAGTAACTTTGAATATGGTTGGACGTTGTGCTTCGTGTTAACTGAGTTTTATAAAGGTTAGATATTAGGAGGTATATAATTCTTTCATAATCCCAGACAACACGTAGTAAAACATTCCTGCCATGTTCACTGTTATTTTTACTGTCGGGTGTACATACCTATCAAGAAGCCAATCTTGATAACAATCTAATTATTTATATCTAAATATACTGAAACTTATAAACAATTAGATTTTATGCTCTGCAAATTAATTAGTTTAGAATTTACTTACGGTGAATATCTAGATAATTGGCAAACGAAGGAAATAAGTCCTGATATATTGAAATCGAATTAAAAACAAAAAATGTTCATTACTTTGAATCTTCACTTTTTTAAGTGAACAATATCTGCGTTTGCAATATCATCATTTTGATTTTCTATTTTTTTTCAGTTTACAAGGTACTCCTTTTCAACATATATTATTACTTCCATTATCTGATCTTAACTAAGTATAACAAGAATTTTTTCTAAAAGGTCTATATTTAGGGGGATAACTACCTTAAATATGCAATATGTGTATAACGATGTTGCCATTCCTCGTCAATAACGTAGCATCGTCGCTTTCCAGCTAACCGGCCGACTACACGTCTATTTGCTGACATTTCCCCAGGGTCAGCTTGTCTATATATCATTGACAAAAACACTGAAAATCGTTGAAGCTTTGACAATAATTGACACACGTACCATGTACTAAAACGGAATTCTATATTTCAGCATTGTGTAATATTTTATCAATGTTCGCTTGAGTTTATCCTTTTTAATCTGTCGTAATACTCGCAAGGGTTAGAATGTTTGGAGCCGTGTATTATATTAAAAATAATATACCTCTTCGACAGGTACTTATTAGAGTTGAAAAATTGTATACGATACAAATAATCAAAAATTGATAAAAATATTTTATATAAAGACATAAGTTACGCCACTATTTCAATATTGCACATACTGACCTGTACGTGAAAACATCAGTATTGATTTTTACTATAGTCTTTAAAAAGTATGCTTAAAAGCCAATTGGGTCCTTGCATCAAATTCTTTTAAGGCAGAAATAGAAAAAAGAGCATTGAATTACCAAAAAATATCGCATAATACTCAAGAAAAAAGCAATTAGGAATTAATAAAAAAATGAATATGACAACCAAGAAACGTTATAAAATAAAAATGATTGCCTGCCTAAGTATGTCAGTGAAGGAGTTACTGATTTAGTGAGTAAGTATGCGAGGAAGTGATCGAATATGAAAGCGAGTGAATGCGCTTGTGAGTGCATCAGATTGTACATGAGTAAGTGCATGCATTAATGGATCAGTGAGCAAGTGAGTACGTGAATGCAAGAATGAGGGTGTGTGTAAGTGCGTGATTGAGTGAGTACATAACTTAGGACGTGAGGAAGCTAGCAAGTGAGTGCATCAGTGAGTCATTGGGTATATAATTGAGTGAGAGCGTGTATGAATGATAGAGGAACAGAGTGCGAAAGTGAATGTGAGAGAGAAAAAGAGAGTAAAACATAATACGAGAGAGTGTGAGAGAACGAAGAGAAACACATTAATTATTTTCTTCTTATATATACACACACTGACCATGATACCACGAATCCCACTATCCATGCATCCGATTATCCACGCACTCTACTATCCACGCACTTTACTTTTCACACACCTCTATTAAAAAAATTAGGTTTTCTCTCAAATAAAAAATATGAAAAAGTCACGTACTTGAATAGTCACTTATCTACATAGAAAATTATCGGAATACTGATTGAAACCGATTGTAACTTTAACAGATTACGGTTTTTATTGCGATTACTAAAATCGAAAACTGTGACGGTATAATGCCTCAAACACTTTTATAAATTTTACATTTATTATTAATTTTATTTATTTTTAAAAACTATCCATCTTCGACGTTTATCATTTCAGCAACTATCACTTTCTGCACATAATGTGTATTCAATAGGTGTCTGGTAAGTTACTTTTTGTTTTGGCTAGAGGAATCGAAATATGTAAAACCATACTTAGTCCTTAATTTTTGGTCTACTATTGCGAGTCTTCACCGGGTATTACTGCTTTTTGCAGTATTTTTTGAGGTTATGGACGAAAGGTGTCTCTATATGCCAAAAATTACCATGGATTCATGTTCAGCGAACTAAGTTACATAAGAATAAGGTTTGTCCCTAATTTTTTGTCCACTTTAGCGAGTCTCAACCGGGTAATACTGCTGTTTTGGAGTATTTTTTGAGGTTATGGACGAAAAGTGGCTCCATAGGCCAAAAATAACCATAGATTCGTGATCAGCGGTTCAAAATATATAAGAATACTTTATCTCCAATTTTTTTCTGCCATTGCAAGTTTCAAGGACATATAACTACTATCCCGTAGTGAAATCTGTCTACTGTTAGAGCTGTACCGGTTCGACATATCAAATTTTTGAAAAAGGCTACTCACCAATGGAAAGTAGATATAAAAAGCTAAATTTTAAGCCCTTGCGACAAAATATTTAGTGAACGCTTTCAAGATGGCACGTTATCGATTGTGTCGAGCATATTTCAAAAGGTCATCACGCAGCATGTCTGTTTAAAACTTTATTCCTCAAATCACACGTAAATGGGAGTGAAATCGTTCATACATCAAAAAGAAATATAAGAGAGAAATATGTAACCTATACAGCTCCCGATGATTGAACTCTCATTTTTAAGTTTAATTCGTTTTTAATGAGAATGGGTCAGGGGAGTTTATATCCAATTACGCAGGAATGCCATGAATAATAGTACTTTTCGACACTGGTGGGTACGTTGGCTTTTTAGCGCATGTTTTTCGCACGAGCGAAGCGAGGGAGGCTTTAGCATCACCTTAAAAAGTACCTTCAAGGTGGTGTGGAAAACTGTAATTTAAACTAAATATCTAAATTTAGTAAATGTTTATCTTTTGATAAGCAATCAATCATATAAAAGTACACCTTTTTTGAGTTATTAATTATATAGAGATGTAAGATGATGATTTATAATTAATGTATTACAATAATGAAATTCATATTGGAAGTCGAATGGAAATTTATTTGCCGCAGTTTATGTACTCTCCTTGTCCGTCCAAGAAATTCTTATCGTAGTCAATTTACCCGTCCTAAACTGTACTCAGTTCTAACTTCGGTTCTAACGAAGTCGAGTGGCAGTTACTATAAGCATAAGCTTTGTATTAACAATTATAAATCTATTGGCTTTGAAAAAAAAGTAACCTAATGTAAATAAATAACATTTTAAAGGATACTATTCTATAATTTTTGTAAGGTTCAATTGTTTTTCTATCATATTTTATCTCTTGTTACAGGTGAGTCACATATATAGCTAAAACTACACAAAATCCTCGCTGTAGCGTAAGTCTAAATATTATTTTATTAACGTAATTACTTTGTAACATAATATACATTAGTTAATAATATTAAATTTATTATTCAACAACACTCAGAAAAACTCTTATACTACTAATTATTTCATATATTATATTTATTATACCAAAATAATAGTTGAAAAACAAGAATATTTCGATTAATGTAAGAAACTAGCTAAAATGAATATATTTCTATTTTTAATTCAACAAAAGTATCCAAAAATAAATCTCTTCCCAACAGAAAAACGTAGCCTTTAAAACGATTCATCTCTATCTATCAGAGCCTTTCCATCTATATAGACACATCTCCTCGTCCTCTTCTCGAAAAAAAGAAGTCCAGAATTCAGCGGTTCGTGCCGATAACGACGATAAGTCGCTGAGAATGAAGGGACATCGCTCTCTCTTTCGGTTCATTGGCGAAAAAGAGACTTCCGGCTACGAACGCGCGGACTCACGTTCCATTTATTTTTTCCTTCCTCTTCGTCGTACTTTGAAAAGAAAAATTGTGAAAAAGCTAATCGATGATAAGGTCCGTGCTCACCATTCAATTAAAAACTTTTTCTCGCCAACCTTGTGTACATTTTGCATAATTCGGAGAAGAAAGTTGCAGCACTGTTATGCGAGAATTTTCCGAATTTGATCGTGTTGTATGCATAATGAGTGCTTAAAAGTTGCCGAAGAATGTGAAGAATAAGAGCTGATATTGGATTCGATAACGAAATTTCTTCGGAGAAGGCGTGAGAAAGTTCCGCTTGTTTTTCTTTTCACAGTAATATTTTCAGAATTTTCTATGCTAATTTTGTATGGAATAATAAGACGGGGTTTAATTTAGTTCAGATTGCTTGCTAAATATGTAACAGATTGCAAGTATTTTAATTTTTTATTTGTGAAGGTAATGCAGCAAACAAGTATAATACAAGTATATATAAAAATTAGAATTTTATTAAATGTTATTAAAAATCTATGATTCTATAGATTTTTAATTACATATGTAAAAATTTTGATCTAATGGAGTACAAAAAATATGTTTTTTACATAATTATTTAAATTGAAATTTTTATATTCAGAATGTCCGTTTTTTCCACAAAATAGCAACTTTGCTCTTCTACGTACATGCAAAGGAATCTCTAACAATTTCGATATATATATATATAGAGAGAGAAAGATATATATATATATATATATATATATATATATATATATATATATATATATATATATATATATATATATATATATATATAAGAGAGAGAGGGGGGTATAGGCTCATTCGCTTGGAAGACATCTACACGAGAGAGGAGTTTGTGATTCAGTGCGCGCGTGCATCGGCTGCTGCTGCTGCTACTACTACTTGATAATTTTCGCAACTGCAAATAATGAACGCCTGCCTGTACCTGAGCTGGCAGCGGCACATGGCAAAACGGAAACGTGCCGGCGTGTTTTGCAAACGTAACAATTATCAGTTTCCGTTGCGCCATTTCGTCACCGCCTCCGCTACAACTGCTGCTGCTACAATCGATTATTTTCTTTGTTCTTGCCTTTTCGTGTGCTTGGATTTGTGGTAGAAGGTCGTTGCGTTGGTAAAAAGTAGCTTTATAAACTTCCTGGATTCCGTTCTGATAATAAACTTAGCTACACTGAATATAACAAATTTCCAACATTTGATATGAAATATTCGTTAGGAAAATATGTATTTGTCAACTATAAGGTTTGGCTTTCTCAAAGAAAAAACTTTGTTTTTGAGGTTAGTATAAAAAGTAGTGTGAGATAATAACGTGAAGAAAAGAACCAAAAGATAATTGTATCAGATCATATACTGTTTTATATATTCATTTTATGAAACACTGTACCCTAGCGATAAAAACAATCAAGTTGAGTGTGATTTCGGCCACACTCCACGTAAATCGCCGGTTCTTGAACGTGTACGATACTGGAAAATTGAAATGATACTCATCTTGAGTGTAAACCCTTAACATTAGAATGTATTTTCCATAAATGTACCTAGGATTCATAGACCATTATAAGCTCCTAATAAAATACTCTTATGAGCAGTATTCGCGAAATCCATGTGAGTTCCGACATTCTGCTGTAATTCATATATGTGAATTACAAAAAGGATATCGATGAGGTTTCTTGTTAGAAATCCATATATAGGACCCGTGCAGGATCTATGTGGAATGTTGGGTAGTGGAAGAGCTGGGTGGAATTAGAAATTTATAAATCAAAAAACGTTTATAATGATATGCTATATATCTTATCTATAACTTTTTTAATTATTAATTATATAGTAAGAAATATAAAATAAAGCACAAGATTAAATAGTATTATTGCAAATTAGGTATTACTTCGTGATAAAAATATATCAAACAACATTACTTAAAAAAATGCATCAAACGTTTTTGCATAAGCATGTTTTTAATTTTGCTTCTCTCTACGCTATCAAGATGCTTTAAAATAGGTCAAGGTCGTAGCGTCATTAGTAGTAACAACTTTACTTGAACGTGAATATTCAGGATAACTTGAATAAGGAAATCTTAAACGACTTTAGAAGATTTTACGATATCAAGAGTTTTAAAAGCAAATAATCGTTTTCGACATCCGTCAAGTAGTATTTTAGTAAATGACGATCTTTGCTCTATTAAAATGGGTCGATTACATCTAAAACTTTATAGATTACGTTGATAAAAGAGGATCTAACTTATAAAATTCTATTTAACCTTAACAATGCATCAATTTACCAAAAGTAATAATAATTTATTGAACTTCATAAACATTCTTTAAATTCAATGTATTTCACGATCAATTTAACTAAAAGCTTAGGTAAAGTATGATCATATAATTCAGGCACGAGTAAATCAACGAAAAAATTAAAATCGAAGTTTCAATATGTATTATGGTTTACATTTAAATAATTAAAAAAGAAAAAAGAAACCAGAAAGTAGTTGAAATATTGAACAAGGCAAGTGATATGAAAATTTACATTTTCCAGATTAAATATGAAAGACTACGAACATATTTAAAAGCTAAATTATTACACAAAATCATCATTATCAAGACAATTAAAATGTTATAAAACATTTGTTTTTAAAACAAAGTTTTTACGTTCGTTTTCGTTTCCAATCATTAAAACACTTTCCATTACCGAAGCATAAAAACCCGCCAGACTCCGATCTGTAGTGTGCCTCTTTTTCCGCACGCGCGAAAAAACTTTACGCAATCCGCCAAGTCCTTCTCTTTGTCTCTCACGCGTCTTTTGTGTGTATACAATCGGGAGCACTTTCTTCTCTCGCGGCGCTCGGTTATGCGCGGCGTGACGAAATGTCCCCCGATCTGCGCGTTTCATGTGGGCGACGATAAGAGCTCGTTTGAGTCCAGGAAAAAAGAAACTTCACAAAGTTTTGCAGGCGTGCTACTTGCCCTGAAATTATTTGACTCGAGCGGTGTAATGCTTTAACGAAGTTAAATCTTTGCGAAGTATGATAAAATTATAGTGTGTAGCTGTAAAAGTTTACGTTTATTTAAAGAACAATGAATGAAAGTGCAGCTTTTACTTTTTAGTAATTCGTTTTTGTTTCGAAACATGAGCGTAATAAAAAGTGATCGTTTATCTTATATTGGTCTATATGCGTTATTGTATCTTTGATTTAACAGATGAATTTTATTGTAAATTGACTATGCGCTTCTAGAAAAATTATGATAAAATTTACGGGAAATATAACAAAAAAAATTGTGTGTGCTTATGACCACACGGTAAAAGTGAAACTTTGAAAATAGAGAAGAATGTTCTAGATTATAATTTTAATTATTAAAATTTAAATAAATGTCATACATTTTTTTATTAAAAATATATAATTTTGATTCTGTTTCTATTTATTTTAATTGATTTTTGATCAACTAAAAATAAATATACAATGTAGATTTCAATTTATTTAGAAATCTAGCGAATAGTTACTCGAAATAGGTATCATTCGACTTGATCATTATAATTAATTATAAGGAAGGTTGGTGACCAAATTGGAATAATCTTTAGTAGAATTGAAATCGATTTAGTACACGGAGAGAATTATCCGATAAAAATTACCGTAAAAATCACGGTAACCGTGAGATATTGTGCATTTCCAGGACTTCTTATATTTATTTTATAAAATTATTACTTTTTATTCTATAAACTTTATTATATGAATAATAAATTTTACCTTACTGCATGGTAAATTTGACTGCTACTTAAAATTTATTAAGAAGTTGTAGAAAAAGTGCGGAGAAATATGCATAATTTTTACCGTTCAGTCACTATAAATTTTACCCTGAAGTCAATATAAAGTCGCGGCAGCTAGCTTCAAGATGTCGGTAAAACAGACTCATGTTTCGCATGGTAACTGTAAGCGCCTGCATACGCCGCATGTACGTTTAACCTTAGTTATATTACTATAGTACTTATTTAATGTATAAAAGTTCGTTAAGATTAATAAATGATCTATGGTTCTAAATCGTATAAGATTTATATTTCCCTATACATAAAAAATATTTTATTTGTTAAAGCTCATACAATGTTGCTATATTCATAACAACTCTAAAATCTATATTTTTTGTAAAAATCAAGATAATAACGCAAATCTTCCACGAATTAAATTTTTTGTTGATTGTATTTATCATTGTATTGCACCATATTGTATGAATTTCATTATTGTATTCTAGGTTAAAACCTTTTGAAATTAATTTTATTATGAAGATAAATAACGATCTAAAAAATGTTAAATTGTCATATTTTTATTGTGCAAGTGCGATATTTACATTTATGTATACATAACTTAATCTATAATTTTATATCAAATTTATTTCTTCTAATCCAATAAAATCCAATAAAAATGTTAGACGTACTACATTATATCAGGCCATTTTAACCCTTCTGTACTAGAATTTTTACCGTTCAGTTTAGCAAAATTCATCGTGTGAACTTAGTAAAATGTACTCAAATGGCGCTATGTCCCGCTCTTACTATTATTTAACGGTAATTTTTACCGTAAATTTAATTATAATTTTTACAAGAATATTCTCTCTGTGTAGGAGCTAGTTTTGTTATACATGTGAATTGGACCGGTCGATTATTTAATATTAAATTTATTATACCTCGATTTTTCGGGCTTGGGCCGAGCTTCTAGTGAAAGAGGGAGAGAGAGAAAGACAGACAGAAAGAGACAAACTTATGCAGCTCCCGTGCTAAACGTAACCTCTCACTCGCTCTTATGGATGCATACCTATAGTATGCATATTTATATAAGTTATCCCTTATCTCTAGGCTTTTGCCTCGTGTACTGTATAAAGTTTCACTTAAATAATCTACCTTTACAGTTTAACACAATGATTGCATTTTCAAGTAATTTAAAGTAAATAGAAGGTTTTTCAGAATAAAAGTAAAACCCATTTTTCGGCTGCATTCGTATATAGACCGCCTTAAAATTAGGCTATCTGATACTATCTGATAATCCGACAATAAATATTTTCAATACTTTTAAAATAAAATTTATCGACCCTCGACAAACGACACAATCGGTCCCTAGCGCGTAATAAAACAAGCGCAGGCAATCCTCAACACACTCATAAACCTAACGACTTTCAATTACCGTCCAGTACTCGTTCACGCGCTGGTATCGATGGGAAAATGGACATTTACGCGTTCCGACTCTCTCTCTCTCTCTCTCATGAATGTATGCATGATTTTTTATATAAATAATAATGTTATTAACTTCTTATTGTTTTATAATGTATGTGTGTATTTATAAGCTTGAATGATCCTGTGTATATTTTGTGATATATTTTATAATTGACGTGATAGATAAATATTGTGCAAAAATTTGTTATTATAAGGCTAACGATCAATACGTGATATTTTATATAATAATACTGACTGAAATGTAACTATAATGTAAAATGAATTGTACATATGTATACTGTTTTTTGGTTTAAAGCAAAAATAAAATTCTCTCTCTCTCTCTTCTATCATGCGCGTATATATACAAATTTTTGCCCATCTCGGTCGCACCTGGCCCTGGTACGAATGGGTCGTTATTTTCTTACACACAACGCGTGCACGCCTGCCAAATCGGGAATGACAATCGCGCAACGAGCGCTCGCCAAGCGGCTGGGCCGCGCGTTTCCTTGACATCCTTATAAAATTCTCTCCGCTGGGTGCAGTCTACGTCTTCAATGCGCGAAGTTGAGCGAGTGCGCGGGCAAATTTTTTTTTGCTCCAGCCCGACAAAGTAGATGTGCGTGCGCTCGTGGATTTGGACGTTGGTGGTGGCATGTGCTAATGTTGTTGGGGATTCGATTAATCTTGTAGTTTTGTTGGGCTGCCATTTATTATGTAGTATTATCGGGCAAACTACCACGAGGAATTACACTTTTCTGCAGCACTTACCAAGAAGACTAACATGTTTTATAGTTTCCCACGAAGACTAGCACTACTCGTATAGAATACATAAATTAGGTTTGTGTTGATAAACTCATGAAGGGACGGGTCGAACGTTTTTTTTACCGATTCCGGTTGGGTATTAGACTCTTTTGGTACTCAAAAAATGATCGCTTTACTCGAGAAAATAGGGCTACCCGAATAAATAAAAGTAACCCAATAAAAAAGTCAGGCGGTGAAAAATCAAGAAATGTTCTATAGACTAGGTAGTCCTTGTGGTAAACTCATGAAAAATGCTAGTCTTCGTGGTGAAAATCCAAATTTATTACTCTTCGTGATGAAGGCAAAGTACCTGCTAGTCTGCGGAAGGACCATAGATATGACATTTAATTTGGGATGTAATAATAAATTCTAGCCTATCGAAGATGAAGCTTAAATGTTATATAAAGAAAAAATCGAAATTAAAAAACTTTTCAATTTATAGTTATCAATTAAAAAATCTGTCAATATTACTTGTGATAAAAGTTTATAAATAAATCCTTATCTAAGAGATATTCATCAAGACCGACACTACGACGAAAACTTTGTAATAAATCTAAAATTCTTATTCTTTTCAATCCAAGTTTCTACTGTAATTATAATTTACCTAATTTGCAGTAGGATGAACCCAATTTCACGGTACAGCAGCCCATGTACGTGAAAAGAAAACACATTTCCCGAAAAGCTGATCGTCACGCCGGAGCTCAGCGCCACATTCTTCCTGTACACGCGAAGCCTCCGCGCGCTACGCGAAAGAACTTCCGAGTTGGGGAAAAGTGAACGCCATGGCGCGACTCTCGCGCGAATTAATTAGATGCAGGAAGCGGAGGAGGAGAACATTGGCGAAAATAATGAGCCGCCCCGGCGGGAAGACAATCTCCGCGGGCCGACTCGCACTCACGACTACTCGGCATTGTTGTGGCACGCGTGGGCCAAAACGTATGTGCCACGGGGAATGCGTGTGTTTATTATGCTTGCACAGAGCGAGAGAGAGAGAGAGAGAGAGAGAGAGAGAGAGAGAGAGAGAGAGAGAGAGAGAGAGAGAGAAGAAGTGGAGGTTGGCAAGCTGAGTAACTGCACTGACACAATGAGCGGAAAAGTGAAATAATTAATTGTTGTTTGCTAGGGTGACACATTGGTTGCGTGCGCAAATTCATAGATCGAACGTAGGTTTTGCATTGGTTTTGTAGGAAGCTATTTACATTTGTTTTTAGAGAAGAATATTAATACAAAAAATAAACTTTTCAGAGAAAAGGAATATTTATTTCAACTAGTAAAAATTCTTATATATATATATATACGTTGAAAATCTAAATTCAATTTCTGTAACTCATAACAGTTGTGTCATAACAAAACGTGAATCTAAAAATAGTATGAGAAAAGTTATATTTTTAGAAATTAAATTGTTAACAGAAGGTAATTTCTGTAAATTGCAAGGTCAGATAAGTTGATATCTCAATCGGGTTTCGTAGTTGTACGTGATCGGTAAATAAACGATCGATAAGATACTCCATTTTTATTTACAATTCTTTTTTTTTTCATCACTTGCAGTAATGAGGCATAGCTTTGATACGGATTAAGAAATCAACTCGGTAGAACTTACTAATTAAAACTTATTTTCTGCTTAAAAATTTCGTTTCATCTATTTGGCACACTTATAAAGGTGGTTGTCTACCACTAAATAAACCTTAATAAAAACAATTGTTTGAATCTTTATAAGATGTTTATATGAACATTCGTTTATTAAAAATGACTCTAACGTCTACCTTTTGATAAATTTAAATGAGTGCTTTTAACACGAAACGTTGTCAACATATTTTTATAATTTTTAACAATTTCATCTACAATTTGCTGTTAGAAGTAATCATTTAAACTTAACAAAAACTCTTAATACTAAAATTATTTGTGCGCGACAATTCTAGATATTGTTAATTAAAAAGAAAGTTGAACCTAAAAATATAAAAAATTAACAAACTTTTCCTTTACATCAACTAAAAAAAACTTTCGATATTTCAATAAAATCAGTAATATACTTATAAAAATTAGCTTAATTTTCCTTATGCATAAATATTTAATAATATTTTTGTTAACTTTCTTTTAATTCGATAAAATACATATTTTCTTTCAGTTACCAAACTCCAACTAAAAACAGTTAACTTTTCATCCCTGGTACACACGTCACATGCATACATACATACATACCTCCTCTCCCGCATTATCTTTCCCACCTCTACGGCTGCACACTCTCACTCTCGCCAGCGCGGCGCGTCAAGTACCTCCTACCTGTCCTCTCTCTCTCTCTCTCTCTCTCGCTCTCTCTCTCTCTCTCCCTCGTTCTATCTTTCTCATTCTCAGTCAGACGAGCCAGGCCAAGCGATTTCTTGCTTAGTTAGGTGCTCCGAGTGCGGAATTTTTGCAGCGCCGCCGTCTTTACTTACATGTTTTTTCGCCAGTGCAATCGCGAGCGCGCGACGATACGGTTACATAGTATTTATTGCGCGCGCGCGCGATCGTCGTCTTAGACGATTTATTTTTCGCGAGTGACGTATAAGCGCGGATCGGAGTGAGTGACAAGAGCTTCTCGGGTGAGGAATGTATTGTGACGTGTGTAGTTTTGTTGGTGCGATCGGCTGTATGATACAGTCTTATCGAGGTGAAGTTATACACAGTTGCCGAGGTGATAAGTTTGTCGTGGATTTGTTAGTGCGCGGAGTGTCGTCTTGATTATAATATGTAGACGACTGTGTGAATTCGTGCGTTACGTAAGTTTTGCGATGTTGAGGATGATGGCCTTTTTGCTGTGCGCCGATGCGCGGGGATGATCGCTAAGTTTACAGGATTTACTGTCTTGGATGATGTGTCTAGTTCATTGTGCAGAAATTGACAGTGCACGAGGTTTATATCGATGTAGTTGCTTATAGAATTCAGTGTTTACGAAAGTGTTTATTCAGGCGCGAAAGACGACATTGGTCCTTGGATTTAATAGTTGATCTGGATGCTGTACTTGTCAGATATATGAAAATAATGCGTTTTTTAGATTACGACCGTCATCAATTTAAACGTAATAATTTATTGTAGAAGTAGTTATTTTTACATTCTTTCAAAGAAAATGTAGACATCAGACCATGTAAGAAATGATTCTTTTTACTAGAAACAAGTTTTTACAAAAATTGGTAGAAATACAGTTACTTACTAATTTAAAAATAGTTCCATCTAACTTTGAAATAGTCACTCTTTTACCACGGGGTTATTAACAAAAAGAAAATTCATTAAAAATTTATCATAATTTAATAATCAAAATAAATTTGTAATAGAAAATGTTATACTATAAATAAAAAGATACATAAGAATGTTATAAGTTAACATAACCTAAAAATTTTCAAATAATGTCGAACAATACAAAACTCACTCAATTATGATCTTAACATCAAAACAATAAAAAATCTATTATCACCAACCCAGAAAATAATATTAATAATATTAGTAAGTAATTAAATTTGAATGTGCCTATTTATTATCGTTAAATAATCATTATTAATTTCCAATAAAAACAAGTTGACTATATAAAACGAAATCATTTATAAGAATATTTAAAAAGTAACCTAGACATACCCAATAACATAAAGCAACATAAAATTAACTGAATCCTGACCTCAAAATCAAAAGATAATACAAGCAATACATCAATAAAAACTCTCAATATATTATTACCAACCAAAATAAAAGAAAACAACGTACACACACGCGCGAGATCCTCTCGTAGAACACCGGAACTATCTGCAGCCAAGAAGCATCACGTCGCGCGGAACGATATGCATTCTGACCCGTGCGGAGATAAGCGGCAGCGGTGCGGCCGCGTGTACACCGTTGCAGCAGCCGGCGCTTATCTCGCGGGCGAAAGTTGCCAGCGTGGCTTCTCCCGCCTTCGAATTGCGTTTATATATATATATAACAGCGCAGTATCTGCGCCATCAGAGCACCGCGCGCAGCGAGGAGAAGTCGAGGGGATTAATCGACCGCGCCTCGCGCCAATGCAGCTGGGAGTCGCAGCGGGAAAATCGGATTTGGTTGCAGGTGCGGGTGGGTGTGTCGGAGAATACGGAGAAATGCAATAAGGAAATTTTCTGCTTATGAATTTTTTGATTTATATACAATGTGATCGGTTAGCAGTATAATTTGTTTAAAGTGAAGATTGCCTTAATGCTGTATAATATAGGATTTTTTGTTTAGGCTCTTTAGTAAAGTTTTTGTTAGAACTTTGAAAAAGGAAGTGGTTCAAAAATTGCGAGTTCCGACCTTTAGGAAATGCAAAATTATGATAATTTATTTGTTTTTTTTATTCCGTATAATTATATTTTATAGATTTGCTTCTGTATATTCAGAAAACATTAAGAAAAAAACAGATTTTTTCCTATTTTTTATTGTTTTTAAAAATGACCATAATAATCATTTTCTAAATAAATTTATATTATGATATAATTATATGCTTGGTTTATAAATATAAAAATAATATTTAATTTATTGAATGTTAGTTTAAAACTAAATGAATTAATTAATTTAATTTGAAATATCCTTAAAAAACTCCGAATGTTGCACGATTTGTGTCGTGTATGAATTTTAAAACAAAGTCTTAAATATAGATGTTGATGTAGGAAGATTTTAACTTTATTTTAATTGAAAAACTACATACTTTTTATAAATCATCAAACATTTATATAGGAATATTGTTTAGAAATGTTGTTATAGTTAAAATAAAAACACGACTATTGAATCTTGGAACAATCTTTGTTTTGCATTCAGTAGAAATAGACAAATATGGTTAGACCTAATTAGTCTTGCGCATACCTATGAATGCATATTGTGCATTAAATTGTGAACATCATTGAAATTAACTATGACATGTTTTCTATCATAAGAATTATAATATTTTGAGGAAACTCTATCTTCGGTATCGATTTTTCTGACTGAACAACGACGACTCCAAAAAAACTGACGAAAAGTTTCTTATTTTATATAATTTCTTCTCATTTTTCATCAAAACATAACCTCAAAAAGTTACGTGCTTCTACGAAATAAGTATAATATAATGCTCGTTCTTGAAACGAGGTATATTTTTTTATTATACTTCGTTTTAGTACGCATTTTTTATAATAATTAAAATTCGCGTTTTCATCTCTTGTTTTAGAACAAAAAAATGTTCAAACGAAACGAAAATAAGTAATCTTGCCATTTCAATTCCCGAGCATTTTTAAACGTTTTTTCTCTTTGCGCTATCAAAAGCTACATCCGACGTACAGCTCTCCTCTCTCAACCTCCTTAATGCACTACAAATTCGCACACTCGTACTATGCTCTCCGCCAATAGCCGCCGCGCGGCATTTAAATTGGCGGCTGTCAGCGGCTGCACGTATAGCCTATCTCCGCTACCACTGACATTTACGGCCGATGATTTATCGCTTTTCATATATATACATGTGATATATATAATACGTACATGTGCCGGCTGGGTTGCAATTCTCTCCTTCCCCCCCTCCTCTGTCTGTCTCTCTCTTTCTCTCTCCCACTCTCTCTATCTTTCTCTCTCTCTTTCTCACACTGTCTCTCTGTCAGAGTGCGAAGGCCGTCGCAGCTTCAATTGCACCTATTGTATAACTGCCGTATACACTATGTAAGGTAGTAATACGGTTCTATTGTCAAAAAGGATAATATTTTTTTTATTTGTTGATAAAATAATCATAAATTAATTATACACTTATAATAATAAGTGACGGCGAACCTAATACTATGAGTGAACATATGACAAAATAAGATTAAAGTAAGTAAAAGTTTTATTTTCATATGATTATATCTAATGATACTGTTCTTGAATATTCATAATTTACGTGCGCGATGAGGATTTTCATATACGTTCACGAAATTGTGTTGTGAGTATTATTGTTAAATACCCATCAGAAATCTAGTGGAAATTATTTTTTGGTAAAATTTACCAGCGTTTGATAACAAGAAAATTTAAGAATGAATAAAAATGGTACAATTTCAGATTATTGCTCACAAAATTATATTTCTGTACAGAATTTTGGTGTGACAAATCAATTATCATCAATTGAATCACTTGCCATATAAAATTTTCTTTTTAAATGCACCATACAGCCTTTCCTCGCGTTTAATATGATGAAAAAAAGGAACGTGAAAAGTTTCCGATAGGTGAAGTTGACTACAGGTGACGAGTGGCTATGCTCCGCTCTAAAAGTGACTACGCGGAAATTCAAAAACATACGGTTTCACATTCTTGTCGCAGGCTCCGTGTCTTCAGTTATTCCTTAATAAAAATTATCTAAAAATTTCTTCCATCTAAGTTATTGCTTAAGTAATTACTTGAGCAATAACTTATTTTTCCACTTTGACTTAAATAAAAACTTAAGTAATCACTTGAGTAATATCTGAAAATTTTAAGTAATAACTTAAGTAATTACTTAAGGTGGGTCTACACTGATAGTTTCAAAATTGTTAAACATCCGGAATTTTATTTAAAAATTTTAATATGTTATTACTAACCAAAAAAGAGGAAGATATACCAATTTTAAGCAATTTTCACTTTCCTAATCTCAATTTATTGAACAAACTGCACTTTTTTGCAGTCAAAATAAAGGTTAATTAAAAAAGTTCCTTGCGTATTTAAGCTTGACAATATCAACTTAATAAATTTTCACTATCTTTAGAATCCTTAACAACCAAAAGTTAGTCTTTATTATTATAATTTTCTATCATAAATAACTTAAAGAAAATATATCTCCATTTTAAATAAATATATGACCAAATATACCATGTTCTTGTATACATATTTAATCAGCAAAAATTTGTATGTATGTAATTCTTGAAAAAAAAAAAAATAACTTCTTTAAATAGTTCTTATAGAAATATTTGCTACGAGTTACAGCTACATTCATCGACTTTAAATGTGCGAGAAACTTTTTGAAGTTTGAAAAATAATTTTCGAGAAAAACGCATTAAAATATTCAGTTGCACATAAGAAGCAATGTTAATTATTTTCTTTTAATGGTTATAACTTTATTGATTATGAAATTTTTTTATTCTATCAGGTCCCAAAACGTTCTTACAAACGTAGAGCTTCAACAAATTTTTTTCGATTTTTTGTTTAAAAATCAGTGTAGACCTACCTTAAGTAATTACATAAGGGGGCAGATCTGGCTTAAACCTAAAAAATAATTTTTTTTACGAGTCCAGAAAACGTTTTATGTTTAAAAGAAATCATTCTGAAATTGATTATGCTATTAATATTTAATAATATCTTAAATTTCTCCGTTGTGAAACCTCAAAATGTTGACCCTACACATCGCTATAAATCACTGTTTTCAATACGATATTTACTAAAGGAACTTTGTTCCTCACGCGATTCTAGGTGACATGATGATAGAAAATTCGTTTTCCACGGTTATTCGATTCCTTTTAACATGCATTATAGAATGAGTGGAACACTTTTTCATTAAATTTTTCTTTATTATTCTTTTTCGTAGATCCAATCGATTTTAAAAAAAATATTTATACAATTTTTTTTAAAAATCGATTGGATCACCTAAAAAAAAATAATAAAACAACTTTTAACGAAAAAGTGCTCGGCTCTTTTTGTAATATATGTTAAAAGGAGTCGAATGACCATCAAAGCAGAATTTCGTTCATTATGCCACCTAGACTCATGTGGGAACAAACTTTCTTTAATAAGATGGCTTTGAAAATAATGATTTATTGTGATGTGTAGGATCAAGATTTTGAGGGTCAACAAGGGTAAAATTTAAGATATTATTGTGTTTTGATTATTATTGTGGTATGATAGCATGTAAAATTTCAGATTGATTTCTTTCTGGACTCATAAAAAAAGTCTTTTAAGTTTATCCCAGGCCTTTCCTCTTAAGTAATTACTTGAAAATTACCAATTATTAATTTAATAATTATCAATTATTAATTTATTACTTAAAATTTGCTGAAAATATTCAAGTAATTACTTAAGTGATTACTTAAGTTCTTGCATAAGTCAAAGTTGATAAATAAGTTATTGCTCAAGTAATTACTTAAGCAATAACTTAGACGGAAGAAATTTTTAGATAATTTTTAAGTAATTACTTAAGCATGTACTTAAGTACTTACTTAAGGAATAACTTAAGAGTGACATGAAACGTGTGACAAGAACCTTTAGTTTTTGAATTTCCGCGTATTCACTTTCAGGGCTAAACATAGACACTCGTCACCTGCATTCAACTTCAGCTATCGGGAACTTATTTCCGAACTCTATCCGTGATAAATTATTCAGTCACTATTGCGTAAAGATTTTTTCTCTAGGAATGAAAAGTTTACATAATCTTCTACGTTTTTACCTGCTGTAAAATTTTAATTAGCAAAGGTCGAGTAGGTTTTGAAAAGAATAGTATTACAATTGATCATATCTTATCGCTCCATTTATTACACTTCTCAGAACGTGTAAAATAAGCTCCCAAGATACCTAGCAATTTTTACAATTTTTAATATGTCATTACCTTTCATCGGTAGCCTGCGAATCCTCAAATAAACTAAAAGCTATCAGAGCTCCCTGTTGATTTTTTATTATTTAAATTTTTATTAATTAAAATTAATTCATTATTTACTACCATTTTATAAAAAAAATCAGATTAGTATACATTATTGATGTGTTGGATAGACATGAACACGTATACATACTATCGCCGAATTGTTTCATCGAAGTCCAGAATTCGAACATATAATAGACCTTAACAATAAGAATAACCTATTAAATTGCGGATCTGAATAAAACATTGAGGATACATTCATTTTAAGATATTTCAAATATAAAGTCGCTTTTTTATACATTAACTTTTAAACAAAATTATATTTATTTCTTAATTTTAATCATAAATTATTAAGTAACATATACGTAACTTTCTATCACTCTTAACTTTGAAAATATTATGATCTTTTTACAGTTTGCACAAGGATTGTTTTTATTGATTTAGTTACTTTATTCGCAAAATAAATTATACTACTGGTCGTTTTGTATTACTTTTCCATACAAGATATTTTCTATGTTGACAGTTGTTAAAAATCTAGAAGTTATTTAACGTCCTATTTTAGTAATAGATGAAAAATAATTCTAAAAACATGCTACACGTACACACACATATACACACGTGCACACACTACATGCATACACACGCACGCATTCACACACTCACACACACATAAGCATACATATAATACACGTACATATATACTCACACGCACACACCCTTACTCATACAAACACTCTCACACAGATATTTTCTAAAAATTGTCTATTTCGGTTTCTAATTTCTTAAAGCATTTCTATAATGATTTTAGCATAACTGTTTTTTACGTTCACAAAGGTTATACTGTTAAGAAGAAATAGTACATTATGTAACAAGGGAAAAGGTTCGGAGATTATTCCCGAGGGTAGGTGCAGTAATTACCCTCAGGAATAATCGACTTTATCCCCATGATGCATATAGAACTTTCTTCCCGACTTAACTTATGATCACTGTATTGACTTGAAAAGTGGAACACACGGAAAACTAGAAGTTATTCACTCGCTTCGCTGGGGCGTAATTACCCGAGGGAATAATCGACTTTATTCCCGTGTTGCATATAGAACTTTATTTCCGACATGACTGTGGCATCTTTATTGATTTGAAGAGTGAAATCTACGGAAAGAGCAAGAAATAGTTCAAATTGAAAACAAAAATTTTCAGGAAATAAAGAACTTTATTCCCGATAAACTTACTTTAGTCCCGCGAAATTTACTTTATTTCCGCAAATTTAGTTTATTTCCCGCAAATTTACTTTATTCCCGAAAAAGTAAAAGAGGGAATAATAAATAATACGTCACTTTTGTCCCGCTTTTCAGATCAATAAAGTGTCCATTACAGTTAAGCCGGGGATTAAAGGTATTTTTCTGCAGGATCGGTGGCTCGATCTTAAAAAGTTTAAAAGACTAGCCCGTAAAGACTCGCGATAAACGCCCACGAGAACGAAATTCCCTCCAACACAATTTTACGAACGCGCTTGGCTTTAAAACTCGGATAAGGACTATTTTTAACTCGCCCCGCGCGGAAATGGAAGCGTCGCGTGCCGTCCGCTCGCGGGGGAAAGGGAGGGCGGAACCGCTTCTCTTATATATCTGCGGGGCCTTTCTCTCTCTTCAACATGAAAAGATTTGAACTGCGTAATTCGCAAGAGTAGCGCCCGGTTCCTTTGATTTGGATTCATTTTTCAATTTTATCGTCTTAATATGCCTCGTTATTACAAATGGATTTGCAGAGATTTAGAGTTTTATCTTGTTAGGTCATCATTGCTAATTGTTTGAAGATTTCCAGGCTATGTGGTAGGATGATAATTTTCAATTTTAATTAAGTTTTTAATCGAATGGTAAGATTGTATTTACCCACTTAAAATGAATATTAGTTTCTTTTTATTAATAAAAGTCTACTAAAACTAATGTTTTTTTGTTTCTTGTAAATTATAATATGTAGATAAAGTTTATTAATTTTGATAGATACTTTATCTATAGTAATATTTTTATGAAAAACTTGAGACTAGAAATGATTTAATTTATTTTACGTATCATAATTCTTGCAGGATAAATAAATTCAGAGTATAAAATGCGTTGATTGGATTGTTTCGTTAAACAAAAGAAATAAGCTTCTATTATGAGTAAGCAGAAAGGAGCTTATACGAAGAGATATATATACGCAAATATTTTGCATAAAGTGCATATTCAAGGCGGAAAAAATCCTTCGTTACCTGCTAGTTAAAATAAATTTTTGCTGACATTCGAATAGCTTATAATGAAAAAAGTAACAAACATCACATTCATATAAATGATGATTTCTCTGACTCGGCAATAGAATATAAGCATAAGTGTGCTAAAATTTATAGATTAGGATCCCACTAAACCATAGATATATATACCGAGTAAAATAAGTAAACAAATAATTGAATTATTTGAGATTTTCTAATGAATTTGACCTCAATGTCACATTTAGGCCCAAGCTATATCTTGGCAACGTCTGCACGGATCAAAATGAAACTTTGTCAGTATATTCTTTGAGACAATACGGGACCAAATATATATAAATGACTATGTGGCGTATTTTATTTTTATTGAAGAGCTTGAATACGGGCGCGTTATAAATCGCGATTATTGCAGTTTGACTAATAGAGTTATCTATATATAACATAATATGATTGAAGTTGGCATATGTAATAAAAACAGAGGCTGACAGAGCTTTCACGTGAACACGATAACCTATCTGCAGTAGGTGCACAATTTCATATTCTACAAAAACCGTTGCTCAAAAACGAGATTTTCAGTCGCGCTAAATTGGAGAAAAGTCATTATAAGGAAAAAGTAGTAATATAAAAATTAGCATTGAATCGTATTACCTCAGAAATAACAGAAAAAAACTAAATATCTGGAAATCGAAAGAAAACCGAGGGACGTTTTGGACACACAGCCCCTCGACTTTCTTTCAATTTCCAGATATTTAGTTTTTTTCTGTTATTTGTGAGGTAATACGATTCAACGCTAATTTTTATATTATTACTTTTTCTAAATGTAACATATATGTATGTGAAATAGCCTTAACGTTACGAATAACAAAAAAAATGGTTTTATATTACTACAAAATGTTTTAAAAAATATTAGAATTTATCATTTAACAAAAACTGTTTAACTAAAGTATTAATCTATGACAACGAAAAGCAACTTTTTGTTTTAAATATTACAGAATATATCCTCAAAGTTTCATTTAAATTTCTATATGCCATGTACAAGAATTATTCTCAAATCAAAATTCTAGGCTTGATATAATCCATCAAAGAATATGTATCATTCTCAAAGACTCATATATATATATAAGTCTTTAAGAATATAAAAATTGACTATAAATTATTTTTATAGTCGATCTCCCAGTGAATCACCCATATATACGGATAATTCACTGGGAGATCAACTACAAATATATTTTTTTTATTTCTTCGGTAAAAATGTTGCCCTTGGTATTTAGAATGTATCACTAGCAAAAAAAAACTCGAAAGAAAGGGAATCTTTCAGATTTTTTGAAACCCTTAAGAACAAAGTTGATCAAGGCTATATATGAGCATGTAGTCACTCTTTACATTTTTAAAAAAATTTCAACCTCCATTTATCCAACAAAATTAAATCTCTTAAAAAACAGCGACAAAGGATTTTAAGCAAATTTCAGAATATTTCATGAAAAATGGTTCCAAAACCTTTTAATGCCTCTTTCGATTAATAAACTCATTTTAAAACTTGAAATCCTGAAAAAGTGGGTTTAAACACTCGAACCATTACACCAAAAATCGGAAAAGGTAGCTTTTCTCAGTACAAAATGACTATCACAGTTGCCAAATAGCAGATGTGCAATATTTATATAAAAAAATCAGAATAACATGAAATATTGTTTAAAAAATTATTAAAATGCACGTTTTAGTAATAAAGTCATATTAAGCTTTAAACATGGTGTAAGGGAAATAAGGTGTCCTCGGTAAATGGGTCGAAATTCAACACGTTCTGCGCATCACGTGGTCTTGGACCAAGCGGGCGCTATATTGCCAAAACTTTCGTTTCGGAGTAAATTGCAGGTTATTTGGCTAAAAAATGCCAGCATGTAGTGTCAGCAGTGGGTGCAGAAATCGGAGCGATCACGCTAAAGAAAAGAATCTACAGTTCTTTTCGTTTCCCAAAAATATATAAAAATATAGAAATTCGTGAGAGATTGATTGCAGCATGCAACAAGGAAGATAACTTAAGAACAGGTATGTTTTTCTAACTTTTTTATTTCTTCTACTTCAGAAGTAAATCTAAACTGATATACAAGCAAATTGCAACAGTATTAAAAAATATAGTTTACAGCTCGAATCTGCTCGATTCACTTTTTTACGAAGTTGTTATAAGTTAAAACAAGCTTATTTATAGAATTGCAAAAATTACTCCCTCAAACGAGTCCGCAAACTTTTAAATACACAGAGAGAATTTTCTCATAAAAATTATAACGAAATTCAGGGTAAAAATTACCGTAAATAACTATAAAGCTGGGACAGTCCTACTTTCTGGCACTTTTTACTGATATTTTACTAAAAACTTTACTTCATTGACTACAAATTTTACTGCATAGACTATAAAATTTACCGCGCTGAATGGTAAAATTTGCCTGATTTGAGAAAAAGAAGACAGCTGATAAAGGAAACAACTGAGCGTGTACACATTTTAGGTTAACTCAAATATAAATGTGTATAATGTACTTATTTAAGTATTAATGATACTGCTACACCAATTGGAAGAAAATCCAAATTTTTAAAACATATTTCATACAAATTTTACCACTAATTTTGGTTTTCTCCAAGATTCGTACAGGGAACTTTTACTCTGCGGCAGGCAAATTTTACCCTTCAGTACGGTAAAATTTATCGTAAATATCAATAAAAACTGCCGGAAAGTTAGAGTGTCCCAGCTTTATAGTCATTCACGGTAATTTGTACTGCGAATTTCGTCATAATTTTTATTAGAAAATTCTCTCCGTGTACAAATTAATATTTTAAATTTTCTTAACCCGCGAGTATGCGCGTGGGCTTTGAGACGATCTTTTTTATTATTGTATATTTCAAAAGGCTTTTTCTCAGTGAAAAATTTTTTTTATTTATTTTTATTTCACTACTATTATAAAACTGCGTAAAAATCAGAAATATCGTAAAGAATTTAAATTTTGTTTGAATATTGCGGCTGTATTTCATTGGTCGCTTAAGCAACATGGCTCCCGCTTGGCCCAACGCACTGATTGGCCGTTGGCGTAGGATGCACAAGAGCACACCTTGTTCCCTTACATAATGGTTTGAAATAACTTTTAATATATGTGCTAAAAAGAATATGAAAAAATTCACGACTATTTTATATACTAAAAGGAACCTTTTTCCCGAAATAATTTTTTTTTTATTCTTTATTTCCCAAAGAATCATTCATATATATATATATATATATATATATATATATATATATATATATATATATATATATATATATATATATATATATATATATATATATATATATATATATATATGGAAATATGGTCATATTCAGCTTCGAACAACTTTAAACCTATGAGCTTAAAAAAATCTGAAAAAATGTACATGAATTCTACATATTAAAAGGAAATCTTTTTCTTTAATTAAAAAATTTTTTCTTTTTGTTTTCGATTTACCAGTGAATTACCTATATATTTTTATATATAAAAATAACAAAATAATTATTTCGCTGAGAAATAGCCGTTTGAAAAATGTGTGGTGTCTCAAAGGCGCCATGCTCGCGGATTAAGAAGATTTAAAATATTAATTTGTACCTGATATTCTCATGATTATTTACTATATTATCTTAGTTCTGAACTTCTTTTAGTACATCTCTACTTTTCAATAATTGCAAATTTTCTGTTGGAATAGCATTATCTAAAAGTTTGCGGCCAATCAGTGCGTTGGGCCAAGCGGGAGCCATGTTGCTTAATCGACCAATGAAATACAGCCGCAATATTCAAACCAAATTTAAATTCTTTACGATATTTCTGCTTGTTACGCAGTTTTATAATAGTAGTGAAATAAAAAAAAATAAAAAAAATTTTTCACTGAGAAAAAGCCTTTTGAAATATACAATGATAAAAAAGATGTTGCGTCTCAAAGCCCACGCGCCTACTCGCGGGTTAAGAAAATTTAAAATATTAATTTGTATTTAAAAGTTTGCGGACTCGTTTGAGGGATTCATTTTTGCAATTCTGTAAATTAGCTCGTTTTGGCTTATAACAACTTCGTAAAAAGTAAATCGAGCAGATCCCAGCTGTAAAATATACTTTTAATATTGTTGCAATTTGCTTATATTTCGGTTTAGTTTTGCTTCTAAAGTAGAGGAAATAAAAAAGATAGAAAAGCTTACCCGTTTTTAGGATCACTTCCTTGTTGCATGCTGCAATCCACTTCTTACAAATTTCTATATTTTTGGGAAACCAAAAGAACTGTAGATTATTTTCTTTAGCGTGATCGCTCCGATTTCTGCATCCACTGCTAACACTACATGCTGGAATATTTTAGCCAAATAACCTGCAATTTACTCCGAAACGAAAGTTTTGGCAATATGGCCCGCTTGGCCCAAGACCACGTGATGCGCAGAACGTGTTGAATTTCGACCTATTTATCGAGCACACCTTGTTTTCCTTACACATGTTTGAAGCTGAATATCTCTTTATTGCTAAAACGTGTATTTTAATAATTTTGTTAACAATATTTCATGTTATTTTGATTTTTTTATATAAATATTGCACTTCTTCCATTTTAGGATTTATTTACCAGAAGAAGATTTACATACGTAGAGTTTGACATAGAGTTTGAGTTTGATCTTTTTTTTGTTTCTGGGAATCATTAAGTTTTTTTTCCTAGTGATACTGCTTGACTTAAGAAATAGACTTTTTAGATTAGGGTAATGATATATTAGTGTTTCAATAGTAAATAGTTGTTCCAAATACTGTGGATTATCATTGATGGTGAAATTATTTTTATTAACAATTTTGAGTATTCTTTTCTGCAGTTTTTACAATAAATCAAGGTTGTTTTTATAAGCACCTCCCCAAGCAATTTTTCCATAATTTATCAAACTATGAAAAAAGCATAGTATATCATTCTCATTATTTCAGTTGACATAAATTTGACGATTTTATTGAATATATATATACTAAATATTTATTTCTCTTTATGATGTATTGAATGTGCTTATCCCATTTTAAGTTATAATTAAATATGATTCCTAAGTACGAGGGTCGTTCAACAAGTCCTTCGAAAATCCAAGAGATGGCGCTCGTAGTATCGAAAATGAATTTTTCTTAGTGAGCAGCACTACTAACTAGACAGCGGTTAAAGTTTCAGCTCTATCCATCACATAGTTTCATTTTTATTGTCAATTGAAGTAAACAACTTTCGTTCATTCATAACAATGGAAAAAAGAGAATTTCGAGCGGTGATTTAAAAGGCTTAACATCGAAAGAAATCAAAGCTGAGTTGGATGAAGTTTATGGCACATCTGCTCCTGTGTTTTCAATTGTTTACAATTGGGTGAATGAGTTTAAACGTGGCCGTACATCCACAAAAGATGAACATCGTTCGGGACGCCCAGTGGAAGTGACTACCTCCGAAATGATTGCCATAATCCACGATATGATTTTAAGTGATCGACGAATGAAAGTTCGCAAAATAGTTGAGGCCACAGGCATATCGCAAGGTACAGTCGCTTCAATTTTGCACGAAAAATTGGGTGTGAAAAAATCTCGGCAAGATGGGTGCCGCCTTTGCTCATAGTGGAGAATAAACGCAATCGTGTGGTCGACTCTGAGGCTGTTTTGACGCTTCTGTATAATAGAACCTTGTAATGCACCCGTATATATTTTTAAATAGTCACTCTCACTGTCATTTATTTTAACTTTTTAATATAATGTAATATAATATATCAAGATATGGAATTAACTGGATAGTTTTTAATATGTGAACAAAAACGTTATAAATATCATTTAAAGAACAAACAAAATCGCGCCTCCAATTCATCAAAAGTTCCAGTCCCCCGTTATATCACTGCTCAAACAATCAATGAATCACCGCACTACGACACTTTTGCGCATCCTTCTTATTATACACTATCCGCAGTACAAGCAGAGTTCCGGGCGCTTCGATGGCAGCTGCCGCACCGCGCCGGCTTGTGTGACGCGCGAACGATACGGCGGCAGCGCGATCGCGGCCGAAAATAGCCAAAGACGTTCGAACGCGATCCGCGCTACCAGGATCGCAGAGCCGTAAAGGAACAGACGGCTGTCTGTCTGTCTGTCTTCGATTCGAGCGTATCGGAGCGACAGAGAGATAGCGGAAGGCGCAAACAAGGAGGTGCTGATATAAATAGACAAATTCGGTTTTATCGCGATGATCAAGGTGCTTTTAATTATCAAGAGGACTGCATTTTAAGGTGGAGCGCTATTGAAGTTGTCGAGTCTGTGGAATGAATCTATGTTACGTACATAATTTTCGTTTTTTCACAAAGAAAGGTTCGAGTTATTTTTTATGCATAAAAGATGAATATTTTGTTAAGTAAATGTATGATTTTGTAATTATCTTGACTTTGTGCAAATAAAGCTCTATTCTATTATATTATATGATTAATTAAAAACTTTGAATTGAAATGCATTTAAAAAGATATTGTTTTGAAATTTTAAATATTTTGTATTCAGCAAACATTTTATGAATTTTTTATAGTTATATTAGATTATCTTAAAAAAAATTTTTGGAAATGTTACTAAAGATTTTTTGATATTTAGAAAAGGTAAAATCAAACTTTTTAGTGTTTTGCATTCTCAAACTGTTAATTTAATGAATCACAGTTAATTATCAAGAATATGTATAATAAAAGAGATTAGACTTTTTGATAGATTGAGCTCCTTTTTAAATTAATTAATTAATAATATAGAACCTGAAGAAAATTGCTAATTGAAATAGAATTAAACTTTCATTATAATTCACTTAAAGAGTTGATAAAGACTGTCTTAATGAGTGAAACACGTGCAGCGAAACTGAAATTGAAGTAGAATAGTTTTATAACTGCTTGCGTCATTACTTTAAATGAATAGTCTTTCGGTCACGTTATCATAAAAAGCATTAATACTTCATCGATAAACTTTCTTGACGTGTTTCAAAGTAGCTTCAAATGAGATTATTACATACCGTTTTAAAATTGCTTATGGTGAGGCACATTTTGATTACATTAATAACGTCGTTTAATATTCTTTCATAGAATATCAAATGTGCCTTACACTTCTTATTAACATTATTCATGTATAAAAATTGCAAAGTGTACATGTAGAATATTCAGTAATTTTTTTCAAGGTAATCCCGTTTTTTATACTTAGAACCATCAAATTTCTACTATAGAATTTATATCTATGCATTTTGTGTCACTTATATACTTATCAAATCAGATTGTACGTAAGCTTTAAAAGTAGTTCAGCACAGTATTCAAATTTGCCAACCACGCGCTATTATTACCCCATAACCTCGCGCACAGCAAAACCCAGAACTACAACACACCCTACACTCTAAAACAAAACGCGTTGCCATTATTCAAGCCTCCGAAACCCCTCATTATCCTGAATTTAACGCGCCCGCGGGCGCACGCTAATCACTCCGAACGACCACAGTAACCGACTAGATTCTCCAACGATATGCAGGATACGTATGTATCTCTCCGAGCATCGAATTCACCACACAATAAAACCTTCAAGCTAAATTAGACAAGCAAAAGTGGCCACTGATAGTAGCTACCGTTTACGACGATGACTTGAAAATTCAGTATAGTTAACTTTATAACGATATATCTCAATGTCCCTTGACAATTATAGTATTATTACAATGTATTATGGGTTCTTATAAATGAATTACAGATTATACTTGCTTTAAAATGATTGTTGTTTAACATGCTCAACCTGAATTAAACTCTAAAAAAATTTAGTACCGGTAATTATAAATGTTATTCCTTTTGACACGTACTGCAAAAAAGACAGCGTTTTTGTAATTTTTTGTAATTTAATAAAATATGAATAAAAATATAATATATTTAGTTCTACTCTTTTTTTATTACCACAAAATATTCTCTATGAGGAAGCAAAATATTTCAATATTAATTTATGAATTGAAAGATGAACGATTTGTAACGAAATTTAAATTTGTTTGAAATGATGTACTCTAAATATCATTGTTTAGCCCTTGTCATTCCACCTATTTATCCTTGTATGACTCTTCACTTAGCTTAGATAAGACATTTTTTGACTAAGAAAAATTAAAAATTCTCTTCTTAAGCTATAATAGTATTACTTTGATTCTTTACTAATGCTATTTTTAATTTTATTCCTGCTAAAATTCTTAGTGAGCGGATGTACCAAAAAATCTTAATGTGTCTTTTACACCAACTGAATCAATTGTAAGATTAATTGTAGAAAAAAATTAGATTATATCAAAACATAAGGTGTGTCCGACTTGCCCCAATCACTTCTATCTCACCGAGCTTCGAATTCGCCACACAATAGCGGGACACCCTTTCAGCAAAATCAGACAAGAAAAAATCTTTGATTATTATGACGGCAGCCACCTTTGACGTTGACTCAACGCTACCGAAAATAAAAAGTTCGAGTCATTAATATCCAAATATATACATATATATATATATATATATATATATATATATATATATATATATATATATATATATATATATATATATATATATATATATATATATATATATACGAACAAGAGAGTGTGTTCATATAACAATATAGGTGGCGTCAATAAAGCGAACAAAAGAGAGAGAGAGAGAGAGAGAAGCCACAGAATTTATGGCGGCCGCGCACGCACAGCAGGAGTTCGCGCGTGCGTTTCAGAAGCAATGACTTGACACGATAGTGGGCAGCGATAACGCTCGCGCGGTACGGGCTGTGAGTTACGCGACCGAACAGTAGGTGCTGTGCTCCCCTGCGGCACTCTGCGTCTTCCGACTCGTGCTTTTTTGTTTACTTACAGGGATGGAGGGAACAAAAGTGGGTTGATCGAAGCTAAATGCGAGTTAGAGGATGGTTTCATTGCTCTGGTTTTACTGGAGGTTTTTCAGCGTAGTCCGTTGTAATTAAGCGTTTGCATGATTTTTAAAAACTGTTTTTAATTTAAAAATGCATCTAAATTCGAGGATTTTTAACACTTTTGCTGCGGCGTAACAATTCAACTTTCGTAACAAGTTCTTTGTATTAGTAATGAAAGAATATATGATTGTCTAAAAAGCTCTAAAATTACATTCTTCTTTTTAATTTATATAGTAGTTAAAGAATCACTGAAAAATCGTGTATAATTCTTTGTTTTGTAAAAGTAATTACATCTGAAAAATGTATGTCTAAAAATCATATGACTCACACCACAGCGAACGGGTTAAATTCATTATTTTGGGAAAATATTGAATTCTAAACAAATAAATTTATGTTTGTCATTGACTTTGTAATTCAAAGTTTTCTCAAAGGCTAAGCAATTATAGGTGATTCTTGGCCCTTAAAATATTACTTAGTCTAAAACGAGGCGGAGGCAACTCGTAGTTTTTCATGAAATAAATTATTGTGTAAATAGAAAACAAAAAAGTTGTGTGGTGTGGTGTAGGCGGAATCTGCGTCGGTAACCGACACCTTCTTATGATATTGCTTCAGATATTGAACTTATAGCGATCTTAAATTTTTACAGAAAACTGTGGAATAATCTATAAATAACTGTTAAAAAAGTGGAAGTCAATTTCATTACTTAAAATTTTTTAAACGTTTAATTTTATATATATCTGAATATATCCAAGCGACAACTCTAAATAATTACTTGGGCTCCAGATATTCATATTTTCCAAGTTAGCCCTGTATACTATTTACCCCGGTTTTTCTATCAGTGTTATTAAACGTATATTTGTAATTCAAGTAAATGTTTATTTGCATTATAATAATAAATAAATTTTAATAAACAACAAGCCACCTTCCTGTCGCAGCATATAAACTTTGCTATTCAACCTTTCCGAATGATACGGATTCAACAATGAAATTCACTGATTTACCAGTGGCTTTGAGCTTTAGCAATACAATTCACTGATTTACCAGCGACTTTGAGCTTTAGCAATACAATTCACTGATTTACCAGCGACTTTGAGCTTTAGCAATACAATTCATTGATTTATCAGTGAAAAGTACAGATTTCTCAGTCAAAAGCACTGATTTCTTAGTGAAAAATACTGATTAATCCATGAAAATGTCGTTCACTGAGACAATCAGTGAAGATTTCACTGGTTCATTTTTAGAGAGAAAGCAGCAAGAGTTGTAGTCGAATTTTAAATAACAAGTAAATTGTGCAGAAGTGAGAATAATGTAATCAATATGGTATTTACCCATCGTATGTATTGTCACCTTTACAACATCCATCCTTTATTACGAAAAATTCATATCAAAAAGTATAATTGGTACATTATTTATAAAAAATTAAAAATACCAACTTTTACTTAACAACATTTATATGGAATGAAAAAGATTATTTTAAATAACTAGAAGTTAAAAGCATGCTTAACCTCTTAACATACATTTTTTAGTTATACACTTTGTGAACTATATTTGTGCATAGAGCATTATGAATGAAGGTATAATGAAATACTTTTTAATGATTCCAGTCATAAATTAACGTTTATTTAAAAATAAAATTATTGGGAAAAATAAACTGTAGTAACATATAGGTTAAATTGATTATATTTTATGATGTTACTGATAGCGATATAAATTCAAAATTTACCTGCTCTTTGAGTTTTGTTACAGGGTTCTGCAGTCTAGAATACTCCGTTTGATGTTATTACTTGAACATTATAGAGACTTTTTAATTAAACTCTAAACGAATTATTTTTGTCTAAATATAAAACGAAAAGTTTATTAATAAAATAGTACAACTCATTTTTAGAAACAGTATTATATATCGTTAA
Source organism: Gastracanthus pulcherrimus (assembly GCA_949152435.1). NCBI lineage: Eukaryota > Metazoa > Arthropoda > Insecta > Hymenoptera > Pteromalidae > Gastracanthus > Gastracanthus pulcherrimus. Next base: position 201,916,762 of record OX424572.1, read on the forward strand.
CTAAAAAATGGTCAAAATTAATAAAAAAAACAAAATAAATAATATTGTATTATAAAGTAAATATTACTTTAGCATATTTTGCGAATAATTTTATTAAAGGAAAACATTTTTATTTCAACTGAATTGTATATTTAACTGTATATTGAGGTACTATGTTGGTAAACTATAAATAGTGTTATTTAATCTAATTGTGCACTAACATTCTATTACTTGAACTTGTTAGAACTTGATTTTTTAAAAATATTTTGCTTTAAAATGTTATTATGGATGCTAATAAGGATGCGATCATAGGGAATAGTGTTTGCGCAAGTAAAAGCAGTGTCTCATCACTCTTGGTGAAGGAACTATCGATAAAGGTGTCCTATATACTCAAACTTAATTTTCCTTTTTATGTCAAAGTAAGAAAATTACTTAAAATTGTAGGATTCATTATAAAATTCAAATATAATTTTTATAATTGGCTTCATTAAAAATATAAGTATATAATATAACATAACAAAAAATAAAGATGTGTATTTGTTGTTTCCGAAATAGAAAATAATAAAGTTTTATGAACAATTTTTTTTAAACCCACTTCACTTTGGTATTTTGTAACTCATACACAATTCTTTTTTTTTAATTTCTTCTTTCTAACTAATTCATCGAATTATATTTATGAAACGGCATTGCTTCTAAATATATATTTATTAGAAAAAAACAAATTTTGCTTTGACTACAAAACTAGAAACCGCTGCAAATTGCTTTAGCACAATGCATTCTAAAAAGAGATTTAATGCGCAATTATTTATTGAATATTTACATTGATAAAAATGATTTTAGGAATAATAGATAATGTTATATACAATGTTACAGACTACGGCGTTAAGCTAGATTAAAATGGTGCATTGTTCACTCTAAATCTTAATCAGTTTCTTTACTGATATATTATACTGAGTCTATTTCTAATAAACGTGCAAAATTTCAATAAAGAGTACAAATAAGTTCAAAAGTTATGGTGACCAAAAAATGTGATTATGTAATATGCATATTAAAAATTTAAAATCGTATTTCATCATACAAGTAACTTAAAGTAATTGTTAGATATATAAAATGTAAATAAATTATGACTTGTTCATGAATAAGTGCACATTTTTTTACTCTCCTAATGTATAAATTTTCAATAAATTTTTTCGGCAGATTTAAAAAATTTTTAAAATCCTAACCGCATTTAATTAACAAAAACAATTTTACAGTAAAAAAAACCACTGCCTATTATATCTAATATCGCTGCTAATTTAATCTGATTAATTGTCACTTAGCTTTCTAAAAATAAATTAAGTGTCACAATATCTAAAAATCTTTGTTCTAATATTCTGTTTGTTCTATGAAATTCTTTGTTCTAATAAATTAATTTTAAATTTCTATATCTCTTTATAATTAATAGCTCAAAAAAGGCTTTTTTATCATTGATGGTTTGTCCAAAGATATTTTTTTTTAAATTGCACAACGGTAGGTAATAATCCTCATCACAGCTTTTTTTTCTCTGTACGTAATTTATTAAAATTATTTAAATATTTAAATTATATGTTATCAGATGTTAGTACGTAGATTCACTGAATTCATAATCACCTAACATTTTTTAAACGATTTTCCTTCATATATTTACGACATATAACCGTTTAAACTAAATATGACTTTTTTCGTGTACAACCAAATTTGCAGATGTAAAAGATAGGTAATTGTATGCTCTTTTAATGCATTTACACTAACAAGGTGGGTCTTGATTAATATTAACTAAAAAAGACTTTCGAATCGCGTTCATTTTAAGATATTTCTGTTATGCCTAAGGATTACTTTGAGACTAAATTTAAAAAAAAGTTAGGGAGAAAACTGAAATAAACTCGATTTAAAATTTTGCTTCCTAAGAAAGGAAGCTTTGTGGTAGTAAAAAAAAGTTTTGCTAAAAAAATATTAGAAACATGTTTTGAGACTTGGGAAATCAAAATATACTATTTTTAGAAAATGTCTGTATGAATGTGTGTGTATGTGTGTGTGTGCGTGCGTGCGTGCGTGCATGCGTGCGTGTGTGTGTGAGTGTGAGTGTGAGTGTGAGTGTGTTTGTGTTTGTGTGTATGTGTGAGTGTGTGAGTGTGTGTGTGTGTGTGTGTGTGTGTGTGTGTGTATATATGTGTGTGTCTATGTGTGTGTACGTGCGTGCATGTGTGTGTGTGTGTGTATGTGTGTATGTGTGTGTGTATGTGTGTGTGTGTGTGTGCGTGTGTATGTCTATGGACGTGAATCAGTATTACTCTGCATATACACGGTGAAACTTAATGTTTCAGGGCTTATTTTGTTTGTTTTTCTTAAAAGAAGGTGGTATAATAATTTTTTTTTCGTTTTCAATTCGTTTTTGTGTTCTTAGTGTTTTTTTTTTATTTTTGAGCTATAGTTTTTCGGGATTTTTTAATACATTAGAAATAATATCATTGATCTAGTGAACAGGCATTTGAGAAAGCATACAATTAACTAACTTTTCCGATCTGACAGTTTGGATATGAATATTCTCTTCTTTTGTTATATACGAAAACGTAATTTTCTGTCTAAACGGTTATATCTTGCAAATGTATGACAAAAATTTTTTGAAAAAATTGAAACGATTAGGATTATTGACCTTTTGCTTTGATGAGAAAAAAATTATTTTGTAAGAAAAACAATTTTCTTTCTCCGACGATAACTGAAGTAAATCGGCAGCATTTTATTTGAAACTTTACAAAAAGGTAGCTTTTTACTATCTCATGACCTGTATGTTTTTTCGGATCATGAGATAATTTATTTTGAGGTTATGTGTTTTTTAAATTTATTTTTGATCACTTATATCTCGAGAACGGCACGGACATTTATTATCACTAAGGTCTCATTCTTTTTCGTTTTAAAATGAAGATCTAAAATTAAAGAAATTTTAAGATTCATTGGCTTGTTTTTGTTCTAAAACGATTTTTCGATTTTTCGATTTTTGAGTTTTAGATTTTCGTCTTTTTTTGGTATTATAGAAATATCATAATAAATCTATTGTAAATTCGTAAATTTTGGATAGGCTCTTATTTTTTCTCATAATTACGTTTTAAAATAAAGAAAACGCGACTACACGGGGGGAAATAGTGTGGTAAAAATTAATATTTCGTATAATAATGGCGGGACTTAGTTGCACAATCGCAATACTAACTTTTATTTTAGTAGTAAATGCTACATTAATAGTAGTTATTTCTATGTATCTATTAATATGTACTAGCGAATATAGGATAATCTGCTAAATAAGTATAGTAAATGTAGTGTATAATATAGTGTTGTTTTAGCTATTTATCGATTTTTCGATTTTTGAGTTTTAGTTTTTTCTGTTTTTTTTTATGTTAAAATTATTATGATCAATTTAGTATAATTTTTATAATATCATATTGATTTTTCACCACAGAATTAAATAGAATAATTAATTTTGTTCTAATATCGCTATGCTTTAGCATACGTATGTGTGTAACTGTAGTTATACACTACTACATGCTTGTACAAAAATGATTCGACTTACTAAGAAATGTCCCAAAGACATAAACTCAAATGCGAGATATAGAAAAGAGTGGGGAACTATATGCGTCAGCCCTGATATTCTCTTATGCCCTTTTGTCAAGTGTTTTTAGTCGTACTAGAGCATCTAGCTAGAGCAGTCGCACATTACTGACGTTATTCCTTCCTTGTGCGAGTTTGAATAAACGAAACTTATTTTATTTGAAATATACATTGTGTATTATCATTTATTTAACACCCATTTCCAATAAATTTCATATTGGAACAATTAATTTAGTTTGAGGAAGCTAAGTTCCAATGAATTGGCAGCGATTTTGTATTCTATGCCGTTATGTATAGGAAAATAAAAGACCCGTCTTAAAGCGTCACCATACCTTACTAATCCAATAAACCAACCCTCATTTATAATAGGCGCGAAGCCAGCGCAATGCAAGTACAGCGGCATTACACTTGCGTCGCCGCCGATTATACCACCTTGCATTGCGCGCACGATTCGCCAACCGCAACCGCGCGAACGCTCAGAGCAAACCGTCGCGATGCCTAGTACACAGTCATTAGATAATCAGTTCGCTCGCTATGCGTACACGCTGTTGCATGCGCTTCGTCGGGCCGATAAACCGAGCGCGCGCGCCGTGTCATTATTATTGCCTGCATATGTGTCCAGTGAGGTGTAGTCTACGTACGTGTGCTGCACGCGTGCCGCGTGTATATCGTGTATAGTGTACGCGGGTTTGGTTTCAATGTCAGGTTCAGCGCGTCGTCACTATCGCTAATTGCTCTCTTGTATTGGTGGTGCGTTGTGACGAGGGATGGTTACGTGCGAACTGTGAAGTGAAGTGCTAAGGTGGTTGTGCAGGATGGTTCTTTTTCGCGATTTTTCGTGGATCGCTTGTTACATTGCGGATTAAAGTCTTTTCCTTGGATGCGAGATAAAGTATTTTTATTGTTACCATTAATGTTTGGCCGATGTAATATAAGTAAACTTGTGAGAATCGTATCCATTAACATTTTTGTATTAAACCGATTTCTTTCCATATTTCTTTGTATAAATGTTTTTGGAGTTGATGAGGATCCTGTGCAATATATTCATAGATGCATTCTGTATGCCCAGAGAACATACGTTATAAAAATACAGCTTTTTTTGAATTGCTTATTTTCTTAAATTATATTTTTATAGTCAATGTCCGTTTTTCACCTGAATACGAAATAATTAACCAACGTGTGTTTAGATTACTGACAATAATCTAAATTTACGAAATGTTTCGTTTATATAATTGTTTTGTTTATTAAAATATTATCTTATTACATTTTTTAATTAAAATTATTGAAAATAACTATACAATCCCTTTATATTTAACAATGCTTGTTAAAAACATCAATGCACAAGATCTCTATTAATAATGATTTTTCATTCTTATATATCAGGTAATGAAGTCATTCCAGTCTAGCCTAGTGACTAATTGACTTTATGTTGTTATTGACATTCCAGAATTGCAAATGTCCATATTTTTTCAAAACACAATGAATCACAACAAATCTTTGCAATGTTACTTTTCAAATGAATAAATTTATGGTTAACTATCACAACCATTAGTACGTTTGAAACAAAGTCCTATTTTAATTTATAGAAATATGCAAAAATAAAGCGTGAACACTAGTTATTTATTTTCAGTCACGAATTTTGAATTCACTTTAGTTTAACTTTGGCACAAAGTTTGATTTGATAGCCATTAGGAAAAATGAATTTTGAAAGCTTAGAAACAAAGATGATTTTGATTGTTTTGGACAAGTATGAAAAGTTACAAGAAAAACTGATTTACAATAACACATGACAATCTTTATTTTTTCTTTTAATTATAAAATTTCAAACATTTACCAATTCAAATCTATTTTTTATAGAATTCTTATTTAAATGAAAAGAAAAACGTTTCTGTAGCTTATTTTTACATACCATTAAATAAGAAAAAAATAGATCAATAAAATTGCTGTGCCGGTGACCACTGAAAGGAAGAAACCAAATCATGTTACTCTCATCGTCGCTCGCGCACGTCCGCGTGCAACCGATCACTCTCGCGTAGGGGGACACAGTCAACGCATCATCATCGCACCGTCTCACAAGCATCTTAACGCTCTGCGCTGCCTCCTTATCCGCGCCCGATAATTGGCCATTCTCGCGGCCTCCGCGCGCCTAGCTCCGGGGTATCGTGAGATTTTTCCATCACCGCGCGGAAAATCCATCCCAGGGACACGAGCGCGAGTCGCGCTGTCGGCTGCTCTCGCGTAATCCGCCTCGATTATCGAGGCTATGGCGCGGCACGTCAACAGCTCGGCTTCTTATCGCGCGGGCATAATGCGCTTATTGCCGAGCATAGTCGCGAGCGATAGCCGACGGGCTAATTAATTCGCGTCGGGAGTCGTGAGCGTGCGCGTGATTTTGCATTTCGAGTGAATTTGTAGATTTCGCGATGGTTTCGAAGGCTCGGATTCGTTGTGGATCGTTGAAGTGTTTGTGTCGATCGGAGTGTTTTGGTGACAGATTTTCGTTGAAAAACGAGCTTTCAAGTTTCGTAGATGGAAAAAGTTCTGACTCTTTATTATCGTTGATTTTTGTTATTGAATTGCATTGTCCTGTGACTGCATGTAGTAAAAATTGCAAAACCCGTTGATTGTGACATTTTTTTAAACATTTCTTAAAATTTTAATGTGATCGAGAGACCAAAGTATTTAACCATTTTTTATAATAAAATTGTTTGTTATGCAGGCGTGTTTCTCCTAGAAGTGCACATGGCTATTAATATTGTTTTTTTTTAAAGAGAAGAAGGGACAATATGACAATAAGGATTGATAGTATAGCCATTATTGCTAGTAATGACAATTTATATTGTTTATTTAAATCATATTATAATTATTGAATTATGAAGTTTTTCGATTCCCTTTTTATGCATAAAAAATCTAAAGCGCATTGAATAGATCATTCGGCTTAGTATTATAACGATTACTCAAATTAAAATTGACATGATAAGATAAACCTACAGATTGTTTCGTTTAAATGTGACAATATAGACGATATCGCTGACACGTGATTCGGAGCAGTCAGCATGATGGCTTAAGCTAGTTCCTACATAGCACCCAATATTACATGAATGTCGTAGAAATATTTCAACGTTGCTGTGATATTGCGGATAAGTTGATATATTACAGCTATATTTCTGTGATATTCAAGTATGATTTTCAAGATTGCAGTAATGCAGCAATCTTTCTATAATATTACATTACGATATATCATGTATGTAATATTGCAGTGATATTCTTGTAATACTGCGCAGCGATAAATTACAACGCAAGATTGCTGCAATAATCCTACAATATTACATTGTGATGAATCATATCGTAATATACGTAGTACATTACTGCAACATTGTATGTGACATATCACATTTCAAGATTACATCAATATTATTACAAGTTTACAGGATGACATTTGTCGATGCATGTCACATTAATATTGCCAAAATATTTCTACAATATTTCACTATGTGAAATGTGACAAATTACATTGAAATATATGCGACATATCCTTTAATATTGTTATGTGACATATCTCAAGTTTACAGAATGATATTTCTCAATGCATCTCACATTAATAATGCAGAAATATTTGTATATTACACTGTTACACATCACACTGAAATATATGCGAAATATTCTGTCATATTATTATATGACGTAATACCTTAAGATATTACAGCTATATTCCTGTAAGATTATACAGAATGACATTCCTGGATGCATTTCAAACTAATACTGTGGAAATATTTCTACTATATCATATGGTAAAAATCAGTCATCATTCGTTTAACGGTAACATTTTAATTTTATCGTTTTATTTTGCCAGAAATCTTGACTATAACTGTAAAAATGTTTTAATGTAATTAGTTAAGGTTTACGTAAAAGCAAATCGAGAGAAACCGATTATTGCCGTTGTACATTATTTAAAAATAAATTTTCTCAATAATGTTTGATGGCGCTTTAACGTTTTCTCGCAAGTGCTAAGATTCGTCTTCATTTACTATATAAGGACGGTTCAAACATTACGATAATGTGTGTCTTCCCGAAGCTGCTGCGTATGAGCGATTATTGACAGACGTTTATTACATGTATTTTCCTAATACTAATAAAAAATGAAAAAGAAATTATATAAACTTTCGATAAAATAATAATAATATCGCTGGAATGTCACTTAAATATTATACTCAGTATTTCTATTATTATTGTGAAATGATAATAATATTCCTGCAATATTACTACAATATTTTCCGTTCTCACCGCAAGAACTGAAAACCCATAATAATATTGTTGTGATGTTACTGAAATGTTGACTGATTGTCACCAAAATATTGTACTGATATCCCACGTAATATCCATGTGATAAAAATGCCGCGGACATTAAGTGTTGCTACAGTATCACTGCAATATTACTGCTATATTCCTGGTAGAATCTTATCGTGACGCCCACATTCGCTATAACCGCCTGTATAAGCAAACTAGAGAGTACTAGACTATACAAACCTCGATACATCCACACAGATCTACAGTCTTTTGAATAATAATATGTACATATAAAATCTATGAAGTTATATTATTTATTTTACAGCACTTTTATTGTAAAAATGAATGTTAAAAAAGTTTTGCAAGTTTTCAATTATAATAATAAGATCTACAGTTCTATTCATACTATTTACATATAAATGTAGTCAGAAAGCATATATAACCTAAAAATGAAAATTTAGATATAATGTTCCTTGCATATGAAATACAGTGCTCACAAAATAATGTTATTGATTGATTTAGTTGTTTGTGGAAAAGTAATATATAAATAATAATAATATGATATGTACAAATATGTACTTTACGACATGCTTTATTTAAAAACTAGAATTTGAATTTCAGAACAGCAAATAATTTTTTATCCATATTTGAGTTCTTATAATACATAAACTGCTCATCCGCGACAACATTTTCAAAGACAAATACATTAGTCGAACACATGTAGACGATAATTTTCATTATAAGTAACAAATTATTATGTTTTAACTAGCCATATATGTCAAACGAAAGTGTTTGATTATAAATTAATCACAGTAGAAAATACAAAAATAGAACATATATAATAAGTCAAATACAGTATTTCTTTTTAAAAATAAAAAATTAATCAGTTGATAATAAATGTGTGTGAAAATAGCTTTCCTATAAACCATACAAGTTTTGAAACCAAGCCTGTATTTAGGATGGAACATAATCAAATGTAAGGAAACTAATTCTATATAAACAAAATAAATATATGCACGAATACTTCATATAGTTATTTGGATATTCAGATTGTTTTCTTATTTTGATTGTTTAACATATATGTGCAGCATAATATTGTTATTGAGTTCTTAAATAAAAAAATTTGATGCATCTAAAATTTGATAACCTTACACTTTAGAGGTTATTTACATTTACTTAAATTGGCAATAGGTGAACAATAACATGTAAATAAGGGGGCAGGCCTGGGTTAAACCCGAAAAAATACTTTTCTTTGATCCTCACACGAGTTGGGGTGACACGATGAACAAAAATGTTTTTTTATGGTTATTCGACTCCTTTTGACACGTATTACAAAAGGAGCGGAGCACTTTTTCGTTAAAATTTTATAATACATGACAAAAGGAGTCGAATAATCGTCGAAAAAAAATTTCGTTCGCCATGTCACCTCGAATCGTGTGAGGATCAAAGTTCCATTAATAAATATGATATTGAAAATAGTGATTTACTATGACGTGTTGGATCAAGATTTTGAGGTTTTATAACGGAGAAATTTAAGATGATTGCTTTTAAACATAACAAGTTTTGTGGACACGTAAAAAAAATCTTTTTTTGGGTTTAACCCAGGTCTGCCCCCTTAAATCAAAATTATACATAATAAGCATAATAGATTTTATTTCTGTTTCTTAAAACATAACCTTTAAGTGGTTGCTATTGTCATAATTTTCTTATCTATTTTTATTGGGGGAAATAATATGGGAAACTAGAAAGAACGATCGTTACACGCCTTTATAGTAACTATCTAGTTTGCCTACATAGATCTACAGCGCGAGATTAATCTACATACTCGTAGATCTATAATGTGGACAGAATAAATTTATACCAGGGATATCACAGGAATATTTAATATTGCATCTAGTACACCTGTAATATCGAGTACTATGTGGGTTAAACATAAAAATCGGCGATAGCTGAAATTGTATAATAACTGTAGTAATTTTAGAAACAAATATTTCAAACAGTAAAACATTTTATTTAATGGTAAAATATTAAGTAATTTTTTATATTGAAAACAAAATTATTAATTGATCAGAAGTAAATAAACTTGAAAACCAACATGATATTACAAGAAATTACTTTGAAGATGTTGAGCATTTCTGGTTTAATATAAAATTTAATTAATAAAGATTAATTAAATTTAGAGTTTCAGGTGGTTCTATAGTAAAATTTGACGAAAAACTCGATTTTTTTTTATTTCATTTTCTGATACTTTGTACATTTTTAGAACAGAAAATAATTTTGTATTCGCAATATTGGCCATAAAAATAATTTGAATGAGCTTAATAGTTATTTATACGTATTTTTCTGCCGACCTTTATTGCACACAATCCAACGTATTCCTACACTAACCGAATCCAAACCCATGTCCAAATCTACTCTATACTATGCAGACAAACTTTAGAAAACAGAAATTGTTAAAAAAAATTTTGATTGATTCAATAGAAATATTATTTTAAAATCATCAGAAAATTATTTATTTTTTTTTAAAAGTGTGGTTTTTTTCATTTATTGTTTTCCAATGTTCAGCAAGTCTTATGCGCATAGGATTACAATGAATTAATCTGAAACTTTAAGGATATCTTATTCAACTTATTCGTATTACAACCACGAACTCCGATTTTGCAAAAAAATATTATCAAGAAAATGTTGTCCATAAATAGAGTTAAAAATTTCGTTTTTTAAGGTTATTTTTACAATGAATATTTAATATAATTTTAATTTTCTTTATAATTGTGTTTTTTAAAAATTGAAGTTCACGGTTCTGTATGGTGCTGGTGTTGGATATTATATGATTTTTTTACAAATGCTATACGTGCATTACTATGCGCAAGGACAGTTTTGAAAAAACATCAATTTTAATTGAAGATTGCTAGTTTTTCCTACATAAATATGGGTAAACTGTCTAAAAATTTATGAAAATTTACAAAAAACTTTTTTTTAGGTAAGAAATATAACCATCAATTTGAAAAAATGTTATCATGTAACTAGCAAATTTTTCAAATATTACTATATGACCAACTTAAGTAATAAATTAATTTATCGGATTTCACGGAAATATGTTATTGTTCTTTTTACTGTTTATTAATTAAGACTTGAATAATATTTTGGTTAAAATAATAGTGATCTATTTTACGAGGATTTTATTCTAACTGTATTCTAGTTTTATAAAGAACTTTTTTAAATAAATTGATAATAGATTGAAGTACAAACAAGCTAACTATTACATTACATTGTCTTGAAACTCAATTCCTATTCTAACTACATCATAAATAATAAATTATTACGAAACTTCTCTTATTTTCACCGATAGCAAAATTCGTTTACTCTCAATTGGCGACGCGTTCGCGCATCGCGCGCAGCAAAAATTATATGCCATGTTTTTCTCATTCTCTCGCACTTATTTCCAGCCACCTCCTCTCTACAGTGTCTCGCGCAAAAGAAATAAATAATTCATCGGTAAAAGTGTGTGCCGCTCGTATTCTCGTGCAGCGTTGAAAGTGCAACACTGTGTACAAGTGCAAGTGAGTGAATGCCCACTGCGAACAAAAAACGAAATTTCCAAGCAGTACAAATGTTCATCGACTATCTACCATCTTATTAAAACGTAATTACCTGAAGAAGTGAAGCAATTGAAAACAGAATATGTTTAACTCTTTAGAAAAAGGCGACGAGATAACAGAATTTGAATTAATTTGAAGTTTGTTAAAAAAATAAGAAGCCCAACAGTTGCTTAAATCTTTACTCAATAAACTAAACTATCGTTTTGAAAATTAATTTTGCAATGGAATTTATTTTCTACTTTAGAGTGATTTAAAAAAATTCACAATACAAGAGACAACGTAGGTGGCCCCATGGATGGCACAACATTCAAAATAGAAGAACCGCGTACATAACCTCTAAATTTTGATAAAGGAAAATAGAAATGTTGCGCGCAAAGCGCGCTTGATTATAGCTGCAGTCCTATAAAAGAAAAGGAAAAAAGTACAACGAGTGTTATAAAGGTGCTACACGGAATAAGATAGCGCAGACCATGACACTTACGAAGCAGGCGAATAAAAAGAGCCTGAAAAAGCGAAACAGCCAAGCGGAGAGCACGTCGGAGGTGAGGCCGCGAAATAATAGAGCGCCGACGGAGGAAGCCGGAATACTGCAACAGCAGCAGCAGGGGATTCTGCCCGTCAAGATGTCAAAGGATTCGAGAGCGGCGGCGGCGGCGGCGTCCCGACGCGAAGAGACAGGTGAGTCGTATATCATAAACAAGCGCTGGGAGCTACTGTGGGTAATACAGTGTTATATAGAATGCTCTGTGGTGCGGTGATGCAAGCGTGTGAATTGGGTAAAAAAATAATTTTGATCGCCATTTGATAAATAGGTAAAGAACCTAAGCCGATTCGTGGATCAATTAGAATTTTTGAAAATTATCAAGATTTACACAAGTTATAGCGATTCAAAGTTCCTTGGGCGCGGATACCGGCGTTAATATCGTGACGTCACAACAACTTCAAAGCGCCCCAGACGGAAATCGTTTTTGCACATAAAAAATAGAAAGTATTTATAACTGTTTATAAAAATGTATAAAGGTCGGAATTGAGACTATGTATAATATCTATAAACTGTTATAAATAATTATAAACAGTTATACATTTTTTTTTAACTTTTCCTTTTCACTGCAAACAGGGAAATATTACATCGTGCAAAAAAATTTATAACTATTTATAACTGTTTTGAATTATAATTTACTTCGTATAACTATTTATAATTTTAATATCTTCTTTCAAATTCTGAGCTATATATAAAATTTTGCATGTGCCCAAATTCCACGTATTGAAAAAATGATAATAACAGTTATAATTTTTTTATGTGCCTATACTTCACGCATCAAAAAAATTGAAAAAAATGTATAACTGTTAAAAAATTTTATCGACTAATAATTGCAGTTCATATTCCATAATAACTATTATAAAAGTCTCAATTCCGACCTTTATAAACTATTATAAATAGTTTTAAATATTTTCTATCTATTATTTTCTTTCATAACTAGTTATATACAGTTATTCATAAAAGAATATTTCCGTCTGGGGCTGTATCTTCTATAATTTTCGAAAAATCTGAAAAATTTCAACAGTTCACTAAGAAAGTAACATGTGATCTATCAATATATGGTATTAAATAAAATATACTTTTACCCAATTGCGATAGCTGCGATTTTGTAAGATTCAAATACTGTAATTTGCACTTATAGTTTCTCACTTTTTAGCAAAATCTGCTTGGTTACAAAATAATCGTACAGTTTTATCGTAAATCGAGAAGTTTTTATTTATTGTTAACACTTTTACTAAAAAAAATATTTCTTCATAAATAAACAATATAATTACTGTACTTTTAAAGAAAGAATTAAGTTAATGTTATTTGGAAATGTATTTATTAGAAAAAATAAATTGGTCAATATTTTTGAATCTTCATAAACAAATTTATAAGAAATTTCAAATTGATTCGATAATATGTAATGCAAAATTACAAAAAAAAGTTATCATGCATCCTAACGTGTCCACTTGAACGAATGTTAGACAAAGTCATACATACACCCACATATACACTCACACGTAGTTGAATTATCAGTAACATTTTCCTTTACTACAGTATTAAATTAATATAATACGGGATTATATAATACATAGGATATTAAGGGAGAACGGGGTATTGCCGGTCATCTAAGCAAACGTACTTGTTATTTCTACTTTCAAATTATTTTTTAGCTTTAAATAATTATTATGTTAGTTGACCATTGACTTTAAATATTTCTTATTAGTTTAATATCAAAATTTAAGATATCGAAGCTATAAGCCGATATAAAAAAAGCATTTTGACCGGATTTACCCCACATGAAAGGGTAATACCGGTTAACCTTGGTACAATTTCGGTCACTATTAAAAAGTTACTTTTATAGGTGAAAAATGTCTTTAAATCAGTTATATGAACCTTTATATGATCTGCGACATTATTATTCGCACTTACACAGTGAAATATGTAACACATAACCACTGTTTTATTTAAAATATTTAAACAAAATTGCCCTATCTGAGAGCATAGGTCAACGTTTGCTTAGCCTTACTTTCGGGAGCGTCATATTAATAACATTGTGAACGCGATTACCCCAATTCTGCTGAGTAATTAAATTAACAAATTATATACATAAAAGCGTATTTTATAGAACAGATTTTTGATAAGAAATGTAAGCCAAAACTTTGATTGTGTATAATTCCATAATAAAATAGAATAGAAGGTTATTTGGACATTAGATTAATTGCATTTTATGTTGGGTTTGATATACTATTCGAACTATTACCTAAAAATGTTTAAATTATTGAAAATAAAGGTGACGAGAATTAGCCAGTGACCGGAATTACCCCGTTCTCCCCTATATAACAGGATTATTATATAATACATATGATGGTTTTAGAAAATACAATTTAAAAATTTTTTTTACCGAATTTCAGATGGGTTTATCTTAAGAGTAGGTTAAACTGTTTTTCTCTTTTGCTTGAACATTTGCTTTTCTATCATAAGAAGAATATTTTGTGCAATAAAAGTGAAGAAATTAAAATCACGTTTGAGAACAATTAAATAGAAAGAAAACATATAATATAACGCTTTCTGGAGCAAATGTATTTGATTGAATATTATCAAATCGTTACTACATTATTGATATCATTATTTGTAATATTAGTCTGAGATATTTTGATTAATTTGAGGAGTGAAAACAACATTTTAATTTAATATACATTCCATCGATCAAATAATTTATGTTTACATAGTCATAGCTATCATTTTATTCTGAATGATCTGTGTATAGCCAGTAGCGGGGGAGGCCCAAGAGATAGAGAGAGATAGAGAGAAAGATAAAGAGGGGGAGAGAGAGAGAGACCCTCTTCAATTCCCCTGTTCAATTAGCATTTATACCATTCTCACCTCAAAATCACAACTTTGATATGATTTCTCGGCGCTCGTGGTATAAAATTCGGTTCGTAACTAATGCGGAAGTAGTCCGCACTCGTGTCGAAATGTACTATTCTTTCTTCCTATTACACTTACTCAGAAGTAAATTATACTAGAAGCGATTTCCTTAGAGATGAATTGAAAAGTTCTTTTTCGGCATTAAAATTTTTTTCTGCAGAAAAAGGGCTCATTTTAGCATTATATTTCACTTTAATATATTCTGCACACAATGTGTTCAAACAATGTGTTCAATTTTAATTTTTTGAGTATACATTTTATGATTAAAAAGAAACAAAATACTCTTGGTGTATTAAAATTTGTTTAAAGTATCATAGTGCATCAGTCTTGAAAAATTGGGTTGAGATTCAGCCTTTTTCCGGTTATATGACTTCAAGAGTTTGCACATGAGTCAAGTAGGCCAGCAGTCAATCATTCTGCGACTAGGCGCTTTGTTACTGTCGTTCAAAAGAAGTGTACATTCAAGAAGCTGAAATAGCTAAGATAAATGAAATACAAATAGTAACACTGTTTATGTAGGGCTAATCAGTTTTTTCTAATATTAAATTAAAAGTAATTATCACATAATTTTTTAAAGCATTACAATTTACAAACAATATAAAAACTTTTAAAGTTATTGAAATTTTTAATTTTTGTATTTCATGTCAATTTATGACTTTAATTTAAAAAATAACATTTTTTTATTAAACCGAATATACTTGTAACTGTTATAATGTTGAAATTAAATTTAAAGCTTAAATTCTTAGCTTTAATCAATCTTAAAGAAATCTCAATAATAAATGAATAGTATTAAAGAATAAAGAATGATGCCTACCGATGCATAGTAAGTAAGGGGACGCAGGGGGACGTACATATCAGACTCTATTGTTTAATGTTCGTCAAAATGTGAACATAAAAAAAACATTAATCCGGGGAAGTTAAGGGAAACTTTAAAAAAGAGGATCAAGTCTGATAACATAAGTGAAAAAATCAAGATATGGTAGACATTAAGTTGTATAAGCGAAGAGAATTAATATTTTGTATGTTTTTCGTTTTACGCAGAAGGAATTTTTTATTTAAATGCTTAAGATTTTATAAATACTTTATGCTCACATCAGTTGTATAGATCTTCTATCAATTTTATAGCTGGGGTCGGCGTAGACCATTCGTGGGCATCCTTCTTTCTTTCTAGTAGTAAATACTTATCTGATGTTAAAAAGGAAAGTATTTCAGATAAGAACTTAATAATTTTAATACTAAAATATTTTAAAGAAAAAATTTAAATCTTGTGTATGCTCTACTATATTATTTATAGTATAATAATTAAACAAATTGACAGTTTTCTTCAAAACTTTGTAATTTTTCACTAAAAACTTATTAATTCAATTTAATAAATTAGTAATATATCTTACACAATTGATTTCTAATGTCCACTATAGTTTCGATTATTTTCAGGTACAATAAAATAGTTAAAATTGTAATAAAATTGCACTATAATTTCTATTACCTTTATATTAACGATTGCTATAAATTAATTTCTATGTACCTCGCTCTCCCTCTCTCGTCCTCTCTAAATTTGAAAGGCCACACGCAAAAGCTCCTGCAACTCCCGCAAAGAAAACCCGTAAAAAGAAAACTAACGCTAATGCTTCCACCACCGCAGACAAGCATCATCGCCAGCAGAATCCTCAGCAGAATGTCCCGAAGGAAGACCCAGCATCGCCGGCTTCCAGCAAAGATCAAACGAAGCTCGACCGCAAGCCCTCGCTGCGCCGCAAGTTCGGCGCGCTGCTAAGGGGGAGCGCGGACTTACCGGCGGCCATCAATCGAGGCCTCCAGCCGATACGGCGGAGCATGAGCTTCGGCAAGGGCCTGGAGCAGCAGCAGCAGCAGCAGCAACAGCAGAAGCAGCAGCAGCAGCAGCGACAGCAGCAGACGACACTGCTACCTGCCGGTGGCACCGGCAGTCTCAAGCCCTTCAGGACGCGATCCGTGCAGTGGTACAACAGTCTGAGCTCGCTCGCCGAGCACGAGGCCGAGGAGGCGAATCCCGGCGCATGCGTTGGCTTCACCTCAGCCTCGGAGGAACAGCTGTATTCCGAGGGCAAGCCCGTGTCGAGGACCCACAGCTTGGTCGAAAAGAGCCCCGTAAGAGACGATTGTTTATGCTTTTTTTTATTTTGAGGTGCTTGGTTGTGGGATTTCGATACTTCCTTTTCAGGTGCTGTGGGAAAAATTACGTGAACGATTAGCTCCGCAGAAAGACTTTTTATATGTGGACTTCAATTAATGGACAGATTATACAGTTATTCGATTGCGAATAGTTTTGAACTGTATATGGGTGATTGTCAAAAAGTTGGCAATGAACGCGAAAATTGAGGTTAGCTTTTCCGTTCCGAAGTTTTCTCGAAAAAGAAATAATGTTAGATACTTTTTAAGGTCTCAAAATATTCCTTATTTTAATACCAATTGGGGCCAATTTTTAGTTTTTCAATTAACAAACTACAATTTGAATAAATAGCAAAAACGTGATTAGACAAGGACAGTAGATACGTACTCCTCTTAAAGATAAATTAAATTTTCTATAAATAATAATATATTTATAATACAAATTGTCATATTCACGGTATGATTCAAAAATTATTTAGCAATTTTTAGTTTGAAAATTTGCTAATGTATAAAGAAATATGAAATAAATTCGACACTGTAAATAAAAATTTAGGAATATATATCATACAATACAATTATAATTACATTTTAGAAGTTATTAAATAAATAACTATATTTGTCATAGTCTATATTTCAAACATTCTTACTTCAAAATGTTAATTTTTTTTTCGGGTATCTGTTAGTATTTCAGTATACACAAATATATACATTGATATATAGATAATACGACATATTTAATATATAATAATAGGACAAATTTAATGTATATTCATGATCTCGAAATTATTCATTACATAATATAGCAGTATTTGGTGATCAAACAATTCTTCGTAAAATCATTGACTTCAAGTAGTAGTATCCGAGATCGTCCAGACACGGAGTCATGAATGCATATAATCAAAAAAATTATTGGAGGATGCCCATAATGGCCCCCTCGAGGGACGGTTTGAGACCAACACAATCGTTTAAGAAGGTTCAGGGGTTATACAAAAAATCAGAGAACGTAATGAAACTCACACATATCATTGTTTAGAGAATCAAGAAGTTCCCTGAATTATTTCAAAATTTGTTACCGATGTTATATTTAAGATATTCGACTTAGAAGTTTGCTCGTTTTACATATGCTCTTATGGAACTCGGCTATTAAAATAGATTGCCGTAGGATGCGATATGTGTGAAAAATAGAGAATGAAATAAAAAACTATGTCCCTTATCATCTAACTCATTACGAAACTGTGTGCAAAATTTGAACGCCTGTTACCGAATTTAATTCTGAGTTTGAATGAAAATGTAAACAAAAACTCAAGTTTGTAGTCTGTGTGCGAGGTGGTGCGCAGAAAGCGGAGCGGTGCGCGGGGAAAGAGGGGAGACCCTCCTTCCTCACCGCACCCACTGATACCTGCGAACCTCCTTGAAGCTTATTTAGAAATGAATTTTATAAAAAGAATTAATATCCTTAGCTGCTGGGAAAGCTGAATAAAATTATATCTATGGATTTGTTCCATTTAAAGCGATGTAAACGGTCTAATCATACTCGGGAATTTCTACTTACTTTACGAATTTTCATCGAATTTTCCTCAACTTTTCTCACACTTAAGGGGGTTAATTTTTGTTTAAATTCATATTTTGGCGAGCTCAAAACAATAGTATTAGTTTTATACGTTCCGATTTAACGGCTAAAATATTATAGATCTGTGGGCATCCTCCTTTTAATTTATTACAATACAATGACTAACCAAAAGTGATTTTTCCACAGGTATAATATTCCAAAGGT
The DNA here is from genome assembly GCA_949152435.1 of Gastracanthus pulcherrimus. Classification (NCBI taxonomy): domain Eukaryota; kingdom Metazoa; phylum Arthropoda; class Insecta; order Hymenoptera; family Pteromalidae; genus Gastracanthus; species Gastracanthus pulcherrimus. The sequence continues at coordinate 201,935,621 of OX424572.1, forward strand.
ATAATCATCTACTATTTCAGAATTCAAAGTCTGTTTCTCAATTGTTTCTTGATAAAGAAAGTTTTGTAATGGAAAAAAAATGTTTTGTTAATTATGGGTGTGTGCAGTGTGGGTGAGAGGGTGTATGTGTGTGGGTGAGAGTGTACGTGTACGTATGCATGTACGTGTGAACGTATGTGAATCAGCATAACTCGGATAACAGCCTACCAAATTTAATGTTGATATGCGCAGTAAAGCGATTTATGATAGTTTCATGCTTTATTGTTTAGCGATTCTTCGATTTGCGGATTTAAATAGAGTTCTTAATCTACTTACATAGGCATGCAATTTTTCTTCTGCTATCTGATTAGGGGAAGTGCATTCTGAACTGCTCTCTCTCGAAATGTATTTCGAAAGCGAGCAAACCCACTTCTCCTCCTCCCGTGTGTCGGGCTCAACCGCCCGCACGCAGTTAAGCATGCGTCGAACATACTGACTAAAACTCGTAAACATCAATTGGGACTTAGCACGAAAAGAAAGATAAAAAACCATTAGGTTCGCCAGGTAGGGAGCAAAAACATAATGGACACGTATTTTTTCCATTTTTAATCAATTATAAAATAATGCAGATACAGGAAGTTGAAGCGTGCGTGGAGTATATAATTCATCCGAAAAACTAAAAAAATTATTATTGTAAAAGAAACAAGAAATAAGCACTGGAACATTAAATTTTACCGTGAATAACTCCAGATATCGAAGACCGCACACGCACAAACACACAACACACACACACACACACACACACAAACGCACGCACGCATCCATAGGGACATTTTACAAAAATAGTGTATTTTGATTCCGTATGTCTCAAAACATGTTTGTAACATGTTTTTAGTAAAATTTATTTTTTACTACCACAAAGCTTTCTGTTTGACGAAGCAATACGCGTCTATTATTTCTTTGTTGTTCTTTTTGCGGTTTAGGTGTTACTATACTGTACTATAATTATTTTAGAGCAAGTGTGTTTAAACGATCTAGAAAATTGCTAATTTTAGTGCATACATTTTTGGATTTGCTATCGTCATTTTGCAACTTTATCTATATTATTACTTAAAACATTTCGGCTTATACTTTGCCTTTATCCAAGTACGTCCTGTGTATGCCCATCTTGTGACGATATATCGGAAGTCTATTGTAGGTTATATCTTGGTAGCTTATTCGTACATTTATCCCTTAGCTTAGAAATGCCTTATTGCATAATTACGTTATTAAATAAGCATTAGCCATTCAAGTTAATATATATATTAGAACAAGTAATTTAATTTTAGAACAATTAATTAAATTTGAGGAAGCTAAGAATGGACAGTTGAAATTTCTCTTTACTGGAATAAAGTTTGGTCGCTCAAAATCGATACAAAAATTATTTTTTTATCACTTTTTATCGATTTTGAGCTGCCATGTCGAATTCCAGTAGAGAGAAACTGAGAATTTGTCGTTGGAAGAAAGAATTTTAGTAATAAATATTCATACATTATAAATATTTGGAAAAGTTCTTTTGTCTTATTTTATTAATTTAACTTTTAGTCAAAGAATTTATTGGCACCTAAATAGTATCTGAAAAGTAACGGTTTAATCAGTCAAATTTATTTACACTATCTTTGCAAAATGAACTAAAATCATCCTTGATTTGCAAATTCTTCAAGCACCTCTTTTAAAATTCTAACCTTTTACAAATTGGGCTCCGCAGAAGCATTAATGCCTCGAAGCATGCCATTCAAATCACCCTCACGAAAATTCGATCATAAATCGATCATCCCTTCCAAGAAGAAAAAAACGCAAATCTCCTTAGGGTGAAGTTTGTTCGAGCAGCAGCAGTATAGCCGGTAGTATTTCGTAGAAAGAGAGAGAACTCGATTGAAATTCTCGTTGCGTAGGGATTCTCTGCATTACAGGCTGTATACACGGCAACTCGATATGTCTAGTCGGCCAAATTCAGACTCTACTCGAGCAGATGGATATATCCGCCCCCTCTCGGTCTCGTTCCTCGTACTCGCGAGTTTCGTCTTTTCCGCTTTGAGGAGTGCGAACCACGTTGTATGCCTCCGTTCAATAACTTTTCCATCGTTTACAGGAGCTATTCCTTTGTTTTCCCCATGGTGCAGGCTATTTCTCAAAGTTACGCCCAGAGGTAAAATTTTATAAATCTAATACGAACTTTCTTCATCTTTTGCGCACGCGTATAACTATTATTGCTTTCTCAACCAGGGAATTGCTCTCGTGTAGGTGCAAGTGTTTGTGTTTGCATTGGAGGGTACTTGGGAAAGTATATATTGGAACTCGATGAATCTCGATATTATCTGGGTCATCGAACTGAAAGTATATAATGTTTTTAATTGCACTTTTTCCTGGATTATCCGAAAATCAACTGCTTTTCAACATTCACGTTGTGATGTAGTGATCTTGCATAGCAAATCAACAGTTTATTCACTGAAGTTTGGTTAAAAATATCATTCAATTAGAAAATCGAATTTCATGATTAAAAATTAATTCACCAAAGTCAATTACTTTTTTAAAGGGAGTGTATGTGTGCACGCGCATGCGAAAGCTCGCGAACAAGTTTTTGAACTCGATGAATCTTGATCTTTTCTAGGTCACTGAGCCAAATGCATATGTAGTGTTCTTTAATGGCAATTTCAACAGTCATGCATGCATTGCTTAACTACGTATGAAACAATAGCTGAACAATGTACCGACATCTATATATGTTAATATTTAGTAGTGTGCAAAATTATTAAAGCATGAACGCCGTACTTGCGTATCAAAGTCAAACTCTGCTAAGCTGCATATAGTGTGAGCAGCAGTCACCTGTCAAACATGCTCCCGCCATCTACAAGGTAGATTATATCTGTCTGAACCCAAGCAACGTTCTTACCTATAAAGTATAAATATATGTTAGTCATATTTTTTTTACTTTCTCAATATAATACCAAACTTTGTTCTCTATCAATTATTTCATTCAATGTATAGTTTTTAAGTTTTTTTGACATATTAAACTTTAATAATACAGAACGGATAAACATAACATAGAACAGATAACCTAACGGTGATTTCTTCTATTCCCCTTAGATATTGGATGTTGGACCTTATTTTGAGATACCATTCTAGATAATATACCGTAATTTAAACATTTTTAGAGGTTTTAAAATAAACGTAATTGCAAGTGCTCTGATATCATAAGAGTTTATTGATCAGTCATTATCAATAATTTTGTTTACTATAGATATATTTTCTTTTTAATAATAACCAAATTGTAAATAAATTGTTTTTATAATTACTTTTTATTTATTTAAGTATTTTAACAAGTTACATACGAAATAATTATTTAATAATTATTATTCTCTTCTACACAGTTTAGTTCAAAGTGACAAAATTAGAATTGGTTAGGGGCTCTACGTCACAAATTAAATGGTTTTATAATTTCGTGTAGTTGTTCACGTGTTATTTACACGGCTGCTGCTCTCGAATGTCAGTATAGAATTTTAGGTTTGGTGAGACAAATTGCGAGCTTAATTACTAAGTAATAAAATTTTAATCTAATTTGAAAGCTCCGTAAATAATACGAAGCACTTACTTTTACTAAAATATACATGGATTTTGTGACTGTCAGTAACACTAAAGTGAGTATTCATCTAGCAGAACATGCATGACAAAGATATATCATTAGATGGGAAGGTTATTATTTATAAGTTATTAAATATTTATAATATAAGTATTATTAATTAATTTATTTATTTTACAGACCTTTTACATTTTCGTTTCACGCATATTTTAAACTTTTGCATATTTTTAGGGCTGCCGCCCTCTCAACTTATCGTGGTCATACTCGATCTCCGTCAGCAACTTGTCCGGAATGACAAGTTGCAAGTTCGTCAACGAAACTTCCCCACTTTGCGTTCATGCCTCTTAGTCACTTATAAATTCGAAATAAAATTCCTTCTTAATTTTTACACATGTATGGAATAACCAAATATAATTGTTAAAAGTCAGAAACTTACACATGTGCTATCTTTTAAAACAGATCAATAAATTAGGTCTCAAATGTCAGTCCCGTAACATGTCCAAAACTCAAATTTCGATATAAAGCGGCACTTTATGCAGAAGTGAGGTAGGTAAAAAAAATTTCTCCATGTACATAGTAAACTATATAGTTAATAATATACATTTGTATGGGTTTTAAACTCAAAATTCGCTAATTATCATTAAAGCAAGGTGCATTCTTTGTATCCAGCAGTTTGTGATAAAATATTGATGACAACAGTATCTACACCAAAAAGCGCAGTAGTTTACTGTTATAGATCATCCTCACGGTGGATTCGTAAACTATATGTTATGACTCATCAAACATATTTGGAAAAAGATCTGGGAATTCAAAATCTCGCGAGTATAAACAGTTTTCTCACTTCCGATTTCAGTATAAAGCAGTAGAGGTCAGTTCCATAACACTACTAAATTACTATCTATATACTGTTTATTAGATGCTTTGCTACAAGTAAAAAGTGTTTTTAGTTACATAATAATAAAGCACATAAAACTTATTTGTAAAAAAGTTCGTATGTTAAGTCTAGGAGTTATGAGAGCAGCTTAAAAGTAAAATGTCAGTTCCGTGACACCCTGTGAAAAGTATTATCAAAATAAAGGGCATTTTCAATCATTGTCATAAAAAACTAATACACCACGCGATTCTATGGCTAGAAATACATAAAAAGTCTTACGAAATTAACTCTTGTAAATTCAGAGGAATAAATGCAGGCTGGGGGTAAAAATCGACAATTTTCACTAATCCGCCGTTTTCATGCTTGTTTTGGGCAATTTACGGCGGAATCACCCATATTTACCACCCAAATTTCAAGTCGCTTGGTTTAAGGGTTTTGACTGGTCGTTGATGAATTAGTAAGTCAATCAGTCAGTTAGTCAATCGGTTAGTCAGTCAGTCAATCAGTATATGTACTTTCGAATATATAGAAGATAGAGGTGGAATTTTGGACAATTAACCTACTTAGGTGCTGATTAGGGAAATACTGTGATATTGCTTCTTGGAAGTTAGCATTAGTAAGCTTTCTAGATAAGTAAGTCGATATCTGATCGGGTCTTGAAGATTTTTAATGAATCCGTAAAATCCCATTTTGCCATTTTTGACCAATTTAGGTTTCGAAATTTGAAAAATGTATCCACTTAGCGGTCGATTAGTCTATATATATATATATATATATATACCAATTTATATATATATATATATATATATATATATATATATATATATATATATATACCAATTTGAATATGAAAGTAATAAAAAAGTATTCCAAGAGAAACATCTCTTGGCATACTTTTTTTATTATTTTCATATTCAAACTCTCATTTATTTTTAAACATTATTCAATAAATTGACCAATTTCGTGCATAACTGTAGACATAGTTTTCACGATTAAATAATTTAGTATATAAAATCTTCTTACGTAAATCACAGTACAAATATTTCCTTTACAAAGACACCCTATAATGACACTGATCTAACTCCAATATCGTCAATACGTCTATATAAATAAAATTATAATTTTAAATCTCACAATGAAAATGAAACACAAACAAAAAAGTACTACCTCTATTTGACAATATACACGTCCAAATCACTCGACGTACCATTTTACAAGCGCATTTACGTATAACTCTATCCACTTATAGGCGCTTCACTTCAATATCCGGCATTACCCCGTATACCCATGAATTTACACGTCCTCACATGGACGAACTCGTGAGAATTTTCATATTTCCCGCTGCGAATAATCCCGTGATGGCGTCGCGCGCCAGGTCGCGCGCAGATCGAATTACGCGACTATTGTATATACACGTATACACACGCGCAACGGTTAATTAAATATCGACCCCACAGTGGTTGCTGCTGTCGGTGTCCCTCCCCCTCCCTCTTCCCCGCTATACCACCCCGGATATGTGAACCCTTTTGCCGTTACATCGCATCGATGTAGGTACGGTGAAAGCGGCTTGCGGTTTGCGGCAATCTATCACGGAGAAAAGAAATTGTTAACCATTACTATACTGTTTAGTCAATTTAGTATACAGTGATACCTCACCTATTTTAACTTCATTTATTTTGACACTTACATCTATTTTAACTTTTTCACTCACCTATTTTAACTCCCCAGAAGCCTTTTTTCCAAGAATTTCATTTATTCATTTTTGCATATCTTACTATACACATTTACGCTTGTGCGTCTTTCGCTTGTACGTCTTTTCGCACATAAACTGAATATAATACAAAAGTAACTAAAAACTGATCAAATTAAAATATATGAGAGATTTTGACCCGGAGCTATTAAAATATGTGTGGTATTACTGTAATAAAAAAAGAGACTGCTCATAAATAAATTTTGATAAAGACGGTAATGCGCCAGTAATGCATATAAAGTGGATTGACAAGGAGTTCCCTTTGGAGTTCATAGATGCTATAAATATTGTTTTATTGATAAACATATTTATTTTATACATAAAAGATGATATTTATTGCATTCAAAATGCATTTGAAGATGATTGCTGCTCTCTGGTCAATAATTTCCTCAAAGCGCTGACTAGAATTGATGCATTCACTTATAATATTGCTTGAAGACTTGCTGTAGCATTAAAAAAAATTAATACATATATCCAGGGAGGAATCTTGGTCGAAGAGAGAACACTGCAAAATTTAGAAACAAAATAAATATTTAGCTTTATTCACTTATATTAAATCACATACACTTGGCTAGGGGCGCAACAACTTCGAACCGGCAGTGGGTGCCAAAAGAGAAAGAAGGGGGGTTGTTCACTGAAAAATTTGGTGAGTGGGGGGGGGGGGGTGATCAATAAATTATATTGCTTCCTCATAGAGGAAGCTTTGTTATGGTAAAAAGAAGTTATGCTAAAAGCATGTTAGAAACATGTTTTGAGATACTAAGAATCAAAATACACTATTTTAAGAACGTGTGTGTGTGTATATGCGTGTGTGAGAGTACGTATGTGTTTCTATGTGTATGTATCGATGTGGATCAACATTACTCTGAATATACAGGGTGAAAATTAATGTTTCGGGGCTCTTTTTTTTTTGTTTTTCAGTGCGTTTTTTTAGCGGGTTTTCGATTTTTGATTTTTAGTTTTTCGGTTTTTTTGATACCTTAGAAATAATATCATCGATTGAGTGATAATGCATTTGAAAGAGTATAAAATTACCTATATTTTCCAACCCGAAATTGTGAATAAACTATTTCCCTTGTTATGTTTTTCACGAAATCCTCATTTTTTCATATGGTTATAAGGTAAAGTGACCAGTAATTGGACAAAATTGTGACCAGTACTTGGACAGTGACAAAAATTGTAATTACTGATAAAGATGATAAAAAGATGTATTTATTGGCATTCATTCGGATAGTTTATGATGTGCAGTATATAATTTAACCAAAATTATGTTAATTTACGTCTTAAATGTGTTATAAATGTAAATATAACATTTTGAGGTTATGTCGAGAACTTTAATATATCGAATGTATTGTTCAAGTTTACGTCCAGTGCTTTTTCGGAACCCAGTAGTTGGACATATTTAATTCATATGTCCAACTACTGGGTCCTAACTATGTCCAAGTACTGGGACCAGCCTGACATATGATGTCCAACTACTGCGACATATAGTTGAATTTTTAAACTTACTTTTCTAGTATTCAAAAGTATGTAAGCGTGTTTTTTCTTGTACTAATAACAGTAAAATATGCCGAATAACTATTAGATTAAAGATTTGGGAAAAATATTCAGTTTTGGCTCTACAAATACTGATTCGGTATTTTCGTTTCAAAAAGTGTCCAAGTACTACTACCTACCTTACCTTATGTGTGAAATATAAGAAGGAATATTTCGAAAAAAATTCATATGATTAGGAATATGGAGAAGAATATTTTGTAAAATTTTGAGGCTGTGTCTGTTTCTTTCGAACGGAGAAAAATCTTTTTGTAAAAAAGATCGATTTTTATTCAGCTGCGAATACTGGAGTAAATCGGCAACATTTGATCTGAAACTTTCCACAACTGTAGCTTTTTACTATTTCTTGAACGAGTTCATTGTCCAAATCACAACGACCTGTATATTTCGAGATATTTAAGGTTATGTATTTAAATTTATTTTTATCGCTTATATCTCGAGAATGACTTAGTCATTTCTTACCATACAGGGTTCATTTTCATTGTTTTTTAATTAAGATTTGAAATTACAAAGAAATTTAAAGATTCATCGACTAGTTGTTTTATTACAATCTTTGAATTTTTGGATTTTTGAGTTTTGGTTTTTTGAGTATTTTGGTATGATAGAAATATTATTATCAATTTAGTGTAAATGCATTAAAAAGCATATAATTAAAGAGCATAAAATTATCTATCTTTAACAACCGCATATTTTGGATAGGCTCTTTCCTTCTTTTATTATACACAAAGAAAGTCATATTTAGTTTAAACGGTTATATCTCGGAAATCTATAATGGTAAATCATTCACAATATTTTAGATGATTAGGAATTCAGCGAATCAACGTACTAACCTATCCGTGACATACTGGACTGCTTAAGGCACGGCTAGGAGTGACAGCGGATTTAGGCAAGCAGTGCTGTAAAATAGTATACGATATTCGTGTCAAAAGTCGTCCTTCCTTGTACGGCGATTAACCGTATATGTAGGATATAATGCACGCCGTTTTGTAAAGGACTACTTAGGTCACACATATCGCAATGTACTATTATTAATTTAATAAATTTTTCTGCGAATAATGTATAGTTGATAAAAATCGATTAAAAAAGATTTCATTCGCTAAATTTTATCCTCAGAATTTCAAATCTATATGCACTATTTACAATTTTTTTGAAACTCTCTAAACTCAAAGCAATAAAGAAAATCTCTGCACCGGTGAGTAAACCGTGTGTACGCCCTAATAAAGACGTACTCCGGCAAAAGTTCGCTCGTAATATCAGCGCACTGCAGTCCAAAAGGACCGGAAGTCACGATGAGGGCCCTCTCTTGCCTTCCATTTCCCCCTGCAAAGAGAATTTTTTCTCTCACTTTTTCTCTCCGCAGACCGGATTTCGCGCGTGCATGCGTTTCGAAAACGCTTAATGAGCTCGCTCTTGATGAACGAGAGAGATATGCAAACGGCTTCGGCACGACGATTAAAAGCACTCTCACTAAAAAAGAAGAAAAAAGTACTGGAATTCTTTTGTATCCGTGTACCTTGCCTTGAATTCCGCACACACGGATCTTTTAGTTTTTGCTCGTGAGGGTATTTGAATGTAGAGGATTTAAAGTGCGCGAGAATTTGAGATGATTGTGTACAGCGGGTGTACGTTTATTTTGAAAGATGTCGAAAAAGTTTGTAAAGAGCGATAGCTTTTATGTACGGATGTTTATTAAAAAAATGTAGGATATGCGTAAAGAGGTAGCCGTAACAGTGTCTATATAATATTTGTAAATATTATAAAAATCTGTTGTATGAACAGTTAAAGGAGTTTTTTTGTAGTTAATTTTGTACAGTGATTATTTTAAATTATTTTATGCCCATCTGAACGAAAATGGCCACTTTTTTTCCTGAAAAGTGAGACCAGAATTACACTTTTAGCCTGCAAAAATGATTAGCGGGAAAAAAGTAGCTTTTTTCCCACAAATCACTCTTTTCCCGCACATGCGCGAGAAAAGTAATTTTTTTCCCGCAAATAGGGGGAAAACGTGACTTCACTAGAAACTAGTCCAAATTCCTTTATTTCATCAAGCTCTACCAATAACCCTGATTTTCGATTGTCTTTTAACAATCGATTAGTCCCGCTTACCAAGTCAAAAAGTAGACACAGTTGAGATGGGCATAAAGTACTATATGTAACTCGTGAAAGAAGTATTTATTTATAGTATATTATGACACTGTTATGGGAGATGGTTTTCTACCTTGCTCGAGGGTTTTCGCACGAGCGAAGCGAGTGAGAAAATCGAGCAAGGTAGAAAAACACCTCCCACAACAGTCTCATACGATATTTTATAGCACAACAACCTCAAAATCGACAATAAAGTTGGCATTTTGAGGTGAGTGTGCTATAAAATTAATAGAAACTTTTTATACGTATTAATATACACTAGAAATACAAAAAATTTATATGAATTTTCAATTTATGTATGGGTAATTACAGACGACTTATAAAGAATGCTGCGCAGGGAAACTAATACTTTGGTGTGGTTTAAATTCAATAGAATAGATGACTTTGCGAGAAACGTAAAATATGTTGAAATCCCTCAATATTATGTATTTAAACAAAAAACTAAATCGTAAATAAAACGAACATGTGCCCAATAATACGACGGCATTAGATGTTTAAATTCTGTTTCGCCGAGGATAATGAAAGATTTTTTTGAAATTATTATTAAACCTAGTAAAAGGTACTACTTCTTTTAAAGATTTACGAACTGATAATAGATTAACATATCAACCTTATAAAGAAGCAACACTTGCTATGGGTTTAATCAAAGATGATTCTCATATGTATATTATTTTTGAAGAAGCTTTTCATATAATGTTACCATTTCATGTACGTAAATGTTTCGCTTGGTTTATTTTAGCAGAAAATATTTAAGGTAATATGATTTGGGATAGATTTAAACAATTTTGTACAGATGATTTTAATGAAAACACAGATAATAATGCTCTATCTCACATCCAAACTATATTAGAAACTAAAAAAAAATCCTGTAAAGATTTTAGTTTACCATAACCAAACAGTATTCTTGTAGTGAAGGATGTACATACTGCAGAAAATATATCGTATAGCACTAGTACTTTTAAAACTATGTTTGATCAATTAAATGAAGATTATTTATTTTTGAACAAATAGTTAATAGTCAAGATGATATTTATTTTATTGATGGTCCTGGAGGCTTAGGAAAGACTTTCCTATATAAAACATTAATACACTATTTCATATCGATAACCGAAAAAGTTTTATCAATGGCAAGAGGAAGAAAGAGGCTGAAATGAGTACTTTAGGAAGTTTTATATTGCCGAGTAGGAATCTTGGAAGCTTGTATTATAATTCTCTTGCTATCAATTTGAATTCGGATGATACTTTTAGAGTTATACCCGTGTATTAATTGTTTATTTCTTGAGGTTCTATGTCTGAAGACAGAATTTTTTAATGTTTAGAAAACTTGATAATCCTTTGGTATTATTTCAAGATGTTTTAAAGTTTAAAGATCGACATATTATGAAAAAGTTACATAATTTATTTTTTTGTAAAATACATATGATTATAAAAGTAAGTCATTATAAATCTAGAAACTTCCAATTTATTTAAATAATTCTTGTAAATAAAGAGCAATTGAAGCAAATTGTGTTTCTCTGCCTCGTCTGAATAGATCAAATTGGTAGTAGCAGTACTCACCTTACATTCTGCCACAGAATTTTAAAATAATAAAAAATTCCAACCTCGCCCGCTAGATGTTGTGATGGCGCTGCCTTTACGCTGCCGTTCTAGCCTCTACTGCTACCAACCGTTATTACGCTTTCCTATGCGTTCCGTGCCACGCACGTTTTTTTTTCACTCGCTTGCACAAAAAGCTATAGAACAGTGAGAATACACAAACATTCAGCATGAGTCCGAATTCAAGTGAACGATGGATCCGGGCGAAGAAACGAGGACACTGGAGTTCCAAGGAAAACAAGCGCTCATCGAGACAGGTTGAAAAGCAGCAACCGATGCTGAAACATCGTCACCGTTCAAGACGCACATCGACAAGATCAATCTCTCGTCACACAGATTAAGATGGCCGCACCAAATCCAGAAAGCAACGCCAACGCGATTACTCGCGCAGCAAAAGTCCTGACCGGAAAAAGAGCCGCTTAGAATGTCATGATCGAGGGGAAGATCTGGAGAGTGTCAGGCATAGATGCGATAAACGCAAAATGAAGTCCCCACGTTTGCCTAAAAATCATGGCGGCCACCGAGACAGCGTAGAGCGTTACCCGAGAGGTACGTCGCGCAGAAATCCCTCGCACAAAAGCGATAGAAAGCGTGACCTGCGGGGCGCGTCATATCGTAGACGAGGCAAATACACGGATAGCTCAACTGAGAGCAGTTACAGCGATGAGAGTCGCTCGAGAAGCCCGCCTCGGAATCGTTCACGTAGTTCGAGCACAGAAAAAACCGAAGAGCGCAGCTCGAAAAGCCCGTCACGCCATAGCTCATGTCACGCCTCAGCAGCAGAAGCTCATCGAGCAGCTCGACTCACACAGACAGAACCCGGGACCATACTTCGCAGAAGTTCGCCACCCTCCAAGGAGGATGCAGCTCAAAAAGGTAATTCGACAATCGCAGAAGCCTCAAATCAAAGCAAAAGAGAAAGTGATTTTCTAAGTTTGCTGGGAGAGTCACACCAGGAAAAAGAATCAGGGCTTCCCATAAATACGAAGGTAGCCGAGCTATGGTCTCAGATATGTAAGCAAGGGCTAATCAAAGAAAATCCGCAATAGGAAAAACTTCGCAGCGTAAGGATCGGTATCAGGTGGTCACGTAGAGCCAATTCGGCGCAGCTGTTAGTGCTATAAGAAACAGATCTGCACTATGAAATTTCCCTAACGAGAAAAACGTTCATCTCGCCAGGTCTCAGGCAACTGGTGATGAATGTCGCAGATGACACTAAGATTGACACACTGTTATATGGCCAAGATTTCTCTGAAAAGCTGAAAGCGGCCAAAGAAATAGAGAAAGTCAGCAAGGATGTTGCAAAACCTGAAAGACCTGGAAGAAAAAGCGACTATTCAAGTTCTAAGAATTATTACAGGCCTCCTCTCAGACCGAAAACTGATTTAAACTTCAAGGCCCCACTCAGGAAAAATACAATAGGCTCACGACAACTGAGGGGGCAGAAACCGAGGTACAGTCGGGGCTACCTGAGAGGCACCAGGAGGAAGTAGAGGTGAGTAAGATAGCTGGCAGGATTCAGTTTTTCGCGAACTCTTGGAAGAAAATCACTAATGATTCATCAATCCTCCAAAAAGGTGTATTTTTTCCACATACCCTAATCTTTTATTTATTTTCGAAATTTAAAAAACTTTAAAATATAATGAAGGTTGGTGGCAGTAGAAGCTAGAACGGCAGCGTGGAGGCAGCGCCATCACGACATCTAGCGGGCAATATTGGAATTTTTTATTATTTTAAAATATTGTGGCAGAATGTACGGTGAGTAGCACTACTACCAATTTGATCTATTCGGACAAGGCAGCTCGCACAATTATGATCGAGGTTCACTTAACGTAAGTTCACTCGATCGTTTAATTAATTCTCAACTGTTAAGCTTTTGGATACAAAATTAAAATAAAAGTATAAAAATCCTATTTTATAGAAATACTATAATACATTACTTTCTAGAAAATGTAAACAACAGAAATAACATATACATTTACAAATTATTTTTTTATACAAAATGTAATAATATAAATTGGAGTTGAGGAGAATAAATATATAAACTCATTGAATTGGACTGAAATAAAATATATTAAATAATTAAAATAAAATAATTTACTGCTCTTTTTATATTAGTATAACGGTTTATCATGGAACATTGTAATGGACATTTTAGCACACACTCAAACTATGCATACTTATTCACACTCTTCACTCTTCATATGCAAAATCTTGAATGGTGTTGTCTTCAATCGATGATGGGGCAGGCCTGCGTTAAACAAAAGAAAATATTTTCTTTTTTGAGTCTATTAAAAGCAATCATTCTGAAAACTTTTATGCTATAAATACTTATTAATATCATTCATTTTACCGTTGTAAAGCCTCAAAATATTGATCCTTCACGTAACAATAAATTACTATTTTCAATACCATATTTAAAGGAACTTTGCGCCTCACATGATTCTAGGTTACTTGATGAACGAAAATTTTCTTTTCGACGGTTATTCAATTCCTTTTGACGTGTATTAGAAATTAAGAAAAATAATATTTCGTTAATATTTTTTTCGGATACCCAACTGATTTTTAAAAATTTTTTTATTAATTTTGTTTTAAATTGATTAGATCCCGAAAAAAATAATAAGAAAAATTTTAACTAAAAAGTGCTTTACTTCATTCGAAGTATATGTTAGAAGGAGTCGAATAATCGTCGAAAAAAAATTTTATTTCATCATGTCACCTAGAATTGTTTGGGGCGCAAAATTCCTTTAATAAATGTGGTATTGAAAATAATGATTTATTGTGATATGTCACCTTAATTGATTAAAGTTGATCGTAGTATTTACAATACTACCTACTAGATGCAGTATTTTACGAAATTCGATGATGAGAAAGAGGTTATCGCCATTATCTATATATGGCCGTAAAAGAGTGAATAGGGAACGTTCCTTAATAATAATCCGCGAGACCATTATTAGCTTTTTCCATTATTATCCGAGAGGCGCTAAATTTGTATGCCCCTCTTTCTTTCTTTCTTTCCCTCTCTCATTTTATTTTCTCCATATAATTGTATAATGAACGTTACAAAGACATTCTTCATTCCTACTCAATTTAATTTTGAGAAAATGTATCTCTGGAACGTTCTTACCGCAATCGTAAACAACAACGTTTCAGAGAGATATTTCCTCAAGATTGAAACTTGAACGGAAAAATCGAGCTCCGAATTTGTCGGAACAAAGAGGCAATTAGCATTAACTTAAAAATAAAAGACTGTTTATTACAAAAATCAAATCGAAAATAAATTATTTATATTATTATCTTCTTATTAAAGTATCTTATAATATTTTTCCGTGGGTATCTTAAATATTACCGTTTTCGTACAATACAATAATTTCTAGTATAATAATTATTATATGACAGTTATTATTCAATTTACATGAGACGTACTTTTTATATTTTAACGTACGTAATTGAATATTTTTAAGTAAAATCAAATATGAAAAATGTAAGCAATAGGATTAAAGCATTCGAGCTACTGCAATTTCAAGCACCGTAAACGAAGTTTCATTACGGAATGCCCATTTCGCGCTTTTCCAGCCACGGCATTCGTCAAAGTTACCGCCCCCTCCCCAACCGCATTAATGAGATACATCTCATTGCTCGCTGCAGGAACGCAAGCCGTCGGTCGTCTGTAAATTTGCCCCAAACATAATTTCTCTCGCTCCCCGCGAGCCGAACGAAGTTGCAGCGGCAGCAGCAGCCTGAGTCGAAATCTCGGACTTGATGCAGATTGCAATTTACGTAGTACGAGGAGTTTTAACGATAAACTACCAGGAAGATTGAAGAAGTAATTACAAAATAAGTTTATATTCCAAGAAATTTCTGAGAGTCGTTTTCAATATTTACGCTTTTTTTACAGTATCTAAATATCTCGTGAATATTGAAATGCCATTATAAAAATTAAGGGGAGTTTATCAGTGTAATACTTTGTTTTACTAAAGTTTACGGTAGGATTGTGGTGAGAAAATTCTGCAGTTTTTTTTACAATTATGATGTTTTGATGGTATTCTGCTCAATATCGTAATATGATGCTTTATTCACAACCAGTGTATGACATATTATACATTTTTAACGTTCCTGCAGCCCCTGCGTGTTAATCGGCGTCAGACTCATACCAGAACAAAATTTGTAATTTATGACTACGTTTTAAAGAATAGCTTGAAATCAGATAATCCTTGCAATATTTAATACCTTATATAATAATTTAAATATAGTCCGATCGTGTTGCTTTCACAGTTCAATTAAAATGCTTTAGAAAGTCTTGGCAATAGTGAACAGAAATAAACTTGGGAGCACCACTATCCCAAATGGCACTCCACGGCAATTTGGTACAAATGCGTGCCACCTTTGAGCGAACCACGCGCCCTTTTCGGGAGAATCGTTTTTCTCAATGTTCTCCATCTCCATACTCCTGCGTTTGAGATAATATTTCGCCCAAAACGGTCCCCGCGCGCGTCTCTGGGCAGTTTCTAACCTACCTTTTTATGGATATATTGTGTGTATGAGTGTGTGCGTGTATGTGTGCAGAACCTGTTAATCTGCGAGCACGCGTATGGCGACTTTGAGATACAACACTTTTTTCAAACGTCTATTACTCGGCGAAACATTTTTTTTTCATTTTGGATCTTTTATGTATTCTTTATAAATATTATTTAGTTCAAAGTTTTGCACTTTTTTTCTTTTATTTTCAAATTCAATGCATTGTGAAGTTATATTCAAATTCTAGCTGATCGCCATCACCTTTCTTAAAGCAAATAATCTTAAAATCTAATATGTCATGTCAGCTTTCATTCTAGACCTTGTGCAAAATGATCTCAAGCTAAATATAATTCCTGCAGAGTTGTTAAATTGTGACTTTTTATTACACTCACACAATGGAAATACCGAAAAAAAGTGCGCTATTTAAAAATTCTGCAAAAATTATATTAAGTTTAAGACCATATTCTAACTAGTTTAGAATTAAAGGAAATATGCAAAACTAAATTTTAAGATTTATTATTTTTAAAAAAATTGTGATGTTTTTCTAGAATCTTAATATCACAATATATCACAATGCATGAGATCACAAAATATCACAATAGGGTCTATTAATTTTTTTTTATATTTCTTACCTTATTTTGACCAAAAAATGTTCCTACACTTTTTTCTCAAAGGTTCCTAGTTTTCGAGTTAAAAATCAAACAATATTGGCAAAAAATCAAAATAATATATTTTTCAACCTTTAATTGACCTTGACATATAATACCTTAGTGTCTGAATTTTTTTTACATACTCTGAGTACACATACCAACTTTTTCGTAGAGGTTCAGACATTTTTATTTTTGGTCATGCTCACTTAACATGAAACCACCCACATGCATGTATTATTGATTGTTAACATGTTTATAATGTATAAGCTCTGTATAATACAATATTATTTAGAATTGCCTTTCCAATCTCGGATTTAATCTACTAACGCGAGTCGGCAGAAATGATTAAATTCACGAATATTCATTGCAATCAATCAAAGTTTCTTCTTGTACTTAGACGAATGAAAATTTCGTCGATGGATTAATTTTTTTTCGTATTTTCTCATATACGTAAGACTTTTAATGTGACTACATTTACTCATATAACGTAATAACGAACAAAATACTATTTCAATTTACCGCGGATGTACAAATAATTAGATGATTTCTAATAAAAATTATTAGAGTATAAATGTGTACAGTATTAACGGTGTCATCAAATTTCAAAGTAATTTTTTTACTTGATTAGCGTCAAACAGATATATTTGTAGAATAATAATACGACATATATTGTTACAATTGGATTTGAGATTTAAATAAGTAAACATTTAATTATAAAAGAACACGTAACACGCAACTTTATTAACGCTACATTCTGCGTCCTTGGTTTAAAAAAAATTATTGTCTTTATTATGTAAATCAATAGTTATTAATGTAAAGAATGTATTTTCAACATTACAGATTAATACTTGATGTCGCAACTGAGCTAGTGTTTACAACCGTTACAAGTTAACAGCTGAACGTCAATGCAGATAAAACAGATTTCAAATGCTTTACGGAGGTTCGAGTGGCATACTAGTCAAAACAGAAACTTATTAAAATAAGTTATTTAATAGAGAATTTTATGACAATGTATCCTGTTAACAAATAAAACATTTAAAAAACTTTGAATATTCATATTTATATCAAATGCATATTTATCTTATTTATTTCTGAAAAGTTCAAGATAGACATTGAGTTGACGCTAACCTGTAAGGTGTTTCTCTGTTTTGAGTACTTTTTTTTGCATTATTCTATAAATATTTCTCTAAAAGGCCAAGCAACCCTATTTTATTGTATACCAAAGTTTCCTAGAAATGCATGAATTTTTCATTTCAAACGCAAAAAATACGTTTTTTGTATATTAAAATGCTAAACGGTCGAACTTTAGAATTAAATATCTTTTCGAAATGTCAGGTAACCTATACTGAAAATTTGTCTGTGGACTCAAATGATCTTTATTGACAATTACAAAATAGATTTGGGTCTTAAAGTTTAAAATTACTGTTCACTCATACCCCTTAAGCGGGGCATTGCACTTAAAAATCGAAATTTTAAAAACTTATTTATCGTTATTAATGATGAAAATATATTTCCAAAATTATAGATTGATATCTTATCGGATCTATAGTCAAATTTATAGTTATGCATATATACGCAGCGCAAATATAGTCAAATTTATTGCTATACATATAATAGCTATATGCATCGCTATATACGCGGCCAAATTATTACACACAAATTATTTTGTATTTTTATAGTCAAAGATATTCTAATATTCTGCCGTTAAAAACAATATGCGTCATGTAAATTCGTTAATTACGATCCATAAATAGGCAAAAAATCGATTCATTTTTAAGGTTAACATCTCTGTAGTGTATAGACGGTACGCTCTTCATCTTTCTAAAACATTAAAGCTCGTTTGATCAGTCTCTCGATTTATCACTAGGTGTAGAAACGGCATATCACAACGAGACTGTTATTTTGCTTGCATTGCTGTTAATTGCAGGGCATAACAATACAATCTGTAATAAAAATAAAATAATTTTTATAAAATTGATCAAATAATAATTACTAATATTGAATTCTATAAAAGCTATTTTCCAATATTAAAGCTTAAATTAGTATATGAATAACACATTTTAATCTCATTCAAAATTTTGTATAAAAATACCAATATTCAATACATAAACAATATTTGTAAGAATAAGACTTTTATGTAATTTTATACAATGAAAAAAAAGACTGATTTAATTTTTTAGGTACCTTTACAATGAAAATCTGATAAAATCATACAAGAAACTACTATCTGTCTAACGTAAAAACAACGATAACCATTATAGCGTTCCCATACTTTTTAATAATTCCTAAGTGTTTCGAATAAATTGGCAACCGACCATAATTGTCCCTATTTTCCAATACTTATTAGCGCAAGATCGCCTGCTTCCCCACAACTGTAATTGCAGTAATTATTAATAAACATCGCGACCTCGATCCCGCGGTAATCTCCAATGCTAAAACTGCGCAACCTTTGCCGAAAACGAATGTCGTGCCCCACCCTCTACCGCTGCTGACGGCGATTAACAGCGTTCTTTCGGTAGTTACAGCGATTTCACGCGCTCCCCTCGTCCCGGGCTCCCGCCTGATCCGCGCAATAAGGGAAAATCTCTCCGAGGCTCTGTCGCTTCCGCGCGCGGCGGGTCACACCGCCCTCCTGGAAATGGCACGGCGCGCTAAGTAGCCGCCGGGGTTACAGCAAAATCCTTTTATTTCGAGCAATCTCGAGCGGAACTTCTAGGGGATGGGTACGAGGAGAATGAGGGGGGGGGGGGGGTGACCGCACTCATATCGAAGGATCAGATTTTCGCTTTTCTTATTTCTAGGTCGCGATGATCGTCTTTCTCGGTGTGTGGAACTATATTATATCATCTGTGTATATAGTATATGTGTGTACGTATATGTGAGTGCATGTGTAGGTGCGTGTACGGGGAGTTTGTGTTTGTGTAGGGGAGAATCGCACATTATGGGACACTTTAGGTTTTTTGTATATAAAACCTTTGTTTGTCAATCAAATTTAACGTTACAAGTCTATTTTTATAGGTTTTATTGCTACGAAACAGCATAAAAAAGCTTGATTGTAATTAAGCAATTACGGTAATTGCAATGTAACATACAAGACCGGCATAAGTGTCGCCTACTTTTGGACACCATCCTCCAGGATGGGACACTTTCATTTAATCATACTTTAATTGCCCTAAACATGTTTAACTGAAAGTTATTATAATCTTTTAATGATAAAATATATTTTTTCAGTAATTATATAAATATGAACCTCATAATATATGACGTTTTTGTCATATTGCCTGAATATTAATATAATGTACGATTTTCAGTATTATTTCAATGTAAGCCGTAATCTGACATTTTTTGGTAATTGAGTATTGAATAAAATTTGACAAAATTACAGTTTATTATACAAGTAGAGTTTAATTTTAAAAAATAAAATAACTCTCACGTACTTGCCGCAAATGTTGAATTCTTAATAGTTAAGAACTCGAACTTGAGAAAAGTCTGCACGAGTAAGATAAACATGCCGAGTACGAAAGGTTATTTGACGATTTTTTAGCATATAATGATGCTTTTCAAGCATTAAAATATAAAAAGATCCTATACGTAGACATAACCGTGGCAGGCAAAAACTTATACTAACATGTAATTGTCATATAAACATCTTAGAAATATGAAAAATTCAGTTAACCTTAAAGTCAGGCGGTCAACCATTGACAAGCGACTCAAGTCCTCAGTTCGACGATGCGATTAACTGTTAAGAAATATTCTTTGCCGCAAAGAATCCTTTCTCTCAGTGTAGAGTACAGGTACACTTACTATCACATTTGTTATTTTAAATTTGTTTTTATATAGCACGGCGTGTATTACGCTAAACGCCGTGCTACGAAGGACGACTTTTGACACGAGTATCGTACACTATTTTATAGCACTGCTTGCCTAAATCCGCTGTAACGCCTAGTCGTGCCTTAAGCAGTCCAGTATTGCACCGTGAGGTTACCGCCCGAGCGTAGCGAGGGCGATAAGGACGGTTCAATAATGGACTACTTAAGTCATGGATAGGTGTGACTTAAGTGCGGATTTAGTCCACACAGTGCTATAAACAATATTATTATATTATTCCTATACTTTCTCTCACAATGTTTTAAACAAAAGCTTAAAGTAAAAACAAGCAAATATGTAATCTTACTCCGTATTTTTAAGGGGATGTGAAAGGGAAAGGAAGATTCCTACTTACCGGATCTGTGTATTCTATTTTTTACATCAATTTTTAAAGTATTTTTATGGAAAAGACGATACGTCAGGCCTTTCTTTTATCAGTAGTCAAAAACCAAATTTTTTTCAAGCCATTCCATTAATTTTATCACTACGAAGTTTAAGTTCTAAAAGTCGAATACGGTTATTTACAACGAGAACGAAAAAGTTTGTTATGATAAAAGAATGTAATAAATTGAAAACATTTTTAATTATTGTTCATTGGTAAAGAAAGTATGAATAGTTTTCTTCATAAAAGTTTTTTAATTATTATTTGAAAAATAAAAAAATATAGTTGGTAACGTAGGAATTACCCCTTCCCTTTCACATCCCTTTAGATATTATATTAGAACATATGTACTAACAAATATATTCTATAAATAATTACTTTAGACTAAATAATGTTTGATATAACTACATTTTTAACTTGGTTCAGTTTCCAAATTTGTCTCACACTTACATGAATAATTACTTAATACAATATTTAACAAAAATGTTGTAGAATGTAAATCTCAATAATATATAAACATCTGACGTATACAGTTGTTGAGTAGTCGAAACAACTTTGAATAGCTACTAAAAATACCTTGGATGATTTTCTGAAAGTTCAATAAAAGCACGTCTAAAAAAATCTTATGGTCTTATTATTTTCCTCATATGATGCTAAGGTAGGATAAAGTAAAAATGCAAAATTTAAAGTGTCCTATTTTGGGCGACACTCTTTGTCCCAAAGTGGGCGACAGACATTAATAAAAGAAAACACCTACCAAACTATTCCCGTTTAAAATTTTTTAAGAAAAAAAAAAACATGGGGTATTTGTAGACATACAATTTACAAATATACAAGCACTAGATAGTATAGGTATATTTATTGATTATCTTGTTGTTTAACGAGTCTCCAAAATTAGTGCCATGCAACGTCTATTTTTAATTGAATATACGAAGTCGTCTAATTTGTTGTAATAACTGCCTATGCTCGAACTGCCTATGTCTGAAATTTTGTAAATAGATTTTTTTCTTAATTAAGTTCAAAAACCCAAGTCACCGACGCAGATCCTACTTCGAAAGTATTGAAACCGGAAGCGTTCCATTCTGCTGTCTCATCCTGGGCAACTATCAAAATCTGTAATAAGTATGTATGTATGCGTGTGTGTGCGTATGTATGTGTGTGCGTGTGGATGTATGCGTGCGCGCGTGCGTGTGTATCTGCTGGTGATAATATGTTGTAGTATATTTTTACAAATTTGTAAATGATTATGTGTAAACATGTTACGTATGTAAATGTGTAAGTATTCATGTGAGTGTCTTTATTTTATGTGCGAGCAGGTAGGGGAAACCGGGCAAAGTGAGCCTGAAAAAGTTTGTCGATCGACATAAAGAACATGTATGAATTGAAGATATTGCAATTAGTTTCAAACTAGATATACTTTGGACTTACGTTAATGATACCTTTAGGTTTTAACCTCTTAAATTAAAAAGAACTAGTTTTAATTATGAATATAATACAAAAATTCATTCGAGCTCACTTTGCCCTGCACTCGAGGTAAAGTGAACTTTTAGTTATTAAGTAGTAAAAATAATATATAATTCATTTTCTTTTAAACGTATATTTAAAAATAATGTTTTAAACACATTTGTACATGCTAAACACATTTATAAATCAAAATCAACGACAATTTTATAGAAATTCAAAAATACGGCTTTTATTTAATTCTGACTAATTAATTCATGAAATTAGGAAAGTCATAATGATAACATAATTAAAACTTACTTATTAACAGAAAAAATTCTTATTTTTTTTAACTCCATGCTTTAATATGTTATATCGTTCAAGACTCATTATACCTCGAGTACGTATCATTAACGGAGTAGCATGCTATTAAGGAATGGTTGGAATAAATTGCAAATCTCAGGTATCGTTTTTCCCCTTAAATGTTCTAGAATTCAATACATATCTTGGCAAAATTGAGTATGAACAATATTTATGGATATTACGATGTGTTTAAGAAAGACCAAAATTATCTCAAGTACCTCGAAAGTGTTATTATTTGTTTATTTTAAAACAAAGAACACAAATGCAAGTTTACTTTATCATATAGTTGCAGACTTTAAAAATGCATACTCTCAAATTTTTCTGGGTACTAAAGTTCAAAACAACGAGAGAAAATCAAAAAGCTCTCTTTACCCCAAGACTCGCTTTACCCCGGTCTCCGGTCCCTATATACCTACATATGCTCATAAATATATTATATTCCCTGGTAGAAAGTTAGCTATAATGGCTGGTTAGCTTATTAATTATTAGCCAGATTAATAAACTATTAATAAGTCAAATTATAGCTAATATCTGGGTAGAATCTGCTTAAGACTATGCTTTAAGCAAGAACGTATTTTGTTTGCAAATGTAACCTATTTATGTTTTGTTTTGAAAAGTTATTAGTTTTTAAAAATATACATTATTATACTTTATTGAATGTTCAATATAGTATGCCGCCAAAATAAATATTTTTATTAACAAATAACAACTTACGAGATTATAGAAATATGTATATGCAATACTAAAAGTATTTGATAACTAATAATTTCCTTTCCGAAAATTAGTCAATCATAACTTAGTCAACAAAAATTTTGTGATTGATGTCGAAAATAAAATTTTGTATTAAAACTTCATTGTAAAACTACAAAAATTTGTTTACCAAATTTCGTCATAACGTACATTATTCTGTTTTTATTTCTATTTTTAAAATAATAATAATTATATGAGTACATGCATTCTATTATTTATAACATGAATTTCTTTAATAAAGACACTTACATTTTACTCGGGGCTTTGGTACTTTTTGTGTAAATAATACTTTTTAAATGCACGCGTCGTTATGTAAACAAATAACCTAACCTTCATTACTACTAGATATTTAAGGTACATTTTCAACTTTAATTTAGTAAAATACTTAATGTAGTATGATTAAAATTGCGTATTACTTTGATTATTATAAAACTGTTATTATTTCCATTATTAATTAATACATAAATTATTTAGTTTATCAATTTTATATTAAACTAGAATATTAAGCAGAATCTAGCTAGAAATTAGCTAAAAAGCATGTCGTTTTTAACTGATTTGTAGCTAATTTCTTAACCAGAATTTTTTTTTTTTTTTTTTTTTTAACGTCGCCATGTTTGTGCTCCCATGTGGTGCTAATCGACGACGGGGGTCTGCGGTGTGTTTGTAAACAAAGCACATGTAATTTTTACAGAGGTGCTTGTATCAATCGGCAGAGACTAGGATTCGAACCCGGGTCACCGGCGTGGGAATCTGACACTCTACCGACTGAGCCGCCGCAGGCCCTTAACCAGAATTAAAGCAGATTTAGAAAATCTAGCTAATATATGGCTAGAAACCAGCTTAGATTTCTACCAGGGTTCTTGTATGTGTATTGTGAGTTTGTATATAAATAAAATATGTGTATGTCATGTTTGCATGTAGGTTTGTATGTGTGTACGCGTATTACATATTTCTGTGCGTGCGAATAAGAGATCGGAAACACTGCATTGGCCGAGTTTCTTTTTAATTTTTTTACTGATGCCGCGCACCGCTAGGCTTTTACTGGTCCTTTCTTTCTCATTTCTTTGCTGCTCATCTGATTCTTGTGTGTATCTATATACGTGTGCATACCTGTATGCATGTGAGGCTGTGAATATGTATTTGTGTATCTGTGTGTGGGTGTGAGTGGGTGCGTGCATACAAGCGTATGTGCGTGTATGTGCGTGTATGTATTTGTGTGTTTTTATATATATATATATATATATATATATATATATATATATATATATATGTATATGTTTTGTGTGTGTGTGTGTGTGTGTGTGTGTGTGTGTGTGTGTGTGTGTGTGTGTGTGTGTGTGTGTGTGTGTGTGTGTGTGTGTGTGTGTGTGTGTGTGTGTGTGTGTGTGTGTGTGTGTGTGTGTGTGTGTGTGTACAATCGCCAAGTGACTCAGTTTCACTTAATCCGCACGTCCGACTCTCGGTGCAAATCTCGAGCAGCCAGACGGGGGCATAGAGTGAACAATACGTGAAAAAGTAAGTCACTGGATATAATCGCACAATAATCTCTTAATGCTTTGCTCCGTATATCCGAGGGAACATGCAAGCTCGGGCGCCTTTGAATTTTTTAAAAGTACCGTCGACGCTCGGAGCAATCCGGTCTTGCCTGTGCATTATGGTTCTCTGCTGATGCGTGGATTTTCTTATTTCCTACCTCTCTTCTTTAGCAAGGAAGAATTTGCAAAATCGGGGTTTCTTTATCCGAAGAATTATACTTTTAAGATTATTGTGATTTGATTAATACCTGAAATTAATGCTTGCATTTTCTAATTCAAATCTTGTCATTTATGTGGAGAAAAATAAAAAATATAGAATCTACTGGTGAATGAGTTCAAATTAAAAGACACACTGTTAAAAGCAACATTAAATTTATTGCATTTTTAATGTACACGTGTACATTAAATTGAATGTACTTGTAACAAATAGGAGATTTCTGGATAAGTGCATGAAATTTAATGTACTTGTAACAAAAAGGATATTTCTGTATATATGCATGACATTTAATGTGGTTCTACATTAAATTTAATGAACGTAAATATATATTAATGTACATCTACATGAAATTTAATACAATACAACATTAAATATTTAATTTCCAAATTAAAAAAATGTAAAATTATTATAATCAATAACAGTAAACTCTACTACCCCTAAGCCCTGAAACCAACTACCCCAAGCAAAAAAAATTGCAATAACAAAAATTTAAGCAATAAAAATGTATTTATGTTCTTAAACTATTTAACTATAAATTGCAAAAAAATGACTTTTACAAATAACACCCTTTACATAAAACATAAAAACACCATTTAATAAGTCATATGCATGTCAAAACCATAATGACAAGGCATCGATTGTATTTACAAGTATTAAATCACATAATTTAAACGTATAATAATTAAAAATTAATTTATTTTGATAATAATTTTACATAGCTAATTTTATAATTCACATAAAAATTTATTAAAACAAAAAATAATTTTTGAAATTATTTGTGATGCTTAATTTTAATGTGTCCAAAATTGAAATTGCCAACACAGCGCTCTCATTTTCTAGTGTAAAATAAATTAGCGAATGTAAAAAAAATAATAATAATTAATTTCAAATCCGTACATTAAATTTCATGTGCATTCAATGAATTTTATGTGAATGTAGTGGAATCGCATTTCCAGTAGGTATATTGAAAAATTTGTATGTACATCTTACTTAAATTTAATGTACATGTACATCAAATTTAATGTAAATGTAACGTAAAATTTTTCAAGTTTAATCGAAATTAATGTACTTCGCATTTAATGTATGATGTACATTAAATTTAAGTTTGTACATTAAATTGTAGTTACATCATTGAAAAGGAATTAATGTACCTGCTTGAAATTTGCTTCCATTACATGTACATTAAATTTAATGTATCTATTTCTAGCAGTGCGGTTTTAACTTTAGCTAACACTATTTTAATATATTAAAAGTAATTCTAATTTTATTTTTCTCTGTACACATATACTTTTAATATAATAACAAAATAACACGGTACATTAAAATACCTACATTTAATTGAAAAGATATGTAATATGTCGGGTATATATTGATTTCTACATATGGAAGGAGAGGTGAACGTAGATTTACTAACCAAATCACTATCAACATCACTGAAACGATTGGTAGAGCATAAAATTGCTAAGGGAGTATTGTCCCGATAATGGCTCATCTAGCTGATAGAAAAGTTTCTTAAGTAATGATTACATGACCACACATCAAGTAGAATTAAGGTATACTTGTCATGTACAATTATAAGGCCCTTGCTGAAATTGGTAATGGCTTTGGTGATAGAATATTGAAATAAAATTTTCTGAACATATTTGTTTATAAATTCAATATTTACACTGCATTTTAAGTAAAAATTTACATACAAGGGTTTTCGGACTTGCTGACGATGTACCTGCTGTTCACATGTTTTTAAAGTCAAATCAGTGGATCCAAAATAGTGAATATATAAACTATTTATACAAATGGCAGCAACACGATACTATTATTGGCATGTAGGAGAGACAAGCGTGAAAAGTTAACCTGCATGCGCATCGACAATAAACTGAAGATAGCGTCCAAGGTCTTAGCTGGTATAACACGGCTCAAATATTCAGGCATTAACGGTTAATGAATATTCAATTCGACGTATTCCATTCCACGATCATTGATATAGTTTTAGCTATTGTTGAGTAGCGATTTACAATATGTATACTGTAAAATTTAAGATATAATTTAACGTAAAATTAAAAAGCCTTTAAAATACATTATTTTTACGATATCAGTATGGTAATACGGTATAATATTTTTTGTATTGTAGCATATTAGATCATAGACGCAGAATAACTTTTTCTTTATCAATAGAGCAGTTTTCTTATTAAATCTTAATAAAATGTAGTAAATTTAATTTCATTAAATATACGTTATTACCACATATTTTACAATCAAAAAGGATTTTATTTTCAAAACGTTTATTTCTGTAATAATGTTTAATTTTGGCTCGAATCACCTAAAAACTAATATCTTGAATTTTGAGACAGCCACAATTTTATGACTTTCTCGGGTAGTTTAATCAAAAACACAGTAGATCTTTGTTATATTACTAGGCGATATAATAAGCTACCGTAATATTCAATGAACAATATTTATTTTCATGTAATTTTTAGTGTAGACTGGATAAGTATTTTGTATTCTTTATTTTTATTGCTTATTACTAGCGAAGTTTAGCCATCTTTTCTTTTCTTCCCAATGAATATTCATTCCCATCCCGCAACGAACCATATTCGCGAAAACTGCACCTCGAAGCAGCACGAAACCTCCAAAAAATCCTCGTCTCATCAACGCGGTAGCTCTCAAACTCCCGGGGAAAAAAGTTCGAGAGCGCAAACTTCACCTTCGGAGCACCAAAGATGCACACCAGCACGTGAATTCACATCAGCGGGGGAGAACTGCGCGCAACTTTTTGCGCGTCGACGAAAGGATTTCCGGAGGTGTGCGCGCTCGGGAAAAGCGCGAAAAGTGCGCTAGGGTGAGAAAAACGAGGGCGCCCGGGCGATGGGTATAAAAGGTGGAATCTTCCTCGCGCCGCTACCGCCGCTGGAAAACTGCGAGGCGAGCGAGAAAAAATGCGAGAAAAATGGATTAAAGTATCGCCGGGGATTAAGGAGCAAGAAGGGATGCGACGCCCTCGCATTATCGCTCATTCTTGAGAGTGCAGGCTCTCTGCGTATAAGGGCGTATACGAGCGTTATCGTTGTGCAGAGGTGCTGAGGATCGCACGCGCGACCTGAATTCCCGCGCGAGACTATTTATCAGGATGGCGGGGCGAGTTCGTGGATGTGTATAAGGAAAAACCGCGGGCGTCTGGGGTGGAGAGGAGAATATGCACGTAAATAGGGGGATTTATTTCTTTTTATGGAGAGTAAAAGTAGTGATTATTAATTTTATTTATGGATAACGTGTACCTTGTTTATTGAATGGATTAAAGTTAATTTCTTAATTGTACATTGTTGCTTGTATTTAATCCTGAAGCTCCCCATTTGAGTTTTTTTTCAAGTATTTAAGGGATAGGGGGTATGATCCGTATAAATTATAAACAATCAAATCTTTTTATAATTTTTTTCTTGATTTATAGGGTATGCGGTATTTAGTACCTAAAAATGAAATTATAATAGGCACCAATAAAGAAAAATATAAAAATACAGGCCTTGAATTATTATTTAATTAGTACTACGATTTTAAAATTCGCGCGGTATAATTTTAAAATTCGGAGGGTAAACAATGTATTATCATAATAGATTAATTCTTGAATGAATGATAGAATGTCATCGCGTTTGAACTATACAGAAAGTCTTAGAGACCTTTTGGGTAGGAATTTATTACACAGTTACATTTTCTTATTACTAATGGATTATATCCGTAACAAAACAAGATATGTATCAAAGTACTATTAGTAATGTGAGTATTAAAAAAATTAATTTTTTTGTCACTACCTTTTACACAGTAAATAGGATTTCTTATTTTTGTTGCATCTTAAATTCTTTTAGTTCTTAAAACAAGTAACGAAATCGCGTATTTTACTTATTTTAAGAAATCTGTACTTAAAATAAAAATACATTTATTCATTTTAAGAAAAATAAATTACTTAAAAAAAGAAACTTTCCTAAAATAAGAAAGTAAGAAACGTAGTTACTTATATTAAGAAATAAAATTTACTTATTTCGCGCTGTCTCGTGGTCGCTACAAAATTCACAAAATTCTTGACTAAAGCACAAAAACTTCTTAAATTAAGAAATTAATTTTCTTAAAATAAGAAACTTTTCAACATGTCTTGAAATAAGAAAAAAGTGTTCTTAAATTTGTTGTATCTTATTTTAAGGATATTTTTTTCTTAAATCAAGTAATCCTCTTTACTGTGTACTATCATCAAATCGAGCATGCTAAGGAAAATGCTAAAAGGAAACCATACCTTTTTCTTAGAGAAATTTTACATAGAAAGACATTTTACGAAGGAAATTACATAACTCTGAAAGGTTAGTCTTGAATTGTTGTATATGTAAATCATTCACACTTCGTACTTATAACTATTTCTGCTTCCTCATGGAGGAAGCGTTTTGATGATTAAATAAATTTGAATACATAAGCTAAAAAAATTTGAAAATTGCTATGTGATATCATATAATAATAACAAATATTCTACGTAAGCTCTAGATTTTGAAAATTTAATACAGAGATTTTAGAAATTTCACCAGGAAGCTACTTTAAGTCTCAAAACATGTTTCTAATATGTTTTTAGCAAGACTTATTTTTTCTATCACAAAGCTTCCTATTTAAGGAAGCAATTATGCTATAGTATATTGTTTACCATGAAGGAAAAGTAGGTTGTTTTCGCCCCCGTGTGAGGTTGTGTGCAAACACACAATCTCACACAATCAATTTATGTCCAAATTCAGGAGTTTGATAAGACCATTTATTGAAAGGTTCCTATAACACCCAAAAAAACTTTTAATTTACAAAATCTTTTTTTGATATACATATAATAGTAGTATCGAATAGACTGAATGGTTTCCAATGTTAAACAGATGAAAAAGTGAATATTATTAATAGAAAGAAAATGAATACAAAACTATGTCAAAATCATGAAAAAACACCAGAGACATCAAAATACATTATTTTTAGAAAATGTCTGTGCGTGTGAGTGTGCGTGTACATGTGCATATGCGTGTGCGTGTGCGTGTGGTTGTACGTGTACGTGTGCGTGTGCGTGTGCGTGTGCGTGTGCGTGTGCGTGTGTTTTTATCTATGTGTATGTGCGTCTGAGTGTGTGTATGTGTACGGGTGCGTGTATGTGTGCATGCCTGCGTGAGTGCGTGTGTGTGTATGTGTGTGTATTTGAATTTGTATTACTCTGCTTATTTACGGTGAAAATTAATTTTTCAGGGCTCATTGTTTTTGTTTTTTTTTAAAGATAGAGGGCTAAAAAATATTATTTTTTGTTTTGCAAAGTTTTTTTTGTTTCTTTAGCGGTTTGTTGATTTTTGAGTTTTAGGTTTGCATATTTTTTGGTATGTTTTAAATAATTATATCGATTCAGTTTGAATGTATTATTTGAAAGAGCACAAAATTATCTATCTTCGCCGACATGACATTTTTTATAAGCTATCTCCCTTATTTTGTTGTACACAAAAATGTCATTTTTTGTGTAAAGGGCGATATCTCGGATACATACAATGGAATATGTTAAAAATAAATTGAGCTGAAAAAGGCATCTTGAGGTGAAAAAACTACACTTTAAGTAATTGTAATACAAGCTCATGGCTGTGAGTCCTCGATTCTTATAAAACTTAAAGGATGAAGCCCAGCAACCGTAGCTTGATTAAATAGACTCTAGATCACGAGATATAGCTATATACATTAACTTTAGCAATATATCTATATATCTGATATTTCAACGTGAAATATTACTGCATTTCTGCAGATGCTGGTATTTAACTACAGGGCCAGGGGAAGATCCTCTCAGACCTATGTCCTTGTTATTATTGCAGTCTGGTTTGTCGAGCTCTCAAGCTCATTAACGCAACAACCCAAGCATGCCAGATCTTATAGCTTTCCCCGTATAGTCTCAGATCGGGACTCCGCGTTGCAGACTAGTTTTCCCGGGAGTGTGATACCCAGTAGGGAATTACAGTAATGCTTCTGTTATGGGTAGGGTCATCAGCTCCAGACGATTCGCAGTGGTCCAGAAGGTTTGTGTTGTGTTGCGTTGTGTTCTGCGTCTAGGTGAGTTTCCTTAGGCAGAGTAGGCTCACCACATCTATATGTACGTACCCTAGTGTGAGAAATCTATTAAATCCTATTCGCCAATACAAAAATACAATATACATCCTATTCGCAAATAGGATCTTTTCATATTTGGAAAAAGGAATTAATAGGATTCAATAGATTTCTCACACTAGGGTAGTACATTAATATCTGTTGGTGTTATAGAACCCGTGAACTCATCATCGCATCGACACAAACACGCCATTATTCCCTGTTCTGGTCCAGAACATTCAGATGTATGTGTACATTTAAATATATATTTTGCAGAGGCTAACATATACAACCACACATGCATTCACATAAATACGAAATATTGGAAGTTAATGTAACTTTGTCGATCACTAAGGAATCAAACAAGTATAACAAAGGCTTATTTGGTGTTTCAATACTTTTCCCTCTCACGCACATTTATAAGACACTGAACTTTCTCCTAAAATACACGTTATCCATGCGCACACGTATTCAGATCTTAACCACTAGGAAATGCAGCGGCAAAACATTACAATTCCAAGAACGCTCCGCGGCGCCTACGACATAATTGCGCATACGTATATCTCGTACAATTTCGCAAACGTTCCTCTAACTCCCAATGTACGTACAACGCTTCATATATACACGCAGATCGGAATATCATCATAACTGCGCACGCTGTCGCATATCGGTTTATATTGAAATTTCGGGGCTACAGTGCAATTTCCTTCCAGGTGCGGCGGCCCCCGCGAGAAATCGAACCGTAACTTTCGATTCGCCCGCTCGCGTGAATTATGCCCGCGTTGTTCCGCTGCCGCGGAGGTCGAACTTCGAGCCTCGCGTTCTCTTCGGGGCGTAATACGTGGCGCGCCTGCTTAGCCGTAAATCAGTAGATAAGTTGTTGCAGGAAAACGCCGTGGATTTGGAGCGAGAATTTCGATAAGATTTTGGAAGGTGTCGCAAACAAATAATTTTTTTACAGATAGATTCCTTGTTGTTAATTTTTACTACAGTAAAGTCGACTATTGTTGAATAAACTCTATAACAGTGTATGCTAGTTTTATGTAAAACTATATTTTTGCA
Organism: Gastracanthus pulcherrimus; assembly: GCA_949152435.1. Classification (NCBI taxonomy): domain Eukaryota; kingdom Metazoa; phylum Arthropoda; class Insecta; order Hymenoptera; family Pteromalidae; genus Gastracanthus; species Gastracanthus pulcherrimus. Next base: position 201,968,042 of record OX424572.1, read on the forward strand.
AATTATTGATTCATAAATTTTATTACGTCCTGAGAACAAATTACATGCATAATCTGTACATATTCCTTAATGTTGCTAATTTCCAATCCAGTATCCGATTTGCAACATTAATTTGTTAAATCAATTTGTTTGAACCTGCAATGAAAAAAATGTTGGTCTTTCGGTCACCATTTTGGTTTTCTATTTTTAATTTTGGTAAACAATCACCACTACTTTAAAGCTCAGGCTTTTTTGACGCAATATTTGTACTTTCGTTATTATATATACAAATGTAGTTAAAAATCAAGAAAAAAAATGTCCATCCCTGCGTTTGATACTTTTAGTAAGAATAATAAAAAAAATCATTCCCGACAATATTAAATTCATTAAAAATATTTGACGATTTGAGCAACAAAAGCTAATACTTAACAATTTTTGCTAATTCTATTTTACATCACGTTTAATTTTATCTTGATTATCATTATATTAAAAATAAATCAGGTCAATTCATTTGAATGGCCACCTCAATAGTACTTAATAAAATTCCAATTTATTAAAGGAAGGATTGTAAATCGGCTCGAATCAGAATAAAATGAAAAGTCTTCTTAAGCTTCAACAAAGTACCCGACAAGAAAAAAGAAAATCACAATAAGGAATACAAAAATAAAGCCAGCGCAGCGGCGAGAAAAACCTTTCAGTCAACAGATGCTCGCGTCTTCTCTTCTCCTCCCCATTGTACAACCGATTTTGTTCGGGGTATTACAGTTGTCGTCGTCGTCGTCGCCGTCATCGTCGTTGTCGTCTCTACCGGAATATATTCGCCTCTCCTCTCCGAAAGAAATTGCAAGAATCGCTGCCTGACTTTTTGAGAATACGCGCGGCAGTTACCCTTGGATTTTTTATAAGGCACTTTCATTTTCTACGCGCATGAGTGCAAAAGCAGTGGATCTAATCAAAGATTTATGTGCAAGCATTTGCTTCTATTTCGTTTTGCTGGTTTTATATTCGTGTAGTGTTGATTGTTTTTTAGATGTTCTGCTGCTGTATTTCTTTGATATACATGCCTTTTGAGCGGTTAATGTGCGAAAAGTATGTAATGGTGGCTTTCAGGGCAAATCTCGGTTTAATGAGTTTTCTTTTTTGATAATTAAATTTTGCGTTTACTTTACGAGTCACTTTTATTTAATGGAGCGGATAATGAATAACTGATTAAACATTTTATGATCTCAGACTTCAGTTTTTTATCATATTATAAAACAATTAGTATAAATTCTTAATATAAACGGGTACAACGATACGAAAAATTACAGTCCTTTCGCTTTCTTAAAGAGAAAGATTTGTAACGATGTTTTTAAGATCGCTGAATCAGAATACGAACTTTTTTCAAGATATCTGATAAACGTATATGTGATGTGTGTATATGTACGTATGTGGTGAAATTTCTTGGTAAAAGAAACTTTTCAAGGCTACCGTAATTCGTGCTGAAAATGTGCAAGTAAATCAGATATGACCCAACATAGAACTGATTAGATTTTGCAACTAAATGGGCGAAACTTACTACTTATTTTTAAATTTTTAAAAAACAAAATTATTAAAATTGATTGAAAAATAAAGAAAATTTTATTCTATAAGTAGAAGTACTTTAAATTGACAATATTTACGCTTCTGACGTCATAAATTTGTTGAAATATCTTTTTTCCATTTGGTTAAGCACCCTTCTTTAGTATACTTTATTATTTAAATTATGTATTATAAAAATTATAGTCTTTACAAGCTTTTTATATAATTTTTTTTCTAATAGTCAATTAAAAACGGCATAACCACATTAAAGTTAAAAATTGCAATTTGAAATTTAAAAAAAAAATTTAAATTGGAAAACATGATTCTTGTTAATTTATACGTTTCATATTTCAAAAGATGTATATATCTGAAAATTTCATGTAATTTTCTTTCGATTGGCGTTTTTTACAATTATTTTAAAGTTTGTTTTTGTTCAAAAAGTACAATTTTGAATATTTAAAATTTATATAAGTTAAAAAACAATATTTCTGTCATTTAATACGTTTGATGTGTCAAAAACATGCATATATCCGCAACACTCAAAGAAATGCGATTTTTTAAAAATTTTATAAATTGAAGAAAAGAATTATTGTAAATTTATACGTTAAATAAGTAAAGAAAAGTGCACTTATTAAAAAACAAGGTGTAATTTCCGTACAACTTACAAATGTAACTATTACTTTAAGATATTTTTGTGAGATAGTGTCTATACGCACGTCTCCCGTGTAAAATACCGTGTAAAATAATTTTAAAATACCCCAAAAATGCACTTTTCCGTTATCTTCCGTACAAACAGTAAGACAATGATGATTTTCCATTATTATCTGTTCGTAACAGTATAGAGATTATCTTCCGTATTATTCCGGAAGGCTTCCGTAAGAGACCGAATGGATTCTGTAAGACTTCTGTAAGAGTCCGTATGGCTTCCGTAAGAATCCGTAAGACCCCTTAAGGCTTCCGTAAGAGTCCATAAGACGTCTGTAAGAGTCCGTATGGCTTACGTGTAAGAATCGTCTTCAGTTACTGTATAAGGACGGTTGAAACATTACGATAATATGCGTCATCCCGAAGCTTCTGCGTATGAGCGATCATTGACAGGTGTTTATTACATGTATATTACTAATACTAATAATGGTACTAGCGTTAAGGCGAAATAAAAATAATAAAACAACGAAAAGGAAGTTATATACTTTCGATAAATTAATAATAATATTGCTGGAATGTCACTGAAATATTACCCAGTATTTCAATTATTATTGTGAAATGATAATAATATTTCTGAAATATCACTGCAATATTTCCCGTTCTCACCGCAACAACTGAAAACCCATACAGAAGCTTTGCGGACTCTTAAGGACTCTTACGAAAGCCATATAGGTTCTAATGGAAGCATTACGTACTGTTAGGGAAGCTTTATGGACTCTTACGGACTCTTACGAAATAAATACGGATTCTAACAGAAGCCTTACGGACTCTTACAAAAGCTTTACGGACTCTTACAAATTCTTACGGAAGCCATACAAACTCTTACGGAAACCATACAAACTCTTACGGAAGCCATACAAACTCTTACGGAAGCCTTACGGAAGCCATACAAACTCTTACGGAAGCCTTACGGAAGCCTTACGGAAGCCATACGGACTCTTACGGAAGCTATATGGACTCTTGCGGAAGCCTTACGAAATCCATGCTGACTCATACGGAAGCCATACGGACTCTTACGGAAGCTATATGGACTCTTGCGGAAGCCTTACGAAATCCATGCTGACTCATACGGAAGCCATACGGACTCTTACGGAACCTTCGCAGAAGCCCTACGGACTCTTACTAAAGCTATAAGAACTCTTACAGAAGCCTTACGGACTTTTACGGAAGCCTTACGGAACTATATGGCCTCTTTCTGTAGTCTTACGGACTGCTACGGAATCCATACGGACTCTTACGGAAGCCTTACGGAATCCATACGGACTCTTATGGAAGCCATACAGACTCGTACGGAAGCCGTCCCGGACTCTTACGGAAGTCATACAGACTCTTAAGTAATCCATACAGATTCTTGCGGAAGCCTTACAGACTCTTACGGAGTCATTACTGAATTTCTACGTACTTATACTGAATCCTACACGGAATAATACGGAAGCAAATCTCTATCAAAGTCAATAAACGATTTTAAATGTTGAATATGCATCTTGTATGATCACATTTTGTGGTCATCATAACTTTTAATCGCAATTGGAATTTTCATTGGAATTTTGTAGGTTTATAAGAAATAACTCACATGGGGGAACCACGGAGTCCGGGTTACCGATTTTGATGAAACTTTACGGATTGATTTCTGGTACCTAAAAACGAAGCCCAATACTCGTGGTTTTATCCCATGGGCCTTTATACGGTAGATACGGCGTATTTTATTAACGTTGATAGATTATCTATATATATTTGTTTTTTAGCATTGCTTATATGATCAATGCTAACGTTTATTGGCCAGATTTAAAGTCTCATGAGATAAAACTATGGATACTGGGCTCCATTTTTAGATTCCAAAAGTCGATCCTCAGAAGAATATATTAGACTAAATGGTAGAATGGGAGTAAGTCAGCATTCTTCATTTATATCTTAACCCTCTGGTAACTGACATATTTTGACTTCCGTTGGACCTAATGGGTTAAAGTAATACTGTAATATAATGTAATATTTTTGCTTTTTAAAGGAGAAACCTTTGCAATGATAATTTTTTTGGTAGGTATATGATTCTGATGAATTTCGTTGTTTTCAAGGATGCTGAATCAGAAACAATTGGTTTTAAAAAAATGTCTGAATGATTATAATGAATAACATTTTATGAATTGTTTTTGTAAATAGATCCCTATAAATATAATATAGTAGTATAGATTTCATGTTAATGTACTACCTGAGTACTTATGGGCACTCTTCTGCGGTCAGTACCTTGGACAGAAATGTATTAATTTCAACAATTGTTTTTAAGTCTATCGCCCTTACAGAGTTCTAAATGAATATGTTAATTATTGAATTGAAAATTATAAAGTATAAGTGATAGTGTGAGAAAATCAAAACTTAAGTTTTCACTAGTGTACCCTATTGAAAAAGTCATTGAAAAACTCATATGGAAAATCGCGTATCGTTTGACTTTCGGTCTTTTATCGTTCGGCCATTTGGCTTTAGTCTTTTCATTTTCGGTCTTCTATCCGGAAGCAATGGATAAAAAACTTTCTACTTAAACTATTATAATTTTTTCTACGTTAATTTCTTACATCGTAAGATTAGTACCTCAAAATTTTTAGTTGGCTGTTATCATATCTATGCCAGAGATACGAACAATCTAAATTTTTGTATTTCACTTGAGGAAGGCAACGGAGCTACGATTATAACTACTTCATATATTATTTCTCATAATAATTCAGCATTGTTCTAATACATTTGTATGGTTTTGATTTGACCAGGCAGAGCTTTCTTCAGAATAACAAACGGTAATTTTATAAGAGATACAAAGCGAAGGATGCTCTATACATTTATTTGGAGAAATTACCATATAAATAAAATGGGTACTAATTTATATTCGAAATCGTCTTCGAACTATCTGCATATAATAAAATAAATTAAATCCTAAAATAAATCCAGCACAATCACAAAACGATCAGTGAGATTGCATTCCGATCTATCGAATCCGATCAACCTATTAACTGAAAAGGTAACGCGGTCGCTCTGTGGGAATACGCCACGTTTTCCGGCGTTATTTATATTTGTGCAGCACAGTGTGCATATATATGGCGAGGCGAGAGCTTTTCTCGTACTGCAGCTAATTTCGAGCGGTCGCGATTTATGAGCCCCTATTTACATTGGCCCTTCGTTGTCCCGCGCGAAATCGAGGAATCCTCCCCGCGTACTCGTTTAAAGTTACAAAACAGGTAAATATCGATTAATCTGCTTTTTGCAATGGGTTTTATCGATTTGAGCCAGTATTCAAATGCTAACGATAAGTTGTACATTAAATAGTGAATTTACGATGCGCTGTAGAAATCTAGATTTTATACACTCGAATAATAAATAGATCGTAAAATAATTGAATTTCTGAATCACTGCACTGATTGTGAGTAACTGACATAATGATTTAAAGGTGCGTTTCTTTCATATTTTCAATAAATAAAAACTTTTAGTTTGAAAAAAACCCCTTATTTCATAATATATTGATCATTATATCATTAGGTGAGATTAATTTGTAGTAAAAATGTTTGTTTTTATGACATATATCTACGCATTCATCTCCTTAAATAAAAAATGACGTTTCCGTGTATAACAGAAGAGGCGAGATATCTTATAAAAAATTTCGTGTCGTTGAAGATAGATAATTGCTTGCTCATTCGAATACATCTATACTGAAGCGATCATATTATTTCTAGCATACCAAAATAAGTTACTTCATTGATTTCAGAATATCGTAAAATAGAAAAATCGTTATAAAACAAAAACGAGTCAATGAATCTTGAAATTTGTTTTTAATTATGAATCTTTATTAATCGAAAAAAATTAACCCTTATGGTAAAAAATGTCAACGCCGTTCTCGAGACATAAGTGATTAAAAAATGTTTCAAGAAATACATAACCTCAAGTATCTCAGAATATAAAGGTCATTATGATCTGTCAAAGAACACAGCAAAGAAATAGTAAAAATCTACTCTTTCGAAAAGTTTCAGATGAAATCCTACTGTTTGACTCTACAAATTATTGGAAATAGAAAATTGATATTTTTCACAAAATGATTTTTTTCTCGAAAAAAGAAAAGGATAAAAAAAAAGTAAAAAGGTTACTTATCTGATCTAGCAAATTCTTACAAATGAATTAATATAGATTTAATAACATTTGAGAAAAATATTATTATTAATAATTCTTAAACAAAACGGATAGTGAAGAATTCAATCTGTAATAATATTAATGTAACAAAAATTTGCTATTACATTGAAAAGTAAACCCTTTCTAAAATTGGAAAAGGTAGCACGAATAATTTTCACTTATGCATAAGGCGATTATCTCGTTTTTCAAGCTTTTCCTGATGGATATTTCAATTTCGATTTTAAACGTATTATGGATAACCATTTGAATAACGTGAAAAAATATCTCATATTGTTTGATAGAAATAAGTTCTATAATTAAAATATTTATTAAATTTCAAATCAGAAAAATAAAAGTTTCAACACTGTCGAAATATCAGATATAAATTCAATAGCGGAAAATTGAATTTCTATATAATCAATATCAATACAAAATAACAAACTATCATAATCACGAATCAAAGCATGATTAAAAATTTCTTGAAGCTTACGATAAGCCTTACGGAAGCTTTTACAGGATTTAAAAAACCTTGCGGTGATGTACCTAGAGCAAGAAGTAAGAGTTAAGTAATTTTATAGAGATTAATGCAATAATAACGATTTCGTTACTCGGTGAATTTTAATTTATATAATTAATATAGCGTCTAATGATCTCTGCTAGTCAGTTTCGGGTGTAAGAACAGAATTAATAAATCGACTTTCAATTTAACTTTAAGATGGTTTGTACCGTCCTCATCAGAACTAAAAATTTATTTTTATCAATTTATTTTTATCAAAATTGATACAGTGATTAATTTAATACCTAGTATAATACCTTATGTATTTTATCACTAGTATAGTCGTTTTCTTTTTCTTCCGGGTTATAATGATTGGAAAAAGAGCGTCGATTATAATTATATAACGGATATTTATGCGACAGGGTATCGATGGGTGTTGGAAATATTATAGTACATCGGCTTACAAAGACAATAACTTTTTGGCTATTATTTACGTTATTTCGAGGTGCTCTGACGTCATGTTTATGTACATTCGAGCATTTGATATCATTTCTAGTTAACGCTTCATTTTTTGTAACAGTTGTGTATATCGTGAATTCAGTATCTGTTGGTGTTCTTTTTGGTTTATTGAGTTTTTTTTTGCGAATTTATATGTATTATTTCGGCAATGTTAATGCAATGTTAATTATATATTAACATTCTTATTAAGTAATTTTCTCTAATAATTAAATTATTTTTTGTTTAATTTGTATGGAAGCAGTTGAAAATTGAATCAGAAATAGCTTGATATTTTAACGGGTTTACTATAGTGTCTTTTCAAAAAAGTTCATTAAAAAAAATGAAAGGTAGATTCCTAAAAAAATTTCTTGTTCTTTAATCCACGAATCGCCAAATCTCTAATCATATAAAATTTGCAAATAGCGCCGCTTTAAAGTTTCTATCTAAAATCATATGATCATCTTAAACTTTCGTCCTCAATTCCGTTCCAGGAATCAAACTTTTCGAGCGTAATCCATAAGATCCTCAAACTCTATTAACTTCACCTCCACCCCTTCAAACGAGCCCAAGCTAACTAAGCCGTAGCTCTTATACCCAAATTACAATCTTCGTCAATCCCCAGAAAGAAGAGAAAAAATGAATCTCTGCGTGGTATATTAAATTTTAATACTCGAGCGGATTCAAAAATAGAGGTGATTAATGTGCGTGGCCAAGTTTCCAATTTCTCCAACGAAACATCCTCGTGCCTCTCGCAATGGGTGGATTTTATCGTGCATCCTTTAATAGAGCTGCAGTTTCTCCGCGGCTGATACGAATGCTGATGGGTTTTTATACAGATGCATGAGCGGCAGCGTTTCGCGGAATTATTAAAACCAGAATTACACTGAATATTTTTTTTCTGGGTTTGAAATTGTAGTTTCATTTTAGCTCGTTTTAGCATAATAATATAATCTCTTAGCATAATAAGATCTTATTTCATTATTCTTACTTTCGTAATTTCCCTCCCCTATAGATGGGACTGAGAATTATTTATTTTCTGATTATTACATATAAATATTCTGCTACTATCTTTGCATCATAATATGCTGAACACATTCTACCATTACGCAAAATATTGTTTTTATTTCATCATCTTTATCCTCTAGCCATTATAAATTCAATCTCATTGTAACATTTTAGAATTTGGACAACAGATTTTTATTGGAATACATTAATTATGGTTGAATTTATACAGGATTGTTTTATCATTGAGTTTCTGCCTTGGAAAAGTAAGGATTAAAAAATATCTATTTGTACTTATTGCTTTGCATACTTAGGAAATGCATTTATTCTTAAGTAAACTTAAAATTGTCTACTACGTCATTTGGTGGTCACTGTGACGAAGTTGTAACACTAACTATATAATCAAATATCTCAGGTTATAAGAGGGTTCAATTTCTTACTAAATTATGATATTATTTTTTATGTACGTAGTTTTTAATGTAGGAACTACTCCTCTGTCTTTCTTGAACTGATGAAAGTTCGGCATAAGTATTGTTCGGAAAAACTTTGGCTCAAACTTTAGCAACGAGACAATCTCAAACTTTTGCCGAACTTGGAAAAAGACGAATTAATTTAAAAAAAAATTAAAAAAATAAATAATTTCGACCGTGATTTGAATCGACGGACTTCTGACTTGTAGGCTTGTGATCTACAAACTGAGCTATTACTTACATGTTTCAGTCATCAACAAATAAACTATTTAGGTTAAAACATTGGAGTTAACTATATTTGCAGTCTATAACCTACATTTGATACATTAACAGAAACGAAACGGTAGCTCAGTTGGTAGAGAGCAAGTCTGTGAACCAAAAGTCCCCTGGTTCAAATCCCGGCCGAAATTTTTTACTTTTCTTATTTTTCATAATTATTTCGCTTTCTCCAAGTTCGGCAAAAGTTCGAGATTGTCTCATTGCTAAGGTTCGGGCCAAACATTTCCCGAACAAAGCTAATGCCGAACTTTTCTCAAACATAATTTTTTTACGCGGGAAGAGATATTATAAGAATACTACCTCCTTACAATCTACTTCTTCTAAAATTAACCAACTCCTCCATAACAAAGATACAGTAACTCAATTATCTGTTGAAGCATCAACACTAGTCTCCAAGAACACAAGCATCCGTAAAATACAATACCACCGTCGTGAATGGTTGGAAGTGCGCACCTCATCCCCTGAACGAAGAACGCCTCAGAGGCTCTACTCTAGCTTAACAATAAGTGTAATCGTCCACGTGGTTCTAGCCTCGCGCAGCTGTCGACTGTTAGTAACGCGGCGGAGGACTCTGGTTAATGCCGGGAGACCTCTTCCCCCGTATCCCTTTCCTATCCTCCCGCAAATGGAACTTCGACCTAGCTCGTTTAGCGCCCGTTGTACATGGCCATTTGCATTTACATGCGCGTGAGCACGAGGTTACGTGCGAGAGGGTAGAGGTATACTGGTCACGAAAGAATACGGGGGAGTGTACGCAGGAATCGATTTTAGAAGGATGTCGAATTAGAGCTTCTAATCGTTTACAGTGATTTTTTAATTTTCCACAGTTCTTAAGCTATCAACTTTAATAAAATCTCTTTTACAGTTCGTAAATTTGCATAGAAGACTACTATCATCATAAATCGTCAAATGTAATAAAATAAAAGATCATAGAATTTAAAATTAGTGCACATACAATCATTCTCATCACTCCAAAAATGTATCTATCACGTCAAAATAATATGAAATACAGGCAACCATTGATGCTTATAAATACGTTCATACTTGTACAAATTAAAATTAAGTCGACAACAATAAATTTGAGGATAGTTAAATATTCGGAAAGATAAAATTGCATAAGTATAAAATTTGGTAAGATATTTTATAGAAAATGGAAAATTGTGAAAAGTTACATTTGGAAAGAAAATAATTCGGAAAATATTAGTATTGAATATAGAATTATTGAAAGACCAAAGTATAGAAAAAAAATTCGTAAGGGTGAAAATATGGAAAAAAAAGTCGTAGAGCAAAAATATTGAAAATTGTTCATTTTCATTTGTTTAAATATACAGATATTACTGCCCTTATCAATTTACCGGATTGCAAAGTTTTCAATATTTTAATCTATAAAATATAAATAATTGATTTTCAATATTTTTGTTCTACGAATTTTTATTATCCATATTTTCAACTTTACGAATTTTTTTCTATATTTTGGTCTTTTAATTTTTCTATATTCAATACTAATATTTTCCGAATTCTTTTCTTTCAGAATTAAAATTTTCAGACTTCCATTTTCCATAAAATATCTTTCCGAATTTTGCTTTTATGCAATTTCATCTTTCCGAATATTTAACTACCCCCTTGGTCCATCCCTGCATGTGCATATCTGTACCTCCTTTCCCTGAAGCCGGACAAACTCGCGGGAAACACGTTTCGCCCAAACGATAACCCCTGCCGGAGTTTTCCCATGTACACATAACTATTTGGTCTGCACCCTCTTGTGTGCTCATCTACCCTGATAAGCGCGACACATCCTTCAAACCCAATTGCTCACGCCTGCTAGTACGCTCTCTCGTTTTCACTGCTCACCTAATCGGAAAAAGACTCGATGGCATAACTGCAGCCGCGCACTCGTGAAAATACGGGCGCGATTCCGCGTCGTTTAGATTTTAATTTCGATGCGCGAGTCGCGTAAGGCAAAAGCGTTAGTGTGGTGTCCGGAATTTTTGGCGAGTACTGAAATCTGGCGTTGTATTTCGAATATAGTAATTTATTTTGTATTGTGATTTTTTGGGAAAATATGAAAGATATTCAAGTGTAAATATAACTTTACGGTCAGTACACTGAGAGAAAAATCAAGGACTTATTCCGTGGGATATTAGTCATGCCATGAATCCATGCATTTTTCTTGTAATGTATCCTAATTTTGTCTGAACGAACTGCATGATGTATATCGACAGAATTTTTCCTAAGATCCACCAGGAATTTTACTGGCGCTCTTCAAGGAATTCTTGTAAAATGAAGCGTAGTGATTTGTTTCGGAAGAGATCCATGGTTCGAATAGCATGTAGGTTATAAACAATCTATATTTTACATTATAGAGAGATAATTAAACTATTTTATAATAATTGCAGGATTCATTTAGTTACAACATTTATCTACATAATAATATAAACAATCAAATAGTCAGAGAATTATGAAATTGTATTGGTTGTATTTTATGAATACAGCTTATTTATTGTTATTGATTAAATGAATATTGTGTGTACACGAAGACGAAGACGAAAATCGCATGGGAGCAACGGCAAAATTCCTGGTGGCTCTTTGGAAAAATTCCATCGATCTGTACCATGCAGTTATCCAGACAAAATCATGATACTCGTATATCGAAAGAAAAGTACTTGGATTCATCGCGTGACTAATATCCCATGGAATAAGTCCTTGATTTTTCTCTCAGTGTAGCAGGGACGCACTCACTGCTGAGGTAGATACTGACTACTGACAGCAATAATCAGTTAGCTTATATATAATATTAGTTATATAAATCATAAAAACAAAAGTGATATGCGTGTTAAACATACTCTTAATGACGTAATAATGAACGATAACTACTTAATTATTACTATTAGATACTGAAAACCGCTGCCAATTCATTGGCACTTAGCTTCTTCAAACTAAATTAATTGTTCTAATATAAAATTTTTTGTTCTAATGAACTAATTTTAAATTGTTATATCTCTTTTTAATTAGGAGCTCAAAAAATGTGTGCTGATTTATCATTGATGGTCTAATTCACAATAGTTAATTCAACTAGCTGCGTATATTTTCTTTTTTTAATGAACTCAAAAACGGACCAACTAAACATAAAAACAATAACTTTATCAACATTTCATCTATTTTCTTTAAAAAATAACGTATATATAATTATTCCTTCCAAAAGTGTTACACTACTGGCTCCTTTACCGTATCAGTAAATTTTTCTTGAAAAGTTAGATGCTCGACTTCCGGGTCTGTAATCGATGTGTGGGCCTTTTTCGCTAGTTAAATGGTATATCATATATATAGGAAAAGGGTAAATGTTTTATATGAGTATAAATTTTCATTAAAATTTTTGCTTCCTCAAAGAGGCAGCTTTGTAATTGAAAAATAAGGAATATTCTATTGCCAATTAGAATTTTTTTAATAGACAATATTTACGCTTCTGGCGTCAAAATTTTGTTAAAATAATTCTTTTTATATTTCGTTGAGCATCCTTCTTTAGCATGCTTTATTATTTAAATTATAGAATCTTTGTAAGTTTTTTATAAAATTTTTTTTCTAACGATCAATAAAAAATGACACAACTACCTTATAAGAAAAGAAGTTAAATACCATTAGGTTTCTCTAAAAGAATTTCGAATAATATTCGACACGTATTTTTAAAGAATTTTCAAGGGACTCTAAAGACCACTTGGAGGGGTCTAATTAGTAGAAAAATTACGTATACTGTACATATTTAAAATATAAAAACTTTCATCAACTTAGGTTGTGACAAAATATTTTTGCCGTCTATAATATGAACAATAATTTTTACAGAATTTAACCAAATTTTTAATTGGGATTTAAATGAAAAAAAAAAAGAAAATTGATTTGTCTTCCCCCGTCTTAAAATAGTTCTGCTCGCAATTGATCGACTCCCGGGGATCTTTTATTTTTTAGCTTTTTGATTGCCGCGTGTATTTCGTTAAAGGTGAGTTGCTCGATGTGTGGTTCAACATTGCGGATTTTGCTGAAGTGCGAGACGGATTGTTGTTCGTGTACATTTAGTAGCTCATCAAAGTAGCTTCTCCATCTGCTTGGTATCCCTGCTGTATCGGTTACTAAGTTCCCTTGTTCATCCCTTAGAAAATTGGAATTGTTCTGTGTTCCTTTCCTGATCAAATTTATCCCTGCGTACATTTCACGAATATTGTTTTTGTTATTGTTTTCCTGAATAGCCGAAATTTTCTTATTTTCTCATTCTATCTTTTTATTTAGGAAAACCCGTTTAGCTGTTCTTTGGTACTACGGTACTACGTATGCGTTAGTTCTGTGTTGTTATTAAGATTAAGCAATCTCGTTTGCTGCCTTTTGTTTCTCCATTCCTCGCTTTCTTCGTCAAACCACGGTTTATGTTTGTGCTTTTTCCGTTTCCCTAATACTATTTTAGCAGCGTTTTTAATTGAATTTTTAATATTGTCCCAGGTTGTCTCGATGTCCTCCCTATCTTCCTTATTCTCTACACTATCTAGTCTGTCTTTTAGTTCTTCCCTATATCTGGAGGAGGAGTCAATCAGTGTAATTTTGTACTCTTTGCAAGTTAAACTCAGTTGTTCGGCAGGTCTTATTCTTATTTTGGTTAACTAATATACGAGCTCTGATCTTGGCTACCACCAAAAAGTTGTCCATGTGGCAATCTGAGTTAAGTGTCTTTTTGTCTGGTGATATCTAGGTTGTTTTGTATCTATCTTACAAATAAAGTAAGTACTTTTTAGTATTAGATTTCTAGATGAAGCAAAGTTAACTTTTATTCCATTGTCGTTATTGACGTCGTGCAAACTTTCCTTCCCTATGGTAGGCCTATAACCCTCCTCTTTTCCGATTTTCGCGTTAAAGTCTTCTAGCAGTACCTTTGCATGGTATGTTGAAAGCCCATCAAATACTTGTTCTAGTTTCGTATAAAAAGAGTTCTTTATATCATCGTCCGCGTTCTCTATAGGGCAGTGAAAATTAATAAATATGTATTTATACCGCTTGCTTTAAATAGCGAGGGTGCCTAAATGATCGTTGATAAAGCTAAAATTGGTTATCGCATTTGTCAGATTGTTCTTAATTAGGAAACCTATTCCCATCTGTCCTGCCGTTTGTAATCCACCATATAACAGTGTATACCTATTGATTTGTTGCCTTACCTCCCTTTTAACATCCTCCCTCCGAACTTCCTGTAAAGCTACAATGTCTAAGTTGTATCTATCTGCTTCCATAGTGAGTATCTCTAACTGCCAATCGCTTGCTAAGCTGCGCACATTCCACGTGCCCATCTTAATGTCCTTTGGTTTGTTCATTTGCATGGAAACCCCCCCGGGCCATCCCCCACACCGGACATCCGAAAAGAGGGTCAGTTTACGCCGGACAATGTTTTAACTCGTGAGAAATGAATGGATTTCATTGTGTGACATTTGTAGATGACTGGCGGTGGGGCAGATGTTCGCCCCAGGGTAGGATCATCACTCCTACGACTCCGCTCTCCTGCGTAGTTTATTTTTTCTTTTTTTTTTCGTTGTTGGATTTTGTAGGTGCAGGTAAAATGGCCACCTATAAGAGATCTCGCTTTATGAGATATTCTAGGGTGCCGTAACTCCCCTAGTATATGTTTAGTATCAAAAGATGTTGAGACCAGCTTTGTCAGTGTGATACGAGCGAAAAAATATCGTGCAGTACAGAATGCATGTATGAGTTTTTGCAATAGACAGTATTTTTGATACTAAAATTGCAATTTTCATTGACTCTTGTCGGTTGGTAAAATGTCAATATCAATGCATTGCAAGGCAAAAGACAACCGAGGCAGTTAAAAATGGCGGTAGATTCTTTAAAATTCTTAGGTGTATTCATTCCTAAAATGAAACCAACGCACAAAGGAAGTCTCTGCAAGGCTAGTCTTGACTTTCTGGAGAACTTATATACCATATCATTTTATGATTAAAACTGATATATGGCCATTTTACCAACACTGTTGATAACATTGCCAGTTTTTAACTGTTTACAACTTCTTCAATTATAATTAAGAGAACAATTTTTTTTGCAAAAATACTTCTAAGGTGTTAAAGATAAATGTTCAAATAACAGGTCACAATAATTTCCGAAACCTCAAAACCCGATTAATATATATTTACTAGTAATCGAAAGTCCCTTAAGGTGGTTCCTGCATAAATATGTACTTTAGTATACAAATTTATGTAATAATTTGTTCTTATATTGTAATATAAGAAATAATATAATATAAAAGAAGGATACTTCAAGTGATGAAAAATAATTGTTTTAGAATAATTTCCATAGGCAAAAGTGACTATCGATAACTAGAGAAATTGTTACAGACAGAATGTAAGTTAGTGTAAAGAAAGCGTAGAAGCCGTGAAAAGGAGAAGACGCGAAAAGTGAGAGAAAGATAGAGCGAGTAGCTATATAGAGGATGTTGATAAGAGCGGGCAAAACCGTCCTGACGGATTCGTGGCCTTCTAGCCCCCAGCTAGGGATGACTTTGTCATCCTGAGGCTGCATTGACCCCAAAGGTAGTTCGCCTCCATGGGAAAGCCGAAAGGCGGACCGCGGCACGTTCTCGGCTGAGGAGCAAAGCCATGCGACGGCGACCTTTGCATATAGTATAGAGCAGAGTACATTCAAATACGCGTGCGACAATTCCTCTTTTCTCTTCGCGCGTGCTCTCATGTCATCAACGGCAACTTAGGCGGCTAATAATTGTAAGTGGGGGGCAGCAGCCGATACGACCGGCCGAAGCCGATGACGAGCCAGATGCACTCTGACCCTTGTGCTGTATAGTAGTCGCGTTTACCTTCTACTATACCTTTGTTTCACCACTCCTATATTATATATAAACTTAAGATAAATTAAAGTAACACTTATAATACCTGTGTTTTCACCAATTATTTATTCCCACTTTGTTTTATTTTTTCCTGAACAGAAATATTCAATAAAACACTACAGACTCTTTTTAATTCTTATTCTTCTTTAATTTTGAAGGTCTCATTATGTTTCTTGCAGGGGACTTATCGATATAAAAATTATAAAAAAACGATAAACCTGCAAAGTTTCGTCCGATAGTTTATAAATCACATCCACGAACCTATAAATAATTAGCTGTACCTTTGCAGGTTTATCGATTTCTTTCAATTTTCATAACGGTAAGTCCCCTGAAATCGTTCAAGGAATATTATGAGATCACTAAAATTAAAATCGAATAAGAAATGAATTTTATTATTTGAATTTGAGCCAGCTATACTGGAAAAATAATATTGAAATTTCATTTACCCATTTATATGAAAGGGGTATGGATATATTAGTTACAAATTCTATTGTTCCTATTTCCCACTCCCATATGTTTCTAATAATAAAATTTTATTTCGTATTTTGCAGGACGCTGTAACAAAGAGAAGAGCAAATGCTGGACATTCATCTCCTTATGGCCGACACAGTGATCACTATGACTTTTCCATAGGTAAATACTTCTTTTTTATCTTTGAAGTTCTTCAATATTATATAATTTTAGAAATACTAAGGGAGCCGCAAACTGTTTTGGTACTATCTTTTCTTAAAGTGATATATATTATAACTTCATAAATTTTTTTCATTTTATTAAAGTTTTGGTCAAGTATAACAAAATACCACTTTTATGTCTATAACGTGTGTGTGTGTGTGTGTGTGTGTATGTGTGTGTGTGTGTGTGTGTGCGTGCGTGCGTGCGTGCATGCGTGCGTGCGTGCATGCGTGTGTGCGTGCTTTTTTCTGTTATATACAGACAATATACGATGGAAAATTTTTGATAAAATTTAAGGTGATTATGAATATGGAGAAAAAAATGTATATATATATATAACACAACGCGACTTTCTTAATGAAGCAGCACGCTAGTGATAAGAGATAATTCTCTTCTTGCCCGTTTGCCTTCTCGTCTTTTTTTTGTTGTCATTATCCTTTTAAACCGTTGTCCGGTAAAAGAAGAGCAACAAAAAGAGAATAAATAATGGAGTGCGCGGACTTTTGTTGGAACTTTGCAGTGCTGAGAATAGCTTAACCCAGATTATTCGCGACTGACATGTTACGTGGCCCTTAGCAAAGAGAAATTATTTGTTCCGTAAATGTAATTCGAGTATATTCCTTAACGGCAACTGATAACGATTGTGTAAAAAAAAGTATTTGCAAAGTCTTGTAAAAGTCTCGCTTAAAAAATCTTGCAGAAGTCTGGCTAGTGGGACGATTCCATACTTTTACCCAGATTTTTTATTTTTATATTTGAGTAAGTCTGGGAAAATTCCCGCAGTTTATCCCGTACTTTAATGCAGACTTTTTATTTTATAACGTAAAGTCTGGGGAAGAAAGTCCAGACTCTATCCCATACTTTAATCAGACTTTATATTTTATCTTGGAAAGTAGGGCAAAATTTTCTCAATCTTAATGATATACTTTTTAATAGACTTTTTATTTTACATATGAAAAATCTGGGAAAATTCCCAGAGATTATCCCGTACTTCTAAGCAGACTTTTTATTTTATGACTAATAGTCTGGGGAAAGATTGCCCAGGCTATACCCCACATTTTTAATCAGATTATCTATTTTATCTTTTGAAGTTTCGGAAAAATTGCCCAGACCTTATGCCGTGCTTTTTAATAGACTTTTTATTTAACGAATAATCTGGCAAAAAGTGCAGCTTAAAACCTTAAAAAAGTGTCCAGACTTTATGTAGTACTTTTGACTAGTCTTTTTATTTTACGAAAATTCTGGCAAAAAGTGCGTCATTAAGTGCTGATATTTTCCTGCAGACTTTTCAGTATAAAATAAAAATTCTGGTAAATTATTTCCGTAACCTGGACCTGTAATAAGAATTTCACACTTTTTATACTTTATTTAGCGTATATATCTCAATTTCAATACATAATTTGAATATTAATATCAATAATTAAGTTTATCATAAATAATTATCTTTTTAAAATAAATAGATTGCTTTTAGTGATTGTGTTAGCAAGTAGTATTGAATTTAATTTTTCTTATACCCTGCCGTAAAATATTGTGTTTATTCCTCGTTCTCAGGGAATACAACGCTACATTCTCTCACGCCTAGAAACTGCCACGTGCATGCGCGTGTCTCTACTTTTCCTCCCGGCTAACGTTGCCTGCGTGTTGCTGTCCTCCCTTCGCTCGGGCTGCAAATTCGAAGGCGGCATTAGTCAAGAGCAAGAGTAGAGACGAGCATCTGCGTCGTTGTTTCTAGAAGTGAGGTTATGTGACGTTTTCGACCCTGAAATCGGGGATTAAATACAAATAACTTTCCGCCGGGCATTAGAAAAAGTTGTTACTGCACCCGGGAGCAATGAGGGCTTTTGCCACCTGCGAGTTTGTTGCCCTCGCTTCAATCGGGCTGCAAGTCACTCATGGGCGTCAATAACCTTCTTTACTCCCTTGGTGAGTAATATACTATTTATTTCCAGTTCTTTTTCCGCTCGATTTTCTGGGGTTACTCATGGTGTTACACATGTTGGTGAGACCCCGTCGATAATTGGCTTCTGTTAACTTTTCTACATCTTCCGGTGTTTTTTTTTCACATAAACTAGAGAAAATAGTAGATTATTACTACATTATTACAAATATATTTTTTTTCAAATACTTACGAAAGACAGCCTTCAAAACTGATGGAGGTATATACAATCTTACAGCTTGCCAAGTTGCAGTCATTTCTCTCAGTCTATCTTCGCCTACTATTAACTTCATCAATCGTCGAGTTAGTTCTTTTGGTTTTTTACGCCATTTTACTTTCCGAAAATTAAGCTGTGCATGGTCTACGTAAATCTTAAATCCTTTGAAGAGCGGAACCTATATAAAGTATTTTATTGTATTACGTTTATTTATTTTAATTGGAAATACACTCACTTTTATAAAAACGAGTCGATGAATCTAAAAATAAAATATTTAATTTCATCAAGAATCAAAAAAAATACCAATTCGTAAAAAACTACCGTGTAATACACAAGAAAAAGGCAATAAAAAATTAATAAAAAAAATATAAGCTCAAATATCTTGAATAATAAATGATTTCATATTTTGGTCAAATAGCTCAGCCAAGACTGCCAAGAGATAGTGGAAACCTTTTCAATCCTAATTTATTTATAAAGATTTTTCATCATATATTTCCAAAATATCACCGTTTAAAAAAAATGATGTTTTCGTGTATAACAAACGAGGGAAAATAGCTTATAAAACATTTCGTATTGGGGAAGATAGATACTTTTATTCTCTTTCAAATAAATTTAGACTGAAGCGATCATATTATTTCTACATACTAATGAATTTAGCTCATTGATTTCAGAATAACGTAAAATGGAAAAGTCGTTATAAAACAAAAACGAGTCCATGAATCTTAAAATTTCTCTTTAATTCCAAATCCTCATTAAGAAATGAAAAAAATGAGGTCCAGTTGTCAAGAAATAACAGTGCCGTTTCCGAGATATAAACGATCAAAAAAAGTTTAAAAGAAAACATAACCTCAAATATCTTGAAAAGTAAAACTCTTCATAATCTGGTCAAATAATCTAGCCAAAAGATAGTTGAAACCTACCTTTCTGAAAATTTTCAAAAAGAATAATGCCGTTTTACTCAAGTTATCGTTCGACATAGAAAATCGATCTTTTTTAGAATATGATTTTCTTCTCGGCAAAAGAAAAATAAAATGGCTCAAAAATTTTACTAAATATTGTAATTGATATTACTGATCATCTCAATGTTTTTTAAATGTATTTCCATGAAATATTTCCGAGATATAACCATTTAGACATAACATGACGTTTCCGCGTATAACAGAAAAAGGGAAATAGCTTATAAAAAATGTTGGGTATGACAAGATAGGTAATTCTAAGCTCTTTCAAATGCAGTATCACTAAATCGATGATATTATTTTTAAGGTATGAAGAAAATTGAAAAACAATCATATTTTTATTATTTATTAATTGTTATTTATTGTTAATTGTTCACAATGAACATTAGAATAAAATTTTAAGTATATAAAATTATATATAATTATAATAATTTAAATTATTATAATTATAATTACATATAGGGATATATAATCAGATCAGACTGTCGAAAAATAACTACGGTATATGACTATATATAGTTATATATAATATTGTTTTTCTAAGCTCGGTTAATTTTATATCCCTATATATTATTATATATAGTTATATAGAGACAAAATCTATATATAACTATATAACTATATATAATTATATATAATCCATTTTTAGTCGGGTAGTATAGACGATAGGAAATACTAGTTAGATTCCGATATGTTATCTCCCACTTTTCCTTGCTTTAAAAAAATTAGGAGTAGTTCAGACGAGTGTCAGGTACGAAAATCCTTTGTTTTACGTAAGAATAATAACCTCAAAATAAAAAAGCGCGGAACTTAGAATATCAATCGGGTCTGAATTGGGACTAAATTCAATTGGTCCGAAAATCGGGTTGGGATCGGGACTAATCGCGGGGACGCTCTCTGAAATTCCTAGACGGGTTATTTGCCATTATGCCACAATTAAAAAGGTTTACGAAAGCATATTTTGATTGACTAATTACCCATTTTTGATTCAAAATAAAACGACTACAATTATAATTGTACTTAATTTTTTGCAGACCTGAGTAAGCCTCCGTGCGAAGCCAGCAGTCTCCCAGTACTTTCACGCGATACAATTGACGGGGAGGATGCCGGAACGGGAAAAAGGTAAGAACATTCAATTTGTAATCATAAGTACCACGCTAAAGTAGTGGCAGAAGGGAAGTCTTCCTGTTCCAAGCAGTTTTTATACGAGAAGGATAAATTTATTGGTACACAATTTAATTTTTATCATTTGTATATTCAAACGAGAAATAATTTAAAAAGAACTCCTTTTAAGTGCTTGCGTGATAATACAAAAATTATATTCGCAAAGCGATGTTGCTCGTGCAACGTCTTGGTTGTAAAATCTGCTCAGCGTGCTTAGTAACTTGACTTTAATATCTCGTTGCATCCTCAACACGTATCTACTGCCGCAGCTGGTCGCAGGACGTATGACTGTATTCATTCTGTACGATAATACTTTATCCTTCAACCAATTTCTTAATTGCACCGAGTATTATGGTGATATTTTACAATATATGCTATTTCTGTTTATACGTAATTTTAGTTACTCCACACTTAACTTTAGGTGATTTTTCTAATGAAATAAAGAGAGAAATTTATCTCTTTATTTAAAGGGAATCTCTGACCATATAATATACTCGTACATATGTCTACATGCTCGTAAATTGTCCTTTATCAATAACAATATTTATTTTAGCGTCATAATATATTAAACATTCAGTAAACTACGTGCATTATTAAAAACTAGTGAATTATAGAAACAAAATAAAAATAGGTTAAATTTGCATTAAAAATTTCTATTTGGCGAAATTATTGGAATTTAAAGTGTATAGTCGATATCTTCGATGGCCTCAACCATGAAGACTAGAGTAAAGAAGTACGATCGCAATGTGTAAGGAATATTCTATATTGTAATACAGCTAGGTAGAAACTTTAACAGCAGGGGGCGCTAAAATCGCCGTTTCCTATATAAATATAAATATACAATATGTGTACAAATATATTTACGTTCAAATATTCACACATATCTAGTATTAAATCAGAAAAATAACGTATAGTTTAGCAGAAAATAAATATGTTGACATAAAGTCAACTTATAAATAAGCTATAGTGGTACACTTTAATTGTTAGCGTAGTTTGTTGTAGTCATGGTCGTATACGACCGTGGTCGTAATAGAGCTTGCTATTTGGCTATTCTATCAACATATCTATCACTTTGACATTTACTCACAGCACAAAATCACCCGATAATAATTATATTTTTTACATATAAAGAACGTTTTTTGCGTTAAGTCTTCGTTAATATTCCCAATCAACAGAATTAGAAAATTAAACAAATGATCATCATAACCTAAAGTGATTGAAACAATACCTACTTAAGCGCTGCCTGAAGTGTAAATTATCAACCGTTTCTATAGAAATTTTTGTCTTATCTTAAATCTAGGGATATTCTTGTCTCGTTCGTACTCCTTTACTCTAGTCTTCATGGCCTCAACTATGACTCGATATACAATACACTATTTTCGGTATAAAATAAACATATATATTACATGGTTAAAAAACCGCTGCCAATTCATTGGCACTTAGCTTCCTCAAACCAAATAAATCGTCCTAATGTGAATTTCTTTATTCTAATGCATTAGTTTTAAATTGCTATATCTGTACCTAATTAATAGCTCAAAAAGGGTGCGTTTTTTATCATTGATTATATGTCAAAAGATTAATTACAAAAAATTACAAGCTTATGATCTTAAATTGCATTATCGATTTCATAATATTGTAAAATAGAACAATTGTTATAAAACAAAAACCAATTGATAATCTATAATTTGGTTTCTGATGTATCTTTACTAGAAAAAAAAATTATTTTTACAATCACAAAGCTCCCTCTATGAGAAAGCATTAATTGAATATAACGGGGCATACCACCTTTGAACCCAAAAACAAAACTTATTTGTATAAATTCATAAAATTCTTCCTTTCAAAAGCAATTATTCTGAATTTTTTTTACTATAAATACTTGGTAATACCTTTGATTTTACTGTAAGAAAACTCAAAAACTCGATTCAGCAATTTATATAAAATCACCATAGGTATTAAGCTCCTAGTCCACTGCCCACAGGATTCCAAGTGATCCCGTTGACCAAATTTCTCTAGGATTGGGGATATTACTTTTTAATACATTAGTTATGGTATAAATACATAAAAATAATTTTTCTTGCGTAGAAAATTTTTTACATACATATTATTGAATTCTTAATAAATTATTTAATATTATTATTTATTTTTACCATATATTATCTGTATGTAAAAAATTTTCTACGTAGTAGAAATTAATTTCCTGTATTCATATCATAACTAATGTATTGAAAAGTAATATTCCCAAACCTGGAGAGATTTTGTCGACGGGATCACTTAGAATTACCAAGTATTTATTGCAAAATTAAATGTTGTTCTACCATGTCGATAATTTATCGACAGAGCTTGAACCTAAGTGATTGTTCAAATTGTTTTATTACAATGAAACAAAAATTTTAAATGTTCTTATGCCGAAGACTATCGTTAAACGATCTACTTTCTAAATACGAATCATTAAAGATCATTTTCAAACGCTACTCGTATATTACAAAAAATCAAAACCCGTGACCCACAATTTGCGTACTTCGCTTGTTAGATAATGTTTATAAAATTCTATTTGTGGAAATCTGCTTCTATCTATTCGGAATCAGTTTTTCATATAAACCGAATGTAGCATTGTTGTAATTGAATGTGTTGAAAGAGTTTGCAAACTAGTACACAATATTTTTCGAAAATGTTTTTCGAATGGAAATACATCATGATACAATTGATACAGAACAAAACAAATGTACATATACGTACACGCGAAAATTCAAGAGAAAAAAATTTAGGTAAATCAGCCATCCATCTGTGCACTGGTTTGAATTGTTCACTTGCATTCCAATAAGGGGAAAAGCGCCACTGGCGTTAGGAGGCTCGAGAAAAGTTGAGCACGGCAGACTAACCGAACTTTTAATGGACCTGAGCTATCTCTCTCTCTCTCTCTCTCTCTCTCTCTCTCACTCTCTCTCTCTCTTTCTCTCTCTCTCTCTCTCTTCAGTTGTCACTACCTTCTCCTGAGCTTTTTAGCATGTACGTGTAGGTGTCTCTAGAGAAGAATATGCCCATGAGATTTCCATTTCTCGCCTCGAGGGGTATTTTCCATCGGTGCATGCTTTCCGCTGCGAGGTGATCGTCGAGGCGCACCTTCGATTTTTGATATTCAGCTAGAATTGAGCGATGTGAGAGAAAGAGAGAGAGAGAGAGAGAGAGAGAGAGAGAGAGAGAGAGAGAGAGAGAGAGAAAGAGAGAGAGAGAGAGAAAGAAAGAGAGAGAGAGAGAAAGAGAGAGAGAGAGAGAGAGATACTTTAATCGGGAGAGCATACAGTCCCTCGTAAGTTAGATATAAGATTGTCAATCACGAAGACCCACGCAAGACTTTTTTCATACTTTCTCGAAACTTCATGTTTGTCACTTTTGGGTACTATTAGTGAATATACTCCTAAGAATGAGAAAATACTTATTGCCGTACCTTTTTCGATTGTTATTATGTTTATTAACTATTTGTTACGTCATCTAACGTGATTCTATGCAATACAGCTTATATATAAATCCAGTATGACGCTCCCCGAATTTGAAAGGTTAAGTGTATACAAATTTTGATCTGAAACAAATCGTAATTCCAGTGCAGTAAATCCTTGATATTAACAAAATATATCATTTCCAACGTCTTATATCTGTTTAAAAGTAAATAATTTTATTAATTCATTAAGTTTACAATTGAAATACTTAATAGGTAAAGTAATGTTTCTCACGTTTTTGTTTGTTATTTAACGGATTTTTGCATGGATATTCAAGAGATCCACGCGTTCTGAACTGTCAAAAAATAACGATGATATTCCGTCATAATTTTGACAGCGCCAAAGTCAATCATCATCATATTTAAAATTTCCAATATTTAGATTTTGACCCAATGATGAATTGCTTTTTCTCAAATAATTGGCCCATTTATTGGTATATTAGTAGCACAGATTTGATTGAACCAATTGAGTAATTATTCTTTAAAGATTTCATATTCCACGTAAGCATTTTACTTTCGACGTGACGGTCTCTGATGATACTGCATCGTAATTTTTTTCTTTGTTTTTGATTAGGGTGAATAAAGTCCTTTTTTGGAATACTGAACTTACCGGATTTTTTTCTTTTTGAGTCATTCAACTGAATATTTCTATCAAAACAGTGGATTTAGTTTTTAGATAGATATCCGAGAGCTTTGTTTTATTCATCTTGGAATTGAGATAAAGAGATTGACAGAGAGAATACTGCAAACAGTGTACACGTACATACAACTTTGTGTTTATGGTTCGTATTAACCGAGCATTTAGCTTTTACGGGACCTAAAATCTGTTCGTAGTTCGTATTAGCTAGGAGTTCGCTTTAAGCGGCGGCGTTGATCTTCCATAAGAGCCCATCCAATTTTGGCGTGACCTGAATTTACTGTAGATTAATTCGAAGCTGAAAATAGCATAACACTTGATGGACTTAAAATCTATAAACAAATAGATTAGTTTTATGCTTTTTCAGCATCAATTTAAGTATAGTGTAGCTTTGAAAAAATTCAAAATATTTATACATTTAATCTTTTGAATTGTACACTGAGACAATTTTCTAATATAAATTATGACAAAATTCGCAGTAAAAATTACCGTGAATGACTATAAAGCTATGGCACTCCAACTTTCCGGCAGTTTTCATTGATTTTTACGATAAATTTGACCGTACTGAGGGGTAAAATTTGCCTGTCGTAGAGCAAAAATTCCCTATACGAATCTTAGAGAAAACTAATCTATAAAGAATACCTTCCCAAAAAGTAAAATCTTAAAAAGTATAAGTTTCATTATTACCCACAATATTAATTAAAGGAAATATGTTATTACCAAATTAAAATAGTAAAATTAAACTAATATTCTATTTAAAAAAATTATAGTTTAAAATATTTCTATTTTTTACTCATTCCGATAATTTCAAATGAACGCTAAAGAAATTAATGAAATTGATTAATAAATTATCAAGTAATGTATTTTTGTGTTCGAACACTGATCTATAATAGTCTCACTACCTTACACTCGCGTTACATGTAGTGCACATATGGTAATTCTAGGCGACAATCAAATTATAATTTTTACTATTATATTCTAATTAAAAGAACTCGAAAAGAAATACGCATAGGCTTTGTATTTTATCAATTGCGAATATACCGCCCACAAAATAAATTTCAGTGGCCGACCATATTTCGAGGAAATTTTATAAATTTTGATCCACATGCAATCACTATACCTTATAGATCGTGCAGGAGATTGAAAAAGATTTCATATTATCACAAATTATAGCAGCTCTTTCATATTATATATTTTATAGATAGTTTTTGTAAGCACATATTATGATTGACACTTGATATAATATTGTGTACATTTTCGCAAATTTTATTTCAGCCATAGGTGGATGGAGCAACAGGTCAAGAATGGATGGGGCAACTTGAGAACGAGCGCTCGAAATCTGTCTGTATTGCGCGGTCTTGGCTTCTCGAGTGGAAAGCGAAGTGGTAGCCAGTCGGTAAGTTGCATCATATTAATGTTTTTAAGTTCGCGTATGTATTCGTTATGGAGTGTAGAAAGGAGGAGAGTAAACTCCGTAGACTGATACATAGGCAGCATTGCCAGAAGCTGATCGCGCGTAAGAGTTCGAGACTCGGCCGCTAGAGACTTAGAACCCTCAAACTTTATAAATTGTTCCAATATGAAATTATTTATTCTATTTAATTCTGTGATGGAAAATCAATACGATTTTCTCAAAATTACACTAAATTGATCATAATATTTTTAACGTAAATAAACCTGAAAAACTAAAACTCAAAATTCGAAAAATGGAAAAATAGCTAAAATAACACTATACTATACACTATATTTACTATACTTATTTACCAGATTATCCTACAATCGCTAGTACATATCAATAGATAAATAGCAATAACTGATATTAATGTAGTATTTACTACTAAAATAAAAGTAATTAACGATAGCACATTTCCCTCCGTGTAGTTACGTTTTTTTTATTTTAAAATTTATTTAGAAAGAAAATAACCTATCTCTATTTTTAACAAAATTTGAAATATTAATAAAAGGCCGTTCCTTTTAGCATATCACATGATATGATAGGTTAAAGGAAGTCCACAAAATTCATAAGTACTTATCACAACATTCTCCCGACTGTTCCTCGAGATTTTGTCAAATTCTCTTGATTATCGCGAATTAAAATTCAAACACTAATATTTAACAAACTTTAAAATATTAATAAAACGCCGTTCGTTCTGGCATAACCCTTGGTAGGATTGGTCAAAACATGTCCAAATAATTCACAAATAGTTATCAGAAGATGCACCCGATAATCGTTCTCATTATCATATTTTTAGTCATTAATTGGAAAAGTCGTCAAGATAGTTCGATGCTGCAGTGTAGGGAGTGTAGGCAACGTGGACTTGAGGAAGCCCAATTTTGTTAGCGCGTTAGTTTCATTCTTACTCTGCTTTACTCTAAATCTATGTATACGGAAAGTCTTTACACAAATGCTTGTAGTCTGGACAAAGAACTTAGCCAATTAGAATTCATCGCAAAAAATTTGCTAGGCAGCAGCAAGTACTGCGAACGATAAAATGGTGTTTACTTACACGTGCGCTGTACTATGTGTGCTGTGTGTGAGCATATCCATGTGCCTCTTTATTTGCGTTAATCTCGCTGGACAAACAGTAAACCATTTTCCGATCCTGTACGGCCTCACGGTTACTGTCACCGAAAGCACACATAGTATCGTGCATGTATGAGTGCACGTCATTTTATTGTTCGCAGCACTTACTGCCGCTTAGCTGATTTTTTGGACTTGGATCCTAGTAAATACTCAAAGGTTATCTTTCCTTAAAATTTTAGAACATTCATATGATTTTACGACTGCGGAGAAATAAAAAGAGATCAATAAAATGACTGAATTTTTAGAAACGTCAGTATATAGAAAAGGAAAAAAATGTTTTTTTATCAGAGAAACACATTGGTAAGGTGAAGAACCAATTTCTTCTTTCCTTTATTAAGGTGATACTAAACCCCCCTATTACTGACAAATACGGGGTAACACTATGAAAAGTTGTTTTTGATTGAAACAACACAATTTAAGAGATATTTATTAAAAATTGAAAATCAAATGAATATTGTGGGTCCTCGTAATTGTCGGTGATGGGTGGCTTTGACATCACCTTAAATACTGACGTTTTCGAAAATTCGGCCACTTCATTTATCTCTTCTTTTGAACTGTAAATTTTCAAGAAAATTTCCTGATGGCATATAGATAAAGTATTATCCATTTTAAAATATTTGAATTTTTACCTATCTTTAAATTACCTATCTTTTACAACCGCAAATTTTGGATAGGCTCTTTACCTTCTTTTGTTATACACGAAAAAGTCATATTTAGTTTAAACGGTTATATCTCGGAAATCTATGATAGCATATCGTTCACAAAATTCTAGATCATTACGAATTCAGTGAATTTCTCGACGTATAAAAATAATATTTTAAAATACTTTTTTATCATTTTTTTTTTTCATATTTTTAAATTCGCGATAGGTGGTTGCCACATTTCAATCCCGTAACCTTCTCTATAGCAGAGTGGCAGATTCACACCTCGGGCGATCAGCAAGCATTTTTATGCTCCGTTAGTACTTGGATGGGAGTTCGCGAGGGAATCCGGTGACTAACACAAATAAACCAACCATTCCAAAGAGTATTCCATCGTGATACAAGTTTTCCCCACTCCACAGGCGTAACCCTAGACAACTGCGGGCTGTGATTAGGTAGAATAACATAAAAGTATGAAAAAAAAGCCTGCATAACATACAAAAATAATTTACCTTATCGATTTCAGAAAATTATAAAAAAAAACAAGGTTTACAAGGAAATGAGTCGATGAATCTTTAAATTACTTTCTAATTTTGAATATTCATTAAAAAACTAAAAGAATTAGCCCTGTTTGGTAAAAAATGGTGGTGCCATTCTCGAGATATACTCGATCAAAAACAAAAAATTTTAAAAACACATAATTTCAAATATCTTGAAATATAACGGTCGTTGTGATCTGGGCTTAGAACTCATTCAAGATATACTAAAGAGCTACCGATTTGGACAGTTTCAAATCATATGCTGTCGATTTACTCCATAATTCGCTGCTGAATAAAAAACGATTTTTCTTACAAAAAGATTTTTGTCTCTTCAAAAGTAAATGATAAAGCCTATAAAATTTTACAGAATATTCTTTTCCATGTTACTTATCATTTCAATTTTTTTAAAAAAAATTTTCTTGTTATATTTTGTAGATATAATTGTTTGAATAAGAATGACGATATAGCTTATTCAAATTTTCGGGTACAAAAAGATAGGTCATTGTATGCTCTTTCAAATGCATTATTACTGAAGTGATGATGTTATTTCTATGATATCACAAAACCCAAAAATCAGAAAATCAAAAATCAAAAAACCGCTAAAAAACAAGAACACATCAAAAAACAACAAAAAAATTTGAGCCGCCATTCTTAAAGAAAAATAATGAGCCCCGAAACATTAAGTTTTACCACGTATATTCAGAATAAAGTTGATCACATGCATACACACACAATCACACACACATCCATAGAGACATTTTCTAAAAATAGTGTATTTTGATTCCCAGTAACTCAAAACATGTTTCTAATATACTTTTAGCAAAACTTTTATTTTACCATCACAAAGTTTTCTCTACGAGGAAGCAAAAATATTATTACATCATTATAGTATATAAGCAATCAATTGTAAGAGAATATTTTAATCTATCTGTATCACATGAACTGCGATAAACGCAGTGGAGGATGAGAATGATTCACAGAAAATCAGCGATAAAAAAGCAAGCAAAGAGCAATAGAGAGAAAAATTTCGTGCTATTCTCATACGATCGCATTCTATTCTTCTTCGCGGCGTCTGCGAGAATAGGGTAGAAGGGGGACTGGATGGAGTAAAAGTTGCGCATAATTTCGAATATTCTGGGAACAAAAGCAGAGACCTTAGACTTACAGAAGAAAGAAGGAGCGAATGCTCGACGGTTCTTCACCTCGTGAAGTGGAACTACACCACGACTTGCGTACAATGGGCATTTTTTGAATGTATTATGTGAAAACTCGAGAGCTTCGCGAATTCTCTACTGCGACCTTCAGCTCCGCTGCGGCACTTTTAGACGATTGCAATTCGAGAGACGCGCTAGCGATGAAAATGTATATATATATATATCTATGCACAGCTAGTCACAAGATGCCACTTTTTTACAGTGCCGCATTAAAATTAGAGAGACTCTTAAGGTAAGAGGTAGTGTGCGGTAAAAATCAAGATGGGAGTCTTTTCCGTCCACAATGCAATCAGGTAGATAGCGGTACTGGAGCCTCTTGACGTAATGAGATTTTATGCGACATATTATTTGAAAAGATCCAAGTTTCATAGCTTCGTTTTAAATGTCTTAGGATTTTAGGGATATGGATGGGAAATATTTTCGATAATTGAATAGTTGCGTGTAAAAATGGCTGAAGCAAATTTCTTTTTTCTTCAGATATTCACATTAATTTAAAGTTTCTAAAGTATTGCTTAATTGGCATGGAAAACTGTGTTAAAATGTAGAAATACTATACAAATTATCCAGGAAAGAGCCTTGTTATTGAGTGCAATGAACGTGTGAGTACAGCATATTTGTATAAAAACGGCGAAGGAAATGACAAAGGGAGACCACGGAGCTTAAGTATCGGATTTTGATGAAATGGTAGAGATCGACTTTTGGAATCTAAAAATGAAACAAATACCTGTAGTTTTTAACAGTGGGTTCTAGAACCTGAAATAGAGCCAACAAAAACATTATCATTGTTCATATAGGCAATGTTAAACATCAAACATATATCGACATACGAGTACTGTCAACGTTAATCAAAAGCGTTATATCGGCAGGATAAGTTATTGCAGTAATAAAATATTATAAATCGCAGTTTATAAAAAAAATATATTACAGATCGAACTTCCGATCTGCTGCCTGGATAAGGATAGTAATGAAATAAAAAAATTCATGAAATTAAAAGAAAAATTATCTAATGTGGATTCTACGTAAACATGTATATAAAAATATAAAACTGCTGCTATAACTGATTTAGCACAATGCTTCCTAAAAGAGATTTAATGCACAAACAATTAATGAATATTTACATTGATAAAAGTCATTTTATAAATGATAGGAAATGGCATCCTGGTAGAAACGTTGACGAGTTTTTCGCGAATAAATCGTTAAAACCGCCACAGTTTCTAGCCAGTTCTTTAAAAATGGTTAAAAAGTGGTTTAAATACATTATTTCTTACCATAAATGAAATATTCGTATCAAGTACAACTATTTTGTAATATATACTAGAAAAATATAAAAAGTTATGAATCATTTTAAGATTATTTAATAGATTTATTTATTTATACCGCACAATATATATACAGTTTCAACGCTTGTATTGATACCTTAATTTTTGTACAACAATTCATTTTTATTATAAAACATGTATGAGATCAAATGAAGTAACCAATTTATTATAAATATTTCTCTGGATAGTGGCAGCGAACTTAACCAGCCGGACTGGTCAATTTTCTACCAGGGCAATACTATAGACTACGGTGTTAAGCTAGATTAAAAATAAACCTTTGAAGCGCCAAGCGCAAGACAAGGATTATTTCGAGATCGCAGATCTAAGCTTATCCCTCGTTAATGAACGTAGATCGATAACTCAAGGTCACGCAAATTAATATTCAGCGCAAACGGCGCGTGCGACAATAATTCAAAACTATCTTAGTTACATATTTTATTTCATAAAAATAACTTGAAGAACAGCACCGTATATACAGCGCTAACAATAAATATTTTTTTGATATTGTTACAGTATGGAAAATATAAAAACGGCTGCTAACTGCTTTAAGCACAATGCTTTCTCAAAGAGATTTAACGCACAATAATTTATTGAATATTTACATTGATACAAATCACTTTATGAGCAATCGACAATATTATAAACAATGTTATTGACTATGGTGTTAGACTAGATTAAAATGGAGCATGGTTGAATTAAAAACTTAATCGGTTGTGTACGGAGTTATTTCTGATAAACCTACAAAATTTAAATAAAAATACAAAGTCGTTCTAAAGTTATGGTGACCTCAAAATGTAATTAAATAAGATACATATTCCAAGTTTAAAATCGAATTCAAGTCATAAAAATTAGTTAAAGTGATTCTTAGATATATAAATTGTAAGGAAATCACGCCTTGTTTATGAATAAGTGCACATTTTGCTTTCTCAAAGAGAAAGCTTTGTAAAGATGATTTTTTCGATAACCATGATTTTAATGAATCTCTAGGTTTTTTAGATCGCTGAATCAGAATACGTAGGTTTTTCAAAATGTCTATCTGTATGCATGTATGTGCGTGTTTATGTGTGTATGTATGTATGTGTGCATTTGAGCGTGCGTGAGCATGTATGTATCCGTATATGTGTGTGCGTGTGTTTGTGCGCGTGAGTGTGACCATGTGTGTGTATGTGTGTGTGTCCATGTGTGTGTGTATGTGTGTGCCCATGTGTGTGTATATGTGTGTGTGTGTGTGTGTGTGTGTGTGTGTGTGCGGGCGTGTGTGTGTTTGTGTGCGTGTATGTGAGTGTATGTCTGTGTGTGTGTGTACGTTAGGGTGGTTCAAAATTCCCAAAAGTTTTCAAATATCAAAAGTAAGCCTCTAAAAAGTTGGTATTTGTCAAAAAAATAAGATTCCTACAAACTGGGTGCTTAAAGTTAACATTTAAAGTGGCTACCTTAAATTTAAGGCTTTTAAAGAGCACTTATGCAATTTTTCCGTAAAATCGCATATTAAATAACTAAAACTTAATTATTCATGCTAAAGAAAGTTTTGGCAATTGTTCATACTACTAGAATTGGAAATAAGTTGTGTCCTAACCGACGAAAAACAATTTTCTTCGACTTAACAGTCGTATAAGTCAAAATTTTGACATAAATCAAGCTATTTCTGGACATTATTAATAATCTCAATCTTTAATGATTATTCAAAAGCCAAAATTATTTTGAATCTTTGTTCCAAATAGTATTAACTGAAAAATTGGTCACCATAGGCTATCAAAATATGGAAGTTATAGCAGTCTCTGTAATATATCGGATTACTAATATTTTTGCTCACTTTTCTTATTTTATTTATTGTGTGTCGCGAAGCGATGCAAGGCGCGGAGGAGCAGGCAAGTCACATGCGGCCGAAGGCCGCGTGTTGCGCGCTAGTTATTGTTTAATTTTATTTATTTAAAATTTTTTACAATAAGTAGTAAGTTTCGACCATTATGTTTTAAAATCTAATCAGTTCTACGTTGGATGATATCTGATATATCTGCAAAATTTCAGCCCGATATACGGTGACCTTCAACAGTTATGGTGACCACACAATTTAACCACATACCTACGTACACATACACACACATACACGCACACACGCACGCACGCACACGCAGGCACGCACACACGTACACACTCATGTACACACACACACCCAACTGTTCTTCTTGGTTCAAAAACCATCGTGAAACTTTTTCTGATTTTTTAAAAAACATTTCGAGGTTGCTAATTCATCCTGAAGGTCAACATGCAAGTTATTTTTAATAATTTATTTTTTAAGGACGGAAAATGTATTTAAAATTTTTGTATGCAGTACCCATCTTTTCTACGTTGTATAAAGAATGTATACAAAATTTTTTGAAAAATTTAAAGTATGTTCATATTGTTTTATAATCACTTAAACATAAGTAAAAGATGATTTTGTCATTATTTTTAACAAAATGGCATCCCTCATACCACGAAACATAAATATATTTTAAGCAAACTAATTTTACATGATTCACTTTATAGAAGAGTAAATAGCAATTGCTAAATATTTTTTCGAATTTTTAGAAGTGCATTTTAACGGTTATATACCTATCTGAAATTGCGATATAACTGTTTTTTAATTAATATTCTAAATGTTGTCGTCATTAACATCGATTCTTAACAAACTATACTTTTGTTTATTTAATGTTGATTTTAAAAAGCTTTGACACGTATAGTAATTTCGTTGCATAGTTGAAAGAGTTTTAACAACTCAAAAGTTTGATTAAAAACGTTTCAAATATACTTATGTTGATGATTTTTTGATTCTAGGAAAATAGCAGAAGCAATAATTTTGTATTAACAATACATGTTAAAATAATTGAATATTATACCTTAAACTCATCTACCTCAGGAACAGCTATTTTTTTGTTAAAATTAGTTATACATAATGTTATTATATACACTGCATACTTTCAATCAGCCAACCAAGAGCTTTTAGTAATTGTTACATATATTTGTTAAAGTATGATCTATTTGAATATATCATACTTTATATATATATATATATATATATATATATATATATATATATATACATATTTAACCAAATTTCTGCCAAGCCACCAATAAAATTTTAAGCTGAGCGCCACAAGCAATTTTGTTGAAAAAAATTTCAATGATAGTTTTAGATGTATATTTTTAGATAAAACAATATTTAGGGTGGTACTATCACTCACGTACGAGAAAAAAATAAAAGAAATAGGTTTATTTTACTAAAGTTAGACTCATGGGATTTAACATGTAAATTTATTTCTGATAAAATAAGCCAATTTCTTTTATTTATTTCTCGTAACTGAGTTATAGTATCATTCTAAATCTTGTTTGATCTTAATCTTAAAATATATTATTTGGAAAGTTATGCGTGTTTAATGTATCTAAACTCAAGTGAACTCTCTCGTGCGCTGCTCGTATTAGCAAGTTTTGCTGCTAGTATTACTGTGTTTTAAAAGTAGGCATCTGCTAACTGGACATCTTAGAGGATGCTACAGAGGAAGAAGGCTTATTCAATGCCCCCTGACTCTATGATTCAATGTAAGTTGAAAAATATCAATGTTTATTTATAAATAAGTACACTCCATACTTCAAACGCGTTTTGCTCAAAATCACGTTTTTTTGGAAAATGCACTCACGGTGAACATGATATCTCGGAAACTACTTCGCCGAACGATTTCAAATTTTGCACACTTGTTAGTCATCACATTGGCCTATGCTTGGAAGATGGATTTATTATTTTGATAAAAAATAAATTGTTTCTATGCGATAAAAGCTAAAATATAAAAGTGAAAAGAAATTTAACTTTTGATAAAATAGACAACATTTTTTTTAAATCAAAATTTTGCTAACCCTATTGTTCAAGTACAGCATAATTGTCATATACTAACATAATTTTTTTGAATGTTTCATTTCAGATAAGCCATTCCGGAGTTATCGTGCTCACCGCATGTGAGACAAGTTTTGGGACTTTCTCTGTCAGCCCGTTATTTTTAATTATTTTGTCTTAAAGAAAGTTATAAAAGCACTTTAAGACTTGTACTTCAACATAGAATATTGTTTATTTAAATAAAATTTATTTATGTTTAAAAACAATTCGTGAATTTTTGCTCTACTTACAAGGTATAACCCCTTAAGGTATTATTTATACATTTAAACTTTAAAATATATAAATAATATATTTACACAAAAATTTACACAATTACATATTTTTAACAATTTAAATTTCAGACTTACATAGAAGAAACAAAATTCGATGCGCAAGTGTTTAAGGTAGTAGTCTGGTAACTTGCACGTTTTTTGAGTCTTTTTTCGGGAATTTTCTTTTACGGGAAAATATAATTCAATCGGTTTGATTTTTTTTATATGTTATTATTGCTATCTAAAAGTGTACAAAATTTTTTTTCTTTTTTTTTTTAAATTTTAGTTATAGTTTTTTAACACTAAAGTGAGCGTCTCCAAAAAAGGTTGGTGGTTGGCCCGGGTGATAAGAGATTTTCTATGCAACCGATTGGCCTGAAATTTGGATATGTTATTCTGCACATTAATAGCTCTCGGAGGGACTAGGATCTTTATTTTTCGTCCCTAAATTTCCATTGTACAGCTCTATTTCCACTAAAAAAAGTCACTTTCTTTTTTGAAGTCCGCCGTTTTGTTATTTTTCAACAAAATTGTTTAATCCTAGTTTCAGCCAGAATGACAAGCTTACAGAACAATAATCTTTTTGATTTTTTGTTTCAGATGTCCTCAAGCGGCGAAATCACCGGGACCAGCCACCTACCTTTTTTTTGAGTCGCTCACTTTAGTGTTAAAAAACTATAACAAACAATTTAAAAAAAAGAAAAAAAATTTTGTACACTTTTAGATACCAATAAACATATAAAAAAATCAAACCGATTGAATTTTATTTTCCCCTAAGAAGAATTCCCGGAAAAAGCCTCAAAAACGTGCAAGTTACCTGACTACTTACCTACACTGACAAGTTACCTAGCTACTACCTTAAAGGAAGAAGCTACAGAAAAAACAAAATCTGTTAAGCATTGACAAATATATTTTTTCATTTCTTGTATATAATAATACGTAATACGTGAAAAAGAACACATTTGCACTAGTTAAAATCCCCCTAAGCCACACTTAAAATATCAGTGCAGCTATAAAACCTTCAAAAAAGGACATTATTTTTATTTTCGTGATGCGCAACTGGCATTGGTGAATTTTTATCAGCTTGAATTTATGTATTCTTTTAAGTAAAACTCAGAGATCTACGTTGTAATTTATTATCTATTTGTTTCGAAAAAGATTCTATATCTAAATTAATTTTTTCATTTTTCATTTCCACTAAAATCATGTATTTTATTATAATTATTGTCGAACCAAAATTTGTATTTAAATTTTTATCAATACGTCGCAAAATAAATTTATAGAAAATGTATTTAAAAAGTAGATTATCATACATTTAAAACAATGAAAAAAAATCTGGTGAGCAAAATGCAACTGAAAGTTATGAAAATAAAGAATTGAGAAAAAATACTTGAAAGTGAAATAGCAGTAATAATAAAGTAAAAGTTAATTCGGATTTATTTATGATTCCTTTTTTGTTTTATGGAACACATTTTGTTATCTACCACTGACATAGGTTTTTGACTTTTACTGATGTTTAGCCTTGCGTAGTTCGCACTTTTTTAACTTTGTTTGACACGAAATGTTGAAACGCATTGAATTTTAAATAAAAACCAAAATATTTTGAAAAACCGCTGCTAATACATTGGCACTTAGCTTTCTCAAACTAAATTAATTGTTCCAATATGAAATTCTTTGTTCGAGTAAATTAATTTCAATTGCTATATCTCTTTCTAATTAATAGCTCAGAATAGGTGTGCTTTCTTTTGCCATTGATGGTTTGTCAAAAGATTATTTCTTACTAAAATTACACAACAATAGGTAATCATCCTTATCATATCAATATTTTCTCTGTACGTAATTTATTAAAATTATTTAAATATTTAAATTATATGTAATTCGATATTAGTACGTAGATTTACTGAATTTTTAATCATCTACAATTTTTTGAACGATTATTCATCATACATTTTCGAGATAAAACCATTTAAACTAAATATGAGTTTCTTGGTGTATAAAAAAAGAAGGTAAAGAGCCTATCCAAAATTTGCGGTTGTAAAAGATAGGTAATTGTATCTCTTTTTAATGAATGTACACTAAATTGATCATAATATTTCTAACATACTAGAAAACCCGAAAAATTAGAACTCAAAAATCGAAAGATCAAATAATCATTATAAACCAAATACAAGTCGATGAATCTTGAAATTTCTTTTCAAAAGAAATGAGCCCTATTCAGTAAAAGATGACTGCACCGTTTTCAAGATATAAGCTATCAAGAAAAAATTCAATGAACATATAACCACAATATCTCGAAAGATAAAAGATTTTATGATCTGAAAAAACATGCAGGTCATGAGATAGTTGAAAGTTACCTTTTTGTAATTTTTCAGATAAAATGCTGCCGATTTACTTCACTTAACAGAGAAAAAAAAACGATTTCTTTCCAAAATTATTTTTTTCTCGACGAAAGAAAAAGGTCAAGACTCCAAAATTTTACTAAACTTCTACTCTTTATTCATAATCATCTCAATTTTGTTCAAAAATTTGTCGTCATAGATTTCCGCAATATAACTGTTTAAGCCGTTTAGGGGTCTGCGGCGGCTCAGTCGGTAGAGTGTCGGATTCCCACGCCGGTGACCCGGGTTCGAATCCTAGTCTCTGTCGATTGATACAAGCACCTCTGTAAAAATTACATGTGCTTTGCTTACAAACACACCGCAGACCCCCGTCGTCGATTAGCACCACATGGAAGCACAAACATAGCGACGTTAAAACAAAAAAAAAACCGTTTAAACAAAAAATGACGTTTTTGTTTATTACAAAAGAAGGGAATGACCTTACCAAAACTTTTAAGTCATAAAAGTTAGGCAATTATACTCTTTCAAATACTTTTTAGCCGAATCGATGATAATATTTTTAACGTATACCAAAATCCGAAAAACTAAAACTCAAAAATCGAAAAATCGTTAAAAAGACAAAAACGCATCCACGTCTATACACACACACACACACACACACACACACACGCGCGCACGTACGCACACGCGCGCGCACGCACGGACGCACACACACTCAATACATGTTTCTAACATGTTTTTAGCAAAACTTTTCTTTTACTATCTCAAAGCTTCCTCTTTGAGGAAACAAAATTAAAACATTACACAAATCAAATTTTTTTGTGAAGTCACTTTTATTATTAAGAGAAAAGGTTAAGAATTGGTATAAAAAAATCGGTGTTTTTACCATAAACCTGTATTTTTTCTTTGTTTTTTTTAATTTTTTAAACAGTTCTAAATGATGGTAAGTACTTAAAACATGTGTTTTTAGGACTCATTAAAATTCCTATTCACGTCATAGCTTATTTTCAAATGGGACAAAAGAGGAAAAGTACATAAGAAAGAAAGTGAGAGATGGGAACTATCCAGACAATCTCAAATGCTAATAATAAAAGATACATACTTTTTAAATTTTGGAAACCTTTTTAAAGCAATTTATTTTAAGAAAATCGCAAATTCTTACATTTGTTATAACTAATTTTTAAAATGCATTTTAATCTAAACTACAAATTTGAAACTTTAAAATAGTTCTTGCGCATCAATTTTTAATGAATCGATCTGAAAATTTTTTACATGTCTATTTTGACACATTTTGAACAACACTACAGAGAGATACTTCACTAAAAGTAATATATAAGGGTTAATTTATGACATTTCAAACTAAAATTTCAGCCATTTATTGCAAAAAATATTTAATAAATCTTAAACATCAGTAATAATAAACATAATTTGAAAAAAAAATAATTTCCCTCTGTATATTTCTCAATACTATTTTAATATATCATATGTCACTAGTTTTTTGCATTTTACAAGAAAATGTTACGCAGAAAGATTTTATAAAATTCGTGTTTTATCACTGGTTTAAAAGCGATAAATGACGGTCAAGGCCGTTAATTATATTGGGTAGGGCTTAAAACATCCTTCTTTTATCTATGTAATCATATAATCATAAAAGAAAAAAATCTTTCTTAGATTTAAGAAAATTAGCTTTAAACGTATACTCTTCCCTTGACGGAATGTAAAAAGAAAGTAAAGATTCCTACGTAATATTTTTTTTATTTTTATAAAAGCCTATATTTTATATGGAAAGACATTTTATACATCTAATTCTTCCATTATCAATAAACAAAATAAAAATTCCGTTATAAACAATTCTTCACTTTTAATTTGCTTCTATATTAACCTCTAATAACGCATAGCTTTATAATTTTCTTTATTATTACAATGATTAGATTGTGATTGAATTTCACATAATTTACGAAATCAAAGAAAACTACTGTTTAGTACTGAGACTCATATAGAGGCTCATATCAGCCAAAAGCGAAAAGTTATTGTTTGCATGATTTGAATTCCATGATATCCCGTCTTGTCTTCGCGCGTTATTTAAAAGTCAGTGAGAGGGACTTCAATAAGGGGAAGCCAATTACGGAGTACTAATGAGGGGAGAAAATGAGGGGGAGAACCAATGAGGGGCAGCCAATGATTAAGGGGGGGCGGTGATGGGGAATAATGAGGGGGAGTCAATGAGGGGGAATAAAGATTCTTGAAACTCGATATATAAAATAAAATTGTAATTTTTTGGAAAAAATATCGAATTTCCATTATCTTTCCCAAGCTGGAAAAGTCTTTACCACTTTTCTCTATAGTATTACTGTAATCTACATGCAATAAGCTTTACGTTAAAAAAAGTTTCATTCAAAATGATGCTTCCTACGTAGAGATATTTTATTTTGACAAAAAAAAGCAGTATTCCACATAGTGCGGCGGCGGCGTCGAAACTTTTTTAAAAATATAGAGAGATATAGAGAGATTCTCATATTAAAATACGAGAAACGATATAACGAAATGATATAATAACAAAATGATATCACAAGTGAAGAAAACAAAATTTTTAAACAAAATTTTGATATGCAAAAGAAAAGTCGTCAACAAGAGAATAATTCAGCGAAATGTTGGAATCTTTTTTATTGTCTGATTTTAACTTAAAAGACCTTTTTTAATATATACAGTCCAAAGAACCAAAAATTATTTTTTCATTTATTAAAATAGCTAGTTATTGAAAAACATCTATACAAGATTTATAATCATATTTTTAGTCAAAATTGCTTTAAAATAATGTATATTTCGAAAAAATATATATCATTATTGTGTATCATTATGTGTATACAAAGTAAAAAATTATTTTTAATTTACTATCATAACTAATTAAATAAAATGCATATTATAGTTCAAAATCGTATTTCTTTTACAAAAATTTCTTCAAAGAAATTGTAAATTGCTAAATATTCGCCAACTATTTGAAATCTTTATTGCTACCTCTTGCTTCTTACGAGACGTTGATTGAAAGTTGTGTAGGTGTACGCGAAGGAAGGATTGAGCGTTTCGTCCGTCTCGTCTCTGAAATATTTACAACAGATATTCGCCTATGCTATGTATCCGTAATGTAAATATTCATGGAAATCCATTCGTACCAACACGGAAAAAAGTGTAATATCCCGTGAGGAAAAATTTACGGATCTCATGATTTCTGTCAGCTATATACGCAAGGATGGAAAATATATAGCATACGCGCGCGAGATGATAGACGGGGAAAATTGAAAGGTCAATATTTTTCAGAAATGGCACTTTGTTATGCACAGA
Source organism: Gastracanthus pulcherrimus (assembly GCA_949152435.1). Classification (NCBI taxonomy): domain Eukaryota; kingdom Metazoa; phylum Arthropoda; class Insecta; order Hymenoptera; family Pteromalidae; genus Gastracanthus; species Gastracanthus pulcherrimus. Next base: position 202,009,283 of record OX424572.1, read on the forward strand.
TTCGCATATACGCGCTACCAATGAATAAGTCTTAAGTATAGTTGCTGCTGCGTCAATAAATTTGATTTGAAAATCAACTCTGTATTGTGTATATTGAAAGGAATTGAAAATTATAATATGATTTCTGAAGAAATAGCTTATAAATAAATAACATTTTATTTTAACAATTTGCAATAATATTACAGTATTACAGTGACGCATGAAGTAATAAGGTTCATAACTTCACAAGATTCGTAACAAATACTCAATATTAAACTCAAATGAAGATCACAGTCGTATATATATATATATATATATATATATATATATATATATATATATATATATATATATATATATATATATATATATATATATATATATATATAAATTTATCTGTGAAAATGGTATGTATTATATATATAATACATACCATTTTCACAGATAAATTTAAGATAAGATAATATGTAACTAAGAAAATCTTAAAAATGTTCATTAAGTGTCATTATTCGAGTTATTTATTCAAAATAGTTTATTCAAACTCATTTTAACGGTGACCCAAATTTTAACTGTATTACATTTTATTATTTTTGTGATAAAAACAAGAGTGTTGAAAGAAATTTTTTTCGCACACCTATTAGAAAATATTTATATTAAGAACCTCAAGGAAATTTTTCAACTATAAATAATCCAATGCCTAAGTATAGCATAAAAAGCAAATTAAAAAGTTTTGCATATAAAGCTACGTTTTTTTCCAATTGACATTAATAAATTGTGCAATACTATAATTGTTGATTAAATTTTATTTATGAATATAGTAAATGCATTCTACTTTTAAAAATAATTCCTTTTTGTAATTTTGATCGAATTTATGAACAACGGGTTCCTTTATTACAAAAATATCATAAAAATAAAAAATAAATCTATTTCAAGTCTTCATCAAAAAACATAAACAACAATGATCTTAGAATGGCTAAAAATTACCACATAATACTCATGAAAAAAGCTATCAAAAATTTTAAAAAATGTATATTATAAAAGTATAAGTTATAAAACAAAAACTAACCGATAAATCAAAAATTTTACTTGACTTCAAATCATCATCAAAAGACGTATAAAATGAGTTTTGTTTGGACAAAGATTACTGCATAAGAAAATATCATAAATAATGATAAAACGTTATAAAACAAAAACGATTAAATGAATCTTGAAAATTTCTTTTTTTTTAAATTCTTGATCAATAGACGAAAAAGATAAGCGTTCATTCGTAAAAAATTACAGTATAATACCCAAAACATAAGCAATCAAAAATTAAAAAGATAAATATATAACCCTGAATATCTCGAAAAATAAAAGTTCTCATGATCTGAGCAAAGAGCTTACCTAAGAGATAGTAAAAAGCTACCTTTTTGGAAATTTCAGACGGAATAGTGCTGTTTTACTCAAGTTATCGTTTGCCATAAAAATCGATTTTCTTTACAAATGATTATTTTTTCAATCATAGAAAAATAAAATGTCTAAAAAATTTTACAGAATAATCTTCTCTATTGTCCTAATTACCTCAATTTTTTTCAAAAACTTTACATTATATATTTCAGAGAAATCAGCGTTCAAACAGAAAATGACGTTACCGTGTATAAAAATTGATGATATTATTTCTAAAGTACCAAGAAACCCGAAAAACTAAAAGCCTAAAATCTAAAAACCCGAAAAAAATAACAAAAATTTCGTGAAAACAATAAAAATTATTAGTGTGCCTCGTTTGTTTAAAAAACAAACAAAATCATCACTGAAGCACTAAATGTTACCGTGGATTACTCGAGATATGAATGCATCCATACATACTATACACGCACGCTCGCACGCACACACACGCACACACGCACGCACGCTCGAACGCTCGCACATACCCTCACACACACGCCCACAAACGCATTCAAATTTGCGGGCATAGTAATTTTTTGGGCATTAAATATATTGGATTTAAATTTGATTTGTTTTTATAAATTTTGTGCGTAGTAAGTTTTGAGCCTTATAATTTTTTAAATATTTTATGAGCTATTTTATTTTTGGGCTTAATAATATATTTGAGATTTAAATTTTTTGGGCATTACAATTTGTGGATCTTAAATTTTTGTCTTTTCTATAAATTTTCGATATTGTAAGTCTTGAAGCCTCACAATTTTTTTGATCTTATAATTCTGGGGTCGTAAAATTTGTTGCATATTATTATTTTTTATTTACATGTCATAATTGATTTTGTGATTTTTATTTTTTTTATAAGCTGTTGACACCACATCAAAACGTCTACGCCGTGAGATTCAGTCAACATTTTATTATACAAATCGGTTAACGCTGAGAGGTCAATTCTTAACTAACGAGGAAAAGAATCAAAGTACAAACTTTTTATACTGAATAATTCATAAGCATACTATGCTAATGAAAAATAATTTCATATTAAAAATGAATCCCATATACTTCAATATTTAGCATTAGGAGAATGAATGAATTTAAGGCCCAAAATTACAATAGCCAAAAATTTGTAAGTTGCAAAAAATAATAATATCCAAAAAATATATGTCTAAAAATATAAATCCCAAAATTGCCGGTCCAAAAACTATAATGCACAAAAATAACGAGACCCGAAAAATTAGGAAGCACAAAAAATTATGAGACTCAAATAATTATGAGTCCTAAATAATTACAAAGACAAAAAAATTATGTGGACAAATAAATTCAGGTAAAAAAATGTATAAAGCCCAATAATATTACAATCAAAAACTGTAAGCTTAAAAAATTATAAGGCCCAAAAATATTCGTAAAAAATGTAAGCAAAAAATTAAGTTACCCAAAAATTATAATTCCCAAAAACTATATTACCCAAAAATTCTTAAGGCTAAAAGATCATAAAGCCCAGAAATTATAATGCCCAATAATTATAATGCCAGAATATTATAATACGCAAAAACTCAAAAGGCATACAAAAACACAAATATATTGACTAAAAAATTAGAAGGCCCGAAAATATTAAAGATAGAACAATATAAGGCCCAAAAATTTTAAAGTCTAAAATATTGCCCAAAAAATATGAAACTTAGAAATTTTTAAGGCTCTACAGTATACAACATACTTACACGAATAACGATACGTATGACACCATGAGTGACGAGGACGACGATGCAAACTTCAACTAAGACAATAAAAAAGCTTAAAAAATGACACCAATACAAACACTCACTCTCACGCACAAAACAAGATGCATACTTATAGGTGTATATATATACAGTTATAGTAGTTAATATATTGAGAAAAGATGATGTTTTTATTGAAATTAATCTGCTTAATATAATGGAAGATGTTCGTGAAGTTAATGTAAAATACTTTGGATTGGCGTATTTTACAACTACATCAGAGTTTGTTTTAATTAAAGAATTACAATTAAGAATTTTTAAAATTTGTTAAAATGAGCAAACAGTATTTTTGTTATTTTATACGTAATGCTCCTATAATTTTCATTCGACTGGTGCATCTTATAGTTATTTCAAAGTTATTTTGCTCAAAAAATACGATTTTGAATTTTGAATTTTTAAAAATAGAAACAAACTTATTATAAATTTATACATTAGATAAGTAAAGAAAATGTACACTTATTCATAAACAACGTATAATTTCCTTACAATTTATGTATCTAACAATTACTTTAAGTTATTTTTGTGAACGAAAAGCGATTTTAAATTTTGAGTATGTGTCTTATGTAATCACATTTTGTGGTCACCATAACTTTTGAACGCATTTGTATTTTTCATTAAATTTTTGAAGCTTTATCAGAAATAACTCCGTATACAACCGAATAAGTTTTTAAGCCAACTATGCTCCATTTTAATCTAGCTTAATACCGTAGTCTATAACACTGTCTATAATATTGTCGATTGCTCATAAAGCGATTTGTAACAATGTAAATATTCAATAAATGATTGTGCCTTAAATCTCTTTGGAAAAGCTTTGTGCTAAAGCAGCTAGCAGCGGTTTTTATATTTTTTTTAATGTAACAATATCAACAAAAAAAATTATTTTTAGCGCTTTATATACGGCGTTGCGCTTCGAGTCATTTTTCTGAAATAAAATATGTAACTAAGATAGAAACTAAGAATGTAACTAAGAATTATAGTTGCACTCGCCGTTTGCGCTGAATATTAATTTGCGTGACCTTGAGTTATCGATCGGCGTTCATTAACGAGGGATAAAGCTCAGATTTGTGATTCTCGAAATCAGGCTTGTCTTGCGCTTGGCACTCCAAAGCTCTATTTAAGGGGCGTGCAGCTCTCGCCTCTTAGTCTGTCGCTCGAGATCGCTCGCCACCTTAACGTCAACTAATTTCCTTCCTGCTGTTCAATCTATCATCTTGGTCATTCGGGACGATTGCATTGTCCGACTGCATATTTATTAGTTGTGTAAAAATGTATTCAAATAGAAAAGTCGTGTTAAGAAAGCACAATCTCAATACATCAGTCACAGGTGTAACGAAGGACGATGAAGAGCTTGGGGAGTGAAACTCATGGCTGAAATACCAGAAAGACCTGCTTGGAACAACTTGCCACCGGGAAAGAACAAACCATCAAACGATTTCATCTTCGTCAACATAATAGGCAAGTTAATGCTGTAATCGAAATACACTATAGTTTTAGAAGATGTCCGTATAGATGTGCGTATGTTCATTTTTACAAGCTGTTAATCCGAGGATATATACCGTTATAACGGGTTGAAGATTCAAAAAAAGAAAATTCATTGTAATAGTACGGAAGACTATTTTTTAAGAGCAAAAACTCTGATTTTATGTAAAAAAACAAATACTGTTTCTAACAAAATTAGTGTCGCCTCACGCCTGGTAGGTACACTGATGGCTAGTGTTTCTGTATAATAGAATAAAAAATAATTTTATTACCCTTTCTTGATCTTTGCAATTGAAAGAATGTTGGGAAACCTGTCAGATGCCATAGCTCGATATTTTAAAAAGTTATTGGCTCTTAAATAAAACAATAAAACGCATTTTTCTTGAAACTAATTTTCTAACTTTAAAAAATAGCTTTATTTTTAATACACGTTATTATAAATGAATGTCTATTTTATTGTTTATAAATATTACAAGAATATCCAGAGATATTGTATCGGCTCCAGCGTCTACTTTTATAAAAATACTTTTATATAAAAAACTTTTATAACCATGACGTGAATTGCTATAATATAGCATACACATATGTATTGCCTTACGAATAAAACTGTTTTTCACTATTTCTTATTAATCTTTAATAATACACTACCGCAATATTTTTCATACAATAAATGAATAATGTGTGTTCTTGTTATTAAATTTTGCTTACAAAAGTTTTAATACAAAAACTTTTTTCTTTACTGAAAAATATCTGCATTAGTGCTGTGATAGTTTTTGAGTGCTTTATGTTGTTATTTTTTTTAGTCAAACGTGTTGTTGGTGGTGAAGATGCATGTTTCACGATCACTACAAAGCATTCCTACAATATCAAAGATTCTAAAACTATCAAGGATCTCAGGACATACCTTGATAAGTATATAGTTGTTAAGGAACAATACTTTAAGAACTTAAAAATATAGTTTTTAGAATAATGTTTATAAAACGTAGGTAGTCAAAGAACATTGAAGAGTTTTTACTAGAACTTGATGAAGAATGTACAAGATACGAGAAACGCTGTTGTTATATAAAAATATCCTATTTTCCTTTAATTATAATATTGAATTAAAAAGGCTTTTTATATATAAAAAAAACAAAATTTTTGACTGCAAAGAAGTTGCTAGAGCCATTCATGACGTATTTTTTATTGTTATTTTTTAAATAGTATTTTAACGTGTATTATACAAGATTTCTTAAGACGAATTAAAAATCAATACATTTTATAAAGTGATATCTTTGGTTTGATAGCGCTTTAAAAGTATAGATAAATATTTTGAAATTCAATCTTAATGTGGAAATTGCACTAATATCAGTCAAAATTAAGGGGGTCAGTTTAACATTTTTTTTTCGAAAAATCGATTTTTCAAAAACCACAGATTCTTGTAGTAATTCTATAGATTTTTGTAGAAATGCTATAAACACTAAAATTTTGATGAGAAAGTTCGAGAACAGGTCGAAAAATGCGAAACAACGGATGAGTCTCGAGCGCGCTGGGCGTACACTTGGCGCATCAAGCGTACAGCTGCTGTGTGTACCTGCTTCTCCGTCCTCTATTTATAAATTTTGGGTAGCTGCTCAATGCTGTTAATATTTCGAAATAGCATAGTGTAAGATGCCACTGAAAAAAGTTGTATACAGTTAGTATATCTCTCTAGAAACCGTTATTCTGTTGTGAAAGTGTGCATTGAAAATCGTGTAAGATGGATAGAAAGAGTACGAGTTTACGGAATACAAGATCAGATCGTAAAAAAGAAGATCATTTCATGGCAATCGACATACGAAGGCGACATAAGCCATACAAGTGCATCGGCTAGAAAATGTCCAAAACAGACCCAGATTTTGAAGAAATTGTAGACTAAAGTGTGTGCTACAGCATTATAAACTTTGCTTTATTTCTGACTTTACAAGGAATTGTAATTTGTAAATCTTGTAAAAAGGATATAAGGTTTTCTAAACGTACAGAAAAGGGGTTAGGATTTCTATATATTACGTATATTCCAAGCAGTCCACAAATACATAATACGTATGAAATGAATCGAAGATTTGTTTTTGCTATGTGGATGCTTGGCATTGGCCTGCAAGACATAGTACATTTTCTTGGCCTTATGGATATAGGCAAAGGATTTTAAAAAAATGGTTATTATAAAATAGTAGAGCCTACTTGGATTGCGGCAAGTGCAGTTACTCAAACGATCTTTAGAAAAGAAGCTCACGAAGAGCAAGAAAAAAATGAAAACAAAGTGAAAAATCACCTTACAGTTTCTGGTGACCGCTCTTGGGCGAAAAGAGGATTTTCTTCCCTTATAGGTCTTACCTCTTTAATTGGAAAATTTTCCGGTAAAATAATAGATCTTTTCGTGAAATCGAGTATATGTAAAATATGTGAGCAATGGGCGAGCAGAGAAAACAGTGAGGAATATGACGCTTGGTATGAAACACATGCAGATTCTTGTAGGGCAAATCATGAAGGCAGCGCTGGAATGATGAGGGTAAAAAGAATTATTGTAATGTTTAAAAGATCAGTGGAATACTACAAAGTATACTACAAATATTATATTGGTGACACGAAAACCGTCAAATTGCTACAAGATGAAGAGCCATATGGTGATGTTTTGAAATTCTTCTATGAAAAAAAAAATTCTTGAAAATAATCGTCGAAATGGTAGACTGACTCTTTAATACAAGTTGTGTGATAAAATCAAGGGGATATAGTGAAATGGCTTGAAAATTGGTATAAATTACTTTTTCGTAATATCATCAATAGGAATAAAATTCCACCTTCGAGTGGTACCTATGAGCTGCACAGTATGCGATCTATCCTCGTAGGTACCATTACACTGTTATTGTATGTTGTTGCGTCGGTCTCCATGAGACATTAATTTATTACTTGTTATACTCTTTGAAGAGGGGAGTATAAAAATACTCCCAAAACGTCGTCTTTTTGACCAAGCTAATACAGGGTTATAGTTCACGGAGGTCGATAAAGTCTACTCATTTCAAAATATTATGAATATTATAATTCTCACTACATATATTACAAATCACATACAGAAGTATACGTTTTATAAAGGTATGTTCATAAAAGTATTTTACATTTACTTATCACAATTTACAAGCATAAAGATACACACCATCGATCTAAATTTGTTTATATACAGTTACAAACTATATTCACTTACTCAAGACTATCGCTCTAAATTTTGATAAAATCTGACCTGGTTAGCTGCACTAGCTCTCACACCCTCCACAGAAACCGAGAAACAAGAAATTATGCGCAGATATAGAGCCACGGCAAAGCTCGCGGAAAAAGCAACACCAGCGGTATAAAGATGCCTCGACTGTCGACTTAGCGCGCAAGAATAATGCCTCGTTGTTCGGCTTGCAGCTGCGGGTGGCGAGAGCAAAAAGTGTAGGAACCGCATCCTCGAGGCTCGATTCTCGTATAGGAGCCCTAGGAAAAACATGCAAAGGAGTCGTTTCGCTCATTAGGCGGAGAAAAGATTGCAATGTTGGGTATAAAAAATTATTGGGTATAAAAAATACAAAAAATAGAGCGCAAACGAATCATCACATAAAACATAATTTTGCGAGTTTTTAGAGTCACTATATTCAAATCAGGAATAAGATTATTTAAATTGATTAGTCATAAGTAGCAGATGCAATCTGGAAAATTAATAATTGACACAATTTCGAGGATACTGTTTTTTATGCTATGTTTATTATTGAAATTCATCGTAAATTAGTAAATGTAAAATAATTAATGTTTTGAGTTTTAATTTGTTTATAATAAAAAAAACCTCTACTAACTACTTATATAGATTGCTTTCTTTTCTTCTTTTAAAGAACTCTGTCCTAAAAAAAAATATTCGAAATCTTATATCGTTCTCCAAAATTGTTTCAAAGCAAAGATATACGGGTAAATCCACCAAACATTTGACTTTTCTTGTATAACAAATAACTGAAAAAACTTCCGTTACTCATTTTAAACCAACGTTGAAGCTTATGAGTATAAAAAACTAATAATACCAAAATTCTTCATCTATTCAAATTTAACTTCTTCAGCCGTACATATATATATTAGACTGATTTACGTGTAACTATACGAAGAGCGAATATGAAGTCAGATTTCCAAAAAATTCAATATGGCTGACAAAAATATTTTCGTTTGCCATATTGGATCGCCAATATTGTATTCTGGAAATCTGACTTCATATTCGTAATCAGCATCCCAAAACAACCCTGTCTATGAATTTTTACAAAAATATTTTATATAATTTTTGAATAATAACATTTCTCTTGAGGAAAAATCAATTTTTATAATTGTTTATTTACATACACTGCATAGCTTCAAAAATGCTTGATGTCGCTCAACCCACTTTTTGTATCAAAAAAGCTCTATGGAGTCAAGTGTTCATTTAACGAATTTTTTATATAATTCTCTTATTAACGAGCACCGATTACGCGTGGTTAGAAGATATTAGCAGTCTATACCAACTTGTGCCAACAAAAAATGTTATTTTTTATACAAGTTTCGTTCAAATGTTAATATTTGATATCGTATAAAATTGTTTGTATAATAGGCACACTCCTTTACCGAGTTTCAATATACTTATTACAATAAGTAGAATAAAATATTTCTCTACAGATTATTAACGTTGATCGTTGAAAAAGTTACAAAGGAAAGACTATCAAAACTTAATTTATCAGAAAACACAGTTACGCTATTAAACTTGTTCAGCACTTGCTTTTCTAAGAGGCATATACTTACACCAAAGATTTTTCACTTCTATTAACTGATATTTAAGTATATATATATATATATTATTATTATATATATATATATATATATATATATATATATATATATATATATGAGTCTGAGATCATTAAAAACTTCATTGAAGGCTATATCATGCACAGAATGAAAATAATCCTGTTCGGTACACAGCAGAAACTGACGTTTTTGAGAGGTATTTCATTATTTAAACTTTTTTATCTGAGCAGAATGATTTGGAAGTACATTGCCGTGTAAACAAGTATTATTATAATATTTTTAAGAATATATTTTTCTTTTAGATTATCTATATTATAAGAAAATTTTTTTTTATTTATTAAGTAGATATTACTTCATATATAATATCATACATTATCATCTGTAAAAAATGGGAGCTATCGGACTTGTGTATTGACGTTGGCCTGAACTCTTTCAGAACCTTAGGTGCTCGCCTCTGGAATCCGCTTCCCCGCAGTATTAAGCATCTTCCGTCTTTTAAGATATTTAAAATGACATTGCACAGGCGCACTTTTCAAAGCCGCGATGTACAACATGCTTTTGATAAAAACTAACTATGTTATACCGTTTTGTATTAAATTAGTTTTAAGTCTTATAATGTGACGTGATAATTATAACCAAAATTGTGCAATTTTCAACTAATATGATGAAATATCGCGACAAATCGTAATATGGATGTGATGAATAATCTAATGTATCAAAATTGTATGTATATTGCTGTATATTTTTTTTGACATGTGCAAAATAAATCTTATATCTATCTATCTATCTAACTCCGCATACAACTGATTAAGTTTTTGAGTCAACAATGCACCATTTTAATCTAGCTTACACCGAAGTCTATATAGACTATAAAATTGTCTATAGTATTACCGATTGCTCATAAAGTCACTATAGTATCAATATGAATATTCAATAAATGATTGTGCATTAAATCTCGTTCAGAGAGCATTGTGCTTAAGCAGTTAGCAGTGTTTTTTTTAAGTTTTCTTTAGTTTTGTGCAGTAATAAATGATTTAGGCCCTTATTACGAGATCGGAAATGGTTCACTTTGATCTGATCCATGCATTCAGTTTACATAATTATAAGCCTTACCCGTAGAAATCTTAAGAGAACGAAAAAAATGTGTGGGTCCTCCAGGATCTCTAAGTCCCTACCCGATTAAGAAGACCATTTACTGCAAAATTACAGTATACACTGAAACAATAAAACAAATTTTGCCAATACAATGCAAAATTGTACGTATTTCGTGAAACAATCAATCAACTTATAAATAACTGTTTGTTACTCTGAAAGCTTTTGATTTACCTGACTGTTGCTCGGAATAATTGTAGAAGATAAACAGAGAGTCAAGTGAAAAACGCGGGAAAACTGGATGACCGTTTTGTTGGTTCGGGCTCTTCATTTACTTGTGAAATGTGAAATGTTCGATGATATTTTTAACAAAGTGAATCACAGTGGAAATAATCAGAGCATGGTCTCACCCACCCCATCCAAATCCAGATTAAAATTCAGGAGCATTCGTGCACTCATTACTCGGGCACTGTTTACCCTTACTCTAAACCAAAAACAACTATCTTCTCTGGCAATATCACGAACGAAATATTCTCGCTCGCGACCGCTGACCGCTATCCTTTGCCAGGCCGACTATACACTCGAGAAGTTTTAAGCTCCGAGTGCGCAGGTCGAAATTCGTGTGTGCGCTAGGTTGATTAGTGTGGGGAGCGAGGAAAGGATGGCTGATCGGCCGCGCCGCGTCCCTTCGTGTACACCTGACAAAACGACTGCGAGGCCCGACCGCTAACGAGCTGCCTTGGCCGGATTTCCTCTTTGAGCGTCCTCCGCCTCCTCCTAACCCACTGCAGGCATGGCAGGGTGCACACTTATTCGCGAGTAAGGCTTGAGAGCTAGGTTGCCACTGTTGTTCCTTGACAAGCTTAAGCCCGTGTACTTGATTGTGAACAGCGAATTCCAAGGTTTAATTCAGAATAGAATTGATAAGTATTAGCTTGTGTATTTCCTGTTCTAAATTAAACTTCTTTTTAGTTGAGGGTATAGCCCGGTCGAGATTTGCGACAATCGGTGAAAGTATAAATATTGTTTAATTAATAGTTTTCTTGTTTGTAATTATTTAAAATGGGTTTATAAAGATTTCCCAAAGCTTTTTTTGTATGGGCACTTTACAAACTGATAAACGACAAAAAGAATTTGCAGTTGCAAGTTTCGCATCATACACGTAAACGATGGCAAAATCTAATTCATGTATCTTAAAGTACGCAAGAAACGCTACAATTTTATGTACAATATTATTTCATTTTCGCCTACATGATATTGTTATAGGTGTTTTTTTTTTCATCTGCTAAATGCACTGCTAAGAAATTAGTGAATTGCTATTTTCGTGTGTAACATGACACTGTCTTATAACTAGAGGGTGCCAGTAGTGGGGTAATCTTGCCTCTCAACATCCTTTGATATTACGTATTACTATATGAGTAATACAAATATTTTTAGCTCCATTCCAGTATTTCCATCCGCTAGATAAGACACCAGGTACTAGGGTTCTTTTGTAGGTACCAAATAGCGATCCCCAAAGCATTTCATCAAAATCCGTGACCCAAAACTCCGATTGCAGCTATCGCACGCATAACTGCAAAAATATAAACTTTATGCACTGACGACTCCTGTCAAGCTCATCGGTCAGCGGTGCACGCGCATTAGCATCCATGTCCCCCGAGCCGTGAAAGATAGGAATTCCCGCGGTCGCGCGGCCTCCAAATTTCCGGAAAACTCGATTACCCTCCCCCTCCACCGATCGTCCGTCGACTTCTGCAGCACGGATCGACCCTGAACGCACATATATTATATACATTATAGGTGGAGGCTTTTCCGGGTCGCGTGCGCCGCGCCACCGGCTAAACACAGCGGCAATCGCGTCATTAATCCGGCCACTATACGCTCGTATATATGATGTTTCGTCGTCGTCGATAATGGCTGCGCGTGTATAGAGAGAAACGTACGCGCGAGGATGGCGGATGGTGGATGATGGATGACGATTGGACGAGCCGTGCGCGGATTATCGAAAAAAGCGTGTATATTGGAGGAGGGAGATTCAGAGGACGGCGAGTCAGGAAGTTCGATGATCGATTAGCGGGTGTATCGAGCGTTTTCGCTTTTAGAGCTTTTCGGGATATGTTAGAGAAGATGGGCTTTTATGAAATTCTGGGTTTTGGATAGTTTGGATTATGTTGAGGTAGCTACTGCATAAGACAATATAAGACCTACCTACCCCACTCCAGCCTGCGAACTTGCATATTTTTTAATACAAAAAATACTAGTCGACTTATTTCGATTTGTACTTTACTCTTATCTTCGTACTTTTAATTGTACCTGCTTTTTTTTTTTTTTTTTTTTTAATTAACGTCGCCATGTTTGTGCTCCCATGTGGTGCTAATCGACGACGGGGGTCTGCGGTGTGTTTGTAAACAAAGCACATGTAATTTTTACAGAGGTGCTTGTATCAATCGGCAGAGACTAGGATTCGAACCCGGGTCACCGGCGTGGGAATCCGACACTCTACCGACTGAGCCGCCGCAGGCCCCTAAGTTTTACCTGCTTAGTTTTTGAATAAAAAATCCAATTTGTTTCTGTAGTTTTTTCGCGCCTTGAGATGTTGATATCTCGTTAAATAATGCGTTTGTCTAACTGCACCAAACGCTAAGAAATTGTACTAATGCGAATTCTAATTGTACAATTGCGTTTTTTAATTGTACTATCTTATGTAATTAATAAATAGATAAAATGTGTTAAACCGAGTGATTCTGTCGAAACCGCATGCGCATCGACTCTAATTTTGACCACTGATGGGCAAAAAGTATATTACTCTTTTTCTTTTAAGTATAAGGAAAAGTAACTGAATGTAAATATTCAGATACTTGGACACATTAATGTCATACCACTGATGAAAAGTGATTTTTAGACTATTTGAAAAGTGATTCTTTTTGAACGTGTAGTATCGAAGAAAAACATCATTTGAAAAACAGTTACAACATTAATATGTATAATATATTGCCAGATCCTTTGTTCCCTCTTATTTGAGTACTTTTCCTCATACTTGAAATGTTAAATAAAAAATACTTTTTTGCCCGTAACTAATTTTGATAAAATGCTAATTTGTATATTTAACATTAACCCAAGTCTGATGAACTATATCTACATATAGATTAAATATATTATAACAATTTATTGCGTAATTACACTTCTTCTTTATTTTGAGACCAATTTTGCAATTCTGACCTCGAATTTATAGTTAACGATCCCAAAAGCACTAATACTATATCTGTAGATTCCCAGAAAAATGACTTACGTCCACTTTTTTTTTGAAAATTGAGGTTTGAGCTATCAAATATATATTATATATTTATTAATTAAATAAGATGGTACAATTAATAAACGCAATTGTACAATTAGAATTAGCATTAATACAATTTTTTAATGCTTGGTTCAGTTAGAAAAATGCATTATTTAACGAAATATCAACATTTAATGGCGCGTAAAAAATACAGAATCCAATTTGATTTTGTATTAAAAAACTATGCCGGTACAATTAAAAGTACGAACGTCGGAGTAAAGTACAAATCGAAATACGTCGACAAGTATTTTTTTATTAAATAATACGCAAGTTCGCAGGCTGGGGTAGGTCAATTAAGGTAGAGCTTATTGAAATTTGTACAAGTTGAAGATGTTACAATTAACTATTAGTAGGTACATACATTTCATAGTTTGTCACCGAATCTAAAATCAAGAATAAAATACACATTTTCTACTCTCTAAATTTAAATCAGTAAAATATTCACGGATTCTTTAAATGAAATTTTCTCTGATTCCTTCGATTATATTTTCACTATTTCTTTCTGTGAAATCTTCACTGATTCTTTAAGTGAAATTTTCTCTGATTTCTTCGATCATATGTTCATTAATTCTTTGAGTGAAATTTTCACTGAATCTTTTAGTGAACGGTATTTTCAGTGGTTGCTCAGTAATTTTCCAATGATTTAAGGGGACCTATACACATTTAAATTTTAATTTATTGATAATACATTTTAAGGTCAAAGTAAGTCACTCATCATATATTATCTGATATTTTTCGGTAAATTTGAACATTTTATCAAGATATAACTAAAAAAATTGCTTAAATTTTTTTTGATGGTCGTTAGGTCCCTCTGGTTAGCTATAATGAAAACCTCTATTTTTCTTGGGCTACTGCATGGATGTTCAAAATACATGTAGTTATGATATGAGTGTAGGAATTTGTATATAAAAACTATTGACCAAAGTTATTTGTCTATTTAAGCGAAATTACATCGATTTTTAAATTTTATTATAAAATATGGCTTAAATAGACTATACTCAATTACTTTGGTCAATAATTTTTATATAAAAATTCCCACTCATATCATAACTACATGTATGTTGAACATAATAAAATCTCTCCTTGCGGTAGCCCAAGAAATATAGAGGTTTTCATTATAGCCAATCAAAAGGACCTAACAACCTTCCAAAAGATAAAAAAAATTTTATTTATATCTTGATAAAATGTTTAAATTTACCGAAAAATATCAGATAATATATGAGGAGTGACTTATTTGTAACTTAAAATGTTTATCAATTAATTTAAAATTTAAAGGTGTATCGGTGCCCGTAATGAGTTAGTCAAAACTTGATTGCAATGGAAAATTTCACTGTTGAATTCATGATTTCTTAATTACGTTGGCAAATCTGTGAATCGCACAATTAAATCAGTGACGTCTACGCATACGTAGTCCCCCGGTGTGGCTATACAACGAATCGCCTGACCGTCATTACTAAGAATTATTAAGAAATTTTGAGAAGAGTTGGTTATTCTCTGAAAAATAATAATAATTTTAACGGAAAAGTAAACCGTAAAAATTTTAGTACACACCAAAAGGAGTCAAATCACCGACGGACAAATTTTTTTGTTAATCTTGTCATCTAGAAACGTTTGCCCAAAAATATGGTATTTTTTAGAATGAATACTTTTAAAGAATAAATTAAGGAGATTAAATCTCGAAGAATAGAATGGGCTGAGCACGTATCTAGGTTGGGAAGTGAAACAACAGAACTTAGACTACTTGTAGGGAAACTGGTGGGCACAAGGCTCCCAGGTAGACCGAGACGAAGGTGGAAGGACAATATTAAAATGGATCTATATGGGAAATTGAAAGCTATGAGGAAGGTTAGATGCAATTTGCAAAGAAGAGAGAGGGAGAGAGAGAGAGAGAGCGAGATAGAGAAAGAGAGAGAGAGAGAGAGAGAGAGAGAGAGAGAGATATCGCGTGACTGTTTGAACAAGGCTATGAAATTCACAGTTACTAGCAGCTAGTTTATTTTACTTGTTTACACCAGCATCGACTGTAAAATTCACACAGTAAAAAGTTCAAGATTGAAATTTCCTTTTTCCACGACAATCCAGTGACAACAATGACATCACTGATTTTGAATCACAGTCCCTTTCATGTTAATATAGCTGCAATCTAAAAAAATCGATAGAAACGTAAAACGCTGCGATGTTTATGTGTGCAACGGCTGCGCGATACGCCCGCGGACAACTCATCCGTCTCAAATCAGAGTAGCGCAGAGTAGTTGCAGTGGATAAAATAAATAACGCTCTCTCTCCATCGTTCCTACGGACGTCTAGCTTAATTGAATTATCGCTTTTGTCTTGCGCGCTCCCTCTCCCCCTCTCTCTCTCCCTCTCTCCCTCCCTCCTTCTCTCTCTCTTTCTCCGTCTCTCCCTCCCTCCCTCCTCCCCCTCTCTCTCTCTCTCTCAATCCGCGAGGCATTGTTCGGAGCTGTTAGCCGGTTGAGTTAGGTACACGCATGGGTAGTAGACGAGGCTCTATTGCGCTCGTGTGGCCCACGTGTGTCGAAATTCCGGAATGAACAGAAAAGGAGAGGCTGATTGCTACTGCAAATTGAACGCAAGGTCGGATCGATAGTATCAGAGGTGTGCGCGTGTGTAAAGAAAGAATGAGATCTCGACGACGATAATTGTGCTCTTACTTGAGAAATGTAGTTTAGTGCTTTCAATCGTTATTTTTTATTTTGAATTTTAGATTTAGAGATGGAAAACAGCCTAGCCATAGACTATGCACTATGGGGGTGATGAATGCAAATTCAGATTGTTAAAGTGATTTTGCGTAGAATAAATTATTGCAGTTTAAAATTAGAAAAGTCATTGACGCAATGGGATTGTATAATGATCGATTAAGCGATGTTTACATTACTTTTGGTGATTTTCATATATTGTCAAAATATAATCTTTATTATAACACATGCACGGTTTTCATGTTTTCTTTTACCTCAAAACCGGCCTAAAGTGTTCATTTTACTTTACGCCCGCTCGTCCCACCAATAGAAATGAAAATAAAACTGACCTAAACTTGGTTTATGAAAATCAATATACACGGAGAAAAGTATTCACCACGCAGCGAAGTGCTACCCTCTGTCACTGGGTAGCGGCGTGACCGTCCCCCTTTTTCGCAGCGTCTCTCCCCTCCAAATACGATGTGCTCGCTCACGTTGTTTTGACGAGACTCGTACCACGTTTTCGAGTGCCGAGGGCCCGAAATCTCGAGGCTCAAGGATCGCGCGACTTATATCTCTATACTGCGTTACAAAAAATATGGTGTCTTCCACGGGCGAGAGGGCCTTTTTGAACTCGTGTGTTTGCAGTACTCGTCTTCGGCTTGCTGTACGCACTCGGTTTCGGCTCGTGCTAGGTCGCCTACGACTCGTACTGCAAACTCACACTCGGTCAAAAAAGCCCACTTCTCGCCCGTGATGCACACTATATTTTTTGTAACACATGTATTGATTCTCACAAACCAAGTTTAAACCAGTTTTATTCTCATTTCTATTGTCGGAACGATTGGGCGTAAAGTATAACGAGCAGCGTGCGTAAAGCAGTCACTATACACCCGCTGGTGTCCAAAATTGGCCAAGTTAGGCTCGATTTTGAGGGCAAAAACACGTGCATGTGTTACAAAAATATTTTTATGTTAATCTATTTTTTATTACGAAACACATTTAGTTGTATATAACCGGTTTATATCAAACTAACTTATTACGTTACATGCTATAAAAACAGCATTAAACTTGACGAAGTTCGTTAATTTTAAATTTTGACAATTATGGAAAGACCATTTTTATCCTAATCTGAGATCTGCTCAAACGAGTATTACCTTTGGAAAAACAATTCGCAAATGACGAGAAAAAGCCCAGTACTCTATACAGAAATTGACACATGATAGAGTTCAGGATAAATTATCTACTGCCAGCTGAATTAGAGAACTTGTAATCGATAACCGGCGCTACCGTTAGTAGAGTTAAGTTTCAGTGTATATTAACAATTTATCTATGTCATCCTTTATCTCATAATTGCTGTTTAATCTGTTCAAAAAAGATAATGGCTTCGTCGTGTCAACAGTTTATATTCTTATCTGATTCTGATACATCGAGTTGACAATGTTATACTATAAACTGAAAAGTAGACTTTTATAAGGTAAAAAAAAAGTTTTCTGTTAGTAAGAATTCATTTGGTAGAAATCGTAAGCAGATTTACTACATTTTTTAAATTCTTGATATTAAACTTTATTTGGAAATGTTATAGCAGTCTAAAATTTCTTTATGCGTCGTGTCTTCAATTTTAAAGATAGCAATAAAAAAAGCATCATGTCTTCAATTTTAAAGATATTAATAAAATTCCGAAAGTTCATACAAATAAAATATATTTGTGTCTGCAAGTACGAATATTTTTTAAATAAGAATATTCTTTTGTTTGTAGAGAAATAAATGAAGTTAGAGAAAGGGGCATATATTAAACTTTTACAAAACCATTCTAATCAAGCAGAAATGTTTAAAGACAATAAGACATAAAATAATTAAATAATGTGCGTAGTGAAAAAAATGAAAAATATGCAATTATTGTTTATTTGTATATGAGCGGTTCGTTCTACGAAAGGTGTAAGTCAATTGAAGACATTGCACACAAATTATGGTACAACTGGAGTAAATAAATTATATCAGTTAAGTATGGCTACTAAAATAGTAAAATGAATGCTCGATTTTTACTTTCTTGTCACTAAACTTTTAAAAGTTATATGATATTTTGTGTACAATGTCTTACGTTGACTTAAGTAGTGTTGGAATATCGCTATGCTTTAGCATACGTATGTGTGTAACTGTAGTTATACTACTACATGCTTGTACAAAAATGAATCCACTTACTAAGAAATGTCCCAAAGACATAAACTGAAATGAGAGATATAGAAAAGAGTTTTGTCAAGTGTTTTTAGTCGTACTAGAGCATCTAGCTAGATCAGTCGCACATTACTGACGTTATTCCTTCCTTGTGCGAGTTTGAATAAACGAAAGTTATTTTATTTGAAATATACATTGTGTATTATCATTTATTTAACACCCATTTCCAATAAGTAGTTTTTCGAGCGAACAGCTCATGTTAGTAAGACATTTGTTGATTTTTACAAATAGTCTATATAGCATTATCTTGAAATATTCAGCCCAAAATTGAAGGGGACATTGCGGTGTTACTGTATTACTTAGTTATTATATATGCTGTGGGTTTGTACTTTAATCCATGTCGTCGTTTCATTTTCCCCAGCGTCGATTTTCCTCCAACGACATTAGACGTCAGCGTAAAGTCAGAGAGACGAAAGAGAGAGAGAGAGAGAGAGTGAGAGAGAGAGAGTGAGTGAGAGAGAGAGAGAGACTTCGGGCTAGCCGCCAAAAGCGGAGGGATACATCGCACAATGGAGCCGTGTCGTAGCCGGCGACGTGGATAAGGCGTGATATCGCGCACCATCTCTTAATCTCGGGGCGAGATTCTGGGGTGGGAGTGTTGCGTGAGCGTGACGACGTTTCTCCTTCCCACAATGAATTTCAAGAGATTGGTTGGCGTTAGTGGAGTCGTGGTTTATCTGGATCGAAGGGAAAAAGTGCCAGGGGCTGTTTTAATTCGACCGGTTCGTTGACGGAGATTGTAGCATTTAAGATCGATGGAGGAATCGGCATTGTCCACTGACTATTTTTTTCGACTAGTACAAAATCCAAGCAACCAAAGAAATGTTTGTGAAAAGAATTATCATGGAGTTATATCAGGGCATTGGAAGAACTGAAGACAGCGCAGCACTTTCTTTATTAAACACACACTTTTATTTAATACACTATTTAACACCTCTAGACACACCAGGATTGGTACACACCGAGACTGGCCTTTATCGATTGACTGCTCTAGATGGAATGAACTATACATATATGAATATACATGACCATAAACGTTGATATTTTGACCATAAACGTTGAAAAAAAATTTATTTGATGGTAAAAAATATTTATTTATTAATTTATAAAATAAAATGTATGTGTGCAAAAAAAGTTGTCTGCTGGCGCAGGTGATTTTGGCTCTCCTGGTGATCTGAAACAGAAAATCGAAAAAGTTTATTAATGTATGTCATCGTCCCTATGGTCCGAACCTCCACTTTTTTATTTCTTGGAAAATTAACAATAATTCGGTGAAATTGTAAGTGAGAATCAAAATATCAACAACTTGGAGGTTTGGACGATAGCCATGATAGTGCTGAATATTGTGTTAAAATTTGAAGTCGATCGCCCGGTCATTTTTGAGAAATCACCTGCGCCAGGTGCAAAATAGTCGTTTTGAGAAAAACGCGTTTAAAGTTTTTCAAGATGAAAAGTCATAGAAAACATACTTTTTCGGCTAATCTGCAATACCCAGACCATACATGTTACCTTCCTCTTGGTCGTAGAGCTCATCTTCAGCAGCTCTACCTTCTCTCCTGGCGACTCCAGAGGATTTTAAGGTAAACGAACTGCGCCGGTCTGCTTGCCGTACGCGCGCGTTGTCGCAGTCCTCGGCGAAGCTCAACCTTCCGCGGCCAAGTGAACATCCCATGGTGTCTAGGATTTTTAGTATCGGTTTCTGGCCTTCATTAAACATACAAGCTGCAGTGTGGGATTTGGATATGAGCAATAAATTTCTTTTTAATTTTTAGTTTTTTCGACTATTTTGTGGTAAAATAACTTAGGCTCACCTAATGAGATCGGAAATGGCCCACTTCGACCTGATCCATACATTTAAATTACATAATTTCTTATCTTAAAAAACGATAAAAATGTATGGGTTCTGAAGAACTCCCAGGCCTTAAAGGGTTAATGGATACTTATTCTTCAAATATAAACAGAACATAATGCACGTTTAAGTAGAAAGTAAATGTAGTACTATTATTTTACGACTAAGGAGAAATAGTCAAACGAAGTGAGGTACCGTAGTAATAGGGAATCATACCCGAGTAATTGGTACATTTACCTTACCTAATTCATATCTATAATATTCTTCTTTACTCATATAACTATTTTGACAAGAAATATGATACCACGTAAGTATAATGTAAAAGAAAATAGCTATACAAACAAAGTGTGAACAATTCACATATACAGCAGAGACTAACCTTTCAGATCTATATAACTTCCATAGTAGAATGACCTTCTATATCAAATTTCTATACAAAACAGGTATTACTTACTCTTAGTATGTACCTTATTCATATTGGTTTTCCTGAAACTACGAGTAGACGCAAAGAACTCAAATATTTTAAATATTCAGATTAGTAATTAGACTTTGATACTTATCTCATTTAATGAATTTGTTATAATGATGCACCGTTTTTCCATCCACTCCCGGGTAAAAATGACTTTATGTAAGATCATATATACTGTTTTGGGATCGAGTTAATAAATAATAGACTCACGTGTATTTAAATGGGAGACAATAATTAGTGGTTTTATTGCTCCGAAAATGGTTATGTACAGTGCGAGGTGGGGGAGCTGTTGATTCTAGGTGAGGCGCGGTGAAACTGAATCTCGCGAGAGCACAAAGGCGTCTACTGACGAGCTAGCTTGACTGATTGGTCAGAATACGTCGCTAGATATTTGAATAGAAAGGAATGGTTATTATTATTTTTTTTCCGACAATTTTTTAGGCAAAAAACCAATCGACTATAAAATGGCCGCTTGGGAAGAAATGGGTTAAGAATGAAAAGTATTAATCAAGTAACTGAATTTATTATTTCTTACATTACTATTTAAGATTAGCTTAGTATAGTTCAAGCAACGGAATTTATTTTTTTCCTATATTACTATTTAAGATTAGCTTTATTGTTTATTTGACTAATAGGCAGTCTTGTGAAGTCTTGAGGAACTATTACATTTTGATTTAGTATATCGTAAATAAATGGTCAATCATCTTCGACACAAACTTTAAAAGAGCTGCTTTTAAAAACATAATACAGAATAAAAAGTTTTGATGTCACATCTGGCTGTTTAAGTCAATTTTATTATAGTATTAGAAGAGCATCCGTGCAAATATATGAATATGTAAACTCTCTTATCTATTAAAGTATACAATTTCACGCATTAATATTTCTTTAAGTTTTATAAACAGTTTCTTGGATCATCTACCGGGAATCCCTCACAAAAAGTTGACGGCGACCAGATGATGGAGTAATTTCTATCTTTCGGTGGCTTGTACTCATGATCCATCCATGGCATCCAGTAGCCGTTGAAATTTTCTGGATAGCCAGCTGGATCTATATAGGTATTCGTCTGGTCCATCATAACCGATCGGTAACCATCAATGAATGCGTTTAGAACCACTACCATCTGAAATAATCATAAATTAATCAAATATATCAGCTAAAATAATTCCTTAAAAATGAAAACCTTCAAATGGCTTTCCAACTAGATTTAGCTGAATATCTAGACTGGAAATTCTTATCTATTACCTGTTAAATTTCCTTATGATCTTTCTAAAAATTGTTCGTTTTTATAAAATGGTTACCTATGTAGATGCTACCATCCAGCTGGCAACTCATGTATGGGGAGCCATTATATGTGGAAAAGCAATGTTTTATGAAATTCAGAAGAAAATCTAGCTCGAGAAAACCCAGAAAATTTTCATCAGGGTTAGTAATTTCATAGTATACCTCAGGATGCTCGTCAGAAATATCCGTCGTTTCGCAAGGATCCTTAACAATGTCAAATAGGCACGTATTCAAACATGCACGATAATTAGGTTTCTTCTCACATCGTACAATAGATTTCTTCCGCAACTCGCCTATTTTTTTTTCTTGTGGCAAAGTATGATTCGACAAGCTTTCTAGTGCCTTTCCAGCCAGCGACGATAAAACTCCCTTCACATCATAGATCTTAGGTGAGTAATCAATTCCGTTCTGGCCATAATAATCATTGTACATGTGTATTCCTAAAAATTAAATTGTATACAAATAAAATAAAATAAAATAAATGTAGACGATATTACTGGATTATTATCTTAATCGAGGATTAACCTTTTACCTCTAATTAATTTGTAGTTTCCAGAGATGGCAGCTTCTGGCAGCATCACCTCGTCAATATTTACTAAAAGCGAATCGCGATTCGATTTTTGAGCATTACTGATAGTGGACCATTGATCGACACCATCGAGATCCTCGATATTGTTAAGATTACCTCCAGCGAGTTTGTATAACGTCGGAAACCAATCAGTTATGTGAACAAATTCCTCGGAAACTCGCGATCGACTCTTGATCATAGGTGAATATATGCATGCTGGTACTCGCACACCACCTTCAAAAACGGTTGCTTTCAACTGAAAAACCAATTATATATTTTTTAAATACCTTGAATAATTAAAGAAAAAGATACGACTGAAAACTCAATTACTCCTCGGAAGGGATAGTTAGATCCGTAATTCATGAAAGGTGATATAGTAGTTGGAGCACCATTATCAGACATAAATATAATAATACTATTATTCAACATATTTGCTTCTTTTAGAGCATTTATAACTTTTCCAACAGAATCATCCATCGCTGTAATTACTCCTGTAATAGATGATAATCAATTTATATTTCAATATAACCTTAATAAACTACATTAACGATTAATTTATTATACCTGCATATCTTCTTCTGTTAATATCTGGGATGTACCCTAAAGTATTGTTGACTTCTGTCATATTACGTACTTCGATAGGATCTACATTTTCACTTGCATGACCAGCAACATGCGAAAGTTGAAGATACAATGATGTCTGTTTATCGTGATTTTTTATTATACTGTTAGCTTGATCGCTGACAAAGTCAGTAAAATACTGGTTGTTGTTGAATGGTTCAAGTTTTTTTGTTGTATCCCAATGGAAATCAATTCCAGTATGTTTCTAGAATTTAGCAAGCATTTCGTATTGGTTTATTAAAAATTTGAAAAATATGGCATACTTTAGATTTAGGACTACCCTAAATCGTTATACTAATAATATTTTCTACTAGCTTCTCTATTTGCTTATGCAGATGATTTAAATTTAGTAAAAGATGGTAGAAAAATTATAATAAATACAAATTTTTAACAAAAAGAATTGAACCGACTTAAAAAAATATAACGTTTTAAAAAGTAAAAAATAATACTTTCTGTAATAAATCTTTATTTAATACAAATTCAATATTTATTTAAACTAAAACATTTTGGAGTCGACGCTAGAATAGTCTGGTATAGTAATTTACTGAAAATTTTGGCGCCAACTCCTAAAAGTTGTTGTTTAATAAATGTTGACTTTGTATTAAATAAAGATAATAAACATTTGATCGAGCTCATTATTTTCTTAAGCTGATGCTAAAGCCACCTGTCATCGATAAATACGAGGAACCACTTTTCTCATTTAATTTTCAATTTTTAGCAAATATCTTTATGAAATGTTATCGTCCTAATCAAAAACAACAACTTTCCAGAGAGAAATTTTCTCAAAATTGAAAATTAAATGAAATAAGTGGTTCCCCGTATTTGACGATGACAGTGGGTTTAGCAACACCTTAATCCAGTTATAACCGCAAGTATTATTTTTTTATTTTTTAGAGCGTTAATTTTTTTGAAGTCGGTTCAATTTCTTTGTTTAAAATTTTTATTTAACTTTATTTAGTGTTATTAATATAACATATACATATACATATAGATAATTCTCTGGGAAATAAAAAACGAAAAAACTTTTCTTTTTCTGGAAATATCCAATTTGTGTGTGGAATGTTTATGAATTGTTTCAGATTTTTTTAAATCCTTAAGATTTAAGTTGTTTAAGGCTGAATAGGAGCATATAGTAATTTATTACATTTTTTAGAAAATTTTAACCTCTATTTATTCAACAAAATTAAATCTCTTAAAAAAATAGAAAAAGCAGAATTGTTTAGCAAATTTTCTGAATTTTTCAATAAGAATGGTTTCAAGACCATTTAAAGCACTTTTCGATTAATTAGGCCCATTCAAAACCTTAATATCCTACAATAAGTTGTTTTTGAACACTCGAACCATCACACCAAAAAACATGAAGACTTTTTTCAGTACAAAAGTGACTGCGATGGTCGCAAATGGACAAAGAGCAATAATCATATGAAAAAAATCAAAATAATGTGAAATATTGATTAAAAAACTATTAAAATACATATTTTATCATATCCTCATATTTAGCTATGAAAATGTTTAAACAAATCAGCTTAAAAAAATCTGAAAATTTTTACAAGTATTATACATACCAAAAAAGAAACAATTTTCCGAAATAAAAAAAATTTCTTTTGTTTTTGATTTTTCAGAGAATTATTATTATTTATAAATATATATTCTTGATTGTTCAGATAATCTACGGGTTCCCGGAAAAACGACTTAAGTCCATTTTTTTGAATATTGAGTTTCGAGCGGTATTGGTACCCTTAGATAGTACATTTTAGATAAAACTGCAAAAAATAAAAAATGTGTAAAAAAGTGACCATATCTACTATTTACGAATTTTTTTAACATTAGTTTAAATGGATAATAAAAACTTTAAGCCTTAATATCTCAAAAACATAAAAAGTGGAGTCGCTTTTCCGGGAACCCACAGATATATAAATATGGGTAATTCTCTGAGAAGTTAAAATAAAAGAAAAATTTATTTCGGTAAAACTGTTTCTTTTGATATATAGAATACTTGTAATATAAAAAAAAAATTATGCCATGTGTTTAAACATTTTTAAAGCTAAATATGACCATATTGACAAAATATGCATTTTAATAGTTTTTTAATCAATATTTCCCATTATTTTAATTTTTGTAACATTAAAATTGCTCTTTGCCCTTGTGCGACCATGGCAGTCACTTTTGTGCTGAGAAAAGTTATCTACATGATTTTTGCTGTGATGATTCCAGTGCTCGAATCCACTTATTCCAGAATTTTAAGGTTTTGAATGGGCCTAATAAATCGTAAGTGCCTTAAATGGTCTTAAATCCATTTTTATTGAAAAATTCAGAAATTTTGCTAAAAAATTCTGCGTTTCTATTTTTTAAAGAGATTTAATTTTGTTGAATAAATGAAGGTTAAAATTTTCTAAAAAATATAAAAAATGACTACATGCTCGTATTCAGTCTTGAGCAACTTAAATCCTAAAGGTTTAAAAAAATCTGAAAAAATTCATGAGTATTATATACACCACTTGAGACATTAGAAATAAGTACTTGTAGTAGTATTTGTTGGTAGTGTTAGTCCAATACCAACTCAAAATTTGTATAAAACCCCCAGTAGAATGTACTCTAATAGATAAAAGGTAGAATGATCGAAATTGGTACTGTCACGTGTAGAATGTGAGAAGTCAGGAAAAATGCAGGTGCAATATAGGAGATATATTAGAAACGAAGCAAGGCTGCCAGTTTGGAGGAATAGCGCAATGGTTAGCGTGCTCGTCTGTCGACGAGAGTCAAATAAAAGCTTCGGTTCGAATCTCGCTTTGGGCGAGTTCGTCCGCTTTTTTGTAGTTTAATTAGCTGTATATGTACTGGTAGTATTGGCCCAGTATTGACTCCAAACTTTTATGGGACCACAAGTAGGACATGCTCTAACAGAAAAAAAGAAACTATCGAAATTGATTCATAAGGAGTTATGCCTGAACAGACATAAAAAACATACGGGTCGGATTGATAACCTCCATAGGTAGAAATAGAAGTACGCGAATAAAAACCCAAATATGATTTATCGATACAGCAGGATTAAATCATAACAACGCTGATTTAAGGAAACAGTCAGATATTTAGAAAGGTAGATGAATTTAAATATTTTGGTATAATAATGAATAATAACAATTGAGTAAAAGAAAAAAAGCACACAAGGATTACAGTTAAAAATTGCAAACATAGTCTCTTAACGAAATCAAAGAAAATAAATTAAGTGTGTACACAAATAAAGAACTTGAATAGATTATGAAGAAATTGAACGTTGAAATAATTAATAACATAAAATGGAAGCTAAAAGAACTTTATAACAGACTAAAATGAACAACACATGTAAGCTAGAATGTAAAACAAATCAAAAATAGCCCATAGGTTTTTACCGGGGAAATCTGAAAGTTAAAGATCAATAGGAAGTATAAGACTGAGACAGAAAGTAATACATAATTGAACTTTGAAGCAATAGTAATGACGTTATAAACTTTCAAAATTTCAATAATTTTACAAAGAATCCTTACAATTTAGAATCATTAGTTAATTAGCAAGCGTTTACAATCATATACTCACATTTTTCGTAACCGTATGATCAAAGTACCTGATGTATCCTCCATAGTAACCCGCAAAGGAGTCGAAGCCCCTACGAGTGGGCGTGTGCCTCTCTGTATAATAGCCAAGATGCCACTTGCCTACAAGCCTCGTGACGTATCCCAATTCACGAAGGTATTCGGGCAGAAGCTTCTCATGCAGAGGTATGCCCCTGGGCTCAGCTACATTTATTGGTATGCCCTGCAAGCCTATGCAGAAGTGCGAATTCTCATAAAGTGTAAATTTAACTTACGAAAAATAAATATTATTCAAACAAAAGTTATAATAGTATTTTAATTTTTACTATAGATGCATTTTAGTATTTATGATAATTTGTATGATTTAAATGTATACTTATATAAGAGTAATATTATTAATATATTTATGATTCATATTTTAAAAAAATTATCGTAATCTTTGATTTAAAAAAATGCATTGAATATTTCGACAAACTTCATTTTACGAAATTTCAAAATGGGAGTTGAAGTCAACCCTTGTGCGATCAATATATATATATATATCGAAATTCGGACACTTAGTAAAACATACCGATCTCAAAAGTATTAGCTTCAACACTCAAATTCGAATTTCGTTTGGTGAAACTTGAAAGCTACTGAGTGCACATTTCTAACGGAAAATTCATGGTAATACCTAGAACTATTCTGCAGCCGTTGCGCGTGATTTCGTAAGCGAGTAGTCGCATAGAGCGGTTAATAATGAAAATGGATATTTACCCATTCTGATGGGATAGCGACCCGTGAGGAAGGCGGCCCGCGAGGGCGTGCAAGTCGGCAGGGCGTAGTGGCGGTTCAGGATGACGCCGCCGTAGGCGAGCGCATCGATGTTAGGGGTGGGTATCTCGTTCGAGCCGTGGAAGCCCACGTCGTTCCAGCCCTGTATTTTGCAATTTTCCTCGGATTAGTGGGTCTTTTGAGACGATCGCTTGAGTTGTTATGGAGTTTAATAATTAATGCCAGTTTTGCCGTGATGGATTATTACGAATTGAAGCAGTGTTTAAAAGTCTTTGTGGAATGGTTGTTCCGTTTTGTAAGTTAGTTGTTTTTGGAAAAGCGTGTATAGGATAAAGGCATTACTAGTTGAATACCATATTTTATTTCAGTTGATCACTAAGTTTGGTTAAGTTGTTGTATTATAATGTTTGGTATATAGTCAACCCCTTAAGGAAAAACTAAATTGAAGTTAAATATAATGATTAAGCTGGAATTAAAATAGTAAAATTATAGTTGAAAATATTTCTAGTTTTTACTAACTTCGATAATCTCAAATGAACGCTAAAGAAATTAATGAAATCGATTAATAAATTGTTAAGTATTGTATTTTTATCTGTACTTCAATTTCCTTATTTTTTTAATTAGTATGAACTATACAAATTAATAATATATTTCAAATTTAATATTGTCAGACGTTAAATTTAACATAAATAAATGTTGATAAGAAATAGGCCATACAGTCGAACCTCAAACACCGGTCTATAATAGTCTCGCTACATTACACTCGCGTTACATATAATGCACACATGGTCATTTATATCTCTTGTAGGTAAACTAACTGATATTTTTTGCAATCATGCCAATATAATATTAGGGACACACAGTTTATACATTATTTACGACTCTGACTAGCTGCCGTCGTTAGCTGCTATGAAGCTCATATTTTTCATGATATTTGTCTCCCACCCTCCCCCCTCACGTCACTCACCATCATATTTTGTTAAACCTCCACCCCCTCTACCATCAATGTGCCGTAAAAAAAAGAAAATTTCAAAAAGTATTTCAACATGCTATAACGTATCGAAAATTTATATCTAATAATTCAACATTACTTTATATGTTAAAAATAACATATTAAAATCTTATAAAATAAAATAAAAAAGCGTTATAAGTATGTTAATGAAACGTTTGCTCTAATCTACCTTTATGAAATAGTACATATCTATCTGGAATGTTGTTGTCTGAATGAAAAACAACTTTCCAGAGATATTTTATCAAAATTAAAAAGTAAAGAAAAAAGTGGTTCCCATATTAGCCATTAACATGAGGGTGTAGCATCCTGAGAGATATTTACTCGAAATTAAAAAGTAAAGAAAAAAGTGGTTTCTGTAAAAATGCAAAGAACTATTATTTCCATTTAATTTTCAATTTTGAGAAAATATGTCTCTTGAAAGCTTATTATTTTTTATCATAACAACAATGTTCCAGAGAGATATTTACTGAAAATTGCAATTAAAATGTAAGAAGTGGTTTCTCGTAATAGGAAACATATACGAATTTAGACTTTAATTTTATTCAAAAGTTCATGAAAATATAATGAAATTCCCAAGACTGTCTATTTTCTTATAAGATAACTTTTATAATAATAATAATATATTCAAGTTACGCTGGAATAGGGTGGATATTTGAATTCCTGTCACGTGACTTTTTCATGATGACGTATATGTATCGCCGTTCAGCGCCTCTATCGGTGTGTCTCATTCTTTGAAATACCTATAATAATTTTGATATCTGCCGATGGAGGCGCTGAGCGGCGATATATCTACGTCATCGTGAGAAAGTCACGTGACAGGAATTTAAACTAGCACCAAATTTCAGCCCAACTTTAATATACTATTATTATAAAAGTTATCGCATAAGTAAAAAATCTGTCTTGGGAATTTTATTATTTTTTCATGAACTTTAGAATAAAATTAAAATAATTTAATTATGACCTATACAAGTTAACTATCGTTGGTAACGGGTGGGTTAAAAGAAACCCAACCCCTTAAAGGAGAAGATGGTACACAATTCGAGATATTTTCAACATCATTCTTCTCAATTCACTAAACAGAATCTGTAGGGTTTTCTATGACGCAGTTGACGTATAGTACTTCATTCCATTTTTTCTTGAAAATAGTTTTTGCCTTAATTTTGCTCCCTCAAAAAAAGCTTTGCGATATTAAAGAAAATGTTTTACTAAATACTTTTTAGAGATATGTTTTGAGACATAAGGAATCAAAATATACTATTTAAAAAAATATTTGTACGTATTGACTTTTTGTGTATATATGTATACACAACACATCAATACGTACAAATAATTTTTGTATAATATGTGTATGTTTGTGTGCATATGTGCATGTGTATGTGTGCGTGTACATGTAGAACGATTAATTAAATTTTGGGGAGTTAAGTGCCAACTTTTGTTAGACATAAAATAAACTACATTCATCATATATATGCGATAATTATTTTGTAAAATAGGGCGATATAAGTCAGATGTCGCAGTTTCTTATTAAACGCTATTTGATATTTTTCATCCGATAGCTTTACGTCACGTTCATCTGCAACGCTCCCCTACACCCAACGTCACAAAACATCATATTTTTCAGGACCGGGGACCCACCCTTTGAGGCGTCACGTAGTTTTTAAATGCTCCCTTGCGTGACTCGAGCAGTGTTCGAGGTTATTTTTACTGATCACGAGCAGTGTTCGAGATTTAACTGTAGTTCAATATAAAATATAGTGCATTGATGGTCTATTTAATTTCGACATGTAACTATGAGCAACTCGACGGACCTCTCGTCTCGAAGTTTACGGTGTTTGTAGAATAGAAGGTAATATTTCTAAGTAAAACAAGTCATCATAATCATAGATGATGGAAGCATATATGTATACAATTTTTATATGCAATATATGATATGTTATGTGTTTAATGAATATGGCAATATTATTAATGATAAGGAATCTATGCAGATATGCTTGAGATAAAAGATAAAACAAAGTATTATATGCAACAAATAGTAAGTTGTCTATTATGTCACAAGACACAAACAGCGCTGTAATTTTGGAATTTATTTTAATTTTTTTTAAGGATTCAAAAATATGTAATGCTTTATTATAAATAAAATAAAATAAATGGAATATAAAAATACTGAGCAGTTAACGACGGCAGCAAGTCAGATTCGTAAATAAGGTATAAACTGTGTGTCCCTGATATTATACTAGCTTGATTGCAAAAAAAATCAGTTAGCTTACGTACAAGAGAAATGAATTACCATATGAGCACTACATGTAACGCGAGTGTAATGTATCGAGGCTATTATAGATCAGTGTTCGAGGTTCGAGCGTATGACCTACTTCTTATTAACATTTATTTATGTAAAATTAAATGTCTGACAAAATTAAGTTTGAAAGGAATTAATAATATGTATATTTCATACAAAATAAAAAAATAAGGAAATTGAAGTACAGATAAAAATATAATACTTACTTGACAATTTATCAATCTACTTCATTAATTTCTTTAGCTTTCATTTGAGATTTCCCGTTTTACATATTTTTTCATTTGATTTTACCAAAAAAAAGACGTAAAAAGTAGTTACCGCCGGAGTTTTAAACTAATGTTCAACTCAACCTCAATAGAGCTCCAGCTGTTGTAGAAGCTACCTCTATCTCTCGCTCATCTCTTCCCCTCTTACGTGATGGCAAACATATATATATATATATTCGTTTTGTTCTTCGCACTTCCGTTTTCTCTGCTCTGATATTTATATCTTCCTATATTATACAATCGTAAGCGTTATTTAGTCACTCCACCCCCCTCCAAACCCAGCAGGGGGGAACCCTCCTAGTGTATATATAGATGTATATATATATACACGTATATATATAACAATGTAGTAGAGAAAACGGAAGTGCGAAGAACAAAACGAAATGAAAAAAAACTGAGCAAATATTCAACGCTTTATATCGTTATTAGATAAATCTTTTTTTATCAGAAACTTTTTTTACGTGATAGACTAAATTATTAGCTCTTAAACAAGTACTTATATACTAAACATTTGTTAATCAGAGTTTAGATATTAATATTTGAAAATTTTGAAGAGGTTAAAAAAGCACAATGAGCCATATATTGGGGCGTCGGAGCGCCCTCTCAGCTTAGTACCGTTTTGCACTTATACTTGCCGTCGGGCGCTATCGCGCCCCTAGATTTCGAACACTTAACTGAATACTGCATACTTTTAGTACAACACCGACATTTAGTTGAGTGCTCGAAAGTATACCCAACTTTTGTGATACGAGTATTTATTAGTACAGAATATGTGTTTTCATTTTTTCAATTCTTTTATTGTTTAAGTTATTTTAGTTTCTAATTTCAATTAATGAAAATGCATAGATTTATTAAGGAAACAAGCTTACTTTATATGATTGCCTACTAGTGCTTTACCCTAGAAGCATAAAAATTAAAAAATAGTATTATTGCATTCAGAACATGTGGTTGTTAATAAAAAAAAACATTAATAAATTACATTGTATTTATTTATTTATTTATCAAGTCAAGCTTATTGAACATGTTTACAATTCTTGAATATATAGTAATAGCACAAATAACTTACCATATCATCGGCCATTATTACTATTATATGTGGTTTAGTTTCATTTTTTGGTAGATCAGCTTGAGCACCAAAAATTGGAGCCAGAAAATTAATAACCAAGGAGATGAAATACTGAAATATATCCATTTTTGCAAACTATATAAACTCGCTAGTATCGAGCACTGGAAAAACACTCCGGCTGGCTTCCGATGAAGCAGCCGACTAACGCTAATCTTCTCAGCGCTCAACTAATAAGCAACCGGTTTTCTTTATCTCGCGCTGAGCTTCTTTGCCGTCGCTAAGAGTCGAAATTCGCATTTCTCTCATGCAAAACCAGATTTTAATAACAGTGGCATCTTCAAGGACATTGTATATTACTATACAAGATATTTTCAAATTCTTGCACTATTTGATTCTTAAAAATAATATTGATATTAAATATTAATTTAATTTTTTAATTCCAAACAATAAATGCGTACCGATTACATTGGTTAAATACTTGTAACTATGCAAATAGTTCGCAAATTATACCTATGATTGGAGTTTGAACTACTAAATATTACAACTCGCGTGCTATGTCCAGCAAAGCGTAAACATATTGCAGTTTCTTCGAATACTATGGGATGGGTGTTTGATAGAGTTTTATTACATATCGCATAAGTCGAAAAGTTTTACAGAAATACTTTGCATATCTTTCAGGTGATTTAAAAATCAAATTAGAAGTTCCATTTACAGTCGTAATGAGCAGCTGCGTGCTTTAATTGTATTGCCCTTCTGTAATGCAATTAATGAAAATCTCTCTAAATTAAAATTGAAAACTCAACGATTATTTAGAACAGTAATTGTTAAGACGTTCTGTGCATGTTGTAGTTACAAGCAGAAGCCACAAAATAACTAAATATAATTATATGGGAGTTACTAAATTTGTTTAAATTCTGCGTTAATTATGCGATACGACATTAAATGAAATTATAAAATTTCTAACTTATAACCAGAAGCATTCGAAGATCGGGAACTGCTGTATATCATATTTTTACTAATAGCACTGGTATTCCAACTTCTGTACATGTGCTTACAAAAAAGCTAGACGACAGTACTGCGATAATTGAAGCTCTGATTTACGATTTCCGAAATTAATTTTTCTTCTACGCTACCCGAAAGTTCGAATTGCGCAGACGGAGAAGATAAATAGCAGATCCTCGTAAGGTGCGCTCCCTCCCCTCTCTCTCACACTCTATCTCTCTTTCCTGCTTCCTATTTTCCTCTCTTTCTCTCGCACCCCCCTCCCTCTCTCACTCTCTTACTCTCTCTCTCTCTCTCTCTAGCTCATTCTCTCTCTATCTATTATGTGCATATATATAAGCAATACGTTACTTTAGTGATGTTTTAAAATATGGATTCAGAATAAGACTTTTTAATTTGTACTACGTAATTAATACTTTTTGTAAATGTACTATATTAAGATTAGATTCATCTAAAGTCTGTCTATTATTTTATTGTCACATTTGAATGATTCACGTCTAATTATGACTTCTGTTTATTATGTTACAGGTGAGTTACAGAAATTTTCATTTTACTAAATCCAGTTTCAAACGTAAGTTTAAAAATAATATTTTCAAATGAAATATATTATTTTAGAATATTTAAGTAATATCAATTTAAAAAGTTCAAGATGAAAATTATAATATATCTAAATAGTATCTTGATACTTGAATGTATAAGAATTAAAGTAGCAGTATCCAGCTACCGAATTCAAAAACATGTATCTAAAAAGAACAAGATAGAATGTATGTAAAAGACGATTTGGTAAATGATCGTTATTATGTATTTGGTATTTGTCTTTTTGGCGTTAATGATTTTAAAGTACTCGTTTTTCATTGCAAATATATTTTCAAGCTTGTATTATACAATTTCAGAGAAGATAAAGTTTCTACGGGAAAATGAAAGAATGTTAAGTTTACTTGTTTAGTTCTTGTTTAAATTTGCTTGCTTCAATTGACTTATTTACGGTCATTTACTTTTCTCAAAAACGGAACTAATCTTATACTATTAAGCAGCTGTTAATTAACAAAAAGCTGCCAATTCATTGACACGCAGCTTCCTCAAAATTAATCAACTGTTCCAATAGCAATAGAGATTTTTTGTTTACTATACATACAGAGATTCTGATACATATCATATATTATTTTTTGAAGGCGAAACATTGTTACATTTATTACATCCAAGAGCGCAAAATATTAATTTTTTCCCATTTATTATATTTATAGTTAATGTATCTATCCTTTTACGGCGCCATAATCATATTAATTAAAAAATAAATTGTTATAATTTTAAAATTTGATTTGATTATGCGGATACGGATTTCAATTCAAACAAGATTTTATTCTAATCATGTAACACCCAAATATGAAAAAGAAATATTTATTTAGAAATAATTTATAACAGAATATTTTTTTATTAATTATTTTTTAATTTTTGCAAAAATTCCATAAAATACACATTTTACGTTTATTGAACAAAAAGCGCGCTGAGATATGTACCTCAAGATAGCGTACAAACGATATTATAAAATTAAATTACGATTTCCACGAATGTCATTTATGTCCAAATATGATAATATGATTATTAATATGATTATTATTTATAATTTCGATGGGTCCTAAGAGAAAAGACTTATCTTACGCGTTACGTTTAGAAAAGATCTATCTTGCGGGTTGTGATTAGAAGCATACTATATTCTTTTGGTTGCTTTGTAGGCTTTATTCGATGCTGAAAATTTGTTACCGACTAATAAGTTTCAAGTAAATCCGATTTATTTTGAAAATTTTGTCCACCATTTTGGTTCACCATTTTGAATTTGGTACTTTTGTCAGCGGATTCATGATCAGCGACCCGCAAAAAGACCTAACTAGCAAGTTTCAAGCGAAAGAGAAGGCTCAAAGAGAAAGCTTTGCGCGCGTCCGTGCGTGCATGCGTGCTTGTATATGCGTGCGTGTGTCCGTGTATGTGTGCATGTATGTGTACGTATGTGCCACCGTATTTCGGGCTGAAATTTTGCCGATATTTCCGATACCATCCAATATAGAACTGATTAGATTTTAAAGCTTAATGGTCAAAACTTATTGCTTATTTAAAAAAACTTGGAAATTATTGGAAAAATTATTGGAATCAACTTTTGTCAATATTTAATTCCTATAATTTTTTAAGGTGTCGTTGATTTTAACGTCTGAAATTTTGTAGAGAGGTGTATTACTACTCAATGAAGGGCTAGCGGATTTGGGTTTTAGCTAAATATACGTAATTTTATAATTATAAATAATTATTCATTACTCGGTCGGTAAAAATCAAGGCGGGAAATTTGAATTCTTAATTAAGTTTCGAACCCCCTTAATAATATCTTAAATTTTACCGTTGTAAAACCTCATAATCTTGATCCTACACGTCACAATAAATCACTATTTTCAATGCCATATTTATTAAAGGAACTTCGTTCCTCACACGATTCTAGGTGAAATAATGAACCCAATTTTTTTTTCACGGTTATTCGACACATTCTGACATCTATTACAGAAAGAGTGGAGCACGTTTTCGTTAAATTCTTTTTATTATTTTATTTTCGTAAATCCAATCCATTTCTAAAAAAAATATTAAAAATTTTCTTTCAAAAAATCGATCTCTACTCATCAATGCTCGGTAAAAATCTTGAACCTAGCGACTAAATTTGGATGATATGTATGTCATAAACATTGTTTTAAGTCATAAGCACTGAATTGTAAGACATTTTAGGAATTTTAAACCCTAAGTTGGTAAATATTCCAATCTTCAATAATTTAGAAGGTTAAAAGCTGCAAAATGTGTTTGTATGGATTCATTTAAAACCTCCGAGGTCTGATGAGATATCGACTTAAATTTCTTTTAGAAGAGTAACTCATGCTTATTTCTTTAAACTAATTTCACGATTTTTCCCTAAGTGATAAAGTTTTCCGAAGTTACAACCCTGAATTAGTTATAAACGGCATTATGTTATTTCATGAAGTAGACATGGAATAAATTTACATTTACAAACGTTCATTCTTTATATTCTATAACCTTATTTGTAAAAATCGAGGAAAATACCTCGGCGGTGGAACTAGTTGGGTATACGAAAAATTCAATATGTCCAACTAGCAAATTATTTTCAATTCTCCGTAAAATTGCCTTGTATGCATATTTTAAAATAACAATATTTCTCATGTTAGTTTTTATGCTATATTTTAGGACAACCCGAATAAAATTCTATTAGTACATTAACTATGGTAGATGTTCAAAGCATATATATTACGTCAATATTACGTACACTGACCTTTTACAATACTGACTGCTATTACTCCCCGTTTTAAAGAAGTAAGTAGGATTTTTTTATGTGTGCATATAATTTCAATGTCAAGGAATATTGTATACAATAAACTAGTAAAAATCAACACAAATTATATAAAACTAGCAATTTACTCTTTTGCAAAGAGTAATTTGCTGATTCTCTATACTTTACAAAAGTAGAAAATGTTATTCTAACCTTATAACGATTAAATAATGAGGTTTACTCTTTTGAAAAGATTAACCTACTATATACCTACTATTAAAAGAGTAAATACAGGAGTTTCTTTCTTCCAATAGATAAAATGCTTAATTCCTACTGTATTATAATTTGGAAAGAAGAAACTCTTAGGTATACTTTTTCAAGAGTCGAAATTCAACAGAGTAAACTTCTCAACTTGTTATAATTTGCTTCTTTTCAAAAGAGTAAACTTCTAAATTACTCGTAGCTCACTCACTCTTAAAAAAATATGTAAACTTCTCAACTTATTCTTTTAAAATATTAGAATACAATTTTCCACTTTCATACAGTAAACCACTAATTTGACCCTTTTCTCTGTCGATCTTCGCGCTTCTAGGCTCCCAGCTCGGCACGAGCGTCTGCGACTACCCTGGCGCAGCCAACGGGAGACGCCTCCGCTCGGCGTCTGACCATGCGCGCTGCCGGCCGCGCGGGGGTTGCGTATGTATGTGCGCGCGAGGGTTAGCGCCGAAAGTTTCTCGGCTCGGCAGTGCGACGCGCGACCCACAGGCGGCAGGATCACGTCGCCCTCGCCCCCGGGATACGGAGAACATTTAACAAACGACAATAGAGCCAATTTTCACCATCGCACTGGTACACAGCGCGAGGCAGAGTCGTCGAATCGGTGCGCGAGCGTGTGGACGGGAAGGACTTTGAGATCTTTGGTCTGTTTGTTTGTTTGTTTGTTTGGTGGTGGATGGTTCGTGGTGTTTGGGGATTAAGAGGATCGAGGAGAGGTGCAATAAATTGTTGTGCTCGTTGTTGGTGACGAGCGACGAGGGATTGTACAGCCGAGCGGAGTGTACGAGATGAGAAGAAGGTGAAGGTAATTATCGGGTTGATGTTGTGATTGGAGGTGGAGGAGAACCATGAAATCATGATTGATGAGCAATTTTTTAAATAATGGCGTACTATCCACGACATGTAGTTGATAAAAGGTGCTAAAAGTATTGTATAGTATATATTTATGAACATGGGAAGAAAAAGCTAAGAAGTAATGAAAGTATCAATAAGATCAGTACAATTTCTTTGTTTATAATTATACGCAATATTTATTTCATAAACAAAGTAGAAATATTACTAACACCTCTTCAACAGTCCGGTCAACTGCTAAAATATTTTTTAATTTGGCATGGACAATTTCTTTTAATTATAAGAAATTTTTATTTATACTTGCATACTAATTATAATTTATAAAAATTAAAATTTCTTGAAATAATATGTGACTGTAATTTTACAGGAAGTAGAATGTTTTAGTAGAATATGCATTATCTCTAAAGCAATTAAAATAATAATTTAAGGAGAATAAGATATGTAAAAATGTTTTTAATATTGAACGGAAGCAATGCTTAAATTTAGATTCGTGATGTTTAATAAATTACCAAACATCTAGTAGGTAGAAATGGACCAAGCACAAAGCGATAATCAAACATTATGGACGTTTAGAGATGCATTTGATTAGATCAATCGACTGTAACTTGCGCAAATATAAGATCGATCTTCGTCATGGTTACACATGGTATTAGCATAAACTTTGCCTAAGATAATTTGCTGATAACTAAAACAGCCTGTAATCTTCTTAATAACCTTAAGCCCTATAGATTTAAATTGTCCTTGTATTATGTGACAAAAATTATATATTCTTTTACATTAGTAAAATAGCTTCAATTTCATTTTATTATTTTTTCTTTAAAATTAATTGATTCCACTTAAGTATATCACAAAATTTATCTTCGATCAAAGAGATTGTATGTGCAAAGTGTTTTTTTTAACGTATGCTTTATAACATGCATGTGCGATGAGTGAGTTCATCATGCGCGATATGTTTTCTAAATTTACATGCGTGCGTGTACATTTTAAATTGTTCTCTTATGCTGATATCTATACGTATAATATGGCGCGCGCGTGAAATATATCGTGACATGAAGTATTCCCGTATTTTAAAGAAAAATATTATCATTCTAACAAACTGCCGGAAATGTGCTCCAGTTTTTTATGTGAAAATGCATGACTGATTATTTGTAGTTTATATTATTTTCTTCGTTTGAATATGAAATTCAGTTAAAATACATGCCTATTCAACTTAAAAGATGTAAGGACATTTAATAGAAAAATTCTACTATTGATTACGGTTATTTATAGTTTCTACCCCACTAAGAATATCACGCTTTTATACCGGTTGGTTTTATTTTTTGATATACATAAATAATTATTTGCATTTATTAATATTGATGTTCCTATTGATACGGTCCAAAAAATATCAATATCTTCCACTTTATTACCGTAATCGTACATCTCCAGCGAATGACCATTCGCCTAAGAAAATTCACAATCGATTTTCTTCGTCATTTGTACTTTTTATACTTCACTGGGTAAACGAGCCCCGCCAATTTATTAACAGGCAAACGGATATCAACTCAACCACCCTCCCTATCTACTAGGAGATATTTGTTAACGCCAAACATATCGCTCCCCCGCCCCCACCCTCGCGCAAGAACCGATAAATTAACCGGACAGCCGCGACGGCGAACAAACGACTCTCGTGCGATACAGTTATACCTATAAAAAAGTCGCCGCATCGCGATACATCGACACAAGGTTATAGAGACGCTTTGATAATTCTCCACTGTGGTCTTTGCTATTTAAAGGGACGAATGAATTGATTATAAGGTTTTACATGATGAACACTTTTGTATAGAAAGTTAAATTATTATATTATTTTTTAAACCGTGAATTTGTAGATATACATAAATGTTTCAAGGAGAAAATAAGTCCCGAAATATTATAATTAATTGATAAATAAAGAAAATTCTTTAACTTAAGTAACAATTTTCTGAATTAACGATACTTATGCTTATGACCTCATGGTTTCGTTGAAATAATGTTTCTCTATTTCGTTAAGCACCCTTCTTTAATATACGTCATTATTTATACTAGAGAAACTTTACA
This sequence comes from Gastracanthus pulcherrimus, assembly GCA_949152435.1. Classification (NCBI taxonomy): domain Eukaryota; kingdom Metazoa; phylum Arthropoda; class Insecta; order Hymenoptera; family Pteromalidae; genus Gastracanthus; species Gastracanthus pulcherrimus. Next base: position 202,049,391 of record OX424572.1, read on the forward strand.
ATAAAGCTTTTTCACAATTCCTTTTTCTGATGGTAAATTATAAACGATTTAACCTTCATAATCAATGTTTCTCCTCGTAGCGTACACAGACAACCATTTTTTTTAACATAAAATGTGTTTCATCCAAGATAATTTGAGGTAATGTTTAACCCTCTGTTACCGGTAAATGCGAGAAACCACTTTTTCACTTAATTTTTAATTTTAAGAAAATATTTCTCTTAAAAGTTGTTGTTTATATTAGGACAACATTCCAGATCAATTTACTGGTATACAAATTTAAAATTAAACATAAAAAGAGTACTCTCGTAATGCGTAGTCCGATGTTTTCGCAGTACAGAATTGTAGCCTCAATTTTTAACGGATTAACTTGACACTTTTAGGAAATCTTGGAAATGAACAAAGAAGTTTTTTTAAATGTTAGGTAATGTTATAATCTCTTAATTTCTTCAGTATAAAGTTTAATTACATATGTCGGTTATTGTTATTTTTAATGATCGTTAATACTGTTGAATACAGTTACTTTTTAATTTAAAAGAACTTTTGCGCCTATTTTTAGAAAATAATATTCTGAAAATTACTTTAACGGATTGTAGGTCATGAAGAATCCACGAAATCTGGAGTTCCAGAAACAATCTTATTTTGGATATAATCTCTCTAAATTTGTTGGAGTGGATTTTCACTCTTTTGGAGTGAATCCTCAGTCCAAGTGATCATGAAAACACAGTCACTTATTTTGGAGTGAATCTTCACTTTTAGAAAGAGCGAATAATTCCCTCTTTTGTAAAAGTGATTTTTTCACTTATTTAGAGTGAAAGAATACACGTAAAGTAAAAATAATTATTCACGTTGTTTTACGTTTTAGAAACCTTTTGACGAATGGATATACTTTACTGGAGAGGATGCAATTCAGAAATAAATTAAGAAAACTTCAGAAAAATTGTTGGTTGGATTTGAACCTTGGTCCTTTACGTTCTCGGGCTGACACTCTAGCGCTAGACGACCGTTGCATTTGAATTCGTATACACTTAAACTAATTTTAATACTAAAATCAGTTTAAGCCATAATAACATTTTTTTGTACAGTTAATAATGAAATTTCTTGAAAAATTAATTGAAAGTTCCTGGTGTAAATAATGTTTTAAAAGTAAAAAGTAACAATTCGAAACTTAGATTAATTTATAGGTTTTATAATATAAATTTCACTCCAAACTAGTGTGGAAGTTAGAGTGAATCTTAAGTCACTCTCTAATTTAGAGTGTTAAAATTCACTTTTTATACTGGAGTGACCAAATTCAGTCTTTTAGAGTGGAATCCTCGTTCAGTCTATAATTAGAGCAAAAATTGCACTCCAAAAAATTTAGAGAATTAAAACTAAAAAAATTTGATCTTATTCGATCAAATTTCATACATAGGGTTTTTTCAGGTCATCGAACTCAAATATATATTCGAAATTCTTCATTGTCTATGATAAATGGCTGTATACAAAATTGAGAAATTCAACTTAAAAGTTTCTAATTTTAGTAGGGGTGTTTGGGTACCCGAAACATCGGTTTACCCGACATATAGGCCCGAGTTGCATGTGGCACACCCCTAATTTTTAGCATGAAAGTTCTATCCTAAGCTTTCACGAAAGGAACATTTTTATAAATTGTAAACTAAGTTTTCTTTAAATTGTCCTGTAAAACTAGTTTAAAGTAAAATTAGTATAAAAACGATGTATTAAAATTTGAGCATAGAAAGTGGCCCTTCTTTAAAGATATAGCTCCCTAAAGTTGTGCTTCAAAGTTTTTAGAATACCTATATAAAGGTACGGTATATGTAAAAGTATATCATGTACCTCGGTTATTGGCATTATTTGATCACTTTTACAATCATTACGTATATGTTTATGCTTAACATTGTAAATTGAATGATTTTCATTATAAATATTGCTATTTAATAATAATTTTTTGAAAATTAACTGTCAGAGGGTGAACGTCTTTAAAATTTCTTTGACTATTGCTATTAAAAAATATTTCTATAATTATGCACTACATTGTAATACAACGCAATAAGCGGGTTTCGTGGGTTGGAAATATTAATTGAATTTCAAACCACTTTCCACTTGACTAAAATAAATTTGTATTATCAACCAAGAATTTATATAAATTTCTACATTTATTTTTAACCTAATCTAAAATTCGCCAATCATCCTCTTGCTTCGATGCATTGCTACTTTCCCCAGAAATGAAGGCTTCTTTAATAAAACGTATATATCCTTCTGCATCTTTGAAAATCAGCTGGTGAAGGATCAAAGTAAAATTTTTAATAAAAACAAAAGCTGCTTACATGTAGCAACGTATCGCGCGATTACTTTATAATTTTTCACATTATGTTATTGTTCAGTTAAGGGGCAGATTATATTATATTATTATTATAGAGGTCAAGTAGTAATGGTAAGCAGTAACGGTGCCTATCGGGCAACAGCTATCATATAGTCCTTATGTCGGCTATAGACGTACTTGCATCATCACTGTAGCTCTGATAACTACTTGTTGAGACTAGCTATCCGTAGCTGTGTAGTCCATAGCCTTATTTACAGTTACGCCATCATTTTCTATTATTTGAAAGTTGAATCCAATCCTACTCATAACATCCTATTTCTCGTACGTCTATTTTAATATTGTCCTCCCACCTTCGTCTCGGTCTACCTCCTGGGTTCTTGCTTCTGTCGACATCCCAACGAGCACTCTAAGTGCTGCTCTTTCGTTACCTATCCTAGCTACATACCCAGCCCACCCTAGTCTTCGACATTTAATCACTCTGGTAATGATTGGCTTCACGTATAGCTCGTGTATTTCTTGGTTATGTAAAATTCTCCATTCTCTAGTAATATCATCTATTTTGCCCCCAAATATCTTTCTAATGACTCTATACGTAAATAATCTATATCTATTTTCTTCCCGTTTGGTTAACGCCCATGTATCGCATCCGTTTAGAAGTACTGGTATTACGATTTTTCTATATATTTCTAATTTAGTCTTTCGCAATAGTAATCTGATTTTAGTATGTTATTTACCGAATATAGGCATGCATTAACCGAATGCAGCCTCTTCTTAATTTCTTTATGAGTTTCATTTTTGTAGTCTATTATCATGCCAAGGTATTTAAAGTCGTCTACTTTTTCGAAAGTTTTATCGGAGATTTTCAAGTCGGCATATCTAGGCCTATTTCTTTAGCTGTTTTTATTAGTATTTCTACGTTTTTTATTACGGTTTCTCTGTTTTTTTCTATAATACGAGGGTAGTTCAATAAGTCTTTAGAATAAAGTATAAAAACAATTTTTTTTGGGTAAATTTTTTTTTATTTTTCAACATAATCTCCTTGGAGCTCTATACACTTGGTCAATCGCTTTTTAAGTTTTTTTAATCCTTCAGAAAAGTGCGTTTTCGGAAGTTCCTCAAAATAAGCACTTACAGAGGCAATGACGTCTTCGTTGTCCGTAAATCTCTGTCCACCGAGCCATTTTTTCAAGTTTGGAAATAAGAAAAAGTCACTGGGGGCTAAATCTGGTGAATACGGTGGGTGTTCGACCAATTCGAATTTTAGTTCTTCAATTTTAGCCATTGAAACGAAGCATGTGTGAACTCGGGCGTTGTCGTGATGAAAGAGAATTTTTTTCTCGCCAAATGTGGTCGTTTTTTTTAATTTCTTCTTTCAGATGCTCTAATAATGATGCATAATACTCACCAGTAATTGTTTTACCCTTTTCCAAGTAGTCAATAAGTATAATTCCACGTGCATCCCAAAAAACTGTAGCCATAACCTTACCAGCTGACTTTACGGTCTTTGCCTTCTTTGGAGCTGGTTCGCCTGTGGAAATCCACTGTTTGGATTGTTCCTTTGTCTCAGGAGTGTAGTGGTGTATCCATGTTTCATCCACAGTCACAAATCGACGAAAAAATTCCTCAGGATTCCGACTTATGCGCGCCAAAAGAGCCTCAGAGGTGACCACTCTATTGCGTTTATTCTCAGCTGAGAGCAAACGCGGCACCCATCTTGCCGATAGCTTTTTCATGCCTAATTTTTCATGTAGAATTGAAACAACTGCACCTAGAGATATCCTTGTGGCCTCAGCTAACTCACGCACTTTTAATCTTCTATCCTTCAACACCATATCGTGGATTTTATTGATGATTTCGGGAGTGGTTGCTTCTACGGGCCTTCCTGAACGTGGTTCGTCACTTATTGATGTACGACCACGCTTAAATTCATTTACCCAGTTATAAACCGTTGCTAAGGCAGGGGCAGATGTGCCATGAACTGAGTCCAATTCATTTTTTATCTCATATGGAGTTAAACCCTTTAAATGAAAATGTTTAATTACCGCTCTGAACTCGTTTTTTTTCATTTTTCTTAACAAGCAATTTTTTTTTTCCAATTGGTTATAAAAACACGTAAACTCAGAAGATGTGGACTGTGACTGCACCATATATCTAGTCGGGAGTTGTGCTGACTGAAAACAGATGATTTGGAGCGATTCGCGCGCCATCTGTTGGTCATTCTAAAGACTTATTGAACTACCCTCGTATCTATGTCATCTGCGTATGCTAGCAATTGTGTTAGGTAGCCATTTATTATAATCTCCTCTTTACCTTCTTGTACCGCCCTGACCACGTATTCTAAAACTAAGTAAAATAGGAGGGTTGATAGATCATATCCCTGCTTTAACCCGTTGTGAATGTCAAATGGCTGCAATAGGCACATTCTGATTAAATTGACCAACTTTTTTGGTACCCGTAGCACTATATTAAGGCGTGAAATATTTTACATCATATTATTGAGTCATACGCTTTCTTAAAATCAATGAATAATTGGTGTACCGTTTCCCCGTATTCCCATTTCTTTTCGAGGAGCTGCCTAATCGTGAACATCTGGTCGCTTGTTGACCTGTTTCTTCGAAATCTACACTGGTAATCCCCGAGGATTTCCTCCGCGAGAGGTGTGAGTCTATCTAGCAGTAAATTAGAGATAATTTTGTAGCATGTACAGATAAGAGAAATGTCTCTATAGTTATTACAGTTTGTTTTATCTTCTTTTTTGTGTATTGAGACTATGATTAAGTCTCTCCATTCTTTGGGCATTATTTCTGTCCACCATATGGTGCAAATAAAATTATTAATTATTTTCTTAAGTTGTTCCCCTCCCTGTTTAAATAGTTCGGCTCGCAAACGATCTATTCCAGGGGCTCTATTGTTTTTTAACTTGTTGATATCAGTGTGAATTTCGTTATAGTCTAAAGTGGTTTGTTGTTCGTATACTCCACCTATTTAGTAGTCCATCTGTGTCCGTTATAAGGTTCCCATGTTCGACTCTTGGAAGTTGGTTTTACTTTGGGATCCTTTCCTTATTAAGTTTATACCTGTATGCATTTCCCGAATATTATTTCTATTTTCTTGTATTGCTGAGACTTTATTATTTTACCACTTTCGATTATATTCCGAAAAATTCGTTTGGCTTGTTTTCTTATATTACGTTAATGTACGGAGGTGGTCTCATTCGAGTTGTTAAGGTTAAGCATTCCTGCTTTTTACCTTTTTCTATTCCACTCCTCGCATTCCTCGTCAAACGACGGTTTTTGCTTGTTCTTTTTCCGCTGACCTAACACCGTACTAGTAGTTTGTCTCATAGAAGTCTTGATATTTTCCCAGGTACTTTCGATATCACTCCCTACATCCGGGTCGCCTAACCTATTGTTATCCGATACATCCAGTTTACTTGAAAGTTTCTCCCTATATCTAGTTTTAATTAGCGGGTAATTTAAAGTTTTCGAGATTAAATTCCTCTGTTTGGCATGTTCTATTCTTATTTTTGTTTACTAGTAATCGAGCCCTTATCTTGGCTATAACAAGAAAATGATCTGAATCGCCATCGGATCCACGGTAAGTTCGAACGTCGAGAATGTCAGCGTTCCGTCTTTGGTGAATTAAAACGTGATCGATTTGGTTAAGTGTGCGTCCACCTGGACCTCTCCAGGTTACTTTGTGCCTGTCTAAGTGAATGAAACATGTGCGTTTGACTATAAGATTCTTCGACGCGACAAAATTAATTACTCTCACTCGATTATCATAACTCACGTCATGTAAAGTTTCTTTTCCTATGGTCGGTCTAAAATTTTTCTCCTTTCCAATTTTCACGTTAAAGTCTCCTAGCACTATTTTTGCGTCAAATCTATCAAATCTATCAAATACCTGCTCCAGTTTTGTGTAAAAGGAGCCTTTGACTGTATCGTCCATGTCCTCCGCTGGACAATGGACGTTAATACACCTTTATATTTTAAATTAATTGATAATACATTTTAAGGCAAAATTAAGTTACTCATCATATTATATCACCTGTTTTTTTTTATAAATTTGAATATTTTATGAAAATATAGCGGAATTTTTTTTCTTCAATTTCATTTATGGTCCTTAAGGTGGTCCTACAGTAAAATTTGACGAAAAACTCGATTACTTTTTATTTCATTTGTGTTACTGTGTACATTAGTAGAACAAAAAATGATTCTGTATTAGCACTATTGGCCATAGAATTCACTTTAATGAACTTAATAGTTATTTATACGTATTTTTCCTCCGACCTTTATTGCACACAACATAGTACATATCTACTCTTTACTATGCACGCAAACTTTAGAAAAGATAGAAATTATTAAAAAAAAAATTTGACTGATAATATGCGATAGAAAAGTTGTTTTAAAATCATCAGAAAATTAGTTTTTATTTTTATAAAAGTGCGGTTTTCTCCACTTATGGTTTTCCAATGTTCAGTAAGTCTTATGCACATAGGATTACAATGAATGAATCTGAATCTTTAAGGATATTTTATTCAACTTATTCGCATTTTATCCATGAACTTCGATTGTTGCAAATATATTTATTAAGAAAAAGTTGCCTATGAATAGAGTTAAAAATGTATTTTTTTAGGTTATTTTTACAATGACAATTCAATATAATTCTATTTTACTGTATAATTGTGTTTTTAAAAACTTGGAATTTTTATAACAAATTTCTTGACCTGGCAAAAAGCTTCTCCTTTCGGATTATGCCTTGGTCTATTACACAATACCTGCTATTTGCTCTTGTAGTACTGTGCTTTTCTGCTGACGCTGCGCTGGTTATTATTTTAAGGTCTTAGAAATTCCAAAAACTAGTGGTCGTCCGGAAATTCCGGCCATCAATTGCTCTCCAGCCAGGGACTCAGGCCCTTTTTGTAGACCACGCATCTACTAATTTAGTAGATATTCAAGTAGATGATCTTTTTTGGCACGCTAGATTCACCATGCGCAGAAATGACTTTTTCAGCGAATTGCTGGAGAATTTCGCGAATCCATCGCCGCTCTTATACCAATATATAATATATTTCACACAGATTTGTAGCTGTATGGGAAAATTTTGCGTACTATTGCATTCTGATATGCCCAGAGAACGTACTTTATCAAGAGAACAACATTTATTGAATAATTTTATTTGTTTACGATGAATTGTTTGTAGAGAAAACCCGATTTCTATACAAAATAATTTGGGAATTGTTAAAGATTATATATAATATATAATATATTGTAATACTTTTCGAACAAACCTTGCGCATTAATATCAGAGATTTCGTCGGTGATTTTTTATATGAAAGTACTCATCAAACTAAGCTCTCAAAAAATTTCTTAGCACCTTAGGTTCCATGTGCAACCTAGTTGAGTGTCCTGAATTTTCAAAAGGGGCCGAAACATGGCTGTTTTCGGAAAATTCGTGGAAGCTCTCTTTGATACCGATTTGAACGTATAAAAAAAACTTTTCTGTTTTTACGAACTTTAGGGAAAAGAATATTATACCCCCTTGTAAGTTCAATGGGTCACCCCTATAGAGCTAAATATAAACTTGCGTTCTTTATGTTATGTTTGGTCGGTTGCAATTTTATGAAATCGAAAATAATTCAGATCTTCCACATTTTAAATTCTTCGTCTTTAAAATACCTTTAATTCCATTTTAGAAACGTTCATATTGGTTGCTTATAGTTAAAGATACAGCCTCTGGAAAATAGTTACTTTTTCGAAAATCGTTAAGTTGGTACCCCTGTAACTTTTTTCTCTCTGCCCCTATTTAGCTCTAACTTTCAGGAAACACAGCTAAAACATCCTAGAAAAGAATGTTTTCAGTTTGGTGTTGAGTATTGAACTTATTAGCATAACTGTGAATTTTGTCTCCAGCTTGTTTTTTTCACCTAAAGTAAATGTCATACTATTCAAGTCTGACGTAATTTACGTGACATATTATACTTTACAGACAATTAAATATTTTTTTTAAATTCGTAAAAATGTGTACAAAGAAATAACAAAAATATTTTATATTTAAAATTGTTTTGTTTTACATATTAGAGTATATAAAATCTGATGCCATTATTTTGGCACCATGTAAGCTCAAAGTAAATGATATCATTTGTACTGTTACGCTTACACGATAACGTACCCCCAATAATCCACTCCTCCCACGCGTATTACACCACCTTCTTCTTTTTCTTCTCTTTGAGCGAACGCAAGTACGAAGTGAAGAGTCGAGCTACGGCGCGGAGAAATACAGCGACTCGTGAATAAATCACGAGTTATCGTGGGCTAATGCCTAGTCTTCACTAGCAGTTTAATAGAGTCTCGCTTTAACTTTCATTATTGAATAACATTTACATTGTTTAGAAAACAAAACCTTTTTTCGTATGAAAAAATAGAAAAAACAATTTTCTACACAATGGAACTCTTTAACATTTTCTAACCATTATCACTGTAATGCTATTTAATATTAAAAGTTAAAGCAAGCCTCTGTTAAAGTGCCAGTGAAGACGAGGCATAAGCGAGCACCGCGGTGCGATCGATGCCGCGAATCGATCCGAGAGCCTATGTGCGTGTGTTTTACCCGATTCCTCAGGCCACGTGCAGTTTTACCAGACACGAAGTTTTTGAGAGAGAGAGAGAGAGAGCGAGAGAGAAAGAGAGAGAGAGAGAGAAGAGAGAGCGAGAGTAAGAGAGAGAGAGAGTAAGAGAGAGAGAGAAGAGAGAGCGAGAGTAAGAGAGAGAGAGAGAGAGTAAGAGAGAGAGAGCGAGAGAGAAATAAAGAGAGAGAGAGAGAATGAGAGAGAGAGAAAAGAGAGAGAGAGAGGGGGGTGGGGGGGGGAGTTATAGTCGCAAGTCGAACGAGGTGAGTATATAGATAGACGCGTATAGACGCTGTTTGTGATAATAATGTACGATAGTTTAGTGTATCAAAATTCGAGTTGAATCCCGCACATGAGTTTATATTATCGGAACAAGTTCGTTCAATCGTTTAAGGATTGATTTTTAAATTTCAAGTGACAATAAAAATCATCATTCTTTATATTTCAATATCAATTTTATAAGTCGATTTCACTTGATTCATAATATCGACACAATAACTCATCTCTTTGTATAATCTTAAATCGCCGAGCTTCAACTCGCTAAATTCTACCAAAAAGTAGGAAGAATCTAAAATTAATTTTTCCTTCGACATTGACATAATGAAATCTCGCTTACAGTTTGAAAAACTCTCTGCTTAAAAATCAGCTCGGGAGGAATTCATTCGAAGCATTACTCCGTTACGCCAGGTCCGACGGTTTGTAATTTCCTTCCCCAGGCACTTTCAAGTGAATTTCTTCTTCTTCCCGTATCGCGCAGATGTGTGCAGCGTTTGGTGTGCGGTAATTGAATTCGAAGCACGAGTGTACACTTGCAGCTTTCCTTTCTCCAAGTGTAAACAGTCGCGCAATTTTTAAACTTACAAAATTAGGGTCTTTTTCTGATGATGTTTGCAGGGCCAGGCGTTTTTTGCGCTGGAGTCTTACTTATTAATTAAAAGTTTTCTTGTAAAACTATTTATTTTGGAGATTCTGTTGGACGATAAGACTATGAAGGTAGAGAGCGGTGGGAAAAAGTTGGTTACGACGTAGTATGTTATAAATTGAAATTATTTATATATTCGCTTTGTATATAATTTCATGAAATATTCAGTAGAAATGCATATACTAAGATTTATCATGCTTTTAACAACTTACACTTGTTTAATAACGAAAGAGTATAAATATATTATATTACTTATAGATCGGAAACAATAACATATTCGCTAATTTAGTTCATTCCAAAAAGTAAGATTATGTTATACATTCATTGAATTTTAAAAAACTAGATCATATCTTACATTAAAATGTAGTATTTACTTACGTGTAATCCAAAATTTATATAACACCGCTTGAATTTATTTTTCGAGCCTCACAGATATTTTATAAATCTGTGAAACTGTGACTGCATTTTAAGTAATTAATTGTAATTTTAATTACTGTTTGCTGTAATCAAATAAGCAATTTCTGTTCTTTTTTTAAATCAAAACCATTACATTAATCAATTAAAATTACAATATTCAATTATAAACAATATATAAAAAATAACGTTTTTATAGTACTACATACAGTTTTGTCAAACACTATTCTATAAGATTTTTTATTTTTTATTAAAAAACGCTGCTAACTGCTTTGGCACTATGCTTTATGAAAGAGAAGTTAATTAAAATTATCATCTAAATAAGGAAGAGCTGCGCAGTATCACCCATCATGATTATTTTCCTGTCTATTTGTATATTTTCATTTAGTAATTTGTGCCCTACTGAAAAATGAATATTTTTCAATAAACATATTATCATATATTATATCGTATATCAGGGTGTCTTTAGTTAGAGATATATCATTGGTTTTAAAATCTATTTTTACCTACAATCAAATGAAATCTATACCTATAAAAAATTGAATTATTGTTTATTTTTCTTTCACTGCAAAAAAAATGCATGAAACACAAAACGCATCATTTTTGATAGTCATTCATTTAAAAATTTTACTACTACTTAACATATACTAGTTTACAAATTCCATCATCAAAATAGTATAAAAATTATGATTTTTCTATTTTATATTATAGATATACAAATTCAGTGTTACAAAAATAAATTATGTCATTATTAAATCTTTTTAATAAATTACAACATAATAATATTTTTAATATAACATTATCTTTGGATTTTTTTCGTGCAATATAATGCGTTAAGTTAGCTAGAAGTGTAGAATAGTAAATCGCATATGTAATAATACTTAATATCTACGAGAAAAAGCACAACGATAAAGCTTAAAGATTTTGTGATATACAGGGTGAAAATGTATTGTTTAAATTGATTAATCTCTAATATCTCAGAAGATTATGAACCAAATTGGCTGAAATCGGCCAATAACCTGACACCTAACAAATATTCTCTGAATTTTTCAAGGCATTACATAAAGTATTACTCAAGTTATCGTTGTCCAAAAAGAATTAATTTTTTGACATTTTATTTGTTTTTTTTTTAAACTAACCGTCTTATTACCGAAAAATTTCCAGAAATATATTCGTAAATGAAGCAAGTATTTAATTAAAATTTCACTGACTTTTATCGTATAGTTTTCGCGTAATAAGTGTTAAAAAAAAATGTTGTCACACAGTATAACAACTGAAAAACGTCTCATATAAAATCGTTTATGGTCCTAAAATGAAGGATTTTATGAGTACCTCTTGTATAACAAATTCGCTTCTTAGAAACCATTTCTGCGTTATAAAAATTAAAAAACGAAATTTCAAAAATCTTCAACTTTGAAAAATGGACATAAATAAAAATGAATTGGACTATTTTCGCTCAAACTTTCCAGCGCATACCAGGTATTGATAGCAAACATCTGTGCAAAGTGTGGGAAAGTTAGACCGCAAATTGAACGAATGACGATATGCCACATACTAATACATGCACGCACGCACGTACAGACTAGTCTATTCAGACTCCCCAAGGTACAAATCATGTTTATGCGTTAAAAAAAAAAAACAAAAATTTTCACCATCACAAAGCTTTCTCTTTGAGAAAGCAATAGAAACTTTGAACAATTAAGTTTTTTAAATTTTTTATCAGGCAGTAAAATCATCTAACAACAACTATTTTCGTACTTTTTTTGATTGATAAAGACTTTGTTTTTCGGATAGAATTATAATTATGTTATATTTTTTAGGGACAAAATAAATTATTGAAAATAAAAGAGTGAAAGCTAATGTGCATGGAGCATTATGAACATGAATAAATTTGATTTGAGAATAAATGTATGTAAAATATTTATGAGAATTGCAATAACTTCATTAAACTTTTAGTTTCAATATCTGCCAAGTCTCAAAATATTCATTGAACTATAGACTGTAATAAAAATTAATAAACAACTTCGACTTTTCGACTAATTTTGAATATATAGTTATACCTGCACGGAAGTTGGCTCTAACAAATGCTACCATGATGAGTCAAGCACTCACTGCTTTGTAAAGGTGCATTCGGGCATTATATCCGTTTAGCGCATCGGTCGCATTCGAAAAGCCCGCGGTTTGCGCACGGGAGAAAGAGAGAGAGATAGAGGCGGTGTGGATTTACGATTATGCCTCGATGCCCCTTCCTCGTATTTCTATACCGTTTACGGGATCCGTTAAACCTATCCGCGTAACCTCACGAGGTATATGAAAGCGCCGAGTTGCGCAAATGGAGCGAGAGACTGGTTTGGGTGTGAATTTGATTGGTCCTTCGTGATATTTGGTGGGTTTCCTGATTTTAATTTGTTTAAAGGGGTTGGGCCACGTTGATAGTTTCAAAATAATGTTTAATTCTGGAAGTGATTTGAATGGAATTGAAGGACTATAATAATTAAGATATTTAATTTTAATTCAACATATTAATTTTTAGAATGGAGAATAGTGTTACTATACAGAACAATCGCAGAAAGCCATCATTATATATATCAAATTATATACGCTTCGTAAAAAGTATACATAGAATTTAATTTTTCCAAAATAATTACTTCTTTACAAATTCTTGGGTTCATTTCACCAATGTCTCATTAAATCCCAACCTACCGTAACAAGAATACTATAAAGCCTAGTTTATAAATTCTTCTCAGAATAATGTGGCTTTTGTCTTTGTACAAAAATTTTATTAAAAATAAAAAAGAAAATCAAAGAGATTTATGCGAATTATGGCTAAAGGAACATATAGAATGTAACAATAAAACCACTATAAATCCTTCATCGCGAACTAAAAACATTTTATTGAAAATGCATTTGTATCTACAACAGTTAAAACACATTCACACCGCACTTCCTTGAGCGAAAAATTTGTTTCGCTCAATGTCGGAATGGCGCGACTGGCACATTTTTTCTCGTGAGCTTGCATAAATCCGCAAAACTTGTACAATGAATTCCAATATATATATATATATTGTTTTATGCCACGAGGTATTGGAGATTGTCCTAAAAAATCGTTTACAATTGTAACGAAAAAATGGATATATGATTCTCTACATTTAAAATGAATACAAATTTTAATAATTATGATGAGTATATTAACTAACGAAATAGAAAAAAATCGGTGTTGAAGAAATATATCTATTTCTGAACTCAAAAATAGCTTTAAAATATTCAGTAAAACGATCAGTTTATATATATATATATATATAAACTGATCGTTTTACTGAATATTTTAAAGCTATTTTTGAGTTCAGAAATAGATATATTTCTTCAACACCGATTTTTTTCTATTTCGTTAGTTAATATACTCATCATAATTATTAAAATTTGTATTCATTTTAAATGTAGAGAATCATATATCCATTTTTTCGTTACAATTGTAAACGATTTTTTAGGACAATCTCCAATACCTCGTGGCATAAAACAATATATATATATTGGAATTCATTGTACAAGTTTTGCGGATTTATGCAAGCTCACGAGAAAAAATGTGCCAGTCGCGCCATTCCGACATTGAGCGAAACAAATTTTTCGCTCAAGGAAGTGCGGTGTGAATGTGTTTTAACTGTTGTAGATACAAATGCATTTTCAATAAAATGTTTTTAGTTCGCGATGAAGGATTTATAGTGGTTTTATTGTTACATTTCGTTAGTTAATATACTCATCATAATTATTAAAATTTGTATTCATTTTAAATGTAGAGAATCATATATCCATTTTTTCGTTACAATTGTAAACGATTTTTTAGGACAATCTCCAATACCTCGTGGCATAAAACCTTACATTATTTTTAGTGCATATATGCATAAGACTAAGTTGTTTATTCTAATATGAAAATCGATGCAGTAAACACATATTCTTTATCCTAGAAATATCAAAATCTGCGTTTAACAAAATTTTGTGTCAGTGATAAGAGCAAAATTATAGTGACCATGGAGTAGACAGTTTAGTGCACGGAGTTAACTATGTCAGATCCATAAGTCACGATGTTGGGCTTACATTACCTATACAAAATTTTAGTTAATTACGATTGTAAATTTTATGAATGATGAATGTATCTTTGATACATAAAACATATATACGAGTAGTACCCCATACATTTATATCATAAATAATTTGTTTGTTTAGTATTCATATGCGTTAAAAGAGGATGTATGAAATTGACTGTCCTTTAATGCCAACTATAACAGTTACGTAAAATAGGTTATGATTTTACATTATTATTATATTATTACAGTGGTCAGCCATTAATGATTAGCAGTGATAATTCTTAAAAACCGCAGCTCCTATATCCGCTGTGATCATGTTCGTATCACCATCGAAGCCATTCATGGTTTATGGGATTATGTAGTCCATAGCCTTGCTCACACAATCACGCCATTTCTCTCTATTTTTTACAAGGTTAATCCAGTTTTCCTCATAGTATCCTATTTCTCACAAGTCGGCCCTGGCATTATCTTCTCACCTTCGTCTTGGTCTACCCGCAGGCCTTGTCTGGTTTTCCTACTAGTACTCTAAGTGCTGTCCTATCATTTTCCATCCTCACTACATGCCCGGCCTATCCCAGTCATCGAGATTTTATAACTCTAGTAATATCCGCTTTTCCGTATAACTCGTTTATTTCCCTATTATGTAAGATTCTCCATTCACTGGTTAACTCATCAATTTTGCCTCCAAATATCATTCTCATAACTCTGTTTTCAAAACATATGAACCTATCCTCCACCCACTTAGTTAGTGCCCATGTTTGGCATCCGTATAGGACTACTGGCATAATAATTTTCCTATATATCTCTAATTTTGTCTTTCATGATAGTAGTCCCGATTTTTGTAATTTGCCCACGGAATAAACGCATGCATTTCCAGAATGCAGTCCTTTCTTACTTCCTTTATGCGTCTCATTTTTGGAGTCAATTATAGTGCCGAGCTATTTAAATTCTTCTACTATTATAAAGGTTTTGTCTAATGCCTTCACGTCGCTATACTCATTCACGGGTGCCGTTTTGTCAGTGACCATGTATTCCATTTTCTAAATTTCTAAACCTACTCATTTTGACATTTTTATTAGTATTTCAAGGTTTTTTATTGGGGTTTACCTGATTTGTCCTACTATGTCTATATCGTCTGCATAGTCTAGTAATTGCGTTAAGAAACCGTTGAGCGTTACTCCATCCTCGCTTTCTTATACAGCCCTGACAATGTATTCTAATACTAGGTTAAACAGAAGTGTTGATCCCCTTGTTGTCCATTGTAGATTTCGAATAGTTCTGATAGGTTGTTTCCTGCGTGAACTCTGCCCCTGCTATTATTTAGACGCATTTTTATTAAATTAACTATTTTTTTTGGAATCCCTAGTAGTACTAAGACGTGATACATTTTAGCCCTTATAATCGAGTCATATACTTTTTTAAAATCAATAACTGGTTGATGTACCGTTTTGCTATATTCCCATTTTTTTCTAAGAGTTTCCTAACTGTGAACATCTGGTCGTTAATCGACCTATTTCGGCGAAATCCACACTGATAATCCGCAAGGATTTCTTCCGCGAGAGGACTGAGTCTCGCTAGTAGTACATTGGACAATATCTTATAACATGATTTTATATATTAAAAATAATTAAGTTACGATAATTTATTATGATGAACTTACATTTACGGATAAAATAGGAAAAATTAGTGTTCTAATCGATATGACTATTTTTTCAACTTAAGGGGGTAGGCCTGGGTTAAACCCAAAAAAGACTTTTTAAAAGAGCGGAGCACTTTTACGTTGAAATATTTATTATTATTTTTTTTCGGAGTTCCAATCAATTATTTGAAAATAATTTTTTAATATTTTTTAAGAAATTGATTGGAACTCTGAAAAATAATAATAAAAAAAATTTAACGCAAAGGTGCTCCGCTCTTTTTGTAATACATATCAAAAGTAGTCGAATAACCGTCGGAGAAAAAATTTTCGTTCATCGTGCCACCTCGAATTGTGTGAGGATCAAAGTTCCTTTAATAAATATGGTATTGAAAATAATGATTAATTCTGACGTGTAGAATCAAGATTTTGAGGTTTTACAGCGGTAAAATTTAAGGTAATATTGTGTTTTGATAGTACAAAAATTTTCAGAATAAATGCTGTTAAACATAAAAAGTTTTGTGGACTCGTGAAAAAGAAGTATTTTTTTGGGGTTTAACGCAGGAATGCCACCTTAAATATCTTTAAAATATTAGCAAAAACTGAGGACACGAAAACTGTTTTGTGATCACCCATATATATATATATATATATATATATATATATATATATATATATATATATATATATATATATATATATATATATATATATATATATATATATATATATATGATCGGAGAAACAATGGTATAAGAGTGTCTATCAGTCCGTCCGAATTGTACTCGTGGATTTCGGAATAAAAGTTGCAAAGCTGCTCCGACAGACCTTCGACTAAATCCGTTTCCGGAAAAGTTTGTGAAGGGCGTTGCGCGTTGGGGATGCGGATGGTGCGTGTATGTTTTTGGTGGGAATATCCTGCCTGTCACACGCGTGCTCGGAACTTTCTTTGAAAGGTGAATTCCTCGTCGTTTTGTTACGCGCATGCTGCTTGCAACGTTTGTCACGCGGACTCAGCCGTGTTTCCAAAATTAATAAAAGAATTTGGGAACTTTCATTTTTTCTTTTCTATATATTAATCGATAAATAGTTAACTGAAAGTAATATGTGTTATAATGTATTCTCTTGTTTTTTATTATTTTCAAAGTTAGTGGGAAGTTAAAATTTAAGGTAAACCTGTAAGCTACTTAAAATAATTCTTTTTCACAAAAATATAGAACTTTATCTATTGTGCTATAATCTGTCTTCGAAGAAAAATGAGTACTTTGGAGAATTTATCGTGCGCAGAAAATATTTCGTGTTCTACATCAGGACTTTGATAAAGCTACTCACCCAAGAGCATCAATCGTTATCGAACTTAATTCAAATGAAGTAAACCTCGTCTTTTATTTATAAAATTATTACAATTAACAATATGAATTTTTTCTACTTAAAAATGGAACAAATTGGTATTATTGGTATTTATGAAAATTATCAAAAATTGGTATAGAACCCCTTAACAAGATATATGGCGAGTAATATAAAAAAATTTCATCAAAGTACGCACTGTAAGAATTATATATCCAAAAGTGAATGACACGAAAAAATACGTAAAAATGTGCACCATACTTCAATCATCCACAAATAATCCATAACTACAGTCACGTGTTTCGAGCATTCTCTTCCAAAGGTTATAAAGCTAGTTAAGCGTTATCGATCTACGGAATCAGACTGACTCAAATCACGCTCCCCGAATTTTCTGTCCATATATAACACGTTGATACTTACTTTGCTCTGGTCGTTTGTCACGTGAGGCTTTAGCAACAGACGACACTTTAGCAAGAAACTGAACGAACTAGTTACAAGGAGAGTCCACAATCTGTGGCAAGCGAATTTCAATGAGGCTTTGAGAAGTGGATTTTGGTACCAAAAATAATGCTTAGCACCCGTAGTTTCGTCTCATAGACCTTTAAGGTCAAGATATGACCTGCTCTACTTAAAATTCGCGTTATTTCAATAAAAACTGGTACCAATACTTTTGTTATTACTCTTCATGTACATGCAGAGTTATGATACGAAATATAAGTACCATCTGTTACTAATTATAACGCGATTTTTAAATATAACCGAAAACTACTTCCCAAAGCCTCATCGAAGTTCGCTTGCTACAGATTTCGAATTCTCCTTGTAACTAGTTCGTTCAGCCTCTGTTAAGGTTATTTTTTGTTACTCACTTTGAAGTCATTAAATTATTATAAGACAGTTTAAATTATAACTTTCATCCACTTTCTAATACTAAATAACCATTTAACACACAGCGTTCCTTCCAGGACACATATTGTTTTTCATTTTGTTTAATCTTTCATGTGTTGAACTTATAATTCTTTAAAATAAATACGTCCGTTAACTAAGCCATTTTGACCGCATAGATGCCGGAAAAGCTAACAAAATTGTAAAAAAAATTTATTGTAAAAAAAAAGTTAAAAATGACTAATACACATTTCTAAATACTTTTTTGAAGTTTTACTCAACAATTTATATGCTTGGATATTAGAGTGTTAATGGAAAGTCATTATATTTATATTATTAATTGTGAGAAAATTCATACGACATTGATACCAATCCAACGATGTTAATGATGTTTCGAGCTCTACTAGCATTTTTCAAGTGGGATTTGTATCGATTTACCTTTACCTTTTTTAAAAAACCTGTACCTTTGGAAGCAGAAATCCGAGGATAATTAAAAAAAAATTAAAGAAAATTTTATTCTTTTTAAAACGTTACCAGAATTTTTTTCTATATCAACTTATGAAAAATTTACGGATGGTTTAAACAATATTTGAAAACTAAATAAAAAATTTACATTGATTTAAATGGGTCTACAAATTGAAAGTGTTTCTATAGTTATGAGTGGAAGAAATATTCTATTAATATTTTAAAGAGAATACATTTTCCTTTCATTTGCTTTTTGTAGAAATATCCTCGGATGATCAGGTCTCCGGGATAAGATACTTTATTTTCTGAGTATATATGGTAAAGGAGGATGCCCATTGCAGCCTCGTTAGGAAAAGTAAGTAACTTAAGTGCAGACAAAATTTTAAAGATAATATTTATAAATATTCTCGAGAATATGACGCAATATATTACGTTTATAACATTACTTGAATTTTTCTACTTATTTTCGTAATTTTCAATCCCGTTTCCTCAACTTTTCCTGCACGTAAGATACTTAATTATTATTTAAATTCATATTTGGATGCGTTCTCAACAATGGTATAGGTTTTGTATGAGTTGTATCAAAGGTGGTTAAATACTATAAACCCATGGGTATCCTCCTTTGATAAATTGTTATAAAACAAAAATGCATCAACAAATCTTCAATATGCTTTTTGATTTTAAATCTACATTAAATAAAGAGAGAAATGAACCTTGATTGATTAAAAGTGACCAACACATTATCGGGATATTAACGATCAGAAAATTTTTCAATAAATACATAATCTCAATATCTTGAAAAATAAAAGACCTTACAATCTGGACAAAGAACTCAGCCAAGTGATACTAACATTTTACCTTAAAAATGCACTACGGGAAAAGACACTCTACTAAAAGGGATCTACGCTTTTCATTTCGTTTTCTTTTTTGTTTAAAGAAAGCTTTGATAGAAGAACTGGCTATTGTTTTTACAAGGTTGCGTCGCACGCTAGGATGGACACAATATAGCCGTTGAGTTTTAAAAGTATTTTTGGTGGATAGAAGTTTCGAAAGTGTCTTGGCAATGCTGTTGCCGTCTTGATACAAGTTAGAAGCTTGAATTTTCGTCAAGATTTAAACTGAGACAATGATGGTCTTGACTGCCCCGTACATTAAATAGAGGAGCAATCAATAGCGAATGTGCAATAGTATCTAAAACACTTACGACAACCGTTAAATTAATTACGAGCATTCCAATTTAATCGCAGTACTACTAGGAATAGTAAATAGCCACGAATTTGGTTCAGGCTGGATCATCAATTTTAATGGAATAAATATTCCATTTAAGTCAAGCTCATTTGAAATTCCTGTAATTCTGTTGGACATCTTGGATTACCTGAATTTATAGCATGCAATTTGTAAAATATTATTTAAAGCTTAATATATGTAAAATAGAACAAATAGAACAGCGATTTTAACCGGTATACTTTCATTCATTTTTAATAACTAATTATTTATATTCTCACATCATATTTATTATAGAATGTTTTGTTATCATTTAGTCTTCATATAACCTTGTTCACGTAGTAAATCAATACAATTTCATAAATTTATTCAGTACTGGTTCAAATGAGCCTTACAATCAATACAATTATTTTAAAACCTACGCCTTCAACGCGTCGAACCTATATGTAACTTGAAGCAAACCTTAAGGAGTAACACCGGTCTAAAATTTTCAAAAAATCGATTTTTTTTAGCTTAAACGATACTATGAACCCTTAAAAATCATACCCAATTGGTTTTATACAGAAATAAAGTTTGTAAGAGGTCTAATTCTCGATTTTGCCGCAGCACCTCGGAGCGTGCCGTGACGACTGAATCAGCCACCACGGCGCACTTTGATTTATCGACTATGTAGTGCTCCTACCTGTCCAAATTCTATTGCTTTTGGTCATTGTTGTTCCTCAGAAGTCCACCAGGGTGTACTAACACTGAATAGAAGTGTGTGTGTGTGTGTGAACTAGTACAGCTGCCAAGCGACGCCGTGCAGATGCTTTATTTTCTTTCCGTACATTTTCGTTCAAATATTAATAACGTGTTTTGTTATTGTAAACATTTTCGAATAAACAATATGAGTTCGAGAAAAGTCGTGTATTATGACAAAAAAACCGGCCAAGGAGGAAGGAGTAGTGCAAAAAGACCGAGAATATTAAACCGATGGCCACAAAACCGTTACGAGCTGGAGAAGCCAAGCCTGGAGAACGTTAGTACATCGGCTAAAAAATTATCAGATGTAAACTTAGATGATTTTGAAGTAAATGAAGGTTTCGGTTACCGAATTCTGAATTTTGTAGCAGTGTTCTCCGCGATATCGCAAGCTCTTGTATGTAGAAAATGCAAATCCGATGTAACGTTCACCGAAACTGGAAAGCGAGGCTTGGGTTTCAAAATTGTGATTTCCTGTAAAAACTGTGATCAGATTACTATTCCTAGTTGTCCATTTATTGAGAAAGGATATGATATTAGTCGCAGAATTGTTCTTGCCATGCGATTACTAGGAATAGGATTGAAGGGCATTATAAAGTTTGGCGCCTTCATGGATCTTCCGCGGTTAATTTTTCAATCGTTTTACGATACAGTTGTTAAGAAAATTGCCATTGAAGCAGAAGATCTTTGTAAGCTCAGTATCAAAACTGCAGCTAAAAAAGAACGAGAAAAAACTGACGATCCAAATGGCATTACTGTATCAGATGATGGTTCGTGGAGGAAGCGTGGTTTTTCATCTCTTTACGGGTTTGTTTCACTTATCGGCTGGTATACTGGCAAAGTAGTCGATGTTTTGGTGAAATCTAAATATTGCAAAGCTTGCGAATTTTGGAAAACCAAAACTGACACCATCGAGTTCAAGCAGTGGAGCCAAACTCACAAAGATGAATGCCAAGCGAACCACGTCGGCTACTCAGGAAAGATGGAATGGACGACGTCATCGAAATGTTCCAGCGCTCAGAATCTTTGCACAATTTGAAGTACGCTAATTACGTGGGCGACGGAGATTCAAAAACCTTCAAAGGATTCATAGATTCTGAGTCCTACGAAAAGTTCACCGTAAAAATAAAAGAAGGCGGCTTCACACAAAATAGCAACGAAAGTTTCAATGCGACTGTCTGGTCTATGGCTCCAAAATCTTTCTCTAGTGTCAAACACGTGCTCGATATCGCAGTATATATTGCTGCAGATATCTACAATGATGGCCTTTCAAGTAACATGAAGCTGAGGCAACACTTGGGCTTGACAATCGGACCGAACTGCTATAATTTCTGCGTGGAGACGGACGCGCGTCGCATCAAGTTTTCCGAGAGATCCCTAACAGACGATGCGAGAGAGGCCCGGATGTCCTTAAAATCAGCCAGGAAGGAAGAGGAGGAGTCAGACATTAATAGAGATGGCCAAATGTACGGTGCAGGTATCGCAGATTAGAGATATACAAAAATTTCAAGGATTTAAATGCTCCGAAAACTTCAAACGCGTTTTTCTCGAAATGGGTTTTTTCAAACTGTCGTAAATTAAACTTTTAACAATTAATATTAATGATTGACTTTGTGTATGTGTGTGTGCATGTGTGTGTGAGTGTGTGTATGTGTGTGTGTGCGTGCATGCGGCCGTGCGTCTGTGTGTGTGGGTCTGTGTGTGAGTATGTGTGAGTATGTGTCTGAATGTGTCTGTGTGTGAGTGTGTGTGCGCGTGTGTGTGTGAGTTTGTGTGTGTGTATGTGTGTGTGTGCGTGCATGCGTGTGTGTCTGTGTGTGTGACTGTGTGTGTGTCTCTGCGTGTGTGTGTGTGTGTGTGAGTGTGTGTATGTGTGTGTGTGCGGGCATGCGTGCGTGCGTCGCGGGTGTGTCTGTTTGTGTGCGTGTGTGTGTGTGAGTGTGAGTGTGTGAGTGTGTACGTGTGTGTGTGTGCGTGTATGTGTGTGAGTGTCTGTGTGTATGTGTGTGTATGATAAGGAAGCAAAATTTGAAGATTCAAAAGCCCGACACGTGGTAGCAATTTTAGCGTTGTGCGCACGGTCGTGAAGATGCTTTAGATAGAGCCGCGAGTATAGCGGAATAGAGCAAAACCGAGCGAGCAAGGAGTTTTTCTCTCCTTGCGCAGCCTCAAAAGTGGAGAAAAAAGTTACGCGAAAGGGAGAAGACGGGCTCGCCACTATACACCCTTTGGATAGACCTCCCGCAGAGATGTCACGGCCGGTCACGTGTTGGACGAGTGACCCGCGGCGCTCTCCAACAGCCGCCTGGCGGGAGGATTTAAATCTCGGTCTTAATAATACTAGATAATCTTTACAAGATTTTATATCATTTTTTTCTGGTGGTAAATAATAAGTGCTTCAATCTCCTTAAATAACACATAAAGGAAGTCCATGCTAGGCTAGTCTTGACTTTTTGAAGCGCTTACTGTACGACTTGACCACAAGAGCTGATAGGTGGCCACTTTACCAACACTGTTAGTAAAGTGGGCAATTTTTAACTACTTGAACTTCTTCAATTAAAATTCAGAGATTAAATATTTTTGCAAAAAACTCATAAGGTATTAGAGTTAAAGGTTCAAATAACTTATCTCAATATTTTCCGAAGCCCCAACACCCGATATATACCTACTGAGAAACGGAAGTTCCTTAAGGTGGCCACATTACCTACACTCCCCTCATTGAAAATTTTTATAAATAATTTATTATGTTATAATGTTCTAGTACATGTGAAAGGATCAAATAACCATAAAAACTTTTTTCATTGAGTCACATCAAATTGTGCACGGCGCAAAGCTGCTCCAATAAATAGAGTATCGACAAGGTAATAGTAGAAATATTAGTAGCAATAGTAGTAATATATTGCAATAATAATAGTAGTATAGCAATACATATTAATTTGTATAATGAAGCTTTTGAGGATTGTAGAGTTCAAAGGTTGTTTGTCCCGTCAACATTCTATCCGTAGCATAAAGCTTGGCTTAAAACCGCATGCTATTAATTAAAATCTATCTATTGTAATGCGAAAATACATCGTTAAATAATAATGTTCTACTGAGATAAAAGATAAAAACACACGCCAAGCCCACACGCCATTATAAAATATATAAATATATAAACTATAACAAGAATCCTTAAAGTTAGAAATTCGATATACCAACGCACACCATCGTCAAGGCTCGCTTATTAAAATTCTCGGGGAGTCGCTCGTTAAAGTAGTATCCAAGAAATAATACATAGCGTTAAACTCATTACGCAATCGCTCTCGCGCCCTGGAAATCAATTTCTCTTACATTATGAGATCCCCGAACTTGGCAACTTTGACTTTCCGGCTTTTTTGCACTCATGTGACTGCCGCTTCCTTTTCTCTTTTCTTTCGTCAGGAGATCTCGTAAAAGACGCGAGCTCGTAAAAGGATGCGCCACGGAATTCGGCGATCGTAAAACGTTAATTGATCGTTCGGGTGAGTCGCAACTAACGTTCTTTCTTTCTTTTTTTTTAGTAGGTCATCAACGCGAAAGGTCACCCTTTGTTTATTTATGAGGCATTTTTGGCGAATGCTGGCTTTTTTTATAAGAAAGTAGGTACATGTAATAAAAAAGGAGTGTGCTTTATTCGCGGGACATGCGTGTGCGGAGTTTTAGAAGAATTGTGGCTTGTTTTTATTGTTAAGGGGGAGGGGAATATCTAGTGTAAAAGCGTCACTTTTTGATTTTTTGAGGATTTTTTAAAGCGAAACTAAAACAAGTTATTTAAAATGACCTTTTTGCTACATATTCATTTTTTGATTTTTGCTGCATTTTAAAGTTAACACAACTATAGCCAAACTCATACTAATTGAGAATCTAACATTTTTTGTTTTAAACAAGCAGAAAATGCTAAATTATGGCAGCTACAAGCTTTTCTTATTCTCAATTTTTAATTGTAAAGAGTAGCATGCCCTTTTGAAATGTTAACAAATATATTATAAAGGCTAATACTAAATATTTGAATATATTGTTCTTAAAAGAGCTGCTAAAAATTAAAGAATTCTGTTTTACTAGAACTTACTACTTTCTTATTAAAAAGTAGTATGAATTCAAAATGATGTTTAAATGAATAATATTATTCAAGCAATAACATTCAGAAAATTCCTAAATTAAAAACTATTATTGGAATTTAATTAAACAATAATACCTTCAGATTCGAACTATATTTTATTAATTAAGTCCTTGAATATTTTATTTAATCCATAAATAGTTTATATGGATATACTACTAAAAAAATGTTATAGTAAAATACTTTTCATAATAATAATTAAAATTTCTTTGTTTCTTAATTAAAATGCATACGAGTTCCATAAAGCACTTTTATCCGTTGCGCATATTGGCAAAAAGCCTAAAAGAATTCCAGACATAAAAATAACGGATAAAGACTTGGCATCAAGTTGTCTTGAGTGGATATTTTCATTTCATTGCCGAGAGAATGGTACAACGATTCTTGCTGCCTTAAACTGCTAGCATAATTATTGAATTTCAAGTCTGTAATATACTTTTATAATCATTACTTGTTTCATTATTATACTCCTGTAAATATAATATTTACAAGAACGAGAATAACAATAAATTTGATAAAGCATAATTGAGTGAAGCAAATTTCTTAAAAGGTCAACTGTATTCATGCCAATCACTAATGAAAAGAAGATGGATCGGTTTGAAGCCAAGACTTTTCTTAAGAAATTATTCAGTCATTAGCTAAAAGTAAAAAGAATTTCCTCTCAAATTTCCTTTTATTTCTGCACGCCACTCCGCTTATCTATTCATAGTTAACTGACGGCAACTTAAGATCCTTCGGAATTTTCAATCTTTCATATACTCTCAAAACCTTCCCGCAAATTCAATTCTCTTATCCTCGCACCCAAAAAAACGCTGCTACCTTCTTTGAATTACTGTTTTCTCAAAGTGAATATCATTTTATACTATACATTGACTGTAAATAGAGAATACTAAAGATCATATAATACTTAATATATACACAAAACATCAGTATTATAAAGCATCATACAAGGTGAAAAACATATTTTTTAATTAAATAACCTGGTAACAATAGCAATCATCTGCACGAGATTGGGGAGCAAGCACACGCATTCACGCACACAAAGATAGCACAAACAATCGTCATCATCTCAAAGCTCCTAGGAACCCTTTGCCAAACCCAAAACAATAACCCATCCACTGCCGTGATTGCGCAACAGCACAACTGAGGCTTTATTTCGCGAGAACACGATGGTTCCCACTGAAAGAAGCCGCGATCGATCGCCCCCCCCCAGCGCTAATGGGCGCGAAGCGAGCAAAACGAACGAGCGAGAAGACACTGACGGCGAGCATCTTCTTTCCCGTGCCTTATAAACGAGCGCAACCAACTGCGCCGACGCCACAATCAATCTGTCGCGAATATACACGCGGAGAGCGAACGGCTTATTTCCGCGAGCGAGCGAGGGCGAAATTTATGGTTGAGAGACAGATGGCTCCGTACAAATGAGGAGATTTCCGGGACTGTCTGCGGAAGGAATGAAGAGATTGGCACGTAGTAGTGGTGGACTCGTTGCTGGTGGCGGGGAAGGGGTCGGTGATGATTAGGTGCGGGAGGTCTTTTTTTATTCGATTTAGAGAGAAAGGGATTAGTCTTGTTGGTAGCGATTTTCTGAAAATATTGGGGTTTCTTTTTTGATTATTTATACTGAAATGGTTACATTTGTTAGTGTAATAATTGTTGCTTAAAAAGGTTCATTACTTGCGTAACGTACACGCACTAGTCTACGTTGTCACAAAGACATGGGTTACCCATATCCGACGAAGAGCGCGCAGAGCGCTAACTCAGCGGAGATCATATCTCTCGCTGTATTCGCGCGTGAGCATATCGCGTCTCTGACAAGATAGTCGAGCTGTCGTCACGAGTCGTGATATACCTCTCTTTCCTAGTTTGCACGAGTAAACGAGTACTAACCCAATTACTATCTCTTTTCTTGCGAGCATCCCAACCTCATCGAAATTCGACACTTAACTGTGCCGAGCAGAACACGCGACTAACCTCGCAAATCACATCTCTTCCCCTCCGTAACACCTATAAATCAGATATTTACAAAAAAAAATGTATTACAATTTATTAAGATTGGATATAACAGCGACACTATATGTGAAGCAGGTGGATTTCATGAAATGGTGAGAAATATATTTAACAAAATTGTGTCGTCATCAACGTAGATATTGTTCACTGAAAAAATGTACTTTAAATGGTTAATCTCTTTTATCTTCCATTCGTTTTTAATGTCAGATTTTATTTTACTTCTTAAATGGTTTACTATAAATAACCATGAAAAAAATTTCAGATTATTGATGTGCAATAAGAAAAAACTAAATGTTTGATTTACAGGTAAAGAATCTCCTTAATGATAATCATATTTATTCTTAAATAAATTATTAGAAATTGTAAAGGAGAGGGCATCTAGCACTTATACACATTTTTATTACTACTGTATTATTGTTATAAAATACATTAATTTTTTAATTTTCTATATTCGGTTACGCTTATTTTTATGAGCAGGATGTTCTGATGATTTTCTGAAAATTTTAAGTCCATTTGTTGAAAATGACTTTTGCATTCATGCGTCATATAAACGTTCGTGTAAAAATTTTTATGGATGGATCAACTCATCAAAATAAGAAAAATCAGTTCTACATTTTTTATTATGCGTACTTACATCAATTGTCAATCTTTAACAAAAATTGTCTACGACCATTCTTGTTATAAAATCGCGAGTTAAGAAAGAATATCGAGCCACAGAGTTACCAACTCCGATTCTTTCAAGATCGTTGCCTAACAAACTTCCGTGCGCCGCAGTGTGCGAGCGCGTGCTTCTCCTCCACCCCCGCGTCGCTCTTGCGTGCTTCTAATCAGAGTATTGCGATATTTCTTCTTCTCCCCCTCCCTCTATTTAGCCTCCGTGCTTTTTCTCTGGGAAAAAGCGTAAAATATACTCCTCGTGATGACGAAGCCTTGTTTCTCAAATGACATTTTAATAATACTCCATTGCGCGAACTCCTATCGTGTAAGAAAGTGCCGTGCGAGCGCTTAAGTTGGACTCATTTTTCTCTTGTTCTTTCGTTGTTTTCTTTATTTTCGAGTTACTGCATAATTTGCAGCTTCGACAGAACGTGACGCGAGTTGTTTTTAGAAGGTTGGGGCAGAGGGGTTTAGTTAATCTTTCGCTTGCATGTGCGACGCGGCGTAAAAAGTATGAGATTGATTTTTAAAACATAATTTTGAGGGCGGCATGTTCCGTGCTGATTGTGCTCAACCATTTTTTTTTTTATAATTTTTTAATTATTTTTCGGAAATGCTATACAAATATTTCGGATATGATCGGATATACTTGTATGTACAAAAATTATTTTGTTAACTGCATTTTTATATTTGATTGAAAAAATGTAGATCAGTTTTTTTATCGCGCTTCTTGTGTCTGCTTAAGAATGATAAATTTTCTCATTTCGTTTGATGTAAATGTTGACCAGTTGGCAGTTATTTGGTAGATTCCCGCTTTATTTTTATCAAACAATCAGGTTAATTTAATTTAACTGTTTTAATAGTAAGTATTAAATTTACCAAATTAAATAGCTATAGATCACAATTTTGAGTGTCAACACAGTTAGAATGAAAAGATTCATGTGAGTATAACAAATTAATGTGAGTGTATAGTGTAATTGAATATAAAATAATTACATTTCTGCGTGTGAATACTTCATGAACTCTTCATGTAGGTAAAGATGCAGCAGCATAGCTATATTAAAGCGATGCAGCAATGATGATTATAAAGCAATGAAGCAACACAGAAGCGCTGAAGTTGTGTTAGAATAGTTGAGCCGTTGAAGCGAAGTTAAATGTAGCAAGAGTAAAATTGAGTGGATGAAGCGTTGGAGTTGCAGTGGCAGCAGAGATATGCGTTCAAATTAAGTGAAGTAGATCAGATAAAACTAAGTAAAGTGGAATCGATGCACAGCAGTACAACTGCTTGTGCGATAGCGAGCGTGTATAACGTAGAAGCGTGTCAATAGGCTTTGTAGCCTATAAGCTTGTGCTCAATGAAGTCTCTGAGTCTTGTGTAAAACGAAGTCAGTGCTTAGCTACGCAACAGCATATGCAGAGTAGCAAAGAATGTCTAATTGCTAGCTTCATGAGTACACATAAAGTTTTTTATTGCACTTAATTATTAGCGAATATGCAGCAGCAAGTACACTGAATACTAGTACTAATTCTGCTTTCGCTTGTCGTGCTAACCAAGCGATGGATGATCTTCAAAGGATGCCGATCCGGCTCAAAGGACCAAATATTTCGTTTTGTAGTTAATTGCAGCATTGGACTGGCTACAAAAGTACTTGGTGCATGAGACAATAACAGTAAGATATATTATAACAAATATCAATAACACAAGTAAAAACAAGCCAAGTGTCGTTGATCAATGAATCTTATGAAAGCAGCGAATAAGAGACGCAACAATCCCCGAAAAGAGCGGAAAGAAGGGTAGCGTGTAAATGTAATGTGTACATGTAAGTGTAAGTTCACGTGTGAGTGATTAGCAATAGAAAGTAATGGAGCGCGAATTGTAGCTAATATATGAATATATGCGTATTCAAGAGTGTGCGTTATAATATCAGTTAATCTCAAACAACATACCAACATAAAAAATACTAACTCTAGATGACGAAAATCTGTTTTAAAATACTCTCTGAGTGTTGAGGAGTGATATTTTTATTTGAAAGTCTTCGTGTGACCCACTTATGACTTTCTTAGAGTGAAATTTTAAAGATATTTTTCGTAGTTGTCACCTCCAATTTTAAAATTTTGTCGTAAAATTTATTTTATATTATTTTTCCTCTATGTAATAATACGAATTTTGTAAAGTCACTTTGAAAATGGATCTGTAGAATATTTCCTTAAATATTGCGTATTTATATACCTAAATTTCGTACAATGAAAATCTCCAGCCAATCCCTTATGTATCATTCCAATTCTCAACAGCACCTTACATTCTGAGCCCCGATCTCGTCCTACAACCGAAAATTCTCCCCTTAGACACCCACGTCGTAGCCCGCAACTTTCAGGTCTAGATCTTCCACCTGTCTTCTCTTCCACTACGCGGCATCGCCGCGATACACAAGCGCCTAGCTACCGTACGAATAAAAGTAAATTCGCGGCAGCGCGTAATCTGTTGTAAATGACGAGGAGCTTATCGCGCTATCTTAGCGCGCGATTGCGACGACGGCAATTCATCGATCGGTGTGCGAGGACGTGCGCCGCCCTCTATTCCGTAGCCGCGAGGCTTATAAGGGAGAAAGGTCGAGCCTTGGTTCTCTCTCTCTCTCACTCCCTCTCTCTCTCTGTCTCTCTCTCTCTTGAGCGCAGAAGCTTGTCACGGAAAGATGCGCCGCACCGCAGAGGCGCGATCTCGAGGAGAGTAAATTCATTATTCGTTGAAGGAGCGATGCTGGCGCGGTGAGTCGAGATCGCAGATCATGGATTTTGATTTTCAGGCGTTTGCTGGATAGGCGGATCGTCTCGGATATTTGTGTCGCACTGTATTTGTAGTAAAAGATTTAAGATTTTAGTTAAAATAATTCAAAGTTGTACATGGCAACGTACGTATGTTCGTGAAGTAAATATCTGATCGAAATTCTTTTTATTTTTCTCTGTTTGACGCAAAAAAGTATTTGTTTTGATCCAATGAAGTTCCAGCATATAAAAAGAGTCAAACAAATTTGACCCGATATTTATTCCATCCAGTATATATATATATATATGTTTTTAAAAACGTGGTTTCATTATTTTATCACGTACATACGCGTATATCCTTGACTAATGATTTTTTAATATTCTAAGTGGATATTGAGTTTCTAAAAGGGTTGTTGATTCAATTAAAAAAATGGTTAAAATTTTTGCATTTGATTGGGAGATGTAAGCGTATAAAATAAATTTTCAAGTTTTGTCTATTTATAGAGCTTTTATAAGTTGTTAAAATTCACATGTTCGAATATAATTTTATATGTTCTTGTATCCTTAGTACATCGCAGCACACGTACAATTTCAAAGTAAATATTTTTAAAATATCAAAGTATATAATTTTATTAGTTGTTGAAATTCATATGTTCGAATATAATTTTATATGTTCTTTTATCCTTAGTACATCGCAGCACACGTAGAATTTCAAAGTAATTATTTTAAAATATCAAAGTATATACAAAATAAACATAAAAATAGATGTTCACTATGGTTTAACGAATTAATCATATTACGTTTAATGTAGAACTTAGTCCATAAAATCACTCGTATCGAGGCTTATAAGAGTTACTCAATAATATTTCCGTAGCAGCCGATTTGCGTCACAAATCACACAAGATCCTTTTATAATACACGATTGAGTAAGGCCGCTGTGATTTATCACGACTGCGTTTATTATGGAGTGTGAATTAGTAAGAGCAACTAGCAGACTGAAATCAAATAGGGTGGAGGATACGTTAAATTACGTATTAGCTTCAGAAGATAATTGATGAAAAGATTGAGTTATATTGAATTGTAAAGGTACTGGTAGAGGAAGGATATTGTTATAAATGTATGAAAGGTGTTACCTGCTATTAATTATCCTTTGATATTTTATTATCATATATTTAATCCCTCTTTTTCGTTGTTTCCAGTGATGATAAATCATTAAGTTTAAGGTGATGCTAAAGCCACCTGTCACCGACAAATACGAGGATCCACTTTTCTCATTTAATTTTCAACTTTGAGTAAATATCTCTATGGAAAGTTGTTATTCCAATCAAAAAGAACAACTTTTCAGAGAGATATTTTCTTAAAATTTAAAAATGAATGAAAAAAGTGGATCCCCGTATTTACCAGTAACACGGGGTTTAACATCACCTTAAATTACAATAATGTTTATTTCTCAGGAAGGCTAACAAATTATTTAGAGTCGTAAAATCAAATTTTTATTGAATACGGAGTAATAGATAGTAGGAATCATACCAAGAATATGAAAAATACACAAATATTTTTATTATATATATATATATATATATATATATATATATATATATATATATATATATATATATATATATATATATATATATATATATATATATATATATATATATATATATATATATATATATATATATATATAGAGAGAGAGAGAGAGAGAGAGAGAGAGAAAGAATAAGGCAGTTGGCTGAGCAGGCGATGGCTAATGTAAAACAATATATATATATATATATATATATATATATATATGCGTGGTTCTATGGCAAGTGAGCATGTCCAAAAATAAAAAGTCTAAAACTCTGAAAATATATTAGTATATGTACCCAGAATATGTGAAATGTATTTCAGACCCCAAGGTGTCACATGTCAAGGTCAATTAAACGTTGAAAAATGCATTTTCTTTAATATTTTGAGATTTTCCCAACATTGTTTGATTTTTACATAAAAAACTACGGTCTGTTGAGAAAATAGTATACCAACATTTTTTGTTCAATATGAGGTAAGGAATTTAAAAAAAAATTATTAGACCTTATTGTGATACTTCTTGATCTCATGCATTGTGATATATTGTGATATTGTGATTCTGAAAATCGCCATTAGCTTTTTTAAAATAAAAATTCTTAAAATTTAGTTTTCCATATTTCCTTTAATTTTAGACTTGTTAGAATATGGTCTCAAGCTGAATATAATTTTTGCAGAATTTTTAAATACCGAACTTTTTTTCAGTATTTCCATTGTATAACTATAATAAAAATTCACCATTTAAAAGTTCTGTAGGAATTATATTTAGCTTGAGACAATTTTGCACGAGGTCTAGAATGAAAGCTGACATGAATTACTAAATTTTAAGATTTTTTGCATTGAAGAAGGTCATGGCGATCTGCTAGAATCTGAATATTACAATGCATCATAATGCATGGGTTTATAAAGAAAAAACACAGAAGAAAAGTGCGCTATTTAAAAATTCTGCAAAAATTATATTCAACTTGAGACCATTTTCTAACAAGTCTATAATTAAAGGTAATATGAAAAACTTCATTTAAAGATTTTTTATTTTGAAAAAGCTGATGGCGATTTTCTAGAATCTCAATATCACAATATATCACAATACATGGGTTGACAAAGTATCGCAATAGGGTCTAATAATTTTTTTTTCTAGATTCTTTACCTTATTTTCAACAAAAAATGTTTTTACACGTTTTTCTCAAAAGTCACTAATTTAGTCAAACGCGAAGCGTTTTGCATGCCTTGCATTGCTAAGCGATGCAAGGCGCGGAGGAGCTTAAGAGCGAGCAAAGCGCTAGTTTCTATAAATTTCAATTGAGCATAACTTTTGACCAGAATGTCCTTATATATTACCTGAAGTACTCGTAAATTACATCAAACTATAAGAGACCCCATTTAAAATATTAGTAATGCGATGTATTACAGACTGCTATAACTTCAATATTTTGATATCCTATGGTGTGCAAATTTTTCTGTTCATAGTATTTGGAACAAAGATACAAAATAATTTTGGATTTTTAACAATCATCAAAGATTGAGGTTATTAAAAATGTTCAAAAATAGTCTGTTTCAAGTAAAAATTTTAACTCGTACGACTGTTAAGTCGAAAAATAATTTTTTTCGCCGGTTAGGACGCAACTGATTTTCAATTCTAGTAGTATAATCAATTGCAAAAACTTTTTTTAGCATGAATAATTGAGTTTTAGTTACTGAATTTGCGATTATACAGAAGAATTGGATAAGTGCTCTTTAAAAACCCTTAAATTCGAGTTAGCCACCTTTAAATGCTAACTTTAAGCACCCAGCTTGCAGGAAACTTATTTTTATGACAAATACCAAGTTTTTAGAGGCCTTCTATTAATATTTGAAAACTTTTGGGAATTTAAAACCACCCTAGTGCTTACCTACTCTTAAAATCATTCCGATATTTCCAAAGAATTCATTCTAAATTCACAATACATCCTTACGAAAACTTGTATACCTCTCCACTCATTCGAAGCCGCACGTTCGAGCATTTCTCGCCCCTCCAGTCGAAAAACTCCCTAATCCCCCTCAACAAAAACGGAAACCTCGCTTTCCAACACACACATATACACTCGCGAGTGACACAGCGGCAGCCCAGAACCTTCGCAACGCTGCACGCGCAAAATATGCGGCGTAATTGGCATTCTCCCTCCTCTCTTCCACTCTGCGGAAGATCAACCTGGCCGAGCGGCGCATACGTGCTCGGCATACGCGCTCGTGCTGTCCGCGAAATTCCGCGGGCTGCGTGCGCGCGCGGGGCAATGCCGATTTTCGACTTGGCCGTCCGAATGCGGACGTGGACGGGCCGTACGCGCGAAACACGGAATTCGCAGGGAGGTTAGCAACGTTGGGAATTTAGGGGAGGGCAGGTGGAATTTGATTTTACGATCGAGCGATTATAATTTCGAGGGAGCCTCGCGGGTGGGCATTGCCGTCTCTGCGCGACGGAATGTCGTGAGCTTGGTAATTTGGCTTTTTTTTTGAGGACTTAGGGGTTTTCGTTCAAACCGGACAGTCTTAAACATAATTTGACTGTTCAAAGTATCATGAAAGCATTTATAGCTTTGTTTAAAGAAAATCTGGCTTGTAGACATCATTTTTTATGTTAACCTAGGGGAGAGTCGTACAGTAGCAAAAACCAATAGTTATATTAGCTATAACTTTTAATTAACTCGGTAAAAATTAAAATACCAAAAAAGGATTTGTTCCCACAATAATCCTCTGTAATGGGAAAAATTAGCTGAGGTTAAATTCAAGCATAAAAATTAATTATCAATATAAATGTAAAAGTTACAATTTTACGATTTCTAAAAAGATGGAAAATTATCATTTTTAGTCAATTTTGAGGCCAGAGTACTTTATAAGGGTACTCACAATACTTTTGTAAGTAATAATATAGCATATTTATTAAAAATATAACCTTATAGACATTTACAAATTGCTTTATAAACTACAATAGTGCATATATTTACCAAAAATTAGTATTTTTGTTATAAATAATGAAAAATACTATGATACATCATAGTAGACATTTTTCTTCTGAAAAGAAATGAAAATAAATTTTTGTAATTTTTTTACCATTTAATTTACAGTTTTTGTACTGTACGACAAACGTTTTTGTCATACTGCACGACGAGTACATTATAGTGTTAAAGGCCTTATTGCGCATATAATGATAATTAGAAGTCCAGTGATGTCTCAATCGACTCATGAAGGACTAAACTTGATAAAAAATTTTTAGAGAAACTAAAAATTTACTTAGCGAAAAGAGGTCAGCCTCATATAATCGGGGCATCAGGGAGTTCAGATCCAGAAATCCAGTTAATAGAAATGTTAAGGCGTCAAAAGATAGCTCTTGACCTCTAGAATACAACCCTGATTTCTCGTACCTGGCTTTCGAACGGAAGTGTTTATTTTAGCCAAATGTAAACTCAAAATAGCTTTTTTTTACAATTCTTAAAATAACTCGCTAAATTTGAATTTTATACAAAAAGTCACTCTAATAAAGCTGATTAGAATTAAATTTTACATAGGATTAGTACTTTTTGAAAGTTAAAAAATCAATTTTAATAGTTCTAAATGGCCGTCGAATGGTAAAATTTGAAGAATGTTTGAGCATAAAAAAACAATGTTAAAAAATGTTAAATGCTGCTAGTAGTTCATTTAGGGATGCCTCTGGGTGTGTTTAAAGAGATGCCCCTGGTCCGATTTCTAAATTTCAAAATGGCGCCCAATTGCAACGTTTCTTATGCAACACTTTGAATTCGCTGTTACGTCTGTCCCCCTGGGAATTTTTTAATACAACTGCCTGCAAATTAAAGCTTTTAACGTGTACTTTAGGCATGCAAAATTAAACAAATTTTGTTCGAAAATACGCGAGCGCGTATTTATATAAGCGCACCTTTACTCGCATCTTCGTGGGGGTCATCCATTTTGAAAAAAGACCCCCGCCTAGTCCCCGCAATTGCGGGTCGCAGGACAAAACTCCTGTGAGCGGCCACGCGCGCTCTCTTCTTCTTCCGGCCGCCTCGAGATAAGTAACTTTCTTTCTGCGAGGCGCGCGCTCGACACTACTATTTTCACACACACATACACACACACACACACTTACACCTTTACACTCCATGTGTTTAGTTATATTATATTTTATTTAAACACTAGTCACACGTACACATGTAAATCTACATTTTTTAAGAGAATAAATCTCAGTTGTTTTGTTATAAAAAACCACGTGTCACGTTACTCCATTTGAATACTTAATTTTATACGGAGATTCGCGGAGCTAACAGTCTTCATGGCATCAAATTGATGCATCAAATATTATTGTTTAATTTATTATGATGTATTGTCTTATAACTAAAATAAACATGTATTTGAAAATCAACATAAACTTGTAGGTAATTACATAGGTACAAACGTTAATTAACAATATTTTGTCGTTTTCAAAAATAGATTGAATTGTCACGCTTTATGTGATTAAAATTCACACAAATATCATCAGTATGAAAAATGTTCTATATGTACATATACATTAAATCAGAGTATTAGTCTAACATCCGGGGAATATTAGAAATACGCTGATTGACTATTTTTACGAGTACTTGATTCGTGTATCAGAAATATTAAAAGATTTATTTCATCTAATATTTTTTAAAACTTATTTTCATAAATACGTTACTTTATATACTATCATTCGGAAACGAGATAATTTGTAAAGCAAATGAGCTCTGCTGAATCCCATTTGTGCCATTTGTATAATCTGTAGTCCTGGAACTGAAAGAGTAGTGAAGAAAACCGTATATTCTGGAAAAATGAAATTAATATTTTTGGTTACCATAATAAAACATTTGATTTAAATTTTTATACAAAATAAATTTGAATTTAATTTGTAAAGGTTCGATAAAATTTTAATGTCTTAAAAAAAAGAATATATGTAATACAATTTCTAAACTAAATTTTTATTTTGTCATCATTGTTTCTCAAGGTGGTCCTGTAGTAAATTTGGAAAAACTTGCTAGATACGTGATAACATTTTTTTAAATTGGTGGTTATATTTGTTACGTAAAAAAAAAGATTTTTTGTAAATTTTCATAAATTTTTAGACAGTTTACTTATAGTTATGTAGGAAAAACTAGCAACTTTCAATGAAAATTGATGTCTTTTCAAAACTGTCCTTGTGCATGAGAATGCAAGTATATCATTTGCAAAAATTATATAATATCTAACACCTGTACCACACAGAACTGTGAACTTCAAATTTTTAAAAACACAATTATAAAGAATAACAAAAGTATATTGAATTATCATTGTAAAAATAACCCAAAAACACATATTTTTAACTCTATTCATGGGCAACACTTTCTTAATAATTTTTCTTTTTTTAAATCGGAGTTGATGGTTGTAATGCAAATAAGTTGAATAAGATATCCTTAAAATTTCAGATTAATTCATTGTAATCATATGCGCATAAGACTTGCTGAACATTAGAAAACTATAAATAGAGAAAAGTGCACTTTTGTAAAGAAAATAAATAATTTTCTGATGGTTTTAAAACAATTTTTCTATCGCAGAATATCAATCAAATCTTTTTTTAATAATTTTTGTGCTTTTTGAAGTTTGTTTGTATAGTATAGAATAGATTTGGACAAGAGTTTGGATTCGGTTAATGTAGGAACGCGCTGGATTGTGTGTAATAAAGGTCGGAGGAAAAATATGTATAAATAACTATTAAGTTCATTCAAATTATTTTTATGGCCAATATTGCCAATACAAAATCATTTTCTGTTCTAACAATGTATAAAATATCAGAAAATGAAATAAAAAAATCGAGTTTTTTGTCAAATTTTACTATAGGACCACCTTAATAAAGTATATACTTTGTAGTATCAGATGGAATAAAATTCGAGCGTCGTATTGATGCAGCACGCATAGGTTGTAAAAAGATTCAAAAGCCCGTTTTGAAAATTCGCCTCTCGAAATTCTGGATCCGGCTTTGTACTTGACGGTGGAGAGAAGTTACCACTCCGGCAAAGGAGCTGTAAAGTCGAAGGCCATTATATTAGTATTGAGGTGCTCTCGCGGGCTGAGCGTAAATTCGCCTTTACTACTGAAACAGAGTGATTCATTTGACTTGCA
Organism: Gastracanthus pulcherrimus; assembly: GCA_949152435.1. Taxonomy (NCBI): domain Eukaryota; kingdom Metazoa; phylum Arthropoda; class Insecta; order Hymenoptera; family Pteromalidae; genus Gastracanthus; species Gastracanthus pulcherrimus. Next base: position 202,087,333 of record OX424572.1, read on the forward strand.
CGATCATTGTACGTGTATAAGCTTTTTTAAGACTTCGTACTATACTATACTACTATACTAATCCGGCTATAAAAGTCATGCTTTATTTCGTGACCTGGAAAGTGCCGTTTAAATGTAAATTATGATATTGTATAAAAATGGCACAGGTAAAGCTTTCTTTCGTTTTATTTTAAAACTTAATAATTGGAGGACTGCGCGGTAAAATGGTATAATTTGAGAAATAGCATTTTGATAAAAATGAGCAAATCGTAGAAAACTTAATTAAAAGACATGTATTTATACTGAAAGACACAATATGGACTTGAAGCACTCATTTACGTATTCAGAATTTAAGTACTGAACATATTTTGATATTCACAATATTAAAAAAACTGTCTTGAATAGAAAGAATAAGAAGGTTTTTACAATTATATTATTATATTGGAAGTATGCATTATTATATAAAACCGCTGCCAATTCATTGGCACTTAGCTTCCTCCAAATAAATTAATTGTTTCAATATGAAATTCTTTGCTCTTATATATTATTTTTAAATTGCTATATCTTACCGAAATATAACCGTTTAAATCATTTTATAATTTTGATCATTATCATTATCATTATCATTATCATTATCATTATCATTATCATTATCATTATCATTATCATTATCATTATCATTATCATTATCATTATCATTATCATTATCATTATCATTATCATTATCATTATCATTATCATTATCATTATCATTATCATTATCATCATCATTATCATCATTGTGGACCAAAAAATAACATAACGTCTCCGACGTCTCCAGATTAATAAACGTCAAGTAAATCCGATTTATATTAAAACTTAAATCCACCATTTTGAATTTAGTATTTTTGTTAGAAAATGCATAATCAATCCAATGTATAGCAACCCAACCCCAAAAATACCCAATTATCAACTTTCAATCAAATACAATTGATTTAAAAAAAAATTTTAAAATCATAAAAATGAATATAAATAATAAAGAAAAACGAATTGATGAATCTTAAGACAATATAGTATAGTCAAAAATTTTATACTATTTCAAATGCATTTACACTGAATCGATCATATTACTTCTACATACCAACAAAATTTACCTTATCAATTTCTGAATATCGTAAAATAGAAAAATCATTATAAAACAAAATCGTGTCGATAACTCTTAAAATTTCTTTGTAATTCCAAATCCTTATAAGAAAACAGAAAAAATGATCCCTGGTTGACAAAAAATGACATCACCGTTCTCGAGATATGAGCGATCAAAATTTTTTTTAAAAAAGACATAACCTAAAATATCGTGAAAAAGAAAGTCCTCTTGATCTGGGCAAAGAACTTAGCCAAGAGATTACTAAAAGCTACCTTTCTGTAAATTTTCAGACAAATTAAAGCCGTTTAACTCAAGTAATTAAATTTTTTTCACAAAATGATTTTTTTCTCACAAAAAGAAAACGAAAAAAACTTGAAAATTTTACAGAATATTCTTCGTCATAATCCTAATCAGCTCAAAAATTTTCAAACATTTTCCTTCATATTTTTCACAGATATAACCGTTTAAACAAAAAACAGGGAAAAGACTTTTTTTAAATTTCGGGTCGGAAAAGATAGACAATTTTATGCTCTTTAAAATGCATTTAAAATGAATAGATAATATTATTTTAAACATACAAAAAAAACGAAAAACTAAAACTCAAAATTCGAAAAACCATTATAGAAACAAAAAAAATCAAAAAATCAAAATAGATTTTTTTTAGCCAACTTCCTTAAAAAAATCCAATGAACCCTGAATCAGGTAATTTAACCATGGATTACTCGAGATACAGAGAGATACATACATACATACACACACACGCATACACACACACATCCATACGGACATTTTCTAAAAGTAGTGTATTTTAACTTCTTATGTCTCAAAACATCTTTTTTACTGTTACAAAGCTTCCTTAAGGAGGAAGCAAAATATTTTATTCATATATGAAGTTGTTTATTCAGCTTACGTTACCTCCAAAAGAACTGGATAACTAAACTCATATCATGTGGCCATACATTCACTTAATTATTGAAAATAAAATAAATTTTATACGATTATAAATATGCAATGATAATATTACAGTTGAGTTAATGCATAAATCATAAGAAACGATTAAATACAATCGATCGCTCGTAAATGATTGAATGCGATTAAAATGTAATAAAGAACTATTTTTAATTGAAAGCAAATTAATACCACAAGAAGACGTCTATTTTAATCAAAACTATCAAATACCAATAAAGTATTATAATAAAAGTTTCACTAAATGCATCGATTACCTTTTCATTACCGAAAAATTCTGCTAATCACCAAAATACTAAAAAACATTCCGAATATTCAGTAAACATAACGCCGCACACTAAAAACTACGTCCCAACGCAACCCCTCGTTTTTTCCATTCCACGCTCCCCTACCTATCGATTTAATGAGATTTCCGATAAAGACAACACGAAAAGCAGGTCCGCCGGAGGCCGCTCCGCTGCCAGAAATCCAATAACTCGCGCAATTTTCCTCTGCAAACCGCTGGTGCACTGTGCAGCCTGCAACTTTTGCCCGCGGGCGCCTTTCTCTCCATTGGCCGGGAACAAAAGGAAGCCGCGCTTCAGAATCTTCAATTAAGTTTCAATTAGACGAGAGATCGTGCGGCGTTTCTTGCCGGTAGGAGGTGTTGACACATACGAGATCTCGCCGTACTTCCTCGCGCTTGTGATTAATTAGCATTGGGAGAGTGAGAGATAGAATGAGAAAGAGAGAAAGAGAGGGAACAGAGGGAGAAGGAATAACGTGCCGCTAACGATCGCTACCAATTCAGTCTTTATCGGCGAATAGCATAAGAATCGTTGGAGGCTCTCTGATGAGATAGGAGAATGGGAATTTGTAGACGCGCGATGGGGTCGAGGACAAGGCTGAGCTCGGCACTTTCTGAAAATTCATGCGCAGTTGGAGAGGCAAATGCCAATTATTCGAGTGGTGACGGTGCGTCTTAATTGGGCTTGAGACACCTGTCGATGAAAGAAATATCGTTTGAATTAATTCCATTTCAATTTTTTAGTGGTATTTCCAGATTCATACTATAATTTTAATTTTTCGTCGATGATCACCGTTTTGACGAGAGAAATGAACTATCGTGGTTTATATATAAATATTGATATAATTTTTTATCTATAATTTGGAACTCGAACGTTCATAACCGTATCAAAACATTTCTTTCAATTCGAATTAAACATTTTCTTCCTATCCTCATCATTGAGACGTAGAGTTCTTTGATATTCGAAGTTTCCAGTACAACTCTAACAACTCTATAAGCTGTTTCTTTGTTTCTCCTGTAGCATAATGTCCTGCCCACGTTGACTTGCATGATTTGAGAATTGATAATATTAGGTGTATATTGCATAACCTGTTAGATTAAAGTTTTACGTATCCCGTGTAGAATTTTACTACAAGAATAAGTTAAACGATTTCACTCTAATTATATGAATTAATTTTAATCCTATGTGTAGTGAAGTTTTGCTCTATTAAGAGTCTATTAACAAATTTAAAACTAAGTACTTTAAAAGTAATTTATTTTTAAACAACCAAAAAATTCTGTTCGATTTCAGTGTATGCCCATGTTTTGCATCCATATCCTAACTTTTATACTATAAGATAATAACCGTAAATACAATAACTTGTTGAATAAAACATGAGTTTTTCAAATGTATTTTATTAGCATTTTCTCTTTTACTTTATTTTTATTATTTATCAATGTACTAAACTATTTAAATAGTCTATCTTTCCAAAGTTTATATCAGATAAATCTTTATATCAACGTCACCATAATCAAATACTATCAGTAATAACAATATAATGTTTGTCTCTGTTTATTTATGTCATAATATCCATTTCTCTTATTTTAATAAAAGTTCTCATATTTTTACTACGATTTCTCTGCTAATTGTTACTAAATCTACTTCATACGCTTAAGTTTATACTTGTGGTATTCCGTTCAAAGAAACTCCCTACTTATTCTTAACTTATGAATCTAATAACGTATCCTCAAGCAATATTAAATTAAGGAGTTGATAGAACACCACCTTGTTTCAAAGATGTTGATGTAATCGTGAAACAGTTTTATTTTCTTCCTTAAAATGTTTATATGCAAAGAAATTATTGCAGAAGTATCATACATGTTAAGATTAAATTAAACATTGCATGCTTACAACTATACCATTTCTTTCTTACTTTCAGCCACGCTTAAAGTTATAGCTTTATATAAACAACTAACTAAAGAACCGTATTTTTAGTCGACCCTCCGAAAACTCTTGACTGGAACTGTAACTTTTTTACGCGATGCGTGACAATGCTTCACTTTCGAAAAACCCCCAGTAGTAGTGGCAGTAAACTTCCACCGTGCGGACATGCATAATCCATTTCACCTCTTTGTTCCACCCCCGTTGTAAAGCACTCACGCTCTCTCTAAATGATAAAAAACAGTACCCAAAGCACTGCCCTGATGTAGGCCTTAATGTAAGACACGATGATTCCACCCGTATAACCCGTCGACATCGTTTGTTCCCCGAAAAAAAGGCTGAAGAAGTAGAAGAAAAACGAATGACGAGACCCAAAGGGGATGACAAAAAGTTAGGAGGGGGGGGGGGGGGGGGGGCGACGGCTCGCTGTATAATAAAGACGCGCGAGAGTCTTGAACTTTCTCGTGAGATTATTTCGGGTGGGATATAATGAAGGTTTTGGTGGTGTAGTTGATCTGGAAATGATGAGGTTGGGTTTCTTTTAAGGACGGGACACTCTGGTAAAAAATAATACCTTTCTAATGACGCAGCTCATTAATATTTCAGGGGTCACTCTACGATCTCAGCAATAATTTTCAATAATTTTTTTTTCATAGAAACATTTATTTAAAATATTCAAAAATTTTACACATAAAAGAAGAGGTTTCACACTTATAGAATATATATTTTTTATTTTTGTTTTGTACGTAATATCTGGCTGGTCCGGCTGCCTGAAGTTGACCCTACTACAATCTGGTTAACGTGATATCTCCACTTTGAAGAGCCTGCTTGTTGAAAAACAAGTTTAGTAACTGCTTCTACTGCAATTCAAATATGATCCACTATTTGATAATAAGTGTTCAATGCGAAACCTTTATTAATATCCATAAATGCGAGAAAAGTATTTAGGCCTTGAAGTCCAACACCTAGTATACGCATTACGAAAACAAATCTGCGATTGATTTCGTAAGAGTTATAAATTGGTGGGCTCGTTGGAATAAGAGCTTCCTCTTCACAGCCACAAGACACAGTTAATAAAAAACCTAATCCTTTTTCACTTCGTTTTAAAAATTTAATGTTCTTTTTACAAGTCTTGCAAATCAAAAGTTGTTGTAAAGTTAAAAAGAACGTGAAGTTTATAATACACTACTATATACTTTCATCAATGTTCACTTCGAAATCCGTGTCTTTTTTTGTAATTTTTTGTGCCGATGCACCTGTTACGGTTGTATTAGCTTCAACTGTGTGCTGGTTACCACGAAATATTCTTTTTCGCGTGCGATCTGCTCTTTTATTAGACTCTCTCGTACTTTTTTTATCAATCGTACTGCGTTTTTCGATATACACTTTAAATAGAGAGCAACGGTTTGTAGAGCGTTTACTAACTGTACACGACCGTTCGAAATTAATTTTAAAACTGTTCTGTTTCGAAATTCATGCAACGTAAACATCTAGCCGAGATTTACGAAGAGGGGAGAGAGAAGCGAAGGTATACCGCAGATATACACTGAGCGCGCCAGGCGCGGTCCCACGCGCCCGTAACCCTTCGCTTGCTCCTCGTTTCTATACCTGTTTTCGAACTTTCTGACCAAAATATTTGTGTCTATATCATTTCTACTAATATGTCTAGAATAAGAATCTGTGGTTTTTAGAAAATCCATTTTTTCAAAATGAGATCGTAGAGTAACCCCTTAATGCTTATATTACCATGCTATAGGTAGGACTGTAAACATGTTAAAAAATTGACTATTTTGTACTATATATACAATCGTTATTTAAAGTTGCTGTAAAAATTCAAGCAGTTTAAAAGTGTTGCAGTTCAAGCAGTGTTCTAGTGGGCCGAATGAAAACATTTTTAAAACACTTTTTCTCATCGACAAGCTTTCTATGTAACATAATTTTTGTAGTCACCAGATACCATTTTTCTTAAATAGTAACTTTTTCCACCTCTCTATTAACGCCAAATTCGAAAAAGTAATTTCAAATTTGGCACTTCAACCTTGTTACTGTGATCAATAGTCACACGAGAAAAAATGTAATTTGCTACAAAAAATGTTATTACAAATTTGTCTGAACAACGCACGCTATATGCGTTAAAAATTATTATTGTTTTGTTTTTTTTTGTATAAATTAATAATCAGCTGATTTTTAATAAGCTCATAACTATAGATATATTGGGTCTTGGGGTCTAAAAATTTATATGTACACTTTTCTGACCATACTTAACCCACATAAAAAGTCTCAGCCAACAAAAAATTTTTTGTCCGCGGGTTGATGTGGAATATCTCGTATATATATATGTATGTATGTATGTGTCTATATGTACTTTTACGTGCACCGTAAGAGTCGAGGTGAAACAAACTTGTGTGTCACGGAATGTATTAAGGCGTTGGCGTTGCCGTTTGCGACTTTGCCCCCCAAGCCACCCCCGGCCCCGGAAAAGTTTGGTTTGCCGCGCCGGAAGCAGGCAGCAATTGGTCAATGATCTTTACATCGCTTGAGTGTATACATATATATATATATACTTACTGCAAAGTCCACAGGGAAACTTGAGAATCCCTTTGAATGGCGTAGAGTACAGTGATATAGATATCAAGTGTCCTTCCACCGCCCGCCTAGGCAACAACATCAAAGGGAAAGTCGTGCAGGCGTTTTAGTTAGTGATTTATCTGAATGCTGAAACTCATTACGAGTACTTTTGAAGTTTGTGTATAGTGTAGGTGTACATGAGGGATGAAGTAGAGCGATAAATAAAGGAAAACTTATTTGTAATATCAAAGAGATAAGCTGTTGTTTGAACACTTTCGAGAATGAAATGTTTGCATTATTTTCATTTAAGAATTGTGTAATGGAAATTTTTTTCTAAGCTGACCTATATTCTAACATATAATTTCAATGTTTCCTAAGTTTCTATAATGATTGCGTTTCTCGGGTTGAAAATAACATAGTTTTATCAGATGCTATCGTTGTGTGAGCCACTATTTACTCAAATGAATTGGATATAAAGATAAAACTACATTTTTTTATAAGAATTATATTTACTTCACAATTCTTCTATAAAACAATAAAATGCTTGAAATATAGTAAACCTTCCAATACTATTATTTTTAGTCATAAGTGAACTATTGTAATGAATAATGCAATGTTAAAATAGGTAAATGTGATGATGCACACCAACGTAACAGTGATTTCATGGTTCTCTATAGACACTATCGCCAGTCGATTAAAAAATCAATGTCATAAATGTATCAAAACAATGTCTCACCCCAAAATTTCACTTTCTGCACAGATGCTGAACGCACCAGACTGCAATGCACTAAGCACACCGTGAATTTGTAACGAATCTCAAGACTCGTCCAGACAATAGTCTAACGGCGTTCAATCCGGCGACCGTTGTCCAGCTACCGAAAAAAAGTACAAACCAAGATAAGCATCATCGTCGTCATTGTCGTCAGCACCTGGCGACCGATAATCAACGCCGTGTCCCCTTAACATTGAGTGCGCGAGAGTTGCTCCATCTCCCCTCTCTATCTCTCTCTCTCTCACACACTCTCTCTCTCTCTCTCTCTCTCTCTCTCGATCGATCTTCACAAGCAGCGACAAGCCGTCGACGACATCGAGCCGCTTCCTCTCTCTCTTTGCCTAGAGTCGCTTGCGCCCTTGACCCACTCCAGGCCACGGTTATAAGATTCCGCCGGCATTGTATACCATTTCGCACGAGCGTGAACCCGTTGCCTTTCCAGAAACCGATGGCCATGGGTGACGTTGCGGATACAGACGATTGCTGACGCGTCGTGACAGATGACACCGTAACCTGAAAAAAAGTTCCTACCGTGTAGGATTACCAGGATCGAGCGTCAGAGTTCAGCTTTGGTTTCTGGAGACCAAGCAATTCGGGATGACTCGATGATCCTCTGGAGGCCTAACATCCTCAGAGTCTCAGCAACCTCAGCCGACGGTAACAGCGGCGACTCGAAATTCCAGGACCAAGCAGGAAACACACTGCTCGATCTCCAGTTCAGCAGGCCGAAGAACGCGAAGATGACGCGGCCATGATATCCATCGGCTAGCGCATCGGCTTCTCAAACAGCGTTCCAGAAACCAAGACAACTCATCCGGCTGCATAGCTATGCCTTAAGCAAATCTGGGCAAGGCCGAAAGTGTGGAAGCGTGGCGCAGGGGCTCGCCGGAGTCCGGTTCGGCCTCATCCTCGTCGACGTCAGCGCGCAAGCCGGTCGGCGGTGGTGCTTTACGAAGTCTGGTGCGTCGGCTGAGCGGCGGTGGCGGCGGCGGCAGCCAGCAGCAGCGAGACTCGCCACCAGCGCCAGGCACCACGGTGTCAGCGTCCCCAGGCGCCGCGGCAGCTCCGCTAGGCCGGGCCAGCTGCCTCAGCCGACGGGCCAGCCGCGAGCTCAGTCCCTCGTCGACGTCAACGTCGGCCAGCTCGAAGACAGCTGCGGCGGCAGAAGCGACAGCCAGCTCGAGCCCTGGCGACGGAGGAGGAGGAGGAGGAAGAGGAGGTGGAGGTGGACATGGACAGGTCTGCACTATCCAGGGTTGTCAGTCAGCGGGGGGGCCCGGGGGCGGGGGCGGAGGAGGCCCGCCGAGCACCGCCAGCTTTGCCGGCGGACAGGATTGGCGCAGGCTAGTGGGCAGCATACGCAGGAAGGTGAGGCGGAAGACGACGCAGAGCAGCGCCAGTATCTCGGACCAGGCGCTGCACGAGCGGGTTTGCGGCGCTGGGGCTAGTGCTGGGACTGCCGGAGCTGGCCAGGGACATCACGATGACTTTCTCAAGGCGACGATGAGGATATTTCTGGTGGTCTCACCGCCCATGGGACGCGTGCAGGTAATGTGGGATTGTGTTTTCGTGATGCATTGATGATAAGGAGGAGTTTTTTCTTCTATTAGTTAATATCTTAATATCTTTTGTTATACTTGCCATATTATTAACCCGCCTGAGCAGAAAATCGAGTATACTCGTGTAAAACGTACGTCATTTTTTAATACAATTAGCATCATAAATTCAAATCTTTACATCGCAAGAATATACACAACCTCTGGAATTAAAGCAAAATAATACAGTATCAATTTAGAAGATTGTGGGAGGTTGCGGATGATATAGTTGCAGACTTATACATTGCATTAAACCCATGTACAGTATGCTCTCGATACTTGGCATTCGAAGAGCTTTTTGTAATCTAAATATTATGTAATATTGTGAAGGTGGGACTCTAGCAGCACCTTAGTAGACGATGTGTATAGCCTAGGGTGTCTTATTTTAAAACCTCCACGAAATCTCGGAACGTACGACTTTTCAGACAAAACCTTTCAGATAATCGTTGAAGAGCTTAGAGGAGGTCATCTGACGATGCCCTTGACTTGACCTTGGAGGTTATTTTGAAGTACATTTGAAGGTCAACTTCGTGAAGGCGTATCTATCAATGTGGACTTTCAAATGACCTTCAAAATAACCTCCAAGGTCAAGGCCAAGGTCATCGTCAGAAGACCTCTCTAAATCCTACAACTTTTATCTCTAACCATTTTCTAAAACGTCGTACGTTCAAAGATATTAGCGCGGAAGTTTTAAAATGGGACCCAGTATGTATAAATGTATATAACTTGAGTAGTTATATGACAATGTTTCAGGTATCTCTTACACCCTTTTTCAGGTCAAAAGAAAAAAGAGACAACCAAAATGAGAGAGGTTTTATACCGTATAACACCAAAACAGGTATTATACCGAAAAATGTCGTAAACTAAGGTATTATACTTTCAACACAAGAGATTCTTCAAAATAAATATAACTGCGCATAGTACTAGCAAAGTAAAAAAAGAGCATTTATAATGACCTCATAAAAATGGTGAGAAACTGTGGCGATTTTAACGATTTATTCGCAAAATCTCGTCAAGTTTCTACCAGGGTAAAAACAAACCCCATTAAACAAATATAATGTATAAACTGTTGTAAAAATTTCAATAATAATTTTTAAATTATTGTTCGGTGTATCATTATATTAAAATTATCTAAAGTTTCTAATTTTAAACAAAAAATCGGTATTCTCTATTTGCGAAAGATTTTGGTTTATGTGCGATTAGGTATATGTCCGTTTTATGTTTGTGGGTTTGAGATTTTTTTATGGCTTTGTCGTTTATTTTGAGATTAAAATATAAACTATCAAAAATTGAGGTATTATACTTTCAAAATGTCTAAAACTCATGACAGTATTATACCTAGTTTTATACATTATATTTGTTGTGTATTATACTTAAGTATTGTATATTCCCAACCCTGCATGTAATTAATCACGTTATATACATTTATACATATATATCGTCTACCAAAGTGCTGCGAGTCTCTCCTTAACATACATATAAAGTAGACGGTCGAGTCATCAAAGAAACTGAATAATGTTAAAATATTCATGTACATTATGTAATATTGTTTAGATTATAAAAAAGTTACCCAGCGTGGACCGAATTTAAATTTTTTTTGGATAATCACTGATTTCGAGTGGCCATATATCGGGAGTCCACTGTGCACTCTAATAGCGTATGCACTGTTTGAGAATTTCCTGATAGGTAACAGCACCCGAGTTTCGGTCGCTGAAACTTCATAAACAACTCTTACATCACTGGAAACTTAAAATGTAACGTAACTTGGTAATCTCATTCGACTAAAACCTTGTCTCAAATTACTGTCCCCTCTGCGAAAGTAAAAACGTCTTTACGTACTTTACAAACGAGGTTCTTACTGCTAAGGTGGATTAGAATCCACCTCCTCTAAAATAACTAATTCCAACGAGCTTAAGGCATGCTCATTTTATCACTCGACAAGAAAACACGCGAAGAGCGAAGGCAGCGCATTTTCGGCGTATATAGTTCCATGCTCCGTAATCCCGCGAATCGCCTCTTACTCTAAATTTATTCCCACCTCTGCACTGCTGCGCCTATCGTCTTCCGTCGAGGCGGCTCTCCTGCCTCTTTATTATTCATAAACGCTCGCCTACAAGAAATCCCGAGACTCCGCGGCGCGGCTCACCGCGGGATCGATGCCTCGACGCGCTTTCTCGCATGCGCCGATGTTGTGCAGGGTCGACCTTTTGTATTCGGTAATATGTGCGCGAGGAGAAATATTTTCTGTAGTATGATAAGTACGAGCATTTGGCAGCCTTAGAGTGTGCTTGGAAGATTAATGGGTATCGCTCGCAGTACGTAGTGGATTTTGGATCTTTTAGAATTGGCACCAGAAAAACATATGAACTGCGTGGGCAACGAACCCTGAATTCATTAGTGCGTTCTGAAAGGGAAAAATGAGAGTTTATTTTTATGCTCTGCTTGATTTCTTGAGTATGTTTTATTCATTCAGAAAATAAATGGTACGGTAAAAACGATTCAAGTTTAAAGCTCTTATTGAACTTGGCTTGTTTGCTTGTTTATCTGTAGCTATTAAATCTTGAAAACAATTTTTTATTTACTTCTTGATAAGCTGCAAACGTGAAACTTTCAGAATACGTGCAAACTAAATGCCATTATACTTAAGAAAAAAATAAAATCATTTTTCAGGTATAAAATAGAATTTTGCTTTTAATGTGAATATATAGGGCGGCGTTGCCCCTTTCATCATTTAAATGTATTTCCTAATTCATAAATACTTGTCAGTTAAAAATAAATAAATAATTCATTATTTAATCTTAAAAAAGTTTTAAATAAATTGTGAAATTATAAAGTGAATTTGTTGAGCATCTTATGCTTTTATCTTCATAATCAGATTGTAATTTATTTAAATTTTGAAAAACTTTCAAAAGTGAAAAAGTTTAAAATTGCATATTTTTAACAAAATAACTTTAAAGTAACTGCAAGATTCGCCAATCGACTGAAAATTCTGTGAGTTTTATGGATATATGCATATTTTTGACATATCAAACGTATAAAATGACAATAATATTTTTTGCTAATTGTACACATTTTAAAACTTTAAAATGCAAATCTTTAACAAAAACAAACTTTAAAGATATTTTGAGATATACCAATTAAAAGAAAATGACGTCTACTTTACAAATGTATGTATATATTTGAGAAATTTAACGCATAAAATAACAAAAGAAAATATTTTTAAAGTTTAAAATTTTCAAAAATTAGGAGAAAGTTCCGACCAATTACCCCCAAAATCTAATCAGTTGTATATTGAGTCATATCTAATGTAACTGAAACATTTCAGCTCGAAATACCGTAGTCTTCAAAAATCATGGTGACCTCAAAATTTGACTACATACATACATACAGACTGACATTTTAAAAAAACTACACGATGACAAAAATATTGTAATTGCTTCTACATGGGGTTTGGACTGAGTAAAGTACAAGGTGGATAAATCGGAACCGATAAAGCCTATTTGGACTGATTCCTAATATAGTATAGTAATCAATCCTCCTTGGATAATTGAATAATATTGAATAATTATTTAATATTTGGCTTTTTTTCTATCTTATATATGTATTATTGAAGAAAAATAGCTTAGTATTTAAATAGTCATCATGAAGTCTATGTGTATACGTTTGTTAGTTTTGTTAGTATTTTGTTAGTATAAAAGCATGAAAAGCGGAAGGATTGGAGGTTATGCGAATCATTACTAATTTTTTCTCTCCGTGTACGTATTTTAATTCAGCGACCTCAAAAACATCGAAATTCAACAAAATGTTGGTTTTCAAAAAAATCATCGTTACAAAGCTTTCTCTTTGAGAAAGACAAAATGACGCCATTTTTCCAACGAAAATCCGGAGTTGCATTCCTATCCAGTATCTACGTTGTTTCCAAACACGGGGAAAGTCCGATCACGTATCCGACACTTTTCATATCATACGCGACCTTATCTCTCCGTATCGCCATTCCAGCGGTGATTTCCGATACGCAAACCGTCGTGCTACTTGCCGTAAAATCTCTCAACATCGCAAACGTGCTCCACAGCTACGTATATCCCTGTACGTATATACACGTGGTACTGCGGGATAGGCTTGCGCCGCTTTGGTTTAAGTTCGCGAGCGCGAGCATGAATTGCTTATGATTACGGCCTTGTCTGCATCGCGCTCTGGCGCGCCATGACTATGGGCTATGTGGGCCGCGAACCTTTTCCAACATTGTGCAAGCACTTTCATTGAACTCGGAATGCTATATCTCAGGCGTATCGGGTTGATTAGGCGAATAGAAACGATGTTTCTCTAGTTTTATGGCTTAGGGGGTAAGATTATCAATATGTTTACCTTTGGAGCATGGTAGTTGTCTTCTGAATGCGTTATTCGAATTGATTTCTTTAAGAATATCTTTTTTAATATACAATGTTTAGAATCACACAATACTAACAATTATCTATCTCATTCACGTACTAATTTTGTTCCTGTGTTTTTGTTATTGTGGAAAAGTAAGCATTTTGAGGTTTATAAAAAGTTTTTATTTCTAGACTAAAAATTGTTTCATAAATGGTTCGATTATGCTACTAAAGTGATACTGCTGCGTAGTCTATAACTCGATTAGTTGAACCAAATTAAACTTTAAAAATTCAACAATTGCTTCAGAAGCGCAATTTTACTGAAAAGTGCAGAACATAGTTACTTCAAAATGTAACATGTTTTTGTATACCTTTGAGATTACCTACAAAATTGTTCTAATAACTATAGGATCGTTAATTTTAAGCTTGATGAGTACACTAATTTGATAATGCTCAACTTAATTTTCTGAAAATTGTAAATTCGCTACGCTATAATATGCAATTTATAACAGACCGGCGCTTTCTTCTCAGAGCAGTCGCAGACGCATCGAGTTGATTTGCTAGTTCGTGAATAACTTCATTCTGCTATTTCCAAGAAAATGTAGGAAATGCAATAATTTCCTCCTCTTGCTTCCATGAAACGCACAATAAAACTCTTGTGTGGTACTTGTCTAAATTAGTTTATCTAGGTACGAAATTACATTAATAAACATATCAACCGGAAACTTTTTACTACTAATGCTCTTTCCAATTTGACAACAAATTCCTATATTATAAATACATGTCAACTCTATAAAATGCAAACTTATCTAGCGTAAAAACTGGTCTACAATAAAGCTTGTATATACAACTAGACAATATGTTCTTTACATTTAAGTATTCAGTAAATCTATCACACAGTCGCGCACTATCATTCCAACGTCTCAGATAATTTCAATAAAATAATATTTGATTCTGTCTAGCATACAAAGCCTTGCGTCGAAAAGAAAACTTCTTTAGTAAAAAATAAAATAGTTTTTTAAAATACAGAGGAGAGGAAGGAGTCCTGTGGATGCTTGAAACGACGACGGCGGCAGCGTCGGCAGCGATATATCTGAATAATAACATATAAGTGACCGCCTCATTCGCCCTCAGCTCTTCCCCAACCCCTCCTCCGAATATTACCGTATTTACTTTATTTCGTTGTAACCTAATAATCCAAAAATAAAACTTGGGCTATTAAATTATTGTGTTATTGGGTTATCAGGTTATTGGACCTATGTCTGTCCCGTATTTATACTCTGTATATACAGTGAAATATATTTCCTAATATGTCACACTCTGTATATATATATTGAGTATGTATGTATGAATGTTTGTATGTATGCTGTAGGGTATGTACATATGTATCTACATATATGTATACTGTATATGTTTATGTTACTCATTTGAACACCCTGTACATGTATATCAAAATTCAGATAAAAATTTATGTGTAAATACAGAGTGCATGTTCGTACGCCTATTTGAGTATATCTTTTTAAAGTGGTGTAAAACCGGCGAAATAAATATTCAAAGTTATTTTTACCGCTGGGTTTAACATATGCATATATGATTTTACATTATCTCCTTAATTCTAGTATTTCATTGTTCCGTTAATTTCGTGAACTATAATGTAAAAATACTATAGAAAGGCCCATTTAATGGCTTATTTAATAGATTAGACTACGTATTAGGCTGTACTTTTAGGTACCTAGAGAATGATCCTCAAAGTTTCATCGGAATTTGTGTCCCAAATTTCGTGGTCTCTTCTTCTTAGATGTTACCGCGGAAATTACTGATTTGATATTTAAAAACAATTCTATTATTTTTTCATGAAAAATGATTAGCCTATTAAGTCCAGGTACTAAAAGCTAGGAAATAAATAACCACTTTATCTATGAGTGCTCGCATCTGTCTGTGAACCACAGATCCACAACAATTTCACACCCCCAGTGCGCAACAGCTCAATCACAGAAACAACAGCACCAACTGTGAGACAGATGACGCAGCAACGGTAACAGTAATAGCCAACAGCTTCCGGCGTCTAATCCTCGAGGAATTATCCTCGGGACATGCACACAGGCGCCACTGCCCCACGAGTAATTAATCTCTCATCCACCCCCCCCCCACATCTCTCTCTCTCTCTCTCTCTCTTCTTTATACTGCTTCATCAACACATAGAATCCTACGTTCGCATTGTCAAGATCGACGGCTCGGCACTGTATAGTTCGCATTGTCGCCCCGCGCGCAGTTTTGGATTTTCAATTTGCATTTTGTCCCGGCGACGGCAGCTGTCGTAATATGTATATACGCGCGTTGTCTACCTACCCACCTACCCAGTCTCTGACCCAGATCACGTCGGCCGCTGTACTCGCTACGACGATGACGACGACGGGGATGACGAGGATGGCGACTATGATGCACTCGACGAAAAGTTGGTCTCGAGTTAGAAGGTGGAGCCACTGGAGCTCCTAAATTGCGGGGATTTGCCTGCCTGTGCAAGGGCAGAGTTTCACGACTAACGCGGCTTGATTGCACCCTGGTGGACCAGGTGCAGACGATGTTTCTTGCTCAAGATTTGCTTCTCTTTTTTAGTTTTGTTCGTTCGAGCAAGTTTTCGGGAAAGCCTCGAGTTTCTTTTGTTTTTGTTTTACTTTTTTATGCTGGTCGAGGTTTATTACGTTATTGAAGAAAGTTTTTTTGTTAGTATAAATCGTATATATGGATGGTCACTAAAATTTGTTTCGTAAGTGGAATATGTAAAATTGATTTACAATTTCACATATTGATACTGATATAGTAGGAAACCGATTTGCAGTTTTTAAAGAATTTTTTAATTAAAGTATATTTGCAAAATTTAAAATTTATTAAAGGTTCTTAGAAATTGTCAATTTATTATACGTTCAAAGAATATCGCAGCAACGATGTGACGTCACAAGAAGTTTAGATAGCATAATCTCGGTCAATTTTGAAGATATAGAAAATCAAAAGGTCCACAGTGAAGGTGAAACGGGGTTACTTTAACCGGTAGCGTGACGTTAATTCAGTTATTTTAAAGTTTCTACGTGACGTAATGGTATAGTTTAATTTTAAATAAAGCACTTGCAAAAGGAATATTACACTAAATGAAGCATATCTTAACACTTTTAAATTTTTATTTTTATATGCAGTAAAACTTGTATTAACAGGAACGTGTATAAGCTGGAAACCTGTTATTACGGACACTGTATTCTATTCTCATACGATTCCTATATTAAATACATGTAAGTCACTTCCAGGAAAAAAATTGCCTCACGTGGAAATGGAAAGCAAAAATAGCCCGAACGAGGTATTTATTACTCTCTAAAACGGAAAGTGCGATACTGTTGAGCTTGTATATTAAACCAGATAATCCGTTGTTTACATTTAAATGTTAATACAAAATAATCTATGCTGAAAAAGTTTATTAAAAAAAATTATATTCTTTAAATGTTATATGGTGAATTTGATGAAGAAAAAGATTAATTAATGTTTTGGAGAGACATAAAAAACAAATATATAGTTTTACTTTTTCTTACTTTTTTTCTAAGTCTCACCAAAACATTAATTGATCTATTTTTTTGAGTTTTCGAGGTTTCTACACATGATACTGTTATACTTTAAATAAATTTTTCTAATTTTTTTGTTTTGGATTTTTTTACGGATGCTAGAATGTCCGCCGTTTTAGGGTCTAATCTCGAGTTCTCTACGCAAGACTGCTATATATATATATATATATATATATATATATATATATATATATATATATATATATATATATATATATATATATGGGTAACTCTACATCAAGTGAGGAAGTGAAAAATATTAGTACCCTAAAACTTTAATAAAATGATGTATTTCATATCCAAAATATGTAAAAAAAATTTCAATCCCTTACCTCTATTTGTTCAGGATTTATACCAAGCTGAAGAACATGCTTATTTGCATTATTTTCATTTTTCTCAAAATGTATAATAGTATTTTTTGCGTCACCAAATTTGATGATTTTGATTAGTCCCTCGTTAACAGTTTCAGAAAAAACTAAACTTGACATCATTGTTAACGGGGTAAAAGGTTTCATTATATTGATGTATTTTATCAAAAGTGTGAGCTCAAAGGTTCTAACCTCTAAATTTCATAATTTACTGTGGGATAGTCTAAGGGCTGAAGCTCAAATTTAATTTTAACATAATATTTGAGCTTTATCGTAATAGGTTACATATATTTTATTTAAATACCAAGTAATATTTCGCAGTGCTCGGAGTAAAACTCTGAATCATCTCTCTCGTGAAACTGTCAAAATTTGATATAGAACCCTCTGGTTCTGAAGTCGCAACTGCAGATATGTAATCTGTTACCATAAAAATCTTAAAATCTATTTAGTTTATATATTATAACCATTAAATAAAATCTTCGGAGAAATCATTTGAAGTTTTAGTACGGCGATGTCACCCAAAGTACCTTTGTTATGCTATAGCTTATGTAAATACCAATCATTTACAAAAAAAAATAAAAAATAAAGTTTAAATGAATTTAAAACAATTTGTTTTTCTAGCATTTGGGTAACTTTCTGATTATTATAAAAGGGCGTTCTAAGCAAAAGAAGAATTAAGTACTTGCTGCAAATCATTCATAATACGCGATTTATTAAATGTGAATTATTGAGGTCAAGTATTGGAAACTACTTATAGATAACTGTTTTAAGTTTCTTCCAAAGATTTTCATAACATTTAACTGCTTGCTTGATTGCTAATAAGATTTGAAAACTTTATTATAACATTCATGAAGTCGTAGTTATTAAGTATTCAGACGTAATGAAATTCACGATAAGTTTCTTTCTAGTGTGCTTCCAATATTCAATCTGTATAAAGTGGCTCTAAAAACTCTTGAAAATCTTGAAAATACATTGAAAATATTTGGAAACAAAATTTGGAAATTGTAACTGAACTGTGTCACGTTAAAATATGCACGTTGAAGCCGGAAATGATAAGTCATCAGAGGGTAGCCTTCGTTAAGATAGTGAAAATGACCCTCGTCCTGAATAGAAAAAACTAGCTATGCACACATGTTTATATATGAATAAAAGAATTTTTGATAATTTTTCCAACCTCCCTCCGTCCCTTAAATCGCAAAATACCACTATTTTCACATTACTATTTTTTCTCGACACCTTCTCGGTGAAAATATTCACAAAAAGTCAAGCACATACCTTATGTAGTTGTATATCTATACATTTTTTTCGGCACTCAGGAGATCTGAATTTTAACATAAAAAAATAGTTAAATATTTTATAATTTTAAACATTTTTGTCAAATTTTTTCGAATGGTGGGTCTCCCTCAAAATTGCAATAGCCGTATTCTTAATGATTGTTTAGCGATTTTCGGCCTTCAAACAGTTCCCAGACATGCTAGTGGTCTCCAAAATGAACAATTTATTCACATTTTATCAAAAGATATGCGAGGGCACAGTAATCATGATCTATGTGAAAGGCATAATAACGAGGATAATAAACCTTTGTTATATAATAAAAAAATTTAATAAAATATTAAAGAACTATGATCTCAGTAAATTCAAGCTAAATTGTTCTTTAACTGAGTATTCAATGCGTAATTGTTCTTCAGAATATCAGTGTTAATACAGCCCAGTATTGCTGTACTGTTCATGTATATACTGTACACTGGTTATCTTATTATGGAACATTTAAGACTGCTATAAGGTAACATTATTTTTACGAACCGATACAGTTATTTATACTATCGTAAAAAGAGATTGCTTCACCTATGAATAGCTTATTTACTAAATATAGATCGCCTACAGAATATTATTATTACTATTATTATTACTATTATTATTATTATTATTATTATTATTATTATTATTATCGGGCAATGCAATGTGTTAAATAATTATTATCACGAAGATGACGTCACCTCTGAATCAATCATTTAAAAAATTATTGCCATAATTTTATTGCTCTATCAATAATGCAGATTGCACAGTTAACGTCTGAGTTTATAAATAAATTTATTTTTCGTGTTATAAATAAATTTATTTTTCGTGAGACTACTAGTCTCGAATTGATAGTTGAGAAAGATATGGTGTATAATAAAAACTGTGCGTACATCCTATTTCTGTTACTTTGTGTATACAATCTCCTGCTGTAGAAGATATACATACATATGTATGAAGGTATCATTTTATACAGTATATATAATCCATTCAAAAGTAAAGCATAATGTACTGGCTAAAAATGATTAATATATGTTTATGTATAATCATATGTAACGATAATTTAGATATGTGAATTATGATCATATATGATCACCATCAACATAATGTACTGGCTAAAAATGATTAATATATGTTTATGTATCATACGTAACGATAATTTAGATATGCGAATATATGATCATTCAAAAATTTAATATATAATCATATATGGTCATATAGGATTATACATAATCTTATATGTTCATATAAGTTTAATGTCAACCATACATTGAAAAAAGGTTTGGGAATGGGTACTGAATAAAGAAAATCACTTATATTGAATTATTATTTTATTTATTTTCTTACTTTTACTACATATCATCCTTACTTATCCAACTATTATATGAAATATCAAAACCTATCCATTTTACACAAACATTATTACCACGTTTTTCAAAACTTTTTCAATTAAGTAAATATCTGGATATTTAGTCTTCTGAAGTTCTTTGTCATAAAATCCTCCAGCTATTGGTTTACCTTGATAATCCTTCAAATAGTAAGTATACAGTAAAGTATTTTGCACTTTGGGATCTGTAAATACTTCTGTTGACCAATTAGGTGTATAGCATTTCGTGAAAATTTCCTTATTCTTGGTGTCTCAAACTTTATCTCTAATCTTAAATTTTGAAAGCTTAACTAAACGTCGGTGTGGTTTCTTAGCAGCCAGAGTCAAGGTCGAATCTTGCAAAATATCTATCCACATGTAATTGGCAAGACACTTGGTATCAATGATACAATTGTGAAATATATTTCCATAGCCTTTAAAATCATTTAAAAAACTTTCCAGTTCCTGTAACTTGTTTTATACGATTATCAAACCTCCTTGAACCAATCAAGCGGAACGCAATGCGAGTATGTGCGTGTGTGTGAGTGTGTGCGTGTGGTCGTATGCATGTGTAAGTATGCAAAAGTGAACGCGATCTTCCGATAATAATAATTTCATGATTTTTACACGATTACCCTTCATTATCATTTTCTTTATTTGTTTTAACACATTTTCACCATATTCATCAGAATAACAAATTTTTTTCGTAATAACGCCCATATCTTGTGACCTAGGATTTATTCAATCAAAATACAGACACTGAGCTTCATCTTCAAGTACTAGTAATAAATGATCCTCATAGTTTCATCAAAATTTAGCACCCATAACCCTGCTACTCTTCCCGTAACTCCATGGATTCCTAAAATGCATGCTATTATCTAAAGCCATCAAATACCCTCATCTACCTTTTGTATCCGTGCTACGCGACTCAAAAGCCCTGCATACACGTGTATAGTGATTCTCGTGGCGTCGCGTCTCGCGTAATTCGCAATTCAATCTCGCGCGCACCCTCTGCCCGCATCCCTCCCGAGCCTGGACGATATTGTCCGTATCCCCCCCCCCCCCCGCAGTCGCATCGCAATCTTTGGCCCGAGGCCAAGAGTAGCAGCTTTGTTCTTTTCTCTCTTCCCTCTGCGCCCCGAGGACGATTTCAGGCGTAAAGATGATGCGCTCTCGCTTCGCATTTTTTTCATTCGTTTTATGTGGGGCAGAGGATGTATGTGTGCGGCACGTATTGTTGGTTTTTCTCTTGCGGGCGGAGACTGGGAGGGAAGTAAGCGATTTCGAATGGGGTTGAGCGAGAGGAGAATTAAGATAATAGTCGTGGGTGCGAGGAGGATGACATGCAGGGGTGAATATGAAATTTCTAGTGGGAAATGAAATAAACTCTCCAAGTGAAGAGTTTTGGTCTTTTTTTTATATGCAGGCATTTGGTCTCCGACCATAGCCACATCAAAAACAAACATTATAAGCCATATAAGAGTTAGTGAGGCTAAAAATATTTTCAAATTTAAAGCCAACTTTCTTTTGTAGGTTCAGTGATAAAAAGATCGATTAAGTTAGTATGAATTTAATGAAATCATCCGTCTGAGGATATATTTTGTAAAGATTTTGACAATTTAATCAGAAGTATAAAAATTAATAAATATATTACTTATTTTCATGAGAATGATGTTCTGAAAACTTCCTTAAAGTTTTAAGTCGATTTAGACTAAAAAGAATACAAATAATGGTTACTAAAACCTATTAAAATTTCTGAAAGGAACCCTACGTTATGTGAAAAGATATTGACAGTATAAGTTTAAAAAAGAAAAATAGGTTATGCTTACAATACTTGTATTATTTTAGATTTTTAATACAGGATTGTCCTTTCAAGTAAACGTATGGGGCATTTCGCATTAGATCACCAGGCAGGGAGGCTCGAGTCCGCACGCTGGATCAACGGTACGTTGCATATTCGTTATTTAATTACTCGAAAATACGAAAAAGTCCCATTTTCGAAAAAAGCTATTTCGACGTAAAAAATCCTGATCTTTCGATCTAGACTATCAAAAAAAATTTTAAAATATCACCATCGAAAGACTGAGTAAAAAATATATCAATAATGTATGGAAAGAGCGGTCAAAAGGTAAGGTTTTCAAGTCCGCTTTCTGGCCTGAGAGATCTGATGCGAACCGCTCCATATGTATGTAATTATACATATATTGAAACAAATTAAGGTAGCTCTAATAATTTTCGACCAAAATTCGAAAAAAAATTTTTGTTTAAAAAGTCAGTTGAGCTATTTATTACTCATCAAGTAAAAATATTTTTATGATCTTATTAATCATTTTTCAATGAAAAACAAATGCTGTAAGAAAAGATCTTTTTGTCATTTACGGTCATTTTTTTACTTTTATGCATTAATTTACGTTTTTCAGGATGTGAATAATAATTTTTGCTTCAAGTTTTGTAGGTTAAATACTGTATCCTACTAGTCAGATGTGTTTTAAAAGTTATTGATATGTAAAATATATTTAGAATGAATAGTTTTCTAAAATTATGGTTAGTCTGTTCAATAAAACCATTATTTTGATAAAAACATTGTTTTCCCACTAATTTATTTTTTAAACTTTAATTTTATCCTGTCGCACACCAAATTAATGAATTCGGCTAAAATTTTAGGAGAATATTCTTCAAAGTATTTAGAATAAAAATGTGCATTTTGTTTTTGTAATTATTTTGAATAACTTTATTATTAAAAGTTATTACACGTAAAGTTATTGTAAAACTAGTGTTTTTTTAAGCAAAATCATAAATCAATAATGTTTTATTTTTTAAAAATTAATAATAAATTTTAGATAATAACAAAATATACACTTTTTTATATACTTTAAAGAACATATCCTACAAATTTTATCGGGGCTCAAAAATTAGGTGTGCGCCAGGATGACTTTCATCGTAACCCTATTTTTATTGATATTTTACAGACTTCTTAGGATAACTCTAAATCTAAGAGAGGCAAATGGCTGGAAATTATTATGTAACTTCATAATATCAGCACAAATATGATGTGTAAGTAATTCATAAAAACCAAAACTGTACAAAAATTTGATTTTACTATAGAGCTACCTTAAGTAAAATATTCCTTTATATAAAACGATCTAAAAAAACTAAAAACTTTGAAAATAAAGAAATAGTTGCGCATTTAACGCATGTCTGACCAAATTACAGCCTTTCTACTTTGATGAACGTAGACATACTTGGATGTAGATTCGTGAATATATACAGCGGAATTTCATTTACTTACATCCAAGGCCGCATAAAAATGGGTTATATTCAAAATGTTTTTATTTACGTTCTTCATTCCTTTACTAGAACATAAAGGAATAGGTACAAAAGTTACGTAAGAAATAGAATTACAAAAATAGCTGCATCTAATGCTTAATTCTATTGCGATGATATACTGCTGTTTACTTAAAAGGTAAATTAGTCAGCAAGAAAAGTTTTTCTATGTATTTAAAAACTGCATTCTTTCAAAAAAGTAATATTTGTTGTTTTAAAACACCATAAAGGATATATTTCTTTAATAATACCTAAACATTTAAAGTACGTGTTTTAAGGTATGTACTTATTTTACGGATTCTTTATGTATGGCTTCATAACTTTTTATGTATATTTATATCCTTTAAAAGATAAATAAAATCTTAATTTCTGTACTTTCATAAAAATTATCAATTAAAATTAAGATTTATAAACTTACATAACTTCTTAAAAAATTTTAACCGACTTCCAAAAAGCAGGAGGATTTTTAAAGCGTAATAAAGGAGGTTCAGGTGCATAAATCGATCAATTTTTTTCTACCTAGTTAAAACTTATCAGAGTCGATATTTATAAATGTGAAAAAAGTGTACATTAGAAACATTAAAAAATAATTTTATTAATAATTGTGACGTTGCAAATATAATTATTGACAATTGAAAAAAAAATTACTAAAAATACAAAAACTTTTTCGGATCTTATTTTGTTCCTTAAATTTTTTTTATATGACGGCCAAAACAGAATTTTAAGATAATTTTTGGTTGCTAAGAAAAAGCTTATAGTTTAAACTACACTTTATTTACATATATAAATATCTACACTGATAAGTTTTAACTACGTAGAGAAAGAAATTGATCGATTTAAAGCACCCGAACCTCCTTAAGCAAAAAATATATGTATATAGATCGAATTTTCTGATAAACATTTCAATAAAAATAATAATAAATGTTGGGCATACAAACTTTACGGAAAAACTTACCCTGGTAAACAATAAAAATTGCCTGATTTCACTGTAAATTTTAGTCTTTTAAGCGGTAATAATTTTCTCTTTGCGAATCATTCAAATAACAAAGTACAATTTTTTAAAATTATCTTGCACATTTAATCAATTCCAGATTGGGATCTGGAATTTCATACAGCCAAAATTATTCGATGTTATTGACAATATATTTAAATTGCACGTAAATTCCTTGCTTCTAACTTTCACGCAACACAAACCTTTATTCAAAATGAAAATTCACAATGCTTTCACATATCAAATATTACAGAAATAAGACCGTAATCCCTGTTTTCCAACTCAGTGCGAACGTTGTCGTGCTCCGCGGCAAAAATCGCGCGCAAGCCATGCATGTTACTCGGCCGCAGTAAACAGTTTGTCGAAGTAATTACGATTACAGCCTCGCGAGCGCCGCGCGACGGCAGACCCCCGATAACGTCGCAGCGCGGCAGCGGCGTTCGAGTAATTGAGCGCTACGAGCGAGTGCGCCACATGCTGTTTCGCATTGCATAATAAATCCCTGATTGCTGATTGAATTGCGCATTCGTACTCGAGTGTTTTATTTTTTTTTCTTATTTTTCTTGTCCTCGTCGAAGTAGCTTTTCGATACTATAAATAAAAAATTTGTGCTAAAAACATCGTAGAAATATGTTATTAAATCTTAAAAATGAACATACAGCATTTAAAGAAAGCGTGTGTATGGTAGTGTGTATGTACTATATGTATGTATCTATATGTGTGGGTATGTTAACGTGCACGGGTGTATGCGTATGTGTGTTTGTGGAACAGTTGATCCAATTATATTCTACAATAGCTAATTCTTTTAACAATGACAATAACAATTTATTGGGCAAAGCATCTTTATTTTATTACGATTTTAAAAAAAAATAATTTTTTTTTAATTTTTTGATACGATAAACGTTATATGCCTTGTCTTCACTGGCAGTCTAATAGAGGCTTACTTTATCTTTCAATATCGAATAACATTTATGTTCTTCAGAAAAGCAAAACTTTTGGTGTGAAAAAATAGAAGAAACAAATCTCTACGTAATAAAACTCTTTAAAATTTACTAGCAATTATCACTGTAACGTTAATTAATATTAAAAGTTAAAGCGAGACAAAGAAAAGAAGATGAGGCAATACAGATAGTTTAGTATAATTGTGTTAGAAGATTTTAATAATATATATCTTTTATATTCATCATCACATTTTATTAATTTATTCACAAAACAGTAAACGAATAATATTATTCTGTAAATTAAAATCACAGGTATGCAAAATAATATTAATAAAGAAGGAATTGGTTCTTTATAAGATGGATCAATCGATCATTTATAGCGACACTAATTTTCTTTTCCCATCTCTTCCACTTCTTCTTCTTCTACAGTTATGAAAAAATAGGCCCAACTCTAGACAAGTGGAAAAGCCTCGTGGATCTTCTTCGAGTTTATATATTATGCAAACGAGTTTTCGCCTGCGACTCTCTCGCGTTTCCTCGCACATATCAAATCACACTCTCTCCCTATAACAGTTCATTCCGCAAATCTTGTCTGAATGATCATAACTGGCCGCGAATTGAGTGCGGACGAAAGAAAAAATAAAAAGAATCGACATAAACGCGCATAAAAAGAGCGCGCGTCGCACATGAATCACTGATTCCAGCTTTGTTGGCGATCGAAGCGCCACACCGCCCCTGCCAGCACCGTGATTATCGAAAAACAAAGAGTGAAGCGAGTGTGTATACACGGTCGTGGGAGTGGAAGCGGAAAAAGTGTGTCGGTGCGTGGTAGTCGGCTTCGTCCGTGCGGTTTGTCGGGAATTGCACGCGCATTGGAAAAAAAGGAAGTGTTCTAGTTGTTATCACAATCGCTGAAACGAACGAGCGTCACGTGGTTTTATAAACAACGGAACTTTTTTTTGGCAAATATAGTCGATGGATTCTTTTTTTTTTTCAATTTTTTAGTTGAGGATGGATGACTGGAATGAAAAAGTTCGTTTTTAGAGCTTCAATTTGTGGTTGAATCATATTTCTAATTATACAAATTGATTTGTTTTATTTCTTATTTATTGTCGAAATTGCATGTTTGGCTTCTCGGAATAATGGTATAATATATATTAAAATATTAAAATAAAATTATTATCTGTTATCAGGGCTGGGGAGTAACTAGTTGAGAAGTTACAAGTTTCAAGTTAAGTTAAAAAGTTAAAAAGTTAGTAACTTTCAACTTCACTTATTTAGTATTTGCAACCTACCAAACTTTTAACATAACTAGTTAATTATTTTAGAGTATCTTACTCGTACATTAAAATAAAGTCCAGAAAGATCATTAATTTTATATGTACAATAATTAATAAAACAACCCTAGAAATCACTGTTTCTTATAATAATTATTTTAACAACGGTGATATATTTTATTTTGACTTTGAGTTAAATTAACTCCACAAATTTCTCCACTTTAAACTTTATATGAAAATGTTTAAAGAAATTTCTTAATTTTTAAGCTTTTACGCCAGGACAATTTTCAAACTAGTGTATTTTTAAGCAATAATGAAGAATATAGCAAAGGAAATATTTAATTTTTCTCAAATCTGAGGAAAATAGATCTTGAGTGGTTGGCACCCTTAAATAAATAAATTTACGAAGAGCTATGCGATTTTTATATTTAAATCGAAAGTTTTATATTTAAGGTCGTTTTTTCATGATATTTGACCTTAAATATAAAAATTTTACAATAATTTATTTACATTTTAGAATATGAGAAACGATTATAATATGAAAGAATAGTATATTACGCAACTATGGGCGAAAATGGGTATTTCAAAGGTAGGATGATGATTGAGCACGAGTGGAAGTCGAGGGCGAGAAGAACTCATGTATGTTTTACAAGCTAGAAGAACTCATGTATGTTTTACAAAAATAAAATGCTAGAAAATAATAAAGGTTTACGGAAGATCTCAAAATTCTGTGAAATCTCAGTGTTTGTTTTTACAAGCTAATCTCAAACTATTACAGTTCTGGAGAAATAGGATGAACATATCGTTTATCGGAATATATCGTTTCCTTTATAATTCAAATCGTATATTGTATTCGAACATCATTTTGATTAAAATTCTTGGATTTGTTTTCTTTTACTTACGATATTGACTCTGTAATATCAATCTACTTCTAATGTGTATTATAAGAAACGCGAATACAGTATGACTAAACCTTATTGTCTTTATTTCTCTTTGTGCAACCGAGATAATAACAATTTAATTTACGTATAAATGTATTTAAATAAATTCCCCGTGCTTTTGACAAAAATGCAAAACAAAAGCATAGCGTTTCGTCATTTCTGCATTAACCTAAATTTTTGTCTCTTTATTTACTAATATTTTAATTTCCTACAAGATTGCTATATTTAAAAAAATGTATCCACGGTTTAAGATGATGTTAAACCCCGTGTTACTGGTAAATACGGAGAACCACTTTTTTCATTCATTTTTAATCTGAAGAAAATATCTCTATGGAAAGTTGTTCTTTTCGATTGGGACAACAACTTTTCATAGAGTTAATTATTCAAAATTGAAAATGAAATACGAAAAGTGGATCCTCGTATTTGTCGGTGACAGGTGGCTTTAGCATCACCTTAATCGAAAACTATTTTTTTTTACGATTCCGGTCGATATTAACAATAAGTGTAGTGTACTAATTGCTTGCGTATAAAAGTAAGTTTTTGTGATATAATTCAACAGAAGTTTGACATATAATCTAGCTTATAGTCTGCGATTGTCTCCGTAGTCAGACTTTTGCAAGACTTTGTGAGCCAGACTTGTCCCAGACTTATTTTTTTACACGTGCACGTAGAGCAATTGTTAACAGATGATACTACTATGAAGATCGCTAGTTGTCTCTAGGGGAATAATCTCTAGTTCCTAGTAGAGATATCCTACTAGATACTCCAGTTTCCTAGACTAGGAATCCTAATTTAATTTATACTTCTATCTTTTTATTTTCGAGAAACAGTGTGTACCATATTTTATATTTCGTGTATGTATATAAGTCTGTGTATAAGTGTGAAAGCCTATCTAAGAAAGAGCTTGGTGAAAATTTAATATTTCCGACATGCGCGTTAAATCTCTTATAATATGTCAGTCGAAGACGATTTTTAAATCTCATTTTGAAAATAATAAAAATTGTATTTTAATAAATTTAACTTTTAAGATAACTTTTAACTTTATTATTTTTTCAGTTAGTAACTCTTAAATAAACTGAATTAAACTCTTAAAACTCAATTAGTTTTGATTTTTATTAACTACTAACTAAACTTTTTAAAAATTAAAAAAGTTACCCAACCCTGTGACTATTATTAGATTGACATTAATGGAGATGATTATTGCAGTACAGAATTAATCAAACTCGACCTGAATATGTGTAATTTAAAATAATAATGACTGACACAATTAAATTACTGTATAATACAGTGTTGTCTCATAGCTATAGAGACACCAGAAATTTTTACGTTTAAATGTGTGTATCATACCTTTATTAAAAAACCTGTAACTTTGAAAACAAAAATTCGATGATAATTTTACAAAAAGCAAATGAAATGAAAATGTATTGTCTTTAAACATTACTAGAATATTTATTTCACATCAACATTAAAGAAGCTATCATTGTTTCATAACTATAGAAACACTTTCAATTGTTAGACCTATTTAAATCAATGTAAATTATTAATCTAGTTTTCAAATTTTGTTTAAGTCATACGTGAATTTGTCATAATTTAATGTAAAAGAAAATTCTGGTAACGGTTTAAAAAGAATAAAATTTTCTTTCATTTGCTTTTTTGTAAAATTATCCTTGTATTTTTGCTTCCAAAGTTACAGTTTTTTTTAAAAAAGGTATAATACACACATTTATACGTGAAAATTTCTGGTGTTTCTATAGTTATGAGACGCACTATATATTTAGCAATAATATCGCACTTTCCCAACTCAATGAAACATATCCGCTTGTCACTGGCCCTGATAATTTAAACTGGTTTGTTTTCAATTGGACAGTGTTGTTCAGTTAAATACGGCCAATCATATATCAATCTTTGCATATGAATATTACTATTTCATTAGAATTGGGTAAAAATTAAGCCTCTAGAATAAGACTATAACAACTAAAAATTCTATGTTTTCTAAAACTAAGCAACTTTTTCGAACGTGAATTTTATTATTGTGTTACAGTTTCTTTACAGTTTCAAATCATTTTTTGAATTAGAAAGGGACTCCAGATTTAGTCAAAGTTTATGCCGGATCAACTGGAAAGCTTAGTTGCAGATTCAGCCGGACAACTTCAAGTATAGCGAAATTACTTTGACATACTTCTAAACGTAAATGTTAAAGACCATGAAACCATATCGAAATTCACACTGATGATCCCCTTGTAGAAAAACCTAGCGTAAAAGAAGTAAGCGATATAATCGGTAAACTGAAAAATAACAAAGCCTCCGGGATGGAGCAACTATCTGCTGAAATGATTAAATACGGGGTGACACCTTAAAGAAAGATATTCATGATTTCATGTGCTCGAGTTGGAAAATAGACGAGATGCCGAAAGAATGGGGGGAATGTAGAATAAATATCATCTTTAAAAAGGTGACAAATCTGGCTGCAATAATTATAGGGGTATTCGCTCTGCTTTCATCATGTTATAAAGTTCACTCTAACATTATACTTTTGAGAACAACTCCGTACGCTGATGAAATCATTGGAGACTACCAGTGTGGATTTCGAAGAAATAGGACTGCAAATCATCAGTTGTTTACTATCAGACAACTGCAAGAGGTATAATGGGAATATTGCGAAGTCGTAGATTACCTATTCGCGGATTTTAAAAAAGCATACGACGAAGTAATAAGAACAATGCACCATATACTCATTATGCTAAACATACCTCACGGATGCATGTATGCATGTACACACCCACATATCCGTACAGACATTTTCTAAAAACAGTGTATTTTGATTTCTTAAGTCTCAAAACATGATTCTAACATTTTTTTAGCAAAACTGTTTTTTTACTATCACAAAGCTTCCTCTTTGAGGAAGTAAAAGAGATTCCATGTAGGAAACGCTAGCTTCTATGCCGTTAATAATTATTATAGCACACTAACCTCAAAATGCCAACTTTATTGTCGATTTTGAGGTTGTTGTGCTATAAAATATCGTATGAGACTGTTGTGGGAGGTGTTTTTCTACCTTGCTCGAGGGTTTTCGCACGAGCGAAGCGAGTCTAAAAACCATCTCCCAGAACAGTGTCATAATATACTATTAATGTCACGATTACTGTCACGAAACGTAAAACTCGTAATATATAAAACAATAACTCAACCGGCACTTATATACGAGTGCAAAACATGGTCCCTAATAAAACGAGAGGGTGATAGATTCAGAGTATTCGAAAATAGAGTCTTAAGGAAAATATTTGCCACAAAGCAGGATAGACTAAACCTAGACTGGAGACGACTCTATAACCGAAAATACTAATAAAGGCACGTAACTCAGATGGGCGGGACATGTAGCTAGAATGGGACAGGAGAGAATAGCATTCAGAGTACTAGTAGATAAACCGGACAGTAAGAGATCGCTCGGTAGACCCAGATGGATATGGGAAGATAACGTAAAACAAGACCTAGATGAAATCAGGAGAATGATGATGAATGAGAATCGGGAGATGAAACCATGAGGGTTGGATAGACATGGCCCAGAACAGGGAAGAATGGCGCGCTTGTGTCGAAGCGGTATTGAGCTTCCGTGCTCCATAACACCACCATACAATAGCAATATTAATATCCTATTTACATATAACTCACCAAATTCAAATACAACACAACACGACAAAACAATCCGGACGACTGACTGATAACCGTACTCCACTAACACTCATCAAGAGATAGCAGCTCAAGCAGTACTGTGATTCGCTACTGGGAGCCACACTCCCGAGAAATGTAGTCTCCAACTCGGATTCCGAAATGAGACGACTCCGGGTAAGCTGTATAACATATCGCATGCTTGTGTTGCTGCGGTAATGAGCTCTCGAGCTCGTGAAAACCAGACTAATAATTATTATTGTAAATGCTATTTTAAGTACAGAAATCAAGGGAACATTCATAAATTACATCACGCTATTCGGGGGAGGGGCGTCGTTGTTAGTATGACGGTGTGTACTAAAGACATAGAAAAATCAGAGAAAATCCGTTAGTTAAGGGGAGAGGGGAGGGATAAAAAATTCTCAAAAACAGTGTGACGTATTTTCTGAATAGCTTCAAGTAAACAAAAAGTTAAGTTGTCATAGTCTTGTTCTAGAGGTACGATATAAAATTTTCATTCAAAACGTATTCA
Source organism: Gastracanthus pulcherrimus (assembly GCA_949152435.1). Lineage (NCBI taxonomy): Eukaryota > Metazoa > Arthropoda > Insecta > Hymenoptera > Pteromalidae > Gastracanthus > Gastracanthus pulcherrimus. The sequence continues at coordinate 202,119,223 of OX424572.1, forward strand.
TTTCTTTCAATATCTTCAAATTCATGATTCTCTTAATGTGCTCTAAACTTCTTGTAATATTATAATCATAAAGTTGCAACATTTAAAGTTGTATCACGCAGTAATATAAATATTACTTTTTTTTATTCATTAGAAATATATTTGAACAAATATACGCTCATTCGAAAATTTACAATTTTTATATATTTTAAATACCTACATTGTCTATTTTCAGATCTCCCGTGCAAAAGAATCAGTCAGGAAAAGTCAGAAAATAGTCTGGCTAAGAAAGTCTTGCAAAAATTTAGCCACGGAGTCGATTCCAGACTATAAGCCGGACTGTATGCCAGACTTTTGTTGAATTATGTCACGAAAGCTTATTTTTACATACAAGTAACTAGGACACTACACATATGCTTAATTTCTCCATTTAAAGCTTAGCAGACCTGGGTATATACTTCTCGCAAGTGAATTTGGCATCCTTAATATATGTACATACATACATACATAGATCGCTCAAAACATGCGCTAGTTATCGAAAATGTGCAACAAAATCGCACACAAAGGTGTGATAAAATAGCAAAAAGTGCGACAGAATCGCAAACAGTGCGATAGAATCGCACACAATGCTGTGACTGAATAGTAAAAAGTACGATAGAATCGCACACAAAAGTGTGATAGGATAGTAAAAAGTGCGATAGAATCGCCAAAAGTACAATATAATCGCAAAATATGCGATAGAATCGCAAAATATAGGGCGAGAATGCATTACGTATTCAACCTCACTAAACAAGATGTCTAGAGCGGCTTCAACATTAAAAGATAATGACTTTAATTATTCGGATGCTGGTAGTGAGCAGTTAGAGGGTGATCCAAGTCACTTTAATGAAATCCAAACTATAATGAAAGAGCTTCGGGAAGCAGGCATTATATATTGAGGACAGTAATGGGTTATATAAACAGAAAAATGGTTGGAACGCTTAAAGTTCTATGTCAGCGATATAGCCGAAATGGATTTACCGCCAACGGATAAGGTAAAGCTGGTGATTCTTTGTTCTTATCACGATAGAGCGTACAAGTTAATGGATGGACATATAATTTGTGGTTATGCCTCACAGGTGTGAGCGACGGTTGGAGCTCTCACTACTTACTGTTCATGATGAAAGTTGGTTGATGAACTGCAGATTGCAAATAAAAAGTAACAGTTACGCGATATGTTCTTTGGTACATATTGTCTGCCTTTGAATTGGGCTAGTCTTGCAGATTCTGTTCAGATGTGGAAGATTTGAGCTTCTACTTTTGAATTTAATCTTTAATGATAATTGGAACTCGTGCACTCCCTTGCAAAGAGGTGCCGTCATCTTTGCTGCGCTGTTACAAATGATATCGAATACAGGCAGGTGCACACGATATTCCTAGGAAGGCTACTCCCGAGCTTTTAAGATGTTGAGTGCCTTGGCTTCCTAGAATTCAAGGGTGGCCGTCCCGACCGAGTGAGCTGGCTCTCCGAGGGTACTTGACTCACGTCTGTGTAGACTCGGAATAATGAGTGCATTTGCCTATCTTGCAGAACTTAAATGTGATTAAAACTATATATATATATATATATATATATATATATATATATATATATATATATATATATATATATATATATATATATATATATATATATATATATATATATATATATATATATATATATATATATATATATATATATATATATATACATAGGCGACTATGGCTCAAACGGTAAGACACTTGCTTCCTAAGTCAAGGCCATTCTCAGAGCGCGGTTCGAATCCCCGTCAGTTAGATTGTTTTTTTGGCGATAAGAAATAGATAAAATTAAACAATAGAGTCGAAGACTATGTTCCAATCCATTGGTTCATATCATAAATAAAATATTTTGAGTTTAGGAATACACTTCAAAATATCTTGATTAGTCACTTCGAACAAGTTACCATGTACTTGCGTTCAAATATCCGCGTCTGGGAGTCTTCGTTTTTGGTCTCTGCGCATGCTTAGTATATCAGATACGATAAGCTTCAATAATATACTATGTTGCGGATTAAAATATTCAAAGATCCTTACCGGCGGCAGAAAACTGCGTTTATCGGTCGGTAAGGCGTAACTTGATTTCTTTCTACTCTATTTTGAATTTCCTACCATCTTGAAGCGTCCTCCATTGAGTTTGTAATACATGATAACCCTCAGTCGGTAAGATAGAACTTGACTGTTCAGACTAGTTTTAGAAATAATTTGAATTTCCCGTAATATTGAACTCTCTGTTGACGCCCTCCCCTTTTCTATCGATAGGGTCACACGCATATTTGAGGTTATGTTTACAGACTTGAGTATTTAACAATTTAAATTTCCAATTATTTTTCGATCTGGTCAATTATTTTTCGATCTGGTCATCCATAATGCATCCATAATAATGAGGTTGATAATTTCAATTTCTGTTGGATTACTGACACTGTCTATAATAAAGATGTCTTCATAGCAATTAAGTTTGGATAGTATTTTCTTTAATCTGACTTAATGATGATAAGAATCCGATAGAACGTCGATTTGTATTAAATTTGACTGTTTTTTAATAGAAATAAGACAATACTTTCTTATCTCAAGCACAAAAGTATATATTAATGAGCTGAAAACTGTTACTGACACTACACGACATCCGCTATCCCTTGGTAAAGTTGAATTTCCAAAATTTTCGATTTTGAGATTAGGTTTCGTTTTTCGCTCGTAACTGGACAAAAGAAGAGTTTCAGGTAAAATGGACAAAACTTTGATCCCCTTGCATGGGGTTACAACTTTGACTCCCTCTACATATGAGCAAAGAAAAAGATTTTTTTGAGGTATGGTTTCGTTTTTCGTTTATACATCACTTGGGTAATTTAAATTTCCAATCATTTTTTCACTCTTGTGTGGGTAATTAGAATTGTAAGATTTAAAGTTGTAAATTCCTGCCGAAGCGCCCTCTGCTGTTTGGTAATCATTGTAGGGTTACCAAAGTAATCGATAATAAAATTTTTAAATTTCAAAATTTGAATTTCCCTCCGAAGCGTTCTCTGGTGGTGGGTTATTACTACAAGATTACCAACGTAGTAGATAATCCCCATCATCTTAAAACGCCCTCTGTCGTCGGTAAATAGAGATATTAATTTCAGAATTTAATTTTTCCGCCACTTAGTCGGTAAGGTAGATTTATGGGTTGACCTTTCAAGTGAGCTTTTGGGTCACCTATACTGTTGATAAATTGAATTTCCCGCCATATTGCAGCGCCTTCTGGTGTCAAGAATTCGAATATTGAATTTAAAATTTGGAATTTTCTGCCAATCGGTCGATAAAGTAGATTTTTGGGTTACTGGCTGAGGTCGGTACCTGAATCGGTCGATAAGGTAGATTCTTCTAAAACGCCCGAACTAATTCAAACACAAACTGACACAAACGTCTATAAAGACAATTCCACTGAAACAAAAATATCAAGCTCTTTAGTCAGACATACGGTAAAAAGTCGACACCCATACAGCCTCGTAAAAAGCAGTAACCATTTATCCCCTCGATCGTAGGGTCCAATAAAGAGTCTGGGATCGCTCTACCTTAGACCCTCCGCCTACTCACAGGTCTCAGCTGGAATTTACACTCTGTCCGAGTGTGTGTGCGCGCGCGCTTGCTCGCTCGATTCTCCTTGCAATTTCGAGAGAATAATAGCTCGCGTCTAATCTCGAAACTGCATAATTCTAATCTCCATATCCAACTGCTTCGGTGTCCTCTTGCCGCGCGTGAATAGCAATAAGTGGGTTAATGCCTCGCTCGGTAATAGTCGTCTATGTTGACTGATAAAACAACGATTTCGGAAGAGCGAGAAATTTGCATCGGGAATTCATCGCGCGCCCGTCTGGCCTGTTTATGCATGTATATTTTGTTTGCTTGATTATGGCTGCTTACTGTCGGACGAGCAGAGAGAAGAGACAATTTTGAGAGGCGCCCGTGCCGTCTGTCTGTCTATCGAACTCGTATATAGAGTGCGTGAATCTTGCATTTGCGTGAATCTGCAGGCGGAGATGGAATGAAATGCTTGAGAGTTTGAAAGGCTGTGTGGGATTCAAGCCTGATGTACGTGATTCTATCAAGTAGAAATATGGTTCTTTGATTTATTGCATATATTTTGTTGTAATTTTACGTTATAACTTATTTTATTTACATTTTAATACGGTGATGCCAGGGGTAGTGAGCCTTGAACAGATTTAGATTATTCAAGCCAATAGTTCTTTTATGAAATTGGACACTACATCTTTTTATATTTCTTTAAGGTATATGCAATTTTATTGTATAAAAAATGATTTAATGTGAATCTCTTATGTACCGAGATAAAATAATTGGGTCGCAAAAGAAACAACATTTTCTTATAACGTGACGTACAATGAGACTTTTTTAATTTTCTTGCAAAAGTAAGATATGATTCTTTTTAATTAACGTATCTTTAGAAAGAATTTTTTTTAACAATAGAAGTCAACATATTAATCAGTAAAATAATTTTCAGAAAGTTTTATACAAGTTATAAAATATCAAAACAAAATTCCTTTCACCAAGAATGCTTATACTCTTTATTATTTTTTATCTTGATAATAATTATAGTAGATGTTTCACCGATTTTAGTTTAAAGATTACTAAAATGGTACATATATCGTACCTCTAGAATAAGACGATGACAATTAAAAATTCTATGTTTTTGTATAACTAACCATGTAAGGTAAATTTTTAATAAAATAATTTTTTTTACCCATATTTTAATATTGTATTATAAAGTTTCTCAACCTTTTGAACCAATTTTCTAAGCATAATTTTGAAAATCATTTTAAAAATCCTGCAAAAGATAACATCTCTCATCAATTATAAATATCAACATTGAAACATTGAATGTTGTTTGATGTACCTTAATTTAAAACTAATTTTCAACTTTTTAAATGTGCATTTTTAGAGATGATACCGCTTTTAAAATTCATGTTATATAAAACTCTAATTTTAGAACAGAAATACGCAAACAAAATAAATGTAAATATTAAATTCACTTTCACACTATTTTAAAATATTACTTATTATTAAATATCATTGATTGTTTATATTATTCATCTTCACTAAAAATATACTGTGTTCATTTATCCATGTAAAATTCTTTTAGAACTTTCATCTGAATCATCAATGCAGCCTACTTACTTAGTGCACAAAGTCTTTTGAAACATTGTACACAGTGACGCAGCCCAATTACCTTCCCTCTTTAAAATTAGCGCGCACAACTTTTCAAATAGTTTCGCAAAGTCCTATAAAGGCGCACGCGTGCGCGCGCGCGTGCGGATGATTCGTGAGATTTGTTTGGGTATAGGGGGGTCGAAACTGCGCAAAAACTCTCGTAAACCGTACTTTTTTACTGGCGCCCGACTGGGAAAACTTATCTCCCTCTTGGTACCGCCCTAAGTTTTCGCGTCAAAGAGGCGAACGCGCGCGGTGGGAACTTAACGTCGAAGCAATTAAAAGTCGTCGAGGGGGAGGGGGGGCAATTCGTGATAACTGAAACCGAGGGCGTAAAATGTATGGACGCAACGCGCTGCCTCTTGCGAGCGAACTATTCGGCAACTCGTTCGAAGGCTTCGATGGGAACGATATCGCCCAAAAATGCCGAAAGTGCTTGTGATGGCCGGGATAATGAAAAGCCGCTGAGTTACGGGCGCCTTCGTGGCTTTTGGAGGTGTTCGATATACTTCAATATAGCTGTGCAGGATCGGAGATGAGGGAGCAGTTGGCGGACGGTAATAAATATTTGTTATTGCTTCGGGTGTAGTTTGGAAAGATAATAAACTTTGATTTTTGTTTTTCTTAAATTGATTGTAATGAGATAAATATCTATGAAATTTTGATAACTGCAGAAAATAAGAAATTTACATTTAAAAGTCTTAAAACTTTTCCATTGTATATAGTTATAGTTATAGGCATAATTCTAGAATTATCTAATTAATTATGCTTTCCTAAAGAGGATTTAATTCAGAACAAGCTTGTTGAAAATTAGTACTAAAAAAATAATCCGTCTTTCTAAATTTGGTATTTATAAAATAAAATGGTAAAAAGATTTTTTTTATTTAATTTGGAAGTGACTCTATTACTCGTAGATGTAAGTAATGGAATGAGAAGGCTTTATCGATCTTCACGAACTATCTTTTATTATTTCAGTCAAATTCCGACGTTTCGGGAGTCATTTTTTCAATACTCCCCTCTTCAAAGGCTACTTAGGTTATGATTATGTTTTAATTAGTGTATAATATGTAGGTCCTCGTGAAATCTTTCAAGGAACAAAATCATACCTTCCAAATTGGAATCAGATAAAATTGTAATATGAAATAGTAATTGATAGGATAAGTAAATGAATATAAAATAGAATATAGGAAAAAACTAGAATGAGTTGTATTTATTTATATACTTAGGTTCCTATAGTTGCAACTTGATTCAGTCTAATAAACATTACAGTTTTACTCGGTCAAATAGTGCTAGAGTCGACAAGCGCCCAATACAATGATATGCGCACTTACGCTTCTCTCTCTCTCTCTCTCTCTGTCTCTCTCTCTCTCTTTCTCTCTCTCTCTTTCTCTCTCTCTTTCACACACACACACATCCACGCCGACGCCGTGACCAGGGTCTTCTGGTAGCTGCGTCTTATTGATTCTCCATGATTCGAACGATACGGAGGCCTCCTTTATATTTGCCAGGAAGGTGAATGAAATGGCAGTGCGAGATGCGATATTGTAGTCTGGTAGGAATTGCAAAGCGTCAGGCGTGACTATATTTAAAAATATGATTCGATCGACGCACATAAATCCCACACGTAGCGATCGATACGCTTCAAGTGCGCCACCCGTGCGCACACGGAATTGTTCTCTCGTAAGAATAGATGAATTGCCGTCGGCGACTCGAAAGCGAGTGCCAGTTTTCGTCAAATTGTCCAGCCCTCTCTCTCCGATTATGTGATCGATCGAAAAATTCCAGATGCCGACGCCAGATGCTCGTACTAATATATAATTTTGCTCGACTTCTATTTCCATATGTTACAAAATTTTTTTCATCGAATTTGCCTTGAAAGGAACATTTTTTTCTCAATTATTTAAGTACCCTTCTTGTATATTACATATCTCGTTTTTCCTGTTGTAATATCTAAAAGAAATGATTAAATAACATTTTTTATTCAAGGTTGATTCTCGTGGCAGAACCACCGAATATAAAAATGTTCATAAAAAATCGATATATATATATTCGCTAACAAGACATCTTCAAAGACACTTCGCGAAACTCATGAAAATTCCATCACGACCTCACTTATCTTCCTCAATATTTTCCTCTTTGGACTCTATTATTCTTTTCTCGGGACCATCGCTACCTTCATCGCGAGCACCACGGCCATCGCTCGCGCCACGGTTAGCTTTAACTTTTCCTATGTTGACTCTCTCGCTCTCTCCTCGCGGATCTCAAAATGGATTTATGCGCATGTAAATCGCAGTCAGAAGCGACTGAGCTCTAATCCCTCCGTGGAAGAGCCAACACTTTCTCTCTCTCTCTCTCCTCTCTCTCTCTCTCTCTCTCTCTCTCTCTTTCCCAATCGAATATCCCCTTGCTGACCAGTTCCTGCACTTGTAGTCGTGAGAGAAATTGAAAGAGAGAGAGAGAGAGAGAGAGAGAGAGAGAGAGAGAGAGAGAGAGAATGTTAGGGGTGGGAAAGGGGCGGGTAAGTTCACACTGCAGTTGCGCAGGCGCGTGTGTACTTACTTACCGAATTTCATTCTTGAACTCGTTTCACCCTCGCACGCGCCCACGGTTAATATTGAGTATAAGAGAGGAAATGTGATTTCTCGAGAGGATATGAAGAGTAGCGAATGGATTATTTTTCGGGATGCCGTTTATATTTCGGTCAAGTTATGATTGTACTGTGTTGGTGCCAGTAGACTGATAAGTTTGGTTTTAGTTGTAAGTATACGGGACTCTTAGCTTGCCAAATAGGTTTTTATTGAATACTATAGAAAATTAAACATTTTTTTCTCTTAGCAGTTTTTAACCAGTTTGCTAGAAGTTTGCATGCTAGAAAACTTTGCGAAATATTAAATAAATATGATAGATATTTATCACTAGACTTTAAGACTTTATCTCATAATAAACAAATAAAAGTAAAATAAAAATGCTCTGAAAATGTCCAGAATTCCCAGGAAAGCCGTTTTCATTTTATCCGGTTATGATTAAGGCTTTCTAAAATTTAATTATACATAACTGAATGAGTTGCCTATCTGTATAAATAAAACAGAATTTCAAATAAAGTTGAGTATTCATTTGCAGCGAAGGAATACAGAACAAATTTTATGTTTCCCGAAAATACTGCACATAAGTCGTATATCCAATTTTTATTTGGCTATTGACATAAGTCTGATTAATATAGTAATCCATTAATAGCATACTGGTCAAATAATGAAATACAACAGTCAATCACGTAATAAAATATAAATAAATAATAGAGCTTATCACTTTACAAAATTTGACACCAAATGTGATAACCCTATAATAATGCTTCCATATTTAGCAAAGTTCTTCAGACTTGATTAACACGCTATCGAAAAATTGCCGATACGGAAACTTATCGAGTGCCATAATTAAAAAGAGCAGTTTAGTGTATATGATATACAGTTTCCATTATATTTTCCCCCAAACGTTCGAGTTTGCACATTGATAAGAGTTTTTTCATTATATATACCCGCAGTGTTATTCACCAGTCTGTGGAGCAATCAAATATGATGAATGGTTGTAATCTCTGGGTATCAACGTTTCTTTTTCACCGCTAATGAATAGCTGGGTATTGCAGATTCCATACTAGATTGAATTCGTTATCTGTTTCATCGTGAAATTTTCAATTCACACTGGTAAATAATAAATGTTTGCTAAAAGTCTTATTATTGTATTCTTAAAAAAGACATTGTTGTATATAAGGGGCCGTGTACAAATTACATAAGGGTCGATGAGGGGGGGGGGGGGAGTCTGGGGGTTCTGAACAAATTCTTACGTAAGGTAATTTCTTTTCATATCCTTTTCTAAACAAAGTCGTTGAAAAATTGTATACTAAATTTTTAAATAACAGGGCGTCGAGTATAGTCGTGTGACCTGCGAAAGTGTAGCGTGAGTAGATCACGCATTTCTATACACGTTTGAATTTTGCTAAGAGCAAATTCATGAAAGGTTCAATTTCAATTGCCGAGACATCAACCTCGACTCGATCAAACAAGTGCTGTAGCAGGAAAACTCAGATACCGTCAAGGACCCAGTTTCTGATCAGTTAAGGCACGTCGTCGCGTTATTTGTTGTGTCAAAGCGTAAAGATGAGGTATTCATGGAAAATTAAATTTCTAATAACAAATATAACTGTTAATCTTTAATATAAAATTGAAAAAACACATGAATAATCAAAATTAAGTTAAATATATAGCCCCAAAGAAAAAAAGTTGTGGGAGCAATTCCTGATCACTTAAGATTTGTATGGGAGTAGTTTCTGATCATATCAAGACCCAATTCCTGATCACATATATTATTGACGCATAAGTATTTTATATAATAAACAAAAACTTATTAAGCAATACTAATACAATAGATATACTAAAATATAACATTTTTTGTATGTGTGATTATAAATGTGAAACTTAGGCGAGGTAAAAGTGTTTGATTATTCGTACTATGTCTACTGCACGATATAGACTCGCGTGCGAGCATATATTATAACCTATATTTATTGTCACGTTTTCTGCGACTTTTGCATGATAAATTATTTACGCATGGATTAAAACTACTTATAGAATTATGTTATTACAAATATTTGTGTATTTTAAGATTTTTAAACACACATAAAATATGTTATTAATACTGATCAGGAATTGGGCAAACGATAAGAATTTGGACACTATTCCTAATCATACGTTTTTATAAATATGAATAATATTTTATATGAATGTTTTAAGTGATTTATACCAATAAACTGTTGAATAACTTTATTACATAAGTTTTTCTACGATCTATTACAAAATTTTAAAGAAATGATATAAATTTCTTTGTATGCTCCCGAAATTTTGAATAAGCTATTTCCCTTGTTTTGTTGTTCGCGAAATCGTCATTTTTTTCAAACGGTTATATCTGTTAAATATAAAAAGAAAAACTTTTGAAAAAATTTGTGATGATTAGGAATATGTAGAAGAATATTCTGTAAAATTTTTGAGCCATTATGTTTTTCTTTTGAAAAGAGAGAAATCGATTAGTAAAAAAAATCTTTTATTTCGCAGGTTTGGTGGACGACTCGAAATGCCCATTTTCCCATTTCCTTTGGATCCATGAAAAAGGCCCTATTCACACACTTGTTAAAATAAATACGGTGTGTAACACGGGTGGCAAGGGCTTTTTCAGACTCGGATAATGATTGGAGTACTCGTGTACGTCTAGGGCGCCTTCGGCAGCCTCGAGTTCCACTCGTGCTCAATCATCATCCTCGCTTAGAAAAAGCTTATTTTTACCCCAAGTTGCACAATGAACTATTTGTATGTTATGCCACCTTTTGCAATAGCAAATCCCGCAGTTATCCAGGGTTATGTCTGTTGAGTGATGAAAACTTGTATCAGGATGAAATCTGCTTTGGGATGGTTGGTTTATTTGTATTAGTCACGGGGTTCTCTCGCGGTCATCCATCAAAGTAATAGCCGCACATAAAAATGCTTTACAATACCGATCGCCCCATTTGTAGCACTGCCACTCTGCTATAGCGTAGTAGGTCAGGGCTATGAAATGTGGCAACCATCTATCGCGAAATTTTAAAATATCAAAGCAACTGATGAAAAAAGTATTGTAAAAAATTATTTTTATACTTCGAGAAATTAATATCAATCAAGAGTAAAAAAGTTACAATGCCAGAATTAATTATTTTAATTTATTTATATAGTTTTTATGAATTTTAAAAATTAAGTGTAGTCACTAGTCTTTTAAGATTGAACTTATTTTCTCTTTAAATGATTAAATTAATGTAATTTATGGATGTATATCGATTACGTATTCATTATAAAATAAAAATAATTATTAAGTTAACTACTCGATCACTGCTCTGCTTTACCGACTGCATGCTTGTTTTGTTTTGTTTTAAACTCGACTCAAAGCCTTTAAAGTTATAAAAACATTAATATCAAATGAAAATTATTTACTATTGTATAAAATAAGTATGTAGCTAGTACTTTCTTATGATAATTTTAAGTGTTGAAAAAATGAAAAATAAATTTTCTTTTATTATCTCTTTCTGCATTTTCATCTCTAAAAAACAATGGTGAGTAGAGTATTAAATATATAAGTATATATAAAAAATAATTAATTTAACTAATTCACCCTCCATCAGATCTCAAACATTTTTGTAAAGTTAGATATTTTATTAGGAACATTTATGGCCCTTACATTCTAACCATCACCGCATTTTATTATTGTTGATCAGCAATAATGTATAAACGAGGTATCACAATTGAATCATGAATTGTTATTTCAAAATGCGGTTGAAGTTTGTTGAAATGGCAGAAGATCAGGCTAATTAGCATCTCAGGTAAAATGATAGTTATATAGGTATATCGAATTTCTTTTAAATCTCGAATATTAATCAACATTTATCTTTTGTCAAACCATCAATGATAACAAAGTATATATTTCTTGAGCTATTAATTAGAAAGAGATATAGCGATTCAAAATTAATTTATTAGAACAAATAATTTCATATGGGAAAAATTAATTTAGTTTGCGGAAGCTAAGTGCCAATTAATTGGCAGCGGTTTTTCATTTTTATGATATTTTTGTAATAAATGAATAAATCCGTTGTTCATAAACACGAACAAAATAACGAAAAATTTTAATTGTAAAAGCAGTATGCATGTATTATATTCATAAATAAAATTTAATCAACCATTATAGTGTTACAAACTTTCTTATTGTCAATTGAAAACAATGTAACTTAATATGCAAAAACCTTTTTTCGTTCTTACACAATTTAAATATTTTTTCATAATGTATGTTATACTTTTGCATATGTAAATGACTCTTTATTTATATTTGTAAAGTTAAAAAAACGTTTTATTTAATCCAGACTATAAATTGAGGTTTAATTTTTCTTAAATTTTTAAAATACATATTATCTTATTGGTGAGCGTAAAGAATTTTATTAAACTCCCTCGTTTATATTACAAAAATATGTGTTTACTCAAATAACTTGTAAAAAAATTTGTATTAAATAGTTTTAAAATAAGAAAAGACTGTACAGCACTTCGTGCCGACGCAATATCCCAACTCTATAACGGTTTTCATCTCGGCGGAACAAACACCTCGTAACGCCAAAGCCACAAGTATCCTCCCAAACGTTCGATGAACGTTCGAAACACTCTATATTAAATTCCTCTGATCCAGCGAGATAAAGGGCATTATGAAAAATGACGAGCTCGCATTATAGCTCGCATGCAATATCCCTCGACGGATCAAGCCCAAGACTAAAAGGTAAGAAGCTGTTAAACAACTTTGAAACTACGCGGGCGTAAAATACGCCGTCCTTTTCTACGAAATAACCACCTCATTTCGATTCTCCACTAAGTCAGCTGCCCCCTGATTTTTTCTCCTTTTCTGCCTCGCGCGCGTTTTCCGCTGCGTTGATATCGAATGTACACCAATCATCATTTTTATTAAGCGGGGTGTGAAAACAGCGTCGCAGCGAACGGCAAAACTGCCGAGCGTGACTTTTGCGCTGTTTAGGGCTCTCTCGTCGTAGCGGTTGTATCGTGCGAGAGTTGAAGGGGATCGTGATATAAAATTACAGCGCGAGCATGCAAAGAAGTATCGAAATCGAGGAGTTGAGGGTTTGCTGATTGCACAATCATTAATGCACTGCGAAAATTGGTTTAAAAAGATTGAAAAACTTTAATGCAATGATAAAATTCAAGTGAAATATAATTTATATCATGTACAATTTGCGTTACTTGTTTAATGTAAAAAAAACATAGAATTCGTAGTTGTGATAGTATTGCTCTAAGGATACGATTTATGGATGGTAAATTGATGTATGAAAAAAACTTAGGATAAACCTTTTCTTATAATCAAGGTTTTCATTATCACTAAAAAGAAGAAAAATAATTACAAGAAAGAAGAAATGATGTTGAGGTTAAATTCAATAGAAAATTTTAATATCTAAAGTTGAACAATTTTATTTGGGTCAGTGTTTTGAGCGTGCTACATAAAATAAAGAAGTATAAACCCATTTTAATTTCGCACCACTAGATCAGCTGAACTTTATAAATGAGATTTTTATAATATGTAAGCATTTGCTTATACAATGAGACACTTATTATTGTTAAAAATTTAATGATATTATATCTAAGGTACAATAAAAATAGATAGTTCAAACAAATTAATAAGGGTTCATATCTTGTAGTATCCCTAATTCTTGGATATGTAAAAACAGTGAGTATCTCACAGTGATGTGGGAAAAATAAGAAATAGCAACAATTTCAAATAAGACAGTTGTATTTTACGATCGCGTCAATTTATTTTCTCACATTCACTCTTTCACTCATTCACACTATTACATATAACAAGCTTTTCGCCGATGTAATCACATTGAATTCATACATTCATTTTAATTAGACTGACTTTTTTTTGTCAGTAAGTTAAAAAAATGAATAATCCTGTATCTCACGCATTCGTCGTTGACTAGATTAGAAACGAGATATAGAAGTGACATACATACAAATTCATTTTAATTACTCAACATTGAGTTATAGCTGTCGAATTCAATCGCAGGCGGATATAAATTAATTGCAAGTCGACGAGGTCCTTATAATTGGAGCTATCGGGCTCATACATTTATCGGTACCTCGTCTCGAACACTAAATGACATAAAATCGAAGATATTCAAAATACATCACATAAACAATACTTGTACTAATATTAACATTATACTCATCCCTTTCATGCTTATAATAGACTCGTAACCTGCTTCCGTATACGGCATCGGCATTTATTGTTCTCGTAATAACGCAGATCTCTATAATTCGCGACAGCCGCTTAGAGTACATACGTGAAAGAGAGAATCCGTCCCCGCTCGCGGACCTTTCAAAATTGCCAATTCATTCTTCTTGCACGCATATCTCACCGAAAAGGCACAACTATCGAGCGACGCTAGCATCTCGCTTAAAAATCGCATATACATTTCTAGCGCGGGAGATATGATCTCCTACAATAATTACGAAGTAGATTTTGCTAGTGCATTGTGAAATATTTTCTGATACCTAGAAATAAAGGCTGACTAGTAAAAATAAATAATGGCGTCCCACTTGTGAAAATATGGAATATAGAATATAGAATAGAATATATTCTTTATTTGATTGCTCAAAAAGTATCAGGTACACTCGAAGAATATCAAATACACCCTCGTATAATATATAGATATTTGTATAAATACAGGGTACAGTCTTTCATAAATAATCAGTGCAGTCTTATAAAACGCTTTTCGTGCAGTTTTCTGAATGCAGAATATTATCACAAGTCAATTTTACAAATTATATTAATGGTATCACAGATCGTAAAACTTAAAACTATAAAATAATGCACTTAAATTAGTATCCAAATACGATGTAGTACCAGAGCAATAATAACATACAATCTCTTTCCCTCTAATGTTCTTCATTGTTGGTCACCGTGGTTTTGAGCTTTGTTGAAGCTCCATGTCTACTCAGGGAGAATGTCCCTTTTTCTTTGGTCTAAACTGTTCACGAAAGGCTAGATGGTTGATTGCCTCCATGAGGTTACTAATCAAACACTCAAGTCTACTGTTCACATAAAAAATGGACTGTCAATATTATTCAGTCGGTACTGGCCATGATCGGAAGTAGGTTATCCTGCTTTATTGACTTGAAGTCTCTGTACGTGAAATTGCTGGGATCAGGGAACTTTACCACATTAAGATCGATTACAACAACAATGATGTTATAGTGGCTTGGGAAAGACGCTAAAACATTACTCGAATTTAATATGATGTCGCTGTTGTCAACAAAGATAACATTAATCCATGTGTGAGATTCGTTGATGTGGTGAGTCGTACCACGGTCATTCAACATCATCTGAATCTGTCAGTATGTTCGCATTCAGATCGCCCATTATAATTTTGTTCTTATAATTTACCCAGTGTGTTAGAAGATTGTCAATAAGGTCAGATTCCTCTATGAAAGAGACACCTGCGGGCGTATATATTACCGCAACGAATATGAGTGTGAGAGAGCTATGCTGTATGTTACACATGAGATACCCAGGAATGAGTGGCTTGCCCTCATTCTGCAACGTTGGAGAACTACATAATACAGTCGCTTTGTAAGAGCTGGGCACATACAGGACTACTCCACCACCTCGCGCATTCCTATCCTACCTAATTATAGAATATCCATCGATCTTAACGCTAGCTGCCATGGAGATCACCTGTTTTGCCATGGCTGAAAGGTTACTGACGTACTTTTCTACCCTACTTATTGCTTATTGTATTTCTGCTATTTTAGCTTCTCTGGTTGTGTTAAGGTATTTAGAAATATTCCAGTTATCCACTTCAAAAATACTGTCAATATCGTGACGGGTTTGCTCAGCAGCCGATGGTGATGATGGTGATATTGCTGATGATGCTGCAGATATCGGTAACTCGTCGTACAGCTGTAATTGAAGGTGTGGATGCATGCAAAGGTTCACTCATGAAACCACTCTGCCCAGCACTTTGCCTTTCGCTTATCTTTTCTTGATGATCGCCGATATGCAAGTAAGAGAGCTGAGCTACTGCTGACGAAGGGAGATATGGTTAAGTGATGCTAAGTTGGGGCTCGCTCTCTTGGCATGCAGGCTTAGCGGCGTTATTATCGCCTTCTTCCTCACTCCCCTTATTAAACTCATCGCATCTTCCGGGTTTAGCTGGTTGCTCGCGCGATAGAGAGCTGCCAAAGCTGTTTACCTGGTTACTCGAGCTTACTCTTATTCTTGCTGTGGTTTACCTCGACGCATTCCTTACAAAACTTCTGCTTGTCTTTGCTCTTCGAAAGCGCTATGAGTCTCATGCAAGCAGCATTACACATACAGTTACATTTGGTTATCGGCTGAGGGTAACGTTGATCGATGTATATAGATATATCAATATATGCGGTTATCCGAGTCCGTTCTTCTTTTAAGTGCTGAGCACAATTTGTGGTGATGGATGAATAAATACTTGATATTTGTATGAGAGTAGGTCAAAATAATGTAAGTCGAATTTATAATTGAATGAAACTGATGTTTAATAAAATCGATGTGCCGAGATGTTGCTCGCGCAACGTATAACAGTAGTCTGACGAAGCCCCTGGCACGGAGAAGCTTCATATATTTATACCACAGACGGGGTTCGTCTTGTCCACCTTCCTCCCTCAGGACTAGGACCCGAAATTGTATTACCCAAATAAGGAGGTGTAGCAGTCAATGAATATCTGCCCTTAGATGACGTTCCTCGTGATGGAATGCGGAAAATATACATAGAAATCAGGACCATCGAAGTTAGCAATCGGTGACATAAATATGTATGATTTATATATCCGCGGACATAAAAGTACGCAAGAATTCGGTTGGCTTTTTCCGCGCTTTTATAGAGTCGCGGCGTTGATAGAGTATATCGGAGTGGCGCGATCCCCTCCGATGATTCATAAACATACACTCATATATAACGTAGGGCGCATGCACTTTGCGCATACATGTATCGCGTCGTTGTGCTTTGTAACCGCGCTCGCGAATTCGTGGGTTGCCGCTCGTACGTGTATTTTTAGGGAATTGCGAAAATTTTAGCGCGACATTTAATTAGTCATAACTTTGTAACGAAACAAAATTTAATACGCAATACCTCTCAAACTAAAGTATTTCTTATCTTTCATTATTTTTAATTTCGAAATAATTTGTACAATGGTTACATGCGGATCTGTGTCTCATAATAGAAGGAATATTAACTTATTTTTTCGATAATAAAGCCTTAATCTTAAAATGTTGACGGTGTTAGCCGCTTTAACCAGCAAAAGTCTCTACTACCAGAAAAAGATGTAGTACTACTCATATAAGTACCTCAAACTTCATAAAATAATCCAAAGCGCATAGTACTCTTAATCCGTTGATTTATCGAGTTTCTTTCAAGCTGTTACTGTCGATTTCACAACCGTTGAGCTTTCATTTATATCATTTATATCATTGAACACACTTATAAAAATCATAATTCATTTCTAAACGGTAAAGTAGTGAATAATATAACATAAGTAAGCGATTAGTCGGCTAAATAAAAAAAAATAAGAAATATACTTAAGGAGGTTCAGGAGTTACAAAAAAAATACAGAGAACTTAATAAAATTAAAAACTATAATTGTTTCTAATATCATACCGTTGCCTGAAGTTTTTCAATATTTTATACCGCATATATTTTGAAGATGATTTATTTAGAAGTTTACCCATTGTACATAGGCTCTTATGGGGCTCGAGTCAGAAAAGTAGATTGAAATAGGGTGCGATGTGTGTAAAAATGCAGAGGCAATAATGAAAAACTATATACTTATTAATTCAGTAAACAAAATCTCAAGCTTGTAGGCTGCGCGATGCGAGGTAGTGCGCGGGGAGCGAAGTGGCGCGCAGGGAAAGGGGAAAGTCCCTCTCTCTTCTCCGCACAGTGACACTCCTGAGCCTTCTAAAATCAATTCGACAACAATTATTAAAAACGCTTTTTATTTTCATAATGGAGAACAAATAAGACATCATTGATTTCTTCCAGCCAGCTATTTTTTTACCATCAAAATCCTGAATGAAAACATCGTCAAGCAATACATCAAATGTCAATAGCTCTCTCCGCTCCTAAAAAAAACTTCCACATAAAACCCTTGACATGAGAGTGCGAGAGCCATCCTTGACTCCGATAACCTCATTCCTTTACTACTACAGTCCATTCCTCTTCGCCCCTCATCCGTCTTTCTCCCACCGGCGCAGTAAGACAGCTATGCCAGCGTAGCGTGAACCTTTTTTTCCTTAACACACCCTTCGTCCTCGCTGTCTGCCATTTGCGTTCTGTGCCGCGAGGAATGCAGACGACAAAAAAAAATAGAGAATGAGAGAGAGAGAGAGAGAGAGAGAGAGAGAGAAAAGGTATAAGAGAGCAAAGAATTCGCCTCCCGGTTCATTATGCGTGGCTTCAAAATTATGCGCAGCGCTTTTTGCACAATTCCGAGTTTGCTTGTGTCACGTGGCTTATGTAAAGTACGAGATTTCGTTTCATTCTTAAATTTTCTTTATCTTTCCGATTCCCGTAGTATAATAATAATACTTATATTATACTGCACTCATACTATTCCATGAATAAATGTATGTTTTAATAAAGAAAAATCAATTGAAACTGTTTGAAGTTCCGAAAAATCATAAGTTAGTTATTGTTGGATAAAATAAATCGATTATTACGAATTGAGTTTTTATTTCGAGAATTAATTATTTTTACAATTTAACGATTTGTAGATATATAGTTGTAAATTCCGCTAATATTTAGTAAAAATTTCATTAAATTACCGTAAAGTAGGGTCTCTTTGGCCAGACGACTGTCTTGAGCCACTTTATTAAAATAAATTTCTGTGACCTATAAAGAAAAATCATCAAAAAAACAACGGAAATTTCAATTTACAAGTGTAGAAAAATGGGTGAAATGCAAAATAAACCTACAAATTAATTGAAACTTATGAGCAATTCCTATTGAAGCTCGTAAGCTGAATGATATAACTTAATTAAATTGTGCATATATATTCATTATCAATATATTGTTATTAATATTTATTGTCAATATGTCAATATATTTTGATAAATGCATGTGCATGATTGGTTGAGTTATTGCAAATAGTATACGAGCTGCAATAGGTTACGCACACACACGCTCACACACACACATACACACACATACACACACACCCATATAGACATTTTAAAAATAGTGTATTTTGATTCCCAGTATCTCAAAACATGTTTCTAACGTCGCACTCACGTACGCGTACACACACACACACACACGCGTGCGCACGCACGAACGCACACAGTCGCGCGTACAATCAACCCTCTTCATCGACTCTTACCGATAGTTCGTCACTACTTACAACACACTAGCAACGATCGGTACATTCATTTGCGCTGACCAGGAAGTCAGTCGTGCCGGGAATTTCGAACTTTATTGCCTCGCGTAATCGTGCAAATATCCACGAGTCATTGCCCACAGCTGTTGGGCTCAAGTTTGGAAGCGCATGTCGCGGTAACGAGTAAACCGCGCGCGACGTTAAAATGGTCGTTAAAATGGTATATATATATATATATACATATATATATATATATATATATATATATATATATATATATATATATATATATATATGTATATATATATATATAAATAGAATTAATTTAAAAACTGTCATTAGTTCTGGTTAACTTCCAACTACTTTTTATTTTGTGTTTCTTATCCCCCCCCCCACACACACACACACACATACAAGCAGGCATGCACTCATATATATTCATGCACACTATTGTGCTTCAAAATTCCTAAAAGTTTTCAAATATCAAAAGTAAGCCGTTAAAATGTTAGTATTGTCAAAATAATATGTTCCCTACAAGCTGGGTGCATAACGTTAATATTTAAAGGTGGCTACTTCGAGTTCAAGATTTTTTAAAGAGCACTTATGCAATCTCCCAATTATTTTCTAATTTATTTTATAAATTTCAATTGAGCATAACTTCTGATTAGAATGCCCTTAGAAGTGCTACGACAACGTACATTAAAGGTTTTTATGTCAGCCTTCACACAAAATTGCGTACAAGTACCTATGACGTATATTACCTGACGTAAATTACAAACTTCAAGAGATACCATTTAAAATGTTAGTATGGCGATGCATTACAGAGATTGCTGTAACTTCCATATTTTGATATCCTATGGTATGCCAATTTTTCTGTTGATACTATTTGTAACAAAGATTCAAAATAATTTTGGTTTGTGAATAATCATCAAAGATTGAGGTTATTAGAGATGTCCAAAAATAGCCGGTGTAAGGAAAAATTATGATTTATAAGACTGCTACTCGTATCTCGAGAAAAAAAAATTTTTCCGTTTAGAACGTAACTAATTTTTAATTCTAGTAGTCTAATCAATTGCCAAAGTTTCTTTTAGCATCAATAATTAAGTGTTAGTTATTATATTCGCAATTTTACGCAAAAATTATATAAGTGTTCTTTAAATAATCTTAAATTCGTGGTAACCACCTGTAAATGTTAACGTTAAGCATTCAGCTAGCAGGAAACCTATTTTTTTGACAAATACAAACTTTTTAGAGGCTTACTTTTGATATTTGAAAACATTTGGGAATTTTGAACAACCCTAATGCACACACATAAACACTGATACGGATATTGTCTTATATGTAGAGTTTCATACCTCCCCATTACTGATTTTGGTGAGGCTTTGGAATATGGCGTCTGATACACAGACATAAGGATTCTGACTAATAAAGGTGGTGAGCGAAGTATTAATCTCGAGATACAGCTAACAACATTAATATTACTGATAAACGCAATTTTAAAAATACTATACATACAGATATACGACCATTATTAATATTTTAGTTGTTTCTCGAGATTAAAACACTTATAAGTCAACGTCATTATCTCTAGGTGTCAAAAAATATTATCTCAAATCCTTATCAAAATCCTCGATCCAAAAGTATGATACTCTACTGTATACTTCCTCAAAAACGTTTGTTTTTTCATCACAAAACTTCCTCATCGAGTAAGTAATATTTGAGTCAAAAAACCATTACATTAGAAACGATTTGGACCTTCACCACAAATTCATCAAACCTCGCGGCGATCATCCGCGATATTTCTCATAGCTACCTCTCGAGGGTCCGGCAGTCCTTGCACCTCCATAAATCCACAAATCCGCCATTCTCCTAAAGCCAGCGGAAGCAAATGCAGCCACGAAGAAGCGACTCGATAAAGCATAACAGCCGCGGAACGACTGCGACATTGAGGAGGAAACTTGTGCCCGTCGAGTCGTAAACTCCGCGGTGAGAAGTGCTTGGTCATCTGAGCGCGCGCTCGCCTCGTAGTCGAAGTCCGCGCGGTTATTGTTGTCCGTCGTCCGTTATGGAGTGGGAGGACGTGCAGTGGCATCAAGAGTCTTGCATTGTTAGGCAAGAGTTGTAGGGGAGAGATTGGGGCCTTTAACTGTCGTGAGATCGAACGTGGAGACTTGTCGATTGATTGGGATATAGTGGAGATACGGTGTTTCGAGGTAGAAGCTGAAAATACTGTTCCAAAGAGATTAGAAAGTTATTAACCTTACGGTGCGTAGATTTTCAATTGCCATTTATTGTAATAATGAATATCAATTAATATGGAATGACCAGAAAACAAAAGACCGTTTTTAGGCCAAGTCGTAGATTGGCGGACAATATCAAGTTAGACTTAATCATAGTGTGATTCAAACTTAAATTATTGAATGTCGGATAGAATTAGAACAAAATGAAAAAATGTGGTACTCTTTCAAGTTCTAAATAAAAAATAATGGCCTCCCCTGTAAAAAAAAGTCTGGGATAAGTCTAGCAAAAGTCTGCCTATGGAGACAATCCCAGACATTTGGTAAAAAACGAAAGATTAGCGTTCCGTCAAGTCTGCAGTAACTTAAATCTTTATCTCTTTTTTACAGCTATTTAAATTTCGTAGAAGATTGCAATATTTAAAAAAAAATTCTTCATTGTTTACTCGAAAACTATTAGTTTTTACGATTTCGGTTGATATTAACAATGGGTGTAGTGTCCTAATTACTTGCATGTAAAAATAAGTTTTCGTGTTATAATTCAACAAAAGTCTGGCATATAGTCTGGCTTATAGTCTGGGATCGTCTCCGTAGCTAGACTTTTGGAAGACTTTCCGAGCCAGATTTTTAGCTCTCTCACTCTTTCACACGAGTGGCGGGTGTGCTGTGCGCGCGGGGATGATGACGAGATGTTCTCAACGGTGCTGCGGATGGCTGGCAGTCCCTGGCCGCTGACTGGCAGACGTCCCTCCTCGCGTTCAGGCGCACATAGCCCCGCGTACTCCCACACTCTCACAACACACACGAGGATAGTAGCAGTCGACGGTTATTTCGCATCAACAAGACCTATCACGCTGGGAGCTACTGAAAACCTTAAAAATACCCAGGAGGTGCACGCGCGGACAGCCACGAGTATTCTGCCGCGCTTCGTTTCCGGATGCGCCATTGTACGTCCCGAGCCCCCGCTGAGATTGTACTTTACCGTCCTCGTTACGCTCGTGGTTCTCCCCGTTTAATTCACGGCGGCGTAATTTCGTAGCGTATTCGAATTGCGCGCGTATGCTAGTTATATGATTATGAAAAAATATTTAAATTGTGTAAAAGCTGCATATTAAGTATAGAAAAATAAAATGACTCAAAAATTATACAGAATAATCTTCTCTATTGCTATACTCGATCAATTTTTTAAAAAAATTTTCCAACATATATTTCAGAGAAATCACCGTTCAAACAAAAAATGACGTTTTCATGTATAACAAAAGAAAGGAAACACCTTATCCATTATTATGGGTGGTGTAAGATAGGAAATTTTATGCTCTTTCGAATTCATTTTCTCCAGGTAAAAGTACATTTTTTTGTGTTTTTTGGCTATTAATTTGTTTTTGGAAATAGAAAGGTTTTATCTAAACAGTGTTGTATAGTAGTTACTTTACACATAATACTTTATGACAATGAAATAATTTTTTTTCTGTGTTTCGCAGATTCAGACGAAATTTCTACTTTAATCCGCAACACTGCTTTAAAAAGACAATTATCTCCTGGTAATATAATACATATCTTCCACAACTTCCGTATATCTATAATTAAGACATGTTTTCTTCTCATTCATAAACATGCGCGAACGTAATAACGACTGGTTGACGCGCCCGCGACGACTGGCAAATCTATCATATAAATACCTTATCCTCTCAGAAAAAATATAAGAAGCTCACAGCTGCGGCATTACTTTTTAATAACAAACTTTGAAAAGAAAGCATGTAACCCATCCGGCCGACCTTTCCCTATTGGAATACTGGACGTCAAGGCGGAAACTTCTCTCTCTCTCTCTCTCTCTCTCTCTCTCTCTCTCTCTCTCTCTCTCTCTCTCTCTCTCTTGCCCGCTCGACATAGAGAATAATAGAGGTGCGCTATGGTACTTTATTTAAGGATGATCTTTCGTCTCTCATTCCGGGTACGGTTATGGGCGGAGGGCAATGAGGATAAATGAGGTGGAGATTGCAACACGAGGAATGGAGGTCGGCTGTTCATAGCTGTGTATACTGGATCTCACACGAGTTGGGTGTATTGGACGATGGTCCGATATGCGAATCGTTGGCATCCGAAATTTGCGAATGCACGTGGCTGAATTAATTATGATGAAAAGATATTATAACAAAGTTATAGTTTTAAAATTTGTTTATCCTGCCAGACTTCATGGATATCTAACAGAGACACAGCACGCGTAAATAAGTGTATAGAGAGCTTCTGCTAAAATATTGGCACTTAGAAGGAGAGTGTCCCACCTGTGGGAAATGATTTCCGATGAGACTTTGGGGTGTACTTTCTAGTACCCAAAAATGATGGCCAGTACCCGTAGTTTGTTCCAATTTGTCCATGTTCTCGAGGTACGAGCTATGTTACTCCGAATATGCGTTATTTTAATGAATAAGTGTAGCTCCACTTCATATCCTTACTATATAAGTTTTGATGCTGGAAAAATTGTTCAAAAGGTATTCCTGAATAATTAAACAAGAAAAATATGTTATTCAAAATTTCATGTGGGAAGAGACAGGTAATTTTATGATCTTTCAAATGCATTATCACTTAATTGATGATATTATTTATATAGTATCAAAAAACCCAAAAAGCTAAAACTCAAAAATCTAACAACTGCTAAAAGAACAAAAACGAAATTCAAAATCGAAAAACAAAAAAGAAATTTGCCGCCCTTAAAGAAGAACAAAAGAAATGAGCCCCGAAACAATAATTTTAACCCGGTATATTCAGAGTAAACTTGATCCACATATACACACACACACACACACACACACACACACACACACACACACACACACACACACACACACACACACACACACACACACACACACACACACACACACACACACACACACACACACACACACACACACACACACACACACACACACACACACACACACACACACACACACACACACACACACACACACACACACACACACACACACACACACACACACACACACACACACACACACACACACACACACACACACACACACACACACACACACACACACACACACACACACACACACACACACACACACACACACACACACACACACACACACACACACACACACACACACACACACACACACACACACACACACACACACACACACACACACACACACACACACACACACACACACACACACACACACACACACACACACACACACACACACACACACACACACACACACACACACACACACACACACACACACACACACACACACACACACACACACACACACACACACACACACACACACACACACACACACACACACACACACACACACACACACACACACACACACACACACACACACACACACACACACACACACACACACACACACACACACACACACACACACACACACACACACACACACACACACACACACACACACACACACACACACACACACACACACACACACACACACACACACACACACACACACACACACACACACACACACACACACACACACACACACACACACACACACACACACACACACACACACACACACACACACACACACACACACACACACACACACACACACACACACACACACACACACACACACACACACACACACACACACACACACACACACACACACACACACACACACACACATCTATACAGACATTTTCGAAAAATAGTGTATTTTGATTCCCAATATCTCAAAACATTTTCTAACAGGTTTTTAGCATAAATTTTTTTTTACGAACACAAAGCTTCCTCTATGAAGAAGCAAAATGTATAAAATATTAAACGAAATGACAAAAAATAAGTACAAATTATGAATAAATGTTCATACCTACTTAATTCAATGTGATGAAAAAAAATTAACAAAATACGCTGAATAACATTCGGGGGTTCGGTATTTGATTTATAAAGCAGTAACGGCAGTCATGAACTACCTCGTCTCTTCCTTTACTTATCCTCTCCACGGTTTCCTTCCTCTATATCTATCTACGCGCCTGAAGAAAACGTTCGCGCGCGATATCGATATCTTTTTCAATCCTGCGGCGAGATAAGAGAAGCGAAAGAGAAAGAGAAAACGAGAGAGAATGAAAGATAGAAGGGATTGTCTTACGGTCCAAGGGCACATCAAATAAAAATAGAAGGACTTTCTTAAATTTACAGTATAAAGTTTTTCTCTTTCGAGATCTGCAAGATACTTTTCTCGATACTTCCCTAAGGCTTAGCCCTCCAATATCGGGCATGAGTTTAATATGTTGCGAGGAGGAGATTGGAAGAATTGCGCTTTGCAAGAGTATTGATATTAGTGTCAAATATATTTGGATCAATTTATTTCGCATTGCTTCGAGTCATCTATTTTAATATTATCAAAAAATTTAATATAATTTAGAACAATAATACTGAAATAGATATTTCAGTATTTTTTATGAGAAGATGATATATTGCTCTAGAAATTTTTATTAGGATTCTATTATTTTAATAGTACATATAGTACTTTATGCCCATCTGAACTGTGGTCACTTTTTAACTCGGAAAGCGGGACTAATGGACTGTTAAAAGACAATCGAAAATCAGGGTTATTGGTAGAACTTGATGAATTAAAGGAATTCTGACTATATTCTAGTGAAGTCACTTTTCCCTAGGGAAAAAAATTATTTTTGCGTTTAAATTAAATTATACGCGTTTGTGATTTGTGGGAAAAAAGTGTAATTTTGGTCTCGCTTTTTAGGGAAAAAAGTGGTCATTTTCGTTCAGATATGCATAAAGTAATTTTTACTTTAATAGAATCTACTGTAATTAGGAGGACAGGTCTGGATTAAATCCAAAAAAGGATTTTTTTTATGAGTCTAGAAAAGTTTTTATGTTTAAAAGCAATCATTCTGAAAATTTGTGTGATATTAATACTTAAAAATATCTTTAATTTTATCGTTATAAAACCTTAAAATCTTGATCTTACACGTCACAAATTTCGCCTTCATAAAACCTACCATAAGAGTAATGTGTTTCTCCCTGGATAGCTCAGTCCTGATTTTCGCCACCACATCATGTTCTACGAGACGCCGCAGTGCTCTTATCAAGGCGAATAAATCACTATTTCAAATACCATACTTATTATAAGAACTTTGTTCCTTACACAATTCTAGCTGACATGGTAATTGAAACATTTTTTTCAACAGTTATTCAACTTCTTTTGACTTGTGTTACAAAAAATTTTTGTTATTATTTTTTTCGGAGATCCAATTGGTTTTAAAAAAAAAAATATTTAATATTAAAAAGAAATTGATTGGATCTACGAAAAAGAAAAATAGTAAAAAATTTAACGAAAAAGTGCTCTACTCATTTTGTAACACATGTCAAAAGAAGTCGAATAACCGTTGAAAAAATAATTTACGTTCATCATATCACCTATACTCGTGTGTGGAGCAAATTTCCTTTAATAAATGTGGTATTGAAAATAATGATTTATTATGACGTGTAGGATCAAGATTTTGAGGATTTACAACGGTAATATTTAAGATATTATTAAGCATTAATAGTATAAGAATTTTTGCAATGATTTCTTTTAAGCATAAAAAGTTTTCTGGAATCGTAAATAAAAATTATTTTTTTAGGTTTAACCCAGGCCTGCCCCCTTAAAGCATTTAATAAATCTAGCTTCTCCGACCATTTGTAACATTTTTCGTTGAAAATAATTTTGCATTTTCTTTAATGATTTTAAACAACCTCTATCTAAATGTTCTTAAATGAAAACCTCAATGTGTTCGTAAAATTGTTATTGCCATTTTGAGTGCTTGAATTTGAAATTGGATTTTGTAGTAAAAAATATACAGGTAATTTCCAAAGCATCAATCTAGAGCTTATATAGAATCACCATTAAAATGCAAAATACGAGCTTGGCGTACGACTTTTTCGGGCGAGTCACGCACGCTCTTCCGAAGTGAATTTTTCTCGTCGCCGTCAGTCACGTACCGCGTATCACTTGCATCGCGGCGTCCTTTCGACGACTACCCATTGGTCGAGGATGGAAGTAAATGTAAAAGGCGCGACAATGCCGCGAATACGCAAGAGTTCACGAAAAATTGGGACATTGCATAAACATAAGAACCTTATTTTTATCGTGCATTAGATAAAGTAGTATAAAGTAATCAGATAAGACTTTATGTTTGATTAAAAAAAATCACGTAAAGTTTTATCACGGAATTTAATTTTCCAAGAATCGAAACGGAATTTTTTTATCAATTTTTTTTAACAATTAATATTGCCCATGAATAAGTCCGGAACAAGTGCCTATCGAATCTAAAATGATTTATCAAATACGGCAAGTTAGAATTTCCATGTATATATTTTTTCTTGAAAACAGTTCTAAAATATTTATGCAGCTATTTTAATTTTTATTTTTGATACTTAAATCAAACATTTGTATTGCGTTAATGTTATTTTACAAATTACTTTGATCTTAATGATTCACTTAAAGTGATTGTTAATGGTTCGGTAGAGGGTACAATGAAAGACAAGGATGCGTGACTACTCACTTCTGATTCCGAGAGATCCTTTGAGGACGATTAGGATTCAAATAAGGTCAAAGAATTACATTCCCTTAAAGAACAACAAAAATTGTATGCTTTAATTGAGGGATTCTATTATAGTTCGTTTATAGAATAAAAAGACCGGAAGTGTAATATTATTTTAATACAAATTCAACTTTTTATGCATTGATTAAATTTAAATTATACATTTGGCTTATTGAAATTAACAAGTTAAAATTAAAAGTTTAAATTGACTAATTTGATCTCTTAGACGACGAAAACACTTTTTTTTTCATTATATTTCTTATTCTGTTCACTCCGTTTTTTCCGTTTTTTAACTCATCAATTTGTTTGTGCTTCAAGTACTCTTTCTTCTTTCTCACTTTTACTTGACTCAAAACAGGTTTCATGATTGTAAAATACAAAGAAACTTCTTCTCGTATTTGTATTATTCAGTATTGCTAGTTGCAATAAGAGGTTATGATGTTTAAACAAACGCGCGTTGCGGACGGTGCGTTGCGGACGGCACGTTGTGGATGCGACAAATCGATGTAAATTTGCTATTTAATTAATACATATTAGTTTTTTTAGATATAATGCAGAGCTATTTCACAATAGTTTATCAAATACTATATTTTGGTCATTTATTTCATCGATTTTAATTAACATTTATAGCACAAATGTGCGTTGTGGATGCGACATTTTTCTTGTTCGTTTTTTAATCGGCTCACTTAGGTGTTATTTAAAGTTTGGGCATTATGTTTACTAAAATAACAAAAAGGGATTATAATACAACATAATACTGTTGATATAGGTTAAATATAGGTTAAAGGTTTGGGAGATTTCCCCATATATGTGACACACCGCATTCAATGTGTTAATGGTAAGGCCTAACCTCACGCGTAATGCAAACAGCTTTACAGCTAGGACTTCAGTTAAATAAATATTAGAAGAGAATATATTCAATGACTATTCTATAAAAAGTAATAATTGAATATTCGTTTCAGATAATTAGTATTGAACTAATGGGTCTTTTATATTTTTATTATGCCTTCTGCGGTTTAACCCGAGTCAGACTTCGGGTAAAATTTCTAGTTTTGTCTTGCGCTTTTTAAAATAAAACTTTAAGGGCAATCACTCTATGAACACTTCTATTCTCTCAAATTAAAGATATGTAGTATATATTTAATAATATCGGTGTCGGAACTTTACAGCTCAACTGGTGACTGAATTATATCTGATTTAAATCAAGTATACTAAAATTAATTAAACCGCAGTAGGGCTAAATAAATAAAAACATAAACCCTATAAATTTTAAATCGGATGAAATTAATAGATTACTAAATATACAAACAAACTTTCTGAAAAGCTTTTGAGTATATTACTTACTTGTCCTATAAAAATTCAATGTGTAACAGTTTATATAATTAATTGCTGACTTAAACACGTTTGTCAGAACTGTACCACATTATTTATAACGGGCCGAGTAATTATTTATAAAAAATAATTACTGTTAAAGATAGATACTGTTGCTGTGATTTATAGTCGTGCGAAATATCTGTACATAAATAGCAGTATATACCGTAATCTATTGAATATTTATAAGCTACCAACCTCTGCACCGTTCCAACATAAGTTTGTTTCATACCGCCTATCATCGGAAGTACCTACTAACTTCTATCCGGATGGTTGTACTATAACTTTACAGCGGGAACAATATAAACTGAAAGGTGGTTGTTACTCTACTGTTGTATAGTAACGACTTGGAATTCAATTTTAAATATATATACGCAGCAGCTACAGGTTCTATACAATGAATTCAGTATCAGTAGAGAATGCAGGATTTATTCAGACACATATATAAACAAGAATTTTGTTCAATCTGAAATAGGTTATCTGCATATAAACGTCAGCGTCCCATTTAACGAAGAAACGACGCATTTGGGTAAAAAGTAAACAATCCGTTTTGATCCAAACATTCTAATTTTAATTTGAAAAATACTGATAACTCCGACAAATGGTTACTGAAGAAGCCAAAAGTTATTATTTTATCCATTTTATGTACAAAACCGCAGTTATCTATTTATTTTTGCTTTCTCAAACAGAAAGTTTTGTGACGATAACAATTTTTTTATCAGAGATTTTGACGAATTTTTATGTTTCCAAAATTCTTAAGTCAGAAAAACGTGTTTTTAAATAATGTCTGCCTGTATGTATGTACGTATATATGTATGTTGTAACAATACGACCCCCTCCCCCCCGGATGCTCAAGAGCTGAACCAGGCTTCGGATTGGGGGGTTGGGATAGGTTCTTTAAATAAATATAATTGATTTAATAGATAAATAATAACAATAAAGATTAATTCTATTAATTATTAAAACTAATTAAACAAATAGATAAGATATTAATTAAATCCTTAAAGTGATCTTGGTAGAGCCTGTAACAAAAAAAGTGAACCAAACAAATCTAATTAGGCTACGTCACTCTTAACCTTATATCTAATGTGTGTGTTTAACAATTTAATATGCGTCTGAAAAGTCTAGTATAGTTATTTACATTATAGTTTAATCGCTTCCTAAATATAACTAGGAAAACGAGCGTACTAGACTTCCTAGTTCAATACACCGTACGCACTGGAACACCGGCCGAGGAACGCCTCGAGGTGGCGTTCAAAAGTGCACCAAACCCGGAAGCCCCCTTAGGTCTGGACAGTGTTGCCCTAATCTACTTAACATTATTTAATACTAATTCTCACGTCAGAAGAGCGCCTCGAGACTTGGCCGCTACTAACATCGAGAGTCCACAACCTGCTGGAAGCAATTTTCGCTGACGCTTCAGGAAGAGGTTTCTGGTATCTAAAAATGATGCCTAGCATCCGTAGTTTCGTCTCATAAGCCCTTGGGGTCAAGATATAACCTTTTGTATTCCAAATACGCGTTATTTCAGTAAAAAATGGTACCTATACTTCCAATCATAACTCTGCATGTCGGTTTACTAGAGAAATGATGCAATAAGATAAAAGAGTTGACTACAAGAGCTTTATTTAAAGCTTTGTTTCATATAAAAATATTATTTTGTTGAAATGTTGTAAACAATCAAAACTGATGACGAAAAATTTTTTTTTCATTAACAAATTAAAAGAAAAAGTATTTACAAAGTCAAAAAGCATTAAACAGATGTTTATTATTGATAAACAAGTTATCTCAAATGTTTTTATTATTTTAGATCTGTTAGAAATCCTTGGTAGGACCGAAAAGTGCGCTTACTTGCGGGTTAAGGCGAATTTCCATGATTAAATTCTCAAACTTGATTTATTAGGATCTCTTTCTAAAGCAATTAGCAACGGTTTTTCACTCAAATGATTTGTTTTTCCATTACCGGGGGGTACTGAAGTCTACGTGCACCAAGCCTATACCGATACACATGAGTTGCAGGTACTGTTAAACATGGAATTTGGTATCAATAGTAGAATAAAAATTTAGTCAATCATGCCTAATTAAGAATTTTGAGTAAGAGGGTAGTATCCTCATAATACTTTTTTCCGAATATATATGAATATATCATAAGAATATTATTATACATGAAAAATTGTTATTATACAAATCATTCATATTTCCTATTGTGACTCAGTAGCAAAGTATCAGACACACTTATATGTGTCAATATTTTCACTCAATCTTCAACATCAAATGCATGCGTATCAATAATCAATTTTGAGCATCTTTAAAATAAACTTCAATCTCAGCAGAGCTTAGGATAAATAAGCTCGGAGTCTATATGTCTGCCTAATGCAAGATGCATCAGCTGGTGCAAAGCAATTCATTCCGATTTTTATCCTCCACGGCAATTTCTTCTAACTTCTCGCCTTCGTTTCTATTATGAAATTCCTTGTGGGTGTAGTACTCGCACACTTTTTCATCAACATAGTTTTGCCTCGATTATCGGTTTTCATTAATAAATTCCGCATTCATTTTTTTCCGGAAATTCTTCCGAGTTTATTTTTAGTAGAATACTGTTGTTGACGATATAACTTTTTTATCGAATAACTATTGTGTTAATTATTCAATACACAACGAATTCTATTATAAATTCCTTAGTGAACGAAAAGTTGTTTGCTTTTTTTCAATGAGTCTCGAACATATTTTTATTTCCAAATTGATTTCTAAAAATCTGATTTTATCTATAAAAATTTACTCTAAATAAACAAATTTATTAAAAAAATGCTCTCCTCTTAATAAAGGATTTTTTCCGGACATGCACTAGAATGCAACTATACCTCAACGTTCTCTATACATTACATAGATACATTGCAACATCCTTTTTATGTGCCAGTTGACTACAATGGAAATGAAAGGACTATTAATAAAATACAATTCACGCCAAACGAGGTCTCGCGCAAGAATTGCAGCGCATCACCGCTGTCCACGAAAGCTTCGAGACCACTCGAAAGTTTCGCAGGGCATGACAGGCGCTGTAACAAAATGAAACGTTTCAATACAGACAGACACCGCGCATAGGTACGTATCTTCGACTGAATGATCCACGAAGATGGCTAGTCGTTAAATAAGGGGAGGGGGAGGGTGCAACAAACCGGCGAATATTCTTGAATAGGAATAAAAAATTTAATTCCGAATAATGCGGGTATTGTCAAGAAAAATACGAATCAGAGGGAAAATATAATAGCTCGAGGAAGAGGATTTTTATGTAAAAAAACCATTCATTTTTTTCATTCTAAGGTTTCAGCGTGATGTTGTACGTACTTGTTTGAATGTTCTTCATAATTCATTTTATAAATCTACGTTTTCATTGAATATCTTGAAAAAAGTTTCACCGCAAAATAATAAAAAGAGATCACTTTCTTGCACGCACTTTATGATTTTAATAAAGTTTTACGCCTATGTAACGCTTTCATTAAATTCCTTGACTGCTTTCGCCTTGCAATCACGCCCACCATTCTACATATACCTAATATAAAATGAATATCCACTGTAATACTGAGACAAAGCCACAAACAAACAATCATCTGATAAAAATACTCAATTTTCTTTTCAAAATTCAATCGTTCTGTTTTCTGCAGACCGATAATTAGTTAAGCCCTTATGATTCAATAAGAAATTATTTTTAATTATGTTTACTAAGAAACCTATAATTCATATTAAATGTTTTTTTGTAACACGAGCACGATTTTCGCACTTGTTGATGCATATAAAGAGGGCACAAAATATCTGTTTTCCGACCGAAGGACAAAAAAGTAAGAAAAAAGTGATTAGCGGACAGAAAAGTGGTTGGCGAACAAAAGTGATTGGGCAGATAAGTGAAACTTTTGTAAAAATCAGTTTAACGTTCACACACATGCATACACAGACATATACACAACACCTACATACACACATACACGTATACACACACACGCACATAATCCTCTAGAAGGGGACGGGCTACTTGCTGGCTGTCCGCATCTGGTATGGACGCCGACATTTACGAAACAATGGTGCGCGTATATGATGGATATGATGGCAGTCGATGACATACGTGTATATTCCCGTATATACGTGTATGTTTTAAAAGATCAACGAGCGGGTGTCGAGTTTTTTGTGATTATTGGGAATTAATCACAATGCGCCAGACGTGCACAAGTCAATTTTTTATTATAAACCTCTTGATTGTCAGTGAGAAGAAATGCTTGTGTGCCAAGAATACTCTTGAAGAAAGAAGCTTGATATTTGATCAGTCATATTGAATTTTGTAAATCTGATTTTAAATTCGTATTTAGCAACCCCAACTAAATTATAAGCATCGAGAATGTTGAAAATGTCATAGCTCTAAGGGAAGGGTGTTTTATTGCCACTAACTTATTGTACAATATGCGTATTTTGTTCGTTACTTTCTTTCTTGCGAACTTTTTCATCATTGGTACTTTGACAGTCAAAAAGTTAAGGTGAGTCTTCAGTCGAAAACTCAAAATCCCTTGAGCAGGGTTGGGTTTAATACGTGGTTTGGAGGTTTCATACGGTATGATGTATGATACAGATACCATACGTATGCAACGTATAAAAGCCAGGTTTCATACGTCGTAACCTGAGGAGTAAAATACAGTTGCTCGAGTTGTTATCCTTTTAAATAATAATACAGTTAATGATTGATTAAAAAATTAATATTTTGTTACGGAATTCCAGGGTTGAGGAGTAAACGTAATAGTTGAAAGGTTAAAAATTAAATTATTATTAGTCAAGAGAAAAAGCTACAAACAAAAATAAAACTTATGACTAACCTAACTATATGTGATCGCACTACATACAAATGGAATCCCAAAAAATAATTCGATTTCGCGAAATTCAATTTTTTTTGTATTTCTTTAACGTATAAACATGTTTTATGCCTTGGGAAGTCCGTATAGATTAGTCTTAAAAAATGTCTGTTCGTATGTGTATATGTGCGTGTATGTGTGCGTGCACGCGTGCGTACGTGTGCATGTGTGTATGTGTGCGTGTGTATGTGTATGTGTGAGCTGTGTGTGCAAAGATAGCTTCAGTAACAGGAAATAAGTTCATTTTGAGGCAACAATACGTCTTGGCAATGCCATATGGTAGCCCGCACAGGCGTCATCGCTCTTTTGTAATCAGGCAAGTGCATTGGTTATTTATTAAATAATTTTTTTTTCTTTCAATTTTGGGAACTCTAATTTCTTGTTGATGAAAATTTCGTATAAATATGAAAAACCGTTATTCCGTGACAGTAACATGCTTCTCTTAAATATTGGACAAACAAGAAAGGCGCGCGGAGCGTCGATAATTTGTAATTAAATTTTAATATCTACAATTTAACAAATCCAAAAAACCGGTGGGTACTGCAATTTTGACCTGCCAATTATTACGTTGAAATGACCGTACCTACTGTGACTCACCGATGCTGCTTTCGCCTTATTTTGTGAATTGATTTCAATGCTTGAAAATTATTGACGCACCGCGCGCCTTCGTATCTGGTCCGATTTTCAAGAGGAGCATGTCACTGTCACGTAATAATGATTTTTCATTATTCTGCGAAATTTACATCACCAAGAAACAAAAGATCGCGAAATTAAAAATAAATTATTAAATAACCAACGCGCTCATCCGTTTATAAAAGAGCGATGACGCCTGTGGGGCTGACATATGCCATTGCCTATTGTTGCTTCAAAATGAACGTATTTGTTGTGACTGAAGCCGACTTCGCATGATTTACTTATTAATTTTCAAGCATTAAAATAGATTCAAAATATAATGCGAAAACAGCTTAGGTTAGTCACCGTACACTTCTTTTAACGCAACAACTGGCCAGCCAAACTTGTAGTCCCCATCAGTTGTATGAATTTGTTGATTTGTAGATATTTCTCGCGCGCAAAACCATTCTTATTTGATACCGGAATCTTTTGCTTATTTTTTATGAAAAATTAGTAGATGGTATAAAGTTAATTCTAGACTTAATTTTTTTTAGAAACTGTTTTGATTTAGGCAGTAATCTACAAATTAATAATTCGCACAGATGCCTTATCCTATGGATAACGAGTTTTTATTCAAATTTGTTACTAATGCAAATTTCTCTATTTGAGGTATTGATATACCTTGTATGTCTTGTATACACATAAACAAACATTATATACGTTAACTTTGTAAGATAGCAATAATATGTATGATACGAAAATTTTCGTATGATACCTGGATGTATCATACTGAATATCGTACGAAAATGAGCATACGTATCGTACGTGACGTATATTACACGCCCAACCCTGCTCTTGAGAAAAATTTTTAGAACAAAATTCCTTACGGTATAGATTATACAGCAATGTTAGCATTCCAAACCCTAAGTGCATTGCGATGAGAAAGAAACTTTAAATGCGTTTATCTCAAAACACGCTTTTCGCGTACCAGCGCCACCATATCTAATGTAATTCTTAACTGATTGCAAAAATCCCAACTGAATTCTACTTGTAATTACATTCGTTTCCGCGTTACCAGCTATTATGCACTTTTACAACTCACGGGCTCGCCACGCACGTACGCGTGT
The DNA here is from genome assembly GCA_949152435.1 of Gastracanthus pulcherrimus. NCBI lineage: Eukaryota > Metazoa > Arthropoda > Insecta > Hymenoptera > Pteromalidae > Gastracanthus > Gastracanthus pulcherrimus. The sequence continues at coordinate 202,155,303 of OX424572.1, forward strand.
TAAAAGGATAGTGTGAATAAAGGCCACAGGCAAGGCGATTCATCAAGTATAAAGGAGGCCATATAAAGGCACATCTCTTGCTCTGCCGTCGAGGAGCCCGCACGGCGTGAAATAAAAGGCCGCTGCATCCCGCGACAAAGTAGGAGGGGGGGGGGGGGGGGGGGAGGAAATCTCGAAAGCTCTCGTATCGTGCGCACGCCCGTCGTCTTATCGAGTGGAGTTCGCACCGCTGCAGCACCTTTTCGTTGGAAACGAGGTTACTTTCTTCAGTGTGTACAGAAGGTGCGATAGTCGTCCGCAACTGATTGGCTCTAGCCACAAAATCGCTTTCATGCGACTTAAAGCGTAGCGTGCAAAGTAAGATTCTTTGTACGTTCGGGTGTATGTGGGTGTGTGTATGGTCGCGTACGTGCGTGTGTGCGTGTGTGCGTGCGTGCGTGTATATGTGTGTGTGTGTGTTTGTGTGTGTGCGTGTGTGTGCGTGTGTGTGCGTGTGTGTATATGTATGTGTGTGTGTATGTGTGCAATGAAAAGCAGATAAGTAACTTCTTTTTAACGTCAGTTGAAAAATTAATTAATATACTACGTGCCAATAAATTAATAGCGGTTTTTCTGCATATACGCTAAAAAAATATAGCACGTATGATGTTCTCAAAAATCAACTACAGTAATTATATATATTTTACACGGGAATGGATATGATTCTGCATTATTGAACAACTAACACAAGTTATAATAATGATGAGTATATTTACGGATGGAATAGAAAAAATTATTGATCAAACCGATATTACATTACAAATTAGTTATAATATAATATAAATATAATATAAATATTAGCCAAAAGAGCAAACATGAAAACTATAAGTATATGTACAAACAAGAACAGTAATATTTGCTACTAAATTTCTTTCAGTATAATCAATGAAGAATCGGTAAAAATATTGAAAAAAATGAATGTATTTCTCAGAGTCTTTAGTTAACACAAACGTTTTTGATATGATATCAAACAAATACTCTACACATATTTTTTCAAATTTTACAAAATAAATAGGATGAGTGAAAGAACAAATCTTACTGTTATATTATTCACGATATCGTCTGTTAATTTCATTTAGAAAAGTTAATGAACTTTCCGCATAACTGAGGCATTTTATTTCTGCTTTAATTAAAAAATATCAACGCCGTATAAAAACTTAGGTAAGTACTAAACTTGAGAAAGCTATCGTAACTGAAATCCACTATAATAAGGTGTAACTTTTTATGTTCATACATAAAAATGAATGATATAAACGAAAAGTCATGCAATATATGATCATAGGAAATGTATCACCTGCCTATATTAAACATCGTTTTATAAAAAATATACTTTAATAAAGATACGACAATGACTTTTCGAATATTATATTTTTATATATTATAGTATTATAAACATTTGAAAAAAGGGAAAAATTACTTGATTTTGTATAAAATTGAAATTTCTATTATTTTTTACTATTTTTAAACGTAGATAACCTTTTTACTTGAACATCCATTTTGAACGATTTTTTTTAAATTGAAGCTCTTTTATTGTACTTTGATTCTATCGATATGATTTTTTCGTCGTGCCCCTACACATTGACTATATACCGTTGAACAATGGCTACTTTTTGATAATTTTCCCCATGTTAAATTACCATAAGAGAATTTGTGTAGTCGAAAAAACAGTGGACCAAGACCGAATTCGTGGGAACACTATTTTTGTCGTATTCTGCATACTCTAACGAACAAGAAAAAAAGTTATATATATTTATTATATATTTTTATTTAATTTTTGAATGCACAACTGAATGTTTTTCGTGGATATGCTCATAGAGGGTTTTTTGTTCAATAGATGTAACTGTACAAAGATCCTTTCGACGATCTGTATTATAAATTTAATCAAATAACATCGCGAAACAACTAAATTTACTAGTGCTCGTACAAGCACTTAACTGCAAAGTTCCTGGAATAACGATTTGACTTTACTGTTTTGTCAGTTTACGTAAAAATGAAAAAGCGAATTCAAAGCTTATTACTATTATTGTAATGGTATTGGGCACCTAATCAAATAAATACTTGGGTTTTATCTTGCGTGTTTCGATTTCACGTATTAGTACAAACATTAAAACCACGTTTTCTCGTAAACACGAAAAATACAGTTAAGTGATTATTCACACACTGATCATGCTACCACGCACCCCGCTATTCATACATCCCATTATCCACATACTCTAATATCTACGTACTTTACTATGCATACACATTTAATAAAAAATAAGGTTTCCTCTTAAATAAAAAATATGAAAAAGTAACATAATTGAATAGTCAGTTATCTATATAAAAAATTATCGAAATTCTGATTTAAAGTGATTGAAATTTTTCAGGTTTTCGGCTTGCCAACTACAAATGTCTTCTTTAATAGATTCATGGATAATATGATTTTAATGGAAAATACTTTAGATAATAGATCAAGAGAGAAAATATGTTAAAATTTCATGTGAATTATTATATTATTTTACAATTGAAAATTATTTTTATTTTTCAAGTGAGAACCCTTTAATTTACATACTTTACTATGAAATTATCATTTAATCTTTTCTTCTTGAGCATATTGTTTAATACATACGTTAAAACGATGTAACATGATTAGCAATCATCTGCTTTATATTATAAGAAATGCGTATAAAAATATTGTGCACAAAAAATATATTAATATCTATTTTTTGCAATTCATGCGGATATAAGTATTATGGACAGAAAATTGTAGCGCGCGTAGCACGCCTGACATGCCTAATCCTATATGAAAAAGTGATGGCTGTTAGTAACGCATTAAATCGGAAAAGTGTTCAATTAGAAAAAAGAGGGGAAATTAGGATGGGAGGGGGGTTGAGGTGATAAAATTAAAGTAGGCGAGACTTATGTCTAGTACACATGTCTAAATACATAATTATGTGTTTGTATGTTTAGTTATTATGCTTGATTTGTAGGACTATCGAAAAAGGCGTGTAACGCAATAAATCCAAAAAGTGTAAAATGGGAAAAATGATCGGAATATTCTTATATTATAAGAAAGGCGTGTAAAAATATTATGTACAAAAAATATATTAAAATCTATTTCCTGTAATTCATATGGATGGAGGGAGTGTGGGCATAAAATAGTGGCACACGTAGCGCGCCTTATATACCTGGTGATAGTACATATTGTGCTACCGAAAATTTTTGCAGAATTTGGGGATTTTCGATAATATTTTCCATGTATAGGATTTACAAGGTGTATGATTTTTATAGAGTTTATAGGGTTCTATAGGTTTATGGGGCTTATGAGTTTATGGGCTTTACGATGTTTATGGTTTTATCAGGTTATGCGGTTATGGGGTTTACGACGATTACGAGTTTATAGGGGATAATGGGCTTTACGAAATTTATAGGTTTATGGGTTTAATGGGGTTTGTCGGCTTATGGGGTTATAGGGTTTACTATGTTTATGGGCTTTATGATGTCTATAGGTTATTGAGGTTCAATAGTTTTTTGACGTTTATAAGTTATTGGGATTTAAGAGGCTTAAGGTATATATAGGGATTACGACGTTTATGGATTTTATGGGGTATAGGGGTTATTGACGTTCAAGGATTTTATGGAGTTTATAAGTTCTATGGGATTTATGACATTTATCTGTTTTTTTAAGTACATAGGGTTTATAAGGTTTAAGATTTTTATGGGTTTTATGGGATTTATGAAGTTATGGCGTTGACTTTGTTTATAGGTTTTAAGGGGTTTATGAATTTATGGGTTTTATTGGGTTTATCAGGTTATTCGGTTATGGGAGTTACGTCGTTTACGGGTTTGATGGGGATAATGGGATTTACAATGTTTATGGGTTATATGGAGTGTATGGGAATTATCGGGTTATAGAGTTTACGATGTTTATGGGTTTTATGGGGTTCAGGGGTTATTGGGGTTCAAGGGTTTTATGGAGTTTAGAAGTTTTATGGGATTTATGCTTTTTATTCGTTTTCTGGAGTTCATAGGGTTTATGGGGTTGACGATCTTTATGGGATTTATGGGGTTTATGAAGTTATGGAGTTGACTTTCATTATGGGTTTTATGGGGTTTGTAAATTTATGGATCCTGGTAGAAACGTTGACGAGTTTTTCGCGAATAAATCGTTAAAATCGCCACAGTTTCTAGCCAGTTTGTTAAAAATGGTTACAAGTGGTTTGAATACATTATTTCTTACTGCAAATCAAATATTCGCATCAAGTACAACTATTTGTAATATATTTTAAAAATATATATAAAGTTATAAATCACTTTAAGATTATTTAATAGATTTATTAATTCATACCGCACTATATATCTATAGTTTCAACGCTTGTATAAATAACTTAATTTTTGTACAACAATGTATAACATTAAATGAATTAATCAATTTGTTATAAATATTTCTCTGGATGGTGGCAGCGAACCAGGGGAGTTTAGAATGTTTATTATTATGGGGCTTATGGGTTTAAAGGACTTATTGGGTTCACGATGTTTGTGGGGTTTATAATTTTTATGTGTTTTATGATGTTTGTAGGGTTGATCGTTATGGATTTGATGGTATTTTATGTGTTTTTTATTTGATGTGTGTAATGGTTTAATTACTCATATTTTATTACTATTTGTCTGCATTTTCTTAATTCTACGTTGTACTTACTGCTCTGTCAAACTCCAATATAGTACTACAAAGAATTCTGAACGAAAGTATAACATAAACACAAGGCAATAAATGTTCCCGAAGTCGAAGAATTCTTTATATTTGAATTATATGCCATAACGCTATACCTATGAATATGTGTGTATATGTTTCTTCGTGTGTTTGTATATGTCTATGTGCGTGGGCTTATAAATGTGTGTTTGTATATGTCTATGTGTGTGAGCTTATAAATATGCGCGTGCGCAAAAAAGCATTTGCAAACGTGGCCGCAATTGCTATATAGATAGGTACACTTGTATTTACTACGACGACCTTCCACTCTACATGCAATAGTCCGTATACGTATACGTACGCTATCCGATTTAGCGAATATAATACACAAAGCAAACTTTTTAACACAGTTTGCACACGTCCACGGATCACAGTGAACGTGTGCGTATACACACTGCGTTAAAAATGTTTTTTTTTTATGTTATATTCGCTAAAATGGATGGCGTACGTATATATATATATGTACGGACACTTTACATGTGTGTGTATTTTTGCATTAATGTATGTATGTGAATGTGTTTGTATGCGCGTTGGTATAAAAAATCACCAGACCCTGACTAATTTTGCTTATCGGGGAATAACCTAAAATATTTTTGTAAGATCATTAGTTAAATAATACATGTGTGCATTTTATTTATATTTATAAACGGATAAATTTGTTATTATCAATATTAACCATATTTTAGCAGTTTGTTTAAAGTAGTGCTATATTTAGACGCCATTTATTTAGCAATTACTCGTTGATTAAGGAGGGTATTTCGCTAGATATAGGACATAAAACAAAAAACCGCTGTCCATTCATTGGCACTTAGCTTCCTCAAACAAAATTAATTGTTCTAATATGACATTTTTTGTTTTTATAAATTCATTTTAAATCGCTATATCTCTTTCTAATTAATAGCTCAATAAAGGTGTGCTTTTGTACCACTGATGGTCTGTCAAAAGATAATTTTTTACTAAAATTCAACGTTGAGTTTAAATTATAGTTTTCAACATCAGGTTAAAGATACTACTGTTATATGCGCATTGGGTTGTTTCTTTATTTTTAAATTTATTTAGAAATTTTTCTTTTTATACGTATGTGTAAACGATAGCTAAAAATCCTCTTTTTGCATTTTTTCTTCTCTCGTACTTAATTTATTAACATTGTTTAAATATTTATATTATATACAAGCAGATGTTAGTAGGTAGATTAACTGAATTACTAATAATCTAATACTTTTTCAACGATTTTCCATCATAAATTTCCTAGATATAACCATTATTTTCGGTTGCAAAAGATATATAATTTTATTCTCTTTTTAATTCATGTATACTAAATTGATGATAATATATCTAACATACCAAAAAACCCCAAAATCGAAAAATCGATAATTCCCATAGCTATTCAAATTGGAACGAAACCTATTTCATGTAAAACAATGTTGATAGTGTAATTAAAAAAGTGAAAAACTCATTGTACTTTTAGTATTTGTACAGCTTCTTGTGTATTAACACAGGTATTTTCTCTAAATTAGATTATTTTTATAACAATCATAGACCAGATAATTTCCACGGTATCAATGAACCAGGGTTCTTGTGAACTGTTTTTGTGTTATAACAATAATTAATAAAATAATTTAATACTGCGATATTTTAAAGGCTAATAGAATATAATATCATTATTAATAAAATTAACTTGAGTGACTCTACGTACTTAATTATAATTCATCGTTTAAAACAACGATATTACCACATTACATCGAAAAATACACGAAGAATATTTCAAAAGAATCGCATCACAGTCATGAATAGTCCGATAGATCACGAGTGTCATCCCAAGCGCTAATAACCCCCAAAAATATTCATCCAAAATAATAAACGATACCTCTCCCATTCGGACCATCTATTTCCCACACAATTCCACTCTCTCGAAATATACGCTGCAGTTCCCCGCGACAAATAACTGCCGCGCGCAAAACTCGATAAATACACCGCCTATATACGCGCTATTCCCCGACGTCGAGGGTGGAAACAAAAAATTGTCGCGCATAAAGATCCGCAGCCTTGGAAAATCCATGGGCGAGAGTGCGGGACTCCGTGCACGCGTCAGAAAGGTGTCAGCGACGAGGGATTTCATTCTCTTACCCAGGAGAATGAAAAGTAACTAGTCCCCGGAGGCGGGACGAGCCTCGTCAACGTTGAGCGCGAAAAGCCTCCATGGGATGGAAGGCGCCGCGCCGGCACGTACGCCGGGGGTATACGTCGATTTCGAGTTTATTAATTGTTGACGAGGAGAAGCTGCTGCTGCTCTTTTGCGGGAACGACAGAGAGTGAGAGAGAACGAGGGGTAAGAGCGAGAGAGACAGAGAGAGATGGAGTCAGGGGGATTGAAAGCAGCGACAGAAGCTCTTTACGAGATTACGAGCTGTCGTAGGAAGCGGGTGAGACTTAGTGCGATCAATTTTTTGTTTTAGGGAGGTTAATAAGAGTCGAAGACAGTTTGGAATTTTGCATTTTTAAGGTATAAAAGTGGCTTTGTAATTATTTTTTTAACTACTTTTTAATAATTTAACCTATCTATTAATAATATTCACTTTTTCGATACTTGTTTAAATCGTACAAATTTATTATATTCATTTCAATTTATATAAATGAAAAAATTAAATTTTGTACATTACAAGTGAATTTCACGGTACCTTCCTGTAATTGCATCGAAAAACTTTTAAGATAGAAATTATCGGGTAAAATATTACTTTTATTACGTTTTTTATTCTTTTTGATTTAAATTTATTACTACCGAATAAAGGTAATTTGGAAAGAAATACTTAAATGTGTGTTTACCTAACTATTCGTGAAATATCCACTCAAAATAGATACGTAGAAAATTTTTTTGGCGATAAAAAGATTGTTTTTGCACGCCCTAAGAGAAGCAAAATGATCCGCACACGCACAAGGTACACCAAATAAGGTATTTCGCGCACGCTTCGGTAAAACTGCGTAAATCAGGCTCTTCGTGCACGCTATCTAAACATGAGAAACCGAACATCTCACACAGAGTTTAAAAAAAAATTAATTACGAAACAATCACTTCAAGAATACTAATCAATCTATGTAGGTATCGAAAATGGAACAGACGGAACGTCTTTATATAGTTTTAATTTTTTAGTAAGAATAATTTATAAAAATCTAAAATTATGGGGTTCACTCACTTATATTACATCTAATTTGAGTAAATGTATGCATCTTCGCTTTATTTTTTAATGCTCAATAGCAAACTGCATGTTTGGTCGGTTTTCTTTACACTCTCCCATATGAGGAATTCTACAAAAGATCGTCTGATCATTGATTCGAAAAGTGATGAAAAATGAATGTTGAAGCACGCCTCTGCAACTTCATTTTACTTCATGCCTCATATACTACTTAAGTTTTGATAATTTATCACAATATTTATCACAAAACACGCAATATATAAACTGTCTTACCTTAAAGCATAGCGATACACCTAACAATGCTCCCCCTATATACGTTGCGCAAAACAGATCGTAAGACCGCATCAATAAACATACACAGCAAATCAGTCTCCCATAAAGACCCAACAGCAGAAGCATTTTTCTTTTTCTCTCTCCTCCCCTCAACCAAAAAAAGAATATTAATTCCCACATTTCGACCATAGCTTTCTCTCTCTCTCTCTCGCTCACTCTTACTCTCCCAACTTAGTAATCTTCTAAGTCAGTGATCGAAATAAGTAGACTTGCGGTTTTGTCACTTTGCTTAAGAACATTAACTAAACTCTTTGAATTTATTAAAAACTTATACAAATTTGTTAAAAAATACCTAGTTAACATAATGTGAGGATAAATTTTTGTTCAAAATGTTTTTAGTAACCAAAACTGGGCACTTCCGGTTTTGCCACTTTGCTGCATTTTTCGACCCCTCCTTAGAGTGCTCCCTATCCTAACTGTCAGAGTCCCCGAGCGGAAGTAACTCAAGGCCAGCTAGCAAGAGTCGAAAGGTGGTGTTAGGGTGGGGAGACTGAGAGAGAAGGTATTATCGCCTCAGTCGTTCGTTTCGACGACGAGGCTTTATCGTCCGCTCGAGAAACTTTCCCCTCTCTCTCTCTCTCTCTCTCTCTCTTTTTCCGCTCTCTTTTTCTCTCTCTCTCTCTATGAATGATATATATATATATATATATATATATATATATATATATATATATATATATATAGAGAGAGAGAGAGAGAGAAAGTATGTATGTATGTATGTATGTGTATATATATATATATATATATATATATATATATGGTTCTGGTGCGACAGAGGTCATAACTCGGGGTGGTCTTAGAAACAAATGGACTTTCATTGTGCAGGCAACGAAAGCGGCATAAAGTACTGGTTGTGGTCTGTCGCGTGACGACGCGAGAACGTGCTGTAGCTCGCGTTGGTCTGATTACAGCTGCAGGGTATACGCGGCGTATTGTATAATATAGAATTTATCAGTCTTGAGACTAGTGCAGATCGTTCGATGAGTAATAGGAATCAGTTTCTGGCGTATTATTTATCAAGTAGTAATAGTCACGTTTAGGTCAGACAATATATAAGTATGATTTATAGTGGTTATAAATCCGCATAAGACTATGACGTCCTAGCTTTTTGCTACTTCTTATTTTATGACACATCTAGTATAGCATTGTTGCCATCTTCCAATTTTATCGTCTTTTCTACTCTTGTATTTAATTGTATTAACTTGCTTTGGTTTAAGCACTCCCTAACAACTTAAGGTTTTAAAATATTCTTCGTGATAATACGATAATATGAAAAAAAATGTTGTTACATCTCATTTAGACCCAGAAATTTAACATTATTAATTTCTTATATACATATATATACTTCGTACGTGTATGAAGGTGATTGATATTGACTAAATAAAATACTGCATTTGTGAATTTGTGTATACTGTATAATATATATGTATATGTATGAGTATGTGCGTATAGCTGAGATGTTGCAAACTAAAACTTATTTCAACAATTGAATGACTAAAAAATACAAAATAAAATAAATAAAAAATTTCAATGACTACGCTATTATTAACCCTTGGTTTACCAAGCCTATTTTGTAACATAGTTTATTAAGAGGGGTTACTCAGGGAGCGCAAGAACAAACATTTCTAAATTGAACAGTTTTTGAGGATTCAGAATAAAAATTGGTATATATGAGGTATAAGGATCGCTGAAGTCGAATACGTGGTCCAAATTTCAAATTTTCAAAATGGCTGACCAAAAAAGGCGGATTTTACTTATACTTATGGATACATGGCTTATACAGCCATATATTCATAAACGAATAGTGAATCTGCTATTTTTGATCCGCCATTTTAAGATTTTGAATATTGGACAATGTATTTGGATTCAGCGACCATTAAAACCCTTGCATACCAATTTTATTGAAATAACTCAAATACTGTTCAATTTATAAAAAAGTGTTCTTTGAGTCCCTGAGTTACCCCCTTAGTAATAAAAGGGTTAAATTATACTAAAAAGAATAAATAATTTTAGTTCTTGATATAGCAGTATTTTCACGATTATATTACTATCTTACAAGAATAAAACCGTGGGGCACTCATCAAAAGCTTCAAGTAAATTATTTATTAATTAATATAATTTGAATATTTTTATAAGCGCGTTAATTTTTTTTGTTGTTGTAATATAGTAATTTATTTTTATTGTATAAAATTATTTATTCCGTTTTAGTAAATTTTATTAAAAGAGTAGTCTTTGATGTTTTTTTAATTTATTTTATTCTCATATCGACAGTTCCAGAGACAAATAATTTCGTCGTTCTTCGTAGCCATAACATGTCGATTAGTTAATATTTTGTACTAATAGAGTCTTATGTATGCTGTATTATTTCTAAGAACTAATAAAATTAAGCATTCATTTTTATTTCATGAATCGGATTCATTAATTATTAATATATGTAATCCTGAAACATCACAAGCCATGGTCTTTTAAACCTAAAGCAATGCTATGCATAGATACATAGTTTAAGCATTTAATGCACGAAAACATGTTATTTGTCATACGTGTTGTCATTCGTGTAGGTGTATTCTATACTTTAGAACCTTAAAATTTCTTAATTTTTCTTAATTGTCGCATTTTTTTAAACTTTACTTTTAGGCATTATAATTTTCTAGCATTATAATTTTCTAGCATTGTAATTATTGGGCATCATAATTCTGAACTTTATGATCTTTGGACCTGGAGAATTTTTTGGCCTTATAATTTTGTGGGCACTACATTTTTCTATCTTTAATATTTTTGAGCCTTATATTATAATTCTTAGCTTACATTTTTGCGAATATTTTTGGGCCTTATAATTTTTTAATTTTACATTTTTTATTTATAATATTTTTGGGCTCTATAACTTTACTTATACCTCAATTTTTTAGTCTCATAATTATTTTGGCTAATTATTTAGGACCCATAATTATTTATACCTCATAATTCTTTGTGCTTCTTAATTTTTCGGGCCTCGTTATTAATTTAATAAATAGCTTATTTTACAGTTAACAAAATAATTTATTACATGTAAATAAAAAATAATAATGTTAACAAAATTATAATGCCCAACAGTTATAATGCCCAAAAAATTACTTTGCCCAAAAATTAAAATGCGCCAAAATATTTTTATATTTATTATTATTGTTTATTATTACAGTGGCCAGTCATTAATGGTTGGCAGTAATAATGCTTAAAAGACCGCAGCTCCTATCTCCTCTGTGATCATGTGCGTATCATCACCGTAGCCACCATTCATGGTTGATGGGACTATGTAGTCCATAGCATTGTTCACACAATCACGCCATTTCTCTCTATTCCTTGCAAGGTGAATCCAGTTTTCCTCACAGTACCCTATTTCTCGCAAGTCGGCCCTGACATTGTCATCCCACCTTCGTATTGGTCTACCCGTAGGCCTTGTGCCTTCTGGTTTTCCTACGAGTACTCTAAGCGCTGCCCTATCATTTTCCATCCTCGCTACATGCCCGGCCCATCCCAATCTTCGAGATTTTATAACTCTAGTAATATCCGCTTATCCGTATAACTCGTTTATTTCTGGTTAACTCATCAATTTTGCATCCAAATATCTTTCTCATAACTTTGTTCTCAAATACTCTGAACCTATCCTCCTCCCGCATAGTTAGTGCCCATGTCTCACATCCGTATAGGATTACTGGCATAATAATTTTCCTATATATCTCTAATTTTGTCTTCCGTGATAGTAGTCGCGATTTTAGTAATTTGCCCACCGAATAAAGGCACGCATTTCCAGAATGTAGTCTTTTCTTAATTTCTTTATGCGTCTCATTTTTAGAGTCAATTATAGCGCTATACTCATTCATGGGTGCCGTTCTGTCAGTGACTATGTATTCTATTATCTTCTCGTTAATTTCTAGACCTAGTTCTTTTGCCGTTTTTAATAGTATTTTAATGTTTTTTATTACTGTTTCCCTGCTCTGTCCTCTTATATCTATATCGACTGCATAGGCTAGCTATTGCGTTAAGAAACCGTTCAGTATTACTCCTTCTCGGCTATCTTGTACGGCCCTGACAACGTACTTTAGTACTAAGTTAAACAGAAGTGTTGATAGCGCATCCCCTTGTTTTAATCCATTGTGGATTTCTGAGCGAATTATGCCCCTGCTATTATCTAGACACATTTTTATCAAATGCACTAGTTATTTGGAATCCCGCGTAGTATTAAGACGTGGTATATTTTATTACAAAATTTATATTATTTTTATACAAAATTATATTTTATACAAAAATAATAACGCCCATAAAATGTCCAAAAAATTATTAGACTCAAAATGTATGATGCGCAAGAATCTATGAAACCCAAAAAATAATAATACCCAAAAATATTTTATACAAAAAAAATATATGGCCCAAATAATTATAATGCCCAAAAAAGTACTATGCCCCAAATTTTAAATGCGAAAAAATATAAGGCTCAAAAATAATAATGCCCATAAAATATCCAAAACATTATAAGGCTTAAAACTTATGAGGCCCAAAAAAATAATATTACCCAAAAATATTTAAGACAAAAAATATAAGTACTAAATAAATATAATAGCATATAATTATAAAACCAATAATATTATAAGGCCCAAAAATAATAATGCCCAAATATTATAAGGCTCACAAAATTATAATCCTCAAGAAATGATTGTGCCCAAAAATCTATACAATTGTCTAAGACATCGATGTTACTTGATGTGACGTTATCATTTGCTAGATATAACATAAGAAGGTAAACATCATATCATATATATTCTACCTGTAAAAAACTCGATTAGTAATACTTACGTAGTTTGATTGGATATTGGTTATCAAGTAGTAACAATCATATATATGTCAGATGCGTTATGAATATGACTAAAACTTACATCAAAAATACAGATTTTAGAAATTTCACCAAGAAATTTTCATATACTCCGCTGCATCCATCTTGAAAACAATCCATTTCAGCGCCATCAAATCCACCATTCAAGCGTCCGAGAAGCCTCTCTAAATCACCGCGTGCACACACAGTCTCGCAAGCCAAGATCCCCACAACTAGGTGGGCGGACATTTATTTACCCCGGTCGACGATAGCTCAAGCCGATGCCGTATTCCTCAGCCCTCGCAATAATGCCTGACCGCAGCGCCGAGAAAAATGGGGAGACAAGTGGCAAAGTCTCGTCTCGCGCTCTATTTTTTTTTTATTTCGAAGAGGGGTGGAGAGTAACTCGGATTTGCAGGGATTCTAGATCAAGCGATCCGTGACGAGGAACTGAAAGCCGTGAAAGCGTGTGCGATGATAAAGCCGATTGCGAGTTTTCCGGTTTGTTTGTCCGAGTGATTTTAATGAATTTGGAATTTTGGATAATTTGTGCGGAGAGTGGGTGAGGTGTGTTTTTATAAAGTGGGGGTTCGTGAGTATTGATTGGAATAATTTTATACTGCCACTCGATAATATATTGACAAAATTATCTTGCCTTTATTATGGATTGTTATTTCTTATTTGCTATATACTTATATTTTATCACTGATTATTATGATTAAGCATATTATATTATTTCGAAACTTCAGTTCCACTACTGCAGTCGGTTGCAATTTATTCCTGTTTGCAGTTTAAAGCAGGTTAGATCATTTTTTAATAATTATAATGGCAGATACTGCATACAAATACTGTAAATGAACTTGCAACCTCATCTGAGTTATGTGAATTAATCTTCCTCGAAATTCGCACACAGATAAAGTGGTTAGGTCCCCTTAAGCATGAGCGGCCTGTTTTACCCAAATATTTAAAAAAATGCTATTTTGAGTAATTTTGATTGTTACATTTCCCCATCTCTAATTAAGTTATTTTACTTGGAACAAAATATGCCAAACGCTGCAGGATAACGGATCGAGAACAAAAAATTAAAAGTTTAAGGTGAATGCGTTCATGCGTGGATGGAAATACTGCAGAATGTAATAAAACTTATATAGGCTGTTTGTGAACATGAAATATACTCTCTTCAAAAATTTGCGATCACGTTGCCGAATAAATTTTAGAGAAAAAATTACTTGAAAATTAGTATTTGATCCCACTATCTTATGGAAGTTGTATAATTCTGTGAAGTAATATAAATATATCTTTTCACAAACACTAGAGGTCCTACTGTCAATCTAGAATATAGAAGTATAAATTTTGAACTTTCTAATGACCGAAAGAAAAGTAGGGAAAGCCGAACTTATTAAAAAAATATTCATTATAGAAAGTACAAAAGTGCTACTTTTCTAACCTTAAATAGTGATTTCGTGAGTCAAAAGGACCATCTAAATATCATTTTTATGGTGACAAAAGTATAACTGGTTGTATTACAATAATGTTTCATTACCTTCTAATTCATAAATAAACTTATTATATATTATTTACATACATTTACAAGATTTCCGTAAACTGTTTTTGTACGCATTCAATTGACTTCGGAGTTACGCATGAACTAGCTTAAATGACGGTGTGAGGATGAAATAAATAGATCTACTGTATATATATGTATCCCGAGTAAAAAAAGACTTATGTATAATTATATATAATTGTATATAGGGAGGGAGGGGAACGATGGGCCACTTTTACTTTGAAAGCGTACAACTTTTACACTGATAATGAATAATATTTTATGAATGGATATTTAGACAATAGTACTCATCAAGAATGTAATATATAAGTGTAGAAGTATCCAATGTAAATATTCTACTAGCATTTTATAGAATGAAGAGAACGTTTTAAAATGTCTATCTTGCCCCACCGTTGGGGTATAATTTTAGACGATAGATTCCGCCTTTTTCCGTTTCGAGATGCGGATGTTTTAAAGAGTTTACCCAAAGCTTAAGAGGAGAATTGAGGGGGTGATATATCGGGTGACCTAGATTGAACGTACAGGAAGTTTCGGAAATGCGATTTGTTGCGCATTTTTGATTATATGTGATCATTTAAATAAGTATATATGACGACAAATTTCGAGCTCTTATATTGTATTTTATAATTGTAATGCTCCAGCATAATGTTGAATATATTTTTTGTCGCCATTAAAAATACCCTATTTTTTCTTTCCTTTAGCAATTTTCTTTTGTTATTCGAAATAGTTGTACTCAACGTGGGGTTCTGGTAGTTTGAGATTTTTTTTGTAATCCTCCAATGAGACTATCGAGAACCAGCATTCGATCCAATGAAGGTATAGATATTTTTAAGACTAGATATTTTTAACTTCGTGTGAACTAAAAATTAAACTTTAAGTTATCTCAAATTTAAGTATTGAAGGTAAATTTATTGTATCGCAATATGATAAATAATTAACGATTGATTAACTATTGATAAAAGACTTTCTTGATTTAACAAAATGCAAAAAAATGAATAATTTGTTTAATAGAACGCACATTTTAATTTCACCATATTCCAATCAACAAACAACAGTAACAAATTCTTTCTCTCAGTGTAGCCATCGTACACTTTTTTGGGCCGTTGTATCCCAGTCTCCCGTGCACGTAGTTTGAAAAAAAAATAAGATAGAAGACGCTCCCACGAGAATATCTCACACGCCCGCTCCCCGCTTGTCGATAAGTCAACGGCAGGCAACACTATAGCAGGAGTTTGGATCGGTGACGTGCCATTTCCTTGATTTCGCATGCTGCGGGTCTCGGTGTTGTAGGTCTTTCGGGCTTGGCCTGTCAGTCAACAAGGATTTCGCATATATACTAACTGGAGCAGCTGGGAGATGAACTCGAATTCTTATTTCTTGCGATGCGAAGAGGTGTTTCAGGTGTTAGACAGTTTATTTTTATTTGTACACCCAACGCGTTCTGATTCTTCCGAAACGTGCCGGATAAACGACAATTTCAATTGATGTTTTAGCGTTTTAGATGTGATATTATATTTCTGAGGCGTTTGTTTATTCTATATACTTAACCTCAAAATGTCTAATGAAGTTGTTGTTCACCCGACACATTGGGGGAGAATCATTATGTATTGGGTGTACGCAACGTATGCAGTCGATGTTAGAATACACAAAACGTGTATTGATAAAAGAATCGTAGATTTAAGGTAAATAGTATTCATTGAAAAGTGTATAAAGTATTATTTTTTTCGATAAAGACATCATTTTCAACGGTTACGCATATGTTATATTAATTATTCGCGTTCATATATCAACAATGATTGGTACACAGTAATTGGTACATTACAGTTTCAATACATGAATTGTGTCTCTTTTAAAATTTAATTACTTTTTTATATTGGTTTAATACACGAATTCACGATTCCTGTTTTAAATTAGTAAACATTTGGATATATTGTCTCTTTTATTTATATCGTATTATTTTTAAGGCTATGCCTTTATTCTTCAATGTATGTTCGATGCCAAATTTATATTAAAAGGGCAGAGCTAATTACAGACTTGAGCGCTTCTCAAAAGTACGTTAATTATCATTTTCACCCCCACTTCACTGTACTCTGCGGAATTGAACTGTTTACCAGATTAATTATTAATAATCGTATTGTCCCCGAAGAATACGATTATGTCGTCCTGTCAGGAACATTAAATAATTTAAACTCTATTATTCTCCTCGATCAAAAGACTATATGATCTTATCATTGTGAATTTATTAAAGTAATATCAATATTCACGTAATTCAAAATATAGTTAGTTTCTTTATTTTAAAAAAATCGTGAAAAATTCTCCTATTTACTAATTCAGATCGTAAAATGAACTACACGCGTTAACTGTTTTAAATTTATACTTTGTGACAACTGATCATAGATTCCATAAATTATCAACAATGCAAAATCCAGTGAACGCTTTTTAGACAGAGAACGAATAAAGCCTATATTGAAAAATAAATCAAGAATCTTCGTGTCCAATATTCAAGAATAATGTCTAGGACGTAGATAAATACACGAATGCAAACAAATTTTTCGCCATAGCAATGCTCTCTCCTCGAAAGCGCGATACACGAAGAGCAGGAGAAAGGAAATTCCCGTCCCAGCGCACGCTTGAACGTGGCGAGAAATCGGCCAGCAGGATCGCGCGTTGAAAAATCACCTCTCCACGGTGCAGCGAGCGCACGGCAAGCATGCTCGGCCCCGTCAGCCTCCAAAAGAAAGCTTCCGCGCGCCTCGCCGAGACTACAATGGTGCTTTCTTCTCGTTCTCTTGTATACCTTCAAGATCGATCCTCTCGACCTTAGGCAGAGATAGCGCGCGCCTGCTGCTGCTGCTGTCCTCGCGCGGTCATTAATCATCGGTGAGCGCGCGGAGCTGCAGAGAGAGCGAGATGCTGCGGTCGAGACTGGTTGGATCCTGACTGGACCAAACCCGACACAGTCAGACCTGTAAGCGCGCGCGAGTTGACGAAATATGATAGTTTTGAGTGAAATGATTTTAAGTGTTAAATCATATGCTTTTCTTTATTATCAATACATTTATACATTTTAATATAATTAATGTGGGCTATTCTGTCGTGGCGCTTATAGTGTGACACGTGGATCAATGCATTGCGAGTATATCTATATATACGTATGCGCGGGCATTCTACAAACATATGAAGATATACTCGCAATGCTTAGACCCACGTGTCACACTAGCGCCACCAAGCGACAGAATAGCCCTCATTACTGTGTATGCTTATTTAATCTACTTTTAAGAGCAAGTCTTTCTTCTGCTAATTCTGGCTGTGCGAATATATTGCACCAGATATGAGTGCGCAGATGCTTAATTTTTGTAAAATATAATCGTATCATTCTACTTCATGTTCATATATACTTCAGAAACTTTTTTTATAGTCTTTTTAAACAATAAATAAATACTTTATTTATTGAGAAAACCTGAAAATCTCATATAATGTTCAGCACAAAATCATGTTTTAATAATTAAGTTTCTGAAATGAACAACTATATGAGCATGACACCAACAAATGATAACCTGTAAAGTAGGATTTGAATAAATCTCGTCAAACTGCGTCAGGTTTAGACCTACCTAGTCCCGTTCCTGATATCTCTTTATGAATGGACCCTAATAGAAGTAAAAGAGTGGGCAGTACCAGCAGCGTCGATTTCTATGTTTGACACGTGTGACAGGAGCACGGCGTGAAAGAGCGAGTCTGGAAGAGTGGGCGGAAGGTAACGTTAAATGGATACCATGCGAAGATGGAGGATGTGGCTTTGTTCGTCATCTTGGTCGGCTGATAGTCTACGAGGTTGGTGGACAAGTGTACGTGATGTCAAAGAAATTTTGTGAACGGAGATTTATTTTTTTTGTTGAGTTTCGATGCTTGTGCACCTGTAACAATAGCCCTTCTTTTGATAAAAGATCCATATATATCGTAAAAATTGATTTGGAAGTTTTTCCTTCAAATACACTAACCTTTGTAAAATATTGAATATGTCCTCAATGCACAAAATAAAACAGTTTTGTTTTTATAAAATGTTTTCCAGTATACCCAAACATACGTTCGATATTCCATATACGACACATCCACAGCTTTCTTAAACTATGCTTTCGTCAGCTTATCTACAACCATGTTGATAATTTTTGGCAAGCTTCATATAACTTATTTTTGATTCCCCAAAGAGGAAGATTTGTGATAGTAAAAAGCAGTTTTTCTAATAAGATGTTAAAAACATGTTTTGAGACTTAATACACTATTTCTTTTTAGAAAATGTCTGTATGGATGTGTATGTGCGTGTGTGTCTGTGTGTGTATGTGTGTGTGTGTGTGTGTGAGTATGTGTGTGTATGTTTCTGTGTATGAGAGAGTGTATGTGTGTGGCTTTATGTGTGTATATGTGTGTGTGTGTGTATGTGTGTGTGTGTGTGATGTGTATGTGTGTAGGTGTGTGTGTATGAACGTGGATCAGCATTACTCTGCATATACACAACTTTTCAGAACTGAAAGTTTGGATAAGGTCATTCCCTTCTTTTATTATTCACGAAAACGTCATTTTTTAATTAAACAGTTATATCTCGGAAACATTTGACGGAAATATATGGAAAAATTTGAGATGATTCAGAATATGGAAAAGAATGTTCAGTCAAATTTTTGAGTCTGGACCTTTTTCTTTTGTCGAAAAAAAAAAAATTTTTGTAATTGAAATTGATTTTTTTTCTACGACGATAACTCAATTAAATCGGCTTTTTACTATGTCATAGCCTGTATGTGTTTTCAGATCATGAGAATTTTTATTTTTATAAAGGGCTCATTTTATTTGTTTTTAAATAAAGATTCAAAATTAGAAACAAATATCAACATTCATCGACTTGTTTTTCTATTATAAGTTTTTGATTTAACGATTTTTGAATTTAAATTTTTCGGGTTTTTTGGTCTGTTGGAAATATTATGATCAATTTAATGTTAATGCATTAAAAATAGTA
This sequence comes from Gastracanthus pulcherrimus, assembly GCA_949152435.1. Lineage (NCBI taxonomy): Eukaryota > Metazoa > Arthropoda > Insecta > Hymenoptera > Pteromalidae > Gastracanthus > Gastracanthus pulcherrimus. Next base: position 202,175,007 of record OX424572.1, read on the forward strand.
TAAAATTACCTATCTTATACAACTGTAAATTTTGGATATGCTCTTTGCCTTCTTTTATTATATACGAAAAAACTCATATTTAGTTTAAATGATTATATCTCCGAAATCTGTGATAACAAAACGTTCACAAACTTTTAGATGATTAGGAATTCAGTGAATCTACGTAATAACTATCAGATTATAGTTAATTTAAATATCTAAATAATTTTAATAAATTACGTACAAGAAAATATTGCTGTGATAAGGATGATTACCTATCGCTGTGTAATTTTAGTAAAAAATTATCTTTTGATAAACCATCAATGATAAGAAAAGGACACCATTTTTGAGCTATTAATTACAAAGAGATATAGCAATTTAAAATTTATTTATTAGAAAAAAGAATTTTATATTGCAACAATTAATTTAGTTTGAGGAAGCTAAGTGCGAATGAATTGGCAGCGGTTTTTAAACTCGGTGCGTGAAATTCGATTTCTCGTGTTTGTTTGTCGTGCGTGATACTTGCGGTTGGTTCTCATCTAGTAACATTCTTTGATGCAGAAATAATATTTATGACACAGAAAATACCAAAAATACATATTTTGACCGCGAAATTTGCAAAATAGACATGGTTTGGCAATATTTGAAGTTAGGTTGACACTATAACAATGAGCACTTAGCTAGTAACATATTCTATAATAAAGAAACAATCATTATAACATAGAATATACAAAAAAAATTATATTGTAACTACGAAATTTGCAACAAAAAAAAGGGTGATTATGATATTTAGTGGTTAAGCTGTCACCATTAAGATTGGTACTGTCTATTCATCGACAAAAGATTCAAGATTATTCATCCGTTTTTTTGCCGACTATCAACTCACATCACAGAACAAGTGCGAATGCGCGGGCTTGTCGCGAACGATGCGACTGTTATATAAACAAAATAAAATTCGTTTGCGTTGTCATTTCACTCCAACTACTAGAGTGAAAATTAGAGCGAATAAATATCACTCTATTTTCTAGAGTTAAATATTTCACTCTAGTACTTAGAGTGAAATAATTCACTCTAATAGAGTGAAATTTCACTCTAAAAACGGTTCACTCATTTTTTAGAGTAAAATTTCACTCTACCGGCTTTAGCGTGTTTAATTACTCTCTTTATTTATTTCACGTCGCCCAGGGAAAATAAAATAGCCGCGGTAATTAATCATCGGCGGTCGCGCATATATATCGATGAGGCAACCCTTGACGCGTTGGATTACGCGGGGTTGCAAGCTCATTAGGCAAAACAAAGGGGCACGATAATATATCGAACAATAATGAGCCATTAATCACGCACAAAGCTGTTGCACACAGGCACCTCCCCTGGAGCTAGTCAAAAATAAGCGACGTCATTAAAAAATGGCGATTATGATCTTCTTAGTGCATTGGGTATTAAAATCCGATTTTTATTAACTAAAAACTAAATTAACTTAAAACTAAATAAACACAAGTATTTATTTGTATGCAATTCATTATTACCGTTAATACAATTTTTGTAGCATTTGGGTTTTCATAAAATATTCAACTATACCCTGGTAGAAAATGATCAATTTGTCTAGATTTTCTGCTCATAATTAAGGTATCCAAATTACTAAACCGAAAACATTAATGAAAATGGATAATTTTCTACTAATGTAAATTTAAAAATAAAAATTTAAACGATGTCCAGCTACGTTCGAACTAATAAATTTAGATAAGACCAGTTTGGCGTATATTTAGTATAATATGAAGATGTACCTCAAAGGTGAGCTGAGACATCGATATACCGATATATATATATATATATATATATATATATATATATATATATATATATATATATATATATATATATATATATATATATATATATATATATATATATATATATATATATATACATATATATATATATATATATACTCCGATCACGAATCTTAACTACAAAAAGAAAAGTGAGCATATAATATTAACAATACTTTAAGTGGGTATCAGACCATTCCAATTTCCCGCCGAAATTCCTAACCTCAAATCTTTGACCGAGGTATGAACAATTGATTACAATTAATAAATAAACCGAATTATGAAAAACCAAGACATCATTGCCCTTCCTATTTAGCATTCTACAACTCTGTTAAGTTTCAGGTAATAATATCATTGCATATATAAATGGCATTGGAACGAAACTTCGGATCACCTTTCATTTCATAGATCTCTATCACGAAATTTCGTTCCAATGTCATTGATGTAAGCCGCAAAATTTTTATTTGAAAATGTGCACAGTGGTAGATATTTATAAAACAAAGGGTAATGACCTCTTAATTTTTCATAATTCAGTTTATTCTTTTAATTATAGCCAACATTTTAGAATTCTCGGGTTGGTATGGTAAGAAGGATAAAAATTGACTTTGACACCCCCTTAAATCGATATATTTATAAGTTTCATGAAATGAATACTCAATACTCGTCTGTGTTCACGTAATTACATAAATTATGTATTTTACTCTGAATAAAATATATGGTAATGTAATAAAGGAATAATTCATAAATCGATTGATGTAAATGCTTCAATTTCTTTCGTCGCCTCAAATGATTTACTTTGGTAATTTCCAAGCTTTTTCCCCCCTCTCATTTGAAGATAAATAATAACACACCCATATTTTCTAGAATAAAACCAGTATTCCCTAATCTAAATTATCAATTTTTCCACGAACATGCACTCACGGAATAGATTCTTAATAATTAAGAAGAATAATTTAATATTTTGAAATTCGACTTTGAACACGGCTAAACCTGCAATTCTTAACAGTTAAAATGCAGCTTTTAATGCCTAAGTATTGTTTAATTTTTCATAATTTGTCAACTTAGCAATTAAGAATTTGTCCTTTACAGTTAAATTTTCTTGTTATCTGTAAATATTGCACAACTCCTTAACTACAAGTAATCTTTCTCCTCAGTGGTATTGAAAAATTCACTTGCTTGTTAATAAAATCTAAGTACAACTATATATTTTCAAACAATTTTACACACAATTTGCAAGCGAAACAAACCTAACGTTACTCACGCATTCCTCGCTTCTCGCTAAACCTTAAAACAAAAACCGCTACCAATTCATTGGCAATTAGCTTCCACAGACTAAATAAATTGTTCCAATATAAATTTCTTTATTCTAATACATTATTTTAAATTGCTATATTTCTTTTATCATCGATTATTGCTAAAGATAAATTACAGAAAATTATAAGCTTGTGATCATAGATTGCATTATCGATTTCAAAATATTAAAATAGAAAAATCGTTATAAAACAAAAACGAATCAAGGAATCTTTAGTTTTATCTCTGATTTCCAATGCTTGTGAAAATAACAATTAAAAATTAGTTTGTTTAATAAAAAATGAACGCGACATCTTCGACATATAAGTAATAAAAATAATAAAAATATAACCTCAAATATCTGGAACGATAAGAGACCTTACAGTCTTGGCAAAGAGCTCAGCCAAGAGATAGTGGAAATCTACATTTTTCAGCTCAATTTATTTTAAACATTTTCCATCATATGTTTCCGAAATATCGCCATTTAAACAAAAAATGACATTTTCGTGTATAACAAAAGAAGAAATATAGCTTTTAGAAAATAAGATAGGTATTTTTATTCTCTTTCAAATGCATTAACATCATATTATTTCTACATACCAAAATAACGTAAAATAGAAAAACCGCTGTAAAACAAAAACGAGTCAATGAATCTTAAAATTTATTTTTTAATTCCAAATCATCATTATGAAATGAAAAAAAATGAGCCTCAGTTAGCAAAAAATAGCCGCTCCGTTCTCGAGATATAGGCGATCAAGAAAAAGTTTGAAAGATAACATAACCTAAAATATTAAAAAAAATGAAAGTACTTATGAGCTGGGTAAAGAACTTAACTAAGAGATAAGGTAAAGTAGGTACTACTTGGACACTTTTTGAAACGAAAATACGGAATCAGTGTTTATAGAGCCAAAACTCAATATGTTTCCCAAATCTTTAATATAATCGTTAATTCGGCATGTTTTACTGTTATTAGTACAAGAAAAAATACGCTTACATACTTTTTTATACTAAAAAAGTAAGTTTAAAAATTCAACTATATGTCACAATGGTCCTAGATTTTGGACATAGTTAGGACCCAGTAGTTGGACATATGAATTAAATGTGTCCAACTACTGGGTTCACGCACGTACACACACACATACTTACACGCACGCACGCATGCGCGCGCACACACACACACACATACACATACACACACACACATACATATACGCACGCACACGCAAACGCAAACGTACGCAAAGACACACACATGCACGTACGCACGCGCACACGCACACACACAGACACACACACACATGCAATCACACACGCATTCAGACGGACCTTTTCTAAAAATAGTGTATTTTGATTCCAAATGGCCCAAAACATATTTCTAACATGTTTTTCTTACTATTACAAAGCTTCCTTTAGGAGGAAGCAATAGAATACGTCATCTCTAAAAAAAAATACACGAAACCTACTTCGCAACGACTTTTGTGCAATTGTAGGTCGTCGTGCGTCGATAGCAAAGGTTTCGAAGTGAATCGAGCACTACCGGGACCCGTCATTACAATAAGGATGCATGGGGCCAAAAGACAGAGAAAGGGGAATAAAGGAATATTTCGTCGGCCAACGAATAGTAACGAGTGTCCTTTGTTCTCCTCTGTTCGAAATCAATTCACTGTGCGAGTTTATACGTCCATGTCGATCGTAGTAAGAAAAAAAAGTGAAATAACTTTGTTCATAGACGCCGAAGTAGTGCAAAAGAAAAATATGTACGAGTTTCGCGCGCACGACTTAGCGATGTAGTTAGCGCGGAAATCTATTTCGTGTATCTCTGGCTTTTTACAGTAATTTATAGGATCAGTAGTTCTCGATACTTTATTTTACTGGATTAGTAGTTAATATGTGAACAATTGATTTCAAAGAATAATTTTATATAATAAAACTATTAACAAATCATATTTTTTTAAAAGTATAATAAAATCGTTTTTTATTACTAAAAATTTTAAGTTCAATGAAATTGAAAGTTGAACATGAAAATTATTATGATACTAAACTATACAAAAAAAAACTTTTTTATTGAATTGTAAAAAATTATTGACTTTTGAATAAATTAAAAAAAATGTGATTGTTTGAAATATACGGAAAATAGTCTCGTAAAGCGATTTAGATCTTGCATTATATTTTATTTTCAATTGCTCCATTTGTTTCAAATACAAACAGTCAGACAGGAATCGATGACTGCAAGAAATCTTTCTGCTGAGATTGCAAATCAAAATGAACTGTGAATTTAACGAGGAACCTTTTACAATACAATTGCATCATTTACGTTGTACAATAAAATTGTTATAACTATTATTCTTAAGATAGTTCTTTCACAATTATAAATATAAAAATTATAAAATAATTTGTTTACATATTACAATACGAATAATTTTTTTCATGAAAATTTCAATATTGCAAAATTAGATATCGTATCAACTTGAGAATGATTGGACAAAATATCCGAATCTATTTTATTTTTTATCCGATTTTAATTTGGAAGGTTTCATGTTGTCTCTTGACAAATTTCAGAGTAATATACTGATATAAAAATCCAAAAATAATCAAGATCTGCAGTTGCAGTCTACTTTGTTTTTCGATTTTCGTGGGAAGAACCACCTCATGGGGTGAAGCCATCTATTTTTTAGAAGACAATTACGTTACAAATATGCCTGTAGAAAATAGTCGTTAGAGTATTCCGAAGAAATGATAAAATTTAGAGATAGAACCTTCACGGAAAGATGTTTTCACGATCGTAGGCGGTACACGGGTACAAATCAATAGTGTCAATTGCTGCCACCAAGCGATAGCGTTACATTCAGGGCTTTGCATGATGCGCTTCGCGCACTTTGGTTTTCACAGTAAGTAACGGTTTCTCAGGCTGCTCGCGCTTTTCGCCGGTGCGAGCAGTAAGAAAATCCATATCTGTATCGTATATCCAAAGGACCAGTCACAATCCGAGCTGCAATATGGCACCGGATTTTTATCTCACGCAGCATGGACTAAATCCGTGAATACCAAACTTCTTTCCGTGCTCGAGCTGAAGCATTTCACAAAATACGCCAGTATGGAGCCTTTTCTAGCGCATTATATTGTCAGCGTGTAATGACGTAGAGTTAGGTTCTCTCTTCAACTGTTCATTTTATAAATACTTTTATTTAAATTTATGCATTAAATAAAATTATATTTCATTCAAACAAAATAATACATTCAAGCTTTGAAATTAAATATGAACATTCAGAAAATAAAGGGATTTTAGCGGGTAGGACCGATCTGCACCACCAAAAATTCTGGAAATACATTTTTTTAACGTCTCCGCTAAATTTGGACTGACGGGAATTGTAACCGACGACCCTTGAGAGGTCTTTGTCTTAAGGGGTACGCGTTTGTCACTTCAGCCATCCACCACCCCTTTATAAGTTAACATATGATTTAGAAACAAATATATATCTACAACTATTTACTTTGGCACGTTACCAACATAGAACCATTTGGTTTTTAAATATTTCATAAACCATATTTTATATTTGTTACAATCTAGTTAAATACTTAAAATTATCAAGTATGTTCATTTTGGTATAAATGCTTTTTTAAATCGTTTAGTTCTGAGGTTGCGATGGTATCACTGCAATAGCAAATTTACCAATGTATTAATTTAAAATAAAACATAAATAAGTATATACTTATAAAAAGATTATTCTATTGCATGAAGAAAGCGTATAAAATGCTCTCGTATATAAACAGTGTCGAAAAATATTTGCTTATTTATTTTTCTACCGAAACTAGCATTACATATTACCCGTTTTACCCGGCTTTTTTTCAGTGGCGCGTAAAACATCACAAACAGAATCATTAAGAGAGCCTCCGTCAACACTTTTTGCGAACTGCGGGGGTTGTATAGCTGACGCGCCGACTTGTTTTTCTTCCGGATTTTGGCCACCTGAGATAGACAGCCTGTACGCAAGGCTTTTGTTGCTTCGAATGCGGACAGGCTCACAAAAGCAAAGCACCAGTGAGCGCTGTCTAGTAGGATAAATTGACTCTGATGGAGTTTAGCTGCAAGTTAGCCCGCGAACGGCCGCGATGTATTTCATTTTGTTATGGGGTTTTAACATTTGCGATCTATATGTATCTTTTGTTTTTTTAAGTTTTTCACTGTAAAAATGTGAATAAAAGCCACGATAACTTTGTTAATGCGCATAATTCTAGAAAAAGGTTTAATCTTTAAATAAAATATGCATTTCTTATTTATTAAAACTTTTTTTCTGTTGTTGATAAATATAAAATTCATTTGTTTTCATAACGTATTGTCTATTATTATATTGTTTACAATTATATTGTGATTGATATCTTCAAATTATGTTCGTTCTTGGATTATTTAGCATTTGAATTTTCTAAAATTCTATTTATTTTTTTCATTTTTCGAAGTAAAATCTTTATAGTAAAATAAAAGTTTTCCTAAAAATATGTTAGATCCATGTTTTGAGACTTGATGTATAAAAATACACTATTTAAAAAAAAATTATTTTTAGATGCCCAAGTACTTAATAAATGACAAAAATACTTCAATAATTACAAAAGCGCTTAAAAAATACGTAAATTACTTGAAAAATGCACGTAAAGTACTTTTCATCAAGTAAGATAATATAAGAGGATTTATTTTGCACAGAGTCAAAAAATTATGTACATTACTAATTGCGGCATAGTCACACTGTTCGCAACATACATTTGAAAGCTATCATACCCGTTTAACAAAGATTGCCAAATTTACAAACTTATTGCGCCATTTCCTTAATTTATCACGTCAAGTTAAGTATAAACTTTAAAAATTCAATAATAACGCAGACAGAAATCATAGTGTAAATATTTCATATGCACGTGCATAGGGAAGACATAATTTGGCTTATTAGGAGATTAAATAAAATAAAAGTAAATTAACGATAATAACAACTTCGATTTATTTATCACAATCTTAATTAATATTCGGTACGCTCTATTTCGCAATCGATCGACACGTGACTATCACTCTAAATATGAATTGCACTTATAACTATGAACCTGGCAAATATTCAATTTTTACCACCACGAATTTTCAGCATACTAATGATAAACAAAACCAAACTCAAGAAATACGTGTCGCGCGAGCGCAGACTTAACTTATATCTGTAGTGACGGCAGGCGAGATTGTTGGCTCTTTTCACTCGGGCCGCGTAGATCGGTTTTCCTCCACTGGACGCTGGCTGCTGCTGTCAAGGATATGAAGCAACGATAAGCCTTGGATACTAGCAATAAGATCGCCTCGTTGGTTGATGGTATGGCTGGACAAAGAGTGAACCCACGTGCATGTCGATCACGACGCTTTTCTCTCGATTTTCGGAGCGCTAGTATGGCTCCTTTGATTAACGAGTCATTTTCATTTGATTCGCAGGGTATAATCGATGGAGCGCGGGCTATTTAAAATTAGACCCGCTACAATAGATTAACGCATACTTATAATTAAACAGACTTATTGTTATTTGTACATTAACTTCAGGTGTGTGCGAATGACCAATTTAAATTTATTTAACGATGGCAGATACCTAATGCTAAACGGAATCGAGTTCCATAGGCGGGATCCCTGAGCGGTAAAAGATTTGGTTCTACTAATTCCCGCGAGACCCTGCTAGATGTTCTGGCCTTATTTATTTTAAATAAGGCCTTAAGATACGGCGGTTGTCCCATGATATATACCTTGTAGAGAAGCAACAACGCAAAAAATTCCCTTCTTTCGTTAACAAAAATGTACCGTACGCAGGAGTTTTGCAATTTCTACAGCTTGGTTTGGAGTTCGTTTGACAGTTCCAGGTACATCAGAGAACAATAATTCAGGTGAGAGACTGCGAGAGCACTTATTAGCTGCTTACGTATCGCCTCGGTGATGCAGGATCTAAAGGATCTTAGCCCATGTAGGGCTTAATTAACCTTGCGGCTAATTGCATCCACCTGCGGTTTCCACGTAAGCTCGTAATCCATAAACAACACCAACGTTAGTCACGGTATCGACAAAGGGAACGTAAACGTTATCCTGCACCTCAATGCCAAGCAATTAAAGACCCCGTAAGTTATTAATGTTATAATCGAAACTGAATATTATAGCTTTTGTCTTCCCGACATTGAGGCGCAGTGCGTTCTCCATTGCCGACACTGCTCGCGCCACAGCTGACAAGTGAACTATGCCCTCACGAAGATTGCTCCTAGTGACCTGAGTACACGTTTGCAGGTCATCAGCATATAGTACACTTATTTTAAGTGTTCAATACTATCCTCTGATAAGCCTTCTGAGTATTTAAATGTGGACAGTGCTTTGCGGAGATCTTTAATGTAAATACTGAACAGTAGAGGCCCCGAAACTGAGCCCTGTGGTACGCCGGGATTGGTTGTGAGCCAATCTGATTCACCGTTTGATTTTGTAAACACTTTCTGGTTACGCCCCGTAATATACGAATGAATCCACAGGACCACAGTTCTCAAGTACGTTTGTACTTGATAATAGTAGCTACAGTTCTTCGTGTGAGCAACAGTATAAACAACAAAATGTTCTGCTATGATCTGTTATATTGTTGTACCAGTCCTAATTTATTAAATATTTAATTATTTTGTATTAACAATTCTTTTATTTTGTACGCCATAGTGCAGTCTGCATCTATTTTTCTGCCTAAAACACAACATAAGATAGAGAACAACAGATTCTCTGCTGCACATTGATGGGAGAGTAATGTCGCGGCTTCTTACGGCAAAGCCGCATTATTAGAATACTGTGTGTATAATGTACACGTATACAGCCAAGAACCTTCGCATTACGGCATCGCGAACATTATTAATTAAAGTGTGTCTCTAAAGATCAGCTGCGAGTTTCCTTGGCTGCAGTACTCGCTTCGGTACGAAATGCCACTCGCGTTGTTATGATAATGACGCGAGGCTCGCTGCAGCTGCAGCGAAAAGTGCAGCAATTATTTTAACGCGCTTCGCGGAGGAGATTCGAGTGCGGAGAGCGACTTTGATGATGATTTTTAATGAGCCTTTTGTGACGTTTGTAAATGCGCGGCATTGTAAGTGCGTACTTCTACGAAGGATGGTAGGGGCTTTTAATTGGGGTGTTATGTTCAAAATTAAATTAAAAGAATAATAATTTTTATTTGAATTGCGGAAATTCGTTCACTTTTGGACACATATTGTTGATTTTTTTATATAAAATCTTTGTCTACCGATAAAATTAAACTAAAAATATCACAGAATAGGTTTTGTAAACTAGGAAATAGTAAACCAAAGCTTGATTGAAGTGGTCCCTGGTGAATTATAAAATCTGTATATGCATGAATTAACCCTTTCGTGCCTGATGGGGCGTATACGTCTCAGATAAATTACCAATTTTTTAAGCTAAAGAAGATAACTGCGTTATGCTGTCATCTTACGTTGCTGGTTGCTACTCATTATCTTTTTGGTGCAGTCATGTTGCCACGTTTTAGTTATGTCTTAGTTAATATTTCAATGTAATAATCGAAGTTATTTTGAAAACCTTTAGATTCAGATATAAGCTGCTCCCTGTGAATATATTTTCGTCGTAGCTGGGATACAAAAAAATGTTTATAGTCTGGAGCTAGATCTGGCTTTCGTGGTCAACTGAGGTCTCCAACTACAAGCACATTTACTTTATGTATTTTGGCCTACTGAATCCGAGTAATTTAAGTCTCTGATTGTTAAAAAATATTCAATTGCGGTGCTGCAAATAAACAATTAAAAATTGCAAAAATTTAATTTTTCGAAACTTCAACGATTTTTTACTCAAAATCCATGGGTTCTAGAGAAAACTTATAATCTTCTCTTTTTAAAATTACCTAAAGAATCTAATGAAATTTTTTCCAATGAAAAAATAATTTTTTTAATTGTTTATAAAATTTTTAATTAACAATTAAGGGGGTCCGACCGGCATACTGGTCAAATCAGCAACCTATAAAAAAAAGTTATTTCATAGAGAAGTTTACGGTAATGTATCCTGATAACAAAATAAACATGTAAAAGACTTTGAATATTCATATTTATATCAAACGCATATTTATCTTATTTCTTTCTGAAAAGTTTAACTTCATAGACATTTGATCATAGATTTGACTCTAACCTCTAAGGTGTTTCTCTGTTTTGAGTAATTTTTTACGTTATTCTATAAATATGTCTCTAAAACGCCATGCAACCCTATTTTTGTATTGTATGCCCACAAACTTTGAAAGCTAGGGATTAATTTGATACTTTAATAGTCTACCAAAGTTTCCTACAAATGTATTAATTTTTTATTTCAAACGTGAAAAATGCGTTTTCTATATATTAAACTGAATAAACGGGCGAACTTTAGAATTAAATATCTTTATGCCAATCTGAACGAAAATTGCCACTTTTTTCCCTGAAAAACGAGACCAAAATTACACTTTTTGCCGGCAAATTACTTTTCAAAATCAAAATTAAAATTATAGTAAATCAAAATTACGCATTTGCGGGAGAAAGGTGACTTTACTAGAAACTAGTCCAAATTCCATTATTTCATCAAGTTCTGCCAATAACCCCGATTTTCGATTGTCTTTTAACAATATTGTCTTTTAACAGTCCATTAGTCCCACTTTCCAAGTCAAAAAATGGCCACAGTTGAGATGGGCATAAAGTACTATATGTAACTCGAGAAAAAAGTCGATTTTTCCCTCAGGTGATACTACCCTCGCTTCGCTTCGCTCGTTAGGGCATTAAACACACCTGCGGAAAAATATTTGACTTTTTGCCCTTGTTACGTAATGTACTACTTCGCTCATACCCCCTTAAGTTAACCATTTTTTAGTATTCTATCTTCGTAATTCGGATTCAAAAGACAAAAATACATAAAGAAAAAGTGCTTCTAGTTGGGGACCTCAGTTAGCCACGAAAACCACATATGGCCCCAGGATTCTATTACTTTATTAAAGTTAATATTAATAAATTGTTTAATTTAGTTTTTCAAATTAAAGTTCTCTGTTATGAAAAAGAAAAAGGAATTGTTCAATGAATAATAAATAAACATTATTTTTGATTATTAAAGAAGAGTTATAATGTAATTATAAAAACGATATTTAGAAAAAAAATAGAACAACAGTTTCAAAACATTTTTAACAAACACTATGCAGAGTTTCAGAATAATTCGTGTAATCCGATTCGCATGGAAAATCATGAATTGTGAAAAACACAATTAAGAGGAACAAACACTCTTATAGAGTTATAATTTCCTCTTAATTGATTCATTTTTTAATTTTATAATTATATTGGGATCTGAATTTCTCTCTAGCGATGAGCGTCCCAAGTTGTCAGAGAAGACTCCTTTTCTATATAGACTATATCTATATATAGCGATAACCAGCGCCAAATGTCCAATATTTGAAGCTGTGAGTGAAGGCTACTTCATTTGTTTTTACACGGCTAGTATATCTGTATATAGTTGCAGAGTCGATCCCAATACTTGATATTTTTATTATTATATTCAAACGTAATAACCATACTTACAAATTTTTTAAAACAAATTATATAGTATAGATTGGCCTTAAAGACACCAGTTTTAATTATAAAAAAAATTTAATAGATTCATAACTAATCGTCGTTGAATTGTCCATGTAGGTTAATGAGAACTAAAATAACATGAATGTATGATCTTTTAATAATTCCTACATTACTTATCTTGTTTTATAAAAAATTTCAATGAACCCCTGCTCGTACATCACATACTTTAAAGAAAAGTACCCCAACTTGATAATTCTTACTTTAAAAAAAAGTCACCCTGTGATCGTAGAGTCGATCTCGAAAAATAATTTCATTAATTTTATCACTTACTGTCAGACTCCTGTATATTGAGATGGGAGGAGAGAGAGATGCAATAGGTGCTCGTTCGCCCGATCGATAATGAAGGATTTGAATAAGCCTCTACGTGCGCATTTAGTTGCGATAAGGGATATAACTCGAGAGTACAGCTTGCAATCAATACCAATATAATATATATATATATATATATATATATATATATATATATATATATATATATATATATATATATATATATATATATATATATATATATATATATATATATATATATATATATATATATATATATATACCTTTACGAATCCGCAGCGATTCAGACGCAACGATGACGACGACTGCGTGACAAAGCTGCGGGAGATATATGCGTAGCTACATAGAGAGGATCTCGCAACTGCAGTCTGCAAATGCCTCGACTGCGCAGTAGGGGAGACTGAAAATAAATTTTTTTTTACTTGATTCCGAGTAGCAATAATTTTTTTCTGCACGTTTATTGAAGCTATTTGCTGCAAGGCAGAATTTTACGGATGACGTTTTTAGTTAGCGCATTTCCATTGAAATTTCAGGTTTGGTGTTTTTCGATTTTTATACTAAAATCAGGGATAAAAGTTCATGCGCAATCAAATCATATAAAAGTTTTTTTTTTTTCAATTGAGATGTCAAAATCAATCTTAAATTTCATTTTTAACTTCAAATTCCCTTTTTTATCGTGGTATGAATTTATTTATGCTGTTTTTTAATTAATTTTTTACTTTTTTCCTGCCAAATGTACCGATAGTAACGCAATAATACCTAATTACTGACAGTATATTGGCGTACATTATTGTTTTGTATAAACTTGACAATATAATGAACAATTATGCACATTTAAAAAAATTCATCGTGAATAAAAAATTATAATTTTATATATTTTTTTTTAAATTTTTCTAATTATTTGTATTTTATTTGTTTTTGGTATTTAATTTTAAATAAGAACAATAATGTAAATTAATACATAAATGTATGCTACTTTGCACAGAACGCAGGTATTAGTAAGGTAGAAAATCATATGAGAGTTGCAAACCGACGCTATGGTGGAGTGGCAGAGTCACACCTCGGGCGATCGGCGAAGTTAAGCAGCGTTGAGTGCGGTTAGTACTTAAATGGGTGACCTCCAAGGAACCCTGCACCTTACGCAACGATGTCCGATCAATGTCACAGGAGTATTACATGCGATATTAAATATTCCTGTGATATATCGCAGTAATATTGCAGTGCTACTGTAGCAACATTTAATGTCCGCGTAGTTTTTATCACAGGAATATTACGGGGAATATCAGTACAATATTTTGGTGACAATTAGGCAACATTTCAGTAACATCACAACAATATTATTAGGGGGTTTTAGTTGTTGTGCTGAGAATGGGAAATATTGCAGTGATATTGCAGGACTATTATTATCATTTTACAATAATAGTGGAATTTACTGGGTAATATTTCAGGTATATTCCAGCAATATTATTATTATTTTATGAATAGTATATATAACTTCCTCTTTATTTTTTATTATTTTTATTTCGCTGTATCGATGTAATAAATGCCTGTCAATAATCGTTCATACGCAGCAACTTCGGGATGATACACATTATCTGATGTTTGAACCGCCCTTATATAGTAACTTAAGGCGAATCTAAGCACTTGCGAGAAAACGCTAAAGCGCCATCTAGCGGCAATCTTGAGAAAATTGACTTTCAAATAATGTACAATGACAATAATTGGTTTCCATCGATTTGTTTTTATGTAAACCTTGTCTAACTACATTATTAAAACATCTTTACAGGTATAGTCAAAATTTCTGGCAAAATAACCCGATAAAATTAAAATGTTATCGTTAAACAAATAATGACTGATTTATTGCCATATTATCCCACATTGATTAATATTATCTTTGGTATGATATTCGTCAACAAGTATAATGTTATTAGCGTTCTCTTATATTTCGATACAGCGCTTGTTCAGTCGAGAACGCAACGTTATCGACTTAGTTGCGTGACCGCGCTGTCGATAAGTCACTGCTTTGTTTTAAGTCGCGCGTGACAATTGCCAAACTCGCAGCCGACTGGAGGGCCTCGTTGCGTTATCTCGGTATAGATGGGAGAGGGAGATTAATACAGCGGCCGGCGAGCTAGTGTATGCATATCTGATTCATTCGTTTCGTTTCGTGTACATTATATTCATATAGATTTTACGTGTCGGTGGTCGGAGAATTCATCAAGAATAGGTACATTTGTTAGTCTGTCGCGTGTGGTGCATGGGCGCCACGTGGTATTTTTATACAGACGTCGTCTGCGCGGGCGTCTCGCGATTACTTTTCGATGCACCTTCGGAGGTTGCCTCCAGCGGGTCCAGCCCTTTTATATTTGACAGCGCAACGCTGAATGCGGTTGTGTAACGCGACCCGGAGAGAATCAATTCACCAAGTGGATTTTCTCTGATATACTACACGTACACACATTCATATACGACTCACACCTTCACTACTTACTTTTGTAAATCAATTATTTTAATCTTGCATTCATTTTTATTATTTCTGCAGCTTGTATTATATTTCTCTTTTCGAGGGGTTTTTGACCGCAAGGTCTTTCCTCTCTGAGCCCAATAAATTATTCTATTGTGGCTCAAAAAATGTGACTGATTATTTAATTAAAACTTTTCTTTCTTTTTATCCTTAACACATCAGGAGCTTTCCATGTTGGACAGTTGTCGACAAAATAGCGCAGTAGTGCAGTAACCTCAAAAATTGACTTAACTAATTATTCATTCTTTCTGCGTTAAAAAATAATACATTTGATTAATTCTACTTTGCAATATTTCTTCATAATTTGACTGTAGATCGAGAGCGCTGTTGACTCGCAGGAAGTATTTTTATAAATTAAAGTTTCTACCGCATTGAAAGTTTTCGACCCTAAATATGCGGGAATTGGCTTGACTTCGCGCTTTCAAGCACGGTTTAGTTTAAAGTTTTTTCATTTTTCTCCTCGTCACGCCTTTCCGTCTCCCTATTTTAACCACCGCACGATATCGAGACACCCGCCGTCGCTTGTCTCTCTCTTGCTCAATCTTGGCTTGTCGGATTGTCGAAGCCGGCGGAATCAATTTTAAAGTTCGGCCATGATTTGTACTTGTACGTTTCAAATATATGCTGACGATTTTCTGCATTCCATATCAGACATTGATTTTAATCTTAAAATTATTTTTGTTGTACACTGACGAGTTTGAATTTCTGAAATATAAAGTAATTTTCCTTTTACTATTTAATTTTGTTTTAGACTAGTGAGTTTTGCTAGAATTCTATTTGTAGCCCACTGTATAGTAGATGAATTACATTAGCTATAATTTAATCTTGCAGTGAACCATTCTTACGTTTGCCTCCTACATTTTGCCATTGGTTATTCAATTTTGTTGAAAAGCGCGATTATTCCGCGCACTTCTCGTTACTCGTCAGTCTTTCTCTCTCTCTCTTCTTCTCCAATATATTTTATCATCCTTTTGCATATTTCATCCTCTCCTCGTTACCATTTATCTTTTCTTCACCTTCGTTTTCTTTGTTTCAACATTCCTTCTAACTTGACTTTTGTCTACCCTGTCTTGCATCTTTTACTCCTAGCACTCGGAAGCCCCGTTAATCACACGTTCTCTGAAATTCTATTTACATCTCTTACGGTATTTATTTCTCTTTCGTATTCGCTTTTTAGTTGAAAGTTTGTATGAATATTTTGCGATTTTGTACGTCATATTTTGCAATGAAAAATGAACAATTATAAAACCTAGATTTAGTTTTTAATTAAAAAAATTATTTTTTTTATTGCTTCATTTACAGTATATGTAGCTTAGAAACACACAACTTTTACATATTTTTGTAACGTCAATAACAAAATAAATCAGTATCGACATATATAATATAACTTGTAGGTATCTACTAAAATAAAATTACGTTATTATGCATAACAGTATTGAACGTTACAATTCTGTTTTGTTAGATTTTTAACAAACATCTTACTATGACCTTAATATACATACAAACATTAGCTAGTTAAGTTTTCAGGAGATTCTATTATTATTCAGATTCAGAAAGCGGGTTTGAAAAGTACCCATTCACCTCTCCTTAAATTGACTCATCAAATACCTTATTTCACCGCATAATTTCTGATATTTATACAAATAGCATCTTTCGTTTTGGGATGACTCAAAGTCACCTCAGTGGGTAAAGTCAATTCGGTTTACGGTAGTTTTAGAATCACTGTAATACGCATACTATAATTTTTTTTTACCAAAACTTGTTTCTTAACAATATAATCAGCATTTACTTCTCAATATTTCAAAACAGTTGATATCAGTATAATAATGTAAATTTTGTTATAATTAAACGTATGAAAGTGAACATTTCAATTCTCTTGCTTTTATTATTTTATAATTCTTACTTTACTCTAATCCTCTTATTTCTTGAACCGTCACTTTAATTTAATGTCAATCAGATTAAAACAAACACACCTTCCGAAAATAGATCAAAACAAGCAAGAAAATTTTGCAGCTTCAATAGTTATATATCAGAGGATAGAAAAGCGAACTTTTAAGCGTCTCTCCAAATCTTTCTCGGCCAAGACTAAGATTGCATTAAGCCGTTGACGGTTGAGTGCACACGGACAAATTAAATTTTCAGGGTCGTTCCGTTTCTCGCTTCCTTCTTGATGCTGCTTTCTCAGAATGCCACCCGTGAGGGACGTTTTTAATTCGACTACGGCACCAGATGCTACTGCTGCTGCTGCTTGCTCGACAAACAAATTAGCGAATCTCTGGGAGCGCAAGCGACTCCATGCGAAAACGTTTTTGCCAGTTTCCAAAGCGAAATTGCGAGAAACGATCAAGGAAGTCGACTCATCCTGTTCGCCATTAGACTCTACATTGATTCTGAATTACAGTAGTCGATTAGGTTTCTTCGTTGGTCTTGGAAAATCCAAGAATTGTCGAATATCTTGTATGCAAAAGCTTGTTTCTTTTTTTCATTAAATGTTTGCAGTAATGCTTTTTTTTCGTGTTAATTTATTATTGTATAATTAGCAAAACAAAAATTAGTTGTGTTATTCTGCTTCATATTGGACTGATGACTATCAGTTTCTTCAAGCCAATAGGTAAAATAATTGAGTCACTATATTAAAAATCTGACGTTTTGGTTGCTTTTATAGCACACTAACCTCAAAATGCCATCTTTGTTGTCGATTTTGAGGTTGTTGTGCTATAAAATATCGTATGAGACTGTTGTGGGAGGTGTTTTTCTACCTTGCTCGATTTTCTCACTCGCTTCGCTCGTGCGAAAACCCTCGAGCAAGGTAGAAAACCATCTCCCACAACAGTGTCATAATATACTATAATATCATACTCCTTATAGAAACTGGAAATTTATTATAAATAACAACGGTTCTTGTAAAAAAAGTTAAATTTATTAAACCAACATTTTAATTTACGTAGAAATTAGTGTATAGTTTTACATAAAATATTATTCATAATTTCTAATGGTTTTAAGAACCTTTAATTCTCTTGTTTGGATGGAAATTAAAGTAAATAAGAATACTCAAATTTACGGATTACTATGTACTTATTAAAATTTAATTAAGTTAAGTGCAGGACGACTGATAGTCGTTTTTAAGGTCAACTTCTAAAAATTATATTTAAAGTTATTTTTTTTTCTCTAATTTAAAAATGTTTATTAATTACAATAATAATTTTGATTTGTCCGAATGTAAAATAAATTTAAGAGAGAAACTTGAGTGTTTAAAAAGAAGGAATTCGGACGAATGATCACGAGGCAACGAAATTAGAGCAACATGCCGTAAGCAGAAAGGAGCAGTTACTCACACGCGAAGTTCGGCAGGAAGAGAAGGAGCGCGGGCTGAATGATTGGTTTTGTCACCGGCCACGCACTCGCTATAAAAAGAAAGTGGAAGAGCCGCTCTGGATACTCCTCGCAAGGAGACCACCAAGAAGATTTCTCTTCGATCCTTCGAGAGAGCAAAAGATAGAGTGACTGCTCATAAAATGAAAAATAATGCCTGGCTGACGAAACGCGTCAGTGGCCCAAATATTCCGCCCGCCTCGTTGCCAAATAGCGACGATGGCGCAGAATCCGTTAAAATAAAAGAAAAGAAAAAATCTGAAAAGTTTGTAGTATTTAGAATGTATCATAAGTATTGAGTACAGTATTGCCCGTTGAAGAAGGAGGCTGGTTGTCACTTACTTAGGAAGTGTAGTTATTAACACCAGGATGAAGTACGAATTCACCTAATGGTCGCTCTTTGTTGCTGTTGTCTGTCTTCTACGGGTGTAGGCTCGTATGATGTGGCTGGTTACATTGCGGTACTCTATAGCGACCACTGGAAGGGTATCCAGGAGTTTGAAGACGAGCCTCTTCAACGTATGTCGAATTCCTCTCCACAGTGTGTGACTGGAACATGTGGCAGAACCCGATAAAGTGCTTGACCTTGCACAGGCTGCAGGTTGGCCTTGTCATCTTATCCTTGCTCGAAGTAATCTTGTTGCTAGGACGAGTGGGCTTGGTAACAAATTTTGAGGTTATGTTGCTTTAGGCGGAGGAGAATCATTACATCTGAGTGTCCAGGGTGCGACGGCAACTTTTTAGAACAGTTACGAGATTTTTCTTGGTAGGAAAGTCCTCTATGCCCTCCATAGCCTTCTCTCTGTCTTCTCTGGTTTATGCATCCAAGCGAGTCTCCAACAGCTGAACAGTAAAAAATATTAAATTATTTTTGTCAAAATATCGATTGGATTTCCGAAAAAAAATAATAAAAGAAATTTTAACAAATAAGTGATCTGCTCTTATTATAATACATGTTAAAAGGAGTCGAATAACCGACGAAAAAAATATTTCGTTCATCATGTCACCTAGAATCGTGTGAGGAACAAAGTTCTTTTAATAAATATGGTATTGAAAATAGTAATTTATTGTGACGTATATGATCAAGATTTTGAGGTTTTACAAGGGTAAAATTTAAGATACTATTAAGTATTGATAATATAAAGATTTTCAGAATGAATGCTTTTAAACATAAAAAGTTTTCTGGACTCGTAAAGAAAAGTCTTTTTTTGGGTGTAACCCAGGCCTGCCCCCTTAAATATGGATATGTATGCGGCTCCTGATGCCTTATATGTGTATATACATATATATTCTCACTCATATGCTTTCCTTACTCTCGTTGCTTTGATCACGAGATTGTATGTGTAGCATTCAATTTGCCATGTTGCAACAGTATCTGGAGTTCGACTGTATTTGTCCAATCCCAAATAAACCTACTTCAATGATTCCCTTAAAACAGTCCCTCAGCGAAAAAAACAATCTGAAGACAATAAATATAGCGAGCTGCAAACAAAGGTAATAAGATAGTCAGCGAACCTGCACACTTTGTCACGAACGCCTATGTGTTCTTACCTCGAGGGTGAACTATACCTGTACAAACACCAGCCGATACTTCCATCGCGATGTCCGTTACCCGGGTCGGATGTGCCTCCAAGGTCGACCGATTTATTTCGCTCTCTCCGTACATCATTTCTCTCACCCGCCTTCATAGCGTCTTCCGTCTGTCGCGGCCGTAACTTGATTTCTCATCCACAGCCCCCCTCGCTCCCTTCTCCCCTCTAGTTAACTGTTATTTAGCCAAAGTCACGATGGTAACGACGACGACGCAAATTGGAACGTTATATACACGCGGCTGCAGCGGCTAGGGGGAAAGCGGAGAACGCGCAGTTCGTATTTCCTCGAGCGGATGAGATTCCGTTCGCTGCAGTGATCCCCGCTGCACGCGGTTGTTAGCCCGGTTTCTTTGTCTTTGTTTATTTTTTTCTGGTTCGCTTCATGTATACGTATACCCCGCGCCAACAGTTAACCGACGTGGAACGCGAGCGGGATGAAAGAAAGCGAAATCATGTGGCGTTGATGCGCAATGGGCTTGAGTAATTATGAGAGCAAGTTAGGGCCGAGAAATGGCTGCTGAACTTTGTGGATAATTGCATGTCAATCCAATTCTCTGCGCATATGAATTTAGTTTTTTTTGTTCGACGAACGATTTGATTAGTTTCACTACGTTGTGGGAAAAAATTACAAAATCAGTGTTTGGTTTAGAGTTTAAATTTATTAGACATTTTTAAATTTATTCATTCATTTAAATAATTGATTATCAATTATTTAAAATGACCAACAATATATATATATATATATATATATATATATATATATATATATATATATATATATATATATATATTGAGTAATGATATTAAGGGTGCCGTTTACCAGCAAATCTACTTTCTTTATTTCGAAAATGTGATTGACGATGAAATACTCATTTTGGTGAAAAGTTCTGATATATGTGGTATATATGTTCACAAAATAAAAAACTGCACCTGTTAGACCAAACAGGACCATAAAGAATCAATTTTTTAGTGCTTTATTTAAATAATTGTAGGTTTGACCTTGAAAACTTTTGTAATTTTTAAAATGCTTATGTATACTTTTTGCTTACATAATAAGGAAACAATATACAGAATTTAAAGGTGATCCGTCAAAAGCTTCATCGCCAATCCCACTTTGAATCTGAAAAATAATCGAATTCTTAATTCTGACACAATCAAGGTTTTATTAAACAGGAATAACAAATGATATTTACAGGTTTCAATTTTGTTATCTGAGTAGTGGGGTCCTCCTTAAAAAAACAAAACTGCATATCAAAACTTATTAATCTCTCAGAAGATGGCACTTACTCTTTAAAATTTGAAGATCAATATTCTTATTCAAAAAGCTTACTTATGACTTGCTTCAAGTGCGATTTTAGTCTAATCTCCTGACAAGTAAACCACTCAAAGCCTTGCAAGTGAAAACATCACTCTTTACCATTCAAAGAGTATGCGTCCCATATCTGTTAATAATTTCAAGTAAACAATAAGACTATATCATGACCGTCCAATGTACTTATGAATTGTGTATTTATTGTTATAGGTGCGCTCTAGGTCGCTGACGCAGCTCGACGCCCTTGGTACCAGCATGCTGGACGCGGGCGAGCACCAACTGGGCAGCGGCAGCGGCGCCTCGGCGCAACATCAGCAGCAACATCAGCATCAGCAGCAGCATCAGCATCAGCATCAGCATCAGCAGCAGCAGCAGCATCAGCAGCAGCAGCAGCAGAGTCCGCACCACCAGACGACGCACCATTACTTCGGGGAGTGCAGCCCGCGCTTTCTCGTGCCGAACGCAGCGTCGACAGACGGTGGCAGGCCCAACAGGACCAGGCACAAGCTCTCCCGATCCCAGGTTAGTGCTGATGACGAGATTTGTACATTTAGATTGTTAGGGGGTATCTTTCTATTTTGTGCGAACAAAAGTTATCCTATTGTCTGGATACAATTTTGAAGTTTACAAAGCAACCTTTACAATTGTAAGATGCATATTTTTTTTAACTTAAAAAATATTGTGCATTACGGGAAGGCTCTCAGACTAGTGGGATATTTTAGGTCACTTCATTAAAATAAATTTCAATAAGCTCGTTAAGCTATTGAGGATAAACTAATTGATTTTTATCGATATAAATCTTTATTTGAACTATTTAAACGGAGTAAATTATCCTGAGCATCTGGCCAGGCTCATAGACATTTATTTTAGTATAGTGCTCCAAGGCACTCCAATCACAAGACACCCTACTTTAAGGTATATAAAATTAAGTATGGATTAACAATCTAATATCTAATAATACCTATAATTATAGTTATTATACCTATAATAACTATAATAACTTTATTATCAAAATATATGAACTTTTACGTTAATTTTATTTAACATAATTATATAATATCTTTATATGTATTTATAATTATCTTTTAAATTGTATAATCGGTAAGTACCATTTTTTTGGAACATAACAATTTTTTTCTTTTTCTTTTTGGCATTTTTTTGTAAATAATTGAATACTATTCATACATCTAGATATAAAGCTTGTAATAACTTGCTATTCTGTCTAAAAAGTATTATTTTTAAAAATAAAGCTTTGAACGTTTTTTATCAAATTACGAATAAATATATTAAATTTGTTTGAATATATTATTAACAAAACTGTTTTCTAAATTAATACAAACTCCAAAAGACACTTAAAATAATTCGTCAGTTGTTATATTTTAACAAACTTCATGGAAAACTGCATTTTTACTTATTCTAAGTATAATGTAATTAAAATGAAATAAAATTATAATTAGATTTTATTGTGTCGTTTTTTGTATGCAAACTATACCGTTGAACATTGCATAATATGCAAATCCTCCTTATAATTATTTTTAATTTTGATTAAGCTCAATCTGAATATAAAAATAAAAATAAACAAACACCGCTGCTGCACGCAAAATTACACGTAGATATATAGGTTACCGAAGTTATTTGCATTCGAACGTGAGTCGCCTGTAACTCAATACCCACCTATCAAAAATAAATTCAGCGCTGCATCAGTATTCCGTGAATACGCCGTGGCACTGCGCTCATACCAACGCCTCACTTGGATTATAAAATGATAGAATATAGTGCAAGCTCGATATCACTCGATTCGAATGAAGAGAAGTAATAGAAAAAAAAGCAGCTCACGGAGATAAAACGATAGCGAGCGAGCAAGCGAGAGAGAGAGAGAGAGAGAGAGAGAGAGAGAGAGAGAGAGAGAAAGAGGGAGGGAGAGAGAGAAAGGGAGAGAGAGAGAGAGAGAATTTATAGGTTTCAGAACTATCGGCGCGGGGATAGGTAGTAAATTTATAACATCTACAGTGTATGGATCTCAGCATTTCTTTTCTGCGCGTGAGGGTCGTTATATGCGATCACGCGGTTCCTCCTCTTCATGCATCTCTGCGTATACGACGTTCATCCTACAAGTTTTACGACGCAGATCTTCCTCTCTATCGTTCTTTCGAGTTTTCTTCTTTTTCTTCTTGTCTCGCGCGGAATATAAGATCCTCGCGCGCCTAGTGTGCAACAGTCTACCGTAGACCTGGGAAACAAACCGTCTTGGAAATTGCCTGATATACGAGATGTATGCTGGTGCAGTGCGATTTTATCGCTCGAGATGTGGACCGCAGGAATTGCGATATAGTGAGAGCGGCCTTTGTCGCGCGTGCGTATCTCGATTTATGATCCGCGTAATCGTACTTTTTCTTTTCTCGGACGAAGGATTTTTCTTTACAACTAAAATCCAATAGTTTTACATTCTTTTTTCAACTTCCTTTATCTCCTTTCGAGATCCCCGAACATCAATATTTCACTTTTTAACAGGAGAGCACCTACCACTTCTATACATTCCTGTCTTGCTAAGTTAAACTTTATTTTCACCCAAAACCCCACTCTTCCGCACCTTATTCGCTCAGAGTACCGTAATCCGGTGTGAATTTGAGCTACTTTGGAAATTCGTGTACGTATCTCTATTATTCTATCATATCTTATGATAGCAGCCTATAGAACACATTCTATTAATAAAAATTTTTTCTTTACTTGTGTCGTAGAATGAAAATTCAAAAACATGGTGGTCAAAGACACCTCGGTATTTGGGGCGACTTTAAGCCATACGATTAATAGTTTATACCTAAGATAAAATAATGGTATATAAATTAATTAAAATTGATTTAAGAAATAGTTTTTATGTTAAGGAAACATAAAATAGTATTTTTAAAGTTGGCACAAAGTCACCCCGGTTTACGGTACTTTTGCTTTCCACGATAAATACCTATATTTATGCCCCCCGTCTATTGAACAATGATTGTTAAGTGGGTATGTACAAGGTTACCGGATGGTTATTTATTCAAGTTGTAGATACTCTCAACACTGCTTCACTTAAATGATGGCTCCATTGTTCAGACCCCACCAATGATGTCGCTCAATTTATTTGGTTTTATTTAAGAATGAAAAAATGTTTATATGATTTTTGTAACTTTTCAACATAACGCATTACTATATCATTAAAACATAAAATAGTTAGTTTTCTTTATTTTCTGGTAGAAAAGTATCTTGTTTAAAAATACTTTAATCATTTTGTATCCCATTCAGTAATGCAATTAAGGATATACAAGAACATACTTGCCATCGAGCGCTACCGCACCACTGGATCTCTATATTGTGTATTTTAACATTATAGACTTTTTGCGGTGACTCATTTCAAATTTGAAGTCGGATATTCAAAAAGACAAAATGATTAATTAAAAATGTTAGGATTGCTTTTATACTTGCCATTTAGAATGTTGAAAATTGGATCTCAAATTAATGAACTGTTTTCCAAATAAACGAAAAAAGTTGAAAAAGTTCAAACATCTTAGATGTCTAAGAAATGTTTCTTAACTGACAATGATACTGTAATAATTTTTTATTAGTTGTTCACAAATGTACATTATATTTTAAAAACACATTTTTTGTAGTTTTTAATCACTGGTATTACTTACTCATAGAAATAAATCCAGAATTCGCTAGATCATGGAGTGTGCACGAAGAGGATAAATTATAACTGCATTAAATTCATGCGGAATTATAGAAAATTTACACTAATAAATATAATAGATCCAATTAATGTGAAAAATGTTAATCTATTTAAAACAATGCTCATCTTCGAATTACATATACACGCCTGACCATAATCAGATTATTCTACTAGAATATAATAACTTTATTTTTATCAATGTTATGTTATGTTATTACAAGTAAAAAGAAATAGCGGATCCCTTTATAAAGTACAAAGGTTTATTGTTGATACAGAAAATTTGTTTCATGAACAAACAAAATTTTATTGTAGATATAACGTACAAATTCTGTTGGAAATAGCAGTTTATAATTTGCGGTGTAACCGCAGTAGGTTCGTTCGACTAATACATAGCGTTGTTAACCTTATTATCGGGCATAAAGTGGTGAACGCATTGAGGTTTATTCGATAGCAAGGGACGTATTAATTAACCAACTAACTTTACCACTGTTATTTTCAGTTTACTTTCGGAATGTGTTGCTTATAATTTCAATGTAATCAAAGATTACAAAAAGAATTTAATTGCACAGATACTGTTTTATTATACAGATACAATTTATATTTGAAAATTTCTACAATATGAAAGGAAATATTTGTATGCTATCCAATACGTTGAATGTAAATCTTCAAAATGTTTTTGAAATGGCGAACGAAAAGATGGTATGTACAGATACTTCAGGACGCTACAATATAGATTTAGAATGCACATATTCAGAGAAAATCTAAATTAAATTCTATATATTTATTTTATAGCACGTATTATAGAGTTTACTATTAGAAATTTGACAAATATTTTTGGATAAATAATAGAGCACGAATGTTTACAATATATTCCAACTGCGTAATATTTATTCAAGCTGAAAAAAAATACGAAATTGAGATGTAATGATTAGATAATAATATGACAATTCTGAATAATATTTTATAAAAATACAGTGCGACTACTTTAATTGCGCAAAAAAATAAGTGCAATTAGGAATTCATTGTGTACCCACCAATCGACTTGCGTTCATTAAATCCTCACTCACGGGATTGAAGATATTGAGCTGCCATAACGCTCGTAGTAAAATGTCGTGAACTGAAGCATGCTTCATTAAATTAGTCGGAACTACTTCCTTTTATATTAAAATTTATACTAGTAAACTCATTCAATGTTAAAATATATTTTTATTCAAAGATGTTCAAATATTATACACATGTAGGTGATTCTTTTTATTTTATGTTTACATTTTCTAAAGTTTTTATATAAATCTTAAAAAAGTGGATATTGGCTAAATTAAATTATACATTTATATATATATATATATATATATATATATATATATATATATATATATATATATATATATATATATATATATATATATATATATATATATATATATATATAAATGTATAATTTAATTTAGCTAATATCCACTTATTTAAAATTTATATAAAAACTTTAGAAAATTTATTTATATATATATGTAATAGAGTTTTGAAGATTTCCACCTTGTGGTTAGATTGAAATTTCAATCTAACAACAAAACGCGACGTTAATTTCCAGAGAACGTTCAATGTATAACCACAAAATTGAAATCAACAATACTGTTATATTGTGTATATTTTCTTACATAAACTCAGATTTTATTAAAATTTAATTTCCCACAGACAAAATGAATGGGATTATAATTGGTGACAATTAACTGTGCTAAATACACTGTATTTAAGTGATTCTTCAAGTTGTTCCTTAATGCTTCAAAAACCTTTCAATGTTACAATTTTTGCAAATACTATTCTAACATAAACAAAAATATTCAGATGATCGCTGACATAGTACCAATTGTTTGAACACATTTTATATCAAAAGTGTCAACTCAAATGCAAATATATACCTATATAGAATCCATTTTATAGTATATAATTCCTCAACAATAAGAGTGAGAATCATAAAGAGATATTATTATCAGTTCCTGTTCCTTGTAATAAGCGAAAGAGTGTAAATTGGAATTAACTTACAATGCTCAGTCTCAAACAGACTGATACGAGTTAGTATCGAGTTATACACAAGCATTAAACTTCGAATTGCCATGAGCGTAAACGATAAAATATTATGAGAGCAATAGGGATCCCGATTAATTCACCAATCATTAAATGCTAGTATAAGTTAAGTATAAAATGAATAAAGGAAACTAAAGTATAAGATATTAACGAAATTGAAAGAAGATAACGATTTCGTGTTATCCAAAGTATCAAAAGTATGTATGAATTTGAGTGTATAAGTGTGTGTAAGAATGCTAATCCAAACTTACTCAATCATCGAGATTGGAAGTATATATATATATATATATATATATATATATATATATATATATATATATATATATATATATATATGTGATTACTATCATCTCCCGTCGCGGCGTTGTCCGCGATTTTTCTACGCTTTTCTTTAGCTTGTTTTGTTTCTACGTCAAAACGCGCGATCGATTTTTTAGGCACTTCCCAATACCTTAGGACTCTCAAATTTTTCGCAAATATGTATTCTTGATATCTATACAATAATATGACAGAAATATTTTGCTACATCTTATCTGGACCCATAAATTTAACATTCATTTTTTGTACATATATAGATATACTTTGTATAAATCATATCTACTAAATAACATACTCTGTTTTTGCATCTACGCATAATGTATATGTTCCCGACATACACCGGAGGTACGATTAACTTTGATAGAGAGGATCGTTTTGGAGCTGATTTTCCTCTCCAGTCGAGCGGACTGATAAAAGGAGAGGCACTGGGTGAAAGGCCGGCGAGGTTTTTTCGTGTCTAGATAGCCGAGGAACGGATTAGCTCAGAGAGTGGCCTCCTGAGAGAAGTGCAGGCACATTGAAGGCTAGTCAGGCCTATGTGTTAGTTTACTTTTTTATGCGTTAGTTTAGGCGGTTAGCGACGTTGCGCGACGCGTATTTTTAATCTTATGATTTATTAACATAAAATGTGCAGCAAATGTGTGAACATTCTTGGCATGGGTTTTCTCACAAGAGTCTTCCCGGCGAATGCGAGAATAAACGCGCATTTGTTTAGGAAAGTCGAATATTTAAAAATGTCACTTGAGGTGTGCTGCTCATGCGCGGGCAGAACTCAAGAATATACGTCTGTTAGAGATTAGAAAGCCTTGATATTCTGCGCTTTTACGATCTTGCGCTTCGGCGTCACTATATTACTCAAAATAAAAAGTTGGGTTCTTCATAAAAAGCTCCAAGTAGGTTATGTATTAATTAATATATCTTAATGAATATTCAAGGAAATATTCGAAGAATATTCAAAGCCTAAGGTGCTGGTAAAGTCATCACAAACATTAATTAATATAATTTAAATATTTTAATGAGCGCTTCACACTTTTATTTTTAGTAATATAGTAATGTAATCTTAAAAATTCTGCTATATCAGAAACCAACATTATTTATTCATCGTTAGTACATTTTAATAAAAGTGTAGACTTTAATTTTTTTAAATTTATTTTATTATTAATAAAGTAGAAAATAAAGATTACAGTTTCGTAAATCTCTATTTATTCGGTATCTACATCATTTAAAAAGTTATAAACAATTTAAGCATCTTAAGAAATTATATCTTTTTTTTTTAAACTATTTGTTTTGAAAGTTTTACACGATAAATGAATATTAGAAATTTTTTTATTATATTTAGTAAAAACGTTTTTGATTTTTATTACTTTTTATGCGCCTATCTTTTTGACGCGCTTAAAAATGAAGGCCCATAACCTCTTGAAACAAATAATTTTGTCTCATATATAAAGTTACTTTTATAACCGAATATTGTTTTTGCCTTTTCATTATTGGTGTCTCTTACTAATACAATTTTTTTATCGAGTAAATATTACGTATATAAATTGATATTAGCGAAATCGTTACTAAATTTCACCTCGGTAGTAATGGGTTAAATTATTTGATTAATTTTTTCCGTCATCATTCATTTTCTTAATTATAAACTTACTAGTAGTATAATACGCTATTTCATGTAAAGAGGGATTCATATAGATGTTCTCAGCCGGCCCCACGTACAATATTGACAGAGGACCTATAAAACTAATAAGAGCATGAAGAATTTATAAAATCTTAAGCATTTACACAAAAATTTCCTTCTGTATAAAGTTAAGAACAAAAAAAATATTCTCTTAAGGCCAGGTTACTCCAAAAAACGTGATT
This sequence comes from Gastracanthus pulcherrimus, assembly GCA_949152435.1. Taxonomy (NCBI): domain Eukaryota; kingdom Metazoa; phylum Arthropoda; class Insecta; order Hymenoptera; family Pteromalidae; genus Gastracanthus; species Gastracanthus pulcherrimus. The sequence continues at coordinate 202,204,792 of OX424572.1, forward strand.
TTTTTCAATAAATGTTATTCATAGTACAAAACATGTTGAGTAATCAATTTTTTTTACATATAAAAGCACATATATTAAATTACTTGAAAAAAAATTTTTTTTTTGTTCAAAATGGCGGTTATGAAAATGGCTGCTGAAACTCATCTGATTAGTAGATGAATGACATCATTTCTTGGAAACGAATTATCTGAAAGCAAAAAACAAAATGGTTTCATGTTCTGTATCGCATTGGCTATGGCCTCAAGCAGAATGAAACATTTTCAATGAAAAAAAACAAAATGGCGGACTTTTGAAAAAATGAAAAAATTCAAGTAATTTAATATATGTGCTTTTATATGTAAAAAAAATTGATTACTCAACATGTTTTGTTCTATGAATAAAATTTATTGAAAAAAATCACGTTTTTTGGAGTAACCTGGCCTTAATATTGACTACTGAATGCCTGATAAAATTTTGATGATTTTTTCACTTATTTTATCGGATTAAACGCTCTTTTTTAAAAGTTTCTCTTCACTTCCCCGGATAAACTGTTTTTAACGTTAATATTTTGACAAACTTGAAACAATACAGTCAGGTTTGTACTTATAATTTTTTCCTCCTTCTTGAACCGCGAGATAATAATGCATTATTTATTGATAAATCAGCATTTCAGCTTTTACCCAGTTAGGTATTTCGGGTATTGACTAAAATTTCAAGAATTTCGGGTTTTATCTAGGCTGTTTTTCAAATTGCCTGATTTCGGCTGTTACCGTTAATATATATATATATATATATATATATATATATATATATATATATATATATATATATAGAATATCTAAGAATGGTTTAACTATAACGATCTAATAGTTCTGGTAGGCCGAAAATGTTCAAAAGTAAGTTGTTTTGGATAAGGCATAAAAATAACATTTGTCAGTTTTTGGCGAAATATTTGTGTATAAAATTTGTATTATTTTAAATGTTATATTAAAGTATGTTAATTTAACATTAGCAATAGTTAAGTGTTGTATATTTTTTCTAATAACAGCTTAAATTTTCTATTTTATACTAAATTATGTTATTATTTTTATTATTTCATATGTTTTTATGTAACTAACAAATAAATTGCAAAATCATCAGAAGAAAAGTATTATCCAACCTAACCCATTGCTACCTATTGTCTTCATCGGTAACTCCCGAAATTGACACTAGCACAGTTACCGTAGGATATTTTTTCAAATTTTCAGTCTTTTGACCAAAAGATTTCCTTGTTATGTACATAATATAATTAAGCATAAAATAGAACATTTATGCTACTTTTAGAAAAAATATAGACGTATTAACATTATTTCAAATTTTCATAGTTTTAGACACCTTTTACCCCCTTAGAGGTTCACATAAAACGAGATTAGTTGGTTCTACAACAATTTTTATCTCAAGATATCAATTATTTTCAGAGTTATCTATAACAATCATTTTTTTAACGAAAATGACCAGTTTGCAAAATGTCTCTTCTGCATAGCAGTTTAAGAAAAAGTTCTGAAAAAATTGAGTCACTAATTCTTTGTTTCTATACAAAAAAAAACTGTTGATAGAATTTAAAAAATCATCTTCTACTTCCTTAAATCAAACTAATTTTCATTCGACTTATAAAAATGCTTTAAAAATCACGTTTTTTAATAATGACTGATGGATAAAATGAGATAACAAGTAAAAAGTTAAAATATTATCAACAGTTTATGTTCCACGTATACTAGGGTATTTTTCCTGAAAGTTTAAGAAAGATTCATGAAAACCTCATGCGCAAGTCACTTTTTAAAGTTAGAAAAATTAGTTTCTAGAAAAACACGCTTTAAGTTTCAATTTTGTATGTTATCTAATAGAAACCGTTTTACTCAGATGTATATAACTATTAAAATATCGAGTTTTGAACTCTGATAGGTTTAAAAAATTCTTACAATGACAAAGATTAAGAAAACTCAATAAAGGTCTTTTTGATAGTTTGGTCAAAAAACGCCAATGTCATACCTTAAATAACTAAAATTCTACATTAAATAAGAAATAAGTACGCTAATTTATATATTACTGTGCACTTGGCGAATAGAGATTTAAATGCTGCACTTTCTGACTCACTCAGTGTACAAAGTGGAAGCCCATTCGTATTGGAGTGGAAAATTACTCGTACTGGACCGAAATCATTCAACTTCTTTTTCGTGTGGAATTTCACTCTAACAAGTTTAACGTGGGCACTTTCTCTCTCTATAATTTACACTCGACGCTCCTTCATGTGCGTGAATGGATAATTCGCGTCGGTTTCGCGCAGAGAATAGATCGCGAAAGAATGGTAAGAAAATCGCGCGCTGTCGGATGTTGAGAATATGGAGCGCGCGACTGCGCACGCAGGGGAATGCGCATTTGAATTGCTAAAGCGACTGATGCGCTTCCGAACGACAGGATTTCGCTTAAACTCTCGAGGTCCGTTGTCGACGAGCATATAATCTATCGGGAATTCGCTGGAGGTACACGAGTTATCGCTTATTTTTCCGTGTATTCCGCTCGGCTTCGCATTGCGTTTTCTGTAGCTGTTGGCTTACGCCACTCGTGGATTGAATTTAGCGATTCAAGAAGTTGTTGCTCTTTGAAAATTCTAAACTATTTTATACTTCATATATTTTGGTGAATATTAGTTTTTCTACTAATACTAAAATTTATGTAGTGGAAAATGCACTTCAAATTTCACTAAATGCACTTCATGCATTTCTATCTAACCTGTTTCATCATATTTAATATTTTGTACTTTGATTCATTTAATGTTACATTTAATTTTTAGTATTTAAAATTACTTGTATCACAAGGATAGTGTCATACCCGTAGGAAATCTAGTTTGGTAATACTATTGGGAAATATTTTAGTGCCTAGAAATTATGTTTATCAAGTGCGACATATTTTACTCCAATTATACGTAAATTTCGTGCACATAGGCGCATCTTCTTCTGATTATGACTATGCTCTATTTATTCTAAAATCCGCTGCTAACTGCTTTAACGCAATGCTTTCTCAAAGACGTTTAATGGACAATCATTTATTGAATATATTAATACATTAATACAAGTGACTTTATAAACAATCAACAATACTATAGGTGCACAATGTTATAGACTACGGTGTTAAGCTAGATTAATATGGTGCATTGTTGGCTCCAAAACTTAATCAGTTGTATGCGGATTTATATCTAACCAAACTACAAAATCACAATGTAAAATACAAATGCGTTCAAAAGTGACAGTGACCACAAAATACAATCACATGAAATGCATATTCAAAATTTAAAATCGAATTTTGTTCACAAAAATAATGTAAAGTATTTGTTAGATATATAAATTGTAAGGAAATTACGCCTTGTTTATGAAAAAGTGCACATTTATTACTTATCTAATTATTACTTTACAATAATTTAATTTTGATAAATTTTCAAAGTTCGATATTGCATTTTTTAACGAAAGCAACTTTAAAGTAACTGTAAGATACATCAATCGAAAGAAAATTCTGCGAGCTTTACATATATATACATAATTTTGACATATCAAACGTATAAAAAGACAAAAATATTTTTTGCTAATTTCACAAATTTTAAAACTAACAATTGTAATTCGTTAACTAAATCAAAGTTTCAAGTCATTGTAATATTATAGGCCAATAGAAAGAAAATTACATGAACTTTACGAATATATGCATCATTTTCACATATCAAACATATGAAATAATAAAATTAATTATTTCCAATATTCATAAATTTTGAAAATTGAAAATCGCAATTCTTTTCAAACACAAACCTTAAAGATATTGTAAGGTACACCAATTAAAAGGAAATTACGTATACTTTACGAATTTATTCATATTTTTGACATATCTAATGCATAAAATAACATTAATATTTTTTAGTTTTTCGAATATTATTAAAACTTTAAAATTTTCAAAGATATGCTGTAAATTTTAATAATTTAGCTTCAAAATCTAATCAGTTCTATGTTGAGTCATATCTGATGTAGCTGCAAAATTTCAACCTGAAATACCATGGTCTTCAAAAGTTATGATGAACACAAAATTTGACAACATACTAAAATACATACACACATACACGTGCGCACACACGCGCATACACACACACATACACACACATACAAACACGCGCGCGCGCACACACACACATCCCGGTTAAAAATGAATTTCTGACAAGTTCATGAATTATCATGAATCCCCATGAATGTGCGTGTACGATCATGCGTGATTACGCTCATAACTTTTTCGATTTTAACATATTTATGCATGATTATGCGTTATTATGCCCGAAATTTGACCGAGATTCAGGTGTGTTAATGCAAGTTCATCAATAATTAGGAACGCTTGTGCATGATTGTTTATAATATTATACTAGCATGAATGTTTATGTTTTTTGAATCAGTAATTTTGAAATTTTGTATGAATGCATGCACACAAATGATAATGCTGTATCATGCTCGTATATGCGTATTTATATACTTTCGCTAACTTTTATGCGTATACATGTTTAAGAAATCATTAAAAAAAATTGATCTCTTTATCAATTGGGGTTTCACATCAACATGCATAAACATATACGTTTCAGCAGGAACATTCACTTACATGCATGTACAGGCACGTTTATGCATGTTCATGTACGTTCAAACTAATTTAAAATATAGCTCAATACACAAAATGTAATCGTAAAGTCTTAGGAGCATGCAGACATCATATGTATTATATTTGAGTTTTATTGCTCTAAATAGTATTCGTGCGGTCTTAGAAGTTTTTAGAGTTTGAATTGAACATACGCTACTGTATATAGGCTAAAAATGACCTAAAATACACAAGTTTTAGTTTCTATTAATTATTTCTTATATCTGACTGGCAACCTAGTGTTTTCGATAAATAATCAAAATCTATAAATAAAAAGCAACAATCTGCAAGTGGTTTTATAAAGAAATCGTAGTTTTTCAAGTAGTTACATGCATAAATACTAATTTTTCCGTAAGAACCTATGTTAAAAGTTCTAATTTCAAAAATGTTTTTCTCTTCAGTTTACCTGACTACCGCACATAACCAAAATTTCAATAAAATGTTTAAATTGCACACTTTCAGTGGAATTTTTATTTTTTGTTAACATTTTTTGATTAGTGTAAAACTATTAGACCGAAGCAAAATTATTAATAATTAAATATGGTGACGAGAAATGCACGAATCTTCGAGGATACTTAGCACCTATATTCTGAATAAAATAGTTTATATAACGTTGGGCTTTATTTTTGATACCAGAAAGTTGCTTCCAAAGCTTTATCAAAATACGTTTCCCAAATGAATAACACTCTCCTTTTTAATGAATAAAAACAAAACTTTATTAAATTTTTTAAAAATTCTACAATAATGACAAAAGTACACAATCTTCTTATTTTTTTAATATGTCAATCTAAAATTGCGCTCGAATAAAACGAGAAAATATATATCAAACTTCCCGTTTTTCCGCAATTCTCCACATTTTTCCATTACACCACTCTCAATCCCAGCTGCAGTCCATCTCCCAGTGTCGCGTCATCTTCTTTGCATTAAAGTATTCAAATTTTTAATTTAAAATCCCATTACGAGCGTTAACGCGTCGCGGAAAATCCGTTTTCTCAAAAAAAAGTCCGAGGTCTTTCCTTGCTCGCTCCTCTAAAAATCGACAAACTCGTAGAAATGGCCGCAATTTTGTCGACCCCTCCCCGAAGGACCGACGACGACGACGGCAGTTTGCACAACAGGTGGTCTCGGGCGCCAGCTGAAAGATTATCCAGGAATATCTCACGCTACCTCTCGCGCAGAGCTAAAATCAAGAAGCCCACTCGTGGATAGCGCACTGACGCTTTGATCGTTGATACGTGGGAGAATCGCGAAGCGATAGAAAAAATATTCATCTCTGGGCAGTTTCGCCTCTTCCACTTCCGCGAATCGATAAATAACTTCCGATAACTCGGTGCGCGGTGGGGGAGGAAAGAAGAATGGAAAACGGAGGAGGGGGTCATTGAAGTGGTCGTTTGATGACTGACAGAAATAGAACAGAAGGAGCAATTTGAATTTTAATAGCGACTGCGAATACATGGATTATCGACGGGGTTCCGGTGATTGATTCAACCGCGTTCTTTTAGTTTTTTTTATTTCAAAAGATTTAAAATTTTTTTTGTAGTTTTAGAAAAGTTAGATTTACGAAATCGGAAAATTAATGTTCTTCTTTTCGAAGAATTGCGCTTCTTATAAGGAAGTGTCAGACATTCAAGCCGCGGTTTTGCATGAAACTTTGGGAATCGTTTTCTCGTACCTTAAAATGAAGCCCAGTACCCATAGTTTTATCCAATGGGCATCCATATAGCAGATACATCATATTTTATTAACATTATCAGTATATATATATATATTTAAAATCTTATACATATACAAGATTTTTAATATTGGACATATGGACAATTGCTAACGTTTTTAGCTGAATCATAGGTTCTAGGACCTATTAGATTAATCTACGGGTGATAGGTTTGATTTTGAGGTACTTGAAAACTATATTCAAAGTTTCAGCAAAATTCGCTTCCCGAAGGTTTGACACTCTCCTTGTTAGTGAATGAAAAATAAACTTTATGAAAATTGCTTAAATTGTAATTTTTCATATTAATTTTTTTTTGTGATTGTGATTTTAAAGATATCAAACCTTTAATATATAGATAACATTTTCTTATAAATAAAGTTATTATAAAATTAATAATGCTGTTAAAGTGAATTGATTAGGAACCAATGGTTCTTATATTTTTCAATGAATTAGGAATCGACATGATTCGATTCGCCACCATTTAATAACGACCCAAAGCAACTAACTTCGTTACTAAAATCTAACAAAGACCTCGGTATTGCAGAAATTCCATCGCAAATTAATTCTACCAACATTCCCCTTCGCATTGCCATCTAAACGTGCATACAAACAAACGCACGCGCACACTGGCCGTTGGGCAATGATCGAAAGGGCCGGAAACGGATGGCATGGGCACTTTGCGCAATAGATCAGGGCTAAGGGCTTTGCTCGTGACACTTGAATTATGAGCGGCCGTCCTACGGGACAGCTCTTGGATGCTCCATTCCTCTGTGTATGTGTACGTGCGTATGTATTTGTGTGCGTGTCCGTGGAATATACGGGACAAAAGGAAAATCGATACGATGCGCGGAGAGGCTCATAGAGCGATCAAGAGCGAGAACCACAATGATGCGCTCTCATGGCTCGAGGGCCGAGGGTTCATAGGATTAGCCGCTGCTTTGCATACATTCGTTGCGAATTCTTTTGCTCTGCAATTGCTGGTAAATGTACTCCGGAGGCTTGAATAGTACATTTTAGTGGGAATTCTGTGCACCTCTTTCCTGGTCTTCGGGAATATTTAATGAAATAAATCAAAATAATGAAATTTCTTAATAAAGAATGTATTCAAATACATTTATGTTGCAAGATAAAGATAAAAATATGTGGAAGACTGGACCTATTTCTTTATTAAAAATAGATTTATTAAATGAATTGTAGGTCGAAACTTTTAAAATAGTTATTATGACCGTATATCTGACGGCTACATACTAATTATAAGAGTGCTATTTTCTACCAAACAATGAAAACTCAAAGTTTTAAAAGTATAAGTATAAATATAAAGTAGGCGATTTCGTTTAGGTCTTCGCTTATACATGTTATATTTTTTATGAAATTTTCCATCAAATAAGTGAAATGTCCAAATAAAAAATATGAACACAAAATAACAATCGAAATCCTTTGTGCAGATTAAAAAATAGTTTTCAAACTCAGAACGTTCTATTTCATGAGAGAGGTATAATATTCGAAATTTTTACAGGTATCCAGTAGCGAGTATTTCAGCGTGTGCTTCGAGGTTGGAGACGAGACATGTACCATTGACCGCGAAGAATTTCTACCTGCTACAAAAGGAACATATCTCGTGTAAGTAAATAAGGCACATTTTTTTCCCTTTGCTTATATATGCGACAATCTTTTGTATAGCAAGTATTTGTTCACCGTAATCAAGAATATTGGTTGGAACACAAGCATACAGTACAATTAAATCGCGTGTCCATGGATATTTAATTCTTTCATTGAGAGAAGAATCTAGTAAGATTAAAATGGTTATCTTATAATCTGATTTAATAAAATCAATCTACTCGTTTATTAACATTTAACTAAATTTAAACTAAATATTAAATAGGAATTATTCATGTACGGCTACTCCAGATCATCACTAGTAAAACTTTTAACTTTCAATGAAAGAACATTTCTTAGTAATTATGATCTGGATTTGTTTTGATAAAGCGACAATTTAAACTTGCTGTTTGTGGCAACAGCTACTTACACAAAACCTCCTTAAATATGTGTAACATTTTGTAAATCAAATAATTATGTATCTGTTTCAATTCTATACAATTAATAAATAGTATATTTAAGTATTAATTACAATGATGAAATTCATCAAATTTCACTTTTTTATATCACTAATGTTGAAATGTTTGCAAAAGTTTGTAATATTTCTAAAATGGACTTATCTCGCTATGATTTTGAATGCACAAAATATAGCTATGATGTGCTCATCATTTGGAAGATTAACAGACTATAGTCTTCCGTAACGAATTATAAATGTCATGGAACAAATCATCGCTGTAGAAGAGATCAAACATCGATGCATCGTCGTAAGAGTCGCATCAATGAAATATAACATTAAAATACACAGAAGTCGTTGTATGTATCTATTACGTCAATAGATAAAATTATTTACAATATTTACATATTATACGTCCATTAAAATTATATTTAAATAATATATTTAAACAACAATTTAATCAATGATTAAAAGTCAATTTCATACAAATACAGTCACTCATTTATACATACCTTATGCATACATTAATTATTTGTACATTGTAACTTAACTATGATTAAATTAGGACGTCACAACAATTAGTCAAAATCTGCGAAATATATTTTGACCGCTGCCTTGTACTTGGAAAGATCTTCGTCCAGTCTCAGTGCGCATGTATGTAAACAAGAGTTAGTTTATTTCACCTCGCACAGCACGCATAGACTTGGTCTTTTTGAAAAGTAATCTTAGGGAAACAGGATAATTATTTTGTAGGCGGTAATCGCCATGAAAACTGCATTTCTAGAGTATCTCCGTGTCCACCCTAATTTTCCCCTATAAGCGGTGATGTGCTCATGCTTCCTAGCACCTAGAACGATCGCACATATGAATTTTGCAATCTTTGCAGTCGGCTAAGTAGTTCTAGTGAGGCGTCGAGATACACTACAGAACAATAGTCCAGGTGTGGAAAAACAAGATACATTTTTAAGTCCTTTCGCAGATCCTGGGTGATATACTTTCTAAAAAACCTTAAGTTATATAGTACTCTATTAACCTTTTTTGTGACCATGTCCACATGTGGCTTTCACGTAAGTGTAGAATATAGAACAACACCTAGATGTCTAACAGTTTGTGAGAAAGGGACGAAGATGCCGTTTCCTATACTGATTTCCAGCATACCCTGTTACTCAAAATTATTAATGTATCTACACGAGCCGAAAGCAATAGCTTTAGTTCTGGACTTGATCAGTCTGAGAGCGAAGCCTTTGGTCCAATCAACAATCGCTCGCGCTGCACGGGATAGCATCTTCACACTATCAGCAATGTTTTTTGGCTCTATTTGAATATATATCTTTAAGTCGTCTGCATAGAGTAGGTGTTTTATGCGACTCGGGTCTTCTTCTTGTAGCTCTTTGTTGAGGTCGATGAAAAGCTCTTTGATGTTATTGATGTAAAGACAGAACAACAAAGGCCTCAAGACGGATCCCTGGAATACTTCAAGATTAGTTGACAATCAAGATGACTTGGTGTCACAGCACATTACAACGGCATATTTCCTACCTATCATATATAATTTTATCCAAATCGAAGTATGCCTGGAGAACCCCAGGGCTCGTAGCTTTGCTAGAAGCTTGGCTGGCTAGATAGTGTCGAAAGCCCTCGTGTGGTCGAACAGTAAGACGGGTACTCGCAAAAATGTATGATAGAAAAAAGTGTAGAAAAATATATTGCTGACTTAAATAAACAATAAAATATGAAAAGTGAGTGGATCTTTCAGTAAAACAAGTTTGAAATTTGCGCACAAATTGAAACGCTGGGAACTGGTGACATCTGCTTAGTGGCAGAGGAATTAGTAGTCAATGTTGTCAATCATTCAGTAGTTACGATGCTGCACTATGGTGATGAAAAGAAGAATCATCCATGAGGCATTGCTACAGTGTTTAGAAAAAATGAAGTACTGACATTTGGTAGCGGGAGTAGGACAATTTGCACAGCGGTGTTGACAGATTTTGCGCGGTTAAAAGAGATAGAGAGAGAGAGATACATACTCTATCCTCAAAAAACAAACGTGCTACTCTGTTACTTTCGTTCCTCCTTCGGTAAGTCCTTATGGATGACTGTTAATACTGTCTCTCCATGGAAGATGATCGAAGAGAGATTACAGGAGAGATGTCTTCGATGCTAAATGACTCTCTCCAACTCCTCGTGTGAAGGTGGTGTTTGAGGTTATATTAGTCACAGTTTGACGCGGAATTCCCCTTCAGGCTCGTGAAAATAACAAGGAAACGTGTTATTTTTAACGTGAGCCTAAAAGCCATTTGGAGGGTCGTTTCCGCTGCAAAACATCACGCCTCACTGTGAAAAACAGTAAAAAAAGAAATATATATATATACTATATACTATTTTAAGCAGTTCAAGACGAGAAGTAGTCGTTGAATCAATATCTCTCTTGACTCCCCTTTCACTATAATATTACTATGTAATGAGACACACCAGTAAGTTGGGTACGACGACGCCAATCGTATATATATATATATATATATATATATATATATATATATATATACATATATATGTACCGAACTTACCGGTGTGTCTCATTACATAGTAATATTATAGTGAAAGGGGAGTCAAGAGAGATATTGATTCATTGACTACTTCTCATCTTGAACTGCTTAAAATAGTTTCTAGAATTATGAATCGCACAAAATCCTATGTATCAGTGTAACTGAGATGTATGTTGGCTTAAAAAAGTTCCAGGAACTTTTCATGTGTACTTAGATTGAGTTCACGATTAATATTAATTTTATTTTTATATTTTTATACATCTGGTTTGTTAAAAAACTATGTTTTGATCCCAGTATAAGTAATCATTCAAAATTCATCAAGTATTTTGTAGTTGCTGGAAATTTTGCAGTGTTACCATTTGCTACTGCACTCACCGTTATTTTCCGAGAATCATTAAAATAAATCAACGTCGCAACGCCTACAAATGCGAAATAAAGAAACATTAACCTCCTCTCGATTCTCAATTACGATACGGTGTAGTACCTCACCATTCCGCTGCAGTGCGGCATAAAACAGCCCAAATGGACAGATTCATTTTGCGCAACGATGCCAGTAACTCTTCACATCTCCTGGTCAAAGCAGGTCACATAGCGCCCGTCGAAAAGATACACGGTGGCCTATTAACTGCACCCCACGCGCCTCTAGCTATACCACGAGCAATGGGCTATTTATTTTGAGAGCCTCGAAACTTTACCTACATGTACATACACAGATTCTTTACCTTTTCTTTATACCTTCCTCACACTCACTTTTGCTTTACTTTCTCTTTTTTGAGCGAAAATGAATTGCTGTTTTCTCTTTAGCTCGGAGGCTTTGTCATTTCTTCTTCCTGGCTGCGTACTCCATTACTTTCTACCGTGTCTCTCATGTTGCGACGCTTCAATGTTAGTCTTTGTAATGATTTATATTTTGTCAGAGTCACCAATCTCAATTTTTTGCTATGGTTCTTTATTCAGTGTTAGTAGAGATTTAGGTTATAACGTTAGTCAATCGGTCAAACTGAGCTGGTCAAACACATTGGAGAAGAAATTTAAAAAGTTTTAATAATAAAAGAAAATTTAACGGAAAAGTGCTTCGCTTAATTTATACATGTCAAACGGAGTCGAATAATCATCAAACAAAAAAAAATTTCGTTTATTATGTCACCTTCAATCGTATGAAGCGCAATGTTCCTTTAATAAATATGGTATTGAAAATAGTGATTTTTTGTGACGTGTGGAATTAAAACTTTGAGGTTTTACAACAGGAAAATTAAAGATATTACTAAGTATTTGAAACATACATTTTGTCATAATGATTGCTGTTAAACATAAAAAGTTTCCGGAATTCGTAAAAATATTTTCTTGAGTTTAACCCAGGTCTGCTTCTTTAATTTAAGCAATAGATTAATTTTATAGTTAGACAATAATTAATGCAAACTAATTAATATGCAATATCTTGTAAATTTTTAACAATCATTTACAGTTCTTTTGTTCTTCAATTCTTCACCTATCAAATCAACTTTTCAATTTAGTTCATCAAAATCGATTCGAATTGCTGTGAATAGAGGTTCAAATCAGATTGAAATTCATCTATTTTTAGAACGTGGCAATCAAATGCATCTCCGTATGCAAGGTAGTCCTGAAGAGATTATTGAATTGGCGTAATAATCACATTATATGGTTATGTGCACATATTCGAATGATGGGCATTCCATGAAATGAAGTTCGGCATTTTACTTCAAAACCCTCCGAAACAACTGTTTATTGCTTTACCGTTGTGAACTTCTTTAAAAAGCTGGCCCATAAAATATATAGATTTTGGTGCAGTGAACTTTAATTTATATTAAGTCCAAACATTAATCATTTACTAATGTCACTAACATTTTCGAAATTAGCTTTGATTTGAGAATTGCAATATGGGTAGCATACATGTTATAACTTTCTTATACAGTAAAAGTCCGTTTAAATAAAACCATCATTTTTGGAAAACACGAGAAGGCAGAAGAAAACATGGATAAACACTGAACCGAATACAACTCCAAAATATCCTCGATAACGGAAATAATATAATTGATTCATTGCATTAGTGATTCGAATCACTAATACAAATAATCAATAATATTATTTCCGTTATCTTTCACAATCTTCTTTCAACTTTTTTCTAGCCGCTTCTTCTCGAATTCTATTTGTCTTATTTTTTCTCTCTTAGTTATATATACGTTCCCACTCCTCGGTAAGGTTCTCTTATCCCCCATTTCTTTAATTTATCTTTCACGTTCTTGTTCATTCTTCGCGCGGTGTCGCTATCCGGATTCTCACGAGGAAACGAGAGAACGATATGCCTCTTAATGCAGTATATCAGTCATATTCTGGAAAACCCGGGCGAGAGCTGTTTCTTTCCTCTACTCTCGTGCGAATTTACAAAGGATATGGATGAGCTAACACCTTGATTACTTTTACCTATATTGGAATTTAAAGTTCAAAACATTTTTGTTTCCATTTTGTTACATTTGATATCAGATAAAGCTGGAAGTATATTATATATTTTGTATTTAGATACTTCAATACTTTAAAGAATTAATTTTAAAATTATGTAAACCGCAAGATTGAAAATATCAGTTTTAGAGCGTCAAATTAAACGTTTATCATTTAGAAACGATTTCCCAAGATATGAAAAATTTTAAGTTTTTGAAAATATCACAGAAAAGTTTCAATATGTTCAAGTATTGCTTTTAGAGTAAGTGTGTCATTCTCATTTTGGGATGCATTTAAGGAGGAAAGCCACTTTTGATATTATTATTATTCACTGATATAAACTTTAAAACTTTATTTGTCAAAATATATTATATTTATCTATAATTCAAACCCTGGTAGACTTAATTGTATCCACAATAACATTCATACTCTTCCATGCATCTACGGACCTTGTTTTTGAAGAAAAGTTTAAGGAAAAGAGGGCTGAAAATATTTTTTACTTTCTCAAAGAGAAAGCTTTGTAACGATGATTTTTTCGACAACCAAGATTTTGATGAATTTCGATGTTTTTGAGGTCGCTCAGAATATGTAGGTTTTTCAAAATGTCTGTATATATGTACGTGTATATAGTGTATGCGTGCGAGCGTGCATGCGTGCGTGTATGTGTGCGTGTGTGGGTGTGTGTGTGTGTATATGTGTGTGTGAGTGTGTATGTGTGTGTGTATATGTGTATGTGAGTGTGTATGTATGTGTGTGTATGTGTGTGTGAGTATGTGTGTGTGTGTGTGTATACAACGATATCTCGAGTAAGACACGGTAAAATTTAATGTTCCAGGACTCATTTTATTTGTTTTCTTTTTACACCAAGGGAGAATTATAATAATTTTTGTAGTATTTTTGGATTAGTTTTTGTTTTTTAACAGTTTTCAATGTTTTGGTTTCAGTTTTTCGATTTTTTTCATACGTTAGAAATAATATTATCAAACCAGTGAAAATGCATTTGAAGGAGCATAAAATTTCCTATCTTCTACGACCCAAAATATTGGATAATTCCATTCATTTGTTATACACGGAAACGTCATTTATTGTTTAAACGATGATTTCTCTGAAATGTATAATAAAAAATTTTTGAAGAAAATTTATATGAATATGACAATGTAGAAGATTATTCTTTAAAATTTTTAAGTCATTTTATTTTTAAGTCATGAAATTTAAATTAGCTATCTTCTTCTTTCTGTTATACACGAAAACGTCGTGCTTTGATTAAACGGTTTAAATTTTCAAGCCTTTATAGTTTTCTTGTTTCGAGAAAAGAATTATTTTGTAAGAAAAATCGCTCTTTTGGCGAACGATAACTTAAGTGAAACGTAATTATTCCTTCTGTAATTTTCCAGAATGATAGCATTTTATTATCTCTTGAGACTGTTAGAAGCCCAGATTATAACGACCTTTACATTCCGAGTTATTTGGGGTTATTTTTTAATTTTAATTTTTTTTTTATTGTTTATATCTCGAGAACGGCGTGGTCACTATTTGCAACCCAGGGCTTATTTTGGCACAGACTGTTATTGGTCTTATATTTTGGCACAGACTGTTCCTAGAATTCTATTAAATATTAATATATTTCCCAGTGTTATTTTATCGGTCTGATATAAATAGATTAACTATCACACACATAGTAGGCTCTATGTTGCTGTAGCACAGAAAGCTGCAAATCATAAATATTAATTGCAATTATCCATAACAGTGTAATATAGTTGTTAATACGATCAGTCAAGTGAAATAATACTATTGTCAATATACTCATAAGGTAATAGGATTTTCAAACCAGCTCACTGATTTGTATAACCTCAACATAACAAATGAACTGTTTCATGTAACAAAAGAGTGTACAGGAGTGTACGCATCGGAGGTTAAGATACTTGAATTTAGAAAGAAATAACCCATGATTGTCTATAGATACCGAGAGTGTACATTTAATGGAAATGAAAACCCTACTTTGAGAGAAGCTGTTATTTCTCTTCAGGAGTCCGTTAATTAACTAAGTTGGATATAAATATGAACAAAGTTTTTGAAGATGTAACAATACTACAAACTCAAGTAGCCAGTATACCAGTCATTGAAAATGATGTCTCTAATCTACAAACTAAGGTAAACAAGCTCTATGATGATTTTAATAGTAGAATCTCCTCGATTAAAGACAAACTGCATAATGTCTTACTAAATGATTCCGGAGGAGCTAGTCAGTCTACCAGAAATCTGCTCCATTCAATTATTAAGGACAACTCTATTGTCGACACCTGGAATGAACTTCTAGATAAACAAAAACGTATTAACAATGCACTATTGTACAATGTTCCTGAAGATGATGATAACAAAGATGATGATAACAATGATCATCTACGAGTCTCTGATCTTCTTCGTGATCTCAACTTAGCTACAAATTTGGAGACATCTAATATGAAAAGAATTGGGGTTCGTAAAGCTGGTCACCATCGGTCACTCCTGATTACGTTAAACAATAAATCTGATGCAATAAAGATACTAAGTAATTGGTAAAAACTTCCAGAAGGCATAAAGGTATCTTAGTATCTAGTGATTTAGCCAAAATTCAAAGGGAACAATAGAATGCTCTCAAACAGGAAGCTGCGAATTTTAACAAAGATAACCAAACAATGCTTGTCAATAAATCATATTCTAAGAATCAGAATCCTGATCCATCGGCCTCAAGACACGACCAAACAGATCAACGAGAGAGGAGTTAAATATATATTACCAAAATGATAATGGCCTACTGTAAAAACTTAATACTGTTAAGCAAAATGTACATCTTCTTGTTTCAGCTCCTGATTCAATAGTGTTTACAGAAATATATTTACAACCAGGTATTTTAGACAGTGAATTGGATTTCGATAGATATAATATTTTTAGACGTGACAGACATAAATATCCAAACTCACTCTGTGGTGGTGGCGTTCTCATCGCATCAAAAATTAATTTGAAATGTAATTATATACGTGTTACGGATATGAATACGGCTCAGCTGTTTATTATGATTCAGAATTCACCAAAGAAACTTTTACTTGGAGTAGTTTATTTTTCTCCTCGCTCTGAATCTGAAGTGTATAAAAATCATGTGAGAGTTGTTAATAGTATTAGAAATGATTATCCGGACCATGAGATAATGATGCTAGGCGACTTCAATCTACTGAATGTACAATGGGACATGATGGATTAGATGATGAATTAGATGTCATATGCTCGCACAGTGATTTTCTTATCCAAGAAAATACCTCTACTGTTCTAAATGGATACTCGTACAATCGAATCGAACAGTATTACCCTAACCACAGATTTAAGGAGTTGACCTGGCTTTTTCATCTATTACAAACTCTAATATCCGTCATCTTCATGCATTAGACGTTCTAATTTCTGAAGAACCGTATAATGCGATCATAATGCGGCATATTTTAAGTTAAACTTAAGATTGGATGATGCCTTAAAATTTAACAGTTTTCAATATGACTTTCATAAGGGTGACTACGAAAAAATTGAGTTTACCGTACGAGATATCTGCTGGGATGATGTTCTCTGTAAAGATAATATAAGTGACAATCTTAAAATTTTTTGTTATACCCTTAACAAAGTCATTAAATATTTGTTCCACTGAAAAGAATATTCTTCAGCAGCTATCCCAGGTGGTACTGAAATGAGTTAATTGGTCACATTATTCTAAAAAGAAAGTGCAGAAGTTATGGTTAGAATTTAATATACTGCAAGGCTATATAGAATTTAAGAGAATTCGAGCAAAATATATAAGGTTGTATAAATTGGCACATAACGAATATATCGATAGGAAAGAATAGTGTACAAATAAGGATATCAAAGCGTTCTGGAACTATATAAATAATTTAAAAAGACGGATAATATTTCTGATAATATGTTTTTGAAAAGTTCCAAAGAAACATCAACTTTAATTTCAATTATTGTGATAGAAAATGTCGTTTATATAGGTCCAGATGTGGTACCTGCGGTTTTTCTAAAAAATTGTGTATCTTTCTTTATAACACCACTGACTAAATTATTTAATGAGTCTATACTACTCAAGAATGTGTGTAAAAATACTGGAAATTATCCTCAAACGGCTGAAATTTTGATGGAAAATTCTTATTTATAACGGAAATAATAAATTGAAAATGATTTTTTCCAGTAGGAAAATTATTTAATTTACATTATCCTTTATTCACATATTTCCCTATACAAACATCATCTAATTTATATGTCATCGCATCATTTAATGCTTTGATTAAAACTATATGATTACACTAATAGTTTTCTTTAACAATATTTAATGCATATTAATGATTCCATATACAAAAAGAATATTAATATATTTAATATCTATTTCCCGTAATTCATATTGACACGGTTGACTACTGAATTCTGGCACGCGTAGCGCGCTTGAGATGCCATGGTATTACAAACAAATAGTTGAAATCCAAATTTCATAAAAGTAAATAACAAGAATTATCGTTTATATTAAAACAAGTTATTTTAACTCTGAATAAAGAAAAATGATAATTATGGTATACACATGATAATTTTTCAACTATTCAATATAATTAACGAAGTAGGTCCTCTTCGATCACAGTTCCTCCTCTGCAACAGTGGAAATAAGACGAACGACAGAGACATTCCTGAAAAATACTTCTGGCGCATAAAATGGGCTAAAAGCATCGGGCCATCCGCGCGCGATGGTTCTACAGCAGCAGCACTTTGTAAGATGCATAAAACTCGGTGCGGGAGCCTCGTAAAAAGCCGGAAGCAAGCCGCGTCACCTCCGCAGTCCGCAACGAGTCTTAAAACTTTTTCCCTCTCTCCGTCTTCTTCGACGTATGTACGACACCGTGACGTAGATGCAACGCGATAAATTCCTGTACGGATGTCGGATCGAAAATGCGTCTTTCCGGCTGCGGCAGCCGAAATTGGATTTTCGACGTGGTTCTGCGAACCTACTGGTTTATCGTTATCAGCTGCCGAGAGAATGGATTTTATGAGCTTGTGGATATACAGGTGTAGTGATTTGGTAATTTATTTCGATAGAGATATTTTGTAGATGTCACGGTGTGTTTCGATTTGTTACATCATCTTTAATATTGAACAGTTTTGAGAAACTCAATTTTATTATTCTTTCGATTTATAGTGTTACCATTTATATACATAGAAAGAGAAGATAATAATGGCTATTCGTACGATCTACGTGATAACTCCACATGATACTTAAAAAATTTCTTCCTTTCGTCCAATAATAATAAAACTATGGTAACTTTTTTGTCACGATTAAAGAAGGTTGCAAAAGAATTTTGAGATCTTTTTACTAAAATATTTTGACAAGTTACTGGAGGCAATGCATATTTTTGTGATAAAAACAAAGGTTTTTAAAAAGTAGCTTGCGCATGCCAATTTGACGATATCTATATTAAAAATTCCAGAATATTCTTTAACGCTAATTAAAGAAAGTTAATATTTTAGAAATTGTTAAAACTGAATTTATAACTTAACATGAATAAAACATTATTGAACTTTAAAAATATAAAAACAAACTGCTTTAACACAATGCTTTATCAAAGAGATTTAATGCACAATCATTTATTGAATATTTTTACATTTATTGATATAAGTAATTTTATGAGCAATCGACAATGCTATATATAGACAACGCTATAGACTACGGTATTCAGCTAGATTAAAATGGTGCATTATTAACTCACAAACTTAATCAGTTGTATGCGGAGTTATTTCTAATCAAACTACAACATTTTAATAACAAATGCGTTCACGTGATGGTGACCACAAAATGAGATCACGTGAAATGCATATTCAAAATTTAAAATCGTAATTTGTTCACAAAAATAATTTAAATTATTTGTTAAATATGTACATTGTAAAGAACTTACGCCTTATTTGTGAATAAGTGCACATTTTTTACTTATCTAATGTATAAGTTTACAATAAAATTATTTCAATTTTGAAAATATGGAAAAATGGAAATTTTCAAAATTGCATTTTCTTAATAAAAATATCTTTAAAGTATCTGTAAGGTACACTAGTAGAAAAAAATTTTCATGAGCTTTAAAGATATATGCATATTTCTGATATATCAAACGTATAAAATGTCAACAATATTTATTGCTAATTTTACAAATATTAAAAATGAAAAATTGTAATTATTTCCTAAAACAAACTTTGAAGTAATTGTAAAATAGGCCTATAGAAAGAAAATAACATCAACTTTGCGGATATATGTATCCTTTTGATATATCAAACGTATAAAATGACAAAAATAATTTTTTCCAATTCTCACACATTTTAAAAATTTAAAATCGCAATTCTTTAACTAACACAAACTTTAAAGTTATTGAAAGATACCCTAGTAAAAGAAAATTACGGCTGCCTTACGAATTTATACATATTTTTAACATATTTAAGGAGGGTCTTTCGCTAGATATAGGGCATAAGACACAAAATGATATGAGAATTTATAAAGGTTCTATAATAAAACTAATGAGATAAACTTAATAATTGTCCATAACTACATAAAAACAAATTGTTTCTATGGTGACCACAATATTTTACTACACACACACACACACACACACAACACGCAAACACGCACACACACACATACACTCACACACGCACGCACGCACGCACGCACACACGTACGCATGCACGCACACACGTACGCATGCACGCACGTACACACACACACACACACACGTCGAGACATACATTTTGAAAACCTACGTATTCTGATTCAGCGACCTCAAAAACATCGAAATTCATTAAAATCTTTGTTTTTGAAAAAATCATCGTTATAAAGCTGTCTCTTTAAGAAAGCAAAACTACGTATTTCAACACTAAAAATTTCCGAATAGAACATTTATCATAAGAATACCTAAAAACAAAATATTAACTTCTTTTTAAAGTGCTTTAATCAATATTTCCTGCAAGTTTCTAAAACTATCCATGATCATGGGTTGCGCAAGGAACTTTTTGAAGTTAGAAAAGTTTTGAGAAAAACGCGTTTAAAGTTGGTATGCTATCCAATGTAAATTGTTTTACTCAACTGGCTATATACTGAGAGAAAGGATTCTTTGCGGCAAAGAATATTTCTTAATTGTTAAGTTTTGCGGATTTAAATACGGTCAAATGAATATTTCTTAACAGTTAAATGCATCGTCTTAATAGTTAAGAACTGAGTACTTTAGTAGCGTCAACGGCTGATCGCCTGACTTTAAGGTTAACTGTTTTTTTCATATTTCTAAGATGTTTATATTACCGTTAGATGTTAGTATAAGTTTTCGCCTGCCAAGATTATGTCTATGTATAGGATCTTTTTATATTCTAATGCTTGAAAAGCATCATTATATGCTAGAAAATCTTCAAATAAGCTTACGTACTCAGCATGTTTATCTTACTCGTGCAAACTTTTCTCAAGTTCGAGTTCTTAACTATTAAGAATTCAACATTTGCGGCAAGTACGTGAGAATTCGATTCCGCAAGTGCACGATTCATTTGGCACGAGGAATCATTTCTCTCAGTGTAGCTTTGATATAATTAAGAGTTTTGACATCCAGCAGGTCTCAATATGTTCATAAAAGTATAAAAATAAAATATTTATAATCAAAAAATTTTCGATTCTTTGGTAAAAATTAGTGAAATTCACTCCTTAAACAATTAGAAGTGGTAAATATAGCTAGATTATTTTATAATGTGGGAAAACATTATGGTTAAACGTTTTTAGAAAATAAACATAATAATGTAAATGTAGGGGAGATGCGGCTAATGTAGCGCATTTAAGGTTCATTATGTTATATCTACTGAGTAGTTGATAAAATCATATATATAAAGGTATTAAATGATTGTTAAACATATCTGCTTTCGTATACAATCAGTTTTATATAAATTTATTAAATCTAAGATAAAGATTTAATTCAATATATAATTAATAAAATGTGCGTCACATCACCCGCCGTATCGGGTTGAATGATGCGCTGTTGTAATTATGCTTAAAAATTGTTTTTAACGATTCGTTTCTTCATTACTATTGAAATAATATTAAAACAATAGAAATTTATAAGTTATTCATTGTTTTGACCTATATTTTTAATAAATTTGGAAGAATTTCATATAACAACTAAGAACTAGGTTATATAATCATATTTTAAATAACAGATTTTAAGACTTGTAAGTTCAATTTATTGAAAATTTGTCTGAATATAGTAATAATTTCGTGCGTAGCACATTAGTCGCATATGCACTCTTCGTTTATTAGATATTTTTAAAATAAATATATGTATCCAAATTTAAAAACCAAAGTGTGATTCGAAAAATAGTATGCCTTTGATTATAATAACTTATTATTCATATTTATTTAGGGTGCAAGACATTCATTCTGAATATTTCTTTTTCAGCAAAATTTTATAGTACCCTAACTTAAAATTGATCAATTTCTATAGAATCGAATAAATTTACTTTGATATATTGAATTCGAAGGTATATACTTAAAACATGGATGCGCCAATCAAGCCACTGCACCACATTAGCCGCATCTCCCTTATACAAATCTTTGCCCCTATGATTTTTCTTTGAGACATTGTTAAAAAATTATAATATTGGGGTTATTAAGATATTATTTATGGCCCATCTGTCTTGTAATGAATTCTAGACATTTGATAAATAAACCCTTAAATCTCTTATTGTATCAAATGTACTAGATAGTATAGTAATGTTAATACTTTTGCTCTCCTTATACATGAAATGTACGCATTTCACCTGCTTTATAAATACTTATTTTATACAATTATAAATGCTGTTAGTAGATTTATTTATAACTTCAAAGTTATAAGTATAGTCAATTAATATTCATTCTAAATTCTCTTCTAAACTCAAAATCTTTTTTTATTTTCTGAAAGTAAAATACTTATTGTGAATTAATCAATTTTTCGCAATAACGATCAGAAGCAATATTTTTATCGCAATCTAAAAATATGCTTATAATGTAACACTTTGAAACTACTCTGTCAGCGTTCTTGCTTCAAAGTTCTATAATAAACGTATGCGAATTTTTCTTCTTTTTTCTTTACTATGAATATTGTTGAAAATAATGAACCATATTCTCTATGGAACATGCTATGCTGTAGAGAAAAGTATGGAATTCATAAATTTTATTTTTAGCAATATACTATACTTAACTATATGTTTAAAATTTAAATAAATAAAAAACCTTAATTATTAAATTACTTATACTACAATTATTAGAGAAAATGTAAAAAGACCTTACCTTAGCTGCGAAGTGCTTCTGATTTCTAGAATACGAAAAAGTGCAAAATAATAGAGAAATTGAAATAAAATACCAAAAAAAGTAATTACAAGAGTTGATCGTTCGAAAAAACGAGGCTGATTTCCTCTTTATTGGGTGACTCTTGAGTATTTTGCTCTATTTCGCGAAATCGAGCTAAAAATCGAGTATTCCGTCCCTTTTCTCTTTTCTGTTAATTGACGCACGATTCGTGCTTCTGTCCTCTTTTTTTCCGTTCTCGCGATTCTTTTCATATTTTCTCGACGCGGTTTGTTGTCGATTCAATATCGAGTGGTGGCTTTTGGAGGGCGTATATAGGAGTCATGACGCGCTTCGAACAGAATATGAGAGAGATAGATAGATAGATAGATAGATATACTGTTTATTCATCAAAGACGAGAATTCTTACAATTGCATGTACATGTATAGTTATAATAATTAAAATATCAGTCAGTATTATACATTTCTTATCTTACATTTAACATTCAATTATTGCGTTTCTTATATAAATAATAACATTATTCGCAGTAACAGTTCGTCAGTTTATAAAATCTAAATATAATCAACTAGTCATAGTCAAACGGCACATCACAGAACACGCTTCGTCAAATACATAAAATAAAATAAATAAAATAAAGATAACATAATACGATAAAAATAAAAGGACTACATACACACACTTTACGAAATTTTGTATGTATAACTATCACGTCGAAAAAATAAAAACACACTCATTCATATGACACTCTTACAATTCACGCTAATAAATACATTCATACTTAACACTTAACATATAAAATAAATACAGAATATACCACATAACATGGTGTTTTGTGACTTTTACACATACATTATCAAAATTGTAAGACTATAAAGAACAAAATATTTTTAACTAATTCGATATTTAACTTTATAAGGTGCTTTAAAAGTATACATAAATAATTATTTGATAAGTAGAAAAACACTAATATGGTCAGCCATACACATATCGAGTACAGTGACCTTTGAATTTATTTACCAGACCTAATATTTGCATCAAATAACGTGGTAATTGTACAATTAAAGATTTTTTGATATGTAAGTCATTGTACGTTTAGTACCCCAAGTTCGAATTTTTCATCTAGTAAACGTAAGAGGTTGCACGCAAAATGCTTCATTTATATTTTCTACAATATTTGAAAAATAAGTCTGCAGTAGGTAAGTCCTCTTCCCTATTACTCAGCCACGTTCTTAATACATAGTACACACCCACTTCCAATACGTTACTGTCCGTTTTCCGTACTCCTCGCCGCCCAACCGGCAGTAATTCTCCACCTTGCCAATGCGGCTATAGAGAGTTAATCGCGATGGATGGCAGCAGCCCACCCCTGCACCTGTCACCTCGACGACCTCTCCACGTATTATAATACCCGCTTCGTTAGAGACCTGAGCCTGCATCTACTTCGAGGAGAAATACTCTCTAAAACTGGAACAGATTTTACACTCGTTTGCGAAAACGTAAATAAGAGCCAGTCCTTGAGTGAAAAGAAATATCTTCATGCCACATTAAGTGTATATTGTCTTGTGATTTTACACTACTATCCTACATAAATTAAAGAATATTACATAATTATGCATAATTATCCTACGTAATATCCTACTCCAAGTACATGTATTAAAATCATTACATAAATTTTTAAAAAATTGAATAACACAAGAATTGTTACACGCCCTTTGACTGGTATACTGTATCAGTACCCAATCCATTAAACGAATCGTATCTTTCGAAATGTAAAACCAAATATCTCTAAATGAGTTTAGACCATTAAGGGTAACACTGTTAACCAAATCAGTTTTGAGTTTATTATTTCGTCAATACTTGACAGAATAACTGAAATATTGAACATTGATAACCCAAAATTCTTCTACAATAACTTTGACTCCTTACAGAGCGATTTTATTAACAACTGTTGGATTACTTAAGATTCATTGGCATCACTTGTTTTATTCCGGTAAAATAAATCACTCAGTTCGAATAAATAAGTCAGAGAGGTCACTCGAAAATCAAGTACTTTAGTTAACCACTCTATAAACGAGTGGAAATACCATACTTGCTTTGGGCGGCTATTTTGAAACGTCAGTATCCGCAGTACCCTTGTATGCCGCTGTTGCTTCGGCTGTGAAATAAGGAGAAGGAGCGAGAGAGACAAAAGGAGCTCTCCAAGCGCGATATGCAGAGAGGAAAATGGCAGGGGGACAAAGGGTTCCTCAGGATGAGGAGGTAGCGAGGCGAACAGCGTAATGAGGATTTCAAACGTGCGCTGAATTTTTCGAACGGAGTGTTATACATATATAGAGAGAGAGGGGCGAGAAAAAGGGAAGAAAGGAGAACGTACATAGAGTGGTTAGTGGTACATAGAGTGGGTGTCGACAAATTGGAGCTTGGAAAAGACAAAGTCGCACACCTTTGTCGGGTTGATTATTTTATATCGAGTTCGGTGGCATACTATGTACACACTCTTATATTGATATGTAAAAATTCGCTCATTCTGAGTGAATAGTCACTCTAGTAAGAAGAATACATGGAACAAACCTTTTAAGCTTATCCTATTCTATGTTTCTTTTATCCTTATTCTATGCTACTGCTATCCAAATAATATGTAAGATATTGAGAATAATACAAAAAAATGTAGCCTAATTTTCATATACCTTTAACATCACTCCGTAAGTCAACATACTATTATTCTGTTATAATTCTTTTTCAGTTCAACGCTTTTTATTATTCTGCATGTACCACACTATATCTTCCAACACTCTAAAAAAATAAAACACTTAAGAAATTCTGTAAGTACATTTACCCGACCCAATCTCTTTATCTTCCGATATTCATACTAGCGTATCACACAATTATGTTCAAAAGCTGTTGTCCTTAACACCCTCCCACATAAAAGAAAAATCTAAGACACAGAATCACTTGTGATAGCTTCCACGATATCAAATTAGCGAATACCCTGGCATGCGAGGGCGCTATCGAGCGGGAAAATGATAGATAAAGCAACAACAAAAAAAGAGTACGAACGAATGAAAAATAAAAACTGGTTCAATGGAAAAGAAAGACGACCGTAGCAGCTATAAACGTGAAGCGTATGAACGCTTAAACGAACGAACAGAGCGAGAGAGAGAGAAAGAGAGATAGAGAGAGAGAGAGAGAGAGGAGAGAGAGAACACGCATGTCACGAGGCGTGATTTATTGCGTTTTAATGCCCGCGGAAATTCAATAAACATGAAACGGACCAGCTGGCGCGCGCTGTTATATATACATGCACGTGTCCACTGTATGCTCCATTTCCTCTTGGTTACGATCCGCTGTGCTCGCTTATTCCGTGCGCTTCTCCGTAGGCTCTTTTTTGCAGTATGGGTATAGCTTCCTTCCTTTTCATTCGCACACCTGGAATGGAAAAATAGAAAGAACGCCCGCATGAGAGGCTATCAATCATGAGTCACCGCATGCAGAAAAATAGGATGATCAGTGGCGATTCTCGACAATGGGATGCTTGAGTATATATAGGAAAATGTCCGAAATTTTTCACTTTTGAGAAATAGGAATTAATCCCTTTAAGGGCATGAGATACTGAAATTTATGCAACTTTCAATGAAAGCAATCAATTTTTGAAAATATTCTGTTTCGTGTTTATAAACCCCTTTTTAGACAATCTCCTTGAGTATTTAGATCAGTATTAGTATTACTTATAAAAGTATTATAAGAATTTATAGATATTTTAAGTAATAATTTATAAATATTTAATAAATGTGCTGTTTATTCAAAACTTTATTATTCCATATTTTCTGATTTCAAAATGCTCCTCACGATGGAGTATTGGATGCTAATTTTCAATCGCTGGATTAAGATGATGTTAAATCCCCCGTTACGGGTAAATACCGAAAACTACTTTTCTCATTTAATTTTTAATTTTTAGAAAATATTTCTTTGGAAAGTTATTGTTTTTATTAGGACAACAACGTTACACAGAGATATTTACTCAAAATTGAATATTAAATAAAACCGTGGGTCCTCGTAATTATCAATGATGGGTGGGTTTAACATCAAGTTGAGTGTTAATTAATTGGCATACATAATTATGAAGGGACGTACTAAACAGCTTAGTTCTCGAACTTTATTTTCCTTTTTCATTCCTAATCTATGATGAAAAGTAAGAAAATTATCGTATGTTCGAAAAAGGGCTTACTAGGGCACGTATGGCAGCTGAGGCGGGGCACCTTTGACGCATCAAGGTCCTTATGGTACTTATATAACACCAATATCCATAACCTTTCTTAGTGGTACGTCGCAAGTACGTTCCATTTAATTGACTATCCAAATTAATGGGTGACTAATTCCGGAACTAATTACGGACACCGAACATGAACTAACTACCGACATCCTGTATATATTCTAATTACCGACACCCTGTATATTCTCTATACATTCATCTTTCACCCTCCCTTTCATAAAATGATTTATCTGTATTTATCTACTATCTACACACCATAATATTAGCGGAGGATCCAGTAGGTGTGTGCATACGTACGTACAGATACTTTCCGAAACTGTCTACGTCATACAAGACGTGACTCAGATATATTGGATGATGCAAATGATTTTTAAATGAACGCTATTCTCTAAAGTGGGGTACGTACACCTACACAAGATGATCATCTTAAGGATGGTTCAGAATCCCAGATACTGTGAATGAATTCGCACTAATATCGATATTTTTTCCACTATCGATAATTCTTTTCAGTGGGTATGCGTGCACCCGTGCGACATGATCATCACGGGTGCGGTTCAGATGTCCCGGATGCTACATATGATACTTATCAACACTTCTTAGCACTGACGATAATTTTACAATAGGTGTACATGCACGTGTGCAAGATTATCATCTCGAGTGTGGTCTAGATGTACTGGATGCTGCGTATGACTTTTCTCTATTATCGAAATTTTTTACTACTATTGATTATTTCTTATGGTGGGTGTACGTGCACATGTGTGAGATAATCGTCACAGGTGTGTTTTAGATGTCCCGGATCCTGCACATGATTTTTCACGATTATCGATACTTTTAATTACTGTCGAAAATTTTACTGAGGGTGTACGTATATGTGCTCCAGATGATCATATTGGGTGTGGTCCAGATGGTTCAGATGCTTCGTATGATTGTTCATCATTATCGATATTTTTTACTACTATCGATAATTGTACAGTTGGTGTACGTGCAGATATGCGAGATGATAATGTCGGGTGTCGTACATATGTTCCGGATGCTGCATATGATATTTTACTATTATCCATACTTTTTACTACTATTGAAAATTTTCCACTGAGTGTACGCGCACGTATGCGAGATGATCATCTCGGGTGTGGTCCAGATGTACTGGATGCTGTTTACGATTTTCACTATAATCGATAATTTTACACTGGTTGTATGTGCACTGGTGCCAGATGATCATCTCGTATGTGGTCCAGATGTTCCGTATGCTGTGACCGCATTCGAAAATTTCTTATAGTGCCTGCACGTGTGAGACACAATCATCTCGGGTGTGATACAGATATATGGGAGGCTGAGTATGATTTTTCACCATTATCCATACATTTACTGCTATCAATAATTTCTGATGGTGGGTGTTCGTGCACGTGTGCAAGATGATCATCAGGAGTATGATTCAGATGTTCTGGATGCTTCGTATGATTTTTCACCATTATCGATAATTTTACAGTGGGTGTACGTGCACGTATGCGAGAGGATCATGCCGGGTGTGGTACATATGTTCCGAATGCTGCATATGATTTTTCATCATTATTAATATTTTTTACTACTATCGAGAATATTACAGTGGGTGTACGTACACGTATGTGAGATGATCATCTCGGGTGTGATTTAGATGTACTGGATGTTGGGTATGATTTTTCTCTATTATCGATATTCTTTACTACTATTGATAACTTCTTATGGTGGGTGTACGTGCACATGTGTGAGATGATCATCGCGGGTGTGTTTCAGATGTCCCGGGTCCTGCACATGATTTTTCACGATTATCGATACATTTTACTACTGTTCATACTTTTACTTGTACGTTTGCGTACGTTTGCGTGATCCAGATGATCATATTGGGTGTGATCCAGATGTCCCGGATGCTTCGTATGATTTTTCACCATTATTGATACTTTTTACTACTATTGAAAATTTTACAGTGGGTGTACGTGCACATATTCGAGATGATCATCTCGGGTGTGGTCCAGATGTACTGGATGCTGCGTATGATTTTTCAGTATTATTGATATTATTTACTGCTATCGAAGATTGTTTATAGTGTGTACATGTACTTGTGTGAGATGATCATCTCGGGTGTGGTTCAGTTGTTCTGGATGCTGCGTATGCTTTATTTTTATTATTTATATGATTACTTCTAACAGAAAATTGTAGACGAGATTTTTAGAGTGTCTCATACACTCTTTAACAAAAAATCTACTATATTTATTAGAACAATAGAAACAACTACTCTGCGGGCAAATGCCCCTCCCAGCATTGAATTAAGCTGTTAATTCATAAAATATGTACATTTAATTTAACATTAAAAACCAAAACATTTTTTGTATTTATCCTGCAAATTGAAATTTCTTTTTAGCAATAAAGGGAAAACCATTTTAAAGTAGGTTTCTGCTAAACCTATTCCATCGTATTATTAGTTTTTCACTGTATTTATATTTAAGGCTCATTCTTACAGAGAAGAGTTTAGCTTTTCAAAGCAAGAAATATATAGCTCCGTTAATATTATAAATGTAAAGAATAAAAGCGTTTCCGTCTCAAGACTGCCTGTAGGCCTCATCAGTATGATCAGGTAGTCTCTATCATAGACGCACGTATATTAAAAAAAAAAAAATTTTAACAGTATATTAAATAAAACAACCATATTTAATTACTTTTTTCATACCTATAACGTTTTGTAGAAACAATGATACAAACACTACATTTTTCCTCTGCAAAATTTAGAATTACAATAGAATGATAAATTCAAACAAAAATCATATTAGAAACCAATTTATTAAATTTGACTTGAAAAGAAAGACAAACTTTCAAATCGGGAGGTGATTTTTGTAAACTTTTAGATTTTCCGAGCCGAACGACCCGCTACACGCACTAACACTCTACGAATGGTCAAAACGAATATCAGCAATGAAATAGAAAATCGAGAAAGACTTCGTCGTCCGCGCGCGGCAGCAAAACAGAAATAAGACAGCCCATAAAATCCCTCCATTCTCTTTCGCACATGTGTGCGCCCTTTTGCCCCTCTTGGCTTTTCCAGCAACTATAAGACAGCTAATTTACGGATAATATTTTAAGTTGAAAGGATTAATTTTGGATATAAGTATCTTTTAAATTATTAAAGTTGTACGATTTCATTT
The DNA here is from genome assembly GCA_949152435.1 of Gastracanthus pulcherrimus. Classification (NCBI taxonomy): domain Eukaryota; kingdom Metazoa; phylum Arthropoda; class Insecta; order Hymenoptera; family Pteromalidae; genus Gastracanthus; species Gastracanthus pulcherrimus. Next base: position 202,235,038 of record OX424572.1, read on the forward strand.
TTAATTACAATATCTATTATTATCATTATTAAATAATAAAGTTAAAATATAATAAAAAACTTATATATAATAATATAAACATTTCCACTTGTTTACTGTATGTCTAAAGGTTATATTAAAAGGTTAAACTTTACCATGCAAATAACATGCTGTAGTACAAAATGTTAGTAGAATTCTAAGCGTGTAACATGCAATAACATAATGTATATAAATGGAAGGTATTTATATTATGATATATAATGGTGCTGGAGGGGTATTTGCCCGCAGAGTAGTTGTTTCTGTAGTTTTAATAAATACAGTATATTTTTTGTTAAAGAGTGTATGAGACACTCTAAAAATCTCGTCCACAATTTTGTGTTAGAAGCAATCATCTAAATTTTATCAAAGATAGACATTCAAATCATTTTTAAGAAACGAATGTTCGTATTAACATCGTACAAACATTCCAATAATTTATTATTTATGTTTTGTACTACTATCAAAAATTCTTTTTAGTGGGTATACGTGTAGGTGTGCTAGAGGACCATCACGCATGTGGTCCTGCTATTGAACCTTCTTCATTATTGGTGTACGTGTATTTGTGCGTGATGATCATCTCGGGTGCGGTTCAGATGCACCGAATGCTGCGTATGATTTGTCTTTTTTATTGATATTTTGTACTACTATCTAATTTTCTTTACAGTGTATGTACGTGCACGTGTGCGAGATCATCATCTCACTTATCTTCTACATCTACATTATATTGACGGATTACCACTCGTGTAGAAAACAATTCTGTTATAATTATCTTTTTATGTTATAATTTCTGTAAATATTTTATCATTATCTTCCGAACTTATTCTACATACATTTAACTTCCATCCTCTCTCTCTTAAAATATTTCATCTGCATTTATCTACTATCTACATATAATAGCGGATCTACTAACGTACGTCGATAAATAGGTAAATATAACCTGTGGTAAATATGCAAGATAATCATCTCAGTTATTAAATATTAAAAAGTTATCAAATATTAAAAGAAAAGAAAAAAAAAAGATTGTATAATAAAATATTGTTAATATATTTCGGTAATACATTTCTATTGCTTCCAATAAAAGTTCTTGCTAGTAAATAAATTAAGATTGAAAGGGTAGCTGTCCACTATTTATTGGTAGTCTCGTCTGAGCTCTTTGACTAGAATATGAGGACTTTTATTTTTGAAGACATTTGAGGTTATATTTATTTTATTAATTTCTTCTTAATATTGCTTATAAGTCGAGCTTCTTGCTTATAATTTTTTGTAATTTATCTTTTGACAATAATCGATGATAAAATAAATCCCACCATTTTTTAGCTATTAATAAAAAGAAATATAGGAATTTAAAATAATGTATTAGAATAAAGAAATTCATAATGGAACAATTTATTCAGTTTGAGGAATCTAAGTGCCAATGAATTTTCAGCGGTTTTTCAGTTTGAACTCAATATTAAACAAAATCATAAATAAAGTGTCATTTTATATCTTTATCATTCAATAAATTCTATTATATGTACTTATAAAGCGTAAGAACTCACATTAAATCGCATTAAATCAAAAGTTTTATAGTTACTTGCCGTCATACAGATAAGTAAGTAACCGATCTCGAAGTGAGTGGCGCGCCGACAAGCTCAAATGGATATTAATGTCCGTTTGAGTGTGCGCGGCTTTTTCTTCACTCCTATGTTTCCTTTTGAGCGGAAATAGATGTCCGGAAGCATCTCCAGTCTCTGGAAAAAAAGAGAACCAGTTGGCGAATAATCTAATTTAGAAAGCGTTAGCGCGAGAAAAATGTGTTGGCGTCGTCGTCGTTAGCTCGTTCATTTTCTCGCCTTCAGATTGACTGCGCGTGCTGCAGTAGGGCAGCTGCAGAGACCGTATAGTTCAGCTGCAGTTTTGATGCTCGAGTAATAATTTAAGCTCTCCATTAAAATGCGATGTTTTTCCGCGTGAAGTCGTGGCCTACTTTTTCAACACAAATTCACTTCTTCAGACGCTGAATCTTTGATATATTTGACTTATTTAGCTGAAGAGTTTACAATGATAATACAAAGTAGCTATAAGAAGATAATTGTTATTTAATTTGTCAGTCAATTAAATGAATTTATAAAACGAATATTTATTAATTTATTTTATTTTCTTGAATCATCGGTTCGATAATATATGTTTCGTCCTTTTCAAGATTATTATATTCTGAATTAATTATTTTAATATATATATATATATATATATATATATATATATATATATATATATATATATATATATATATGCGAAATAGAATATATATGCAATTGAACAAGCTTAAAAAGTTTGAAGATCTCGAAAAGAAAATAAGCTTAAATATAAATTATTATATGTACAATATTTTGAAATTTGATGTTCAATCAAAGCAAAATCATCAAACATGTATCTGTAAATCAAAGGAGTGCGACAGCGCCTCGATGACAAGTCCAATAATACACCAATTCAATATTGGCTCGTAATTTATAGTAAATATTTTCCATGTCTTGGACCAAATACTTAGTCAATATTTCAATGCGTACATATTCCATTAATATCCCAAAAAGCTTTTGGAAAATTAAACATTGAATTCTCCGTGAAAGAACGCGCACTGAAAGTGAACGAGCGGCTTGAAAAATAAAAAAATAGCAACACTGCGGCTGCCTTTTGAAGCTTTCAAATCGCATATTTTTTTAATGGATCGCCGAAAAATAAAAACTCGAAAAAATTTGGAAATTTGAAGAGTTCGTTCGCTTTGAAGTACTGAGTGAGTATTTCCTCGTAGCTGCCATCACAGGGAACTCATCCCAGCTAATACCCTGCTCGATCAATGAAAAAAAGGAGCAAGTATTGCGATCGGACTAGTGAAATCGTTGTACACTCTTGCAATATTTTAGCGTAGTGTGCGTGTATTCGTGATAGTTGAGCTACTGCTGCCATCGCTGCTGCTCGATTCTGATGGATATGTTGCTGCTTCCATTTTTTGCTGAGCCGAGGAATCTAGCGTGATGCATAATTTCTATTTTCTTCATACATTTTCACAAGATTCTATGCATTATACATGCACGAGCGCATACTTTTTATTCATTTTTATATAGTAACGACATTACCTTTAGTTTGTCTAATATAAATTCTATTGTACTTCATCCAGAAATACAAAATTTTAATAAACGACTATACGTATTTAAGTAAGATTTTTCACAATATTCAATAAAAATAAATAATTTTAATGACTTTAACTATTATTCTGAATCTTATTTGAAATAAATGCATATTTAAGCAATATTATTTTAAAAATATTTAAAAAGGTTATATAAAATTAGTTCAACCCTTGGTTTACCGTGTGGTTATTTCTTTATTGATTTGAGAAAACATTGTTTGGATATATGTTGCTTCCTCACAGAGGAAGCTTTGTAATGATAAAAAAACGTTAGAAACATGTTTTGAGACATTAGGAATCAAAATACGTTATTTTAAAAAAATGTCCATATGTATATGTGTGTGTATGTGTTTCTGTAAATGTGTGTGTGTGTGTGTGTGTGTGCGTGCGTGCGTGCGTGCGTGCGTGCGTGCATGTGTGTGTGTGTGTGTGTGTGCATGCGTGTGCATGTGCATGTGCGTGTGATGAAAATTATTAGGAATATATAGAAGAATATTCAATAAAATTTTTGAGGCTCTACCTTTTTCTTAAGAAGAGAAAAAAGTCTTTTTGTGATACAATCAATTTTTGTCACCTACGATAAGTAGAGTAAAACGGCAGTATTTGATTTGAAATTTCCCAAAAAGTTAGTTTTATGCTATCTCTGGAGTTCTTTGCTCAGATTATAACGATCTTTATATTCCGGAATATTTGAGGTTATGAATTTTTTTTATTCCTTTTTTTTAAATTTATCAAAAAATGCTTTACCTAAGTTTTAGTCCATGTATGTCATGAAGAATCAAGTAACCTTCGAAAAAATAGAAATTCGTTCATCTTGAGATCTAGAATAGTGCATGCGGCAAAGTTCCTCCAATAAATATAGTATTGACACTAGTAATTTATTGTGACGCGTAGGATTGAAATTTTGAGTTTACACCGGTTGTCTTTATGAATTCATCCTCATTTTAAAATTTATAATTTTGATTCACGGATTCGTAAATAGCGAGCTTTGATACAACTGTACATCAATTTTTATTAAAAAATTTCATTTACTCAGGTTCTTCTTATCTTTGGGATCTCTACTTGCAGATAAACTCATAAAAAAAAACATGTTTTATATGGTTTAACATTGATGTATTCCTTGTAGAGAATAAAAAGGATGTTATTTTTGTTAGAAAATCAGTGCAGTTCTCACTTAACTAACTGTGCAAACATGTTTCGGAACATTCAGTAGTCTATCAGTAGTTACACGAAGCAAGTATTAACGCATTTCGTTTTTACGCAGTTGGTACCTCGTGATCGCCGGAAAAGTGTATAGGTTCCCTACTGATTTTTCAGGGTAATTGCTGACACTCGGATTGCGTGCCGCGTCAGATGTGCTCGCGCACATAAATCTGCAACCCCGGGAGGTGCCACGCGAGACTATCTAAAAAAGAAAAAGAAATAGAAACTACAGTAGCAGTAGTCGTAATGTCATTCATTTTCTCTCGAGTCCTGTGTCTTATCTCTCGGCCGCCTCGCACGTTTTCATTTTTCGCGATGTGTATTAGAGAGAGGAATGATCGGGATATCTTGTGTTACGATTTACAGGGGGGCTCGTAAATTACCCAGGTTACGAGGTTGCAGCGCGCTATCGTTAATTGCAACGACCTTCTTCAAAACAAGAACGAGAAAACTTGGGTTTTGGAAAGAATTGTGTTTCAATGATGAGTTGAAGAACGGTTATTTGTCGGACTGATTTATGGTAGATATGAAAGAGGCTATTACTTTTTGGGGCTGAAGAGTGAAACATTTGGTAGCGTTTAAAATTTGTTGATATCTCGGGAAATAATAATATGCATGTTTGATGTTATAATGCACCTTTCTGCAAAAAGCGTGTAACTACTCGGCATCTAGCTTCTGAATCATATTGATTCATTTGGTAAGTACGTAATAGTTTAGTCGAAAAGTATGAGTTTTTACGATTTCAACCGAAATTTCTATTCAATTGATAAATGTGCTATTCAAATCATTTATAAATAAATATGAGTTTTTGTTATCAAATTTCAACAAGAGTCTGACATATCGTCTGGCATAGACTTATTTTATTAGACTATCGCCAGAGTAAGTTTTTTTATACGGGTTGATTCAGTATACATTATACATTATATTCAATAAATTGTAGTAATTCTTTATTTTATTACATTAGATGAAATTTACCTCTTATATACGTAAGAATTCATTTTATTGTTTTTCAAATTTAATATTTAATGTGTTCTTTGTAGTTTTATGCAGCGAACATAGAAAAGCAATCAGCATATACTATTTAAGTGTACCCTTTGAACTTTCTGAAAGGTTAAAGAGTGATAAAGTCACTAGCAAATTCATTAGCGCTTCATTTGAGCTAAGTAACTCATCAGAATATATTAGATGAATAGTTTACATTCATATGAAAGTTATACTATATATTTCTACATTACTAATGTAAGAAATAACTTCTATTAAGAAATAAGTTAAAGTGTGTAAAAATAATTTAAGGATTTAGGCTACTATGACACTTTCAAAAAATCAGTTATATTTCATGCGTTATACATTATCTTTGATAGGTGTAAAACCCAAATACAACTAACAAGGAGTGTTTCACAACCTTCAAATTGCAGATTCGGGTGAGGATTTCAGATATTATGTCTTTTAGTATCTAGGAATGACGATTTTGATAAGTAAAAATGACTAACACAGTCCCAGTTTCAAGATACAGCCAAATACAAAATTGTTTATAAATATAATATTAAAAATATTGTATACATACATATACTATATACTATTGTTAATGTTTTCCAATATATTCCAGAGTCGAATGAATATCTAAATCTGAAATTTCTACTTAATTATTCGTAACCTATATTGATGAAAACTTTAATCCATTGCATTAGACTTTCTATCTACGAAGTCACTTTAAACTGCAGAAATTTCGTATTATATAGAGTTATTTTTCTTCAATTTTGCTTAAATTTACAAACTTTTTAATAAAATCTCGACTTTGATTCACTGTAATAACACAGGATATAATTTAAACTTGAATATGTAGGTTTACAAATCTTTTAACGTTAGATAGATCGAAAGTTATGAACAAAAATGTAAGAACGAATATAGTCGTCCTTCTGACTACGGGAATAACTCTGTTTGGGCGAATATATTCGTCTTAATGCACAAGAAGGTTAATCAACGGGAAATACAAATGCGTTCGAAAGCCATGGTGAACTGAAAATAAGCTTTTCAAGAAAGCAAAGCACCTAGTAAAATGTAATCATCCTCTCCCCCCCCCTCTCTCTCTCTCACTTTATCTCTCTCTAACAATCAACTATGTGTATAACGCCGGCTGTGTATGAGCGTGCGCTAAAAAACGTCGATTTGAAATTTCATCTGCGAATAGCGCAGCGGCAGTAGCGAATACGCCGTGCTGCCCGTATGCATGAAACGCCGGTAAGCGTGAAACTTTCGCGCAATGCTCGAATTAAACAGCACGTTTTCATATTCCAGTGAATTGCTGCCGCTGCTGTCCCGGGGCGATTTAATTCGAATTGTTTGTGTCGTTGGGTGTCGCGCGAGCCAGTCGCACGCTTTAATTACTTCGCATATATAGGCGCGTGGGTTAGGCGTGCACGTGCATAACTCGTGCGCGCGCCAGGATACGCGCTGCAGAACGGCTGGATGCGGGCTTCATGTACAAATATGGTTTGGAATTAATGTCTGAGATTTGAGAGTATGAATTAAATTAATGGTTATATATATATTTTTTAGCAAGTCTAAATAGTATTATGAATTGAAGGATTGCGGACGCGTAAAACCACAGACTGTAATATAACGCCACTTGAATTCCCAAATTTTATTATACTTGATAACAATCTTTTAAATTATTGCATTATTTATTACACACACACACACACACACATACACACACGCACGCACGCACGCACGCACGCACGCACGCACACACGCACACACGCATACACGCACGCACGCATACACGCACGCACGCACGCACGCACGCACGCACGCACGCACGCATGCACACGCACACAAACACACATACACACACACACACACACACACACACACACACACACACACACAGTAATACAGTAGTTTCTCTTCTGCTACATTTATTCATTACTTATCAACATTTGCAAACACATTTAAATTTGTTTTGACATTTAAGAAACTTAACATTGTTATTTCAATAAAATTAATTCAATGCGTTCAAATAATCCCGCGTACATCCCTCGTACACCCTTAAATAATACAATGATCGCACAAAATTCTGGACGATTTGCGCTGAGTCACACGAGTCAAGATTCAGCGACAAAACGCTTTTTTGCAATTCACGACTTTTTACAGTGTACTGCTGTCAGAACTGCGCGCTAACATGCGCGACAATTCAACATTAACGAGGCGAATAATGTTGCGCCTGCACCTAGTACCGATTTTTCAGACCGTATATTCCATTCTCTCTTAGCGCGTATTATCACGCGCTAAAGCGGAATTCGACGAGCTTTTAAAAGGCCGACCTTTTAGCATTCGTATTTGTTTTCCTATTTACAGGATCTAAAAAAATTGCTCACGAATGTCGAAGGCTTTGAACAGAACTGTTCCGATGATAGGACCACGCACAGAGTAAATTCAAATCGGCAACCGGTCAAATTGTCTGAAAATAAAACATGTTATAGTTTATGGTGTCTTGAATAAAAGTTCTTATGGGTCCAAGGTCCAATAATGGCCAGTTTCGGCACTAAACGGCAGTTAAAATAATACTAATATAAGTATATAAGTAATTTCGGTTTAACTTAAGAGGACAACTAAGTCAAACATTTTTAAAGATTCGAATCTCTTTTTGGCATATTTTCCTAAAACAACATCTCAATAATGATCAGTTAAAATTTTAGATCAAAATTCCTTCCTGTATATACAGATTCTACAAGCATGTAAGCGATTGGCAAGCTCGAACGCCGGTGTCCTCAATATTTAGTTTAACGAAAAATAAAAAGTTTTTTGACATATTATAATTTTTCAGTATCTCAAGCAAAATCCGGTAAATTTATAGAACGAAATTCTTATCGATATTGGCTGTGTGAGTATCTAAGGTTACATTAGTGTTTCCCGAAGCGTTCTCGAAGTTCCAAATGGCGTCAGTGGGGACGCTAACAAGTATAAATACACGCTATTTTGAGAGTGTGTATAAGTGTGAGTCTATATATGTAGGTGTACTCGTATATGTGCGTGTGTGTGTGTGTGTCTGGATGTGTTTGTATGAACGTGTGCACGTGTTATAATGTGTGTTCAAGTGAGTGTTTGTATGCGTGCGTGTGTGCATGCGTGTGTGGGTGTGTATGCAGGGTTTTTCTTCTTTATGTGCAGCCTGAATTTGCCTGAAGGAATGGTGTGTTCCTATTTAGGCTCCCTGGCATAGTGCAAGTAGGGTGGTCCAAATTCTCCCAAATCTCAAATTTTCTTCTTTTAACCCCTTCAAAATGTTGTAATTGGCTTAAAAATGAGATCTATCTTTGCTGGTTGCCTGAGTATACTGTTTCCATTATATAGTAGCCATCTCTTTCTCCTTGTTTTTAAAATCGGGAAGAGGAGTATATCCAGAATTGCTCTGTGGTTAACCCATTTTTAGTGAAGGTCAAATCATAAATCAGCTGAGAAGTGTAATTTAGTGAGTATTTATACTCTCAACGATGTAATTATTTTTCTTTCATTTTAAGGAGAAGGGATGAGGGGGACCCCATCCTTCGCCCCCACCTGTGATGTACAACCACAACTCGCATACCTTTCCATCAACCTTCACCTCATGCCCACTCCATAGATTAAGCTATATGCCACCAGAGGGCACTAAGAAATGGCGGGAAATTTGAATCTGTTTATCTATCGCAGCTTTGAACGGGAGCTTCAAATCTGTGGTAAATTCCTGGCCGCGAGTATCTGGTCGCGAATGTCTGACCGCTGAATCTGCACTACTTGATATTAGATAACTTTGTAAACATCACCACTCATAGGATTGTATTATACGATCATCCAAGATTAAGCATTATGCAGATGTTCCAACTGAAAAATTGTCTCTCGATTCAAATTCCAGACGAACGTCCACTAAGGCGCTTTTCAAAGACTCATTTTTATTTTAAGCAATATATTACGTTCAACGGTAAACGTGATATATAGTCTTGCTTATTTAGTATGACTCAGATACATCAATATACGTAACCATCATTACGTAACTCGTTAATGATGAAGTCGATCTCATTATCGTGAATTCCAAATGGATTCATAGAGACAATCACTCAGAGTCGATCGACTAACACATTAGGATTGTCCCAATCGTCCAATCCGTAATTCCAATCTCTTCTTCTCCAATTCTCGTATGACTCTTCTCAAATTAATTGCCTTTGAAAACGAGACTCAGATATTGACTGTAAATTTAGCAATCATATGCTTGTTGTCATAAAAGGATGAAATAGGTTCATCTACATTGCTCAATGCCTTGCAGATAATCTTCACTTTCCACTTCTTTGAAACCCTCAGACTGATCCGAAAGATGAGAACCACAATGCTGATTAAATTTGTGAATCTTATCTGTCAAAGTCCTATGATTTGTCGTTGACTTGAGAATACGATTAATCGTTGACTCTAATTTATTCTGTAACTTGCGTTTTTTCTGTTGCTGATACTTCTTCTTCTTCACTGTCATCATTCGAACAATCAGAGCATTCGTATTTTAACGTTGGAATTGTTCTGGTCATCTTGTTTACTGAAGTAGTAGGTATCTTCTTTGATGCCATTGCTTTCCAAGTAGAATGTCTCTCTCTTCGTTTATTTTTATGTTCTTTTCTTAATAGAAACGAAGTGATTTTTATATAGAGGCGAAACGTTTTCTTTAGATCTAATTTTTTTTGCCAGGCATTGCACTTGGAAAATCAGATATTGGAGCAATAAAGTTTATAAATTTATTACTTCTTGATCTGCGAATCGGCTCATATTTAAGGTTACGTTTTCTGTGAGCATTAGTTGCTTCAATGGTTTTCTGATAATTCAATATATAATCAGGAGATATGAGCTCTGCTTTGAGCTCTAGTTTGAAAAGTAATTCGTGTAATCCTTCTGTTGAAGGATATTCGAGCTCATCTATTTTGATATGATCGTTTTCAAACTGTATTGGAGAATTGCCAATCATTAATGTATGTCCTTTTAAATAAACTCCATAGATATTATCAAGCCATCTTTTATCATTTACATTTATCTTTGAGAGATATTTAGCAGACAGCTGACTAATATTTTTATCAATTGTTTTTGATGAAAACTGTTTTTAAAGAAATAAACGTGAATTTATGTATGTGTGTGTATATGTGAAACCAAAATTTGTGTTAACCATAACTCTTGTAGGAAAGCATTTTAAGAGCTGAACTTTTGCAGACATATTAGGTACATTTGAACTTAGATCTGATAGAAATTTGGATCTAAATAGATAATGTTGACGTTTTTTGATAAAATAATTATTGTTTAAAAAAATGTTTAAAAAGAAAAAAATATATTTTGATAGTTTTCATTGAAGATATATAAAGGTACGAGACACAAATTCTTGAAGAGCGCGTGATTACCTTTGCATATATGTTTTTTAAAACTATTCTTATACTACTTTTAAGAAATAAATGTGAATTTAAAGATTTTTTTTTCCTTTTAATTTATGTGTTTTAAAACTGTTATTAATCTAATTTTAAGAAGAAACTAGAATTTAAAGAATTTTAGAAAAGTAGCTATAATTTTAACAAATAAAAAAAGTATTTTCGGCAGTTTGTATTAAAGATAGACATACATTCTTTACAAGCACGTGATTTTCTTTTAATTTGTCTTGTAAAACTTTATTTAAGCTGTTTTCAAGAAAAGAAACGTGAATTTGAAAAATGTATAATTTTTTCCTACAATAGCTACTCGTATTTTAGCAAATCGAAAAAAATGTTAGCATCATTTAATAAAATATATAAAATAATTAATTAATTTATATAATGCAAATTTCCATTATAAAATTCTATCAATCGATCAATCGAGACCTCTCTTTGAGAAAGCATTCTGCTAAGGTTTTTTTGTTTTTGGAGAAGTAATTTATAATTTGCACGCGGCTTATCTACGAGGCTTGAAAGTAGCACGCAAGTTTGGCCTTGATGTTGGCGTGTGATTTAACCAAGTCTTTGGTATAAGCGCAGTTAATTAATTGTTAGTTTGAGAATACACGGTAGTAAATTTTCCGTTATGAAGTTGTGTGTGTGTGTGAGAGAGAGAGAGAGAGAGAGAGAGAGAGAGAGAGAGAGAGAGAGAGAGAGAGAGAGAGAGAGAGGGAGAGAGAGAGAGAGAGAGAGAGAGAGAGAGAGAGAAAATTACAGCATTATGTACATATATTTTCCTACAGCAGTTTATATTCGTTGTGCTAGTAATTATAATAAACTTTTATCACAGTTCATCAAATTACATAGAAGTCTATGTTTATCACATATCGTCAAATATATTAAAGAAAAATAAAAAGTCAATACGATTTAAAATTAGCGCACATACGATCATTCTCATCACTCTAACAATATATCTATCGCATAAAAAAATATAAAAATATAAAATCACTCATGCATAAATCAGACACACACAGGCCACCATTCATGCTTATAAATACACTCATACTTATACAGATTAAAATGACGTCAACAACAACGAAATTATATAAATTAAATAAATTAGGACAGGTACAATACATAGGACATAATAAATTAGGACAGATACATAACAAAATCGCAAGTGTTCCAATACTTAAATTAATTGATCACCGTTCTGCTGTCTGAGATATCTATTTAGAGCTGTTTTGAATTTACATAACGAGGGTAGATATCTCATACCGCATGAGAGAGAGTTCCAGAAACTCGCACCTAGCGCTCTAAATGAATAGAGGCCTGTGTCAGTGTGCGATCCCGGAACTGAGAACTCTTTCACACCATTCCTACTGGAAGACCTCGATTTGTTTTTCTTGAAAAGAGCCGAAAGATACGGGGGTTGCTCCATATTTATTGCTTTATACAATAACAACCCCGTATACAATGTCCGGCAAACCAAGCTCCTGCAACCGTTTTATAATGTGGTCAGAACCAAAGATAATGGCTTTGGTTTTATCGACATTGAGTTGCAGGCCCGCCTCTGTGGCCCACTTAGACACTGCACCTGATGCCCCTCTGAAGATTCGGCCAAGTCATTTGAGTGTTGGTTTTCAGATCGTCAGCGTATAGAAAGTGCTCGACACCACCACCAACCAGAGCTTCCTTTAAGTCATTAATATATAAACTAAACAGTAGAGGTCTCAGGACCGAAGCCTTCGGCACATCTAGAATGGTGGTCAGCCAATCTGAGTCCCCATTATTAGTAATAACCTTTTGTCTTCGACCAATTATATATGACTTTAGCCACAGTAGAACACCCCTGGAGAAACCCAAGCGTAATAATTTTCGTAACAGTTTTGAAGGTGAAATGGTGTCGTACGCGTCGCTAAAGTCGAATAATAGCAGTATCGTTAAGAGTTTTGCTCTCAGTTAGTTTTAGCAGTGCTGTTTGTGTAATATGATGTTGTCGAAAACCTATTCGAGAGAGAGAGAGAGAGAGGGAGAGAGCGAGAGAGAGAGAGAAAATGCGTGTATGTGTGTATAAAGTTTGATAACTATCTATAGGGATGATTACAGATTGTAATTGCGAGCACTGGTTTTGGAATAGGTAATGTTATAGTTTGAAATTTACTAACTATTGTAAGCCACGAATAAATTTTAACTGCGTACGTTTATTAGCTATGCAATACTATTATTTTACATGCTGGCGTAAATTATAATTGTTATCGAAGATATCTATTGCTTTTTATAACATAATGTACAAATTATTTATTTTGTAGAATGTATCGTTGCAATAAATGGTTAAATTTCAATTATTTAAAATATTTACTAGTATACTCCAACAAATTATGCTTTGTGAAAGTTCCATTCTTTGATCTCACCATACCAAAAGTTTAAAGGATGCTCGTATATACGATTTTGAATTTTGCAGCGAGGTGCTAGGTGCGGCCTGCGAGCGACGTGGCGTGGATTTGTCGCGCGTCGATGTGCTCCTCGACACCTTCACGGCGCCCTTACCCCTGCACACGACCGAGACGTCCTGTCTAGGTGGAAAACATCTACGTATAACTGGTGAGTGTATAACCTCAAAGTTACACTATTTCGCTGCAATATTTAAACTGCTGAAGAAGCAATTTTCATCACAGTTACTCTCGAACAATAATACTATTAAACTTCTAATGTCTATATTCAGAATCATGACACGAAAGACTACTTACGGTGAATTTTGACCCTATTAGATATTATTTAAAAATCGATAGCAAATTAATCATTAATATGTTATGAAGGGGTAGATTTTGAATCCGAATCTAAAATTAAATAACTAGTTAATTCAAGTAATTTTGGATGTTGCTGAATTTAAATCGAAGGTAGAATTTGTAAATTTAATTTGTTTGCATACTGTATATAAGAAAATTATTGCAAAACTGCTGTTTTAACTAAACCTCAAACTATTTAAAATATATTCACTTCGCACTTAGAATTTTTGTGTTCCTCAGGAATGAAAAGATTAATCGTTTTCACTTGACATGACCATAAAAATGACCACCATTGTGATTCTGCAATCTTTTAAATTTTTGAATTATAATAAAAACGTTTAAGGAAACAGATAACCCGACGTGTACTTTCGAGATTTAATGAATTACTTTAAAAAATGTTGCGGTTTTTACGTAAAGACTGTGTATTTTTGGTATATTTTTTGGTCTCAAAGTTCGATTACTCTTTTATTCTAATATACTCTTCAATTGGACTACAAATGACTTTTTAAATCAATGTGTTAAAATCTTAGTTTGATATAATAAGCGATCAGAGATATACTGAAGTATTAGTTGTGACGGTGCTTATAAAAGTGCGCGGACTACAGTTACTGTCATATCGAGGTGAGAACAGCGTCATTTCATATTCAAAAAATTATTATTCATTTTGACTTCTATGACTCACTACCATGCTTACATTGAACGTTTAAGTGTTTTTGTGATGCGTCTATCGTAAACATCAAATATTTGTCACATAAAATAATGCACTATGTGAAATTGACCTATACAAAATTAAATTCTTTTAAAGTTAAAATCATCGTAAAACATGCATTGACCACAAAACAAAATTTTTATGATGATCACCCAAATTAAATTTTGCTACCGTTGATGATCGGATGCACTGATTTGCATGATCTCAGCAGAATATAATTTTCCTTTCAACCAATAAACCTCAACGCAATTACGTCAAACTTGATAACCCAATGACGAACGAACATTAATGGAACTCTCGCTCTCCTTCGATAATCGATATCTTATCAGCGAATCCGAGACCACCCCCTCCCCAGATTTTAATTGACAATAACGAAAGAGCAATCGCGTAATTCGAGTATCGCCGCATCAGTGGACTGCGAAAGTACACAGGCAGCGAGAAGTCAACAATGTCGCCCCTTTTGCTCTCAATGAAGATCTATTATCGGCAGCAGCAGGAACAGCGGCGACGGCCTCTCGATATCGAGTCGACTCCGGGCTCTTTAATAAAATTGATAGTTTTAATTATACCGTCTATCCAACTTTCGGCCCGCGGAAAAAGGAACGTGCTCACACGCCGTCTATGTGTCTTTTGAATACGTAGTTCGACCGCTTTTTCGGAGCTGCAAGCGAAATCTCCAATAGTTTTGCGAGCGACGTGGAATCGAGGACGATGGTGAACTTGAGAAGTGCACTCGCTATGCGATAACTCTTTACGCGCTGAAGCAATTTTTGTTCTGCTTTTCGCTTTGGGGAATTAGGGTGAAGTCTTGTTGGCAAGTGGAAAGAGTTGTTAATTAAAGTTAATTAAATTTACTTTAATTAATAATAGTTAATTAAAGTAAATGTTTATCGACTCACTACGCTTTTTCCTATGAAACTAGGCATCCAATTTATTAATTATTTATTATTATTTTTTAATATTAAGGTCAATTATCCCATGTTATTGCTTAAAATTTAGGTATCAACATTCAGGGTACATGCATTTGCGGAGTCAATTTTTAAGAAATTAATTTAAAACTTTTAGAGAATCTGTATTACCTTCGAATGAATATGCAAAGTTTTAAAATCCATCGATATAATAATTATTCAAACATTTGTTGCAACCGTTAACATTTGAAATTAGGTTCATGCTGAGAGGAACATGTTAAAGTATATATGTATATAAATTCGAATCGATTAGTTAAAAATTGTTAGAACTAGAGTCTACAGCGCGCGAAAAAGTGATTTTGAGAACAACGCGTTTAAAGTTCTCGATATAGAAAATTCAAAGTTTTCGGAAACATATCGAAAACATAAACTGGTAAAATATTCTTTTATATATCAGCATAGAGAGCAGATGGATGCTAGTATCTTCGTAACGTCATTTTAGCCTTTGCACTCGTGTATTCTGCGCTAGACACTCCACAATGCGTGTAAGTAAAACTGGCCGTAGATATCTCTAACTTTAGAATCCGAACCAAAGACTTTATGTTTTTGAGATGTTTTTTTATTATTGTTTTATGAAAAAATAAGAAAATCAATTTTTTCAATCCTTTTCATCAAACTCCTGCATTATTAATCAACAATATAGCAGTAATTAATTATTACTATACAATTAATACTATACATTATAAAATTGCAAGTGAAACATTTTATAAATATGTTAAAAAATATCTAAACTAATTTTTTCAAATGTACTATACACTTCTTATACTTTTAAATCAATAATTAACATTTGTATGCAAGGGTATGCTTCAGAAGCTTGATTACTATCATACATGCTCAAAAAACATAAATAGGATTAAATGTCACAAATTCATCAAAGGGGCTACGCGGTCAATAATGTAATTAACTATGCGCAATGATAGCTAACTCGAAATAGTGTTGCAAATTTTAGGTCCCCACCTTATCCTGCTTACCGAATAAAGAACTCGAGATTAAGTAAAACACGTAATTAGATTTACTTTAGGCATGGCTCGCGTTAGCGATCCGTCTTCAGGCGCTATTTTAAGTGATCACAATTGAGGATCGTTGTTGACCCTTAGAGAAAATTTGCCTTTTACCTAAAGATAACAGACTTAATCTCTGATATTAATAGACAGCAATATCAGAGTTGGATTATATCAACTATCCTAATAAATATTTAGATAAATCAATATAATCACAGGACGTCAAAAATAAAAGTTTTTATGACCGAAGAATATTACTAGATGTTTCCAAAGTATTTTGGAACAATCTCAAACTAAATCAAGAGTTTAAATGCATCCATCATATCTCGTTTCCAAGATATTCTAACCTCAATGGGTCAAAAAGGGCTTTTTTGAGCATTTTAAAGTTAGATATCTCTGAAGCTTAACGTGGTGATGATAATTTGTTTCTTGTTTTAAAATTCAGCGTCAAAAAATGTACCAAAATTACCTACTATATTTTAAAAATAGTGCACCAAAACATTCTATAAAGTAAAAACCTTTTGTATTTATAAATCTATTTGTGTGAACTGTTATTTTCTTTCATAAAGTAACTATTGAATGCATCCTAAGTCTCTAAATCTCATAATTTTTAATTCAAAATACTAAACTCAACAAATGAATTCTGAGTTAACTCCTCTTTGAGTAAGTATTGCGTTACAGCTGTCAGACTTTAGGTTTTAGGTTAGGTCAGCAGCGATTTTAAGACTTGTATGTCGTAAAATTCATACTTTAATCGATAAAGCTCCCTTCCTTGCTAGTCCATCCACGCGCATGTAGCAATGGTATGCATTTTTTAAACATGCTGTTCCTTTTGTGGAATAAATAAGGTTTACAAGTCGTAAAAGATCAACAAATAGTCACCTTAAAATAAAAAATCTTGGTTAGATATCAATGTTAATAAATTTCAATTGAACTTTCGAAGCAAAACTAAATATCCCTTCTCTATCAACTTCGTTTCAACGCGCAATTACAACCATACCCCTGGCGGAAGTTGCAAAACAAACGTCTACGTCGATCTAACGAAAACTTTTACATTTGTTCTACTAAACTCGACTCTCGCATCTCCGAGTTTCTGAAGTTCTTTGCACTTCTTCGATTTCTCGATACGTTCGCGTACTTATTCCTCAAACATCTTACATCATTATTCTCTCCTGACTGCGAATAACATCCGCATACTTTACAAATCTGTTATGCATCGATTCATCAAAATAATGACAAAGCAAATTGATATATTACCAATTTTTATATATATAGACGTACGATTATGCATAAAGTAATTGTAGCAAAATCAGAGATCGAGTGCGTCTTCGGGAACTCGCGTCATCGAAGAGTTGCGATATAATACACACGCGAGAATTT
The DNA here is from genome assembly GCA_949152435.1 of Gastracanthus pulcherrimus. Taxonomy (NCBI): domain Eukaryota; kingdom Metazoa; phylum Arthropoda; class Insecta; order Hymenoptera; family Pteromalidae; genus Gastracanthus; species Gastracanthus pulcherrimus. The sequence continues at coordinate 202,252,679 of OX424572.1, forward strand.
TTGCAGATTCTTTTATGGGCGCCTCGCGAGCGCGATTTTGTGACCGTTTTTGCACTGATTTCCCCAGTGACGCAGCACGCGTACAAGATCAAACGTACGTCGGGATCAAAGTTAATTCAATTTATCCGTGGACAAGATGAGAGAATGATTTACTTTTATATTATTAAAGAAAAGTGTATTTAAAAATGCACAAATTTTATACAGAAATATATATATTTATATATATATATATATATATATATATATATATATATATATATATATATATATATATATATATATATATATATATATATATATATATATATATATATATATATATATATATATATATATATATATATATATATATATATGTTCCCGATACACCCAGGAGGTACAATTAGCTTTCATACTCTGCAGTTGGTCGTTTCAGCGTAGCAGTTATAAAAGCTGGATCGAGAGGATCGTTTTGAAGCCACTTTTCCTCTGCACCAGTCAAGCGGACTGATAAAAGGAGAGGCACTGGACGAAAGGCCGGCGAGTGGCCTCCTGAGAGAAGTGCAGGCACATTGAAGGCTAGTCAGGCCGATGTGTTAGCTTACTTTTTTATGCGTTAGTTTAGGCGGTCGGCGACATCGCGCGACGCGTATTTTTAATCTTATGATTTATTAACTTACAATGTGCAGCAAATGTGTGAACATTCTTGACGTGGGTTTTCTCACAAGAGTTTTCCCCGCGCCATAGGCGACGGCCTCGGCGAATGCGAGAATAGACGCGCATTTGTTTAGAAAAGTCGTACATTCGAAAATGCCATTTGAGATGTGCTGCTCGAGCGCGGGTAAAAATGAAGAATGTACGTTTGTTAGGGATTAGAAAGACTTGTTATTCTGCGCTTTAACGTCCCCTTTTTATGATTGGGCGCGGAATATCGGCGAGTCCAGTGTCTTTGCGAGGTGCTGGGACTCAATTTCGAGCGTTCGGGTGAGCGGAAAGGCGAGCCTGCGTTCACAAGCGAAGAGCAGGGCCGGCGCGACCTCCTTTATTACCGCGCGCGGATTAGCGTCGAATCTGGTATCTCTGCGAGGAACAGAGAGTGAACCCGAATGATTCTGCGTGTTTGTATGAGTGTGCCGGGCTCGAACAGAGCTCGGAGCGTGCGTCGTGTATTTTGTCACCTGGCAAAGTACGCGAGAAAATCGAGAAAGAGTGGGAGAAAGCGATTTTTTGGTGATCCGAGGAAATCGGCCGCTCCGATCGGTCCTGAGAGTGGCCACAGCGATGGCAGTCTCAATTGAATATGGATAAATTTCCTTTGTGTTTTGAATCAATATCGTTTTATTCCCTTTCAATATCCTTTCCAATAATATATATATATATATATATATATATATATATATATATATATATATATATATATATATATATATATATATATATATATATATATATATATATATATATATATATATATATATATATATATATATATATATATATATATATATATATATATATATATATTAGTACATTTTAGTCGGATTATAATGTGCATTGTTTTCTCTTGAGAGTCAAACGTGTGTAGGAATTAAAAAGGAATGAAATGAAATTGATTCAAAACACAAAAGAAATTCGTTTTTATATATATATATATATATATATATATATATATATATATATATATATATATATATATATATATATATATATATATATATATACACGTTTGACTCTCAAGAGAAAACAATGTACACTATAATCCGACTAAAATTAGTAAATTTTAGTCATTTCTCTACACTTTTCTCCTATTAAAATCTTATTTTTTCGCGAAACTCACTAAATAATAAAAATTTGAATCAAGAAGTCGATAGTTAGTTGCAAATAAGAACCATTTAAGAATTAGAAAAAACCAATAGACTTGTAATGCGTATCGTTCCGGTTGCTTGATGAACAATGATAATTTCAGTGGCGATGAAAACAACCTTTCCCCAAATACTATTTAAAATTTGTACAAAATCTATATGAAAATACTAATTAGAAATAGAAATAATCTTTTTTTATAGAAATAAAAAATTGTACATACATAATCTTACATTTTATCGTATATTTTGTCGTGAGCAATACATTAAGGTACCTTACATTATAAACTTAAAATTAAAACTACTGCTCAGTATAAAAAAAAATTTAATAATCATCAATCGTAAATTATGAAATATTTATTAAAAATGTTAAAAATCGTATTTTGGCTCTAAAATTTGTTATAAAAATAATATTCTTTCCTCATAGCACTCCCGCGCCATTTGACGTTTATATGTTAGGCTCAATCATCGAAAACTAAACTAATTAAAAATTGTCGGAACATGTTCTGAGCGATTATTTCGACCATTGGTCGTTTTGAAAATAGTCATAATGCGTTATGGCATTTCTGCGACTGACGGAATGCATTGTGATCGTTCATTTCGCTCATTGGTCATTTTCAGTGATTGACACTAACTATATAAATGAATAGGAAATTTCATCTACTTGAAAAATGTATGCATAATTTTCATACATCTGACAAATCAAGAGCAAAAAAAATTTCTACAATTTTTTCATTTTTCAAAATTATAGATTTATTAAAATAACGTCTAAATGCTAAGGTAAAACTAGCTATTATGAAACATTCTCTTAACTGTGTCCCTTTTATGAAACAGTGTCATAAATGATAAAATAAGAAATAATTATAACATGCATAAGAGAATATAAAAATGTTATTTATATTTATGAATGGTTTCGATTAAAACATTACGCATACAAACGCACATACACCCAGATGCACGCACCTACACCCACACCCAATACCTGCACACCAATTCGTATTCAATCCACACCAACATCTACACCCACATATTCCCACATACATACATACATACAGACCGACTGAAATTTAAAAATACAAACTACTTTTTTGATTCAGCGTCTTCAAAAATATTGAAAATAATTAAAATGGCACCAAAATTTTCATCGTTGCAAAGTTCTTCGAGAAAACAAAAATTATAGCTAAAGCTATATATAAGATACAATGTAAAATATACCTTTTTTTAATACCTTTTTTCGTCACTCTATAAAGTATTATAAGTTGTATTAATCTTGTCAGCGACTTTACTTTTATAGCCCACAATAAAGCGGGTACGAGACAGCGGGCAGCTTTATTGCCACCGTATTGACCATTTATGCCTCAGTAATAAAAATCCGTCATTGACTCTTTTCAGCTCCATGCGGAATAGAATCTACTGTATATAGTAGAAAATACGTCAATACGTTAATGGTATTTTATGAAAGGTTATAACGCGACAGAACCGGTCGACTGTTTTAAAGCTGAAATTAATTTTCGAGCCACTTGTTGTACACTGCTAGCATTAAAATTGATAAATTGACAAATGTGTGGTTGATAGATTGATAACTAAGTATATTTTATTTATAGCTTTTAATAATATTGTTAAAAAGTGAATTTAGAAAATGTTCAACAATTCAGTAAGCTGAATGAAATAAAAACTACTATTAGTCAAACTACTATTAGGGCGAAAAAGATTTGTTTGCACGCTCTAAACAAAATAATTTCGTTCAGCGGGCGAAACGCGACTACTTTTTGCCCGCTACTCAGAAAATTGATATTTTGTATATAAAAATGTACGTGCGTACATGCATGCGTGAGTACGTGTGTAAAAATTTGAAAAATTTTGAATTTCTTGAAAATTCTTGAAAATTTTTAAATAATTTTATTGATATTTTATTTTGGTTTTATAAATATATATTTATACCCATTCGAAAAATAGCCCCAATTACCACAATTACACCCACTTTTGAGGCATAACGAAATCGCGAAATCAAGACTTATATGGCAAAAAGTATAACGGTGTGTACCTTGGGTGAAAAGTCTGTTTTACCCTTGTGTGATTGCAGTACACATCTTTGGCTCGCAAACCACACGCGGGCAAAAGAAGGCTACTTTTCACCCGAGGTACACAATATACTATTTTGACCTGTCGTTGTCAATGTATGCCATCTTTACACCCAGAGTACTTTTTCTTTTACCTCCCTTTATTTGCCATTATCCATATCATTTTTCTTTCTTTTTAGACTATGTTATCCTCTCTTTGTTTTACTGCAAATTTCCCTTTAAGCACTTTTACAATTCTTTTTCTTTTTTTGCTTCTACGTTTGTTTTCTCCTTTTCCTTATCCTTCACTTTTTGGTTTACTTGTACTCCTGTCATTCCTTGTACCATTGTAGCTTCCTTCTATATAATCATACCCTTAAAGATTTTAACTTTACGTGCAAATTTATATTGCTTCTCTGTGAAATCAGTTTCGCTTTATCAGTCTTTTCGTGGCTTAAGGGGACATTTTTACATTAATAAAATTTTACAAACGTACGTACATTCTTAGTGATAAACAGATTGCGCGTACGTCCGCAAAATTTGAAAATTTAATTTATTTATTGAATAAAACGAAAAACTGCAATGTTGGTATCCGGCATCCCCTTAAGGTGGTCTATTTGGTGAGAACCGAATCAAGCGGAACCCCATGGGAAGTTTCAGTTTTGTATTATATTTAGTTCAATTATGTTATTTAACTTTTATGCTAAAACATTATGAACTACTTCTAAACCTTTATAACAAAAAATGATTAAGTTGATACGTAACAAGAACGATAATTCGGTGACTTAACTCTCAGTGCACATGCGCAGAATAACGTTTTTGACGTTTATTCTCAATATCTTTTTTATTTGATCATTAACACATACACTTGATCACGCCATTAGATTTTTCGTGAAAAAATCTTTAATTATATATTAAATTTGTTATAAATTCATTTTTTATAATTTACTATGAGGCGATAAACGGCTCATTTCCATAAGGTTACATGTTAAAAGTGACATATTTAAGCTCATTTTTTTCGATAATTTAGACGTTGACCCCAGTTTTTCTTTATATTTATCAAAAGCGTAACGTTCAAAGAACATTTTTAGAAAATTTAAACAACGTCCATGTTTTTTATAAAAAGTTTCGGAAGCCGCCTTAAACAGATTTCTTTCTCTTTTGTTATTCATCAGTTTTTCTATTTACTATACATTCCTTTTGTTACCAACTTTTTAACTTTCTTTAAAAATAAAAGAAATCGATCAATTTTTCTAAAAGTTTTATTAAGTACACTGCAAAATTTTGGAATGGTATACTAAGTGGTCAATAAAGTATGATATGCCTCATACCAACACTATAATTGGTCATCTTTAGTTATAAAATTCGTTCTTCCTTTGAAAACATACAAAACAAATTATCATTGTTACGAAGCTTTCTTTTTGATAAATGAAAGGATACTATAATAAAAAATAATTTAGAAAGTTACATTTCTTAACTCTTTAATAAAATAACAGTTATTATTTAAGAAAGAAACAACCTTTATTGATCTCCATGAGTCAGGAATAAACAATTAATTGTCGACGTTTCGGACGTATATACGTCGTCCCTTATCTAGTTATTCTTTAACTTTATAAATTAGAGAAGAGTTGATTGATCGCTACGAGTCAATTTTATTACAAATCTCCCACGCTTCGGATGTATTGGTAACATCCCTTCTCAAGGGCTACAAGAAAACAGTTCATAAAATGTTAATTGAATACAATTAAATTACAACAAATTATATAATTGTATAGTCGAAATAAGATAAATCATCAAACACTATTTTTAACACACACTCACCAATTAATAAACTAAACATCTTATTTCGTAGCGATCACATGATGTAGTGAAATTATACAATTAACGGAATCTAAAAAAATGAATAAATAAAACCATTTCTTAAGTAACAAAAATTAATGAAAAACAAATAAATAATAAATAGAAAATAAACACATCACTCACAACGAGCCCCCACCCCAATAAACACTTGGTCTCCGGAGGCCATGTGCATGCGAGAAGGATATTATTGCCATTTCGCACTCCAGAGACAAACTGTAAGGAGGAGCGAAGGCAAATTGATGTGCGAAAAACTTGAGGTAGGGAAGAAGAGGAAAAAGGAGGGAGTGTGTCAGCGACGGGTAAATAAAGCAGAAAAGGCCGTACTAGACAACAGGGAAACAAACACACAGGGGGTCACGCACACGTAAAGGCTCACATACATCGTGTAGCCACACACACGAAAGACTTGTCACTGCACCGGGGAATCCCACAGCCAACAACGACTGCACGAGCAAAAGGCCAGCGCAGCAGTGGCCACCTCCTAAGCGTGCATGATACCCTGCTACATGTCTGATGGCAGGACATATTATTTATTGAAAAAAAGGAAGAATGCAATAAAAGGGTGGATGAAAATTATTATTATTAATCAAAATCAATCATTTAGCATGTCTCTTAAGTATATTCAAGGTGTATTTGTATGTATTCTTAAGATTACTCACATTTACTTTTTTATTAACTGTATTGTCTTGATAAAAAATGTTCAAAACTTCGGAAAAGGCCATTTTAAAGGCATTTTTTTCTATATCTAAAAATTGAAAAATATAACAGTCGATTGTATGACCTATGTTAATAACATGAGTAGCTAGAGTTGACTTAGTATCAAGGTTTTTTACATCATTGATGTGTTCTCTATGACGTTTTGTGAGTTTACGTTTACTATGTAGGAAGCTGGGTAAACGTTTAAATTATCACCCTTACAATTAATTTTATAAATAATATTACTAGTGTCGAGTTTTTCTAACCTATCTTTACCTAATTTGAATTTATTAATAGTCTTATTGACAGGACTGATGTAATATTTATATAGAACCCGATTAATTTTTGGTGTGAGGTATAAGTGTGTGTTAAAAATAGTGCTTGAAGATTGATGTTACTTCGACTATACAATTATATAATTTGTTGTAATTTAATTGTATTTAATTAAATTTTATGTACTGTTTTCTTGTAGCCCTTGAGAAGGGATGTTACCGATACATCCGAAACGTGGGGGATTTGTAATAAAATTGACTCGTATCGATCAATCAACTCTTGTCTAATTTATTATCAACAACGAGAAATTGAGCCTTCTATAATATATATTTAACTTTATCTTCAAAGAAAAGCATTTTGTTATATTATAGCAAAATAATCCTTGTCTCTGCCGATTGATACAAGTACCTCAGTAAAAATTGCATGTGCTTATTTAAAAACACAAATTTGATGACATTAAATAAAAAAAAAACTATATATGAAATATTATTTAACTATATATATACAATTGTACATAAATAATTTTTTCGATAGAAGTTTAAGTTTTTGTAATATGTAGTTAAATTTTCCCGCGCGTATACTTAATAAATATTTCTTCATATTCTTTTTACACTGAAAAATAAATCTTTGTGAGTCTCGAATAAGGGGCCATTCACATACTACGTACCGCGGTTTTTGTCAATTTTAGACCCCCTCCACCACCCTATAACGCATTTTCACTGATTTTCCTATGTCTTTAACACTCACTGTAATGCTAAACAGGACCGTCCCCCCTTTTAAAGCGTTACGTAATATGTGGACGACCCCTAATAGCTAACATAAAGTCAAGTTATAATGATAAAGTTTCTAAAATAAATATGTAGTCTTTTTCGTTCTTTTTATTTTGCAATAAAAATGTATTATTTATGTGTACATAATTTTTAAACTAATGTTTGTATCAAAGCTTATAAAGTCAACAGAACAGTCTATCGAGTAGGGTTTAATTAGGTCTTGTTCAGTCTAGTTGGGTTTAGTCGAGTGAGGTGAGGTTTGAACTCAACCAGCCCCATGTCTAATATTACACTATGAATAGACCCTTAGACCGTACTCGTAAGCACTCATGTAGAGGACCAAAAATAAGAGGATGTGGATAATCCGAGAAGGAGCAAGCGAATCAAGGCTGCGCGTAATTCGTTCGTTCATTTTTCGCTCACGCTCCAGTTTTTTTCTTTTTTTGAAAATGTATAGCGCCGTGATTTTTTTTTCGGTGAGTGGCTTTTGCGGGTCGCGGGATGTGAGCGAGGTATTTTTTTCAGTGTTCAGACGTGGAATAATTTAGTGGGGGCTTTTCGTAACGTCAGAATTTTGAATTTTTTATCTGGATCGTAAGAGTATCCTTCATTTATAATCACTTGAAATATTTTTACATTTAAAAAACTCATTTTATATGTCAAAGAGACATCCAAATAAATTTATTAGTGTATCAAACATAATTTAATAAGCTAAAAATTCTTACTACCCAAATATAGATTAAATATTATCAGAAGAACATCCTATTCCCATTCGTTGAAGCTCTAAATTTGCAAAATATTGTACAATACGTAAAGAATACAATACCCAGCAATTTTCGTGGAAACAGCAAAATACTCAATTTTGCACTAGCTGTTATTTCGTGCTACAGACTTCGAGGATCCTGACATGTAGTAGATACCGATGGATTCAAAAACTGCAGCTTATGTAACATGAATGTATGTCTGTATGTCATAAAAAACGTGAATTAATAAAACAACAATGCGTCTACCGCTGTCAAAATAGAACATTCTGTATACACATTTTTATAGTAGAAATGGCAAGCCATTCTTCGTAAACTCATTTAAAATGAATTTTTTTATTTATATTCGAAAAATAGTGCTGTTTTCCGACAACTAATCCGAGAAAACAATATTTTGTTTTGAATTGAATAATGTATTGAATGTAGTTTATAAAGTTATTTTGTTATTATCAAGTATCGAGAATAACTACAGTGATATGTGTGTATAGATCGTTTATTTTTGGGACGAGAGAAGATGTATTTTTGTCCATATTCACCAAGGTACTGAACTTTTCTACAGCTGTATAATACATTTCAACTTATCGCTAGATATTTTGAGGAGGAGCATATTTTACAGTTTTCACCGTATTGGTAAATGGTCGATGTGGGTGGTGCCAAATATTGCAGATGCACGCGTAGCGCGGGCGACCGGTTAAGGTGGTTCTTTCATGAGAATCGACCTTAAAAATAAAAAAATTATATAATTATTTGTTTACGTGTTACAATATCAAAAATGCTATAGTATAAAAGAAGGATACTATAAGTGACAAAAAAAATTTTTCATGAAAATTTTGATATTGCAAAATTAGATATCGCGTAAATTAGAGAATAATTTGACAAATGAACCGATTCCTGTTTATTTGTTATCCGATTTTAATTTTAAAGGTCTCATTTTGTTCTTTGAAAAACATGGAAAACCTGCAAAGTTGCAACCTATAGTTTGTACTTGCATACGCACAAACTTACAAAAACACGTGTAAGGACTTGTAAACAATTGACTGTAACCTTGCAGGTTTTCCATGTTTTTCAATTATTATATGGGTAAGATAAAAGTACCTATTATGAAATACCCTCTTAACTATGTACCTTTTATGAAACCGTATCAAAAATGATAAAATAAGAAATAATTATAACATGCATAAGCGAGTATAAAAATTGTATTGATAATTATGAATTTTTTCGTCGGTAAATACATGAACATGAGTATTGTTATACAATAAGTAGTATTATAAATAATCATTCAATTTTATACGACTTTGTTTTCGAACTATATTTATAAATATAAATGACTTGAGACTATAGCAATAGCTTAAACTGTAGCTTTCGGTCCGTAGATTTGAATTATCTACAAACTGTTTCAATGTCAATGCGATTTTTATTAAGTATATAGCTGTTTCATAATAGGTGCGCGAGTTAGTGGAAGTCAGTATTTATGAAACACCTTTGCAAGGGCTTTTTTTTAATAATTTCAGCTATTTGCAGATTATTTTCTGTATTATGAAGCAATAAATACTACATTTTAATGATATAGCTCCCGTACATATGAAAACTAAGTAAAATAAGCATGTTTATTGAATTTAGCACGTGTGTAATTCTGATTGTCAATGAGACATTGAGTTAAAGTGATAAAACATGGTGGCTCAAGAGACCTCGTAGAGTGAAGTCTCTTGCGCCACTAATTATTATTTTTCTGGGTAAAAATGATTTATATATAATTATATTTAATTATATATAAAATTATACATAGTTATATATAATTATATATGATTATATATAATTATATATAATTGTATATAATTATGTATGATTTTATATATACTTATATATAATTATATATAACTATATATGATTTTATATATAATTATATATAAATCATTTTTACTCGGGTTCTTTACGAACTTAAAAGTACAGAGTACGAGATGTAGGTCTCGGCATTTTATGAAACATTTAAAAATCATTTACTTGTACCTAGAAATAAAGCGTAGCACCCGTACTTACATTGAATAGGCCTTATATGATGAGGTATAGCTGAAAATATTAACATATATAGATATACTGCTAATGTTAATGTTTTTAGCTATATCTAGGTACCAGTAAATTATTCTTAAATGTTTTATAAAAAATCGTGACCCAGATCTTGTAAAAATATTTTTTATGTATACTTGAACATAAATAGTACCTTTTATATATGATTAAATAAGGAATTTATTCATAATTTAGATTTAATTAATTAAAAATTATGTTTAGTAAAGTTTTATATGAATTATTGATCGAATTAATTTTTAATTTCATCATAAATTCATAGTTATTAAATATAATAGAACAAAAATAAAAATATTTATACTGAAATAAGAAAATTATACGTTATACAATCTATATTTATATCTTAATCGATTCCGGAATCGATGCACGTATTATTGGAAGACATTAATTATATCAGCAATTATATTTTTATCCCCATTTTCAAGTATCGTTGAAACCAAGTTATTTGCGTTGGCTAACTTTTGCATGTCCATTTCTTGCTTTATTTTTTCTATAATAATAGTCTGTAAGGAAAAAGCTATCCTCTCAGACTTTTAGACCTCGCCGTTATAACTTTAAGTTTGATTCTAACGCTTTACGATCAAGTAATTATGATTATAGCTTTACCAATAAATGAATAATAATATATTGAAGCTTAAGTTACTATTGCTGACATCCATTTACTATTAATTGTTTAGTTTTTAGAAAATTATAGTACTTTGATATTAAGGGTGCTGTTTACCCGCAAATCTACATGCTTTATTATACCGACTTACATTTAATTTTTTTTATTAGATGACGTATGTAAAATATAGTAAAAAGTGACATTACGGGACTAAAAATACCGCTATATACTTGAGAAAATCAAAAAATGACTTAAAATTGACTTAAAAATTAGCCACTTGAAAATGTAATTGGCGATGATATATTCATTTTCGTAAAAAGTCCTGAGGTATATATGTTCGGAGGTACAAAATGAAGAAAAATACGTACTAATTTATTTTTAAACTCAAAATATAAAAACTGCACCTGTTACGGATACAATCCATTAAATAAGAAAACGTAACTGTGTAGCAAGTTCTTATGCAAAAGGTCTCTAAAACTTTCTGTGTAGTTCAAACGCAATGACGTTCTCGAATTTCTTATGCGAGTTTTCGGCGGTCGTGCGATACTGGCACTATCTTTTTTTTAGCGTGTCAAGTACTATGTCGTTAGGTATCACAGGACTAGTATTCAATACAACAACTCTTTTATTGTTTTTAATATATGGTCTGATATTTAAGGAATAACTTATCACTTTCACTTTTTGATCTGTAAGTTGTTCAACCAATGAACGATTAGTCAAGAACACAACCACTCTTGCACCAGATATTTTTGATATACACGTGATGTCGTATATACTAATCAATTGTTCCAAGTCGTCGATGTAGTCATCATTAGTACAATCTGCAATCGACTCAATGTGAAGTTTGAGAAGATTGTGTGGAATGACACATGCTTTCAAAACTTAATTTTATTGGTAGCTTTTTACACTGCAAGGTACAAGTTTTCAAGTCAAAATATGGTACGTTCCACATGCGAACTATCTGCCGCAAACATCAGAGATAGCTATAAACATACAATTTAAAAAAATGGTATATACAGATATATTTGCAATGTTAACGTTTCCAACTGTTTCTAATAATTGGTAAGGTGTTAGACTTTGTCACCATGCATAATCTTCATTTTGAGGTACATGAAAACATATCCCAAAATTCCCGCAAGATCCGTGATCCAAAGCCCTGATACTCTCCTTGTAAGTAACTAAGTTCCGTATAGAAAGTTAGCTTTCATTATCATCGTCAAAACCATAATATTATAACCATAACGTGCTAAAACTTTCATTTTAGTAATTCAAATGATTCTATGTCAACTATAAATGAGATACATGGCCTTAATCAGTTTTAACATACTCTTCAGTTATTACACTTTACCGAAAAAACCGTTCGTATGCCTAGCTTCTTCGAAAAAATTCTCGTGAGACTTTAAACATCTACGTTCATTTTCAAAACATAACCCAGGCTACCCGTACCTCAATCCCGCACAAAAAGTGGCTCAGCACACAACGCGACGTGGACGATACGTCGGCGCGCCAGTAAACAGCCAGAGAACAACCGTCGAGTGATGAAAATTGCCGCAGTGCGAGCCGACGTCCGCGTGTATAATCGCGCTGGCCGAACAGTCGCGTACCTGCATCACTGGTCGCACTTTACGCTCGCGTTTGCACCCAATCGCTCTTGCAACTGCCGCATTTCGCAACTACGGCGATGTTCATCGTGCCGCAGAGCAGGACAGTGGGGGCATTCATGCTTGACTGTATCTGCATCTAGATTTACGGAAAAAGTGCAGAAAAAGCTACCCCGATCTGCCTTGCCTTGAAAAGAGGGAAACTGTTTCGGAGACTTTAAGCGTATCATTCTTGTGGTGAATTTAAATTTACCTAAAAATTAGGGAGCATCAGATTTTTGCAATGACTTCTTTTTCTTGTATATTAAAATTTAATTATGATTATTTAAATAAATTTATACTGTTATTGTGATGGAGAATTCATTTTAAGCAATGGTTTCAGTTGATTACTGTCGTTCTAACATCAACTCGTGCTAAAATAAACGTTATAGATTAATTATTATTATAATTATTATTATTAATAATATTATTATTATTGTTATTATTATTATTGTCGTCGTCGTCGTTGTTGTAAAGAAATATATATTAAATTCAAAAGAAATTTTATTTGCTTTGAGATCATAATATCTTCATTAAAATAAATACTTATTTCAATCAAATTAATAATTATTTGATACTCAATCATTTGTGTTCAGTTTAAGTTAATAACTTCTTTAGTTGAACAAATACTATTTTATTTCAAACAATAATTGTGCTTTGAACTAAATTAATTTTTCTTTACTACTATTGAAAAACATAATTTTTTTTAATGAATTAAAATTTGTTCAATTTTATCAATTTTCTTTTTCAGTGTGGTTATATATGAGCATACTTTCTTTATGACTATACATATTTATATGAGGTCAAAATCTATATATAATCATATTTAATCATATAAAATCATATATGATTATATATGATTATATATAACCATATATGAATGTTATATATAACTTATATGGTTACATATATAATTTTTTCCCGGGTTGATGATCATTTTAAAAATTAGTTTTGGTCGAAATTTCAGAAATCATCTAATCGATAATTTTATGAAAGAACCAACTTAAATATTAAAATGAAGTAAATGTTGATAAAGTAGTCTAATAATATAAGTGTTGACGCATTTTGAATTTTATCAGAAAAATATATGCAACATTTAAAAATAATTAAATTTTAATTAATCCAGAATTCAGTAAGCCGGATAGAGCTAATGCAAAGTTATAATAACGCATGGGGAATATCGAGGAACTGGCGCGAACTAAGGTATAAAAAGTTATTCACTATTTCACTAATAATTTCGTGATTTTTTGATAAACTCTCTACTTTGTAAAGAAGTACTTCGTAGGTATATACGTATACGCTTCGGAATGCACGCACTCGAACACAAGAGTAGGACTGGGTGAGAAGAGAGCACATGTCTTCTGGAATTTTAATCGGCTTCAAGAATAAGCATGTACTATTAACTAACAATCTACCTCGTGGTTCTGATTTAAAGTTGCGATTACTACTGAGATTATTAATAACAGAACATATTTAACAATCTTAGTATAGTCTTGAAAACAACCGTTGGTTTTAATGATCCAAAAATTATTAGATTTAAACCTATATAATTTATTTATGTTCTTTTATGTATTCTAAATCTTTTATTGTACGTGTATATCATGCATTACTTTATCTGAATTACATAGAATAGCATTAATGACATCGGATTAGTATTTTATTGATGTAAATAATGGAAATTTTAATAAAAGTATACAAGCGCGTTGTCTGTAATGTAACATAAAACGCTCCACTAAATCCCTTTGGATTAAATAACGTTTGTCCGGGATGATATAGGTGCAACTGTATGATTTAACTAAACTAAAATCCACTCTCGTAAATTTGTTTTGCATTAAATGTGTTGTGAAGGGTATTTACTGCTGAATGTACAATAGAATCTTTCGAACAAAAACTCGGAACATTTATCAAGCATATAATTATTTAAACTGAATTTATTTAATATTCAACAAAACAGTTTGAACAAGTTAATGTATTTAAATAATTTTATTCTTTAACGAAAATATTTTTTTAAAACTTGTCAATTATTCAAAAAAGTCAAAACGTTTCTGTATTTTTAATGAATTTTTTTCAATTTACAATAATCGTTTTTGCAACATCAAAATTGTTGATTAAAAGAATTTTGTATGTACATGAGGTATACTAGTATAAGATCTACATCCTAGTATAAGATTTTTTTACTTGGGATGTACACTCTAATGTTATGTACGGTTACCCGGGAATTATGATTACATATGGTCCTATATATATATATATATATAGTTATATAGGACCATATGTAATCATATATGAGCAGAATTAAATATTAATTAACAATATAATAATTAATATATGCAAATGTCAATTAAATAATGATTTTTATTAAAAAATATAGATTTATTATCCCTATTAAAAGAAAATATTATTATGAAAGAAAATAATTGCCCGAGATGGGACTCTAGCCCAGAATCTTTGAGTTGAAAATCCAGCACCTTCATTATCCTAACTTGTATTGTTGAAATTATAACACTGGAAAAACCTAAATAGTTAGATTAATTCTGCCGGTACTAGCTCTGGTAGAAAATTAGCTAGAATGGCTGGTTAGCTTATTAATTATTAGCCAGATTAATAAGCTATTAATAAATCAAATTATAGCTAATATCTGGCTAGAATCTGCTTAAGACTATGCTTTAAGCAAGAACGCATTTTTTTTGCAAATCTTCCCTATTTATATTTTGTTATGAAAAGTTATTAGTTTGTAAAAATATACATTATTATACTTTATTGAATGTTCAATATAGCATGCCGCCAAAATAAATATTTTTATCAACAAATAAGAACTTACGATATTTTAACAACTTACACCATTTCGAAAAACCGTAACGAATCGATTCGTCTCGTACAGCGGCCGCACCATACACAATTTGCATGCGCGGCTCGCGCTCGGAGCGAATTAACACCTGGCCCCGATGAGCACACACCAGGAAGTTACGTCGACCAACGCCGCTGTCGATCTGATAAGCCGTCCGTTTTATTGCCGGCAAGCGAATGCGGGTTAACGACCGAGCCGCGTGACGTGCGTTTTAATGATGCAACAGAGAGGGAGAGGGAGAGAGAGAGAGAGAATGAGAGGAGGAGGCAGTGGTACGCTTTATGGCAGGAGAATGACGGATTTCCCAGGGTCGAGCGGATCGTCGAGTTTGATCGATGTTGTGCTTATCTTCGAATCTAGGCCAAAGTGAACTGAGCGCGCGCGAAAGGGTAGTAGGGTGGGAGAAAGTGGTTTTATGTTGTGAAAAATTTTAGAAATTCCTCGCGTGATTCGAGCTATGTACGCGTGCTCGTTGGTTACTATAGTTTAGGGATTGTATAAATTTTAGTGTTATAATTTTGGATGTTTCACCCGTTAACGTAAATCGTGCATTAGTAGTAGTAACGTCATACAATCTATTTTGTTCGATGGCCCGCCTAATTTTTCACTTTCTAAGCTGAGAAAGCACTTAAATAATTGATCATACCTTACTGAGTATACAAGAAAAGTCAATTATTAATATATTAATTCAACGTTTAAGAAAATGAAGTATAAACCATGATTTACTAACCCCAACGTAGATCACAACGGTACGGTTTCGGCCGTTGTTTACGTTAAACGGTTAAGGATATGCAACTCGACATCTGGTAAAATAGGTTGAATTTTAAAAACAATCAATTAAGTAACAATTTTCTTTCTTTAGACTTACTAAAATACGAAATAAATTTTGTAAATCCTGTAATAGTATCTTTTCGAACAATTTATTTTTATGCTATTCGAGTTATTATACTTTTCACTGCTTGAGTACATCGAAATTATAAATAATAAACAATAAGAACAGAAATTCATAATAGATACATGTAATTAAATTTCATAATTTTTAACACTTTTTCGCTGATTCGCAAAGATATTTATAATCATGATCGGTGAATCTAAAAATATTCTTTTTCGTTCTTTTCTGATTAAATTCATTTGGAGCTTTAATTTTGCATAAGACTTATGTTAACAACAATGTCTGAATATCATCGACCTTCGGCCATGTAAAATCCTTGTTATTGCGATATATAAACTTTGCGATTAATTCATTATTTTTAATTTCTATAATTAGTCCAGGATACCAGATTATATCATAAATAACTGCAATCCAGCTATCTTTAACAAAATTATATGAAATTTCTTGTAACGTATTTTGTTTCGCACCTTTTCTTTTATTCAAATAAGTTATTGTACTATTAATGAGACTATAGTGAACGCAAGAAAAATGTGTTTAGTAATTGACCGATAACGCGAAGGTACTCGAACTCGAGGTGTAACGAACATTGTTATGAATATGCCTATACAGTCGCGAAGTTGGTAACAAAGATTTAGTAAACTCAGTCGGTAAGGCAGGTTCGCGCATACTAGTGTGTTTGGCGACTGCGCCATGAAGCCTTGAAGTTAGCACTATGAGATTGATGAACATCATCGCTATGGGCGCTAAGATATTCGGTGGAATGAGAGTGAACAGGTTGAGTTTACTCAATTCATGAATCTTCTAAATGTTCAATGAATGTACATACCTATCAGTATATTTTCAATAAAATTGAAATAAAACATGACTTGAACATTATTGTGTGTATATAATGTACATATAGATATGAGAAAATATATTTATACAAAAATTACTTTGAAATATAATTGGGAAATTTATAATTTTACATAGAGACAAGTATTAAAGTCGATTTTTTCGTGTTTTTGTCAAAATTAGTATTTTTTAGTTATTTTGTTTGAAGGTATTACTAAAAGTACAAAAGGGGCTTTCATAAGTGAAAATTATAATAGTTTCGTGAAAACTATATTCTTCTAGCAATAATTCAATTGCATATGCATATTTATGCGCTATGCCGATGGAAAGTTATAAGTACATCAATTTGTATGTTTTTCTCGAAAAACGACGAATTTTACACATAATTCTGAGACAGTAATGTGGCTGTAAATAAAGTATACCCTACGCTGGTATTTATTCACAATTTTTCCCCTGTTAGGGATGGCCTAGAGAACCGAAAAAATTTGGTCCGAAAGTTATGCCCTTAAAAAATATTTTCGAGTTTTCGAACCGATTTATTGCAAATTTTCTGTGGATTTGCACATATATTTCATATACTTAAAAGTACTATTTGTATTTTAAGTATTTACTATGGGATTGAAACTTATTTGCAGTTTGAAGTTGAAAATCTAGTTTTACTAAAGCACAGAATCAAATATAGATTCACATATTACATGCAGTACTTTGAATATATCTAACAAAATCAGAATATTAGGTTTTCTTACTTCAGTCGTCGAAAACTAATCATTTTATTTATTTTAAGCAAATTTTTGCTTTTTAACCTATCAACTAATGCGTTGGTTGTTAATTGTGTTACAGCCAAAGATGAAAAGTCGAGTTCGAGATCAGCAAGCCAAAGAGGCAGTCAAAATGTGTCCTTTCGAAAAACTGGAGGGGTAAGTTAGCACTTTATTAACCTATATCTTTTGAACATAAATTCTGTTATCATTTCATTATGTTACCTTCATTTCATCAAATTATAATTTAATTTCAACGATAACCTAAGTTGATATTGAAAATTATTGGCTTATTTTGAAAAATAGTGAGGTTTTATTGATTTATAAGTAATATCAATATTTTCAACTGATACATATATATTACAATCTGAAATAATACTTTCCAAATCACGTTTCTACAGCATTAAATCAACATTTAACTAAGTTTAGCCTCCCATTATATTCACATAAGCGTATACCTCCGAGCGTTCCAATACAAATCTTATCTCAGCCAGACGATATGACCGCACGCACTAAAATCAGAAAAGCACACGAAGCGCAAAACACGCAATCGTTGCCCCGCATCTAGAATATCCGCGGAGCCGTCAATCGCGTCGGCCAAAACAAGCTCGACTACGAGTCAAATATAGAACGCTATAAAAAGGGTTGGGCAGCCGCTCGTAAGAAACACGCGAGTACAATCGCAGTATAACATACGATGACTGGCACAGTGTGTATCCCCATTGTTCGCTCATCGACGGGTGTGTGTACGTGTATGTGTATACGGTTGGTTCGCGTTTTACGGCGGCACCTCGCCACCTGGCGCGAGACCCGTTTTCGATGATCGTGTTGTCAAGGGACGGAGATGTATTACAAAATTGAGAATGAGGGATACGATGATGTTTTTTCAAACTAATTGGCCAGAGTTGTCCATCGCTTAGTTCGATGAATCTATATTATTTCTACCTATGATTATGTTTTTTATTTTCTATTTACAGTCGAAGTGGATGAAAAAATAAATTTTATTTGTATGTTACTAAAATAGATTTGTAATGATGATGCGCTAATAATACTAACTTAACGTAAATATTAAAAGATCACGATCAAACCATTTAATCACTTTGTGGTAATATGTGATTAAAAAAAATCAGAATTTAATTTTCATACAATAGTACAATCATGTATGTTGTTTTTTCATACATAGTATTTCTTCATTGTTGTAATACTCATTTCCTATTTGACTTCTTTTTATCTCGGATATTACTTAAATAAGGAAATAAAACCGAAATAACTGTAACCTTATTCATTATTAAAAATAAAATAGAAAACGATTGCAATTTTGTTATTTATATAAATAGGTGATTTTTTCTGAGAATTTAGGTACGTTAAACTAAATTATACATTTATTTCTATTTTGTTGTAAAAAGTTAGTGCAAGAAATTAGAAGAGTGTTTGGGGAAAATTAACGCGCATGAAACCTTTAAGACTTATATTTTGTTTTAAGTAAATTTTCAACAATGTTAAATATTTGATAAATCGATTAAATATTGCTCTTTACATTTATATTTTTATACTTTTTATACTTTCTTTATATTTTTCTTTCATTATCTTAAGGGAAAAAGCTACAGAAAAACCCAAAATCTGTTAAGTATTGACAAATATATTTTTTCTTTTTTTGTAGATAATAATACGTAAAAACAACATATTTGCATTAGTTAAAATCCACCTAAACCGCTGTTAAAATATCAGTGCATGCAGAAAACCTTCAAGAAAGGACATTATCTTAATTATCTTTTTGCGCAACTGGCATCGGTGAATATTAATCAGTTTTAATTTATGTATTCTTTTAAGTAAAACTTAAAAATCTATGTTGCAATATTATTTTATTTTTGATTCTAAAAAAATTCTTTAGCTAAATTAAGTTTTGAATTTTTTATTTCCCCAAAAATCATGTATATTATTATTAATATTGATATGCCAAAATTTGTATTTAAACTTTTATCTATTGGTCTCAACATAGATTTATAAAAAATGTATTTAAAAAGTAGATTACCATGTATTTGAAACATAAGAAGAAATATTCATAGTTCACCAGATTTTGTATCAGGATCTCCGGAATGTTAAAAACACATTTTTCTCCTCCAATTATCTTGACAAACTCATTTTGAGCATTTTAATGGGTTAATGGAAACGCGCGCGAGACTTTGACGTCTCGTGGAAGTGCGTCTCGCTATTGGCACTCACTCTCTCGAGGTATAGACCTTTTTGCTGGAAATTTTCTGAAACAGTACGGGGGCTTTTTTTGGAGATAAGAGTAAAGGATGGACACGCGAGAAAATGGTAGATGTTTGAGAATGAATTGGAAACGTTCTTGCTTTAAGGAATAGGACAATTCTAGTTCAGAGAAAAGAAAACTTTGTCTTAGTAATTTTCTGTGCGTAAATAGTGAAATAAATTTAATATCTGTTTGAAAACCATTGTCATACAAAAGTACAGGACATTTTGTAATTGGCTAGGGGCATAACATAAACTAATTGCATTTTATACTAAACTAAATTATCTTCTTAAACACTTAGGTTCTGCACGATTGTATCTAAACTTTTCATTTTATAAGCGATTTTTCACGTAATTTTTTAGCTAATTAATACATTGTATTTTCTAATTGCTTAACATATTTTTGCGAAACTAAATACTTTAAAAAACAACTATGTATTTCAGTAGACACTTTCATATAGATTAAGAGAATAATTCTTATTTTTTTATCTAGATCATTATGTGTCATACTTATACTGCAAGCTGCGAAGTATCTTTCAGAAAAAAGCAGTTTAAAGGCTCACAAATCGATATTCCATTTAGTTTATTAATCACTTACACAAAAATGTGAATATTACTGTGTATTTTCGGAAGCCAGAGTGGTCTTAACCATTAAGTAAGATTATTTAGTGACAGTTGATAATGCACATTAACTTATTTTGATGCTGAGTATATTAAATATGATATGCAAATGCATTGGATAGCCTCCCTTCAATTTACTATCAATATGAATTCCAAAAACAAAGGAGAATGTTCATTGTATAGGTAAATTGATTGCTAAGTAGTAGTGACCAGTCTCGTGTCAGCCTATAACGTAAGATGTGTATTACGTAAAAGATCTTTCATATTTTCTTGGTACAAAACTAAATTAGGAAACAACATTATAAATTAAAGTAATGAGTATAATTATATACAAGATTAGGAAAATTTCATAACCTGGTAATTTTTTCCTTTTCCTGTTTAGAGTATAAAGAATTATCCAGACATATACTTTCTGTATTCACATTCTTTTGAATACATTTAAAAGTTATCTCGGCTGAGCAATGTTTAAAAAAAAATACGTATGGAAGTTTTTTGATACTTTTACAACTGTACGTAATGCCAAACAATATGTATGCTAATTTGTAAATGCGCTAGTCTGCATGCTACAAATGTTTCCACTTTTTTTAGAGTTTCCTCATTATGCGAATCGAAATACTTGAGGTACTTACAGCGTTTTAAAACAGAATGTGAACGAATGACTGACGTTATATTATTTACGTAACAATAATTGTTACGATGTAAATGCATCTGAAACTATAAAAATATTATTTTAAAAATTTAAAAATCAAGATTTTTTAATAATTAAGTTTGTAATCAGTGTAAAGCCCGTGACAAAAGTCAGGTTTTCGATAATAATTCATCATGTAAAGTATTTTTTTAATGTTAAGATTAGTCAATCGGTGGAGAACTTAACTTAATTATATTCATCGTGATAAAACAAAATCAAATCAATAGTAAAGAAAGATTCTTTTGTGATTGCACGAACTAAACTAAAATTTATGCATACATTCTAATAACAAAAATAATATTTTCTCAAAAATATAAGCTATGCCAACTTTAAATTGAATCAATATTAAAAATAAACCTTTTTAACATTGATTCAATTTAACGTTGGCAATGCCAATTTTTTTAGTTAAATATTTTTCATTGATTCCATAACTACCAGATTGAAAAAAAAATGTTATATAATGAAATAATATTAATTTTCAGTGTAATACTCACTTTTGAACGTATGTCCTTTCAGTTAAAACACATGCTCGCATACACGCATACATACACTATAAGCATTATTATGTTGCGTAAAAGATAGACCGACAACATAACCTTTGCAATCAACAACCCTTATTTATCTCACCTCCCGTCTATCACTGTGCAAACCACGTGCACAATCTGTCGCAATAGCCCACATGCTTTTCGATTGTGTGTACTCCCCCCCCCCCCTCCCCATCCTTTTTCAAAAATTCCTTATTTGCGTAACGCGTGCTAAAGATGAAATCTGTTGCCTTTCGGCGTAAACACGCAAGAGAAAGAGAGAGAGAGAGAGAGAGAGAGAGAGAGAGAGCGAGAGAGAGAGAGTTCATGGATAAGCCACGCTCGTGCGATTTCTGGAGTGGAAGCTACTTTTCGCGATAAACTTTCTCTCGCTCTGTTCTACGTGTGCGGTGGCACAATTGATTTTCTCGTTTGCTTGCGAGGGGGTTTTGCGTGGCCGCTTTTTCTGTGCTAGCCGCTTTTTATTACTGCGGAGTAGCTATTTATAGGGAGGCGAAACATTCCTTACGTATTTTCGGGTGATATTTCTGTTCATATGGATTAATGCCGTTACATGATTTGCAGGAACATGTCAGTTTTTGATATATCGGTTTTAACACTGATTTTATTTTATTTTACTGATGAATATATTTGTCAAAATTACTAAAACTTGTCTTTACTTTTATAAATTATAAATTTTTATTAATGTTTGACGGATATTACTTTTTAGGCACGACCGCTCCAAGGGAGTCTTATATTTTCGTGATAGCAAAAAGTGTAATAGCTTAAAAACTAACAAATTATTGCATAAAAATATGTAACGCTATGAGAACACATTTCAAGCACTCTTTTAATGTACGTATGGATGTATGTATGGATGTAATCAAGTTCCTCGAATAACTCAGCAATACCACGGTCAAACTGGCTGAAAAATTAGAGAGCCTACTTGTCTCATCATAATAAGTAAACGTAGATCTCGAAAAAATACAACTTTTTTTATTAAACATTTTTTATAAAAACGTCAATTAAACAAAGTTTGTCGAGAAAAAACTAAATTAAAGTGCAAAGAAGCCTTCGAAAATCAATTTTCAGGTCACAATATTTCACGGTAAAATTATAGATCTAGAAAGAACAAAACTGTTTTGTATTTAACATTAATTATAAAAACGTATTTGAAACAAAGTTTGTAGAGAAAACCGATTATAATTCTTCGCAAGATCCCTACTTTAATAAAATCCTCCACGTGGACAGGTCAGGAGGTTTAATGACATAATCATATTATATATTATCAAGTATCTTTGTATTTTTTTTTCAATTGTATTAAATGCATATATTAAATAAAATTGATGAATTTATCGCTTGTATTAAGTATTGAGTTCATTTAATTTGACTCTATCGGTCTCCACGAGCACATTTCACTTATAATTTTGTACCGATCTGCATATATTGTTCTTTTTTATTTTATTTTTACATAATTAAATATATTACTTCAAATATTAGAAACTTATAGTATATATTAGTATTTTTATGATGTCAATTAGTGTTTTTATGATAGGCGAGCGCTAAGCGCAAGTTTCGATGGTCAACTTCGCTTTTTGCAGGCCTTGCATCGCGAACATGCGAGTGATGCAATACTTTCTAAGGTGTCATCAAAATTTTCATTATTATCTATATCGCACATAATTGCAAAACTAACGTATTCTTCCTAATATGAATGTAGCTAGATTAAACAAATATAAGTACTTCTTATCCGAGGAAGAATAAACTATGCGTTAAGGAGGTCCGAGCGGCATACTAGTCAAAACAGTAACTTATAAAAAAACGTTATTCAATAGAGAAGTTTATGACAATGTATCATGTTAACAAATTAAATATTTAAAAAACTTTGAATATTCATATTTATATCAAACGCATATTTATCTTATTTCTTTCTGAAAAGATCAATATAGACCTTGATTTGACTCTAACCTCTAAGGTGTTTCTCTGTTTTCAGTACTTTTTTGCGTTATTCTATAAATATCTCTCTAAAACGCCAGGCAACCCTATTTTTGTATTGTATGCACATAAAATTGGAAAGCTAAAGATTAATTTGATACTTTAATAATCTAGAAAAGTTTCCTACAAATGCATGAATTTTTCATTTCAAACGCGAAAAATGCGTTTTCTGCACATTAAACGGGCTAAACGGGCGAACTTTAAAATTAAATATCTTTTCGAAATGCAAGGCAACCTATACTGAAAATTTGTCTCTGGATTCAAATAATCTTTATTAACAATTACAAAATAGATTTGGGTCTTAAAGTTTAAAATTACTTTTCGCTCATACCCCCTTAAATGCCCTTTGATAACACCAAAATTATAGTTATCACTAAAGTGACATTGTCACTGTAGACCTACCTTAAAGGACTGCGATACAAAAGTGAACTATTTTAAATACCTTACAGAATCCATTTTAGCACTGTATAAAAACAGAAGAAGTAATTGTTACTATACGATTTATTTCAGTGTACAATTTATATAGAGTTATTTCAAGTATTTATTTAACTTTCCGGTCGTGTATTCTTCATTCTTGCGTAAAAAAAATACTCACTCAACGTAAATTCCTATTCGAAACTCATTCGTAAAAGCTACTTTATTCTAACCACCTACTTCCTCTTCAATCATCGCTCACTAGCCCTAATTTACAACCATCCTTACCCCTCCCAATCTGGCCTCATTCCTCTGACCCTAGCTACTTCTCCTTCCCCTCTATATTCCCTGTAGGAGAAAGAAGGGTGGTATAAGTTTGTAAAATGGATATTCCATTTTCTAATACGATATATATATCCCAACGAGTTTGATGTGGAGAGATTCTGCGAATATTTCTCAATATTTTCAGTAATGACTCATTTCTCTACTTCACATTAATTTTTCGAAATTGTTAAAAAATATGATTTTGTGTATGAAAAGAAATGTGTTTTAGATGGCAGAAGTGCAAAAACAGCCACCCCAAACTAATTAATTTGATTCAAAATGAACTGAAACGACTTGTTTCAGTTTTCAATTTAATAGGTATATCAAATATAAATTGTCTGTTATTTTAATAAGACATGCAAAAATAATCAATAAAAATGATCAATGAAAATGTATATTTTTTCAATAAATATTTTTTATATTTTAGTAAACTTTTATTTGTTACCCTTAATTTAACGATTTATTTAGTATGCACATAAATCAAAATCATGTATTCAATGAAATCATGTATCGAAGAGTGGTTCTTCTTACACTTCTAGCACCTGAAATATATTCCTTATTATACTCAAAATCATACCATATAAAGATTATAAAGTCTTGACTATATAGATATGTGCGTTACGAGTATGTGCCGAGGTTATAACGTACTTTAAAAAACAATAAACAATACCAAATATAGTTGAAAATCTGACGACCAATGACAACGCCTGAAAATGCCTAACAATACAGGATTCACGGATTTTTTAATTTAAAAGAAACATTAAAAACTGTACTTACATGAAACTGTTTATCTTAAAGACAAAGATTCAAGCATTTTGGTGAAATCAAATCTAAATTTTTTTTTAGTTTTTCTTTAAATAAACATAATTTTTACATGGTGTTATATTGTTCCATTTTCAATTTTTACTAACATTTATTCAATTAAACAAATAGACTGTAAATTTGTATATTTTGTAGAATATCAATGTACACTCTAATAAACAGCTACTTACCGCAAGCCTATTCTGCTTCAAAATTCTCTAAAAGGCCACAACTTATCTCTTTTACCTGCAAGAGGAAATAATTTGTAGCCTTTTTGATAATTTTGAAGCAGAATATGTTTGCGGCGAGCAATGATGGGCAAAAAAGTACTTTTGTCTTTTTGTTTCAGGCACGAGGAAAAATACTTGAATGAAAGAGTATAAGTAGTTGATAATTCGGATTTTGCATGACGAAATAACTCCTTCCATTTACATCTATTTAAAAATAGAAAAAATAGATGTCCTTTATTTTTTTATATTCTACATTATGGACTAAATGAATTTTTTTCATGGAAATTCCTAATTATGTACTCATTAATATTGTACTTGTACTGACATCATGCTTTTTCAATATTGTACGATCAAATATATAGTCAAAAAATCACTTTTTACTAATTGCATAACATTAATGTATGCGTAATTGCCAAGTATTTGAATCCTTACATACAAGTAAATTTCTTGTTCTTGAAATAAGAAGACATAAGCGAATAACTAATTTGTAGAGTATACAAAGCTTAATTCTGATTAAATATGTTATTTAAGAGTACTTTTACTTCTAGACGATCAAAATAATAATTTTAAGAAACATTTTAATAGAAATGTAAACAACTTGAGTTAAAAAAACTTTTTGAACTGTATTTATAAACTATTTAAGTGCATGATAAAAATCTTTTTATCAATTTTTGTGTAGCGGTGTGATTTATAGATGGCGCTATGTGCGTTGCCTCATAAAGAAACGGTGCCCAGCGTAACTCGATGTATGATTATCTAAAATCAGAATTCCAAAATCATTCATTAATTTTATATCATTGGCTATCGCAACAGGAGCCGATTTATATAAAACAAAATGGCGGAATTTGGCGCATGTTTTAGTAAAAAAAATGCGGTCGATGCCAAAACGTATGCCAAATGCCGCCATTGTGTCCTTTTACAAAGAAGAACAAAATTAAGTAAATTTAATGAAAATAAAGAAAGTTACATTTTACCTCGCTTGTAGTTAAAGTTTCATAAAATAATTAAAATGTAACTTTCTCTTAAGTTATAACATGTATTTTCCATTTTGCTTGCAAAAATCTGATTGCATTGCATAAATTCATATACATTTTTATAAAATTATGACCTATGTTGCCTTATCGTAGGTCGAGTCCTTTTATCTTTGCTATTTCTAAAGTAGTATACTGTCTACTCATTAAGTACCATAGATTACATTCTTAAAGAGTGTTATTTCATTAAAAACGATAAGTTACATGTACACATAGTTAACGGGATCCATACCACCTCATCCTTCCATGTACTATTCGCGTTACCACACCGCACCCCAATGCTAATTTTTTTGAATCGATCTACCACGCGCTCCCCCGACGATAAATCAGAGCCCACAATATACGGGCGTTACGATGCCAATTTTCTCCGATCGCCCCTTCTCCCGATACGATCCATATATGCTTGGTGCGAAGCGGATTATTTCTGTATTTACGTGCGCTACTGAGAATTATGTATACCCGAGTGCGAGCGAGCGCGAATTAGATAAGGATCGATTGTATATAAGTGCTCCCGTCTGCGTAAAAATATGCGCGCTTTTCTTATGGTCGTCGACGGTATATAGCGGCTTTCGCTGCTTTTTTTTGCTCGCTAGTTTCTACGCGTCATACGCGCATTTTTTTCTTTTCTCGTGTTTTTCTCGTTATTGGTCATTAATAAGCTTGTTTTTTTCAAATCATTTGCGATACTAACATTAAAGATACAAAATAACTAATCTTATTCTTGAGGTTAGAAATGTTTAATTATATATTAAAAATAAGTAACAGCTCAATACATCAAGTATATTTTAAACTACAATACAATAATGGTTATATAATTCATAGATTTATCAAAATACTATCAAAAATATTTCGATTTTCGAATTTATGAAATATCATCTTTTTTCACGCCTTTAGTAAACATTTAATAATATCGAGTTATAAGATGCTGCACAAGTATTTTTCCTTGCGCCTGAGTGAAAATGAGTTTATATATAATTGTATATAACTATTCATACACAATTATATATATAATTGCATATTTAATTATATATAGTTTTATGTAATGAAATATAAATTAATTTTTGTCTTCGGATGTAACCTTACATGAATGAATATAATGTATTGACCGACATAATTCGATTAACATGTTTTTGGTGTTATATAACGAGTGATGTGGAAAGTGCTTGAATACATTGCTGCATTTTATGACTATTTTATCGTGAATGGAAAATAGGTCAAAGAATTGTAAAATTTTTAAATCAGATTTATTGTTATTCATACAAAAATGTTATGTTACCGCGATCCAAAAGATTGGACAAATTAAAATAATTCATGCATAATTTAATACAAATACCGTATTTTGCTATTACTATAAAAACTATGTATAATACTCGTAAGTTTCAGACTTGTTATCGATAATCTTAAGATGACTCCCTGGTGTTTTTTTCATGATTTTGACAAATTTTTCCATTCATTTTCTTTTCATTAATACTATTCACTTTTTCATCGTTTTAACATTGGAAACAATTTAGTTTATTCGATACTACAATTACATGTATAAAAGAAAGTTTTTGTAAATTGAAAGTTTTTTTGGAGTCATAGGCACCTTTTA
This sequence comes from Gastracanthus pulcherrimus, assembly GCA_949152435.1. Taxonomy (NCBI): domain Eukaryota; kingdom Metazoa; phylum Arthropoda; class Insecta; order Hymenoptera; family Pteromalidae; genus Gastracanthus; species Gastracanthus pulcherrimus. Next base: position 202,281,064 of record OX424572.1, read on the forward strand.
ATCTGATTAAAGTCCTTAATTTAGACATAAATTGATCCTCGTGCATACAAAAATTTAAAAAAAAGATTGAAACTTTGAAAATGTATTCTTTAAGGTGTTTTCAACAAAAAAATTTTTATTAACTGATACATTGAAGTTTATTTATAATATAATTTTTAATAAAATAACGTTACTAATATAGCAATTTTGAAATATAATCACATATATATTTTTTAGAGCTATATAATAAATAATCAAGTCAAATTAAAAGCGAATGTTAGTTATATCTAGCTATAAAGATTATAGAATTTTCTTAGAAGTCCATGACAATGTGGTCTGCAGTATTTTGAATGTAGCCCATTTTTAAACTAAATTTATACATTATGCTGAACAACTTTGAATATAAAGGCTAAAAATATCTGAAAATTGCTATGCAAATTCATATAATAATAACAAACAATCCATATAAGCCCCAGATTTTTAAAATTTAATATAGAGATTTTAGAAATATCACCAGCCACCTTAAGTAAAATTATCTTTAATAATACATTTTATTATATAGGTAAAACTAATATCAATATAATTCGTACATAATCTAGTTTCTTGAGTTGATATATTAAATTTATGGAACAAGAAATTTTAAATTTTTACAAAGATTGGTGTTATAGAAGATAATCATTTTATTCATTTTTAAATTACTAAGAGACTCACCGTTTACAAAAAATGAATTATTTTTTCCGGTTTAGTTATAATTGTTTAATCATTCTTATCATAACATAACCTATAATAGTATATTATGACACTGTTGTGGGAGATGGTTTTCTACCTTGCCCGAGGGTTTTCGCACGAGCGAAGCGAGTGAGAAAATCGAGCAAGGTAGAAAAACACCTCCCACAACAGTCTCATACGATATTTTATAGCACAACAACCTCAAAATCGACAATAAAGTTGGCATTTTGAGGTTAGTGTGCTATAAATGTAATTTCAATTCAATATAAGTTTAATAGATAAAATACAAGCAGTTGAAAATTTTTAAACCGTGAATGTTTCAGAAATATGAAAATGAACAAAATGAGCCGTAAAATATAAAAATCGGTTCATAACTGTTGAATAATCTTCTAAAAGACGAATTTTCATAAAAATGCGAAATATCTCATTTCGTTGATTTATTTTATCAGCTTTAATTAATAATAAAATAATAATATTTATGGTGATTTACGTTCCTACTAACTGATTTTATTGAATGAAATGCCAAATAAACATAACATGCATGTTTTATAGTTAAATTTTCATTATTCCTGAATGGTTGCTGATTTAATTAGCGCGTAGCGCATAGCCCTCCTTAATAAAGACATAATTCTAAAATTACTTTAATAGTTTATTATGTATCAATATTTTATTCTAGATTAGTCTTATATTGCAGGGTACTAATCTCATAAAATTTTAATGCTACATAAACTCGTACGCATGTACTAGATGATGCAAAATCACAGTCTTGAAAGAGTTATAAAACTCTCAGCTTTTTATACTACAACTCGCGTAAAAATCTCGGTAACCAATCAATTTTTTACGAGATACATATTTTACAAGTAAGTCAGAATGTTCCGAGACGCGATGCTGATTGCTCGTAAAATCAATGTTATGAGTAATTTATGTGTGCGTAGAGATCCAATGAAGGGGCGCGATAGCGCACAATGGCAAGTATAAGTAACAACGATTACGAAATGAAGCCGAGGGGCGCACCGTCGCCCTTGTATACGTCGATTTTTGCTTATCTAACCTCTTCAAAGTTTTCAAATATGAATATATAAGTGCTGATTATTTTATGTTCAATCTATTGGTACTTGTTTAAGTTATAATAATTCAGTCTTAAGCATATAAAAAGCTTATGTAAAAAGGAATCATCTTTTCAACGATATAAAGCAGAGTGAATATTTGCTCGGTTTATTTAATTTAATTTCTTCTCTGCACTTACGTTCCCTTCTCTCTCTCTCTATCTCTCGCTCTCGCTCTCTCTCTCTCTCTCTCTCTCTCTCTCTCTCTATATATATATATATATATATATATATATATATATGTATTACACTGAAAATTAATATTATATCATTGTACATTTTTTTTTCAATTTGGTAGTTAGGGAATCAATGAAAAATATTTAACTAAAAATATAGGCATTGCCAACGTTAAATTGAATGAATGGTAAAACGGTTTCTTCTGGCAGCTGTAGAGTCTGTTTACAATGTATATATATGTATATATACACCTAACTACCAAATTGAAAAAAAAGTACAATGAAATAATATTAATTTTCAGTGTAAAACTCACTTTTGAATGTATGTCCTTTCAGTTAAAACACATGTACGCATACACGCATACATACACTATAATCATTATTATGTTGCGTAAAACATAGACCGACAGCATAACCTTCACAATCAATAACCCTTATATATCTCATCTCCCATCTATCACCGTGCAAACCACGTGAATAATCTGCCGCAACAGCCCACATGCGTTTCGATTGTGTGTACCCTCCCCCCATCCCTTTTCAAAGATTCGTTATTTGCGTAATGCGTGCTAAAGATGAAATCTGTTGCCTTTCAGCGTAAACACGCAAGAGAAAGAGAAAGAGATAGATAGATAGATAGATAGATAGATATTTATTTATTTACATGAATATACAAAAGAATATGTACAATAATAAAATTCACATAGTTATACTAAATGTCATAATAATTTTTATTTCGTTTCGACATTATATTATAATAATATCACATCAATTTGTTTTGTAAAAGTATAGTAGTTCGTAAAATAAAAGCGCATTTGGATTCAATAAGAATAAAATGACGTCAAATACATTATTACTAGATAATCACAATTATGTTTGTCAGGTACATATATATTTTTTTTTTTAACGTCGCCATGTTTATGCTCCCATGTGGTGCTAATCGACGACGGGGGTCTGCGGTGTGTTTGTAAACAAAGCACATGTAATTTTTACAGAGGTGCTTGTATCAATCGGCAGAGACTAGGATTCGAACCCGGGTCACCGGCGTGGGAATCCGACACTCTACCGACTGAGCCGCCGCAGGCCCCTGGTACATATATAATTTCGCTTTGGTAATATCTATCACGTCATGGTTTATAGTAAAAATACACGCATACTCACAAATTTTCATACACGCATCAATAGCCGCACATCAAATACACAAATAAATAAATGAGTGAGTGAGTGAGTGAGTGAGTGAGTGAGTGAGTGAGGGAGTGAGTGAGTGAGTGAGTGAGTGAGTGAGTGAGTGAGTAAGTGAGTGAGTGAGTGAGTGAGTGAGTGAGTGAGTGAGTGAGTGAGTGAATGAATGAATAAATAAATAAATAAATAAATAAATAAATAAATAAATATGACAATACAGTTATGCGCCTCATAACCGCCAGATTAATCTCGCATGTACTCACGTATCAAAGGGTTACATATTAACATTGATGGAAGGTTTCTGAAACTGCTAGGGATGGAATTCCAGAGGCGCGAACCTTGGGTTGTCAAAGAATGAAGGCCGGTATCGGTACGCGAGCCTGGAATTAAGTGTTCTTTAACATCACCCCTACTGGAACTCCTAGCTTGGTTTTTATTAAATAAAACGTTAAGATATGACGACTCACCTATTCGAATAATTCTGTACATTATAATCGCGAAAAAATATTTTTTTCGTGCTTTTATGGTAGACCAGTCCAGTTTCTTCCGATAGGGTGTGATGTGCTCGTCCGTTTTAACGCCGCAAATATATTTCACACACGAATTTTGTAACCGTTGCAGTCGTGTCTGTAGTTCTTCTGATGCATCAATATACACCAGAGAGCAGTAGTCGAGATAAGGCACAATCAGCGCACTTGCCAGATGTTTAGGTAACGCCTCGGTGGTGCAGACTGGAAGAATCTAAGACCATATAAGGCGTGATTTATGCGTTTAGTAATATAATCTACGTAAGGTTTCCATGATAATTTTGAGACCATTACAACACCGAGGTTAGTTACAGTGTCAGAGAAAGGCACGTACACACCGTTCTCCACCTCAATGCCTGGCAGATCAAGATCATTTAAAGAATTAATATTATATATACCGAGCCGAAGATAATGGTTTTAGTTTTGCCAACATTAAGACGAAGACCAGCAGCCGCCGCCCAACCGGACACTGCACGCGCCGCTGCCGTCAAGCACACGATGTCCTCTTGAAGTTCTTCTCTACTTACGCGGACGTAAATTTGAAGGTCGTCCGCGTAAAGAAGATGTCTGACACATTCATAACCCAAGACGCTAGCTAGATCATTGATATAGACACTGTAAAGCAGAGAGAGAGAGAGAGAGAGAGAGAGAGATAGATAGATAGATAGATATACTTTTTATTCGTCAGAAGACAAAATCTTACAATTTCATGTACATGTAGTTGTATTTATAATTAAAAAAAAAAAAAAAAAAATGTCAGTCGGTTTAATATAATTGTTATCTTACTTTCACTTATTGCATATTTCTTATTAAAATAATAATTCGCTTTATCAGTTCGTCAGTTTATAAAATCTAAATGCAATGAACTAGTCACAGTCAAATATCACATAAAACGCTTCGTCAAAAAAAAAATAATAATACATAGAATAAAAAATAAATACAATAAAGATAACATATAAATAAGAAAACATACATATACTTTGCTAAATCTTTGCGTACACTATCACGTCCAAACTTAAAACACACTCATTCATAACACTTTAACAATCACGCTAATAAATACATTCACACTTAATTAACACTAAAAATATTTAATAAATAAATAAATAAAATAATAAATAAATACGTCGAATACATAAATAAACAAGATAAATAATTAAATTAAATAAATAAATAAATAAATTTAAATAAATAAATAAGTTAAATAAATAAATAAATAAGTTTTAATAAATAAATAAATTAAATAAATAAGTTTTAATAAATAAATAAATTAAATAAATAAATAATTTAAATAAATAAAAAGCCTAAATATATAATCGACTCATTTTTATCTCTAAACATACTCCTCACCATGTAATTGTTTAAGGTGCCTGCTAAACGCCGTTTTAAATTTACAAAAAGATGGCAGGCACCTCACACTGCTCGGGAGCGAATTCCAGAGGTGCGCACCTTGAACTCTGAATGAAAAAAGGCCCTTATCGGTGCGCGACCCCGGAACCGAGAGCTCTTTCATACCACCCCTACTTGAAGTCCTGGCCTGGTTTTTTTCAAAGAGGGCAGTAAGATACGGTGGCTGCCGCATGACAACCGCTTTGTAAAGCAGCAGCCCCATAAAATACTCCCTCCTCACCTTCAATTCTAACCAGTCCAGTTTTTTCCTGTAGGCGGTGATATGCTCATCAGGCGGTGATATGCTCATCAGAGAGAGAGAGAGAGAGAGAGAGAGAGAGAGAGAAAGAGAGAGAGAGAGAGAGAGAGAAGAGAGAGAGAGAGAGAGAGAGAGAGAGAGAGAGAGAGAGAGAGAGAGAAATGCGCATCGTCTGCTTTTTATTCCTCTCTTATCTCTTATTATTCAATGTTATAAGTTATATATATACATACTCTCTCTCTCTCTCTCTCTCGCGATGAGCTTAACACACACTTTGCGGGGGTATCAAGCTACACACCACAACGGTATCACAGTACTATTTTATGTATACTTACATCTTCATTGTAAATAAGGGATTCAAGCTTCTTAATTATATTACTCTTTTTCTGTTTTTCTTACTTTGAGAAAGAAATAATAGATTCATTACAAGCTGATATATTATACATATATGTATGTGTATATATATCTTTTTATCCGAAATGGATTCATAGCCACACTTACTCAAATATGTCATATTATACTTGAACATACTCATTTAAAACTCTGGAAATCACTTTTATCTTGTAATATCAGATCTTTCAAATCAGGGTATTGATCGATTTGTAGCTAAATCTCAGCGGTTTTTTTTTATCTGGCGTGGAAATGTCAGTGAAATATTATACATAGCTATTGTATATCAAGTTGTGTGTGTTTGTTATACACTGTAATAATTAAATTGAATTGTTTATGTCAGTCAATTTTTGATACACTCATTAAAACCTGTAAAACAAATTTTAGCATACAATATAAACCTTTCTAGTTTGTTCGGTATTGCGAATGTGTCGTATCAAATCTTACAGCACTAAAAGTAAAATCTCAAATGTGATACTTGAGTGTACTGCTATACAAAAATCTAATCTATAATTGAGTGTAAAAGTTACATAACTGTATAATATATCAGAGTACGTTATACATTTTTTCATGGCTTGGCCTACCCCCCTTTGGCTTGAACAGCCCCTGGGCTTGAATAGTAGGTGGTTTAGAACTCTTATAGTTTATCTTTGATACTGCCTGTTTTAATAAAAAGTGATGAAAAATTAAAAAAAAAAATTTAATTTTATTTTTTATTATTTTATATACGTAGATGTATAATTAAAAATTGACAGATTTTGGACTAATTTTTATACAAATTTTGAATTAATTTCTCTTTGTGAAAGTGATACTGGAAGTAACTGCTAAAGCATGCAGTTATCAGCGGTTTTCATGCACGTCATGTGCACGAAAAGGATCATTTCCAAAGTTTTGTCAAATCCATAATCCACGCTCCCAGAATTTCTCTTTGTGAGTCATTTCAGGAACTATATCCAGCAGTATACCAAATTTCATTAAATTCTGTTTATCAATTCCCTTGCCTATAGAACATTATTAACTCTCTAGAGCCATGTGTAACAGATACGTTTATCCTCTTTCAAGCTCGCGCATAATTTTGATAGTCGGCAAGAAGAATTATAGAACATGTAACAGAATCGTTTGTATAGAGAGTAAATTATTATTATTATTATTATTATTACCATTATTATTATTATTATTATTACCATTCTTCTTATTATTATTATTATTATCATTATTATTGCCATTATTATTATTATTATTATAATCATTATCATTATCATAATCGTTATCAGCTGCCGACAATGGCCAACACTACACTTCACAAATATTTACTCTTACACTCATTACGCTGCACTTACCACACTCACTACACTGAACAAAATACACAGACATCTTCTCTCGGGCGGTACGACTAATCGAGAGTAACATGCCGATCCTCGTCGACAATTTCGACGAATGGAAGGACCGCCTATGGGTGCGACCACAAGATGGGGACTCCGATAGCCTGAGTCAGTAGTCACTGATCAAAGGGCTAGTTCTGTCGAAGAAGGACAAAGCTGCAGCCAAGAAACATCAGCAGCAGTAGAAACAACCTGCGCAGCAGACCGAATAACAGCTGCAGCGCAAACAATAAGAGCGGCAACAGCTGCGGCAACAGCTGCCACAACAACTGCAGCAGCAGCCGCAACAGCAGACATCTCAGATAACCAGGACATCGACAAACAAGAAAAGAGAGCTTTCTGAGAAATCTCCGAAGCAGAAGAGGAAGAGGAGAATGCCGAGGAAGAGACCCAAGGCTGTTTTTATCCGACCGTGGGATGGAGTCACCTACGCGGACGTTCTCTCAAATGTCCGCGAAAAGGTCACAGAAGAGTGTCCAACAACTGATATTAAGTGTATCAGGAAAACCAGGGCAGGCAACGTCCTGGTAGAGTTAGGCACAAAAAGCAACGACCAGAAGCTGGTGACTATAGAAGACTCTATCAGTCAGATACCTTGACAGCCTTACCACCAAAGAAGAAGTGGAGACGACGATCAAGAGGGTCTTTGACGAAGCAGGAGTCTCAACGAGTGATATTGGAGTTTTGCTGACCAAGCCCAATAGTAGGGAGCAGCGACTGGCCATCGTAGAGATGGACCAGAAAAAGGCAGAGTTCCTCCTTGAGAAGCATCGCCTGAAAGTCGGCTACATGAACTGCCGACTGAGAAGATGTCAGCGACTCCAGCGGTGCTTCAGATATCTGGGTTACGGACATCAAGCGCGTGATTGTCGTGGCCCAGACATAAGCAAGGCCTGCTACAAATGTGGCGCGGATGGTCACAAAGGAGCAGCCTGCAAGACTACTGAGGTGAAGTGCGTCTTGTGCACTGATCTGAAAGTAGACCAAGCACAGCTGGGCCACACACCGGGCTGAGGACAATGCAGAGCGTTACGCGAAACGCTTAGGCAGACCAAAGCCAAGCGTTAATGAGGGAGCGAATACAGCAGACCAACCAGCAGGGAAACGCATAGGGCTGAGCTCAGTTCAGGCAGTAAGCGACAGCCCATGCCCACAGAGCATCCTGCCTCGTAGACAGGTTCGCCTCCACATCTTCGACCGCAGGACGGGCATGAAGTTCCTGGTCGACGCAGGATCGTCGGTCTCACTGTTGCCACACGCACCCAAAAAAGGCAGTATAACCAGCTCCACGCTGAAGCTCGTCGCTGTCAATGGGACGCCCATCGCCACGTATGGTCACAAGGTTCTGCCTCTGGACCTGGGACTCTGCCGCAACCTACCGTGGGATTTCGACCTCGCAGATGTCAAGATGGCAATCATCGGCATCGACCTCCTGGAGCACTACGGCCTCCTCGTCGACCTCAAGCGCCACCATCTGTGGGACTCGACTATGCACTGCTACGCGCATGGCATCACCCTCCGAGCAACAGTTTATGGCGTCAACATGGCAACCCAGGACTGACCGACAGACGACGAGACCTTCAAAGTCCTCATAGACAAGTACAACAAGGTACTGCAGGCCAATTCAATCCCCAATGGAGGCCTCTCGGCCACTGTACAGCACCACATTATCACCGCAGGACCGCCGGCCTACGCTCGCGCACGGCGCCTAGCGGGCGACAAGCTCGAGGACGCCAAGGAAGCTTTCGACGCTCTGCTCTTCCATGGCGTCATCCGCCCATCCAGCAGCCAATGCGCCAGTTCACTACACATGACGGCAAAGCCTGGAGGCGGCTGGCGCGCCACGGGTGACTACTGCAAGCTTCCCAGTCGCTTCAGAGGATGTTCCAAAAACGGCCGTCATCACGCCTTTTGGGCTTTTCGAGTTCCTGGGCCTACCACTGGGACTCAGGAATGCGACGCAGACCTTCCAACGCTTGCTCGACACCTTCTTCAGAGGCATGCCTTTCGTCAAGGTCTACGTTGATGACATGCTCATCACCTCCCGCAACCGAAAGGAGCACATTCGGCACGTACAGGCCGTCCTGGAGGTACTGGCGAAGGCCAGGCTGACACTCAATCTGGGTAACTGCCACGTCGCCTGCCAAGAGGTAGTCTTCTTGGGCTACCACCTTAACGCCAACGGATTCAAGCCGCCAGAGGACAAAGTCACCGCCATCGCAGAGTACACGAGGCCACCCGTTGTCATGGATTCATCAATTATTTCTTGTATTTACATGTAATCAAATATGTAAAAATATGAGTATAATTAAGACACGTTTAGAAAAGATATTATGTTTGCTTTTGAAAAATAGCACATTCATCACACGATACTCCGTGTACATAAATCTCTGCGGAGATTCGGCGAAGCTGCGAGCAAAAGACTACTCAAACTCAAACAAAATTTGGGTTTTGAAAAATCGTGAAAAATGTTCAAAGATTTTTGTTAAAATTTGACGCATATGACTCTTCACATAGAAAAAAAATTTGATGAAGCGGATGTCATTAACTTTCCATTTTAGTGACATGGTAAGTTACTAAATTTGTTTTGCCTTGATTTATAAAGTTTTAATCATTTGTTGCCAAATTTATTTAAAAAAGTGCATAAATGCACTACAAAAGTTTTAAAATCAAGGTAGGAACTTTTAAATGTCAACGTCCAGCACCTGCCTTGCAGAAGAGTTATTTTTTTCACATTTGTCAACTTTTTAAAGGGTTACAAGAAGGAAAATCTAAACTTTGAAAATTTTGGACCACTCTACTATACAGCCTCTATCATTATTACAGTTTGCTTTATTTCCTTTTTTGTATATTGGGACTATGATTAGGTCTCCATTCTTTGAGCATTGTTTCTCTCCTCCATATGACACAAATAAAATCATGAATTATTTTCTTAAATTGCCCCCTTAACTTATTGATTGCCTTGCAGGCCTCGTGTAGGTTAGACTGTTCAATGTGTATTCCAGCAGTGTGGATTTCGTTATAGTCTAAAGCGATTTATTGTTATTTTTCTCGCACATATCCCACTCTTCAAATCAATAAAGTGGTAAACAGTTAAGTCGGAAATAAAGTTCTATATGAAACACTGAAATAAAATCGACTTTATTCTCTTGTTGCATAATGTAATATTCTTCCTTATTTTCCCACTGACTGGATCTCAAACGGTTAACCAACTTTACACAAGAATAAAACGACTATGCACACGCTTATTGCACCAAGTTACATTCCCTATAAAGTTCGCTCGAACTAGGGAATACAAACGAGATAGGCCATGTAGGCACGAAACTTCGTACTCTCGCTGACACAACGTAAAGTCCCGTGCGCTCGCGTATATAAAATGCTGCGTCGCCCGTACATATAGCGAGGCGTTCACGTAGCTGCATTATGCATGCAGCGACTGCGCTGTGCATAATTCAATTTTACGCGTGTCCGTGCATTAGAGATGCCGAGGCATAGCGAGAGCGCTTTGAGCTTCCTATGCACGGACTACGCGCGCAAGCGTATGTCTATATGGCTGGATCCGCAAGCGCGCCTGCAGGTATGCAACCGCGCGCTGATCGGTGTAAAACGGCTAGTTTGACGCGCTGAAGATAAGCTTGGTTAGCGATTGAAATTTTCGGATCGGAGAGTTTAAGAAATTTCGATATTTTTAGCGAGTGGCTCGTCGTTCAAAAGCCTAAAAGCATGTTGAGAGAACCTAAACACCTTAAAATTAAAAACAAATTATTCATATATTTTTAGGTGAGATTAAATTATTTATTATATATAACAGAAAATTTATTTTCTTTCGAAGGTTGTTAGGTCCTTTTAAGGAGATTTATTAGCATATATATGTCATGAAAAATAAACATTTGTTACTGCAATTTAATATCACATTATGATATGAAGGTCAATATATTATAAAATAAGGGTTTTTGTCGAACTAAAAAAATTTTATTTTTCCAAATTCCGTTATTGCAATCGTAGTTATTGGCAATTAAAGAAAGATTTGACAAAACAGTGGAGACTCTTCTGTTTTTTATTCGATTTGAATTTTGAATGTCTCATTTTGTTCCTTGAAAATTTTTAGGGGAACTTATATAAAAATTGTATATTATCGGATAACCTGCCAAGTTACGTTCAATTGCTTATAAGTTCGTATATGTGTTTTATAAACAATCGGACGTAACTTGGCAGGTTATCCGATAATATACAATTTTTATATGGGTTAGTCCCATTTAAATTTTTCAAGTAACAAAATGAGACCATAAAAATTCAAATCGAATATCAAACAAAAAAGTCTTCTCTGTTTTATCGAATCTTTCTTTAGTTTCCAATAACTACTTAAGCAATAACAGAATTTCAATAAATAAAAAGCTTTTTTAGGTAGACGAGGATACCTTGTTTTATAAGATATTGACTTAAATATTTTTTGGAGTGATTAAATTATAATAAAAAATGTTATTATTTCAGGTCAATATGACGATAGAACCTCTTTAAATGGCCATAATACAAAGTTGTATATTTGTTGATTTATCGCAAGGTTTTTAGAATTAAACTGATTAGATTGGAGTTTTTGAGATTTTATTGTGTTCAAAATATATATAATTGTGGAAATTTGCAAAACAAAATTATTGACCAAAGGTATTTAAGTATATTTAAGTCTACATTTTCTATTTTTTAAAAATTATATAATAAAGTATGGCTGAAATAGACTATACCTTTTGCCAATAATTTTGTTTTTTAAATTCTCATACTTATCACCTAATTATATGTATTTTGAACACAATTATATCTTAAAAACTTCAATCCGATCAATTTGACTCTCACAACTGTGTGGTAGAGCAAGAAATATACAAGTTTGTATTATGGCTAATCAAAGAGACATAACGACCATAAAGAAGAATCTTTTAAAATATTCAAATTTACCGAAAAAAGGTAATAATATACGATAAATAATTTATTTTCTCCTAAAAATATATGACTAATTTATTTTCAATTTTAAGGTGGTTAGATCCTCTTAACTTAGTTATCACGTGAAAAATAGTTACTTTAGCCAAATATTTTTCACTTTTAATTGCGTATTGGCAACGCTAATAAAACAGGAAAATACATTTTTTTCGGAAATATTCATTCTTCTATTGTTTTAGAGTTACCGATAAAATACACAATCAGAAGAGAGAACTAATTAAAAATTGATAACGTAGCCGTTCTTTACACGATATCTGAGTTAACATGCTTTTGGAGCGCGTTCCGAGTTAACAGGTTCAACGAGCGTTCTCCGAGTTAACAGGTTCTTCCGATCAGCCTTCAATATATGCAAATGGATACATTCTTTCAATTCCCGTTTTTTCTTAAAAATAACTTTAGGATAGTCTTAAAAGACATAGATCAAAGGAAAATCATTCGCAGTTTAAAAATATATATATTTAATATATGAGTAAATCCACGAAACTTTTAAATATGTACAAACCAACTATGAAATGGCTGATCTTTCAATTTTTTTAAAAGTTGAATCAAAGTAATTTTCAGAATCTTAAAAGAATGGCTTTAAAATCAAACAACAATAGAAATAAGCCCTTGCATAATACTTTGCTTTATTTGACTGATCAGTAATAAAATTTAAAAATCTCGCTATATTATAAGTTTTGAAGTATCATTAGAAAACATAAAAAACTAAAAATTTATTACTGGTCAACCAAACAAGGCACAATATTCTATAAGGGCTTAAATTGTTGTTATTCGTTTAAATAATATACTGTAAAATTTGGGTAAGAATCGAGAGAAAGGCTCTTTTTGTACAAAGATTAAAAAATTAATATTTTTGCTAAAAAATGATTTTAACATTATCCATTCAGCTCCAAAATCTAATCAGTTCAAAGTTCAAACATCTGTAATATACCTGCAAAATTTCAGTACGTGATACGCTTTGCTTGAAGAGTTATGGTGGATACATATTTTGGTTTCATACATACATACATACATCACATTCAGAAACCTCTTAAATATTGAGATTCATCGAATCTCTGAAAAAGAAATTTATCGTCGTTACAAAGCTTTCTCTTAGAGAAAGCAATACGACACAGAATGAGACCATGCGTGATTATAAGGCCTTTATTAAGCTATTTTTTTAAGATTCTGAAAATGACTTCTATTCTACTATTCAAAAAATTTAAATATGCTACACGTAGAATCAGCGTATTAACCATTTCATAGTTAGGTTGGACTATGTTAACAGTATTGTGGATTTACTCATATCTTCAGTACAAATTATCGAAAAAAATTTTATATATTTTTAATCATCCAAATTTTGGGACGCTTCTTTTTAATCCAATGAGCCGGCAATAGTTCGAAGAATCGTAAATCGTGGTTTCTCTGATTACCATCTGTGAATTCGATGTCGTTGACATCCTCCTCTCCCAACATCCTCAACAACGACAAACGTTCGAGGAATCACATTCAGCCCCCCTCTCCCCTCGTTATCTATCGTTTCCTCGTCGAATTAAATTCCTCTCGCTCCGCCCGTCCGCGTCTCGAACATCCGATTAAAGATCCTCCTCACTCTATGTACTCTATCTCGCGCCCAACTCCACTGGCAGTCCTGAGGCATGCGCAACTCTGTCTCTCGCATCGCGCAAATAATTATTGGGCCGCGCGCTGCCGCCCGTGCGCGAGGGCTATAATTACTTAAATGCCGATTAAAGTGTCAGGCTCTTCTCCTTCTACTTAATGAGTGCTATGCAAGTAATTCTCTCTCACTCGCTTGCGGCGAAACTTAGGCAATCACGCGAGAGTCTCTCTCTATGCCTGAACTCGATAGCTCGATCAAGGGAGCGCGTATGTTTAAATTACCGCGCGTCCTCGAAAGTTCGCGCGCGTGCGTGTGTATCAAGGATTGATATTCTTACGGAAGGACTTGTTGTATGTTGCGTTAACTGACAAGGCAAGTCGCACAATCTTCAGCAAAAATCGAATTTCAATGAGGCTTTGGGAGGTGGTTTTTGGTACCTCAAATTGATGCTAAGCATCCATAATTTTATCTCATGAGCTCTTGGTTTTCAGATATGACTCGTTGAATTAAAAATGCGCGTTATTTCAATGAAGAATACTTATACTTCATATCATAACTCTGCAAGTTTTTTGATAGAAAAATAATGTAATAAGATAAAATAGATGATCAAAGATCTTTAATTTAAGCTTTGTTTCATACACAAATATTAATTTACTTTAATGTTATAAACTATTGAAAATGATGACATACGTTTTTCGTCATCATGTTTGATTGTTCATAAATTTGCAACAAAATAGTATTTTTATATAAATCAAAATTTAAATTAAAACTCATTCGGTCAACTGTTTTGTAACAATGTGTTATTTCACTAGCGATGAATAATAGCAGAGTAATTATCCGAAGTATAGGTACCATTTGTCACTGAATTAATTTATATTTTGAATAGAACATGTCATATCTGGACGGATGAGATAAAACAATAGCTGCTTGGCACCATTTTTAGCTACAAGAAACCACTTCCCAAAGCTTTATCCAAATTCGTCTTCCAAAGGTTGTGGTCTCTCCTTGTGAATTAGAAATATCATAATTGATGCAACATGCGTAGTCGCAACACTTACGTTACATATCATAGAGATTACGATATAAAATGTCGTAAAATTAAAGTCATCAAAATTCATAATTATGCGTAATTCAATTGTATGACAAAATATTAACAAATCAAAAATGTTTCTTCCGAAAGGATATAATTCGGCTTCCTGATAGATATGAACATATCAAACAGCATGATTCTTTTGAAAAGATTTAAGATAGCGCATGCATAAAAGCACAGCAAATCGCAGCACTAAAAATATATAAAATAAAAAAATCACCAAACCTTTCTTAATTTTTTGTTTATAAAGTTAGCATTTAATATTAATATTTCTAAGAAACAGCATTTTAAATTAGTATGTAAGTAATTCATATTAAAACAATTAATTTATTAAGCATAATTCTTTGAATTATTTGATTATTGTAATAAATAATTGAACACAAAATTGATAATTTAATTCAAAATTAATGTGTTGCCCTACTTAAAATCCTTGAATGGCTGAATTGTGTGTTCCAACAAAATGTTTTTTTTGCTACTCATAAAGGAAGCTTTGTGATGGTAAAAAAAGTTATGTTAAAATCTGAGCTAAAATCATTATAGAAAGATGCTTTGAGACATTAGAAATCAAATGACACTAATTTTCAAACATGTGTGGGTGTGTGTGCGTATATGCGTGCGTGTGTGCATGCACGCATGTGTACATTTCAGTGTGTGTGTGTATGTATGTATACGTGTGCGTGCGTGTGTATGCGTATGAGGTAGTGTGTGTGTAGGGTCACAAATATTTTTTGTTCGATCTGGTTTTGTTGCTTAGCGAATTTTGTTTTTTAAGTTTAAGCTTTTTGAGTCTTTTGATACGTTAGAAATAATATCACTGTTTCAGTTAAAAGTACTTGAAGGACATACAATTACCTATCTTTTCCGACCCAAAATTTTGGAAAAGCTATTTTTATTTCGCTTGTTATTTTTATTCCAGGTTTTCAGGTTTGAGTCCAGGAATTCCGGATTTAATGATAGAGTTCAGGAATCCCGGATTCCAGGATAGAGTCCAGAAATCCCGGAATCCAGGATTTTTAATTCCGGTCTGGACAGGGAGTGTTCCCCCTCCTCCAGGATTTTAGAATTTTTACTTCCGGTCTGGACTGGAAGTATTTCTCCTCATCCAAGATTTTGGGATTTTTACGTCCAGTCTTGACCGTAAGTGTTCTCTTTATCCTGGATTTTGGGATTTTTAATTTCGGTCTGGATCGGGAGTGATTGAGTTGAAAAGAACGCATTTAGCTCTTTGTCGTTGAAAAATATCAATGAGAAACATGAATATACGTCAATCTAACAGCTTAGAAATAAATCACCCTTTAAGTACTCAAAAAATTTTTTTTAATGTTTCAGTGTTACCAACTTAATTCACGCTCTTTTGATATTATACATTGTGTACGTTGTATGTATAACCACCGTTAACAGAGATTTGAATGAAGATAAATCAAAATTTTACACTGAACGTTATAATTTTTTTTAAATTTTAATTACTTGTAGCGTGGATTAGGCCTACTGTGGATACCACTGTTAAGAATATACTCTTTAAAAAATGCATTATATCATCTATTACAAGGTAGTGTGAAAACGATAATTCATTTGATTTGTTTATTAGGTCCAATGTCGGAGGTTGGCGCGCGAAGCGCGCAGGGGTCGTAGTCCCCGTAGTATATATCATTAAAATTTGACATAATAAAACCATGTTTCCTTATTAAGATTTATAATTCAGAAATTGAATTACGCTGTTCAAAAAGATATTTTCTCTTGTTACTTTCTTTTATCTTTTTTTTAGCTGTTAAAGTTTTAATCAGACAGACTTTTAATTCTGTTAAAATATTTTATAAAGTAAATTTCGATTGAATTCAGTTCAATTTAGAATTTATTATTGTTTACTCCTAATTTTTATTTCGAATTTCTTTCAACTTTTACAAACAATTATAATTATAAATATAAATGTAAAATGAAACAGTAGTGGAATTAATGTATGCATACTGAAATTGTAGGATAAGTTCAAATAAATATATGTACGATGTTGAATTACAAATATTTATTGCACTTATACGTACGTTTGTAAAGTTCAATAACGTATTCCACCGAAATAGCATACAGAAGACTGTATAATTATGTTAAAAACTGAAAAATATGTGTCCCGTAAACCGATGAACTACGTCCTTGGATTATGAGATACCGTTCTTCTATCTCATAAATACGAAACACTAATTAAATCCCTCTCTCTGTCTCCCTCTGACGCAAACGAGCGTCACCACGCTTCACGCAAGTGCCGCCACTATCCTCTCGAACTCGGGCGCGCGCAGGCTGCCGCCGGCTCTCTTTCTCTCTCTTTCTTTCTCTACACAAAGCAATGATCAAAATTGCATAATTTTATAAGCTATGGTGTAGTCGGTCTTTGTTTTTATTCTGTATGTATGATGTTTAGTTTCTTAATAATTGACGCAATCTATACATTTCTGTGATATAGTACCTGACGAGCATATTTTCTTGAAAATGAGCGATCATGTGATATTTTACTAGTGTGTGTGTATTTATTAGCGTGTGTGTTAGATAGTATATGTGTGATTTGAGAGAATGTTACTATTGACTGTTTTATAAAAGTGACGATATAAATATGTAACACGACGTATGAACTATAGCTGTGATAAAATGCATTTCACAAGCATAAAATGTACAAAACAAACCGTGATACTTATGACATTTTATGTGATATTTTGGAAAATTGACTGTACTATTTTGTTTAAAAAAGAACAAATAAATGCATATCAAGCAATCAATCAATATCTCTTTCTCTGTCTATCACTCTCCCTCTCTCTCTGTCTTCCTCTCTCTGTCTCCCTCTCTCTCTGTCTTCCTCTCTCTCTCTCTCTCTCTCTCTCTCTGTCTCCCTCTCTCTCTGTCTTCCTCTATCTCTCTCTCTCTCTGTCTCCCTCTCTCTCTGCCTTCCTCTCTCTCTCTCTCTGTCTCCCTCTCTCTCTGTCTCCCTCTTTCTCTCTCTCTCTCTGTATCCCTCTTTCTCAACCTGCCTAGCTCGTGGTCCCACTCCTACAGACCGCGCATCGGGCCCGTCCCACCTTGCGCATAGACTCGCGCGCATCAGTACACACTCTAGCTTGCGCGCCGTTTCGCTCCTACGAGGCAGACTGCGAGGAGGATCTTAGACCTCCCCCTCGAGAAGTGGACGATAGGACTGGTCCTCAGTAGCCTCGACGTACTAGATGGCTATTGGAGCGATTTCCTTGAGAACCACGTCGAGCTTCTTCACATTCCAGAGACACTGGAAAGCGATTACTTCCGCAACAATGATTACACCACGGCGGAAGACCTGTACACCACAGCCAAAGGCCGACTTTACGACGCACGGGCAAGTACTGAGGTACTCCCTGCGTCGAATAGCACACCACTGTACGGCATTAGTGGATCAGCCAGACTTCCGCGGATAGAACTGTCCAAGTTCAGCGGACGACGAGAGGACTGGGAGTCCTTCAGAGACCTCTTCCACGCCCTGATGTACGACTATCCGACGTTAAATGATGTCGAGAGACTCTTCTTCTTGAAGACATGCGTACAGGGCGAGGCTAAGACGGCATCCCGATCACCACCCCCAACTTTGCGACGGCCTGGTCAGTCCTCGAGTCGCCCTATGATCAGCGACGTGTCTTGGTGCAAGATCATCTCCAGACTCTGCTCCACATGAAGCTTCTCAAGGAAGAGAGAGCAGCAGGAGTTCAGCGACTCCTGGGTGACTTAGAATACCATCGTAGTCAGCTCGTCGCCCTTGGCGAGCCATCCCGTAGTGGAATGAGTGGTTCGTGACAATCGCGAGCCTGAATATGGACCCGACTACGAGGCGCGACTGGGAGAGGAGGAGATTAGCGAGAACGATTAAACGATGACGGAGAACTTCCCATCGTACAGCCAGTTGGCTGCATACCTACAACGTCGCTGCCTGACCCTCAAATTGATCGAGACGAGCCGCGTATCCACGTAAACAGAAGTCCCACGTGCTCAGACGAGCGCCCGGGCACTTTGGACTTTCGCCTCGATAGCAACTGCAGGCTCCTGCTCCGCCTGCCTACAGCTGCACTATCTTGGACACTGTGAGACCTTCAAAGGCCTCTGCTTTAACTGCCTTAGAGGCGAACACGCAGCGCGGAACTGCCCGTCCCATTCCTCTTACAGGGCATGCGGTGGACAATTCCATACGCTAATTCACAAGGGTGCGAGCAAGCGCACCGGACAGCCCGCTTACATGGCTCCTCCTTCAAAGGAACCCCGTTGGTAGTTCACCACCGCTGCAACTGCCGCCCGGCCCATCGCTGACAACTCGCTACCACAATGGACTAGCCACGCTGGAGACGGCCAACCCCAGGAATGACTAGCCGTTCTACTCACGGCCGTCGTAGTTCTAGGATATGGACGGCATGCCAAGGAAATGGTCCGAGTCCTGCTAAACCCCAGCTCTGAGGCCACCATCGTAAGCTCGAGTTTCGCTCGACGACTTGGAGATGTTCTCGAGTGAGTAAGCATCGGGGTAGCTGGAGTATCAGGCTAGCCCGTAGACTTGGCCCGAATCCGCACTTGCCTCCACTTACACGACCCATCCCATCATCTCTCACTGAGGTTCGAGGCCTACGGATTGCAACGAATAGGCATCATCACGCCCAACCCTTTCCTGCTGATGCAACGGCCCACATCCGAGGACTCCAGCTGGTGGACCCAGGGTTCGACGTCCCCCATGAGGTGGACGCCATCCTCGGAGCTAACGTATACGGACGACTACTTCTCTCCGGCGCACTGAGCTGGGACCACCTCAACGCTCAGCGAACCATATTCGAATCGGTAGTCACCGGCGTCATCCCCACTCACCAGCCACCGGTTGCGATTCTGACCGCATACGCCCCTATCCACACAGTAAAGGAGATTCCATGTCACGAGAGACTAATCGAACTCGTGCAACGATTCCAGGTGGGACATCGAGTGTGAACTCCTATTCACTGATGGATACTATCGAGACCCAAGCGGACAGTATGTCGTCCCACTCCCCCTCAAAGAAATTGAAGCCTCTCTCATGGGAGAGAGTCTGGCCCATACTCGTGTCGCACTAGCCACAATGCATCGTCGCATGCAGCGCGACCCGAGGCTGGTAGAGGCGTACATCAAGTTCATGGAACAAGCTTCGAGTGGTTTTTAATGCATCTCACCTTAACTAGTGGATCCAGCCTCAATGCATGCAGGTCCAAAACTATAAAATGACCTCGCCATAGTCGTGACCCGCTGGAGGACCCATCGGATCGCCTTTTGCGCAGACGTGAAAATAATGTTCCGTCAGATCTGGATCTTGCCACAGCATGTGCAACTCCAACGAATCCTCTGGAGCCCGTATCCGGAGACTCCAGTGACTCACTACGCACTGCTGACCGTTACGTTTGGCGAGGCTAGAGCACCATATCTGGCGCTTCGGATCATGAATCAGCTCTGCCTAGATGAAGGAGAAAATCTGCCCGAGGCTGTCGACGCCATCCGGAGGGAGCTGTATGAGATCAACTCATCAAACTTCTAAAGGTCGACGGTCTCACACTCAAGAAGTCTCGAACGATCCCGCGCTGCTCAAAGATATCGTACCGGGAGTCAGACTGCGTCCGACTTGGCTTCAGTTCTTAACCGACGGCCCAGTGAACGAACTTGGAATGGCTTGTGACTCAACTCAGGACAGCTTTAGGTTCGCCCCGCTCGGCTCACTCGGAGAGCGGCCAATCACAAAAAGGACGATCCTCGCAGAGCTGTCCCGAATCTTTGACCCAGTCGGGTGGCTCGCCCCCATTACGGTGGTCTCCAACATGTTCATTCAAGATCCGTGAAGAGCCAAGGTAGACTGGGACGTGAACGTGCCTGAACCCTGGGCTTGCAAATGGCTCAACTTCCAGGAGACGATAAAGGGCATCGACAAAATCTCAGTCCCACGCTGGATTCATCAAGACAAGTCGAGGAGAATCGAGCCCATCACCTTCGCGGACTCAAGCCGCCGTGCCATAGCAGCAACGTGTAGAACGCAAGACCACAGTGAGAACGCCAAACTATCACCCATCCGGAGCCTCGTCTCCCCAGAGTGGTCAGCAGCCCAGATGATCATCCCTCGGCTTTAGCTCAGAGGAAGCATATCGTTCTTTTGCCTGATCTCCCTCGCCACAAATCCAACAAGATTAGTTTTTGTCTTAAATGGTGGCAATTATCATAAGTTTGGAAATATGTGGGAATAATAATTTTTTTGTTTTTAATACATTCTGAATAGTCATAACTTTTATTTTCTTTTTAACTAATATGTCCTTGAAAATATTATTATAATTTATTAACCTACAAACATATTAGAATTATTGTAAATTTATTTATTTATATGAGTGTCTCATAAATATAGACTTTGTCTCATAATCGGGCCTCTTACTTTATTTGAGGTTACATACTTTTTTAAACATTCTTTTTAAGAACGGCGCGGTCTTTCTTTACCAGAAAGGGCTAATTTTTTCATTATTTTATGAAGATTTTAATCTAACAAAATATTTCAATATTCTTTGACTCGTTTTTGTTTTATAATAATTTTTCTATTTTACGATATTGTAAAATCGATAAGGTAAATTATTTTGGTATGTTAGAAATAATATGATTGTTTAAACGGCGATATCTTGGTAACATATGATGGAAAATCTTTAAAATAAAAGATAATTGTACACTATCTCTTTGTCCAGACTATGAGGTCTTTTATTCTTCCAGATATTTGAGGTTATATTTTTTTTAAATGTTGATAGCTTATATCTCGAGAATGCTGTAGTCATTTTTTATTATACAAATTATTTTTTATTTTTTTTATGAAGATAAGAAATCAGAAAAGAAATTAACGATTTATCGATTCGCTTTAGAATTTAACGATTTTTCTATTTTACGATACTTTGAATATAATTTTTTGTAGTATATCTTTTGACAAGCAATAAATTAATAAGACACCTTTTTTAAGCTGTTAATAGGGGAAAATAAAAAATTTCCTTTTTGATTGGCACTTGTGCAAATGGTAGGTAATCTAAGCCGACGTGTGTATTGCTTTCAGAAATTAAAAAATAAAACTTAATTTGGGAAAGTTATCGCATATTAATCATCCTGTGAGTTACGTCACATCATTAAAAAATCAAAAGGTGTCGGCCGGAGTGACGTCACAACGTTTTTAAAGATTTAACTATAACTCCTTTAATTTTGAAGATATCGTGAAAATTCCAAAAGTTTACGAAAAGACTATACCACGAACTATAAGAATACACTGTAAACTAAAAATCGGTATTCTTCCCTATTAGAGAAAAATATAGCATTTTAAAATGAATGTATTAGAATAAAGAAATTCATATTGGAGCAGTTTATTTAGTTTGATTCAAGCCAGATGTCAATGAATTGGCAGTGGTTTTTGTTACTTTCCTCGAATCCAGTGAATTTTAAAAAAGTTATAGCTGTTGAATTTGTTGGATCTCAGAAACACCTATTAGTGTTTATTCAAGCTTAATTTTCTACATTTTAATCATATTACTTCTTGAGACGCTTACTTGCTTCAGTTGGCGTTTAGTACAAGTGACTTTTTGTATAAATTTTATTTAACTGCTTCGTACTTCCACATTTCAATACAGTAGCAACAAAAAAAACTTTTTGGCGTAGTTTTATGCCGTATACATTTAGAAATGTATCTGTTTCAATGACGAAGTGTATTCATACATTATAAATACTGAAATGATTATGAGCATTAATGCAAAATTCTAATAATAGACTTATTTCATTTATTGTGATCCTGAATGGTTTATTTATAAAAATATTATGACATGATGTGCAGATATCTTACTGTCTGAAAATAATGGATATTTAGAATTAAAATATAATTGTAATTTATTTACTTCTACTTATTTTAGATAAATTATCAGATCATCATTAACGAAATTAAGTTTTCTACTTCGTTAAAAATACTTCAAATCATAGATAGTGATTAAATGTGCTTAATTTCCAGAAATATACGGCATTATTATATAAAGTTCTAGTGTGCTTTATTGTAATTGAACTAAAAAGTATTACGAATCACAATATAATCATAATATGTAGGTGCGTAGTAACTCTGTACGGGAAAATTTATAGCTAAGTCTATCAATTAATGAGGGCATTTAATCAAGTGTTATTTTTTAAACGATAAAAGATCGAATCAATTCATTTTGCAATTGTTCAATAAACATCTAGTAAAATAGTTGATTTTTATTTTCCTAATAACTGTCTAGAAGCAAAATCATTACAAAATTAATTATACGACAGTAATTAAACACAGTAAAGCACACATAATTACAAAGGTAATCAAAATGAGATAAGTTAGAAACAACAATATCGGCTTAACTCAAACAATATCTAAAGTATTACTAAAATATTCAAAATTACACGCACTAAAAGCATCTTAAAGTGAGAGATTTATTGTTAGAAATGTAAGTTAAGATTCTATTAGCGTATAGTACCGTTCAAGTAGAATTACGTAAGTGGATCAGAAGGAATATTCCAGAATTTCATAGCCTTCCGTAAGTTTACTTAGGGGGCTAAATCATAATAGCTTATTACGGATTATACTAACATATATTTATTCTAAAAAGGTAGGTAGATTATTAATAAATAGTTTTTAATAAAACTATTATAATTATTATTAGTCTTAAATCGGTTTATAAATCTTGTGCTTTGCAAGAATAATGTACCTGTCTCTCTTACCAGTATAATTTTCAAAATAAGCCAATATTTCCATAATCAAGCTTGAATACCACCCAAATAATTGTATACTATCATTAAGCTACAAACAGCATGGTTATTTTTTTATCATTTCGACAGCAAAAATATGCCAATTTATTTATGCATATTTATGAAATATTGTAAAGTTTCAATTTGCTAATCATTGAAAATTTCCCCTTTGCGATTAATTTCTTGTCGAAAAATTTTACTTTGGGCATATTTGTGTAAATATGTAACATATATCTCAGATTTTTTTGCCACAGAGTCCTCGTATCTGTGAAAAATCGATAACCCTCACCCTTATGAACTCATTATTATTTGATTAAACTTGAGATAATATGATTTGAACGTTGTTTCAGGATTTTGCTTAAATTTAAAGTGTTAATTTCAGCTTTTGCTCCACTTATATATATCCATACACATACTTTTTACCAACGCGACTTTTGCTGCTTTACATTTTTTAACTATTTATAAATATATGGCAAATACAAAAATAGAATGCGGGATAAAGGTAAAAAAAAATTTCCCACAGTTAAGTCGGAAATAAAGTTCTATATGCAACACGGAAATAAAGTCGAATTTATTCCCTTATTGCATAATGTACTATTTTGCCCAAGTATGCGTGAAGTACGTGTGTAAAGTAACAATTTCTGAGCGTAAAGTAAACTTTCTCGCACATGGTGCGTAAAGTTAAAAAAATCACTTTACGCACAGAAATTGGCACTTTACGCACACTTTAACTTTAAGCACACCCGGACAAAAAATATAGTGAAAACTACTATTTATACGGTGGGACTGTCACTTGCACGATAAAAATAGTATTATTTATTAGTACGATTAATATAACAGTATACGTTTAAAAACTAATTCGTAATATTTTACTTTTTTTCTTTATTATACAATTTGTTAGCTACTTTTAAAATATATCTGTGGCGAATCAGAAAAACAACTTAAGTCCATTTTTCGCGTTTTCGAGATATTAACGTTTTAATGTTTGCATTGATGGTCAGATCGAAACATAAGAGAATGCAGCCACATTATGTTTTATTAAATAAAGTGTTAAACAATATACTAATCATAGTAATTACACATAAGAAATACTTTTTATTTTTCGAGAAACTTTACAAAAGAGTTAAATTTGATTGTCTAAACACGATTAGAAATGTACTGCAACTTTATGTTTGTTAATAACAGTATACGAAAAACAATTTTTAACACCCCCTCCCCCCCCCCCCCCCCTTCTCTAATTTTTTGATAAATTCAAAATAAAAAGTATATCTATCTATCCTCTTCCCTTGTCACTAGAAGAATAATTGCAATAAGAATAATTTGCGTATGACATTTCCACTTTCATTTTTCATGGAAAAAAGTTAACGAGTATTACTTAAAGTAACAAACAGTCGTTATTCATCTTTAACCCTCAGTTAGTCAGTTACCCAACGTCTTGTTATTTCCACCCAGGGTCAAATGGGAGAAAATTTACATTCGTGTTTTGTCTCTCATAAGGAACCTTTGTAGGTGTACAACATATTTCGAAGTCTAACTGCATTAAATATGTTGGTAGTGAATCATATTTATTTATTTATTTACTTGTTTGCTTGCTTGCTTGCTTATTTATTAATTTATTTATTTATTTATAGATAACTATCATAACGATAAAGCGACTGGTTACTCGAACTGCATCAATTTCCTAATTTTGCCAAAAATACACAAAAAGGGACCAATTTAAAAAACTTGAAGTTTTCACATTCTTTTATATCTCAAGGGTTGTGGAAAATGGACCTATGAATCATTATTATATGGTTCACTAACAAATTATTTTAGCCTAGTTAGGCTTCGAAATGAGTTGTACACCTGAAACCCATCCGAAATCCAAATCTCCCTCTCCATCACATGATATATAAATGGTACGAAAGTACCAAGTTTTACATTAAGTTTGACCTCGGCTGGGTAACTAACGGTTAACAAACAATGCGTTTTACTCTGTCCAACCGTGCAATATACTACTCGATCCATTGCACTCATAAAAATTATCTCCCGCCAAACATCCCAATACCTTGCAAATCTGCCATATAACAACAACTACAATAAAAAGAAAACAAGGACAAATTTCGCCTTCAACAACTGACTCGTTTGCTCTCCTGGCGCAGAGCTACCGGGGCAGAAGCGGCCGCTTCTTCAGCGTCTCGACGGAGGACTCGAGCGTGGACTCGGAGGTTGGCGCGGCGGCCGCAGCGGCGCTGGCCACGGCCAAGGGTGCCGCAGGGGCCGCGGGACTCAAGGCCAGCAAGCAGCGCTGGAGCGGCTTCTTCACCAACACCAAGGGCACCAAGATGGAGCTCCTCGTCGAGCAGCTCAACGGCTACACGAAGCACGGCGTGCCGAGGCTGCCCGAGGCACAGCTGCCCTACGAGCTCGCTGCCAACGAGGAAGGTGAGCCGAAAATTAAAGAGATAGGGGTGTATTTTGTGTCTTGCATTGGATTTCGGGTTCGTTGGAATTCGAGTCAGTAGCGCTCGAGCGTGCACAGAGGGAATTTTCTGATAAAAATTACCGTGAAAATCATTGTAAACGTGGGATATTCTGTCTTCAGGGGGGAAATTACCCTACTGATCGGTAAAAATTAACGTTATTCATTATAACTTTTACCATTCAGCACGGTAAATTTTACCGTTCAGTAGGGTATTTTTTCCTATGAAGTCAGAATATCCCACGTTTACAATGATTTTTACGGTAATTTTTATCAGCAAATTCTCTCTGTGAGGGTGTGGATTTTTGTGAGCCGGATACGCGCGACAAATATGATCGGTAGTTATTTATTAAAGGGGTAGTGATTAGTCATTATTTAAAAATGTTTTTAAAATTTCGACCATCTGGTAATTATTATATTATATCGCACCCTCAGAACCGCGACGTAATCTATTTGTCACAGTGTGAGTTAATTTTCTTTGTGTGGATGTGATCCTCTAAGCAAACAAATTTTTACAGCGCTGTGAAGTTTTAAATAAAAAAATTAGGTTATATGGAAAACGACGAAAACTTGTCAAATCGTCAAGCTTCATTTTGCTTTTTGTAACTTTTTATTTCATTAAGATTACAGAGAGATATGACACGAAACGTTAATTATTGCAAGTGGGGCGTAACGGGCCACTTTTGTCGCGGTATAATGGGCCATCATTTTTGTACATAATAGTATATTACGATACGTGTGACTTAAATGGCCCATTATTGCACGGCGTGCAGTTAGCGCCCGAGCGTAGCGAGAATTGAAATGGTAGCAGATATATAGGAATTTTACGTCGTTTTAGAGCCGTAAAAATGACAAAACATTTCATGCATATCGGATGTATAGCTTCTCTTTATTTATGAGTCGTTATTACGTATCTCGATCTAATATCGCGATTGATTAAGCATAAACAATGATGGCACTTCTGTCTTACGGTATTTTGGTACATATAATTTAACAGCAAGAATGTAAAATTACGCTGGCCCGTTATACCCCTGGGGGGGGGGGGGGGGGAGGTAAGGTACGTTATATCCCAACTATTTCTTAAATCGCTATTTTCTATGTAATTTATAAGTGCATTTTAATATTAGAAAGAAACAGTAAACCCTGATATCAATATAGGATAACATTCTTCAATTAGATAGTAACTAAATGCTATTTTAGTTTCTTTTTAATTATGCTTTTTATAATTTCTATGGGTCATCGCATTTTAGTGGCCTGTTATAACCCAGTCTCCGCTATATATTTTAATAATAAACAGATTTCGATAAGGCTTTGGGAAGTGATGTCTTGTACTCAAAAATAATGCTTATCCTCCATAGTTTTGTCTCACAGGTCCTAGCCTTTAAAATATAACCCACCTATTGTATCCGAAATTCTTACATTTTCATGCTTTTCAAGTCATCATTTTCAATTTTTGTATAACTTTGTGACAGAAAAATATTTTTATAGGAAACAAAGCTTAAATTAAAGCTCATTCTGTCAATATTTTTGTCTATTTGCATCATTTTTATATCGTGAAAATTTGCAGAGTTATAATCCGAAGTATAGGTATCCTTTATTATTGAGAAACGCATATATCGGATACAATATGTTATATTATCTAGGATACAAAAGCTAAAGCTATGAGATGAAACTGCGGGTGATAGATATCATTTATGGGTACAAGTAAGCTTAGCTCGGCTTCCCAAAGCCTGATCGGAATTCGATTCGCGAAGATTGTGGATTCGCCTTGTTAGTATCTTTAGTAATACGTATTCTTCAATTTTTATTAGACTTTTATTATTTCCATCAGATTAATCTACAAATTGCTTATTTTATAGATCTCATTACATTAACTAATATGTTAACCAGATTCTAGTTAGAAATTACCTAAAACCATGTCGTTTCTAACATATTTCTAGCTACTTTGTTAAATAGAAATAACGCCGATTTAGAAAATACAACTAAAATCTAGCTTGAAACCAGCTTAAATTTCTACCAGGGTTGCTTTAACACTTTATCATTTCTTTCTTGTAAAATGTTACGAGCATAAACTTCTTATACCTCGAGTGACATTACCTTTCGGATCTCGGAAATGAAATCCACGCTCGATAGCTACCTCTGTTTTCCCTCTCGAAGTTTCGCCTTGACTATCCACGTACGAGTTCGCGGAAATTCGATACACGCCACGGGTAGATGCAATTTCGTAAAATGCAGTCGGCCGAGGCAGCTCGCTTTCTATTCGATTTGCGCTTTCGCCGCGGCCGTTCCGCGTGTGTAATTGCCGTGGCGTATGGGAAGTCGGAAGTCGACGAGAGAGAGAATCAGAGGCCGGAAGTGCGCAGCAGCAGCGGCGGCAGCCTCAGGCCGGCTAGATTAGCGTTCTTTCGTCAGCATCCAATTGCCGCCTGAAATCGATTAGAGCGGCTTATAGGCGGCGGGCAAGGCTGTGTCGGAAGGGAGTCTATTTTCACCGAGAGGAACAATGAAGGGAAATGAATATCGACGGCGCGGGCGCTGGGGTGGGCTCGATTTGATATTCGCGAGAGTGAGTGGAAGAAGGAGAGAGGAAACTGAGAGGTGCAGAAGGATTTTTAGATGGAAATGAATTTTGAAATGTTGCAGAGGTTACTGAGTTACAGTGAGAATATGTAAGGGGTATACGTATGGAAAAACTGTGTCTTTCCAGTGTAACGCATTGTTTCGAGGGAGATCTTTGCCCAGAATTCTATTCATTCGGGCAGTTCAAAGAGGTTTTAAAATATTTCTATAGAAATAAGAAAATATTTATGAATGGATTATATTTTTTCAATAAAAGATATGCGAAAATTTATTAATTTCAAAATGAGCCTTGTAAGGACTCCTTGCACGAGGAATTGAGCAAACTAATTAAAACTTTGTTTGGGGTCTTATGATGACAAAATAACTAAATTAGTTTATAAATTTGTTTAACCTTGTTACAAATTAGTTAATTTTGAGCAATCATTTCGAATTTTAATTGATATAAATAAAAATGCAAATAAAATTATTTATAAAAATCAATAAGTTGTTACAAATGCTTATAGTAATTTGTTTTTACAAGAATTATCAACTATTTTTATTGTGTCACAAAGAATAGTGATGTTTTCGAACAAAGTTTCAAGTAGATTGATCAAATTCTCTTGCACAAAGAGTATTTCATGTCAAATTTCTAGGCTTCGATGGAACGATTGTCCGAACTATTAATAGTCTTTATATTCACTTTCAGAATTCGAGGTCAAAGTTAAAAATTTTTTTTCTGAAATTTCTTATGGGTCTCAAAACTGATAAAGAAGAATAAATTTAGAAATAATTTTGGATGGATTTTGAGGTGACATATTTTAATCTACTAAAAAGAATTAAAAATATGACCTCTAATTCTAGAAATTAAATCTTTAGAAATTACCTTAGATCAATAATTTTATTGATTCAATAACATTTTAGTTAGAAAACCGATGAAATGCTAAATAGTTGATTGAAAAATAATTGATTAAATGGATTAAACATAATCGTTTATGTAAAAAAACAAGCTCACTTTAATAGTAATTTATTATACGTACTTACATATAATATTATTAGTACATTTCAACCAGGGTGCGGAAGTAGTTTATTTGCCTTGAGCGAAGCGAGAGTGAAGAGTCACATGAGGTAGATAATCTACTTACGCACTAGTTTCAAACCGTATTTTACACCCCGAGCGCCAAAAAATCTTATCAAAGTTGTGATTTTGAGGTTAGAGTGGTATGAAAGTAATTTATTATATGCACTTATATAAAATGTATACGTTAAAGAAAGATAGGTTTTATTTATCATGAAATGTTCAAAAATGGGTGTAAATGTTTGATCGTTTGCTTCTTTAAAAAGAAAGTTTCTTTTATACATACAAAGAATGTAATACAAGTATTCTTAGCTAAAAAATAATACAGGTATAAATAAGAGTGTCAATTTAGGTGGCTAATGTACATACAAGACGAGTTCTACAATATTTTAGAAATGTAAAGAGTAGAAAAGTTTATAAAGAATTCTATCGTGTTCATCGTTTTACTAACAATAACATCGATAAAAAAAATAAAAAATAATTATATATTACAACGACACGAAGAGCAACAAAATTTTCATAAATTCATGACCCACATATGGGATATGCTGGCGCTAAAGTGCCAAAGTACTCAATTACTCTGTAAACAGAAAGAAAATCCTTTTTACACGGAATAGGATTTCAATTTGACGGTAAAAATAACAAGATTGAGGCCCATGCTATATTCTCTTGTCCCTCTTGCAGCGCTCTTCAGTCTGGAAGACGATTGGCGCGACATAGTCGAGAACTCGGAGCTCCTCAGTGAAAAGCAGCAGCAGCAGCAAACGGCTCTTTGGGAGTTGGCGCAGACGGAGGCGGCTTACATTAAAACGCTGAAAGTCGTGACCGATGTAAGTACATGCTTATTCCCACTCCCTCCCGCGACTCGAGGAGATTCCGCGAATACACAGCAGAATTTCGAGACTGTATATATAGGAAATTTGATGAATATCAACTGCAAAATTAGTGACTACAGCGATTAGTTTAACTAGCCCAATTAATGGTGTCTAAAATATTTGTCAGTTATATGAGTTTCTGTAGATTCCCTCATGAGCTTTGCAATAATGATATGTAATTTTTTAAATATCTCAAATTTTACCTTGGAATTTCAAACTTGAAAATAAAATTAATTCTTTCTTAGAGGTTTTTTAATTTAAAATTATTGATAAGAAATTGCTTTGTTATTTTTGGATAATTTCTCGCTGATAACACAATTTTGAAAGTTTGGCAAATCACATTTAAAAAAAAATTAGAACAATACTCATGGTTGTTGTAAGTGATATTAAAGTTCCTGAAGATTAAATAATTTTAAATTTCTCAACAAAGACTAGTATTTTTTAGTAGCTTCCTAAAAGAACCAAAGCTTCTCATATTCTCTTACAAAAACCATCACTTTTATTGAGTTTTTAAAAAAAGTTTAAATTGAATTAGAGAATCGAATAAATACTATTTTATATAGTAAACTGCTGAAAGAAAGTTATCTTTTTCAAGAAAACTACAAAGTGCTAGTCTTCGTGTGGAGCATCATTTTAAAGTATTTAAATTAACGGGGATCCCTATAATTTGTTCTAAAATTGCCTCTTGCTTATGAATTTTTTTCAATTTTTTACTTATGTTTATATAAGCAAAAATGAAAATTTATTGAAAATTTTCTACGTACTTTACCGTATATATATATATATATATATATATATATATATATATATATATATATATATATATATATATATATATATATATATATATATTGATATATAGCGAAAATTTCATGCTTTTTTAGTGAAAATGAGGTAGATTGACAACGTTCCTGGTGCACACAGAATTTTTCGTACAGTCTAGAAAAATTTCTATTTACTTTCTACATCATTTTGAAAATATTTGTGCATTCTCATCAAAATTGAATACAAGTAACCATAATTAAAAATGAGATTATTTTATTTCAATAAAAACAGTGTTTTTACGTAATTTATAGCTTTATTTCATAAATAATTATTTTTCATTTGATCTAGATAAATACACAGCACCTTGACGATGCACAAATTTCTTCATAATGCTGAAAAGAATATGTCAAATCAATTTTAAAAAGTTTCGACAAAAGCTAATACACTTGGAATGTTTTAATAAAGAAAAACAAAACCTGCAGAAAAAACTGTTTTTGTTAAACTAACTACATTTACCTTAATGTATAATAGTACTTTTAAATGTTATTTTTAAACTGAAAATTTGATGTACATCAAAAAGGTGATGCGTTTGTGTGTTAAAAAGTTTGAAGAATCGAAAAAAAAATAAAAAAAATGATTTTTTAATCAAAAAATGGTAGAGATCCCACTTAAACTCAAAAGCCGCTAATTTTTTTTTTACTAGCACACTTGACATAAAACGCCTCATAAACCATATTTATGTAACTTTGCTACATGACGCATTCAAACTTTCACGTTAGTTAAATTAATGTACATAGATTATAATTGTATGTTGTTGTACCGCGTGCCTCCGTGACAAAAGTTTAATTGTTTACGTTATGGGTGGTGAAGAAGCGTTATATAGTTGTGTATATAGTTGTAGCTTTGAGCATTTATCCTACTTGATGTATAGAAATAATTTTATTTGGGCCGGTTGGATATCAAAATATAGCTTAAAAACTAACATAACAAGTTTATTTTATTTGTAAATATGCATATATGGCAATTCTATAGAGTTTTGAAAATAAACATATAGTGGACCATATTGGGTTTCACGTGTACCTAATATGCCCAACACTATTTATCATTCTTCAATCACCAATAAAAAGCAAATGTATATATCTGAAAGGCTTATCCCGTTAAAAATAATGAAATGATATAGATAAACGTTAAAAGTAGTATATTTCATTACTTTAAATAATGTTTAGGCATTCTGAACAAAAACAGTCATATTTACAGGTCATAGTAAAATCTAAGCGTATTTTTGAGGATATAAATATCCTATAAAACGCAATAATTACTTAAAAAGGAATCGTTATGAGAACAAATTGAATTTTGTTATCAGAAATCTAATTATTTATTAACTATAAACAAATCTTATTTGAAATACCGATATCTTAAACAATTGATCATCGAGTTGTATGTCACCGCATAAAGGTTAGCTTCAAACGAGCAGTATAAAATAAAATAACACTATAAATGAACTTAAAATTAAACTTTGATGCTGCATTAGATATAGACATAATTAAAATACACGAAGGTGAAAATATTTTCTTATACGTGCTGTGAATAATCATCTCACTTTACAAAATAAATTTTAAAGAGTTCTATTGTATAGAGATTTATTTCTTCTATTTTTCTATACTAAAAAAGTTATACTTTTCTAAGCAACATAAGTGTTATTCGATATTGAAAGGTAAACCGATACTCTATTAAACTGCCTGTAAAGACGTGGCACAAGCAAATTAATAATTCAGTAATTATAATGCACACTTTTATATCTCCACATCCTAGTCAATCATTTATTAATAGTTAATACAATTAATTAACACTAATAACAATTCCTTTCTCTCGCAAGGGGGGCTCACACCCTCCGGGTCACGAAATTTGATGAAACTTTAAAAGGTGATCTTTTGTTCCTAAATATGAAGCCTAGCACCCGCAGTTTTTCCCAATGGGCCTTTTTTCTCGAGATATAATTCATTATACCCCAAATGTGTATAATTTTATTAAAAATAAGCACGTCTTATTATCAACGTAACTATGCATGTTTTTACAGTAAAAATAGCCCTAAACACACAATAAATGTAGGCGAAAAGAGCATTAATCTAAGCTTTGTTGCATATAAAAATATTAATCCGAATAAAAGTAATTAACAATTAAAAATGCTGCTTTCAGTAGCTCAGTTGGTCGGGGTACAGGATTATCACGCCGGAGACCCCGGTTCGATTCTCAAGCCCGGCAACTAGCACTGTTTCAGCCGTGGGATGGCACTGCGTTAAATAATATGCCGTTCATCTTGTGCTGTATTGTGTTTTGTATCTAAATATTCTCAAAAGGGCAATCCTCCTCGTATAATTATTTAAAAAAATAAAGAAATAATGGTTAATAAAGAGGTGTGAAAAATCACCGAATTTATAACAATTAAGATTCATCCAATACTCATGTATTTCCAGTCATTATGCGATTGTTAATAACTTTTACTCGGATTAATATTTTTATACGAAACAAAGCTTAAATTATACCGCATTTCGCCTAGTTTTATTGTGTTTTAGGGGTATTTTTTACTGTAAAAACATGAGTTAGAAAAAGCTGCTATGTTTTGGTACACAAAAAACCACCTCCTAAAGTTTCATCAAATTTCGTGACACGGAGGGTGTGGACTCTTCTTGTCAGTGTAATCAACAGTGTACGTATCTTTTATATAAACAAATATATATTGCTTATCCTTAAAAAGCTTAAGAAAATTCTAAGAGTCGTCATTAGATACAACTCTTGTATGCTTTCGGTTACATGGGCCGTATTAGGTAGAATGAATGTGTTCATACATAGCGCCTTATACAAAAAACTGCTGCCAACTATTTAGCAGAATGCTATCTCAAACAGAGGTCCTGAAAAATTAAGTTTAAAAATTTTATATTGGAAATTCCGTTTAAATAAAATAATGTTAAAACTAATTCATTAGACACAAGCGTTTGAGTATTGCCTGTCTCAAAAAGTGTTAAAATTTGAAATAATTTTTAACATGACTGCACGCAGATAATTCATTAAATCTTAAAAGACATACATCGAATAAAAATTGAGATTTTTACAATTTTTTTAAAATTAATATTTTTACTCTTTTTTTCATAATATAGCTTTAAGATGAATGTTAGATATAACAAATTATAAGGAAATTTCGTTTTCTTTTTGAAAACATAGATATATTTAACACGTTTAAAGTATAAAATAGCAACAAATATTTTGCGTTTTTTAGTAAATTTTTTGTAATTAATATTTCATTTTTGATTCTCTAAAATAGCATTAAGGTAATTCATAGATATATAAATTAAACAGAAATTGCGTCTATTTTATGAAAAAGTTCACATTCTTAATATATTTGACGTACAATGAGACTATTTTTTTCGATTTTTACACATTTCCCAAAATTAATATTTTTAATATAAAACGCACTTTTTATTATTCGATCAGATCCAAAATTTAATCAGTTTTAAGTTGAGATATGCCTTACAAGTCTGCAAAATTTCAGCTCATAACGTGCTTTCCTTGGAGAGTTATCGTTCCACAATTTTTTGTCACGTACATGCAACTCTTGTACGTACATACATACATACATACATACATACAGACAGACATTTTTAAAAACATGTTTTTCTGACTCCGGGGTCTTGAAAACATAATATCTCAACAAAAAATCATCAAAATCTCTGATAAAGAATTGTTCATCGCCACAAAGCTTTCTCTTAGAGAAAGCAAAACGTACATAGTTGGATGAAAAATAAACTATGCTACTAAATAGCTGATGATACATAGTAATATTCAGGACAATTTCGATTTGAACCAACTTCTTCATTTTGTATCTACTATTATCCTGCATCACACTAAATACAAAATGACTCCATTTGACTTGACTTTTGACTTGTTAAAAATTGTAGTCACGAATTCACAAGCGATTCTAAGACAAAATACACTGTACTGGTCTATCTCGTACCTTTGCTTCCGTGAGAAAATTTCCCGACGAAATAGGTTCTACTAACACATTAATTACATGTACCATATCAGGTAAAGTTACCTTAGTTTTGAAGATAGTTTCTGTAAACAGTTTTATGAAATTGCTTACGCAAGAGACACGAATGTGACGGTTTCCCGCCACATTCGTGATAAACTTTGACTTCATATTTTTGTTCATAAGTCGTTTCTTGAATCCAGTTTGTAACATCCTGCTAGGGTAAAGGAATATATTGAAAATTCGAATTTTAGCTGTACCTTGAATAAATTTCATGTTTCTATTAAATTTTCCACGGGAAAATTATAGATCGAAAAATACAACTTTTTCATATTTAACAATTTTTACGAAAAAGTCAATTAAATAAAGTTTGTCGAGAAAAACTTAAATTAAGGCGCTAAAAAGCCATCAAAAATCGATTTTTAGAGCCACCTTTAAATTATAACACATTATCGTAAAAAAATTCCACAGTAAAATTGTAGATCTCGAAAAAATATAACTTTTTTGTATTTAACATTTTTTATGAAAACGTAAATTAAACAAAGTTTGTCTAGAAAAACCTAAATTAAAGAGCAAAAAAGCCTTGGAAAATCAATTTTTAGGCCACAATTGAAACATAACACATTTACACAAAGATTTTCCACAGTAAAATTGTAGAACTCCAAAAAAATACAACTTTCTTGTATTTAACATTTTTTACGAAAACGTCAATTAAACAAAGTTTGTCGAGAAAAACCTAAATTAAAGCTCAAAGAAGCATCAAAAATTGGATTATACCACAATTTATGCTAAAAATATCCACCGTAAATTAGTAAATCTCGAAAAAATACTTTTGCGTATGAAACATTTTTTATGAAAGCGTCAATTGATCAAAGTTGGTCGAGAAAATTGAAAAATAAAGGGCAAAAAGGGTATCAACAATCAATTTTTAGATCACAATTGGATTATAACATATTATGCGCAAAAAAAAATTCACGGTAAAATTATAGATCTTGAAAGAACATTTTTTTGTATTTAACATTCTGT
This sequence comes from Gastracanthus pulcherrimus, assembly GCA_949152435.1. Classification (NCBI taxonomy): domain Eukaryota; kingdom Metazoa; phylum Arthropoda; class Insecta; order Hymenoptera; family Pteromalidae; genus Gastracanthus; species Gastracanthus pulcherrimus. The sequence continues at coordinate 202,317,425 of OX424572.1, forward strand.
AAAAAAACATATTTTAAATAAAGTTTGTAGATAAAACCGACATATACGAGTATATAGAATAAACAATATAATCATTCTCCTCGAAAACCCTACCTTAACGAAATCCTCCACGTGGACGGGTTTAATGACATCATAATATATATTATCAATTATCAATTTGTATTTATTTTTTCAATTGTATTATATGCATAACATTTTTTTTCCATTTTATTTTTACTATATATATTTATTGCTTTAAATATTAAAAATTTATAGTACACATTAGTTTTTTTATGATGTCAAACCAACAGGGATCAATAAAAATAATAGGCGAACGCGAAGCGCGAGCGTCGACGGTTAGCATCGCTTTTTGCATACCTTACATCGCGAGCATGCGAGCGATACAAGGCGCGGAGGCGTTTCAGAGCGAGCTTGGCTCGCTCTGAAGCGCCGGGGCGGCGAGTCACGCAACCTGCCGGCCGCAGGCCGCAGACCGTGTGGCGAGCTAGTTTATTGTAAGTTTTCAAAAAAGAAGTTCATGTGTAATACAAGTTATATCATGTTTGTAATTAAATTTTAAAGATAACAATCAATAGATCCTGTCATACCTTCCGGAAAGTGTAAATATAATTTCTAAGAACAAATTCAATCATCTCACGAATGATGAAGATTCTGATAATTTCCTAAACATTTGATTTGAGTTGAAAAATAGTCAATTCTCAGTAAATAAAAAATCTTCATAATCTTATAAATGAAAATGTATAATATATTTAATTTTTATAAAAGCAATTAAGTCAGAATTATATTTCTTTCTGGTCATATAGACCCTACAACCGTTCTCGTATTAACCCATTTCTTCCCAAACGGCCATTTTATAGTCAATTGGTTTTTTGCCTAAAAAATTGTCGAAAAAAAAATAACAATAACCAATAGCACTTTTCTGAAGTAAAATTGTCCGCTCTTTCCAATTCTGAAGTCAGAATTTTGAAATTTCCGTTGGAAAATGATTTCGACAATTTTTTTGGCAAAAAACCAATCGACTAGAAAATGGCCGCTTGGGAAGAAATGGGTTAAAATACAAAACATTTTTTCAACAATTTCCAATTCCAAACAGTATTACAAAAAAAAACACGGCATATCACAAATAATAAAGCTGTGCAAAATACTCATTGGGTTGTCGCTGACCCATCAGCATCCACTGTAGGTTAAAAAGCCAAATTGAAAAAAGACGCAAGCTGAAACATTAATTTACAGCTCTTCATGGCCTGTCTGTGCGGCCTGCAGGCCTCAAATATCCTGAATGAGGTCGACAGGACGAAGCTTTTCAGCAACATACCCGAGATCTACGCGGCAAATCGGGACTTCTGGCAGGAGTACGTCGTGGCGATGTTGGAGGCGGCACGCGCTACGCGCCAGCCCTTAGACTCGGGCCATCTGCTCCAGGGCTTTGAGACCTTCGAGAAGATATTCGCCCAGTACACGCGGTACTGCTCGGAGCAGAGCAAGTGCCAGCAATACTGCCGCGACCGCTTCAACGACAATGACCTGTTCACGGCCTATCTCGTGGTGAGTGCTAACTCGAGGAACTGGAGTTTTCGCTTAACGTTGAGATGCAGTTATGAGCATGTATCTAGATAAATTTATTTAGATGGAAAAAGTTAAATTTTCTATCTAGATACGCATTTGCTTAGATAATGTGGATATAAAAATGAGATAATTTTGTTTGCATTTTAATTATCTAACTTATCTAAATAGGGTGTTATCTAGATACTTTGTCATCAAAATAACACTATTTTATCTATAAATTATCTTTTATTACAATATTTTTTTAAAGAAACATTTTTATTTGAGCCAAAATAAGTAGCAAACATCTCTATCACTTTTTAGATACATTCATAAACAAGATAATGTTATCTAAATACTAGATAATTCATTATCTTATATATTTAACCTTTTCATAAATAAGTAGTTTACCCATGATTGATTAAAATCAGTCGTAGAGTGAAGATTATTTTATTCTATTTTTGTTTCAAGATATTATTGTAATTCATAGTTAATTTATAGATTTTCACAATTTATACTATACATGTAGTTTACTTTGTAATAAAATAACCTCAAAATAAGAATATGATAATTAAAAATTGTCGATCTTCAAAAAACTGTCTAAAAGATAAACTTATTTTGGATAATGATATGTGATCTTTTAGAAAACTTTTATTTCTAAAGAATATACTCGAGAAGATCACATATCATTATCCAAAATAACAACATCGAGTAATAGAAGCTAAAAAAGTCATAAACTTATTTTATTATCAGGAATTAAACTGCTTCCGCTTGTATTTTATTATTTATAATATTATAAGTATCATTATTATTTTCATTTTAACTAACTTTGACGGTATAAATATATTTTATATTTTCTTATAATTTGGTTTTTCATTACTAATTCAATCGACACAAAGTTTTGAGTTTTCATAGTCCTACTCTATGGGTGTGATGTAATTTCTTTCAGCGTATTATTTATTTTTTTGCATGTGTTTGTAAATTGTTGTTATTTTCTGAATTACAGTGGTGTGAAACACAAAAAGACTGCAATCGTTTGAGGCTACTCGACATATTAGTAAAGCCAATGCAAAGAATAACGAAATACTCGCTTTTGTTAAAAGCCGTTCACAAAAACACAGAGCACGAAGAACAACGGGTCGAGTTGACCATTATGGTAAATAAAAAATAACTTTATTTGAATTTAAATACAATAAAATTATTCAAATCAGAATGGTGAAAGTGTTACGCATTGTTCTTATTTGCAATGTTATTTTATTTGAATATACCAATTTGGTATACAGAAAAAACTATACTTCTTATCTCTCTACTACGAATTTTAAGAAACGCTCATAAATTATTGAAAGTCTTTCCAAAAATGATTTGCTTAAAGGTGGGCCTACTGTAAAAATTTGAAACCCTTTATTTTTGTTCTTATTTACATTTTACTTTATAGTACTTTCTATATCATGATACAAAAGTTATGGCTATAGTTAAACCAGTATTCAACTATATAAATTATTTATGAAGTTATTACTAAATGTCATAAATTTATTAATAAAATACCGCTGCTAACTGCTTTAGCAGAATGCTTTCTCAAAGAGAGGTTCTAAAAAATCGACTTTAAGAATTTTCTAATTGAAATTCGCATTAAATTAAATAATGCTAAAATTAACTTATTAAACAGAAGCGTTTCAATATTGCCATTCTAAAAATATTTAAAAACTCGAAATAATTAATAAGAAATCATTAATTTCAAAAGTATAAGTTTATTAAATATATTGATTTAATTATTTTTTAAATTAATAATTTTACTTATTTACGACAATGTCTTTGTGATGATTGTTAGATATATAAATTGGAAAGAAATTGCGTCTTTATTTTAAGATACATCTTTTTAACACGATTGACGAAAAAAACATTGATTATTAGATCTATTTTTACTTTTAGGTGACTCACACATGTACATGTAGATTGTAGAAGATAATGATATATACGTGCGAACTATATGAATATGCTTGTTTAATCAATGAATATTTTACTCTAATATTAATTAATTTGTTCTCAATGTTTCTGTTCAATTATGTTACGAATGAGAATTTATGAAAGTGAACTAATAATCCCTACCTTACCGGCATCACATTTATATTTTTTTCTCTGCAATAAATAAATATTTCTAAAAAACGCCTTACTATCCCCTCCGTATTCTTACCAGGAACATACAGTTAAATTTTCAAAAATTTCATTATTAATTCCCGGATAAAAATGCATTTGAAAATTTAACTATAGTTGTATATTTTCAAATGCATTTTTCTCTGGGAGTTAATAATGAAAGTTTTTGAAAATTTAACTGAAGGTTCATGGGATAGTATGGCGTTTTCAATAAAAAGATATTTTTATTGCAGAGAAAAAAATAGAAATGTGATACTGGTAAGGTAGGGATTATTAGTTCACTTTTTCATCTCCTTCTTTATGAAAACATATATATTTTCAACATATTTTTATTATAATAATTATTAATTTTCACAAGTTTCTAAAAAATTAATATTTTAATTTTCCTTTTAAAAGAATGTTAAATAATTGCTAGATATATCAATCAAAATAAAATCACGTGTACTTTATGAATACATATATATTTTCAACTTATTTAACGTATAAAAAAAAAAAAATTTTTTCGATTTTTGAAATTTTTTTTAGTTACTATTTTAAAAAAAAAATTATTATTTATAATCCATTTAGCTTCAAAATCTAATCAATTCTAAACTGAGCTATATATACTTCATATGTCTACAAAATTTCAGCTCATAATATGATTCCCTTGAAGAGTTATTCCACTAAGTTTTTATCTCATACATTCATACATACATACCTACATACATACAGACAGACATTTTTTTAAATGTTTCTTTGACTCAGGAGTCTTGAAAACACAAAAATTCATCAAAATCTCCAATAAAGAAATTTGCATCGTGACAAAGCTTCCTCATTGAGAAAGCAAAAAATGATACACAAATTAAATCGTCAATGCACATATTTTTGTCATAAATCTCCAATAATTTTTTCTGAATTTTGAATGCCAACATAAAGAATGTATCAAAATTGACGATAATTTTCATACAAATTCTTTTATCTCATAATAGTACTTACGTCAGTTTCTCGTAGCCGTTAAAGAATTAAGAAGAAAAACAAATTTTGGTAAAAATAACCAATAGAACACATGTATTTTTTAAATAATGTAAATTATAATTATTAAGGATTGTATTAATTAGGAAGAGTAAATTGCATACAGTGGAACCTGGTTATATCGCGCCGTGTTATAACGTCGTGCGAGCTACCTCCCCTTCGCACATACACTCACACATACAAACACCACGTCTCCACAACACAAGCGGCAGGATACCACCGGCAGCACTACAACGCGGATTTCCTTCCCTACAACCCCGTGCGGCGGCGTTACAACCGGGTTCCACTGTAATATTTTTGAAATATCATAAAGCAACGCTATGCATAGTTTGAGAGTGAGTCGATAAATGCACATGCAACGTCATGAATGTTAAAATAAAAGGACAATTATAAGGTAAAACTTTGCTATGAAATTCAAATTTCTCCTGTTTTAATTTTAACCCAGTTTCATACAAAAAATAAATAAAAAAATAATAATAAAAATGATAGTCCCTCATTACATGCTCTCCCCTAACGACGATAATTCCATATCTGTAAAAATGGGGCGAACGCACGTTGAACATCAGAGTTTCAGCGTCGAGCCCTTGAAATTTCAATTTCAATCTGAATCCAAAAACTCATCTTCTCGTCAGATCAAGTCGGTGGACACGTTCGTGGCGTCGGTGAACGCGGCGATGCGCCGCAGCGAGGAGACGGCGAGGCTGGCGTCGGCGGCGTCGCGCCTCGAGAGCTACGACGTCGTCGAGTCGCGGGACGAGGAGCTCGAGCGGCTCATCAAGTTCCACAGCAGCCTGGACATCATGAGCGCGCCGATGCCCGGCTGTCCCAAGGACGCGCTCAGGACGCTGCTGCGCGAGGGCGATCTCAAGCTGCGCGACTCCGCGACCAGCAAGGTATTATTACACGCGTTTGAATCTGCTTAGGATTGCAGCAAGTGTGAGGTATTTGCCAAAACTTAGTCTATCGTTAAAAATCAACAGTGATTCTTTGTACAAAGTGTTTCTTTTCAATTTGGGGCTTAGCGAATCGTTGGGGAATAATTGATTATTAATGTAAGTCATGGTGATGTTGTATTGAATCAATAGTAAAAAGTGATCCGTCTTTCTTGTTTTCTAATCATTTTAATCAATATTTTAAATCATGGTCTACTTCTATAAATTAATTTAAATTTTAATATACAAAAGGAAGTACATTTCATGTACCAGAAGTTTAAAATCCCTCTCCGATTAATGATTTATCACGAAATGGCGAAAATATGGTCCGTAAAAGTTATGAAATTCTAGTTACAGTGTATTCTATAATACACTTTTTGTATGAAAATTATCATCTCCTAACTATGCAGCTTAATGTTTACATAGAAATACTAAGAATTTTGCTCGCGCCTGTGTCTTTGTAGTAAAAGTGAGTTTTAATTAATAATAATGGATAACTTTTTACGCATCCATCTTTTAAAAACTAATTTTTTTGTTCTGAAATGCACAAATAAATTATACTCTCTACATATGTAATAACATCATTATTCTATGCTTAATACTTATTATTTTTTTATTATAAATATGTATTGAATTAATCGTCAAGCTAATTATCCTCAATCCGGCTTTGTATTAGGATAATTAATTTTATTCGTATAATCTCGTGCTTTAGACGACAGAATTCGCTAATCCCTTTAGAGAGACACAAAACCATTTATACGTAGGCTTTCACTTCATTAATTATACAACGCTTGAAAATAAAAGCATAATTATGGAATACCGTAGCTCGGCATTAGGAGTCTAAGTAGTGGTACCTACGATTAGTTAGATAGTACAATATATTACTAAAATATAATTTATTTTTCTATTATTCATTTTTGTCACATCTTTGACAGGTTTTATTATGATATAGAATTACCAGACAACAATCAGGAAAATGACGCATTTTAATCTAATTTTTGATTGATCAAATAATACTTTCTCTTTATGAACCTCCAAAATTTTCCAAATATCATTGAAATTAACCTTTTCACGCATTACTACTCTCGCGATATCTTATTCTACCTGACCTCTTTCGTTATCACTTCCTATGAAATCAACTTTAGAAAATCTGTGATCGCACAAATTGATGCTTTAGACTCACTCTAAATAATACCTCAATCTCAAAATTTTAATTTAAAAAGTATTATAAAAGAATAAATAAAAAATATCACGTTTTGCGTTCACATATTCATATCGCATTTAAATATTTTGTGTACTTATTAATAATTCTTCGAGTGACCAAGCATTAAGGGGCCGTCCCTAAATTACGTAAGGCTTAAAGGAGGGAGGTAAGAGGGACCTTCATGAGTCTTACAGTGTACACTACAGCCATATGAAAATATGTGAAAGTGACTTGCGTCGGGGTACGAACGGTAGTCTAAAATTCTCGTAATTCGCGAACGGTCCCTAATTCTCAAATCGGCTTGGAAGCGATTCCTCAAGTATAACCTTCGGCCTCGTTGGCTACGAATCTAAAGTCGTCCCGCTCGCTTCTAGACGGAGGTGCACGTGCTCCTGCTGACGGACATGCTGCTGATCTGCAAGCAGTCGACGAAGAGCAAGGCCTCGTCGAGCAGCAGCAGCGGCGGCGCGGGCTCGGGCCACGGTGCCGGGGGCGGCCTCAAGATAATACGCCAGCCGCTGGTCGTCGATCGGCTTCGACTGCACGAGCTCAAGGAGCCGTCGAGCCTCGGCCTCGTCTATCTGAACGAGTACGGCGCCGCCTCGGCCGCCCTCGTGCTCAGCGCCGGCGAGCCCAAGCTCGCCAAGGTACGTACATCGCGTTGCGCGGCAATGTTTGGCCGGGGGGGGGTAGATAGATAGATAGATATAAGGTTAATGTCCCGATTTCTGCTCATATAAGCATTTTGCATCAACCAAAAATGTTTAAAAAGTTATTCTAACATTAATTTATAAAGCAGATATAATTATTATCTTAATTATGAATCGGACAATACAATGTAAAGGCGTAAAATCTATTTTAAAAACTTAAATATTAATAATAGTCAATTAAAAGGCGTATGCAAAATGCACCTATTTCTGCTCACAGCAAAAGCGGTGATTTTGATCTGAACCTATTTCTGATCACCCTTGATTTTATATACTTCATTCATATTATTTGTATCTTTTTATTGTATTAGTATGTTAATAAGCGTGAATACTTCACGATGCATAAGCAGAAAAGAATGTACTTATTGTATAAATACAACTAAAACGTTACTTTTTCGTGACTAGAAATACGGACATGCAGAATGCATCTGCGTCTAACCTCAAACTATCACTATTATCAAGTTTTTTAATTAGAATCTACAATATTTTTAATTCAGCACCACAGGTTTTAGTTGTAATATTAAAAAGGTACAGATAGCTTGGATATAATATATATTAAAACAACCTTCATATCTATAATAATAGAAAAACTTCGAGTGATTAGAAATAGGGACGTGAGCAGAAATTGGGACATTTACCTTACTGTTTATTCATTAAAGACGAAATTCTTACAATTGCATGTACATGTATAGTTATAATAATTAAAAATCAGTCAATATTATATATTTGTTATCTTACATTTAATAGTCACTTATTGCACTTCTTATGTATTAAATAACATTATTCGCTGTAACAGTTCGTCAGTTTATAAAATCTAAATATAATGAACTAGTCATAGTCAGATGGCACATCACAGAACACGCTTCGTCAAAATACATAGAATAAAATAAATAAATTAGAGATAACATAATACGATAAAAATAAAAGGAATACATACACACACTTTACTACATTTTTACGTATAACCATCACGTCGAAAATTTAAAAACACACTCATTCATATGACACTTTTACAATTCACGCTAATAAATACATTCACACTTAACACTTAACATATATAATAAATAAATAAATTAATATATAACTAAGTCAAATAAATAAATAAGTTAGATAAATAATTAAATTAAATAAATAAATTAATTAATATATAACTAAGTCAAATAAATAAATAAATTAATATATAACTAAGTCAAATAAATAAATAAATTAATATATAACTAAGTCAAATAAATAAATAAGTTAGATAAATAATTAAATTAAATAAATAAATAAATTAATATATAACTAAGTCAAATAAATAAATAAGTTAGATAAATAATTAAATTAAATAAATAAATAAATTTAAATAAATAAATAAATTAAATAAATAAATAATTCAAATAAATAAATAACCCAAATAAATAGGGTAGGTGTGTAATCTGTGCGCGGTGTGGGTGAAATGAATGCAAGTGGTGTGATTGTATGAGGGAGAGGGGGGGCGTGTGGCTGATAGGTGGTTCATTGTTTGCGATTGGACTGCAGTTGCGAGAAGGTTTGCATTGGAATTGCAGTGTTTGCTGTTGATTTTATGCTCGTACTCTTTCACACTGTTTGAAGAAGATGGATTTTAATTTAATGCTTGCATATAAAGGAGACTAGAGCAAAAAGAGCCTTAAAAAATTTGTAGTTTGAAATAAAGAATATTATAATATTAGAATATATTTGAATATATTATTGCAATTAGTTTTAAATTATACTTTCGACTTTATTTATAGGTTACCACGTCTTAAATTAAAAAGAACCCTTTGCTGTTAGGATATAACCAGAAAAGGTGTTTGGGCTCACTTTGCTCGATGATCGAGGCAAAGTGAGCTTTTAGTTATTACGTTCAAAAAATAAACTGAAAATAATTTTATTTGAAATGTATGCTGAAAACGATTTTTTTTAACGCCTTTTAATATTTTACACATATTTATAAGAAATCTCTTCAAAGAATATTTAAGTAATTTAAACAAATATGGTTTATATTTAATTTTGACCAATTAATTCATGAAATTAAGAGACAAAATTCTAACATAAATAACAGTAACTTTAACAAATCATTTTTCTATCTAACTGTAACTTTTTAACACTTTACTCCGAGTATGTACTATTTACAGAGCAGCATGTTATTGACAATTTTGTTGTAGAATTCATAATATTTATAAAATGTAAGGCCAAAATTAATTTATGTTTCTTAAAAGTGTTATAGATTTTTAATTAAATAAGGCAATTTCAACATATTTTGAAACAACAAGAATTTTTAAATTTTTATGGAATGTCAAAAGGCGCTCTTTATTCCATGACTCACACTACCCTAACCTCCCTTATATTGATTCTCCTCATATATAAAAAAAAGTGATGGCTGTTTCTAACGCAATAAATCGCAATACTAAAAAATAATAAAATGAGGAGGACTAAGAAAGGGTGAGATGGGATGAGGTGCTAAAATTAAAGTAGGCGTCACTTATGTATAATACACATTGCTAAATACATAATTATGTGTTTGTATGTGTAATTATTATGCTCGATATGTACGACTATCGAAAAAGTCGTGTAATGCAGTAAATCGGAACAGTGTGAAATTAGTTAAAAGAGGGGAAATAATCCTATATAAAAAAGTGATGGCTGTTTGCAGCGCAATAAATCGGAAAAGTGTAAAATAGGAAAAAGTCGACAAATAAGGAGGCTAGAGAGGGGTTGAGGTGATAAAATTAAAGTAGGCTGCACTTATGTTTAGTACACATGTTTAAATGCATATTTATGTGTTTGTATATGTAGTTATTATGCTTGATTTGTACGACGGTCGAAAAAATCGAATAACCCAATAAATCGGATAAGTGAGATATTAGAAAATAAAGGAGAAATAAGGAAAGGGGGGGGGGTGATAAAATTGAAGTAGACGGCACTTATGTGTTTGTATGTGTGTTATTATGCTCGATTTGTACGACTAGCTAAACAGTCGTGAACTCAATAAATCCGAATCGGAGTTAATGAAAAAAAAGGTGGGGGGGGCGGAGGGGTGTAAGGTGTTTAAATTAAAGATAATGGCATTTATGTACAGTACATATATCTAAATGCATATTAATGTATTTGTGTGTATAGTTATTATGCTTGATTTGTAAACTATCGAAACAGTCATGTAACGCAATAAATCGGACAAGTATATTTATGAACTAAAGAAGAGGCGCGGGAAGGGGACGCGACGAGGACACTATGTATGATATATATGTCTAAATACATATTTATGTATTTATATGTGTAGTTATTATGCTTGATTTATTAGACTATTGAAATATTGAGTCGTTTAACGCAATAAATCAGAAAAGTGTATTAATGAGAAAATAAAACGGGATAAAAGAAGATGGAGGGAGCGAGAGTGCGTGATTGAATGTATCAGTAGGAACGTCGGCGAATGTCTAAGTATGTGATTAAGTGAGTAAGAGAGCGAATGCATGAAAGCGACATAACTCAAGTGAGTGAGTGAGCAGTTGTGTAAGTGAGGGTTTGAATAAGTAAACATGTTGATAGGTAAATAAGGGATTACATGCCTAAGTATACCAGTAAAGGAGTGAGTGATTTAGTGAGTAAGTATGCGAGGAAGTGATCGAATATGAGAGTTGCACATGAGTAAGTGCATGCGTTAGTGGATCAGTGAGCAAGTGAGTACGTGAATGTAAGAATGAGGGCGCGTGTAAGTGTATGATTGAGTGAGTGCATGAGTTAGGGCGTGAGTAAGCTAGCAAGTAAGTGCACATGCGAATGATTGTGTGAATGAGTCAATGCATATATAATTGAGTGAGAGCGTGTATGTATGATAGAGGAGCAAAGTGCTAAAGTGAATGCGAGAGAGAAAAAGAGAGTAAAATATAATATGCGAGAGTGTGAGACGAGATGTAGTAATAAAATAATACAATTTTATCAATAAATAAGAAAATAAATACGTATCTTAAGCTTATTGCACAAGCATGTACAATTCGATTGATAATCCGAAACCGCAACCCACTATAGTCTACTTAAACTCGAAAATAATCTTCCCAGTCGTGGATGGAGTCGATAAGGAAGGCGCAGCAGCAGCTGACTCTGCTGAAGCTGCCACCGCTCGGCAGCACGCTCACCCTCGGCTCGGTCAGCCGGCAGGCCAGTACCTACCTGGGCGACGGCGACTACGACATCATGGACGAGCTCTGCGAGGGCATGTCGCGGACGCCGCGCGGCAGCAGTCGCGCCTCCCGCGTCAGCAGTCTTGCTCACAGTCACAGGTGCGTCATTGTCGAGCACGATTGCACGATGTACTATATATATATACCTCTATTTTTGTTTCGACGTATGAGCAAATCCGAAAAATCGGTGGACCTAGATCATTTAAATTTTGATGATATTTCGACTTATCGTACTCGATTCATTGACTTGTGCTTTACAAGAGTTTTGTTATATACTGATAACTAATAGTATTTATAAAATATATGAGGCAAACCGGATCCGTTCCCTTTTTACATAGTCGTATCTAAAGTGATAGTCCCAACATTATTGAGAGATCATTATTTTTTTATTAATATCTAAATCTATTGTACTTAACAAGGTTGATTAAAAGGCCTACGTTTGTTCTTTAGAGGTGTCTTATGCAATGTCAATATCTCACGATAACGATAAATTGTGAGAGCGAAACTGAGGTTTCGTTTTTTTTATAACGCAAATAACTGTCGTGGACATCTCATTTTATAAATCGGGTAACGATAAATTTACTCGGAATTTTACAACGTTGTAAGACGTAAATATGAAAATATTTAAAGAATCTTGTTGTAACAAATTTATTTAAAAAAGTATAGTTTAAAGTATATAACTGAATTCTTTCAACATTCTTAAAAGACACGGACAATGTTAACAAGTAATATAAGTGTTTAAATCGCAGTAATCACTATTTGAGGATTTGCTCATATGTGGTAAAGTGCTCAAATGTGGATGAAAATTTTAAAACTTCACTAGACAATAGTTTTTTTCAAAACTTTTGTATACTTCAGCAAAAGTATACGCTCAATATTTCGAATACATAAGGTTACTAGGTTCAAAGATATTGTAATTTTTGTATTAATTACTTTTTTATTAAAAATCGTATGTGGATGCTTAAATACAGATTCACTCAACTTTAATAGTGCCAATAATTTTTACAAAATTTCGCTGTTTCGGTCGAAAATGCAAACATTATTATAATAGACAAAGTAGTAATTTTCTTTTAGACAAAAAGAATAATTAATTTTTTGTTATTTTTTATGCAACCATTCTTGGTATTCTTATTTTAAGAGAATGCGTAAGACCTACTTTTCTCGCTAATAAATATATTCGAAAATTTAATTCTTCTCATAAAATATGTACCAGAATCAAATTTCCATTCGAGGGTCGCTTTATTTATGGAAAATACATAGCGGAATACTTGAATTGTTATCAGAATCGAACATTATCATAATCACGTAACTGCTATATTTCGATTTTTAAAATAATTTGAGTATTCTGCTATGTATTTTCCGTAAATAAATCGACCCTAAAATGGAAATTTCATTCTGAAGCATATTTTGAGAAAATCGAAATTTTCGAATATACGGTAAATAAGCTAGGTATTACGTGTACTGTAACAGATAATTTCTATATGCTAGTTTTGTTTCCTTTCTTAAGGGTACATACCTATATTCAAAATATCACCTATGTTTTACGAACTTATGTATCTGCGACTACGACATCATGGACGAGTCGTTCATGGTTAAAAAAATACTATTGACCCACATTTAATCACTGACCCGAATTCGATTACTATACCTTACATCACATTTCACATTGACTCCCAGAGACAGAAATGCATAAATATTGTCATAGTTTATTGTCTCATAAGTACATAAATATTGAAGTTATAAAAGATGTTCTAAATCCAAAATCATAAGTTTTACAATAATTTTTTCATTCAGTACATAGAATTATATGTATTTTTTGAAAATTATGAAATATTTTAAAAAATCTTCCGATACTGTTTGATATTTTTACAGTGACTTTAAATTGTTGTTTTTTATTCATAATAAATTACCTAAAAATTATAGCTTCAATAATCTACTTTATTTATATACGTAATAGGGAAGAGACATGGTATCTCAAATACACTGAAATTCTTTTTTATTCTATAGAATAGTGTCAACATATACCCAATACGCCTTTTCATGAAGATTGAACATTTATACAATTTATAAATATTAATTGAAAGTTTATAACTTTCAACAGCGTTTAAATTGCTGACTCCTTGTGATTGGTACATAAATTCAATATGTCTGCCGTAGCATGCATCCTTTTTCGTTGGTATATTAAAAAATTTCTTTGTTATAGATTCAATTACGAGTATTATGGATTTAGATCACACATATAGAAAAATCATTTTAACATTTTTTTTATGTATTATTGGTCTTTTTTATTCCACAGCATTTTGATGATCTATATATTGTTTATCATGGTGCGCGGCCATGTTTGGCGCGGCCACTAAATATTGACTTAAAAAATTTCTTTCTTTCACTTTTGTGTACAATTCTACTTATAGTTTAATAAAAAAAAATAATGAAAAAATTCTCTTCCCTATTACATTGTTCTAAAATCTTCATGAATTAATTGACTTAGTCTGTTTATATAAATTTGCATAACAGACCACACTACCACAATTTGATGGAGTGAAATTTTATTCTATAATAAAAATCATCCTTTATTTTAATATAATTTTTAGTAAGTATATTATTAATACGCATCTTCTTTCTAAAAATGGAATATGAGAGTAAGGATTTATTTGGCATATCAAATACATTTGCTAATTATTGAGAAACTTATAGTCCATAAGGTCTTTGAAATTTAAATTTTCTTACATTCAACATCCAAGGGAAGATTTTAAATAACAGGAAAGAAACAATAATGTTTTGGTTTATAAGATTGAGAAAATCAATATGTCAATTTATTTTAAAATTATATATGATTAAAAAAATGATTTTCTGTTGTATTTTCTTGTAATTTTTCATCATTCATACATTATTTTAAACTTTGAACTTCTATTCTATCACTTTTTTAAAAATATTAAATTCCATATTTTTTATCAGAATAGTACTTTTTCTGGTTAGATCTAAATTTCAAACTCTAAAATGAACCCTATCCTCGTCACATGGAAATTAGGAGCAGGGATAAGTATTCTATAAGCAGGCATAATTCTTAGATGAATTTTTTTCAAAAACACATAATATAAAATAAGTATATTCAACATATCTATTTTAAAATAATTATACAGATATAGTGAGAAAGTCTGAAAACGTTAAAAGTGAAATTCTAAATAATGTTACAAGCACTATAAGTACATCAAGTAAGTTATGCACAACATGTTTTCTTACTTTAATTGGCATAAAAACATTTATTCCTTTAATTGTATCACTAATTATACTTATACTATTATTTTAATTATACTTTTCCTTCATTATTTTTAGTATATGTATGCTGTATTACAAATAAGTCGATAATGTCATCTTTATATTTCTTACACTTTGTAATTTAGAGTTTTAATTGTTTGAAAAAATATCCATCTGACAATTAAGCATTCTTGCGAAATACCTACCCCCGGAAAATAGCAGTCTTTCACGCTCCACTCTCGCAAACAGTCATGGACAATATCTGAGATACATGTATTTAGATAGAGAAAGCATCTTCCCCGAAAATAAACCATACAAACTTAAAAATATCTTTGCAGCAAACAAAAAAACTTTAAAAACCATTTACATAAAATTTTTACATGCGGTTTCTAGATACTACTACTCCTATTCATATTTACTAAAGTATCTATATATGAGTCAATCCAAACAAATTTTAAAAATCAGTGCGCATTCGTGTTTACGTTATTTCCCGCCGATTTCGTATATAAAAGTACCTATGAAAAGAAGCTTTAAAAAAATTTTTCAGCCCCTACAGTTCTCTGAAGGACACAGTGAAGTGTTCTGAATTTTCAAAACATGGCCAAAAAATGGCTATTTACAAAAATTTTTAGAGAGCTCTCATTTTTATTAATTTGAACGTACTAACAAATAATTTTTTCATCCTTTTACAAACTTTAAGATAATAAATATTAGACCTCATTGGCAGCTCAATGGGTCACCTCAACAAAATCTGAAATTTTGTGTTTTTTTAGATAATGTTTGATCGTTTGCCATTATACGTAAGCAAAACGGATTTAGGTCTACAACATGTCAAAACTTTGAACAGACCTTTATGCCCATCTGAATAAAAATGGCCACTTTTTTCCGTGAAAAACGAGACCAAAATTACACCTTTTGCCCGCAACAATGATTAGCGGGAAAAGAGTGGCTTTTTTCCCGCAAATGCAGGAAAATACTTCACTAGAAACTAGTCCAAATTCCTTTATTTCATCAAGATCTACCAATAACCCTCATTTTAGATTGTCTTTTAACAATATTGTCTCTTAACAGTCCATTAGTCCCGCTTTCCAAGTCAAAAAGTGGCCACAGTTGAGATGGGCATAAAGTACTATATGTAACTCGAGAAAAAAGTCGATTTTTCCCTCGGGTGATACAGTAAACTCAACCGCGGGAAAAATATTCGACTTTTTGCCCTTGTTACATAATGTACTATTAATTTATTTTTTAGTACGTTCAAAATCGTTTCGTATAACCAAAGTTACAGCCCCTGGAAGATAGTACTTTTTCCGAAATCGTCAAGTTGGCTCCCCTATAACTTAGTTTACCACCTAAATATTTCTCAATTTTGAATCGATCGTAACTTTGCATCCAAATATCTTCAATGATGCTCCGACCACTCAAATTAAAGATTTTAATGTTAGATTTTTTTTAACCGTACGTAGAATTCTCCGTAATGCATAATACCTTACGTAAATTACGTTCGATTTTAATAGTCTATCGTTTACTTTAGGTAGAAAAAGAACGCTGGAAAAAAATTCACAGTTATGCTATATGTTCAAGTGACAAAACCAAATCATGTGCATTAATTTCTAGAATGATTGAACTATATTTCCTGAAAGTTACAGCTCAAAATTTTATAATAAAACTTGACGATTTCCGAAAATATACCGAAAAAGTACTATCTTTCAGGAGCTGTAACTTTGGTTATACAAAACAATTTTGAACATACCAAAAAATAAATTAAAGGTCTTTTCAAGACAAAAGATTGGACATGTTGTAGACTTAAATCCGTTTAGATAACGTAAAATGGCAAACGATCAAACGTAACCTAAAAAGCACAAAATTTCAGGTTTTGTTGAGGTGATCCATTGAGCTGACAAGGGGGCCTAATATTTATTATCTTAAAGTTTGTAAAAAGATGAAAAAATTATTTTTTGGTACGTTCAAATTCATAAAACTGAGAGCTCTCTAGAATTTTTGAAAAAATCCGTTTTCTGGTCATGTTTGAAAATTTGGGACACTGTACTGGATCCCACAGTGGACCTTAGGGGCTGAAAATTTTTTGAGAGCTTCTTTTTATATGCTCTTTCATATCAAACATCAGCAACAAGTAACGAAGATTCGAGTGCGAACGAATTTTTAAAATTGGTTTGAAATGACTCCTACAGATATATCTAGATACTCTTTTGAGATACTTTTACACCCCTGGTTAAGAAAACTTAGGAGACCGGATTGTAAAATAATCCTACATGATCTTATCTGATTATATCCGAAATTAGAATCATGTTTCATATAGTTATTATCCCAATCTATAATTTAATCAGGATTTATTTTTCTAGATACAGTATCTGGATACACTATTCTCTTTTCCTGCTAGTTGACTCTGTTGGTGCCAATAACTTTTGTCTAAAAAGTATTCGTCAATACATGCATTTTTTGAAAAAGACACTTATCTAATATTTTAAATATTTTAATATCTCGTATCCACAGCTTTCGTAAAAGAGAAAGATAATTCTTGTCCATGACCGTGCGCAACCAGGTGAACCTCCAAACACACCCACCCACTCGCACACCCCACTCAAACGCGTCCTCTATATTATTTCTCAATGTAAACCAGTCTCTCGAATAAAAAGTACGTCCCTTAGTCTGTAGTAACCCGCCCCCCGCGCTCCTCCGCCCCCCAAAAACAGTACCCCTCAAACAGCAGCCCCCCCTCGGCTTGAAAAAAGTAGCACTTGCCTTTGCAGCGGCAGCATGGAGATGGAGGGCGCCTCGCCGGCGAGCAGCAGCAACTTCCTGCCGAGCTACAGCGCGAGCCGCAACGTCAGCGTCGAGACGACCGAGCCGCCGCGCGCCTCCAGCGTCTCCTCGGAGGAGGGCACCGCCGAGTCCGCGGCGGCGGCGGCGGCAGCGTCAGCAGCGGCGTCGGGAGGAGGACACAATCACAGGCAGCTGCAGATCAGGTGACAGCGGGAGGGAGCGTTCGTCACCCACTCGGCCTGAGCTTGCGCTTGTTGATATTGTCGTACGTGTATGCGCGCGCGCGCGCGTGTGTGTGTGCGTAGCGTTCAAAAGCATGGCGGAATGAGTGATTTGTTGAGAATTTGGGAAAGGGAACTCAGAAGTCTTGGGTTATTGAGAGAAGTTAACCGGGTAGGTCTGGGTTAGATACTGAAAAATTTTTTTTCATCAGGCAAGATTTTTTTTTTTTATATAAACATAATCATTACAAAAATATTTTGTATTTGCAGCGTGCACGATTCCAGGTGACGTGATTAAAGAAATTTTGTTCGACGGCAATTCGACTCCTTTTGACATATACTAAAGTGAAACACCTGTGCGTTAAAACTTCTTTTTAATATTAGTTTTCAGAAAATAAACCAGTTTCAAACAAATTGTTAATTATAATTTAAAAAAAAATTGAGTTATCAAAAAAAAATTTTAAAGTTAATAAGAAAGTGGTACACTTAATTTCTAGTACATGTCAAAAGATGTTAAACTATGATACAAAAAAAATTCACTCATCGTGTCACCTACAATCATGCACGCTGTAAAGTTACTCAAATAAATGTGTTGAGATTTTCATCGGTAAATTCAAAAGTATTACAAAGTTTTATAGTCAAAAGATTGCAGAATGATGCTTTTTGAATAAAAAGTTTTAATGACATTCATCGACATATTGAAATATTGACTTGAAACTTTGTGTAATGGTATATTGATACATATAGAAGGAATTGATGCATAATATTGTTCTAATTTTCGTTTATTCGGTATACATCTTTAATTAGAACTAATTATTTATTGTTTGGTTGGGAATACTTGAATTTGAATTTTAAATTGACGTTGACATAGTCTTAAATTATGTAATTGATGAATAGAATAATCGAGTATTTATTGCAATGATATTTTTTATGTTACTAATATTGAAACTTTACCAACAGCACGGAAGATTTCGAAAAAAAATTTGTTTTGTTATGGCTCTGAATGCAAGATATGTAGTTTTGTTATATAATTCGCCTTTTTTAGCGTATTATGCTTCTATAATTCATTATGGGGAGTCATGGACGAAAAACTTATGTCTCAAAAATTGGAAAGATGAAAGATAATTAATTATCTCACATCTATATAAACATATTTGTTCATTGACTTTTGAAAAAGTAGAATTCATTTGAATAAAATTGTAGAGAAAGATAATTTATGTAATAAGACAGTATCTTAATAAACATTAACTGAACAAATAATAGATTCAAAACCTAGAAAATTATCCAGATGGTTACCTATTTTAAATGCTAAACAAAATTACCTTTATTACGTAGATAAATATTCATTTAGATTAATGCATATTTATATAAAGAAAATATGACTTTTATCGTTTTATAAAAAAATCTATCTTTTTGTTATCTAAAGATACATATTTATATAAAAAAGCACATTCTAAAGATAAAATAGTTCAATAATTTTATTCAGAATTTTTAATAAATATTTGATGTAGATACTTATTCCATCTTCTAGTTCTATTTTTTCTCTGATCACTTTTTAGCTAAATGTGAGTGCCCTTATTTTATACAGATATTTTTGTAATAAGAATAGCTTTTTATCTAGATTTGTATCCAGATAAAATTATCTAAATAGTTGCCATGACTACTCGAAGAGATTTGACGGGGAACGATTTCTTTTGGTTGTTTTATAGACTTCATTTACTTTGTTTTGTAGAGTTCGTAATGATGAGAGTTTGTTTGA
The DNA here is from genome assembly GCA_949152435.1 of Gastracanthus pulcherrimus. NCBI lineage: Eukaryota > Metazoa > Arthropoda > Insecta > Hymenoptera > Pteromalidae > Gastracanthus > Gastracanthus pulcherrimus. The sequence goes on from OX424572.1 coordinate 202,337,169, forward strand.
CATACATTTGAAAATTGAAATAATCTTAAGAATAATACTACTATATCTTTTAAGATATTTTTCAAGGAAAAAAGTACTTAAAAAATATGATACGTCTCGCAACGTTTTTAATTAAACTAAAGGATGACCATTGTTGCCAGTATACTCAGTTTATAAAACGTAATTTCCTTGCTTTTATTCAGATATAAGAAAAACATTGTCAGAATTTTTAAGAAAAAATATAGGTTAAAATAAAATATATATCTACGTAACATCACACCAGACGTCTGACCGACCGCGTACTGTATCTACTGGTTCGTACCAATATATCTTCATACATTAGCAGTAATTCAATTAATAGATGTTTTTGTGCTATCCGTGACTTCAGATTAAAGTATCGAGTATGTAAACTATAAAAGAAAACTCCATATCTACTTTATCTTAAAATATCAGTTATCTATCTACGAAAAAGTTAAATAAATTAAGTAACCAAAAATAGAATAAAGTCAAACTTTCCATGTTACTGTATTTTTATTCAAATTCAATTAAATAAACCCTTATGTTCAAAAGTATGTTTTCAACAAGCTCTTTGAAAAGCTATAAATGATTTTATGTTACATAGTTCAATTTCATTTATTATAATTAAGCTATTCTATTTATTTATACGTGCAAAATAGGTAAACATATTATTTATTTAAAGCACTTTTAATAATTAGCTATAAAAAAATTAATAACCAATTTTCATTCATTTTTGTGTTTTATAATAATAATTATAAACTTGTAATAAGTTTTTTAATACTTTCTGTCCAATGTAAATCTGAAAACTATGCAAAAAAACTTTTTCAAATAAAATTTAGGATTCGTAACGGGATCAGCTTTAGGTCAGTTATTATATTTTCGTTCAGAGACTTTGTCTGCATGCTTGTGATGTTAGAAATAGAACAGCAAATGAACAAAGTAGTTTAAAAATAATATATGATTAGTAGATTTGTATTACTGGTATCCGTAAAGTTTATTACTTCATAATATGTTGATGTTCCTTTATGACACATTTGTATTTTACATGTCTTTATAGATGACAAAGTGTGTTTTTGTTACATTTGAAGTCGCAAATGCCTTTTTTTATTTATATCATTCTTTCCGATTGATGCTGCTATGTGTATACGTATTACTATTACTTTTTTTATTTTCATTAGAGATTTATTAGTAATAAATATTGGCATATTCATTAATTCACGTATATGCAAAACAGCTTATATATTATTATATAATTATTTTAATATTATAGTGTACAATGTTGAATTTTCTTAACAATGTCAAAATATAGATTATTGTATGTAGTATAAACTTTATCCGTCGAGATAAACGGTTTTATAGTCGTTATTATTATTATTATTATTATTATTATTATTGTTATTATTATTATTATTATTATTATTATTACTATTATTATCATTACTATTATTATTATTATTATTATTATTATTATTATTATTATTATTATTATTATTATTATTATTATTATTATTATTGTTGTTGTTGTTATTATTATTATTTATGTAAAAATTCTGTCAAATAATTGTAAATAGTAATTGTTATAAATCACATCGTTACTTAATTTTAAATAAATTACTATATATTGCCATTATATGCTTTCGTTTTCTTAATTTTTCATTCTAATAGGCAACGTTTTATTTTAGTATAATTGCACTCTACTTTTGCATGTAACTAAAGAAATTTACAACATTATTAATTATTTGTAAGCATGAATCTATAGCAAAGTTACATAGTAAATATTTAAATTGTGGATAGTATAATAACTTCCGTCTAAATTCAGGAAAAAAGCGATATGTTATAAGAGTTCATTTATATGCATATGTGAGAAATCCTTAATGAGTTCTAATTCATTTAAATCCGAAAGGCATTTAAATAAAGATTTGATTAAAATGAATTACTTTAAAAATAATTTAAAGAGATTGATTATAAAAACAGTGAAAAAGTTGTCAATTATTCCAATCAATCCAATTCACATATTACATGATCTTTATTTAAACCGTATTAAATTTACACTACAAATACTTTATAAATAAACATTTTTTATTCTGAAATTCAATTAACTGTTAATGAAATAGAATATTTTACTCTTGATAAATAAGCAGTCGAATTCTTCTATTGATTACATCAACAATAGTACACGAAACAAAATAGAAGCTTGGAATTATAACAACCATGTATTCATTAACCCATTTTTAACTGTTTTTTTTTAAATGTGTTTTTAATAAAATAGTCTTTATTTCTACAAATTTGAAGTCTGTTTTGGAAATTGTTGCGAGTTTAGTATTAAATGTAGCAGCTCAAAAAGAACTCAATAAGATTTAATGTATAATTTTTCGTAAAAATTTATTTTTGTGAAATAAGTACATGAAATAAAAGTTCCACTTTAAGAATATCTTCGCATTATTTATATAGTACCACTACAAAGTAACACAATTTTAGATTCGTTAAAAAAGAAAGTATTCGGAAACAATCGATACATTATACAAAAATCATTTTATTATAAAAGATAATTTCTAATGGAAATCGCGCATACTTTTACAATTTGTACATATTATATATATGCCTTCAAACCCTACTGCTAAAAGAAGGTTTTCGTTCTTAATCAAATTTTCAAAACTAATTATTTTATCAAGATATGTAATTAATGTTAATTACAGTAACAGCATTGTGAAAATCGGTATAGTTTTATATAGAAAAGTCTTTATGTATTTTCCACAACCAAAAGGCCATCTAATACTGATAGAGATAACTGGAAAAATGGATTAAAATGAATTTTAAAAAAATCCACCTGCAATGTACCATACATATCGTTTTCTCCCGATATAACACAAATAGTGAGAAAAATAAGTCGCTGTAACCAGTGACGAAATTTATGTAATGTCAAGCATTCAGTTATATACACAAGATCAGCTATTCCGCGTAACTTGTGAGCTTGATAAATACAAATCAACGATAAAGACAAATCAAATAAAGACACTCAAAAATAATAAACCATGATCAAATTTTCGCTTTCACGAGTACACAAAATCTTGATAAACCATAAATCCACGGTACTAGCGAATTATTTTCCTCGATTAACCCTCCAAACTTGCATACACCGCGCGAGCAATCGTCAAAAAACCAATTGGCCATTCTTGTGTGTGTGCGTGTGTGCGATCGCCCAGCCGACGTTCCCTGCTGAACAAGTCGCCGACGCCCAACACCCTGAGTGTGCAGGTGCCCGCCTACTCGTGTCTCGGCCAGTCGCTGCCCAATCTGACACTGGCCACCTCACCGCAGACCTCGAGTGTCTCGCCCACGCCGCCCAGCTCACTGCTCATCGTGCCGCAGATCACCAAGAGCAAGGATACCCTCCTGTCGCCTGGTCATCGAGGTGAATTTTCATTTAAGAAAAAAGGCAATGCGATTTGTTATTATTCGTTGTAGTGCTATGTCCCCATCACTGTAAACCTAAGTGTGCGTGTATACAAGTGTCGATAAAGGTTAACATTTTAACCTTTGGATGCCCAAAGTCAGGATTATGCACTGATAGAATGAATTGTCAACATTAAATATAATTCAATGTAGCATAGTTCTTAAGGGGCTATACCATCGTTGACGTACTAAACTGATACGTATTGTTCAGCTTTATTCTCTCTTAAATGGTTAACTTGCTAATTAACGTGCTGAAAAGAAAATCTTTATTTCAGCGGCTCTACAGAAGGCGGTGCGGGGATCTCCAGAATGGTTTAGCCTGGAACAAAAATCAAAAACTGTCATCTTCTAGAACATAAAATCTAATGAAATACATACGAATTTTTCGATGCGACAACAATTCTTTTATCTACAGACATTTCTCTACAAAAACTTGTTGGCTGAAATAGTAACTATTTTTTTAAAGGTTAACCACACGTAGACGTAGATATTTTTTAAAATCTGTTTGTACTTTGTTATAGTCTTTATGTTGTAGAAGATGACAATTCTTTTTTTTTATTCCAGATCAAATCTTTTCAGTGATCACTGTCCCGCTAATTGTGGAGTTGCTGGAAAATGACTCACGGTTGCATATAGTACCACCATTTTGTTCACATAAAATAAATAAATAATATTTTTCGCATCTAGGGAGGAGAAGTATTGGCTAGTCCATAGCACGTGTAAATTGCCATGGTAAATGGTGATATCAAGCGCTATGGTGTATTCATTTTTCCTCCCGTGGTGCGTCTACTATTTTTCATCATACACGGGTCGAAAATGACACATTTCAGTTTCTGAGCCGGGAGGAAATGGTACTTTCGGACAAGGTGTGGTGAAAAAATTGTTTTTCAGTCTTGAATAGTTTAATGATAAAGTCCTATTTACAGATTTTTTTTATTAAGATGATTACTTTACAAAAAAGTAATACAGAAGATACCTACTGTTTTAATGTGGTGCCCTATTAACAGTTAAGACACCATTTTAAACTGTTAAGATGCATCCAACACGGATTGATTTTTCCCGAACGGGTTTAATTAAATTTAACCAACAAAGTACGAGTATATCTATATGTATTCCATATGTAGATATATCTTCTACGTAAAACTCAAACAAGATTGGTAAGAATCAATCCATGTTGGGTGTACAATTTGTTAAGCTACAGTTCTTAACAGTTGAGACCAAATTCTTAACCATGAAGACATAATTCTCTTCACTTAGGATACAATTATTTATTCTTGACGCGGTAGATATAGTTTTTAAATCTGAATAATTCAAAATAGCATTTCTTGGTCCATATAATTGTGTTTTATGAGATGAACAGTAATGACTTACATTTCTCAATAAAAGTAGACCATTACAAACGTAACTGTACCAAAATTTAAACATATCACTCCATGACTTTTGTTCGTTGTTATACTCACTTATAGGTATACAAAATTAGTGACAAGAAAGTGTCTGAAAATAACTTATCCTCACGCTTAGCGTAAGTGATATCGCACACTTGAGGATTACCTTGATGACAAAAATGTAACGTGGGATTGTTGTAAAAGTCGATTTTTGACCGACTCGAACTGAGGTTCGATTTTATTTATTGACGCATAATGACTGCTTTTGCACCATATTAAATTGTGATTTACGTAAAAAATTTTTAGATAAAATTTTTGGTTGGATAAGACGGCAAGTAATAGGAATTTATTTTTATCCTATTCTGAATCAATGCTTACAAAACTAAAGTTTAAAAATAAAAAGACAAGTGAAAACTGGTTAAATAGATAAAATATTTTCCTTTAATTTTTTAAAAATTGTATACACGTTCTCAATTATTGTACAGATGCTCTGATTATATAGCAATGATTATTCTTATTCCAGAAATTTTAAGCGAATTTATTTTAATATTTTTTATTATCAATGGATATGAATACTTGCGAAGGAAAAATAATTTTTAAATAAGATAAGTCAAATGGTACTTAAGTTGTAAAGTCGGCTTTTACTACATTTTTAACGAATCGCTCTCTTAAAAGATTTATTATAAAAAAAGCTTGAGTTTAAATACAAGGTTAATATTATTAAAAATTAACATATTTGTTTCTTACAATTAAATAGCTTTTTGTAAAGGGATATCGTGAAAGATGCAGAAATCATTAAGACTAGACACAATAAAAAAAATTTTAATCTCTTGTAAAGTGACATTAAATAAGATTTCAACACACAAATTATACTTGAACATTGTAGCACTGAAATAAATAGTTTGCTAACAATTCAACAGTTGTGTAGTAGATTTTAAACCTATACATAACTAATCCAATCTCTCCAATATGGAATTAAAAGATCAATTAATAAAATCGTAAACTACAAACCTTAAATTCAACTAACTAAAGCTGAAAAATAAGCAATCAAAAACAGCTTTAATGATAAAATCGGCTACCCTAAACGCAACTATAATAAGTTTTGTGAACAATATATTATTTGATTTTAATTTTCTCGAAAAATTGTTATAAAATAATAGTGAACTGTTGAATCTTTAAAATTCTTTGTGATATAATATACATGCATCGCACATTATGCAACATGAGAATAGTTTAGTTTATTCCCGTGTTGCATATAGAGCTTTATTTCTGTCTTAAATGTGGCCACTTTACTGACTTTTATTGACAATTTATATTAATATTAATATAAATATAAAATAGAAAAAAAAGAAAGAAACAGAGAATTTATTTTATTCTCGGAATAACGGGATTAAAGTAAATTTGCGAAAATAAAGTGCCATTTTCGACCTGCTTTATATGTCAATAAAGTGGTAATTATAGTTAAAACGCGAATAAAATGTTATTATATAAAGAAATAACAAAACAACCTTGTTTGGTAAAAAATGACCAAGCCATTCACGAGATAAAAGCGATACAATTTTTTTCAAAAAATACATAACCCGAAATATATCGAAAAAAAAACAAAAAATGAACCAATTGATACTAAAAACTACATTTCTGAATAGTTTTTAAAGATTTTCTGCATACTTACTCCAGTTATCGTGGTCATCATAGAAAATTGATTTTTTTAAAAATGACTTCTTTCTCGAGAATAGAAAAAGGAAATGACTAAAAAATTTGCTGAATAATGTTTTCAATGTAACTAATCATTGAAAAAATTGTAATGAATTTTCATCAATTGTTTCAGAGATATAACAGTTAAAAAATAATGTTTTTGTGTATAAAAATAGATTAAAAATAACTAATTCAAAATTTTAGGTCGGAAGTGACTCAAATATTACATTAAATTTAATATACAAAATAATTTATAAAAACTAAAATTCTAAAATTTTCTCTCATCGTCTAGAAAAAGCAATGCAAATGATCCTAACAAATTAGAATTGCCCATATATATCTCAAGATATCAAGGGCCACTCACTTACGAAATATCTAAATGAAAAATGTATTGCATATCATTTAACCCTGAATTTAATTAAAAAATTATTTAAAAAATAATATCCGTCGTAATTAATTTTAAAATCATTTCCGCTTGATACCGGTATATTGTAGACAGAGAAATTCGTTATCCCACGCTGCTTCTCAGTAGCCCCCCGCCCCTACTACTACTCATGAGACTCCTCACTAATAAAAAAACGGCCCTTTCTCGCCACGAATAAACGCAGGTATCTCGTATCCACCGCCGTCGCCGCCCAGGGGCGCCCTGAGACGGGCCTTCGCCATACCGCAGTCGCGCAATCCACCCCTGATCAAGACCCGGCACGTGAACACGTCGGTGGTGGCGCAGAGCCTTCAGACGACCATCAGCCTGGACGCGGAGGCGATCGAGGAGCGTCGCCGGAGGCTCGATCCCTCGCACAGAATGGCTTCGACCAGCAGCATCGCCGAGGAAAAGGTACGCCAGCGAAGATCGTCGAATTACGATCAACAAGACCACAAATATACGCGAACACACGCGTAACATCATACTGCTTTCGTGTGGTAAAACCAGAAACAAATAATTAGAGAATTTGATTGCCATGTAGCGCGCTGGGGTATTCAACATTTAAGTCATCGTACACCCGAGAGCTAAACTGTTTTTCCGCATGTACTGATAATGGCCGTCATACGGTGAATAGTTGATAGCGTAAGTTGCCTACTATCCCCGTTACGCCATGAACTGTGCACATTTTTGATGGTTATTAACCGACACGTTTGGGTAAATAGTTTGACCCTTGGGTGTAATTTTAAGTTGAAAATTTTTTTTGTTAAAGACGGTCTTTCGCTATATATATAGGACATTAAACAAGAAATAATTATATAAGAGTTTATAAAGGTCCTACTCACTCACGCATACATACATGTACACACACGCGCACATACGTACACACATATACAAAACGTCATAATATTTATTAAAATCATACATACTGAAATTTCTATTATTACAAACCTATCTCTTCGAAAAAGCAGCATTTCATTATCATAAAACATTCTCTTTGTAAAAGCAATAAAAGTCGTTCTTAATTCTTGTATGAATCTGTGATATACAGGTCCATAAACTCTGATTGATGACCTCCTGTCCAATTTGTAACATATTCGATAATAGAATATCAAATAAGGAGACATTACTTATGCCTTCATAAATCTATCTAAATACTACACAAAGTCCTCACACCTCTGACTTCATTCTCCTTTTTTTATTTCCAGAAATGAAGGAGAACCTCAGATGAGCATCGCGGAGATCTTGTATTCGGAAGTTACCGAGCGTCGAGCCGTCCACGCGCTTCGACGAGCATTTGTATATCACTGCATCAGCTTTCTCGCCTCGACAGTCGGAGTCGTTTTCTAGCCGAGCGTGCACCCTGCACCACCGCGCACTTGTACGGGCTCTGGCATCCGAGCGAGTGAGCGACCGTCACGTCGTCGTTATCATCGCCGTCATTGTCGCCGTCGTCGTCGTCGTCATCGTGAGTACCGAGGTGCGACCGCGGGTGCTGTACACTCCCGTGCCATGTGCCAAGGTCCTCGCGGTCCCAGCGTCGAAAACGACGACAAGGTCGTTGCTACGGTCGCAATGATTGAGTCGACGAGAGTGGACGACTATTTCACGATAACACCAGCACTCGTCACGTCGAGCAGCGTGCGATTGGATTTTTCTGTCTCTTGTTCTCTTTGGAGTATGCGCACACGCGCCAGGGGACTTCCACAACCGGTAATGTATTGTTGCGATACCCTCTGATAGGTTGTATTTAAAGGTGGGAGAAATATGGGCTTACGGTGGGGTTTACTTACATTTTGCAACGCAATGAGTCTGAGAGTCTAGTAGTAAATAATTCGATACCTATAAAATAAGATGAATTCCTTTTAAAATCGGCCTCGCAAAAACTTTCGTAAAACTAAAAAATTCAACAAAGCTTACGGAAATCAATGGTGTGATAAATTGTTATTCTGATACTTGACTCATATTGAGTACTTTATCGAAGTTTTTCTGACTTTTTCCGGACTTTTCTAAAATTTTGCAGTTAGTTGCAGTGATCTACATGGCCTTCTTCAATAATCGTTATTTTCGAAAGTTTTGCTGGGGACCGATTTCGACCATTAAGGTGTGATTACATGGAGTCTGACGTGCTTAAGATTGACAATCTAATCCTGTGAGAGTGATAAGGATAGCACATATTTCAAAGTTCTCTCCCTTTGTCTCACTTACAAGATTATATGCCAGTCTCAGACTCTATATAAACGAACCCTCATCTTGTTTCTTAAAACCAACTCGGAAAAGTTCTGGAGATTTACACATTATTTAAAAATCCTTTGTTCCACGAAAAAAGAGAAGTACAGTCCGCCAGACTAGATCAACCCATTTATCTTTGTATTTTCTTTAAACCAGAATTTGAAAAGTTCTAAAAAATTTCATAGTACCTCAAAGTATTTCTATTGGATTGCAGGTATACAAAAAGAATGTTCAGTCTAATACCACATTTACATGTTTATTTGGTTACTGAATCCAAATCTGACGCGAGGTTAACCTTATCAGGTCACCATTCGTCCCTGATCTGAAAAAGAAATCACGGAAATATCTGTTTTATGAGTTACAACCAGAGGTGGGCGCGTACTTTACACGTTGTCGTAAATGCATTTACGACGTGTCTTCAAAGTTAAGTGAACTTGAGGTTGTATTTGTAACAGTATTTTAAAAAATATTATTGGATACTTCGCAAATTTTTTCACAATTTCTCATAGCTTCTCACATTTTTTCACAATTTATCACAGTTGTAATTTTCTTTATATATGAGAATGCAAAAAATAAAATGTGTAAACATGTGAAGAACTCTGAACAAATTTGAAAAACTGTGCAAGTTTTATTAAACAATACTGTTTTAAAAGTATGCAAGTGTGAAAAATAATTTAAAAATATGAAAAAATGTGAAAAATGTTATTCTTTTGTAACAAATGTTCCAAATATATATGAATTTTTTTTAATTCTCATATTTTTTAATAGTTTCGCAAAATAAATATCTTACAGTTGACATTTTCGATAGCGAATAAAATAGCATAAACAATAAAACCAAAAATCTCACGAAACCAAGGATCAGAAATTAAAAACAAAGTGCTTGAATAATAAAAGGAAGTATCAAAACCAGAGTGACCTAAAAGTAGTTTGGACAGTTATAAAAAGTCTATTAGTATGAATGAATCTAGAGTATTTTATTATTATTATTATTACAGTGGCCATCCATTAATGGTTAGCAGTGATAATCCTGAAAAGAACGTAGCTCCTATATATCCCACGTAGCTGTGATCATGTTCGAATTATCACCGTAGCCAGCATTCATGGTTGATGGGACTATGTAGTCCATATCCTTATTCACACAATCACGCCATTTCTCTCTATTATTTGCAAGGTTAATCCAGTTTTCCTCATAGTAACCTATTTCTCGCAAGTCGTCCCTGACATTGTCTTCCCACCTTCATCTTGGTCTACCCGCAGGCCTTGTGCATTCTGGTTTTCCTACTAGTACTCTAAGTGCTGTCCTTTCATTTTCCATCCTCGCTACATACCCGGCCCATCCCAATCTTCGAGATTTTATAACTCTAGTAATATCCTCTTTTCCGTATCACTCGTTTATTTCCCTATTGTGTAAGATTCTCCATTCACCAGTTGACTCATCAATTTTACCTCCAAATAACCTTCTCATAACTCTGTTCTGAAATACTCTGAACCTATCCTCCTCCCACTTAGTTAGTGCCCATATTTCGCATCCGTATAGGACTACTGGCATAATAATTTTCCTATATATCTCTAATTTTGTCTTCCGTGATAGTAGTCGCGATTTTAGTAATTTGCCCACCGAATAATGGCACGCATTTTCGGAATGCAGTCTTTTCTTAATTTCTTTATGCGTCTCATTATTGGAGTCAATTATATTGCCGAGGTATTTAAATTCTTCTATTATTTTAAAGGTTTTGTCTAATACCTTCAGGTCACTATACTCATTCACGGGTGCCGTTCTGTCAGTGAGCATGTATTCAGTTTTCTTTTCGTTAATTTCTAGACCTACTTCTTTTGCCGTTTTTATTAGTGTTTTAAGGTTTTTTATTATGGTTTCTCTGGTATATCCTATTATATCTGTATCGTCTGCATAGGTATCAATGGCGTTAAGAAACCGTTCAGTATTACTCCTTCCCCGATTTCTTATACGGCCCTGTCAACGTATTCTAATACTAAGTTAAACAGAAGTGTTGATAGCGCATCCCCTGGTTTTAATTCATTGTGGATTTCGAAAAAGGAGCTCTTTATGCCATCGGCCGCGTTCTCTATTGGTCAGTGACCATTAATGAATATGCATTTATACCATTTGTTTTGAATGGTATGGGTGCCTAAACGATCGTTGATAAAGCTAAAATTGGTTATCGCATTTATCAGGTTGTTCTTAATTAAGAAATCTATTCTCAGCTATCTCGCCATTTATTATCCACCATATAACAGTGTATACTTATTGATGCATTGCTTTACTATGTCTTCCCTCTTAACATCATTCCTCCGAACTTCCTGTAAAGCTACAATGTCTAGGTTGTATCTATCTACTTCCATAGAGAGTATCTCTAACTGCCAATCGCTTGCTAAGCTGTGCAAATTCCACGTGCCCACCTTAATGCCCTTTGGTTTGTTTATTTGCATGGAGTCTCCCCGGGCCGCCTCCCACACCGGTCAACCGAATGGGGGGGGGGGGGTCAGTTTACGTCCGGACAATGCTTTGATTCATGAGGAGTGCACAGCTTTCATTGTATGATATTTGTAGATGACTTGCGGTGGGGCAGATATTCGCCCCGGGTGTAGGGTCATCACTTCTACAACCCCACTCTCGGTCGTACTTTTATTCTTTTTTTTTGCAATTTTAATTAAAAAAATATATATTTTAAAAACATAACCCAAAACCTTTAAATCTCGTTCACCTAATGGTAGAATGTTTTAGTTAGTTTATTTATTAATTTTGAATTGGTAAACAAAGTTTTTAAATAAAATCGTTAATAAAACCTAGATCCTTAAACCCCACTGACCCAAAGGCAGAGTGGTTTTGCCTAGATCAATATCTAATGAGAATGGAGGAAGGGGGTAGATAGGGAAAAATATTTAGCTCAATGCTATTCAAGATTCAATGAACTTTTTAAAATATTTTACACCCTAAAATCTAACCCAAACTGCGCAACTTCCTATTAATATAAAAAACATATATACGTAATGAACATATAAGCCCTAAGTCGAAAACGTTAAGTCTAAATCCCTAAACGCAACTAACCCAAGCTGAGCAATTTGCAATTAAAAAAAGTTTAAACAAAAAAACCGTAACCCGGAGCTCTTAAATCCAAAATTCTACTAACTCAAGCTGAGCTAGTAATTAAAAGTAATAGAAACTGTAAACTCTAAATTTTACAATTTTAAAAGTAATTTACAATTTTAAAAAGTTTAAACAATAAAACCTTGTACCCAAACTCTAAGCCTGAAATCAAACTTTCCTAAACTGAACAATTAGCAATTTAAAAAAATGTAATAATTGAACTGTTGGTCCGAAGCCGTTGTTAACCCTAAGCCTAACTAATCCAGCACAGCAATTTGCAATTATTAAATAAAATTATTAATGTAACCGTAAATCTTAAGCCCAACTGACTCAAGTTGCTTAATTACCAATTAAAATAGTTAAAGGAATATAATAATACCGTAAACCATTAACCCAACTAACGTTAGTTGAACAATTTGCAACAAAACGAGTTGAATAGTAAAATGGTAAATGCTTAAATGAAACTCCCCCAAACCCAACTAATCCAAACTAAGCGATTTGCAATATAAAATAGTTTAAATAATCATATGGTTTTATTATTTATATTTTTATTAATTAATAATTGCTCAGTATTGGATAGTTCGATTTAGGATTCAGGGCTTAGGTTTTACAGTTTACTTTTTATTTTTTTTTAATTTCAAATTCCTGAGCTTACGGTAATAGGGTTTAATATTTAGGGCTTCAGACGCTTGAGTTGCTTGGGTTGAACTGTTGCGGTATACAGTTTTATTATTTAAACTTTTATTATTATTTAAACTTTAAACCAGACAATAAAAAGGTTCCAGGCAGCTTAATGAACATCAAATTTCAAAAATATATTTGCAAAAGTTATTTTTTAACAAATACAAGTTGATTGAGCATTTTAACATTTTTTACGTTTTATACTCAATCAACAAAAATGAAGTAAAACTGTGGCATGAAGTTTCCCCATCGGCTCAAAGACACCCCACTTTATGGTATATAACTTTTTGTTGTTGAAAGTAAATTAGATTGGGTTTAACGGTTATAGTTTACGGTATTATTATTTGAAATTACATAATTATTTTAGGTACATGTTAGACGTACAGCCGACTTTGGGCAGTTGTAAATTTGCTTAGAATATGATCTACCACAAAACTTGACTTAAGAACAGCAATTTATTTTCATTAGTTGAATTTTTTATTGCTGATTGTATATCTTGGATTAGTTGGGCATAGGGTTTCTAGATTCATTAAACACTTTTGTTTAAAATTTTTTGATAATAGAGTTTACGAATTTATTTATTTTATATTTAGTGTTGCAGCTTGGATTTGTTTAGGATTTTATTGCTAAAGCTTTTGAAAAATGTTCAACTTGGGGTAGTTAGATTTCGGGTTTAATATTTTACTTTATTTATTGCAAAATGTTCGACTTGGGATCGTTGAGTTTCGGCTTTAGGGTTTATATATAGTCTTATTATTTAAATTTTGTATTGAAATTTAAATTAGGCTAGTTAGATTTAGGGTTTATGTTAATAGTTTTATTATTTAAGGGGTAACACCACTGTAATAGCGAAAAAAAAAGCTTTTTCTTGTGTATTTTTTTTAATGGAAATAAAGGTTATAAAGAAATGATATTTGGATATATTATTAGTCTAATATTATAGCCGATCTCTTGAGGCCTCGTGCATCGGAAGCGCTCCGCGGTACGCAGAGTACCAATCGCACATTTCAACCTGGAACAAAAAAAATCCACTTATTCTTGATGTTAATAGCTAGTGAATCACGTAGGGGATTTTGAAAATATTGATTTTTGCAAATTTAGCAGTGAATTGAAAATAAATTAAAACTTTTCATGGAAAAAAAGCACGTTTTTGTTTATAAAAATTGTTTAAATCAATTTATTAAAAATCCCCTACGTGATTCACTTCGAAATATAAAAATTAAGATATGGTTAAAATTTAAAATGCATCGGATGAAAACTGTTCAAGTTATGCCCGTTGAGAAAAACTCCTTTCTAGAAAAATCAACTTAAAGTTTCAAAATCAGTTTCGGAAGTAAAGAAATGAGGAAATCATTAAAGAATCATTTTTTTTCGGGATGGGACCTTTTATACCATATTCAAGAAGGTTCAAAGCATGTTTTAAGCCAATAAAAAAAATCGATTTTTTTTACCCCTTCAATATTTGTTTGAGCTACTGCAAAAATTTGTTCGAGCGGTTTTTGGCATTATAATTTAAATATTTTTTCTACAATAGTATATTACTCACCAAGGGACTAAAGTAGACTATTGATGCCCACGAGTGACTTGCTGCCAGAGCGAAGCAAGAAAAATCGCTCAAAACTCAATTTTCAAAAAATTTAGTTATAAATGCAAATTTCCATATTATAAATTAGTATATTGTGTACCAAGGGCGAAAAGTGCGTATCGCGAGCCGGAGATGAGTAATGTAAATTCCACACTCGGTCAAAAAGGCTCACTCGCCCGTGGTGGACACCATATTTATTGTAATAACATATGTCTGGATTAGGCGTTTTTCTTATACCTATACAGCGGTACTAGTGTTGCCGTCTTTCGATATGACGCAAACGTGGGCCTGTTAGATTAGAAAATTAAAAACATATATATGACCGATTTTACACAAATCAAGCTACTAAAGTATTTAGTCCCCCCTAAGAGGAGAGGGCGCCACTATCGATCTTATATCTTATAGAGGCAGTCAAATACAAAGATTTTTAATATATATACGCTCACATACACGAGGACGTTCGCTAAAGGCATTTTTAATTGATTATTAACAAGCGGGCGCAATAAGTCTTTTTGCTCCTGAATTTTTTCCCACCTGGTCAAAAACAGTCATTTTAGACCCGCTTTATAGGTCGGAAAAACGTGAAAATCGTGCGTGTGTGACCGAGAATTATTTACTTATCGGTTAGTTAAAATCAAAGCGGAAAATTTGAATACCTTCTTTGGCAAGATTTTAGAGGGCATATAGATATTTGCGCGATATTTTATGTCTTTTGAGATTAGTGATGGACCTTGTAGAGCTAAATTGACATTAGATTCGGATTTGGCGACTCTAAAAATATATCATTGTTGTTCTAGTTTTGTGGTCAGCACTTTTTCTTCGTGTAACTATGTTATCTTATTGTCAGAGTAAAATGCACGTTTATTACCTAGTACCTTATAGATCAAACAAAACATTATATGATAAATTGACTATTTGTAATTCAAGAAATTGGCTTTCAGACGCTCTTAAATAATAAACGTATCCTGAAAGTTTGAATATGTTATGTAAAGGATCCAGATTGAAATATTTTGAAGTTTAAACGTATAAACTTTTAGAAATTAATGCGTTTAGAGCGAATTTTATTAAAAAAAAATATTCCGTTCATTTACGGATCCAATGTAATATCCGTATAGTTCCCACAGGGATACCATACATCGGCGTGTGGTTAGTACTTGATTTATAAAATATAAAACATCGTAGAAAATAATTTTTTTATGAAAACGGCGGAAGAAATCCAGTTTAATAGATTTTCATTATTTTAAGCCTGTTTCATTTATAACTCAAAGTTTGAAATATTGTGTTTCAGATTGGGGCCATTTGAAGACAACGTGAAACTTTTAAGACAGCTCTTATACCATTACTTAAAATGTAATGATTATAATACTACGATGCGCTCCGAACGAACATTTTTGTAACTACTGAAAACGAAGAATCATTGGAAACTAAATGTAGAATGGTAACTACAACGTCGTGGAAGGAACAACAAATTTTTTGAGTCGTTCGTTAAACGCAGATTTTCTCCATAAAATTAAGAAAAAACAATGTAGTCTCTTAAGTCTTAAGCGACAAACAAAAAGGCCTACTTAGCATAATTATCGTATAATAATTAGCGACGCGAAGAAAATCTTACACGTAAATATAATACAAAAACCTAGAGGACTCTTAGTGGAATTTAAACTATGCTTTATAACGAATGGATCTACGAGTCGTCGGTTTGGATGAAGAAGCGGCTATCTGCTATGCTTATACACATTAGATAGCTACTTGTTCATCCAAACCATCGGAGTGTGATTATCCGGGAGCACGCGAGAGAATTGACGCAAAAATAACGAAAAGGAAGAAAGTCAAGTTTGTTAATAAGAAATAAAATGGTCATTTTAAATTTACAATTTTAATGATCGATATATTTACTCAGTCGTTGATACCACTGAAGTGGTCATGAATCGTACGATGCGAACATCACATGTTACTTATATTTGCGTTGAAATTGAATAATTGAGTTTCTTGAAGATGTAAAAATCAACGCAAACATTGTTTACTGTATATTTAAATAAGAGATTATTTATTAATGAAAAAGAATAGCTCTATCTCGCGGAAAAATAGAGAATTGTAAAATTTGGTACTCTGGACGCGATATTTGACGTTGAGCGTATATATTATCTACTACGTAGAAATGATGTGAAGAAAACAGAGATTCATTTTGAAATGGAAAAAAGCCCGCGTTGCCAAAGGAAATTTTTTTGTACCCGAGGCTGCGGCTTTTGTTCTTTTATTCTGTAGAGGCAAGAGAAAGGGAGATAGAGAGTGAGAGAGGGAGAGAGGGGAAGAGGGAGAGAGAGAGAGAGAGAGGGAGTGAGTGTGAAAGAATAGTATATTATGACACTGTTGTGGGAGATGGTTTTCTACCTTGCTCGAGGGTTTTCGCACGAGCGAAGCGAGTGAGAAAATCGAGCAAGGTAGAAAAACACCTCCCACAACAGTCTCATACGATATTTTATAGCACAACAACCTCAAAATCGACAATAAAGTTGGCATTTTGAGGTTAGTGTGCTATAAAGAGAATAAAAGTGAGATTGTACGAAAAAACATAGAAAATACGCTTGCACGAGGTAATGAGTTTCGAAATCAATGTTACATGAACAATGGACCGTAAGATTGTGAACAAATAAAGATTGCAAATATAACACATAATTTATTAAAAAATAATGTTTATATACTTTGTTAGCAAATTACCTTCTTTCTTTCAAACATTCAATAATTCCTTTCCTTAAGAAAAACTGAAACGTTTGTTTATTATTTATCAATATTTATTTTATAAGGTAAGTATAAATAAAGGTGATTGTTCCGCCTGCAGATAATCACCTGATACAGCATCCGTGACGCCACCACAATTTATATCACAGTGTGCGTTATTCTTATTGTCCTTGTCTAAAATATGAATAAACTTTACTCTATTCTTACTGCTACTTTCCTATTATTTACGCTATTACTATCACTACTACGTTTACTAATACTATTATCAACATCTATATCACGCAGGGAGACAAATATCTGCGATTCATATATTGCAGCGTTTTCTCCGCTACAGAGATCGTTTTTACCATGTTTTATGCCGTCGACCATGGACTCAATCTTGCTTATTAGTTTTTCTAAGCGTTCTTTAAGAACTTTGTTCTCACTCAGCAGCAACAGACGATCATTATGCAGCCCATCCAGCTTGGATGTCTCCTCTATGAGCCTGTTCTCTAGTGATGAAACCTGAGCAGTCCGCTTATCTATCGACCCCTTAGTTACTAGTATAGGAGTTGTAACATTGCCGATAGGTGTTAGTTTATGCACTATGAGAGAATGATGATTGTCCATTGTACTCGTGAGTAGTTCAAACTGTTTGCTGAACAAATCTTGCTTGATCGATGGCACATTACAAAAACGCTTAGGATGAGCCCTGCATATATGTCCATACATGGCTCTTATACCTTTATATATATACCAATATGGACATATAAAAAGTTTCATTGAGACGTAAAAGGATCCATATATATTCATATATAAGCATATATAATCGTATATAGTTATATGTGGTAATACGTTATTCTATATAGTTATATATGGGACCTCATTTGGCGTTTATATAATCATGTATAATCATATATGGACATAATGAGGTTATATAAAATCAATTTTGTTACTTTTCAGATTTAATTTTTTTGATAAATATGCTTATCAGAAAATATTATTAGAATCATGGTATCATAGATTAGTCTCTCAGTTTGAGTGTAATTATCTGGATGATACTCGTACTTCTAAGAAAGATGACTTTATATCAGTTCAGTGCAGTTTTTTAAGTCGAATAATGAAAAATCCTCCCGAATAAATATTTTAGTGACAAAAAAGCGTACATGAGCATTATATATGTTCATATCAGATTAGATATGTACATGTGTTGACATAATTCGTTTATGATCATATATGAAACGTTATATATGATCATATATGAGCCATTTTTACCCGGGCTCTGGCTACATCTTACCAGCATCCGTTTTAGGTCTGATTTGGTTGCCAAAGGCAGATTGTTCATGTTTCTTTCCACTAGTAAAACCTCGTGTCGCACCCATAAAGACACTGAGTGTGCCCGGACTCAAGCTTTGAGCTCATTTGCTCTCGAAACTTGAATGTCATTATAAACAAGTAGTACTCATCTCTTTAAACACTGTTCAGCTCTCGTTAGATTCGCGTAGCTTCATTCACCAGAAGCTCCGCACTTCGGCAGACTGTGGGAGGCGGCTGGGAAGTCGGCGAAACACCATCTCAGGTAGATTATTGGAGAACAAGTATTAACGTTTGTTGAATTCACCACATTACTCTGTAGAGTCGAAGATATCTTAACTCTAGAAGACTAATACCCATCTCAGATGACGTTACTGATTTGCAATCTCTAATCCAACATCTGTTTAATTCAAAGATGTTCATTTTTAGTTCCTGAGCCTGATATTGGCAACTCCAATATTTCAGTTGGGAAGCGAATGACATCAAATCAGCCAGATGACGCAACATTTTTGGGATATATGATCTACAGAATATCTTATCATTCTGTAAGAATGCAAAAAGTGGAACATCGCTGCAAGATCTCTGCAAGTAGGAGACATGGTTCTAATTCAAAGTAAAGTCCGCCCCTCAGGGTAATGGCCTTTGGGCTGAGTCATCGCAGTTCACTATGTCAAGGATGGTTTGGTTATAGTCGTCACCATTAAAATCGTCTCCTCTATAGTGATCTTTAGTAAAAATCATTCTATTGGTCCGTCTTGAATTCTAAAATAATTCCAAGTGCCTGCACTTCTATTCTTCCAACCACCATATCGAGCTTATATGTTACAGATTATTTCGTTCATACTATGGGTAAAGGTGCGCGAAATGTTCGAGAAGAGATGGTTTTCTACAAACAAAGAGCCCATATCACACTGCTCTAATGGGCCAATCACGAGCCTCGTC
Organism: Gastracanthus pulcherrimus; assembly: GCA_949152435.1. Classification (NCBI taxonomy): domain Eukaryota; kingdom Metazoa; phylum Arthropoda; class Insecta; order Hymenoptera; family Pteromalidae; genus Gastracanthus; species Gastracanthus pulcherrimus. The sequence goes on from OX424572.1 coordinate 202,356,698, forward strand.
TCTAACTAAGAGGATGTCGCGGCCGCTCTTTCCAACGCTCTTTACACAGCAGTGTACTTTATTTGCAACCACAATATACGTCTAAAAGTTCACCGAGTCTTATTCGAATCAAATTTGTGAATCAAATTTGAGAGTGTTTTTAGTATATTAAATATAAAAGTATGTATAACAATTTAGACTCTCTGTCCAAGGACTTTAATGTAGTAATATTGCAATGGGTCTCCCGTTACATGAGTATACCTTATACATTTACACATAAATATTAATAATTGTTATAGGAATATATCTAATAGAACATATTATTATATAAAAAATCGATAATATTATTTGAAACAAAATTATTCACTGCAATCATAATTTCAAATTTGAGTTAAAAGCCCGTGCACCCTCAGGAGGCGCTGGAGCTCACGCGCTTGCGCGCAGAGCTCGGCCAAGCGTGGCACCGTGCCGATCGACGTGAATGCAGCAGGGTCTTGTCACAATCGTGAGCAGCCACTTCTTTTTTTTATTATAGGGGTAATTCGGTGCGTTTGGGGGTTTACGTCATAGCAAAAAATATTAGAAGAAAAAAGAAAACATGTACTCATGACAATTAAAATTCTCGGAACGAATATACAAAATTGAGTATTTACCGGCACACGCGGGCACTCACCATTGTAGTATATAAATTCAGCTTGGCTACAAAGTCACGTGATCACAGCACATGTTACATGGATTCAGTAACAAATATAAATAAATACGTAATGTCACTCGAGGAAAAACACATATTTAGAATATCTAATTTTTTTACACCTAAAAAATACGGTTCTTTGACACATCGGTCAATATATAAGTTATAATTACGTGATCAAAATTCTGGATCACGATTACGTAATAGACTTGTAGCAAGCAGGTGGGGGAAGTGTGCGGTAGGCAAACATTTTATCAAACTATAGCTATGAAAGGCAATTAATAATAATTTCTTATATATTAAGAAAATAAGATTCTTTTATCTAGAGCGGTAAGCGCGGAAATCCTTATCAGGAAATAGGGCAAACCAGGACGAGATCAAGAAAGTGCCTTCAACGGGGGGTGCTTCTTGGAAGACTGGCGCGCCTATAACAGGTGGTTTATGTAAATCGGTTGCGGTGCGTAGCCGACACTCGAGCCGCTGTAGATGAGCCTCCGAGGAAGCGAGGTAATGAGTGCCCCTACGCTCCGCGGAAAAGCCACTGGATTTTCTACTGCTCTTAAAATAGTATACAATACGTGTAACTAATTTGACAAGAGCGACCCCGAGTACTGCGACATATACTCGGGCACATAGCGTTCCTGACGATTCTGCCAGGATGCATTACAGCAGAAGGGCTGTAACTTCTAGCAATACTGGTAGACCACAAGGAGCACACCACTACAAAAAGAAATTACGTAGGTGATACTTTTCTATAGTAGTTCTTTTTGACTCTCTCTTCTTTTCTTCCTTTTCAGCCTGTGGGAATAAGGCGATAGCCCAAACCACGGAGTCGGTCCGCTCATCATTGCCTCTCTACTAACCTGGGCCCGCACAGACTTTAAAAATAAGGTCATGCACCTTCCTCTTCACTGGAAAACTATGATGCCTGTGGCTAATAGATTCCCCAAGGGTAATTAGGTTGCTTTGGACCCCATCAGTATCATGCCATATTCATCATTAGTTGATCATGATTCACTAACACATTAACAAATGAAAAGAAAGGAACTTCTTTCTGTGGGGTTCGTGTAACGTAAAGTAAAATGGATAAACTTGCTTATGTAAAAAATTAATTAGCAAATTTTCTTATCTGAATTAATTGATTACAATTAAATAATATTGTTCTTTTTTTTATTCTTGATTGTTGGGCCGAGCATTTAGACTGTCGACGTGCCTCAATCTCTTGACTGTCGAGTAATACACGAGTGAAGAGAAAGCAAAAATCAGATACTTGCGTTATATACTTTTATATGTCTTTGAAAATAACATACCAGTACTACCTTAAAGATTATCAATAATTTTTGTATTTATTTTTTTTATATAAGAGGAAGCAACTAATATAATGTACCAGAAAAAAAAATTAATTATCATAACTAGATTTTTTTTAACTCTCTTTGATTTAGTTTTTTAACGTTTCAAATATATATGTAATTGTGATTATTAAAATCTAATAACCATAAATATTGTCTTGAAATATTATTTATCTACTTTACCACCACTTCCCATTTCGCACACACGTCTAATATAATTAACTATAAATTATTTAAACAAGAATACGGGTAAAGAACCCACTGCAATAGTGTATCTCCATAGAGATATAATATAGTCGGGTATTCTCTCCCACTAAGATGAAGCAGCTATTACAAAGGAGTCGGAATATTCGGAGGATGTATAATTACAGATGTAGACCAATTCAGTACGAAGCTGAGCTAACCTGTTCACATCACAATCAGCTGCGAGACGCTTGTCTTCCCCAATTAAGGCCACCTGGATCCAAGATTTTTTACTCCATTTAAAAAATGAACTAAAGTTTTGTTAATCAAAACCGTGGACAGGAGATCTAAGTTTTTTAGTGAAAGATTCAATACATGATTCAGAAGCATTCATTTTTGACAAATTTAGAGTAAATCCATTAATAACCGTCCATTAAACTCAAGAACTCCTGGAAGATCATTGATACAGATGGCAAACAACCCATTGGGAAATGCTACCACCGTCATCATCGACGGCCTGGCTAAATGCCTGGCAAGATCTATCAGCGAGATATTAAATGAATCATTGTAAAAAATGATGACTAATTTTGAAGGAGTGAAGTTTATGAAAAAAGTATGGGAAACAATTAGAAATTATCTAAAAGATGTATGCAAATAGTTTCTAAAAGAACAATGTTCTTTTTATAATTTTTCGATGTGAATCTAAAAAAACTACTATCTGATGTTTATGATTTTATATTAATTAAACTTTGACAATTAGCATGGTAATTAGTTATTTTGAGTGATATTATACACGTCCTTTAATAGTATATTATGACACTGTTGTGGGAGATGGTTTTCTACCTTGCTCGAGGGTTTTCGCACGAGCGAAGCGAGTGAGAAAATCGAGCAAGGTAGAAAAACACCTCCCACAACAGTCTCATACGATATTTTATAGCACAACAACCTCAAAATCGACAATAAAGTTGGCATTTTGAGGTTAGTGTGCTATAAAATGGATTTAACAATACATTTTTTGCTCTGAACTTTAAAAAAATCTATGACGTCGTACGCATTGTTTTCCGTCATATGCATTTCTTTTTTGTTATGACAACGCCATTTTTATAATATTTTCAAACAAATGCCATCTTTTGGACTTTAAAATTCCCTTCCATCTTCGTGTTGATCCTCTAAAATTGACTATGAGCCCCCAGATACTTTTCTTATCAAATAACAATATTTAATGGTATTCCGAACTGCATGTGCCTGCAGATACACTTGGGACTTAAAGAATTAAAATAGTGAAGTTTGAGTCCTCCATTGACAGTCCCACGTCAGCAATGTTCCAATAAGCCCTTCTGCTCAAGATAAAAATCAACTGACCTTGATTGCACATTATTTTAGAAAAAAACGCTGCCAACTGCTTTGGGACTATGCTTTCACAAAGAGAACTTAATTAAAATTATTATACAATACAATATTTTTATTACAATAAAACTTTAGGGATCGTTTTCTGATACCTAAAAATGAAGCCCAATACTCGTGGTTTTATTCAATGAACCTCTGTATGGTAGATCCGGCGTATTTAATTAACGTTGATAATATATCTATATATATTTGATTTCTAGCATTGCCCATATGAGCAATGCTAATGTTTTTTAGCACTGTCTCAGATTTAAAGACCCATTGGATAAAACTACGGGTACTGTGCTTCATTTCTAGGTTTCAAAAGTCAATCCCCAAAGTTTCATCGAAATCTAAGGCCCGGACTGCATGGTCTTCCCTTATTAGTACAAATCTAATTATAATTGAAGGCATCGATTCTAAAACGTCCTTAGCGCTCGGCCCGGCTGCCGTTATATCAAAATTGACGTCATGGTGACCAAAATTTGCAATTTTACGGAAATGCATTTTAAAAAATAGTATCGTGCAGAGGATCAAAAATGGCAACTTTTTATATATATACTTTGTTTGTACAATGTTTAGTATTTGAAGAAAAAAATAAAAACGGCAACATTTTAAATCTTATTTGCACCACGTTTTTTAAACTTAGCTCGCTGCAGCTCCGACAAATATGAACGGATCTTGCTTATTTTTTGCATAGACTCGTAAAATAGTCTAGCGCTGCTAATAAACTCATAGATAGTTAAATATTAAATATTTTTCATTCAACAATTTAATTGCAAACCAGTGAGCTACCTTTTATATGGTTAAGTATGTTCAACGAAAAAAAGTATTACAAGTATACATTTGTTTTTTAACATTTGAAGAAGTTTCTCAGAAAAATTCAGATGAATTGGATGAAAAGTCGCAAAGATAGAGCGATTTTGCCAAACTTGCACGCTCCGCGCGAACATTAGCGGGTCTGCGCGATACATGACGCTCAGTGTATGTCACTCATAGAATAAGAAATAATTTAAGAAACATGATAAAAGTTATCCTGAAATAAACAAAACAAAGTCGAACTCGTTTCGCATTGAAATCACACTGATTTTCTTGTTCGTTTACAAGCTGCATTTATTCACAAATTTGTTAATTTCTTTAATCTTTTTAAAAAACGTTTTACTTGCTAAATAAATTATAAGCATAATGTCGATCAATATAGGACGTAAAAGAATTAGAAATGAGCATGCATGGAAAAAAACTATTAATAAAAGTTGTAAAAATAAGGTAAGTAAAATATCGTAAGACGTGTTATAAAAAAGAATTTCTGTTGCAAATATGATTGAATGACATGTATATAAAATTAGAAATTAATTAAAATGAAGAACTCTCTAAATTTTTATGCTGTTGTGAAATATTATGTAAATAAACAATTTGAAGTTAATTATTTTAATTACTTATGCATCCCATGCGTTAATCAACTTCCACACCCGTGTCAAAATGCACTATTTTCAAATCATTTAAAATGAAGCTGTAATCAATTTTGTAAAATAAATTTTTTCATTAATACGTATATATAAAATGATGATTTCCAAACGTCTTTTATATAGGGATTAGAATATGAATCAGTTAGTGGAAAGAAAGTGCTTGAAAAGACGTTCACAGAAATAAAAAATTGTTGTCCTAAAAAGTGTTTTTTAAAAGTAGATCATGAATGGCAAAAAAGTATTTTTCATAACTTTTGGCGCAGTGGAGATTTTCAAGTACAGAATACAATATTAGAAAATATGATTGTAAGAAAAGAATCGACACAAGAATTAAAACGTTTACAGTGGCAATTTCATTGTTACTACAAAAGCACTAGTATCGATATTTGTCGAAAGTTTGTTTTCAGTATTTTCCAAATTGGAGAACGAAGAATAAAAACGGTTCAAGAAAAAATAGTAAGTGGCAAAACGATGTCTGATAATAGAGGAAAACAAGATAATCACAAGGTAAAGCTAACTGAAGATGTCAAAACTTTAATTCTGGAACATTGTAAAAGCCTTCCACATTCTGAGTCACATTATACTAGAGAAAGCTCAAAGCTTTACTATTTTCTTGATACATCGTTAACATTACATTCACTATATTTTTCCTTTTTGGATTTTTATGCTATAACAGGGAGTGAAGCTATTCCTATTGATAAAACAACATATTTTAATTATTTTAATCATTTTTGTGAATTTCTCTATTGGTCTGCCACGTACTGATGTATGTGATCTTTGTTTTACTTATGAAACTAACAAAGGACGAGAAAATGAGTATTTTGAACATATCGTGCAAGTTGAAAAGTATAAAGACTTAAAAAATTCAATGTTGTCCACTGTAAATGTACTAAAATGTGAATTTGACTTTGGTAAAAACTTGCCATTGCCAAAACTACCAATTAATTCTCAATTTTTTCGTCGTTTAGTTTGGACGTATTTGTTTAATGTACACATTTTCGATAGTGATCGAAGTTACATGTTCCATTTCCTTGAAGGGATTTTAAAAAAGGGCGCCAACAGCGTATGTAATATGGTTGAGTATGCGATAAGGAAAGAACTACAACTAAACGTCTTCGATAAAATATTTTTATTTTCTGATGCTGCAGGAGGTCAAAATCGAAATTACATTAATTTGAAATTCTTTTCATTTTTATCTTACAAATTGCAATTAGAAATCCAACATTTATTTCCTGTTAGAGGGCATTCCTACTGCCAGTGTGACCGAAATTTCGGTTTGTATGGTAGTAAGAAAAAAAAACAAGAAAGAATTGAAACAGAAAATGATTATGTGCAACTAATAAAAAATTCTAGAAATCCTCCATTCGAAATGGTTGCTATTTCACAGTGCGAAGTAAAAGATTATGAAAAACTGTTTGCGAAAGACGAAGACTTGCAGAAAAATGTAATTAAAATAAGCAAAGTTGTTAAAATTGTATATTTTCCTAACGGACAAATTGATTTGTATTACGATTATGATGTCAATCCAACTACAATTAAACTAAGAAACATCAGTGAAGTAGATTTGTCGAAAGTATCATTAGCTAAAAAGGTAGGAATAACGAAAGAAAAAGAAAAGGATTTTAAACATTTATTGCAATTTTGTACTACTAATGGGCAACATTTTGGTGAAAATTTTTTAAAAACAACTTCTATTAAAACTGTTGTCAGTAAAACAAAGAATGTGAAAGAAGAACATGGTAACAAAAAAATTCGAAAAACGGAAGTTGTCTCAACAAAAAGAAGAAAAGTAAGCGACGAACAAAAGCAAAAATTAGAATTAAAAATTAATAAAAAAGAAAAGAAAACAAAAACGATAAAAGGAAAAAAAAAGTAATATGTTTTTGAAACGCGTTGTATGTATTGCGACTAAATTGTAAATAAATCTTAATGTAGAAATATAAATAAATATAAGTATTTGTTATTTGAAGTTTCTAATTTACTGAACAATGTCAAAAATCTGTGAAATTTATATGTTTCCCAGAAATTTATATTTTTAAAGATTGTAATTTACTATTCAATTCATTTACGCTGCAATATTCTTTTTAATGTGTGTGAATTTCATTTGAACGCTTTATTATAACCATTTATTATCTAGTGTATATAACATTTAGAATTAACAATAATTTCTAAAACTTTCGTACAAAGATTTAAAAATTCAACAACTTTATGAATAACTGCCGTTTGATTTTGCCTTTGCTTTGTTTATTTAATTTCTTATTGTTTCATCAGATACTTATTTTTCTTAACTTCTACACTATAAATCGACAGTATTAAATAGTATGATTTGATTAAGTATGTATTTTTTAAAAAGCAGGACAGCAAATCTTCAAGTAAACGGCATTATATGACTGACATACGCTGCGAGCGTCATGTATCGCGCAGACCCGCTAATGTTCGCGCGGAGCGTGCAAGTTTGGCAAAATCGCTCTATCTTTGCCACTTTTCATCCAATTGATCTGTAATTTTCTGAGAAACTTCTTCAAATGTTAAAAAACAAATGTCTCGATGAAAGTTCACTGAGTCTTAAACTTCCCTCGATACTTTTTTTCGTTGAATATACTTAACCATATAAAAGGTAACTCACTGGTTTGCAATTAAATTGTTGAAAGAAAAATATTTAATATTTAACTATCTATGAGTTTATCAGCAGCGCTAAACTATTTTACGAGTCTATCCAAAAAATAAGCAAGATCCGTTCATATTTGTCGGAGCTGCAGTGAGTTAAGTTTAAAAAACGTGGTGCAAATAAGATTTAAAATTTTGCCGTTTTTATTTTTTTTTTCAAATACTAAACATTGTACAAACAAAGTATATATATAAAAAGTTGCCATTTTTTATTCTCTATACGATGCTATTTTTAAAAATTCATTTCCGCAAATTTAAAAATTGGTCACCATGACGTCAATTTGTATATAGCGGCAACCCGAGCCGAGCGCTAAGGACGTTTTAGAATCGATGCCTTCAATTATTCTATGTAAAAGTTAGATATTAAATATTATGAACAAAATATTAAGTATTTCTAATGAATGAAAACATTTTTATTTTTATTCGGTTAGAACTAGATTTTATTGAAAAATTATATTAATATAGAGAAAAATAATTTTAAAAAATGAATTTGCGGAAAAAAAAATTTGCGTCAGAAAGGTAAATTTGCGGGAAAAAGTAAATTTGCGGGAATCATATGTTACTTTTGTCCCAATATTTTGAGGTCAATAAAGTGGCCATTACGGTTGAGTCGAGAATAAACATCCTTTTATACTAAATGCAGCTGAATTTACAACTCTTTACGAATATATTTATTTACTTTCGGATTGTATTTTTAGCATTAAAAACAATTGAAAAACCGTGCAGAAATGTATTTATTTACTACGCTAGTACCATTTAGTTGCTAAAAGACTTGTAATTTCGCAGTCACGCAATAAGAAGGTAATACATGGCATAATGCCATATAATTGATGATAAATCAGATAGTGCGAAAAAATGCAGTTCTCGCGCAAACGATTTTGCGACAAGAATCGACCCAAATCGTGCAATTTTTCATTGTCGCAAAACCTGTTTCTCTTGGCTTCCCAGAAATGTTAAAAAATGCTGTTGTATCTCTTGTGTTCATTTTTAATTCTACACAAATTTCGCGTGCGATCGAAGGAGTCATTTGGAACAAAAAGGATCAAAATTTTGTGTCGCTGTTCAGTATTTCGAACTTTTTGAATGTCAAAAATGAGCAATTAAAAAACAGTCGAGAACTGGAAAATCATAATTTTCAAAAAGAGATTGTTAGGGTAGCATTTTTTCAAGTAAGATTATCATTAATGGGCGAACGAAATTAGATTATTTTCTAATTAAAAAAATAATTTATTTTCAGCAACAAAATGTCGTAAGTTTCGACGATAATGATACTAAAATATCTGGAGTTTGTGGAGATCTTTGGACGATTTTATCTGATTATTTAAATTTTACGTACGTAAAAATGCCTCCAACCATTGTACATAGTATTACAGGAATATTGCTGTAAAATTTCAAATAAAATTTTACAGATTTAAACAATATTACTGTAATGTTTTACAATTGTATCTGCAACATTGCTGCAATCTTTCAAAGTTTGCGACCATAACAATACAATATTGTTCATAAATGCCTGCAATATTTCAGTAATGCTAGTGAAATATTTCTGAAACATAATTACGAAATGTTGCAAGAATATTTCAGAAATTTTACAAGAATATTTTCGAAAAAAAAAATAATATATTATAATAAATTATGCAATAGAAAACTATAACAAAATTCTTTAGCAAACCAATATGTTAGCTAGTATTTAACATATATTTGAAGTAATTAAGGGGACAGCTCTGGGTTAAACCCAAAAAATATTTATTGTATGATTCCATAGAACTTTTTATATTTAGAAGCAATCATTTTGAAAATGCTTTGACTATAAATCGTCGCCTCCGTGTAAAAAGGTACCAACTCAGAATCCACTTGAAATGATTTCAAATTGGAAGCCGTTTAGAAAAGGTATCATTAGGCAAGCCAAAATTTGTTAGCTGATTTTAATTTTTCAGCAGTGATGCAAGCTTAAATTTGGATAAAAAATGTTGGTTCGCCAAATGATACCTTTTCTAAGCGGCTTCCGATTTTATATCTTATCAAGTAGATTCTGAGTTGGTACTTTTTTACATGGAGGCGACAAAATACTTGATTACATTTTTAATTTTACCATTGTAAAACCTCAGAATCTTTATCCGACAAGTCACCATAAATCACTATTGTCAATACCAAATATATTATAGGAACTTTGTACTTTTCTAGGTGACATGATAAACAATATTACAATGTACAACAATGGGGAGAAATGGACTTTTTCTAACCAAGGAGGATTGATCAAATCATCATCCGAGTCTGAGAAAGCCCTTTCTTACCGTGTTACACATCGTATTTTTTCAAAGAAGTGTGTCAATAGGGCCTTTTTCACGCATGCAGAGGAAATTAGGAAATGGGCATTACTAGACGTCCATAGCACTAATAAATTCCGGAGTGTAAAAAACATTACCTCTGACTCAGGCGAAGACGCTCGAAATGCTCAATTTTCCATTCGCTTTGCAAGCATGAGAAATGGCCTTATTCATGTACGTGAACACTCTTTACATATATTAGGAATCTTTTATGAATAGTTTAACAACAGTGATATAAATTGAATCCTTAGCTCAAATATATCTAAAGCTTCATTTTTGCAAGAATCCTTAAATTGAGTGAACATATGAGACCTCTCAAATTAAAGATTATTAATTCAGCTTTAATTTAGGTGGTTACAGAAGGTTAAAGAATATATGGTTGTAGGCACACACTTGATTAAATCCAAATTGTACAAAGTAAATAAGTACGTAGGATATATATGAAATGTTTAAGGATTAAAAGTATAAGTGATATATCCAACAAAATTTAGTTATAAGCAATTTCATGTAAACAAAGCGGTGAAGAATTATCTTTCAATACGGTTGTCTCTAAATAGAAAAAAGTGTACTTCTACCGATTATGTTATGAGATCTTTCAAACCTTAAAAAATCTCCTTTTTGATTTAGGTTGATTCCTATCAAATCGAAAGATAGGAGTTTCGGCGCAAAATTAGCAAACGGTAGTTATGATGGACTATTAGGATTAATACAACGAAATGAAGCACTTGTTATTCCTAGATCCGGTCTGTTTGAAAATCATTTGTCTTTGCTAGACTATACAATGCCGGTATGGACAATTCGGTGCGATAAATTTTAATAGTATTTTGCTTTATACTTGCACCTTTGAGTACCAAACTCATAAATTATGTAGGTAGTATATCAAAATAATTGTATTTAATTGTTGACAGATATTTTTTATACATAAGACCAGAATGGAAATATGATGAATCTTGGATGTTTAATTTATTCTCTACAAGAGTTTGGTATGCGTTTTTTCTTATGTTGCTTGTATTAAGCACAATAGGATACCTGTGCGAAAAATATTCGGCTGACAAGAGAATACATGAAAATAATCGAATTAAGTTACAAGATCATTTACTGTACAGCATTGCACTTGCTTCTTCTCAAGGTTTGTTTATTTTATTCAATATAATTATAAGTAATAATTGATGTACGTTCAATTAAAGGATTAAGTTACCATATACAAATAAAAAAGTTTGGAATTTTTGTTGAGTTAACAAAACCGCTTCCAATTCATTGGCACTTAGCTTCTTCGAATCTAGTAAATCATTCCCATGTAAAATGGTTTGAATATGAATGTAATCTTCTTTCCATTAGGTTCTTCTCTTAAGGGGGCAGGTCTGGTATAAAATTAAAAAAAAACTTTATTTTTACGAGTCCAAAGAACTTTTTATGTTTAAAAGCAATCATTCTGAAAAGTATTATGATATGAATACTTAATAATATTATAAATTTTACCATTGTACAACCTCAAAATCTTGATCCTGCACGTCACAATAAATCACTATTTTCAATACCATATTTTTTAACGGAATTTTGTTCCTCACACGATTCTAGATGACATGATGAACGAAGAAAATTTCTCCACGGTTATTCGACTCCTTTTGATATGTATTACAAAATGAGCAGAGCACTTTTTCGTTGAAATTTATATTTATTATTCTTTTTCAAAGATCCAATTGATTTCTTAAAAAAATGTTTTTAATATTTTTTAAAAAATTGATTGGATCTACGAAAAATAATAATAAAAAATGTAACGTATAAGTGCTTGACTCATTTCATAATACATGTAAAATGAAGCTGAATAACAGTGGAAATTATTTTTTTCGTTAATCATGTCACCTAGAATCGTGCGAGGAACAAAGTTTATTTAATAAATATGGTATTGAAAATAATGATTTATTGTGACGTTCGGATCAAGATTTTGAGGGTTTCTACACGTAGAAAAGTATGTAGTATACCGTCGAATAGTTTAGAGGTTTTTTACAATTTACTACACGGCTTTCTACACTCAGAAACAAATAATTTTCCGTCATATTTCCAAGATATAACCATTTAGTTAAAAAATGACGTTTTCGTGTACAACAAAATAAAGGAATAACCTTATCCAAATTTTTCGACCGGAGAAGTTAGATAATTTTATGCTCTTTCAAATACATTTTCGCTGAATCTATTATATTATTTCTTAGGTATTAAAAAAACAGAAAAACTAAAACTCAAAAATAAAAAACCGCTAAAATACAAAAATGAATCGAAAAAGAAAAAAAAATTATTGTACCGCCTTCCTTTAAGAAAAACAAAAAGAAGAGCCCTGAAATATTAAGTTACACCGTGTATATGCAGAGTAATGCATGAGACTCCAGCGCTGTAACCACTCCGCCACGGTGGAACTTTAAAATGCTTTAAGAAAATTTTACTAATAGTAGAATCCTAGGAAATTTTTTGGAATCACAAATTTACAATAAACAATGTAATAAACATTAATTTTCTTATCTAGAAAAAATTATTACCTTAATTTTAAATTATTATATATTTTTCATTGTAATAAATTTAATTTTAATTTTTTTATAAACGTTTTTATCTTTATTTCGATGAGTAAAAATCTGTTCTAATATATTAAATTATGCGACAATAATTAATAAACATGTAGTAAGGAGATAAATTGCTATAGCTTTAGATTTTATATATGATGTTTGTTTCCTCCTGGAGGAAGTTTTACAATAGTTTTTCCTATTAAAACGTATTGAAAAAACATATAAAAATTAAGCGCATTGAAGGAAAGATATGCAACTGATTTTTTTTTCTACTTCTAGAAAAACGTAGACCGATCAGTATTTTATTTAGAAAATCAATTTAAGGGAGTATTATTTTTTACTTTCGTGGTAGGCCAAATTATATGCATAAATGGTTGAGTGAGCGTGAAAAATTTTATTCGTTTGGTTTATATTAGCTCTCAAAATTGGTGATTCAACATTTGGATTTTTGCATTATATTTAAGGAATATTAGGAGTTCCCATCATAAGGTTACGTGTTAAAAACGTAAGTATAAAATTCTTATATTTTTTCTGGGTTGGTGTAGCTTTCTAAAAATTTATATGAGAAAGTTTGAGGTCAAAACATACTAGTATATAAATTTTCAGAATTTTCTGAACACTAATTCGAAGCCGATCGTACTCCCTTAAGGTGGCCCCGTCACATTGTCCCGAATCTACGCCCCCCCCCCCCCCCGCCCCATATATTTTTTTCTAATAACCCACGCAATTATCATAAAAATGATTTAGCATTAATTTTCATAGTTATTGACATAAATATATGTTATGAGACATAAAATATAACAACAATACGCATATATATACATACAAAAATACACTAATTTTAGTTTATCATTAATTATTTTTTATATTTGGTTGGCAACCGGATATTTTCGATAAATAATAAGATTTTATAAATAAAAAGCTACAATTTCTTGGTAGTTTTATAAAGAAATCATGGATTTTCAAGTGCTTATTGGCATAAATGCTGATTTTTCCCTAAGAGCCTATGTTAAAAGTTCTAATTTCAAACACTTTTTTCTCTGTAGTTTACCTGGCAACCCCAACTAACAAAAATTTCAATAGAATGCTTAAAACGAATACTTTCAGTGGAAAATTCACTTTTTGTTAATGATGGATTTTGAAGAAACAACGTAGCAACTTTAACTAAATTGTTTCCTTTTGTTCTGGCAAATCATTCAAATTTCCCGCCGAAATTCCGAACCTCAAATCTTTGATCGAGGTATGAACAATTTATTACAATCAATAAATAAACCGAATTATGAAAATCGAAGACGTCATTGCCCTTCATTTTTTAGCATTCTACCACTCTGTTAAGTTTCAGGTAAATAAATATTTCATGTAATAATTTGCAATAATTTAATTAATATTGCGAAAATATTTACGAAAGATTTTATTTGAAATATTTCTTAAAATATTTTTTAAGTATTCTCTTCTCTAATTCTTGTAGTTTTTTCTTTAAACTACTTAGATCTTCGTATTCATATCTCCTTCCACTCACCTTATCTTAGAAAATCCTGATGGCAAATAACTCACAACGAAAAACCGCTGCCAATTAATTGGCACTTCCTCAAACTAAATGAATTGTTTCAATATGAAATTCTTTCTTCTAATAAATTGATTTTAAATTGCTATATCTCTTTTTAAATAATACCTCAAAGAGGGTGCGTTTTTATCATTGATGGTTTTACAAAAGAAATTTTTTTACTAAAATTACAGAACGATAGGTAATAATCCTTATCACAGCAATTTTTTCTCAGTACGTAATTTATTAAAATTATTTAAATATTTAAATTTAACTGTAATCAGGTTTTAGGACGAAGATTCACTGAAGTGTATAAAAAAAGAAGGGAAAGAGCTGATCTAAAATTTGCGGTTGTAAAAGATAGTTAACTTTATGCTCTGTTTAATGCATTTACACTAAATTGATCATAATATTTCTCACATACCAAAATACTCGAACAACTAAAACTCAAAAATCTAAAAGTCGAAAAATTGTTATAAAAAAACGAGTTGATGAATCTTTAAATTTCTTTTCAATTTCAAATCTTCATTAAACGATAAAAAATGAGCCCTGCTTGGTAAAAAATAACCGTGCCATTCTCGAGATATTATCGATCGAAAAAAAGTTTCAAAAAATACATAACCTAAACTATCTCAAAATATAAAGTTCGTTGTGATCTGAGCAAAGAACTTGTTCAAGAGATAGTAAAAAGTTACCATTTTGGAAAGTTTCAGATCAAATGCTACCGATATTCTCCAGTATTCGCAACTAAATAAAAAACAATTCTTTTTACAAAAAGATTTTTTTCCCTCCAAAAGAAAAAGATGAAAGCCTTAAATTTTTTACAGAATATTATTATCAACATTCCTAAACATTTCAATTTACTTTAAAAATTTTCATTCTTATATTTCATAGATATAACCGTTTGAAAATAAATGATGATTCACTGAATATCAAAACAAAGGAAATAGCTTATTCAAAATTTTGGATGAGAGAAGATAGGTAGTTTTATGCTCTTTCAAATGCACTCGATGATATTATTTCGATGATATCAGAAAAACATAATATCTACAACTCAAAAATCGAAAAACCGCTGAATAAACAAATCACATCGAAAAACAAATGAAACTTTTAGAGCCACCATTCTTACAGAAAAACAAAAAAAATGAGCGAAACATTAATTTTCACCGTGAATATTCAGAGTAATGTTGATCCACGTCCTTACACACACACACACACACACACACACGCCCACGCACACACACACACACACACACACGTACGCACGTACGCATGCACTCACGCACACACACAGACTTATCGGCGCGGGACAGTACTACATTCGTAATTTCGAAAACCAGTTTCTAACATGTCTTTAGCAAATCTTTTTTTTTACCATTACAAAGCTTCCTCTATGAAGAAGCAAAAATGAAAATTTTACCGTAGATAGTAACGTCGATGTGATACCTCTTGCACAACGAAATATAATGAAGATAGCAGCAATAGCGGAGTAGCAGTAGAGGGTAGAAATGGTTAAGCAGGTTTACATGGCTCTATAAGAGTTAAAATAACTATATCTACTCTCATTAAGATGAGTAAAAATTGTAAATGTTGGATCACAAAGTATTGAACGCAGGGCTTGGAAAATACAAAGACAGGCTGAGCGATATTATGTATATGGTATATATTTGAGATTAAATTATAATATATCTGATATGGCAAATTACCTTTGTTAAAAAAAGTGCATAATACGAAGGGGTGGGGGGATTTTCAAGCTCGGTGATGGTTTTAATTCTTATTTTCATTTCAGTTCCTCTGGCGCCCTCGACAACAACTTATGCTGAAAACCACTTATCCTGGGTAGAAAAAATCGATAGCCCCCCCCCCCCCCCCCATTTCAGGAGCCTCTGGCGCCCTCGACAACAACTTATGCTGAAAACCACTTATCATGGGTAGAAAAAATCGATAGCCTTCTCCCCCCCCCCCCCCCGCCGTACAACTTTTTAATTTTCTTGGGCCAACCTATGAATTGTTATTACATTAATAAAGTGCAATTGTAATTTCACATGTATGTTGTCTGTAATACTCCTATTTTCGAATTATCTTGTATATTAAGCCAAGAACCCAATCTAAATTTTCGCATATTCCAATTTCGTATATAAATTCATTAATTTTCCCGTTCGTGCAAAAACTACCATAATATAATAATAATTCGAATATTCAAAATAAATTTAGGATGCCTTCCTGCGGCCGCGGAATGTCACATGCGGAAATCAAGAATCGTCTATATCACGACAACAATGTTCTCGTGGCTAATTCTAATTGCTTTTAGTTCTAACGCTATTTTTCTAATGATGAATAAGAAATACATTTTGCCATTCACCGATTTACAAAGTGTAATACAGAAAAGCAAATACGATATTGTTACTTTTAGAGGCTCAATGGTGCATGACGAATTTGATGTGAGGACCTGTTTCAGATTTATTTATTTTCCTTATATTAGTTTTTGAATTGTTCTTAAAAATTACAATTTCTTTGTTTTTTAAGAATTTGGTCTCCAAATATTTTAGAAATACTCGTGACTTTACTCGAGTTTCTTATACTTCTACTAGCTATGAACTTTATGAAAAAGTATGTTTTTCAAAAAACAGAAAGTTCGCCGCTTTTGAGCCAGAAGATATTTACAAGGCGGTTGGAAAGTTTTTTTGCAGATTGATTCCAACTCGCGTCTCTTACTTTGAAAGCTGGATCGCAGCCGCGATCAAAAGAGGATTCAAATATAAACGCAGCTTTGACATTGGGTATGCAAATGCGTAATTATAATACATTTGTTTTATTTATAACAATAACTTTAGTTACGAATTTTTCGTAGAATTTTAAAACTTACAGAAACGGGACTTTTAGATGGACTGAGAGATAGATGGCTGGATTGGAAGTTCGCAGAAAACGAAAAAGTACCATTTCAATCTATTGACATAAGCCAAGTGTACATGATATTCGGCATATTAAGTTTGGGATTTGTTGCATCTACCTTTGTTTTGTTGATTGAATATTTAACATTTTTTAGATACAAAAATCTTAGAGTCTGGAGTAATCAAAATAATTTACAAACGATTAAAAATAAGACAATAAAGAGTAATGAAAATCAAATCACATTTATGTTTAAATAATTATATTATTAACAATTAACGTGTAATAAACAAATTACAAAATTCTATTACCAGTAGTATATTTAATTGTACATACAGTGCAGCTTCCATTTACAGATACCCCACAAAAGCGGACATCTCTATACTGGATAAATCATAAATGACCTGACAAAATTACATCAATTGTCAAGGAAGAAGTCTTTAACTTTTGATGTTAATTTTTGTTAAATTGGTGTGCAAGAAACGTTTTTAAAATCCCGTGTTTTTATCACAAAAACATGCATTCTTTCTAATAACTTGTAAAAAAAATTAGTGATAACTTCTCAAAGTCTTTTTGCACGTTCTTCAATTATGACAAGAGAAATACCAAAGTTTTAATTTTATTGGACGAAATGGAGACATTTTTTGAAAATCAATGAAGTTTCACCATAAGCGGACGTGAAAAGGTACTTTTTATAATAGTATTCTGAATCCAGGTATTAACAGAATCTATTGAAAATTTAACCAGATAATATTTATACAAATTGCGAAGGGCATATTAAAACAATTAAAACTCTATTTAAAACAATTATTGGAGATTAAACAAACTTGTTTTTAAAACCAGCTTACTATGCCATCCGTATTTGTATAAGCATTGTCTGGTCCATATTTCAAAAGGTTATATTATTATTGGCAACTAAAAAACGGGTTTGAATATTTTCCGTTGAAGCAATGCATATAGAACCCTTTCATATCCCCTTAAAATTTTACGGAATTATATTAAAATTCATAAAAGATTACACTCGGAAAAATCAGATGATCTATAAAATGCATTTTAAATCAGCAACTGACCATTTTGACAAAAATCGTTTAAAATGGGTAATTGAAGCTAATAGTGAGTTTCATGTAACCTCATAAGTTTCACTTTTATATTAGTATATTGTTAAAATTTATCAATAATTTTTGTTCAATTTAATATAGTTAGACTATTTAGTGAATCATCAGCCTGATGGGGGTACCCCGTTTCACCTCGCAGTTTTTCCAAATACCAGAAAAATAACAATTTTAAACATTGTTCATATTAATTATTTACATCGCTATATTACTTTTATAGATTTTATTGTGTAAATAAAATGGTAAAAAATGATAATAATTTGTGAGACAAATTATTTTACTCATAACTTATAAGAAAACGAAGCTTCTTATTAGGTACTCCATTGTGCCCCAACCTCCCCTACTGTTTTTCGTATAAATTCTATCGAGTGTCTATATAATCAACCATATTCGATTACATTAGACACATTTTTGCCACACTCACATCTAACAACGCAGATTTGGATTCTGGTAGAAGGCTGTCCTTAGCTGGCTTC
Source organism: Gastracanthus pulcherrimus (assembly GCA_949152435.1). Taxonomy (NCBI): domain Eukaryota; kingdom Metazoa; phylum Arthropoda; class Insecta; order Hymenoptera; family Pteromalidae; genus Gastracanthus; species Gastracanthus pulcherrimus. The sequence continues at coordinate 202,375,315 of OX424572.1, forward strand.
GATGTATGTGTTCATTACCTGATGCTGTAGTGTGAAGATTAGGTGCCATCACATCTGCAACCCGTTGTACAGTAGGCCACGCAAAATATTCTCAGGTTTTTAATACAAGCTTTAGCTTGTAATGAGAGTGGTATTAATTGTTATTTATATTTGAAATCAAAACAGTTGCAACGCAGATTTGTGATTATACTCATTAGAACTACTTGACATCTATAAATATATTTATTTATTTTTAGTTATGGTCAAAACCAAATATGAGGAAGCAAATTTATTTGCAGAATAGATCTGCCCGTAAGTATGTCTATTAAAAATAGACTCATGATACGTATAAGTACATGCTCTAGTTTTTCATTCAAGTGGGAACTTAAAATGAACATTTCCTCAATATGTAGTCACATTTAATATAAAAAAATTAATTTGAAAATTAGATCTGCAAGTATGCCTAAAGTAGAAATCGGGTCACGACATATATAATTATTTAGGGAAAACTGGAGTAAAGTAAATACACGGGAAAGTGAAACATGCTTGTTACTTCTTGAACAAATTATTATTTACGCCTAATTTTCATATTATGAAAAAAAAATAATTGTATTTTTCGACCTCAAAAGAAAGTTGTTTTAATAATTACTTCAAATACGCTTTACTTACTATTACCAAACATACAGACGAATAAGATGTCTCTTTAGTTTTATTATTATCTAAATTCACGTTTTTATCTATTCTTGTACAAAAACTAGTAAAATATTTTCAAAATATTTAATTCTATCTAATAACTGGGGTAAAATGAACATAGTAACTCTAAAAGTCGAAATAAATGTATTTTTCAGACTATAAACATTATTTGTAAGTTGCACAAGAAACTTCTTACATCAATAAACATACTAGCTGCTTAAAGAATTGTACATTGCGCCGTCGGTGCGCTCGACTTCCACTCGTGCTCAATCATCATCCTCAATTAGAAAAAGCCCGTTTCCACCTGTGTTACAAACCGTATTTTTCTAACCAATGTGTGAATAGAGCCTTTTTCATGCATGCAAAGGGAATGGAAAAATGGGAATTTCGAATCGTCCACCAGACCTATAAAATAAAGAGAATAAATTTTTTTTAAATTTTGAATTCTTTTCTAAATTTTAAGTTAAAAATTTGGAAAATATAAAATTTCCATATTATTTTGAGAGATTTTCAGGAGCGAAGGATAATTATTTCCTCCGGCTCCGGCAAAGACGCTCGGAATGCCCAGTTTTCCATTCGTTTTACTAGCATGGAAAAAGGTCATTTTCACGCACGTGTTGAGAAAAAGTCATTTATTAAGTTTAATATTATTTACCTATTTTTGAAAAATACCTGTTCACTGTACCCAGGTCATTCAGTGCGGCGTAAAGTGTGCTAGAGGATAGAATTAAATATTTTGAAAATATTTTACTAGTTTTTGTACAAGAATAGATAAAAACGTTAATTTAAATAATAATGAAACTAAAAAGATATTTTAAAAAACCTTTAAAATATTGTAAAATATATATAAATTTTTATGATTTTTCACTATTTTTAAACGCAGATAACTTTTTACCTAAGCATCCATTTTGAACGATTTTCTTTAATTGAAGCTCTTTTATTGAACTTTAATTATATCGATATGATTTTTTCGTCGTGTCCCCTACACATTGACTATATGCCGTTGAACGATGGCTACTTTTTGTTAGTGTTCCCCATGTTAAATTCCCATAAGAGAATTTGGGTATCCAAAAAAATAGTAGGCCGAGACCGAATTCGTAGGAATACTACTTTTTTCGTGTTCTGCATGCTCTAAAGGCCCGGACACTTGAAAAGGAACGGAGAAAAATAAGAATAACATTAGCTACTATATCTATAGATATTAGGAACAAGGCGTTGTTCTTTATGTTTTTTGCTATATAGATGCAGTAGCTAATGTTATTCTTGTGTTTTTGTCTCTCCTTTTTTATGTGTCCAGGCCTTAAAGAACAATAAAATAGTTGTCCCAGAGACGTAGCCCTAAATTTTCTTTTTAATTTTTGAACGCTCTAACTGAATGTTTTTTGTGGATTTCCTCATATATTCTGAGATAATAAGCTTCAAAATAGACAGTTATTAATGATAAACGTTAAGCTTGTACCATGTAGAAATTATATGGTATTTCACATAAATTTGTGTCAACAAAACGATGCTGTAAAAAAGTCAAGATCGCGCAAAGATACGGTCCGAACGCACGATGTAAGAGCTGCGACGACTGGCGGCAATGGCGCGTTACACGATTTTGCCACACAAACAGCAAACACAGTGAAAATTTTGGTGTATATCACGACATCTATTAGTTTTATTGTAACGAAATCTTTATATATATTATGTACTATATGATCTTCAGTATTCTTCACATAAGCAAATTATAGTATATTATAAGGTGACTCTACCGAATATGGCCCGTAGATTCAATATGTCACATCATGGCTGTTGTAGCTATTACGTGATTTAACTAGCAAATAGATGGTTAATTATGTATATATGTAGAAGCTTTTTGTTAAGCTAAATATTAATTTTATATTTTTAACCCCTTTCGATATATATATGTTTTGTATTCATGATGAATGAACGAAGAATTGAGGCGGACCATATTGAGTATACGTAAAACTCAATATGTCCCAATAATTGTTATCTTTCAAATCACTGTAGAATTGGCCATTAAAGTCAGCTAAGAAAAATTTCATGTTAGTTTTTTGTACATAAAGTCATTAGTTAAAATTGTAATAACTCTCAAAAAAAGTCATAATCTAATCACTTAGGGCTTTCGCATAGATAATGGAACCAGAACAAACACCAGAAAAGTATTGAATACTACATATATGTATGAAGAGCAGGAATAGACACTAAAAACAAGCGGCTTATTCCTTATGTTTGTTCTTATTCTTCATATAAGTAGATATAGTACTCCATACATTTCTTGCATTTGTTCCCGTGCATGTTTCTTGCTGCGTATATAATAAGCAAAATGAGTATTTAAATATTGAAATCGTATAAAAAACAGACAAAAAATACGGGTTTACTGATTTTTTCTTTAAACAAATACATCTACGATTGTGAAATCATAATTCGACATTTTATTTTTTTCAGTTAATAGAGTACTCCTCTATTAGTACTATTTCTTAATATTCATAAATTTTCACGTTTACTATTAGGTATTAGATACATGTATAAAACAGCTAGTGTAATTATAATATACTCGTGCATGTCTAATTGTTAACTCGCTTATCATTCATTTAATTTTATTATAACCTAATCGAATTACATAACAAGCAATAATAAATTCTAATTTATCGCGAATACTTCATGAATTCATTAATAAACTAGTAAAAGTAGAATAATAACTAAGAACATCACCCGAATAATAATTTAATATGTTATTTAATATATAAAAGGAGCATACTTACCGAACTTTCACCATTTTATATTACTCTTTATTTTTAGTTTGAGAAATAAGAATTATTGTACGAAGAAAGACCAGATATTATTAATTAATGTTATAATTCAAATAAATCTAGAATGTATTCCCGCAGCTGCTGAATTTCATATGCATAAATCAAGAATCGTCGATATAACTACAACCATGTTCTCGTGGCTAATTGTAATTGCCTTTAGCTCAAACGCTATTTTACTAATGATGAATAAGAAATATATTCTGCCCATTACCGGTTTACAAGATTTAATTCAGAAAAGCTAATATGATGTCGTTGGTTTTAGCGGGTCAATGGTGAACGACCATTTTCATGTAAGAACGTATTTCATATTTGATAAATTTTATTTTTATTTTGGGTATGACAATTTATGAATATTTTCATGGAAGTCATCCATGTTTTGATACATTAAGGATTTGGTCTCCAAATATTGTAGAAAAATTGACGACTTCACTCGAGTTTCTTACACTTCCACCACATACGAACTTTTCGAAAAAGTATGTTATTCGAAAGAAAGATAGTTGGCAGTTTTTGAAGCTGAAGATCGTCATAAGGCAATCGGAATTTTTTTTGCAGATTGGTTGCACACTCATAACGCTTATTTTGAAACTTCGGTCACATCAGCCATTAAAAAAGGATTTAAGTACAAACAAAGTTTTGACTTTCGGTACATAAATACTTAGGGGAGATTGGGACTGTGGCGGTCACTTAATAAAATTAAACACTCTTTGAATTTATATTTTTTATGCCAATAGTAATTAAAACCTATCAGTTTCAATATCTAATGCTATCAAAAATGTTGTATACGGATGGTTTTTAGCATTTTTATAGATATACAGTAGTGTTTTAAAAATTCAATACATATAATATTTCTTATATTAATATCTTAAAAAGTCGAATAACCTGCTGACCCCAATAACCTTAGAAAAATACATTCATTGAAATAATTGATAAACATAACAATGCTCACATAATTCTCGCAGAATTTTAAAACTGACAGTAACGGGATTATTAGATGGACTGAAGGATAGATGGCTTGATTGAAAATTAACAGAAAATGAAGAAGTACCTTTTAAATTGGCATTAGTCAAGTGTATATGATATTCAGTGTATTATTTTTCAGATCTGTAGCGTCTTCCTTTATTTTGTTGGTTGAATATGTAACAATTTTCTCATATAAAATTATTAGAGACTGGAATAACCAAAATAAATTACAATTGATTAAAAATAAGATTACGAAGAACAATGAAACATAAATTACATTTATATTGAGATAATTATTGTTATAATTATTACCGTATAATAAACAAATAATCTAAACCAAATTGTAAATCATTTTATTGCGCAACATGTACACATAAAAGCAATGTATGTTGTACCCATTATCGGTTAAAAAAACTTCTAATGGAGCTTATCTGAAATCATAGAAAGTGACATGCTTCGCAAATCAGTAACGTATAAGCGTAATGCATAAAAGCGATTTAGCAAAAACTGACATAATTGTCAGTATTATCTTCGTTTGATAAAAATCCCTGAACTATGTATTAATGAAAGAGCTACGAATACTAGCTACTCATCATTTTTATCATAAACCTTTTGTTATATTTAAAATTTGAAAACCCCGTATGCACTATTTAATATATATTAAGATGAAACTATATATTATTTGTGTCGTTATTATTACTCTAAATAAATGTTCAGCCATTAATGGTATTATTTGGGATAAAAGAAATGAGACATTCGTGCCGCTTTTGAGTGTTGAAGAATTTAATATTTTACAGAAAATTTCAAAGAAATTCGAAAAATTCAGGAACTTGAACAATATAACTTTCATAAACAAAAACTACGTCTCGTATATTTTGAAGTAATAAATATATGCCTCATATAGTAATTAATATGTAAGAATTATAATATAATCGTACTTTAACTTTGCTATTATTAAAGGAGAATAATATGTTTCAATTGTATAACAACGATCAAAAAGTGACAGGAATCTGTGGGAAATTTGGACTTTGCTTTCAGAATATTTAAATTTTGCATGAGTTAACATGAAATACATTAAATGAGATTGTCATTCAATAATATACCGTCTATTTTTAGAATGGTTTTAAGCAAGTCTGAAATAAATCAATAGGAATGGCGAATAATTCAGAAGGAAATTACAGTGGATTAATCGAAATATTGCAACGCAAAGAGCATACAATTATTCCAAAAATAGAAGCTTATATCGTTATATTATCAGCAGTTGATTTTTCAATGTCTTTTTGGAAAACTCAGTAAGTTACAGTATTCTTTTTACGTGTTATTGATAACATGTTTAATAATATTTCGTAATAATTAGTCTACATTACAGTCACATATTATTTGTGAAACCCTATTATCAATACAGAATTATGTGAATGTTTGATTTATTTTCTTGGAAAATATAGGGTTTACTTACATTTTCTTACTTATCACTGAGTTTACTGTGTATTTATTTGCAAAAACTATCTAATGACAATAATTCAAATCCTGTAATAGCATTTACTACAGATCACTTCTTTGATAGTTTTGGAATGTTCTGACTTCAAGGTGTTTTAGTCATATCACATACATATAAATCGATTAAATATTATTATGTTATATTAATTAAAATTTTAATTCACTTGCAGGAGAATTGCCATTCAAATACTGTGAACAAACTCTAAGCTACTAGCTTTTTCTATTGCTATTTTTTCATGGTTCGTCTTAACTTCTTATAATTCCCAACTTCTTGTATTTATGACACGAAGGGTATTTAGTCTTCCATTCGACAGTCTTGAGACGTTTTACAAAACGGATTACATTATACTGGTAGAAGAAAATTCAGTTGTGCACATAGACTTTCAGGTTTGTCAAAAAACATTAAATCAAAAAGTAATATCTCTGACAACCTTTTTGAGGAAATATTAAAAATATAATAGGGGTCATTCGTAAATTACGACACGCTTTGAGAGGAGAGGGAGGTCGTTGTTAGTGCGACGTTGTTTATTAAAGACATAGGAAAATCAGTAAAAATGCGTTACTTAAGGGCGATAAAAAATTTTCAAAAACAGCGTGACGTATTTTGTGATTGGCTCCATATACATAGCATATGCTCGCGTGTTGTGAGTTTTTCTACACGTTGTACTTCGTTTTACATTTAGCGTGTTTCTGCCCGTTCACTTTAGCAAGAAAAAAACAGTAATGTCTATTGATTCTTTTGTCATGTTGAATATTATGCAGATGAAATATCTACCAATCTTTGATCCTATAATGAATTCGAACCAAATCAAATTCTTATCATCTCGGGAAGAAATACATGAATCGGGCTGTTCAGAACATACAAAATACGCAATTTTCAATAACATACACAATAAAAGAGATTACATTAAGTGTACTTTTGAACCTGTTGGTAAAGAATATTAAAAAACATCGATTATTGCTGGGATTGACAAGGAACACGTATGACAAATACAACACGTCTATTTTGTATAGCTAAATCATTAAAATGATACTGCTATTTCAATTTTAAAATTGTAAAATTACATGAGTATTTACATGAGATGCTCGTTGGTTAGCGTCTAAAATTATAAATAAAGGGAAAAACAAGTATACATTGTACGCGCCCATATCCTTGAATCAAGTCAATTTAGTTATTTGTATATATGCTATCGGCTTTTGTACATTAATCAATATAGTTTTTATTGAAAATATTATTTACGCAAGAAAAGGAAAATGTAGAGAATGAGGCCATAGCGCGTTTTTTACACATAAGAATTATACACGTAATGATTGTACACAATTTAGCATTGGTCAAATTATATATAGATATATTTGACCAATGCTAAATTGTGCACAATAATTACGTGTACAATTGTTATGTGTAAGAAACGCACTATGCCAGAATGAGTTTGATTTATCTTATTAGACATTAAACATAGCTACATTAATTGTAACGAAACTCACATTTGAGAGTGTTGTTCGTGTTATGTATGTAACCACAAATAACCACAATATTTATAGTAACTATTAAGAAATGTACTTTACTGCATATTTCAAACAATTAAAGCATGCGAACTGTACACTCTATCGATTGTACACAGACATTCGAGTAACTTTGTCTATGATTATAAAAATCAAATAGCACGCTTTATAAATGTCCGTTGTAACCCACCATTATCACGCAATAAAGTTATAATATTCTGAATTTAACTCAAGACTTAGATATTATGTGACACGATAACAAATACTACAAAATACCAATATTATGATTTTTAAACCTTGCTACATGCGTCAGTATGTAAAACATACTTTCTCGTAAAAACCTGATTTATTATTAGGAGAGATAGAACACACCAAGTAATGAAAATAATAATTCTTATCATTGCTTTGGAAGTTGACAATTGTTTTGGAATAAACGGACGCATATGGGACAAAGTAAAGTATAGTTTCGTGCCGATTTTCAGTATTAAAGAGTTCAAATCTTTTCGTGAGAAAATATTGAATGAAAGTCGACAGTATGAAGTGCATAATTTTGACGGACAAGAACTACATTTTGTATATTACGAAGTAATAATTAGTACCTACATGATTTTTATACATAAAAAATTTAATTTTTATGAAGTTCTATTTTCAAATTGTAGGATCCCGATAATTTTGAATTTTATGATAATGAACAAAAAGTAACGGGAATCTGCGGAGAAGTCTGGACCATATTATCAGAATATTTAAATTTTACGTAAGATATTCTAGTACTAATAATCAAGTATATCATGTAATAAACTTAATGTATTTTAGGATGATTTTAAAAAAGTCTAATGTTCGAGAAATGGGCACTAAAATCCAGTCTAGTGATAATTTTACAGGATTACTGGGAATGTTAAAGCGGAAAGAGTATACTATTATACCGAAAATGGAAGCTTTTCAGGCTCGACTTGAAGCTGTGGATTTCACATCATCTATTTGGAAAGATCAGTAAGTTTTGGAATTAGTTTAAAAATATGCTACCACTGATTTATCAGTTTGCTTTCTCAAATATAGATAGATAGATAGATATTTCTTTATTTGTTTGAATATACAAAAAATATGCTATATTAAAATTACATTATTTTATTTTGGATATTATATTATTAATAATATCACATCAAGTTTGTTAATATGAAATCACATTATGTTCCGATCTAAATGCTCGGTTACTATGATATATAAACATAAAATTTGATGTACGTATGATACGAAAAATTACTTGAGTTGCAATGTTACAATAAGTGCATATTTTTACATTATTTCTTACTCATAAACCCATGAATATTATATCTTGAAACTTTTAAGGAATCTATTTTTTCTATTTATTTTTAGTAGAGGTAACCACTCTCGTTCCTAACAATACATAAGGTTTTTCTTTCCTAATCGACGATTTGTATACTTTCTTCAATATTAAAATTAAATTATAATTATTTGATTTGTGTTTTGAAATAAATAATAATAGTATTAGTAAAACTACTATAAGAGTTTATTAAAAAGCATGATTATAAGGTTTATTTCGGTGATGTTTATGATTTTTTAATAATATCTTAATCTATTCTTAGCTAGAAATTAGTTTATTATTGAGTAGAAAATTTAGCTGAAAATTAATACGTTAACTAGCCAAACTGGCTTTTTTACCAGAGCAAAAAGACAATTTATATTCAAACAGTACTTTCTCTTTGAGAAAGTAAAATTCATTCTTATTATGTTTAATTATGTTTATTTATTTACCGTATATTCCGAAGGCACAGATTATTTATAAAACCTTATTATCAGTTTAAGACTACGTGGATGATTGATTTATTTTCTTGGAAGATATGGTGTCTTATTATAATGTTTTATATATTGTTGAGCATTTTTGGAATAATATCGCATAAGCTGAATCACCAAAATTATCCGCACCAACTAATATCATCCGCAGTCGATTATCTTTTCTACAGTTTTGGAGCTCTTTGCAATCAAGGTTTTATATTAATTAAATTTTTACGCTGAACATATTTATCTAGATCTAATTGTAAATACAATCAAAACCCGGACACTGGGAATATCAAACATGCTCGAGCGTAACATGGTGGCGTCATCTGAGGAAGCGCAGTCCGGCGAGAATTTATAGTGTCTATGAAACAGACGCACACTGTGAACTATATATATATATATATATATATATATATATATATATATATATATATATATATATATATATATATATATATATCTCAACTATATATATATATATATATATATATATATATATATATATATATCTCAACTATATATATATATATATATATGTCTCGCCGGACTGAGCTTGCTCAGATGGCGCCACCATGTTACGCTCGAGCATGTTTGAGATTCACAGTGTCCGGGTTTTGATTGTACTTACAATATATATATACTTTCAAAAACCTAAGATATTTAAAAAAAATTTTAAATTTCTAGGTCAACTTTTGAAAATTTAAAATATGCGTTTTTTGTACTATGATTTCTAATGCAAATTATATGTATATATAAATATATATATATATATATATATATATATATATATATATATATATATATATATGTATATATAAATATATATATATATATATATATATATATATATATATATATATATATATATATATATATATATATATATATATATATATTGTTGTCTTACTTTTAAGACATCCGAGATTTCCCAAATATTATTCATTAGTATACTAAAATGAAATTGACTTTAATTTTAGGTGAAGTCCTTTACATTTTTCAACAAAATTTCAAATTACTATCATTTTGTATGAGTATGTTTTCATGGTTTTTGATCACGTCCTTTAGTTCTCAACTTATCATTTACATGACACAGACAATTTTAATTCCACCATTTCTGAATCTGAAAACGCTTCTTGAAGATTCAGCTTATACTATATTGGCAGAAAAACATTCGGTCGTGTACTTGGGTTTCATGGTATGTTGTAATAATACTCTTTAATATTAAAAATAGCGACGAATAATTTAAAACGTAGTTATTTTTATCTTTCTCATAAAGTACATTTATGAATTTCAAATGAAAAAGATATAAGATTGCTTAAGATCGATTTATATATAAGTTTATTTTATAGAAAAATTACAGATCAATATACACTCGAATCAATCAAGCAGATCGAATCCAATTTTATTCAAATTTTAAAGATATGTGGAATTTAGCCTGCTCTGATGAGGACAGATTCGCCGTGTTTCAAAGTGAATTTTTAAAGATGGGTAGCACCTCCAAGTGTACACTCAATCCGATAGGCGAAGAATACTTTAAAACTTGGATTGTTGCAGGCATTGTAAAAGACTTTGTATACAAAAGATCCATCAACATAGGGTAAAAAATGACTTTTTAATGAATATTCGAATTAAATTCAAATGATTGCTGAAATGTTATGTTGTCTTTAGAATTTTGAAACTACGTGAATATGGTATAATCAACGTTTTAAAATCTCGATGGCTGAAGCTCAAACATACACAGAACAGTGAGACGAGATATTACTCCCCTATAACGCTAGATCAAGTTTCTTTACTTATTATGTTGTATATTTTCGGTTTATGTACGTCTATTTTTATTGTTGTAATTGAAAAAATTATTCATTCACGAAGAGCGAAATTGAAGTAATTAAAAACATTATAAATATATATAGAGATAAAACGAAAAATAATTCATGATCATTCGCTTATACATGTGTATTATAAATAGAGTGATTAATATATCGCACATACAGAACAAGACTATGGTAACTTCAAATGATTTTAACTAGACTTTTTAGCACAAAATAGCTCTCTCAACAATAAAAAATGTTTATACAGTTCGAAAATTAAAATATAATAAAAAAATAAAATAATGAAAAATGGTATTACATGAAAAATTTATATTACTTGCTTTGTTTTACAAAACAAATACATAGAATTTTGAGTTGTCATAGTCTTGTACTGATGATGCGATATATTTAGTTGATAAGAATGTTATACATAAAATTTAAATAAACCTACCGTAAACCGGGGTGACTTTGAGCCACTTTGGAAATTCGTGTACGTATTTCTATTATTGTATCACATCTACCAACATAAAAAAATTGTCACGTTATGACAGCTGCCTATAGAACATATTCCAAGAATAAAATTTTTTTTAACGAGTGTCGCGGTATGAAAATTCAAAAAAATTGTGGTCAAAGTCATCCTGGTGTTCGGAGTCACCTCGGTTTATCGTATGCTTTTTCATTATATTAAAAATATGTAAAGATAATTATTACATTATTTAAATACTGTAAATTAAATTAAATAAAATAAAATAAAATAAAATGATAATGATATATATTAATAGATAGAATAAAAAGTCCTATGAATTCCTGTTTTTTACAAGTATTTATGGGTCGTGATAGTATCGTATAATTCGCCGCACGCGCATGAAATACACGTTTTCTATATCCTCGATTTGGCGGTCTTAAGAAACTGTTAGATTATTTTAATTATACTGTATTCATTTCAATTACTTAACTTGTATAAAATTAATATTCTAAAATTTGATGGCTGAGGGTGAATAATACTCATAAGTATAACATACAAAAATATTATCGATACATCACATAAAATTGTGTTGCACTCAAATGTGATTACTATCATTGTACACAATTTGATAAAGTAAATAAAACTTAATAAAAAGTTAAATAAAGAAAAATTGTTAAATTGATAACAGATTTTATGATAATCAAAATATTTTTATTTATTCATAATTGAACAAAAAATGTTATATGTAATTAGAGACGAAGCTCTAATATGACGTTATTCCTCGGAGTACTTTTTAACGATGGTGAGGTAGATTTTGTTGATCTTCCCGAGGGGAGAGGTATGTGAAATAAAAGTCACATTAACGTTTCGGTGGCTATGCCACCCTCTTCAGAAAAAAACTATACGGCGAGTCAGTGATCAGAGGCAAAGTCAAAACAAAGCTTCCTCCTCCGCATGTGGAGCGATGAGGAAGGGGCTCGCGAGTGCGAGAGGTGTTGCACTCGTGGTTTGTTTTGGTTTGGAACCACTGTATATTTACCTATACTATGCCTATAGTTATTTAATCATAAATCATTTTTCAAACTTTGGACTGTTTGAACAATACAGATGTTCTTAAAAAAATGAGTATCATTCTTCTTCTTTTTTTTGATGATCTAAAAGGAATTATTAACATAAAGCAGAAAGTGAAATAAATGTTTGATAATACTATATAATATATTTCAAACATTTTCATGCAATTTAAATGGCAGTTAAACCCCGGACTCTGATAGGCGACACCGTTGTCACTCTATAATCCAGACGAATTAGCCATCGGGATGGATGTAACAAGGTGGAGGTTAATTTTTTGCGGGAACCGGTGTATAATAATATACAGAATGATGTTCTGGGGTGCTCCATCTAAAACTTGTGCTATTTACAGGAAAAATCAAAATGTATTCCTAATACCAAAAATACACTTTTTCTTTCACACATTTGCTTAATTATCAAAAGAACTACTTTAAGAGAAAAGGGCATGAGGTCTAACAATATTCCTCATTAAATTTTCTACAAGATAGGCTTTGTCCGAAATCCCGATATGCAACAGCAATGTTGCAAAATAGGTTTGAAGTTGCAAAGAAAGTGTAAAAATCAGGTATTACTTTGATGCGCTGTAACTTTCGAACAAAAGTACCTACACTAAAAAATCAAAATGATTTAGAAAATTTAAAACAATATTAATTTATGTATATTTTTTATCCTCGTCATAAATAAAATATTAAATTATTAATCTTATAAAATAATAAATAAATACGAAGAAACTTCCATACGTATGAAAAATAGTAAAGTGCATTCAAAATCCTCGCAAAACACCTTATTTAGGATAAAACATTGTTGAATAATAGGAATCTTTCGTGTATTTTTCAAGCACTGCGCAGTATTAAAAATTATTTTATTAATAAATTGCAATAAAAAGCCTAAAATTTTTGTACTCCGTTATAACTTGTAAAATTAGTCATTAATTGAAAATCCGTGTAATCATCTTAATACATGCATTAGAAGCTGAGATATTGAAATGTATTGATTTGAATAGCATGCGCACAAAAATGTAGGAAAGCCGCGAGAACGTCGGCGCGCGCTACCCCCACCACCACACTCTCGCGCACCGGCGGCGGTCTTCCATGCGCTGGCAACACTTTCATTTAAGTTTTACACATGATGCACATGTTTTACAAATACATCAAAGCGTATAGAAAAAGTATTTGAAAAGAGCTACCAAATACCGTGTTCCAAATTGCTCCACTACCAATAGTTTATGAGCATACAACCTTGAACTTTGAGCTTCAATATCTCGAGATCTACTTATCCGATCGAAATGACCTTTGCGAGAAAAGAAGCGTCTTTTCAAGATCTTTTTCTTTTATCCTAGAGGAAGCTTTGTGATGACAAAATTTACTTTGTGTTTTTATTACGTATAAACATGTTTTACGCCTTGGAGAATCCGAATACACTAGTTTTAAAAAATGTCTGTATGTATGTGCGTGTGTGTGTATGTGTGTGCGTGTGTGTGGGTGTGTGGGTATGTGTGTGTGTCAGTGTGGGGTGTGTGTGTATGTGTGTGTGTGTGTGTGTGTGTGTGTGTGTGTCTGTGTCTGTGTAGTGTATATGTGTTTGTTAGTGGGTGTGTGTGCGTGTGTGTGCGTATGTGTGTGCGTGTGTGTGTGCGCGCGTGTGTGTATATGCCTGTGTGTGTATGTTTTTTAGTATGTGGCACATCACCATTCGTTCAATCTGCGGTATAAGTTTCCCAAACTTTGCACAGATGTTTGCTATTAGTACACGGCGTGCGCCTGAAAGTTTCAACAAAAATGGTCGCATACATTTTTTATGACCATTTTTAAAAATTTAACATTTAACAATTTTTGATGTTTTGAATATTCTTCAATGCAGGAATGGTTTTTGGGAAGCGAAATTTTTACAGAATAAAGTACTCATAAAATCCATCATTTTAGAACCGGAAACGATTTTATGTGAGGCGTTTTTCAATTTTATATTATGTGAAAAAATTTTATTTTTTAACATTTATTACTCGAAAACTATACGATAAAAGACAATGAAATTTTTACTGAATACTTGTTTCATATAAAGGTACATTTCTGTAAATTTGTAGGTAATGAGATCATTAGGTTGAGACCATTTGAAGGTAATGAGATCATTTTGATTTTTTAATCTTGGGGCTTGTAACGATAAATAAGGTGTTGACTGGGAAAAGTAAATGAATAATCACAAATTTATATAAAATAGAATATTATATTGTTTAAATTGCAATCGGGGTCGTGAGTTCATTCAAGAATTATTTGTATATAATTTCTAACTTATCCGAACTATACACGCATACATACATACTATTTAATCTTCAATGTTCTTCAGAAGTCGTGAAGTCCAATTCTCGTAGTTGCTTTTCCCAATCTTCAGGGTGAAATGGTTGCACCTGCGTTGCGCTGAGAGTAAGTATTTGCTTCTGCGCTGAACGATCCAAGAAAGAGTCTTTGAAGATATGATAAAGTCAGCCTCTGAATTGATATGGACGGCTAATATCGAGCCGGTGGTACACGCCGCGAGAGAGACGTAATATTAGTTATTGACACCTCGGTGCCTAGTTTTCATGTCCGAACTTTTGGATCAATTGGCCTCTTGATCATTTCTCCCACTATCTTCGCTTTCTTAAACATCTTTCTGTCTCTCTATCTCTCTTTCTCTTTCTCTCTCTCTCTCAATCTCTCAATCTCTCTCTATCTCTCTCTCTATCTATCTCTCTATATCTCTCTATCTCTCTTTCTCTCTATCTCTCTCTATCTCTCTCTATCTCTCTCTATCTCTACCTCTCTCTCTCTATCTCTCTCTCTATCTCTCTCTGTCTCTCTATCTCTCTCTATCTCTCTCTGTCTCTCTCTATTTCTCTCTTTCTTTCTTGTTTCTCTCAGTTCCAAGTATTATCCATTACATGCTTTTGTTCAAAAATTACAGCGCGTCAAAGTAGTATCTGATTTTCACACGTTCTTTGCATCTTCAAACCTTTTTGCAAATTGGTGGAGTTCGAATTTAGTCGGCAAAATAATGTATCTATTAAAAGACACAATTGACGTTTTTAAGCTTCGAAAATAGCTTTTCGAAAATAAACTAATCAGTTACTTGCGCAATAACTTTGGCAGGTGAAAATTTAAAATTTTCAAGGCACTTTTGGTTAAAAATTTCTTGACAAATTTGTAAAGTTAAAAATTATACTGCTCTTCAATGGAGCAAGATACATAATTCATTATGGGCTTAAATTATTGTTTTTTGTTCAAAGAATATACTGTAAAATTTTAGTCAAGTTCGAAATAACCTTTTTTTCTCTAAATCGATTTTAATAAGTCACTATAATAGACCTCAAACCACTATTAGGTCCTTTTAAAGACGTTTCCTGAAGATTCTGGAAAAAAGTATGTTCTTACTTTCATAAATGTTGAAAGAATAGAGGGGCAGGAACAAACAAATAATTCAAGCCCCAGATGACCAATGTGCTGTATCAGGAATCGAAGTAATACAGGTTGAATTTTGAAAGTTAAAAGTTCTGTAGAATCTCTCATACAACAATTGGGTTGTTTCATGATTTTGTTTTATATCATATTCTGATATATTATAGCATACTTCCTTTGTAAACTTATCGAATTTCTGCAATACAACCAAAATTAAAGAAGAAGCAGTGCCTCGAAAATCCTCGTGACGTCATAGTTCATACGTCATAAAGAATCTTTCGATAGCTATCACTCTTGTAAATCTCGTTCATTTTGCAAAATTCAAACAGATTGGCGAATCGGCTTATGTTCTCTATCGATATCATCGATACCGTCGAAGAAAAAAATATGAAACAATCCAATTGCGGGTGAAGCCGCAACGGGTCACAGCTAGAAGTCCCAAACTACCCCTACCACCTGACTAAGCATCTCATGAGCACGTGTGTAAATTTAGGCGGTGATTGATATACGCATTTCGATTTCTATAAAGAACGCGCAAATACACATTCGAACTACATATGTATATAAGATAATAGATAATGTTTGAGATAAAAACTAGATAATTTAAGTACCAGGTAATATCTAGTTTCTCCACCCACCAATGATTTATTTGTATTTGCTTCCTGCATTTATAAACTCGATTGCAATTTTTATAGATGTTACTTTATATCACCAAATGTACTATGCATATGTTATAAGTTAGTTTCGTAATAATGAATGCACAGTATCAATATCTAAAAGATAAAAGATATGTTTACTCTAATGTATGTTCACTCAACGATAAATATGATACTATGCAAACAAAATATAGGAATACAACTGATTTTTAAAATAATTACAGATTTATATATATATATATATATATATATAGTACTAGATCATTGATACTATTTATGTATTTATAGCGAAACAACCGAATGGAATAATAATAATAATTAATGTTACATTGACAATGACATAAGAGTATCGGGTATGTGTAAGAAATAGGGTAATAATAAGAAATATTACTAAAGCTTTATGATGCAATAAAATTGTGTAATAAAAATCTTGCATTCATAATAAAAGTTGTGAATGAGAAACTCAACATTTTCATTTTAGATTAGTCTCTTTCAATGATTACAGAATGGCTACATTAATGTTTATTATCTTACTTTTTATTCAATATGGATATTGTTTAAGTGGCGTAATATGGAATATTGAGTTAAATAAGTTTGTTCCTATTTTCGATATTTCACCTTTCAACGGAATGCAGAAAGAAGCAATTAAAAAATCATATGAAAAAGAAAATCACAATTTCAACAAACAGCCAATTCGACTTCTATTTCACGAGGTGAACTTTCATAAATAATAATGTAATTAATAATATTTTTCTTATCTTTGAAAAACTTGTTAATCAGGATGCAGGAATAATAACTGCACATGACAATGATAAGCGTGTTACAGGATTTTTCGGAGAAATATGGACTTTCTTATCTGAATATGCAAACTTTACGTACGCGAGTATTTAAACAAATCATATAGGTCCTAAGAGAAAAGATTTATCTTATGCGTTACGATTAGAAAAGATCTATCTCACGCGATAATATTAGAAAAGACCTATCTTGCCCGTTGCGATTAGAAATGGACTATCTTATTTGAGGTTGTTTTGTAAGCTCTATTCAATGCTGAAAACTTGTTGTAAAATGATTTGACACCTTACTTTTAATGACGTGAAGATGATAATCGTACATCATTAGTATTAAAACGTCAGTAAAAGTTATAATTGAAATTATCTTATAATAATTATATGACCTCAAAGTTAGTGTAAGAAATAATCTCAAAAGAGATAGTCTGTTTCTAATCGTAACGCGCAAGATAGGTCTTTTCTAATCGTAATGCGTGAGATTGGTCTTTTCTAATCGTAACGCACAAGATAAACCTTTTCTCTTAGGACCTGTCGATATATTTTTGAAAGATAATATTTCGTTAATATTTTAACACAGTTTGGTCATCAAAAAAGTCCCCGAGAAGAGAATCGGCATAAGAACTACATTTAAAACAGGCTACAATGGGCTATTAAGATATATTGAATATGAAGAGGCAGATATCATTGCAAAAATAGAAGTATTTGAATACTGGTCAGATATTGTGGATTTTTTTTTACCCTTATGGAACGATCGGTAATTTTGATGATTGTCAAAAAACAAAGAATATCTTTTACTTAAAATAAAAATATAATTAAATTAATTTTAGGTATAGATTGTTTGTACAATTATCGTATAAAGAAAATACTTATTGGATAGCACATTTATATACGTACGATGTTTGGCTGGCAATAGCAGCTTTTTACGTATTATTTTTAACAGCGAGTGCTTTCGACAATATATGTACTGCGAAATACTGCGAAGAAAAGTACTCTAAATTTGATTACAAGGATTATTTATTTTATTTCCATGGAGTGTTTTGTCAACGAAGTCTGTATATTTCTTATAAATCGCGTTCCTCAATGTAATAACATATTAATTTTTTTGGCAACTCAGGCACGAAAAGCGAATTTTTTATATCTATAAAGTGAAGCAATAATTAAATATTGGCCGTTTTTCGCCTGGAGGGTAAAAAAACTTCTTTCCGACAACGGTTTTGAACGGGCAGAAATAGTATATTGTACATCAAGGTCGGAAGGTAGGCGATTGCCGCTAGTGAGCCTTGCAGGCCGAGTCGAGGCCACTCGAGCGGCCCGAGGCGAGCCGAGGGATATGTCGAGGTAAGGGTTGCAACCAGCACGAGCATTAATCGCCTTTCGCCCGTGGTGCACATGATATTTTTGTCCTACCTGTACTGAAAGGATATTTTTTTATTTTATGTATTAAGCGGCTGGAAAGTGCGTTACTTTATTGCCCTAGGGCGGAAAATACCCACTTTACGCCCTGAGGCGATAAAGTATCGCACTTTATGCACAAGGCCAGTAAAGAACCACTTTCCGCTCGCTTTATATTCATGAAAAAGCATAATTTCGGTGCAGGTAGTACAAACCAATTATTTTCTGTAAAACATGCACGATTTTCACTCGCCTTCGGTCGTACAAGCTTGCCTACGACTCCTACCACGAACTCGCACTCGGTCAAAAAAGTCCCACTTCTCGCTCTTGGTACGCAATATACTATATTGTTCACTAAAAGTTCTTTTATATTCGCTCTTCGACAAGCAAGTCGAAATGAGGTTGTCGATAAAACTTCTTCTTTTTTACATATCATTGCAAAACATATACGATGTTTTAGTTAGATTTAAATAACCAAATAATTTTATATTGGAACAATTAATAACATTTGAGGAATTTAATTGCCAATGAATTGACAGCGTTTTTTTCATTCTATAAAAACTATGTTTCATTTCAATTTTCTATTCTAACTGGAGCCCGTTTGTATCGTATTGCAAAACGACCATATTCAGTTCCATTCCATAAACATAAAAAATGCGTAGTTCAGACTTGTGTCACAAAAAATTCGTACTACAAATCCTCTCACGCGGGAAAAAAAGTCTACTTCTCACCCTTGATACACAATACACTATTACTATATATATGTACTATACTATACTATTCTGTGCAGGTTTCTTCTTATTTTGCTATCAAAAAACATGTAGCATTTTAAATAGTTGCGCTTGCTTGTACTCGATGTTGATTTTAAATTTTTATTGCGCTAAAATTTTATCGGTGATGTTAAATAAAACACCGTTTGAGCCATTTGATGGCTTGGATTCTCTACACAGAAAAACAGACTATTTTGTGATATCTGAGAAAGATTCAGTAGCACATATGACATTTGAATTTTTGCAAATTAATGAGGTAAACATAATAATAAGTTGTATTAGTATACATATCCGGTAATTTGAAATAACACATCATATAACTATAATATTTTGAAAAGGACATAGAACCAGATCATGAGTTAAGAAATATAATAAAATCCAAGCGAATAATGTTTCCAACTACTCGCGATCGCATGTACACTATAGGCTGTACATCAGAAAAGAAGTATGCCCTGTTAGAAAGTGAAAATTTGAAAGAAAATGTTGAGAAGTATGGGTGTATATTCAAACCGCTAGGAAAGGCGTATTTTCACACGTGGGTCACAGGTGGTGTTAAAAAGAATTTCACGTATAAACGAACAATCGACCTTGGGTAAGATATAATGATAATGATAAAATAATAATATTCACGAATGTTTGAAATAAAATAACAAAAATTTGATTAAATGTCATATTATTTTTTTTAGAATTTTAAAACTTCTTGAATCTGGTCTTCTAACTGCATTAAAACATCGCTTAATAGGTTTAGATAAGTCACAAGAGAGAAATATGTTTGATCCTATTAGCTTGGAGAAAGTCTACGTGATTATTGCAATATTTGCACTGGGGATAATAAAATCAATTATAATTTTATTTATCGAAATAATAGTTTCCTATTTGAAGAATAAATAATGATGAACAATAATTTGCTTAACTTAGCATTGAATGTATTACATTGAGGAAAAGAATACCTTATTAACCTAGTTTGAAACCGTTTCTAAATTCGTTAATTACGAAACAAGTAGTAATAGATTGATGAATAAGAATAATGCAAGCATAATTGTGTTATTACTATTAGTGACCTTATTTTATACAAGTGTATGTCTTTTTTGAATATTTTTAAAATTTTTTAGAGAATAAGGAAAAAAATAAGAATTCGTGGTTTGTGCGAAAGTGACGTACGCATGTATAATCATATTCCGGCAAGCGTCATTTCAAACTATTTGTGAATCTATTAACCCGTGTCCAATATCAATTTATGCATATATTTTTAGATTGACTATTTTTAGTCAAGGAAATAAGTAACACTATAACTTTAAATCTCTCTTGAAATATTAAGATTAATGAAGCGTATGCAAAGGTTGAGGCAGTTTAGAGTTTTTATTTTGATAAATGTATTTTATTGTATGACAATGTCTTATTATCAATGAAATTGAAGGCTACTTTGAATCAACTTTTTTTAACTGTCATAATTATTATTTTTAACACGTGTCCAATAAATTAACATAATGGCACCGTTTCTTGTTTCCTTTGATTTTATAAGTTGCAACTTTCGGTTCATATTCGTGAAAATCATTGATAAAGAAAATATTTGATATACACGAAGTAGCACATAATTCGATCACTAATTAACTTCCCTATTCATTATATGCAAACTATCGTTCTTAATAGGTGCGATTTCTTTCTATTGTGTCTATTTTATAAAAAGGTCAAATATGATATCATTGTTATAATGTCACACATTTAATTACATATTTATTAATATTACACGTAGTAGTTATATACACTGAGAAATAGGATTTCTTATGAGAAATAAATGAATTTAGTTGCGAGCAATCGAAATATCTATTAACTATTAACAAATATTATGTGAATTAGTAAAGATAATACTATAATTGAACTTGAAATTAAACTTTGTTGTCGTATTAAACATAGACATTAAGGGGACAGATGCATCTTTAAATTTTAAATTAATTGATAATACATTTTAAGGTAAAACTAAGTCACCCATCATATATAACTTGTGGTTTTTCGGTAAATTTGAACGCTTTATCAAAATATAACTACAAAATTTTTTTATTTTTGTTTAAGGTCGTTAGGTCCCTTTGATTGGCTATATTGAAAACCTCTATATTTCTTGGGCTACCGCAAGATTTCGAGAAACAATGTGATCGAATTGACGCTTTCAAGGTTTTATTATGTTCAAAATATATGTAGTTATGATATGAGTGTGGGAATTTGTATATAAAAATTATTTACCAAAGTTAGAGTCTATTTAAGCCATATTTTGTAATAAAATCTTAAAAAATCGAAGTATTTTCGCTTGAACAGACTATTAAGCCATATTTTATAATAAAAATTAAAAAAATCGAAGTATTTTCGCTTAAATAGACTATAACTTTAGTCAATAATTGTTATATACAAATTCCCACACTCATATCATACCTACATGTATTTTGAATACAATAAAACCTTGAAAGCGTCAATTCGATCACAATGGCTCTCTAAACCTTGCGGTAGCCCAATAAATATAGAGGTTTTCATTATAGCCAATCAAAGGGACCTAACGGCCTTAAAAAAACTAAAAAAAAAATTCTTAGTTATATTTTGATAAAACGTTCAAATTTATTGAAAAGCCCTAGGTAATATATGATGGGTGACTTAGGTTTACCTTAAAATATATTATCAATTAATTTAAAATTTAAAGGTTTACTATCCCCTAATAGAAGACACGAAGGTGAACTTATTTTCTTACATGCGTATTGAATGAATCGTCTTTATTCTAAGTATTGAAGATAAATTTATCGTAGCACGAATATAGTAAATAATGAACGATTTATTAACTAACCGCAACTTGTATATTTGGTCCAATAAATTGTAAGCAAATAAACCATTTTTTAATTATAAAGTACATGCATACTTCGCCATATTTCAGTCAACCATTTATTAATAGTTGACAAATATTATTAACAATAACAAATCCTATCTCTCAGTATATAACAATAAATTGAATGGACATTTTTCGTAAACTAATTGGTGATCGATACGATTAATAGCGCTATAGAAATATACAAAAATCGTGTTTAGGAGGGGCCGCATGAAAATTAACTATACTTCTTGGAACTCCGGTCGCTAACTGTTTATTGTGATGTTTCCCGTATTCGGCCGATCAACACGGCCCCGTGTTTGCAGTCACGTACTCCGGGCATTCTTCGTCCGGTTTTTCTGCAATAGACTTAATCAAATTTTTCTCGACTTTCAGTTGGGCGTACGTGCAGGACTTCATAGATTTGTCTAATTACCATTTCTTACCTTTTAAGACTTACTTTGTAAAATGTATTCCGATAAGGCTTTGAGAATTGGTTTCTGGTACTTAATAATTAAGTCCACTACCCGTAGCTTGTTTGAATTGACCCTTCTTTTCGAGACATAAGCAAATGTGCCCTACATGCCCGTTATTTTATAAATCGTACATTTATTTCATATCATAACTTTAAATGTGCTTATACTAGAACAATGGTCTAAAAAGAACACAAGCAGGCGAGAAAGGCTTTCATTTTAAACTTTTTTTTGCTTAAAATTATGTAACTGATCCTTAAGTTACTATTAGATATTTAAATGCTATTTAATCTTGGGATCAGTTTAATATTTTTAAACAAAACTAAGTTTTAGTTTAAAATCTTTTCGTGTACTTTCATTATCTTTTAAACAATTTTTCTAACATAAAAACTTGTAAAGTCATGATATGAAGTGGAAGTATTATTTTTCACCAAAATAATGAGTATGTAGAGCAAAATGGCTTATGTCTCAAAAAGCATTGGAACAAACTATGTTTAGTGGGCTTCATTTTCAGATGCCAAAAACCACCTATCAAAGAAATATGGTAATTAGTTTCCCAATAGATGTGGACTCGTCTCCCTGTAAATACATCGGTTACTTTTCAATGGTTTAAGAATAATATGTTCAAAATAAAGGATTTTATAAATAAAGCTTTTTATAGACATAATATCTGAAAAAATGTAATCTGTTATTATAGGTATACGAAACAGAGTTAACGTTTTTATAATTTTTATTTTTATTAGGTAAATCGATCGATAATTAATATTTTTATGGGAACATGATAACGCATTGTATCAGCACTTAAATTCTAACATTATTGTACAGTTAAACATAAATTGGTCATATGTTTTTTGTCTACAAAAATTTGTTTGATAATTTTAAGATATACATTAGTTTTTAAAGATTACAAACTTCACATAGATCAATAGATCGTTAATTTAGATTTGAGTATTACATTTATATTTTATTAGTCTTTAACAAATAAAGGATATTCAGTTTTCATCGTGTAGTTTATTAAATACTAATATTGTTTAATAAATACTAATATTATTTTATTATTATTATTATTATTTATTTTCTAGTTTTAATAAAATCTATGCATTCAATTAAATTTAAAAGGCATAGTGCGTTTCTTACACATAAGAATTGTACACGTAATTATTGTGTACGATTTAGCATTGGTCAAATATATCTATATATAATTTGACCAATGCTAAATTGTGTACAATAATTACGTGTATAATTTATACGTGTAAGAAACGCGCTATGCCATTTAAAACGAATTATGATATTAATGTGCGGAATATGTTAGTATAAAATGGCATAGCACGCTTCTTACACATAAGAATTATACACGTAATTATTGTACACAATTTAGCATTGTTCAAATTATATATAGATATATTTGACCAATGCTAAATTGTGCACAATAATTACGTGTACAATTTAGCATTGGTAAAATTATATATAGATATATTTGACCAATGCTAAATTGTGCACAATAATTACGTGTACAATTCTTATGTGTAAGAAACGCACTATGCCTAAGAAACGCACTATGCCTATAAAATTATGATTTCGAATTAACTAAATAATTTTAAACATAAGGTTGATTTGCAAAATATCGTGATTTCTTGTCCCGTTTATTTTTGAGATCAAAAAATAATATAAAACCCAATTTTACAACAATAGAAATATGAATATTTACGAACTAGTGTAAGTTTACAACTGGCTAATACGTGAAAATGTTCTTTCCATGATATGTCTCATGTCGGAAAATTTTACTTTTCCATTTTAGAATTTTACATACCACGACCCTGTCTCCTCTATGGCCAAAATAGCATTATATAATAACACAATAATAGTTGCAGTCGTCCTTTACTCACTATATACTCTAAACATCTTACATACATTCCAATAATTAAAAAGAAAATAATGTTTCATAATTTGTTTTTCAAACTTTTTTTTGTCAAATCTCACAAAGTTTTGCAAATTCGCCATAATTAATTACTAATTTTAATTTTCTTTATATTTTTGAATTAGTAATAAATTATGTCATGTATATATATAAGTTCGAATGTGTGTATGAGCGCCAATATTTAAACACGTGCTTCTAAGATACTCAGGTAGGTCACACACGTGCACACACATACAAACACAATAGACATTTTTAAAAACATATTTTTCTGACTCAGGAACTCGAAAATGCAAAAATTTATCAAACACAATAGACATTTTTAAAAATATATTTTCCTGACTCAGGAAACTCGAAAAAGCAAGAATTTATCAAAATCTCTGATATTGCTCAAGATCTTGCTCAACAATACTCATCGTAATAAAGATGTTTCTCTTTAAGAAATTTCTCCGTGATTTGGACCCACCCCTATTGTGCAACGGAACAAGACATTCTGTTAACACCGAAATGTTTATATATTTATAATTCACAAAACGTTAGGAAAAATATCGTTTTTCTAACGCATTGCTAAAATAATTAGATATCTATGTGTTATCCGTCAGGGCTGTTAATTTTACCTTATACAATGATATACAATAATTGCGGGCGAAACTGCAACGGGCTACAGGTAGTATTTCCTAACTTATAAATGCACATATTAATTATTATTTTTTATGCATACTCTTTTATCACCAAAACCGCGCGTGTTTCTCGATCTCTTCCTAAAATAAACATTTTTTGAGAAATGAGAAGTCAAACATCTGAAACTCAAAGATCGGCATGTAGTAGCCTAAACCAGTATTAACGATTTTCCTCCTACATCATGCAAATGAGGTTACATCAGACACCAGTATAATACAGCTCGCGATCTGCGCGCGAGGCAGCCGGCATAATCAAGAGGATATTATACCGAAAACTAGCCCTTTCCAATTACCTATCTCTTCCATACACGCGACCTGACCTCGACCGAGAACCTGCGCGGCTACTTGGCTATTTTAAAGTCGGCCGTAATTGTCAGTCATAATGGTATGCCGTGAAAGTGGCAGATAGGCCCACGTGCATAAATTTCGTGGGTTCAATGTATGCAGACCGGACAATGCAACAGTTCAAACGAGATAATGAAGGGATCAGTTATTATTATTTACGTATTATTACTTTTATTTTTAAGAATATATATTCATATACAATTATAAATACCTATATATAAAGTTTATATTCAACTATATCTGAATATGTACTATTATATATATATATTTATATGTATATAAAGCCTTATATAACAATATATGACTCCATGCAAAACAAAAAATTATTGGACTTGTACATGCTTTCATATCGTTATATAAGAGCATATATAGTTACATATATACATATTTATATTATATGGTCAAAGCCTATATAATTATACATAATCATATATTATTATTTAACCGCAAATAAAATTCTTACATTCCTATAAATGGTTATATAAAAATCATTTTTCCCCAGAAAAATAATATTAATTTATGTTGTTAGTTCCTAGAAGAAATAATTTATTCATAACCATATATAGTTATATATAAAATTTAAACGCATATATATATATATATATATATATATATATATATATATATATATATATATATATATATATATATATATATATATATATATATAATCATATATAGTTATTAGTCTTGAGGCCAGACCTGGATTTCATGGCTCTGATGTCTCCAACTAGAAGAACTTTTACTTTATGTATTTCGGCCTTCTGAATCCGAATAACGAGGGTATAATGCTCACACAAGGTCCAGGTAATTGTTAATTGACCAATTATATTTTAAACAAATGCAAAATAATTTTTTTACATTTAAAATTACTTTTCTTAGATTATTTAGATAATTTTAAAAAGAAAATATTCTAATTGAAGTTTAAAAAAATGCATTTTTGAAATTTTTAATTGTTGAT
Source organism: Gastracanthus pulcherrimus (assembly GCA_949152435.1). Lineage (NCBI taxonomy): Eukaryota > Metazoa > Arthropoda > Insecta > Hymenoptera > Pteromalidae > Gastracanthus > Gastracanthus pulcherrimus. The sequence goes on from OX424572.1 coordinate 202,402,155, forward strand.
AACAGCAAGGCAATTGAACATTTTTTAACAATCAGGGACTTAAATTAGTCTTTGAATAATAAATTACCAGTTCGTAATATGGGTATTTGTAATTCTTTTGACGATATAGATATGTTTTAGACGTCGATTGTCGTGCATTTTGCAGCACGTGTACGCGCGCTATCGTTCCTGTGCCTGGCATGGTGCCTGCGCTGATGCAAAACGCACGACAATAGACGTCTAAAACATCTATATTGTCAAACTGGTAATATATGATTCAAAGGGTAATCCATGAATACTTTAAACCTCTCATGTAAAAGATAAGTAGTATATCTTTGATATTTGAAGTCGAGTAAGTTTACATCTTAAATAGTTACTAAATTATACTTAATTTAAATTAAATATACAAAAATTAATTAATGCGCTCAGAGGCTAAGGATTTCTAAATAGCAATTTAGCATGGTATTAAAAGCAATCATCATTATCTTATGATTTTGATTGTACTTAACTTAATCATGATCATAACGAGTAAAGATCCAAGGTCATCTTCATTCAAAAATGATATGCTTTCAAACGGTTTATTTAATTGTATAGAAATTATTTGCAAAAAGAATATAAAACATCAAGAAAACCTTTCTCTCCTATATTTTCATATGAAACCTAAAAATCTTTATTCTCAATAAATAAATTTGACACAATTTTAATAATGCAAATCATATTCAGTATAAAAGGTTCTACTTTTCATACAGCCTTAGTTTCTTGTGGACTATTAATATTAGGTCAAGGACAAATGTAATTACATTTTGTTTACATTGCTATGTACTCTGCAATATTAATATTTATTTTTGTGCATACAAACATATAATTTCCAATCAAATAAAATAAATTTTTTTTTTCTTATTGACTGTTTACGACATCAGTTTAGTTTTTTTACGTACGCGTGCATTATGATCGATTCGGGATAATTGGCATTGAAGTTTGGCATTGACGGTGGTTATGTTAAAAGTTTCGCGATGGCGTTGACGTTTTAAATTCAGGAAATCCTAAAAAATATTTACACAGAGTGTCACGTATAATACATTACTGAAGATCTCAGAATCCTATGACGGTACTTTTTCGCAACTCGTTCAAATATTGATTTCATATTTTAACTCGTTAGAAATCTCGAGTATACATCAGTTTTTCGTAATAAGATAGCCTTTGTGTAAAACATATAATAATAGATTATCTCGGTTAAACAAGATTTCATATATAACCATATATGATTATACATACAAATTTTGTATGATCATAAATAATCAATTAATCATATATAATCAGGTACGATCATATTATATGATCATATATGGATAAAGTGTAAAAGTACTGATTATTGTTTAAATTAAGCTCAGTTTGAATGTTATCAGCCGCATGATACATCCTAAAAGCATGCTTTCACATTTTTGATTAATAAATTTGATTTTAGTTTAGCTGCATGGATTAAAAATTGTGCAAAATAAAGAAAAATATTCCATATTTCTGAATAATGAAATGAAAGTGCAACCTCTGAAAGACCAAAAAAACGTAACAAGCTAGGATTAAATCAGAAAGTAAATGAAATGTTTAATATGTATGAAAAATAGGATTATATGTAAACAATTTAAGGTACATTATCGTATATAGTCAACATTTTTTAGGTCAACTAAACCGCGTGATATATTCACGAGTTCTTTCGAATTTTGTATGTTAAAATTATTTAACATGAATAAATGATTGAACTGTCATATATACCACTGAAAAGGTTATCTAAATATAAAGTTTTAAAAAATGCTGAGAATACATTTATATTTTAAGAAAACAAATTTAAACGCTTACAAGGAAAATAATATGTGTATGATAGTGAAAGTAATTTATTACAAAAACTATAAAGTTAATATAGACACTCCCGGTTTCTCCCATAAAATATATTGTGATCGAGTTGACGTTAACAATTTGACGCACCATAATAATGAACCTTTATATGTACACATGTATCATTTATCTCAGAACACTTGTTACATTAATTCAAATTCCAATTTATTATGGATATAGAAAATAATTTGTAAAAGTTGTTCTGATTATGAACAATGTAGGGATCAACTTAAGAAATTTAAGGTTCTCCATTTATTACTGAAATAGATCAAACAATAAGTATCTACTTTTTAATTATTTTTCCAAACATAAAAGATGATAATGTAATAAACAGTTTATTTTTGAATTTATATTTGTTATAAAAAATAAAAATATGTTTGTTATAAAGTCTGAAAATAAAGTTATAAGTATTATTAAAATGGCATTTAACAATTATATTTAGTCATACAAGACCCTTGGCTTGATCGGGTCACTTCTGTATAAAAACTAGTCGGCAAGCTATTAAGTTTAATTTAATAATAGTTTTAGATCCAACCGTTGATAGACGATTGAAAACGTTGTTTTGTTTTATATTATTTTATTAAAAATTAAATAGGCACCAGATCCATTAAGAACTATATTATACATATATGAATATGGAAATCCACATATTGGGATATACAGAGATCAATATTAACTTAGGAGTATATTGATATAAGAGTATTCACGACAGTTGGCTCATGGTCATATATAATGCACTAGAATATTTTGAGTATTCCCTTTGCACCAGAATGAGCTCCTATTTGATTGATCCTTATATTAATTTATAATAATTGTGAAGTAATGCATACGGAATTGCTTATTTGTTTTTAAAAATTCCGAGTAATATTATTTTTTTTAACTCCAACGATGAATCGGAACCTTGTATATAAGGACATTCAAACTAATTAATTATTATGTTATAAGGTGATGCAAAAGTTACAACATTCATCGCATAATATGTTGAGAAATTCTTAAACTACGTTATTCTGGCAAATATGAACAGAATTGGTTAAATTTTTAACTACAGATTTCTAGAATTGCCGACTCTAAATTTTATATTTTTTAGCGACGTTTCAACTACTCAATTGTCGTTCTTTTCAGGCTAATTAACATAATCTCTTAGGTCGTCATATTATTTGGCGTTACTTGAGTCTCGCTGAAATGTATTAATCTTTCGTTTCTTTTTTTCTTTTTTATATTAATATTGTGTTATTTTACAATGTTTTTTTTTATTACAGGAATAATATAACAATAAATAAACATTGATAATCCACCAAGACCAGTCATTTATAAAATGTATAAGGTATCTAATTAAAATCGATAAAAGGGAAAATATATCGTAGACAAAATTATCGCCATTAAAATGCTAAATTATTAATGTTTATTTACTATTGTATTACACCGATATTAAAAATTATTGTGATAAAATGTACTCTAAAAATATAACGATCAAAGAGATTACGCTATAATAAGCCTTCAGAGGACAATTGAGTCGTCGAAACGTTTAATAATTATAAAATTTGGCTCATTACCCTTTTTTATTAACCTTTTTATTATCCCCTTCCACATCTAAAAATTGAAATTATCTTAAAGACAAGAAACCTCTTTCCATACTATTTTTTGATCGAATCAGAATCTCGAGCATTAAATGGTTAATTAACACTTAGATATATTTTTATTGAAAAAAATCTGGCTAATGTTTTGACAGAATATCACTTGATAGGATAATTTACCCATCACTTGATTTATCACCTAAAAGGATCTTTACTACAAATTACGTAAGGGCTATTTTCCGTACTTTTAACTCCTCCCTAGCCCCACATGAGGAATCATAAGTTTCTGGTGACCCCCACACACCTCTCTTATGAAAGATTTTCTTATTCAAAGGGGGGGGGGGGGGTAACAAATAAATTAGTAAACCATTAATAATTAAATCATAAAGAAGTAAGTGAATTGAAATATTTTTAATAATCTATTTTTATTTCAAATTTGGTATAAATTAAATTATAATGTTTAACGTTTAAATTTTAGTCATAGGTTTTTACTTCAAAGTTATCTTAACATTATCTCAACGACTAATATATGACTATTTTGTTGATTTTTTAAAAATGAAGAGCTAGAAATGTTCGAGGGAATCTTTGGCACGACGCTGTTTCAATAACATAGTATATAAGTGAAAAATGCTTAAGAAAATTATTTAGGACACTTTTGTTTTTGTAATAATATAAAATGTAACAAAATTTTCATAAATTTATGAAATATATATGGGTTATGCCGCAATAAATGATTTAAGAGGGTGTCAAAGTCAAATTTTATCTTTCCTACCTTACCAACCCGAGAATTCTATAATATTGGCTATAATTAAATAATAAACATAATTATGAAAAACTAAGAGGCCATTGCCCTCCGTATTATAAGTATCTACCACTGTGCGAAGTTTCAAACAAAAACTTCAAAACCTCTACAAATGGCATTGGAACGAAATTTGACAGGTTCTTGAAGGTTTGAGTCTGGAATAATATAAATTTCGTTCCAATGGCATTCGTAAAGGTTTTAAAGTTTTCGTTTGAAACTTCGCACAATGATAGATACTTGTATTACGGAGGGCAATGATGTCTTGGTTTTTCATAATTCATTTTATTTGTTAATTGTCATCAATTGTTCATATCTCGGTCAAGAATTTGAGGTTAGGAATTTCGACGCAAAATTTGAATGGTTTGACACCCTCTTAATATGATATTATAATATAATAAATAAAGAAATAATAATAATTATAGTAAAAATAATTATAAGTATGGCCAGTAATTTAACGAAGTTATTACGAGTCTGAAAGTGTGATCGAACTTCTTTTCATTACAAAAGTCTTCAGTGTTAGCACCAACTTTAACATATTCTGATTCAATCCATTATAAATACTTTTCAATACCTTTTTTGATGTTTCAAAAACATTATTTAGAAAAGGATATCGCGACCCTTAAGAATGTGTACACGGTAAACATAATGTACTCGTATTCCTTTCACAAAAATCACCACACCATCTGATCATAATGAAATCACACTACCCATCCTTAAGCATCGTCACCATCATGAGTAATTCCTGTAATTAAAAAGCGAAACTATTTAGCTATTCCCTTCTATGTTCCGAATGAGGAAAAAATTTCGGTACTACGTGACTTTAGGACTCACATGCATATATCCGCTCAATTTGCAAATTAAGCTCTTGATCATTTGTTGATTGTTTATACCCTATATACCATCAATACCCCGTCTGACTCAGCCGCATCGTTGCGTGAAACTAAAATAGCCGGTAAAGCACCAAACATTAAAGCGTAGTCGCTTGACAATCGTATACCTAGACACGGCGCGCAGAGCACGTATGCACGTAGAAGTGGAAGGGTGAACGCGCGCCGGTGGCGCTTGTTTGCACGTGGCACCTCATATTTAAGAGACCGGCAGCGAGATTCCCGGCCAAGAATCTCTCGTGCCTTCGAAGCGAGTACATCGCATATTAACATTGAACATTGAAAAGTTTGACTGTTTGGCTACGAACGACGAAAAAGTTTCAGCAAGTGTTTTTGCAAAGTGTTTGGAGTATTGTGATCCGTCGACCGGTACTTCAAAAAAGTTGATTTTTATTTCGCTACTTGAGAAAACCAAAGGTGAGTGGTTGGAAAGACAGTCAGTTGTAGGGAAATGTTGCTTATTAAATATTGTAGTGTACTTAGATTTTTGTATGCAAATAATTACAAGAGAATTATTAGTTTAATGCATTATTTGTACAGAGACCATGAAATTGAAAAACTTTCAAGTACTTTAGTAAATTGATGTTTATTTCTTTTCTTTGACTTATTACTATGTTGTGTCATTTATTTCCGTTTTTGTTTTATATACACTACTATTTTTCTAAATTTATTACAATTGATAAATTATTCAATATTATTAAAAAAATAATGATTTTTAATAATTATTATTATTATTTTTGTTAAGATTTTTTTTTTTTTCAGATCTTCTGAGCAACAAAAATGGCTCCTAATATTGTTGATGGGCCAATAAATTTTCCTCCATCTAAGAAAGAAGCCAGCGTAGCTCCTATCATGTCTATTTCGGAAATCAGAAAAAAAGACGCGATACTAGAACCCGACAAAGTTGAAAAACTCAAAGACGATAAAAATGAATGGTTCATATTCAGAAAAGATGTTAAATGGGTAAACGTTATAATGATAAGCGTATTTCACGTTATAGCAGCTTATGGATTTTTAACCCTTCCTTACATTCAGAATTGGAAAACATTTTTGTGGGGTAAGTCACATTATTCAGTTTTCAATATTTTTTGTTGAAAATAGAAAATTATTTTTTAATAAAACATTTTTTTTTATATTCAGCATTTTGCATTGGAATGACTGCGGCATTTGGTGTTACTGGAGGCATCCATCGTTATTGGAGTCATAAGTCGTACAAGGCTAATACTCCACTGAAAATCTTTCTTGCGCTATGCTACCTTGCTGCTGGACAGGTATTAATTAATTCTAACCAATCTGTAGTAAATCGTTTCACCATTCATAACTTCAACAAGCAAACAATTTAATTTTATATCCATTTGCAGAATTCAATTATCGAATGGGTCAGAGATCATAGAGTGCATCACAAATTTTCCGAAACCGATGCGGATCCTCACAACAGCAATCGCGGCTTCTTCTTCTCTCACGTCGGCTGGCTCATGCTCAAAAAACACCCCGAAGTCATCAAGAAAGGCAAACAAATAGACATGAGTGATATCAAAGCTGATCCTGTGGCTGCCTTTTGTGAGAGGTAAATTTTGAAATTATTATACAATGCTCTACTGATTTTAAAATTATAACTTTTATTATAAATAATAATCTTTTTTTTCTAGGCACTTTATGCTGTTGAAAATCATGATTTGTTTCGTCATTCCGATCGTGGTACCAGTGATTTTCTGGAATGAAACATGGTACTATGCTACTATTTTCCAACTTTGTCGATACATGTACGTGCTAAATGCTACCTGGAGCGTTAACAGCTTTGCGCACTTTTTCGGCAACAAGCCTTACGATAAGTAAGTTTAATTTTCAATGATCTATTCATTTTAATACCTACTTTTATTCTCCATTTGTAATTTAAAAAAAAAATCGTTAGTCAATTTTTAAATAGTATTATAAATCTTTTCTATATCCGAATAAAAATGAAAATCATACATGACTATATATAATCATCAAATACATATATATGAATAAAATTATATATGATTGCATATAGTCATGTAAGACTATTTTATCATAAGTCATAGCTGATTTATATTATGTTCATATATAATTATAAATAATTCTTAGAATTATAAATATTTATATACAATTATATATGAGTACAAATAATTCTATACAATTAAGCATACAGTGAAATCCACAAAAAACTCCTTTTTAACGCACGCGTTCCTTATCATAATCGCAGGAGCATCGGACCAGTCGAGAACAAATACGTCTCGTACGCCTCGTTCGGCGAGGGCTGGCACAACTATCACCACACCTTCCCGTCGGACTACCGGGCCGCGGAGATCGGCGGCGGCCGCTTCAACACGACCACGAGCGTGATCGACTTTTTCGCCAAGATCGGTTGGGCCTACGATCGCAAGGCGCCCTCGGACGAGCTCGTACGCATGACCGTCGAGAGGCGCGGCGATGGCAGCCACGAACAGGACGCGCACAAGACTGATTAAGAGAGCGCATAACGCCGGTAGGGGATATACTTCGCCGCGAGTGAATGAGGAATATTGTTTTATTTTAGGATGTATATTGTTTGAGGTATCGTTAGGTATGATGAGAATTTTTTTTCTTTTTTTTTAGTAAAATTGTTCGACTTTAGGATAGAATTTTAGTCTTCATAGAGTAGGTAGGTCATTCATTATTTTATTGTGTCATTTAGAGCATCTCATTAGACTTTACTGGCAATCGTGCGGTTATACGATTTCATTTTCAGACCTGCATCGCAGTGAGGTTTGGATAAAAAGTCATGCATATAGTTTTTTAAGAAGTTTGCTATTGACAAATTGTTTATACGTTAGTAGGTAAAATACACCGACGCTTATAGAATACTATAATACACCAGTTGTCTACAATAAATCGCGTCAATGACTGATATTATGTTAATATGTTATTTAAATTATATGTGAATGTGTTGTGTGGATGAATAGTACTTATTATACAATTTGTTATAAGTCTACAAAAATAAAATATTGTTTTTAAAAACATTTTCATTACAACAGTCTTTATTTATTTGATACACTAAAACACTAATTCCTTTCTACAGAAAACTCTTTTAATACAACAATCATATAATGTATTGAGCATTGATTTGCATTAGTTCTACCAGATAATTCAATTAGAAGCAATCATAGTTATAATGAAACATGACTTATTAGAAAGATTATACATAATCTTACATATTAACATATACGTAAAAATATTTAAAATAATTAGAAATGTTCTTTGATTTGCTACTCTTACTTTCCAGTTTAGCCCCATGGCACATCAAATATTTTAAAAAATTCAAAAAAACTTTCAAGATTTTAAATAAATATATTTGAAGTTTATTAGCCCATTTCTTTCTAAGCGACTCTATTAATTTCGACTGTTTTTTCCCGAATGTTTTTTTTTTATGTGAGGATCGTGAATTGACAATGTTTAGGTTATAAAGCAATGCACGTTTCTACGATCGCTTGGAAATAAATATTTACACGGAAAGTAAGAATGTAATGTGTTGCTGTAGAAAATCAATAGATAAGGCAATATATAAAATCAGTGTAATCAATTATCTACATATTCATAGATGTGCTAGTTACATATGTAGACGACATTACAAATGCAAATGTTTTTTGTCTCCAAAGTAATCAAACTAGTGAATATTAAGGTTCGTCGAATATTTATAGAAAATTGAGACAACTACGTGAAGGAAATAACGGTTTCTGAGGCGCATAACTACCGAAATAGACAAAAATCACGCTCTGAGCTGCGTCACGATGTGGGCCCGCAGAATGTGTCAATCGCTTAAATCGGTTCTAAAATTTAACTCACTGAAATTGTTTCCTTAATACTTTGGATACATTTTTCTATGATATACACTCATATAATTTATTGGTATAACTGCTATTTTTAATAAATGCAGTCCATAACTTAGGCTTTTCAAAACTTGTAAATGTATGAATAACGTATTAAGAGGGAGAGTGTGTGTGTGTAAGTATGTGTGTGTGCCTGTGAGTGTGTGTGTGTGCGTGCGTGCGTGCGTGCGTGCGTGCGTGCGTGCGTGCGTGCGTGCGCGTGTGTGTGTGTGTATGTGTGTGTGTGTGTCATTACTCTGAACATTCATGGTCAAAATTAATGTTTTAAGGCTAAATTATTTTGTTTTTTTTTACAGGAAGTGGGCTGAGAAAGAATATTCGTCTTTATTCGATGTTTTTTTGTTTTTTAGCGGTTTTTCAATTTTTGAGTTTTAATTTTTCGGATTTTTTGGTATGTTTTAAATGATATTATCGATTTAGATTTTATACATTTGAAAGAGCATAAAATTACCTATCTTTTACGACTTAAAGTTTTAAATAAGCTACTTTCTTTTTTCTGTTGTACACGAAAACGTCGTGTTTTGTTTAAACGATGATTAGGAATATGGATAAGAATGTTTTGTAAAACTCTCAAGTCTTTATCCGTTTTTTTTTCGAAAAAAAAATAACTGTAAAAAAAATGTTCTCTTTCTTGCGAGGAATAACTTGAGTAAAACGTCAATATTCCTTCGAAAAATTTTCAGAAAGGTAGCTTTTTACTATCTCTTGAAACTGATAGAAGTCTAGATTATAATGACCTTTACATTCAGAGTTATTTGAGGTTATTTTTTTTAATCATTTATATCTCGAGAATGACACGGTCATTTTTTGCAAACCGTGGATCATTTTTTTCGTTTTCTAATGAACATTTGGAATTGCAAAGGAATTTTCAGGTCATCCAACCGTTTTGTTTTACTATAATTTCTTTATTTTACGATATTTTGCGATATTCTGAAATCGATAAGGTAAATTATTTTTCTATTTTAGAAATAGTATGATTGTTTAGTTCTTCCTTTATTTCTTTGTGTTTAATGGTCATGTGTTCCCTCTTTTTTGGGACTCAGATATATCACAATGCATTTGTGATTTTGTATTTTACATTTTTATTTTATTTACTTGTTTGTTCTGTTGCGCGATGTCGGTCGAGAGAAATCCATCAACTGCTTACTAGCGTCTCAGACACTTTTGAGAAGGCTATATGGGTGCATATGTCCTACATTGATGCACAATGCGTAGTCGGAGATCTTTTCCGACGAAAAACTCGAAGAAAAACTTCTCGAGAATTTTCGCCAGGAATGGAACCTTCTACTGCTTGATCTTCTTCGAAGGTAAATATATTTGCAGGGAATAGTATAACGTTTTTCGAGGTCGCTGATTTCGAATCCGAATCGGATTTGCAAAATTCAAAATGGCGGATTCAAGATAGGGAATCAGATTGATAAAAATTTGAACAAATTGGCTAAAAATTATTACAAGGGGGTTTTGGGGGTAGCTGATTACGAATCCGAGGTTGGATTTGTAATCAATGATAAAACAGTACACATTTTTGAGATTCTAATTAAAAAAGATATAGCAATTTAATATTGATTTATTAGAATAAACTATTTTGTATTAGAACAATTAATTTAGTTTGAGGATGCTAAGTGCCAATGAATTGGCAGCGGTTTCTTAATTTTGATCGCTTAAAATCTCAAGAACGGTGCTGTCATTGTCAGACAAGAACAATTTTGTATTAACTATCGTACATTAGAAAGAGATATAGCAATTTAAAATTAATTTATTAGAACAAAGAATTTCATATTGGCGCAATTTATTTAGTTTGAAGCTAAGTGCTAATCAATTGGCAGCGGTTTTCAAATAGATGTCAAATCTGCTATTAATTAATTTAAAATATACTAGCCATTTATAGAGAAACTATATCATGAATCAATAATATAATAAATTATACGTCACGATCTAGTGGTTAAGAAATTAACTGTTTGATGTCAACTATTATTTATCGATAGAAAGCTACGTTATCGAATGCCGATATCCATAATACTCGAGTCTATAGATGACCTCATAGTCTTACTGTACTGTCAGCGATGTTCTATAGAGTTACGTCATACAGACCTTCTCCTGTTCATATCAGGATGGTGCGGAGAAATCACAGATCTTTTAAAATTTCATCACACGAAGACAACAGAATTTCTTTAAATCTATTTTTAGATGGCCAAAGTACGTATTAAATAAAAGAAATGCTTATATATTGCAAAAGCTCTCCGTGTTATTTTACTAGTATGAACTTCAAAGTTTACGCAATAATCGCAATAAAAATGTTTTATTATAAATAGAACTACGAAATAAGAAGTTTCAATTTACTATCATTCCATGCATAATTTTAATTTATACAATAGGTATTTATTTTAATAATTCCAATAAAAATATGTTCAAGAAGACACTACACAATTATATGGCACTCAAAAATTGGATTATGCTTATCTGTATAATAAGCAACTAGCAATTGTTCAAGTGTTAGCTAATGATGTGATAATATATGTTAAATAATTTATGAAGATAGTTTCAGGTATAGACATTCTTTAATTATTACCTAAATACAAAACAGATTTAACTTAAGATCAATACTTATTGTAAAATGTATCCAACCACTGAAACTTATCTAACTTTTTGTACGTTTTCCTACTAGTTTTCTTTCCAAATTTTCTAATTCATTAAGCAGTTTGACACTTGTTAAATATTAAATGAAATGTGTGTTTGTGTGTGTGCATGTGTGTGCACGTGTGTATGTACGTATGTGTATGTTTAGGACAACGTCACTCATATATTTAGTGGTAAAATTTTCTAACCAAATTTTACTTGAATGTTTTTTATCGATATCGAGTATAGTACTAAAAATTGCACAAAAATTGAGATTTGGAACTCTATAAAATTTATTAATTTTAATTCTATTATAAATATGATTTTGAATCTTCGATAAATTTGGAGTAGATCAATATTTCTTAAAAATGTGTATCTACACGTTTGACCTCACAAATTCAAGTTTATTATATCTACTTAAGGTAGTTCTTTCATGAAAATTGACCTTAAAAATAAACATTTATACAATGATTTGGTTTTCCATGTTTTTCAATTATTATATGGGTAAGTCCTCCTAAAATGTTTCAAGGAACAAAATGAGACCTTTAAAATTAAAATCGGATAAGAAGTAAAAAAGATTCGGATCATTTGTCAAATTATTTTCTAATTTACGCGATATATAATTTTGCATTATCGAAATTTTCATGAAAAAATTATTTTTGTCACTTACAGTACCCTTTTTTAATACTATAGCGTTGCTGATATTGTAACACGTAAACAAATCATTGTATAATTTTTTTTAAGGTCGATTCTCATTAAAGTACCATCTTAATGTTAAGTATACTTAATACTACTACTTATTGAGTCTACTTATTAGTTTTTAAAGTTGTGATTATTCAAATAGGTATTAACTTTTATCAGTATCATACGTATATTTAGTATTAGGGCCTTTATCTAGTGATCTATAACATATTCAATTAAACTATGTTGGCTGGACTTCATTCCTAGGTACCCGTAAATAATACTGAAAATGACTAGACAAGGTCAAATACAGACATACAAACATAAGGTAGTCAATTTTTGAATTATTACTGACCTTTTATGGAATAAAAGACAACTGTTTGAAGTTCTGAAGAGTAATGAACAACATATTTGTTGCTCTATGCAATAAAAAGTATTATTATAAGGTACAAAGCAATATAAATATTGAATTATTACATCACTTTCTATACGTACAAAACTATTCTAGATTAATGGATTGGAAAAGTTTTAGTATTGTTGAATGAATATTTACAATTTTTAAAAACAATTAAAAAATACTTTATTAATTATTAATTAATGCATGATATTTTGATAAATAAATGATTTTAAATTAATATACAACAACGGATAATGACAATAACTTAACTTAATCCGAGAAAAGAAGACTTAAATATAACCATATATAGTTATATATAATTTCTGTATACAGTTATATATAATCATATATGATTTTATATTATTGCATATAATTATATACAGATTTTGACCTATATATATATACATATAACTATATATACCGTTATATAACCACGTATAACAATATATAACCATATCTAGTCATATAAAATGATGACTAATAACTACTCTAATGATTTCAATTTTATTTGAAGTTATATACAGTATAAGTGATATGATCATATATAAATGTATATATTCACATATTGTTTTATATAAATTTTATAAATACTTATATAAAATTGTATATGAATATATACAGTTTATACACATAGGTTTATATTATATGGGGTCGAAATTCATATAAAATTGTATATAACCATATATGATTATATATAATTGCATATCAAAATTATATATAACTAAATATGGTTATATATAAATCATTTTTTCCCGGGAATAATATTCTTCAATGAACCTTCGTATATAACTATGAACATTTTTGGTTTCTCAAAGTTAAACTTTTTTCTTTTGAATCTACAGCTAAATTCTTGCTGCACAATTCCCACCTGAAAATATTAAGTTCATATCTTAATTCTTTCACACGGTTGACAAGGAATTAGAAAAATTGATTTTGTATCGATATAAGTACCTATGGCCCTTCCGATCCTCTAAAGATATTTTATCCAGAACCAGAATCTCCAAATATTCTACTTCCGGTGCCTTGGGTTCTGGGACTATTGCGTCAAATTTAATATTTATCTGTATGTCGCTAACATTTGCAGAAAAGGCTTCAAAGTCTGCTGCCTTTATATCATAGAAAGTAGGTTGTACATTATTTCGATTATTCAGACTTGATATAGGTGGTAAAGCTGTTTGACTAAAAATAATAAATTATAATAAAATTATTCTTTGATATTTGAGTTAAACTGATACACATAAACGACACGATTATTTGAGGAGATTTTTGTTAAATAAATACTGCTAATATTCAAAATACGTCCTATTTGTGATAGTTCAAAATTTTAGTGTAATATTAATATGTAATATTATATATGTGTATCTACCATATTAAAATAAAACTTTTCACGATATTACAATAGAAATGAGCCGTTCTGTTGAAAAAAGTAGAACCTAAGTTGACTTAAGTTGTTTTATAAAAATATGCATGAAATACATATATATATGTGTCAAAAAAATTTAAATGTACTTCAGAACGTATGACAGAGCAAAATTTTGTTTTTGAGTGTTATAATGTATCATATAAAAGATGTTCCTTTAGTTTTGGAAGTCTGAATATTCGACTAATCTGAATAAATTCAGTTTAATGATCGATTGTCATTTTCGTGGCATTTTTATTGTCGTTTTCGTGGTATGTCTAATTTACGCATTTGTTAATGTTAATAGTATATTTAGACTTTCGAAACAAAAGGATTATCTTCTATTTCATTAATTACTAGTAATATATTATTCTAAAAATCTTGCTACACGTTACATATGTACTGCAATAAGCAAATCTGTAATACAAATGACACGAAAATGACAATGTCTAGCTGGTCAATGTCATTTTCGTGCCATTTGTATTCCAGATTTGGCATTTGTACTACATATATAATATGTAGCCAGATTTTTACGGTGACATTATTCATAATTAATGAAATAAAGATATTCTTTTTGTTCCGAAAGTCTAAATATGCTAATAACGCTAACAAATGCGTGAATTAGACATACCACGAAAATGACAGTAAAAGTGCGACGAAAATGACAAATTGACCATTAAACTGGATTTATTCAGATTAAGCGAATATAGACTTCTAAAACTAAAGGAATATCTTTCACAAGATGTATTGTTTAGCTCTGTCATATGTTCTGAAATACATTTAAAGGGATAGCTAAAAGTAAGATACCAACAACTCCTTTTTTTTTACAATCACCCATATGTATATGTGTTTGTATGTGGTGTGTGTGTGTGTGTGTGTGTGTGTGTGTGTGTGTGTGTGTGTGTCTGTATGTGTGCGTGTACGTGTGCGTGAGCGTGTGCGTGTGTGTATGCGCGTGTGCGTATGCTTGTGCGTGTGCGTGTGCGTGTGCGTGTGTATGTGTGTGCGTATCTGTATGTATGTGACTGTGTGTCTGTGTGTATGTATGTGTGTGTATCTGTGTGTGTGTGTGTGTGTCTGTGAATGTGTATCATTTATTTAATAAGATATTATGATATATAATATTAACGTTCAAGCAGATGTTTGCAATTGTGTACTACCTAAATGTTTAATTAATTTTTTTGTCTGTAAATTAAAACGACTTAGGTGTTTTTTATAATAGGACGGCTCAAATATGTAAATATCAGCCCCTTGAGTGTCTATGTCAAAAATTGTTTTTTGTCCTTTGGTCTATCCATCAAATACTAACTCGCAAAGGATCCTGAAGGTCGTCCTCGTCGATCCGTGCTCCATCCTCACCGACAGCAGTCCCCTGGGCCTGATCTCGTTCTCGGCAAGCTTCGCGGCCGCTCTCAGCGGATATCCGCAATAGGGCGAGTCAGCCCTCGTCGGCAGGTAATACTGACCCGTGGGTCCGCGCTCCGCGGCGTAGCCCATCTCGGGCGCCGTCGTCGACTCCTCGGGCAAGAAGCACGAGCCCGCCGCGTAGCTGCCGAAGCGTCGCTTGCACGGCCAGCTCTGGAATCGGCAGCGACTGCCCAGCTGACTGCGTAGACTCTCGACGAACAGGTACCAGGAGCGCACGTGACTGCAGGCTATCTGGATGTCCAGGCTGTCCTCTGCGAAGGAGAGGATTGGCTGGTGTTTTTGTTTTGACAAGATCAATGAAACAATGGATATAAATAAAAAACTTAGATTCGGTGAACCCTCTCTAACTCGAACGTTTATAACTTCAAAATTCTCTATAGCTCGAAATAAATATTGGTCTTCTATTGGAAAATCTCCCTCACTCGAAAAAATAATTGTAAAATTTACTCTATATTTTTTAACAATTAAAAAACGTATCATAATTAATTTATTAGTAAAAGTAGAAATGGGCAAATCCACAAAACTTTTAACTTAGGGTGTTAGTCTTTTTGTCGTCTTCTAAGAGCTGTAAGAGCTGTTCATGTTCTGATATTTTAATAAATGTTTACCGAACGGCGCAGTTGATATTTTCTATAAGACTACTAATGACTAGAACTTTTTGGAAAAAGGCTAAATTTGAGAGTTTTAAATAAATATCAACTATACCGTTGGATATAACCTTATAATAAAATCAGGACTCATTTCTTGACGTCAAAATAGCTAATTTAAACCCTGGTTCAGTCTCATCGAGAAACGAAATTACAGCTTTTAGTAGACGACAAAACAGACTAACACCAAATAAAAGTTTTGTGGATTTACCCAAATAATAATAGATTTACACTCAAGAATTAATGTTGAAAAGCGTAAGACTTTCGTGGTTGTGTATAAAAGTCACGGAAACTTGTATAAATATAGGCGTGAACAATAGAATGCATGCGACTAAGTAATTCGATTAAAGGATTGCCAAAGTAGAAAGAAAGTATCCTGAAGGCCACTGCGGCACTGCGGGCGCATTTGATTCCGCGCAACACGTGACCACAAAGTGGGAGAATCCGCCGGATATGCGGAGAGTTAGAAGGCATTTCCAGAACAATCAGGACGTGTTTTGTACGTGCAAGGCTGTTATTTTTTCATGACTACCAAAGTATAAACAAAATATTAACCATCTGCAGACCGAGTCAACACTATCGATATTTTATTTATTCGCTGGTAGTCATGAAAATATGGCGGACTTTTACGTCCCCAACACGTTCATACACAGTATTCTGGAAAGGCCTTGACTAAATGACTAGTCAATGTGTATTAATAGCGGGGAACGCGCATCGTTTATCAACAGACGCCCACGGTGACTTTTGGTGAATTTAAACTCTACCCCGGATAATATGAGTCATATATAATTATATATGATTATGTATATGTATATCTAATCATACATAATTATACATCATAATGTATATTCATATATAATCATATATAATTGTATAATTTCATATAACTTTTGTCTCTATATAATTGCGCTTAAAAATCTATGATCATATATGATAACATATAATCAGATGGTCATGAATGGTTGATCTTACAAAATTATGTACTATTATATACAATTTTCCAATTGGTTAAATGCAACAGAACTATATTTGAGTATTCATGATTATTAATAACAATATGTAACGAAATATGATAATACATTATAACATATGATAATATATAGTCATATATGATTATATATACCTATATATATATATATATATATATATATATATATATATATATATATATATATATATATATATATATATATATATATATATATATATATATATATATATATATGTATATTTTTTTGACATATCAAGCTCATAAAACAATAAAATAAAAATTTTTCATTCTTAAACAATTTTTCAAACTCTTAAGGGGAACTCCTCTGATTTAAAAAAAAATCTATTATTAACTTATAAAAACATAAAAAACTACATATTTTAACACATACAATTGACGAATAAAACATTTAACATCAAAGTACCGCGAATCAAAATATTAACTTCTTTTCACAATACTTTAACAGATATTTTCTTGATGTTTCAAAAATATCCATGGTCATGAGTGCGCAAGGACCTTTTTGAAGTTAGAAAAGTATGTTTCGAGAAAAACTCATTCACACGTCGCGTACGCACACATTAGAACACAGAAATATCAAAACACATGCAGGCAGCCCACACAACCACAAGCAAACATCGAAATACTCGGGTACATATTAAAACAGTTGCACACACTATGTAAAATTTAATGTGCGCACATATATGTATACGAAAAAAACACATTAAAAGTCATACTCATACGCATAAGTACGCAAACATACATACATATGAAGACACATAAAGATCACACTTAAGGTCTTGTTAAACCCACCCGTTACCGATAATTACGAGGATCCACTTTATTCATCTAATTTTCCATTTTGAGCAAATATCTTTCTGGAACGTTGTTGTATTTATAAAAAACAACAACGCTATATAGAAATATTTTCTCAAAATTAAAAATTAATACGTATACGGCTACCACCAATATAGTAAGTCGATTTTAGGATGGCGTCACGGGTGGCTTAACAAAACGAATCTGGTGAAGTTCATATTAAACATTCACTTTGCTACTCAAATAATAATTGTGAACTAACTAAATAAGATAATTCATTTTACTAAATTTCAGAGTACACATGAGATAAAAATTTTGTTTTAAATGATTATAGCTTCAAAGGAAAATGACTATTGATGTTTTAAATATCCAAGTATATTATTCATTTTCAAAATTTATTCTATAGGCTAGATACTTCAATATAGATTATTGGCAGAATTAACGAACAAATGAAAAATTCCAATCATCAATTATAAGTTTTAACAAAAATATAGAAGTACATACTGTAACTATTAATTATATGGTTGCAAGACAATAAGGCAGTAATAAAGATGAAGAATGTGGAACATAAAATTCCTTTACGTAAATACACAATAAAATCTTTTACGGTGGGACAAGAATCCCGAGTTATTCTTTCACCTTTTACTACCAATAATGTGGTTGCATAAAATTATTATCTGTATAGAAAAGTTAATTCTAGAAAAAATATTAGTTTCTTAATGATTAAGTAAACCATCATAATTAAAAATGAATCCTCAGTTACGTTAGAGAGGTCAAAGCACGCTCTTCTTATTTACGGTGGTTCCCTGGTGAAATTTCTAAAATCTCTGTATTCAATTTTAAAAATCTAAAGCTTACATGGAATATTTGTTATTATTATATGAAGTCACACAGTAATTTTTAGATTTTTTAGTCTATATATCCAAAGTTATTCAGCATAATGTGTTATTCTCGAGTGAAAATGGACTATATTCAAAATAGCCCTCGCGCAGACCACATTGTCATACACTTCTAAGAAAATTCTATCATGTTTTTAAGGTGATGCTAAAGCCACCAGTCACCGACAAATATGAGGAACCACTTTTCTTATTTTATTTTTAATTTTGAGTAAATATCTCTATGAACCGTTATCGTACTACTCAAAAACAACAACTTTTCAGAGGGATATTTTCTCAAAATTAAATATTAAATAAAAAAAGTGGTTCCCCGTATTTTACGGTAACAAGAGGGTTTAGCATCACCTTAAAGCTAGAAGTAACTAATATTCGTTTTTCATTTTTCTTGATTATTTATTGCATAGCTCTGAAAAAATATATGAAATTTTGTTTCAAAATTGCTATACAAATACAGTTATCATATTAAAATTTTTTGTTAAAAATACGTTAAAGAATATATTCTCAAAGTTTAAATAAATCTTTTTATTTTTGTATACGCGAGGATCAATTTATGTCAGAATTTAGGACTTTGAGAAGACCATCAATCAAGAAGTTGCCTATGACTCCCAAAAAAACATTTAATTCACAAAATATTTTTTTTTATACATCTTATAGTAGTATCGAATAAACAAAGTTGTTTCTAATGTTAAACATATAAAAAAGTGAATATTATTAATGGACAGAAAATGAATAGAATAGTTTGTCAAAATCGTGAAAAAACACCAGGGAGGTCGTCTGAATGAAAAAAGTGATACTTTTAAATTAATTCATCTGTCTCTAAAGTATAATTCAGAGAAGAATTTTATAACGAATCACAAAATAAGCGCATTAACTACGATAGTGAAAACGATCCATAGAAACCAATACGAACCATTGAGATGAGAAACGACGACGGAGTTCTTCACGTCGTTACAGCCAGGCTGCTGTCTGCCGCCGTTCGGAAAGAAGTCAATGTGCCCGATGGGCTTGAGCAGTCCGAATCCATCGGCAAAGTCTGCCGAGCCGTCGCTGTGGACGACGTCGACGAGTCGCGCGTCCGACGAGTCGAGCTTCCGGGCCTTCTCCCGGAACAGATGGACACGGAAGAAGGGCGAGGCCGGATCCAGGCCGGTTATGCGGCCGAGCAGGACGTTGCGCTTCTTGAGCACCTCCGAGGCGCAGCCGGCCACGTGCGCCCCGAGGCTAAAGCCCACTAGGTGGATGTCGCGCGGATCGACGCCCATCTCCACGGCGTCGAGGAGGATCAGGCCCAGCTGACGGCCCACCAGCTCGGTGTTGGAGACCGCGAGGCCGTAAGTCGTGCCGGCGCCCTTCGCCCAGTCCACTACTATCACGTTAGCGTCCTCCTGGTCGGATGAAAGTTTTGTGTTTAGGTGCTGTCGCTTTTCGTTAAGGTGATGTTGAACCCCGTGTTATTAGTAAATACGGGGAACCACGTTTTTCATTCATTTTTCAATTTTGAGAAAATATCTCTATGATAAGTTGTTCTTTTTGGTTGGAACAACAACTTTCCATAGAGATATTTACTCAAAATTGAAAATGAAATGAGAAAAGTGGATCCTCGTATTTATTGGTGACAGGTGGCTTTAGCATCACCTTAACCAGTAGAGAACGGCTCGTAATAGCTTTTTTGGGAAAACATGATTCAAATTTACGAGTGGCTGTGCTAACACGAGGTTTTTGAATTTGATATCAAAATATTCATATTTAAAAGGGCAGATTTTGCATATGAATGACTCAATGTTGATGAATTTACATTTCTCAGTATATCGTCGTCAAATTCTATGTGCAGTTATCATAAAGGTTGTCGATTACGAACTTGCACATTAAATTTGATATCAGTGACTTGCAGAAAAGTCTCAGGAACCATAGGAAAATCAAGTGGGACCCATGCGAGATTTCATGAGAGGGTTTGATGTGATTTCCTGCCAAGAAATGTAGAAACCCATGTAGGACATATATAGAATTAAAAATTTACGATTTTTTTTCACGGTACCAAGTCCCTATGGGAGATTCATACATTTTCAATTAAACGACTGAATTTCCATTTATTATGGTCTATATTTAGCATTTACTATCGGATGGTACTCAAGTTTGAAGAATAACCTAGAAAACTTCAAAATTCAATTTATTCTCAGTTTCTGAAATTCTCATTTACAGCTTTTTCTTTAAGAAAGCTAAATACATGAACAAAGATATTATTTTATATACTCATTTGAAATTATTATAATATTTTTTACGTTTTAAAAGTATCTATTCAACAGATATGAAATATAATAGTTTCGTGTAAATTATCCATACCTATATATATATATATATATATATATATATATATATATACATATATACATATATACATATATACATATATACATATGTTAAAACTTTACAATTACATACGATAACTTAATTAAAATATGGTTCAAAGTAGCAGATATAATTCGGCCGACTCGAAACTGCCAATATTTCTATTTTTCAACTAATCGTCGTCAAATTTTGCATATAAACACTGAGAGAAGTGATGCAGTAAAACTGACTATGCTTGCTTAGTAAGCAAGCCTTCAGTTATTATACCTGTTTTTATTATTACTTTTATTAAAATATAGTTCGTGCTACAAAGTGAAAATAGTCAGGAGTTCTACTCTCAAATGCGAGGTTATAATCTAAACTTTTATGAACTAGATAGAGAACGTAATTATCAATAAATGCAGCACTTTCAATGTATTTTGTAAATTTTGTAAAAAGATAAACAATTGGACAAGAAGGCTAACTATAAACATAGTCAATATTATTTCACTGGTAGTTTTAATCCCTACTAAGTGAAATAGTCAGCCTAACAAGAAAACTTAGTTGTAGCAAATTCCCACAATAAACTTAGTTAAAACTTAGTTGGATTTGCTATATATGTATATAAAATTATAATTATAAGAAAAAGAGCGTTCGAACCAATGAGACCGAATGAAATTGCAGTATTTCAAAAAAATTCAAACGCATTCGACCAGAAATTTCCCACGTCGAATGTATAGTGTCGTATTAGTTTTTGTTTGTTTTATAATTCATATGTATATGTTGTACCAGCTCTTACTCCCGAGTAGAAATTGGTTATGGCTTGCCGGACTCGATTATCCGCTCCTGATCCGGCTAGCCTTATGGTTACTTCAGGTACCGGATCCGGCCTGTGCGCAGGTTCCGGATACGGCCAGCCATACGTCAGGGTTACCGTAACATTACTGAATAATGCCGTAAGATATCGTTTGGGCTCAATGTTCCGGCAAAGAGCAGATTAACTTTGGGTGACTCTAAGTTTAAAATTATACGTACATACGTCTTATAAGTTGTAAAGTTCCTATAAGCAGCAAAATAGTAAAAAGATCTTAAAAACAAATACCTTCTTTAGTAAATATATTGTAATAAAGAGCGTTTGTAAGTATTGATTAAACAATTTATAATGTAAACACATATGTATAACCTAAAATTATAAACATAACCTAATATAAATTTTTGATTACAGTAATTTTATTGAAAAAAAAACGAATTACAATGTCTACTGAAGTATCTAAAAGATAAACTCGCAAAAAATAAGGATGCGATATTGTACGAAGAAAAAGAAAAAGAAAAACACTGGAGTCCAGTCATCAATGACGTATGATTTTAATGAATCGAATACAGATACAAATATATTTTGTAAATACTTTAATTAATTATTTTACTGGTCAGTCAATTAATTAATTAATTAATTGAACAGTTCAGCGAATTTATTATTGAAGAATAAGTTGCTCTCTAAATTTTCAAGTATGATTTTTTTACTCGAAAGGCTTTGAGAGACTCACTTATCTCTCGTTTAAAGTCAAATCTGACTTCAAACAAGTCAACATAACTAAGACACTCGAGGCCTTTCGAGTGAAAATATTATTCTTCAGACTTTAGAATGTATGCAATACTTATGAATTATTTGTTCTAGATTGTGCAAGCAAAGAACCAATATCATTACTTACAAGCATGTATGTATTTTACATGTTTCTGTTTGTAATAGGCCTGAAATTTATTTTTAATATTACTACTATCTAAATATTTTGTATTTTTTCAATTACTGATTATAGTATAATTTCAGATTTTGCTGAGAATATTGAAAAAAAAATTCCATTCTCTAGAATCAAAATTGATGGATGTTGCATCTCAAATTGATAATTTGAGAACAGCGGTGCTTGAAACAAATCCATCAGAACCACTTCAGAATATTGTTATACTTAATAATCTAATTTAGCAATATGACTATTAATTTCTAATTACATCTACTGATGGCTCCGATAACTTTAATGAAGGCATTGAAAATAACATTGCTCTGAAAGAAGATATTGTAAATATAACTATTAATTTTGTTTATAAAGCATCCCACTTACTAAATGTATCTTATTAATATTTTTTGAATATGTTTACTTTCAGATTAAACATTTTAAAGGTAGCACTAATTAACGTAGAACATTGCTATATGATTTAACAGAAATTTTTAGAAAATTTATTTCTTTTGATATATTAAGGGGGCAGGCCTGGGTTAATCCCAAAAGGATACTTTTTTATGAGTTCTGAAAACTTTTTATACTATCAAAATAGAATAATATCTTAAATTTTACTGTTATAAAGCCTCAAAATATTGATCCTACACGTCACAATAAATATTCAATACTATATTTATTAAAGGAACTTTGTTTCACACACAATGTCACCTAGGTGACATGATAAATGAAAATTTTTTTTACGGTTACTCAACTCCTTTTAACATGTATTACAAAAAGAGCAAAGCACTTTTTCGTTAACATTTTTTTATTATTTATTTCGGAGATCCAAACGATTTTCTGAAAGAAATTTAATATTTTCTAAAAAATTGATTGGATTTACGACAAAGAATAATAAAAACAATTTTAACGTAAAAGTGCTCCACTCAACGGTAAGTTTTAAGATATAATTAAGTATTTATAGCATAAAATTTTTCAGAATGATAGCTTTTAAACATAAAACATACGACTCAAAAGAAGAGCGGAGGTAAACCCATTTTAAGAGCGACAAAATTTTATGACTGCGTGGAAGTTATATTTAACTATTACAAGCATTAATGTTTTTATTTGTTATTTTTAATATATTTCATACGTATTTATTTTAGAATCAATAATTTCTAACATGAAAGATAGAGGAAGTGGTAAATCCTACTACACCGGTGAAATCAAGACAATACTTGGTTTAGTTCTTAACAATTGTACAGATTGAGATGGCAACAGAGCAAGAAGTGCGGTGCGACGCTCAAATAAGGATTAGTTTTCTATTTATCTTAATGTTATAATGTTTAATAAAGTATCCATTTTCCATATCACGTACATATTTTATTAATGTAATAAAAGTATTTTATAACGATAATGAGTTATTTTTATTAAATTAGCTGCAAACGTTTTGGTTAAATTTAATTTAATTTAATTATGTATTCGATTGTATTTCAAAATTTATGCACTTCAGGCTATTAAGTGTCCTGGTCTGGTACGCCGTAAGTTACTATTATTAGCAATATACCTCACTAAAGCTGTTCAGGGTCGGTCCTGGGCTTGGCAAAACGCCAGACGTCCGGCATTATTAAAAGGCCCTGATCAAACACTGTGCACACGCCTGATCCGACCCTTGTCAGGTGCCGGATACGGCCCGGATTCATAACTTCAGGTACCGGATCCGCCTGAACTCCCATTTCTAATCGGGCTATAATCTACGCATATACTTGTATAAAACTGAAATCGAATGCTAATTCTTCTAGCTTTTGTTTATCTAAATCGTGTAACTTATTTAACTTAATTTGTGCCCCTGTCAGTTTAAAATTATAACTTTTCTCAAAAACTAGTATATATAACTTTATATAAGCATATATGTGTGGGCTCCCGGGAAAATGAATAAGTCCATTTTTTACATTACTGAGATCTCAAGGGTTAAAGTTTTTATTTTCCATTTAAATAATGTTTAAAAAAATCATAAGTAGTAGATATGGTCATTTGTTTTCACACTTTTCCGATTATTTACATTATTATCAGAAAATGTAAGGATACCAAAATCGCTCAAAACCCAATTTTCAAAAAATGGACTTCTGTCGTTTTTCCAGGAACCCACAGATATACATGTTTATATATAACATTTTATATACAAGTAAATATAACCAAATACTTATAACTATATCTAGCTTTTCATTTTTTTACTGACTATATTTTACTTTCGTTTGAAAAACTTTCTAAGTGCATTTATATATGATTATATATAACCATATATAACTATATATAACTATGTATAATTATATATAACTATATATAACTATGTATAATTATATATAACTATATATATATTAATATATATAATTATATGTAACTATATACAACTATATATAACTATATATAACTATGTGTAACTATATATAACTATACATAATTATATATAACTGTATATAACTATAGATAACTACATATAATTATATATAACTATAACTATATATAATTACTACTCACCGAGTAGAAATAATTGTCAGGACGCCTGACCAAATTTATTGGGCTAAGTCAGGCTCCCTTGTCCGGTCCTGACTTGGGGGTGAATAGCGCGCAAGTAAGGACCAAGCTTGGCTGAGTCGATTATCACGCGATAAGCAGGCGCTAGTCCAGCTGAGTTATCAACAATAA
This sequence comes from Gastracanthus pulcherrimus, assembly GCA_949152435.1. Taxonomy (NCBI): domain Eukaryota; kingdom Metazoa; phylum Arthropoda; class Insecta; order Hymenoptera; family Pteromalidae; genus Gastracanthus; species Gastracanthus pulcherrimus. Next base: position 202,427,779 of record OX424572.1, read on the forward strand.
AAATATAAGGTAATGGAAAAACTTATGACGCACTGTTAAACTGAAAGTTAGTTGACATTATTAAGATTTAATTGTTCGAGCTTTATAGCGAAATGACACAGAAGTAGACAAAGACTTTAAAATTTTTATTAAAAGTTACTTATTTATTCATTAAAATTGAGGTTAGAAAGCTATGGAAAATATTCAAATTCATGTCGAGTCTAAACTTAAGCTTGATTGATAATGCCCTTTTTTGTCTTGCACATCGCAGCAAATATGTTATAAATCTTAGAAATTTACAATTTTTATTTTTAGATCAAACAAAATTTTCTTTTATATTGAAATAAGTTTATAAAAGTTTAAAAATAATATTCTTTTTACACTGCAAGAGTATTATAAATTTGTATTAAGGTGAATTTGTCGAAATCCCATATTATGAGGTAAAGCTAATTTCTGCAATAAATTTACAATCAAGGCTCTCAAGTATAAAATATTATATTTCAGTTAATTAGTCTAAATAGTCAGGCTTTTGAAAGTTTTATAATATATAAGTCAACTCGATATACGTATACACTATAGATAGGTATATGCAATTTTCAAGTGTAAGCCTCGATCTCTACGCTTGATCAAAGAAAAAAGTTGTCGAAAGCTATAACTATTTCTTTCTTACTTCTTACATTGCGTACATAGTTTATTGTCTCTTTTAAAATTCCAGCATTTAAAACATGTACTATGTACTACAACTAGACAGAATAAGGAAGTAAATAGTGGTAACTTATAATTGAAGGATTGGATGCAATAAGAGGACTAGCACTTTTTTGTATGATTTTTATCTAAAAAAATAATGCTCAGATAAAGAAACAAAAAATATAGTGTTGTTAAACTAACTATATTCTTCAACACTATATTTTTCTTTTCAAAATCATCCAAAAAGTGCTAGTCCCCTTATTGCATCCGGCTTTTCAATTCAATTTTGCTCAAATAGCATAATAATGAATACAAAAAGAATTTTTTTTAAAACAAAACTGAAAATTTTAAATTACCATAATATATTCGTTCAAGTCAAAATTTTAAAATACTTTTGATGTTACGAAATATCATTATCTGTGTTGAATATTAGTTGAAAATGTTTGGTTTATAACAAAAACAGTAAAATGTTATTCTCTACTATAACTGCTTTTATTCCACACTTGACCAATATGACCACTTTTTGCCCCTGAAAATCGCGGCGAAAGTAAATTTGCGGGGCGAAAGTAAATTTGCGGGGCGAAAGTAAATTTGCGGGGCAAAAGTAAATTTGCGGGGCGAAAGTAAATTTGCGGGGCGAAAGTAAAGTAGCAGGGCGAAAGTAAAATTTGCGGGGCGAAAGTAAAATTTGCGGGGCGAAAGTAGAATTTGCGGAACAAAAGTAAAATTTGCGAGGCAAAAGTAAAATTGAAATGTTTGTCTTTTACAATTTTTTTTACAATACTATTCGTTTTACAATAAATTGATATAGATCTAGTGGTTTTTTACAAAAAATAAAGAAATTGTAATTACAAAATAAACAAAATCTTTATTTACATATTTTCTATTTGAGCGCGCGCATACGCATTTTTCTAAATCAACCTAGAAAAATGTAAAAAAACGCATCGGCCTCACTTTTCAGGGTCAATAGTGGCCACGGTCGAGAGTGGAATAAAATACTATATGCAACACGGGACGAAAGTAGATTTTTCCCTCGGGTGATTACTGTCCTCGAGAGATGATTTATCCTTCGGGTGATTAGTGCCCTCGCTTCGCTCGTGCAGTACACGCCCCCTTGAGACAAATCTTTTCGCTTGGGCAGTAAACCCAACCGCGGGAAAATTCTGCAACTTTCGCCCCTTGTTGCATAATGTACTATTATTAAGTACAAATATATTATATACACAGAAAATAATAAAAAGTATAATATGTACTTTATATTTGAAGAAACAAATAAACAAATACCTTTTGATGATTATTAGAAAGTTTTTATCAACTTCTGTATCATTTAGATATCAGTTCAAACGAGTAAATTTTAATAATGTTAATTAACTTACTCTGTAACAGTCCATTATATGTTTTTACTATTATACCTTACATTTTTACTGTTGACAGTTCAATCGGACTAGCGCCTGCTTATAGCCTGATAATCGTCTCAGTCAAACTTGGCCCTTACTGGTGCGCCATTACACCCCCAATCAGGGCTTACAACAATACTGTTGGGTTAGTGGTTAAGGTAATGACTTGCCACCTAGAGTTTTCATGTTAAAATCAACTTTAAGGCAAGTTCTTTTTTTGAATAATTTATTCTATTACGATGCACGTAATAAAAACAATAATTTATTATGGTAATTTTACATTAATTTATTATTCGAGTAAAAACGACTTATATATAGTTATATATAATTATATATAGTTATATAGAGACAAAATGTATATATAAATATACATAATCATATATGTCATTTTTACTCGGGAATCACAATAGCGCTCGTAGACAAAATTTTGTAAAATTATTCATTATAGAAACCCCTTTCTCGTCTTCCACTGCTTTATATGATTTTTCATTAGCAACAGACTTACCAAGTCCAGGAAAGCCTGCACTCCAGCCACAGCACCCTCATTGTTCCCGCTACCCTTGTAACCGTGAATGATGACCTTGAGCTTCCTGGTGGAATTGAAGCGCGAGTGGCTCATCGACTTTAGCTTGTCACCATAGTCGAGCATGTCCGGATCGTTTCGCTTCTCGCGCGTGTACAGGCGAAACTGGGTCTTTATCACGCTGGGATGCTGGGGCGGACGCTTCAGGGCCAGCGGCTGACGATCGGTAAAGCAGCCCAGCAGCTCTGCAGAGGAGACAAGCGATGAGTTTGGGTATTCGGAGCTATCGTCTGGAGTTGCAAAATTAATATGGACCCATATGAGAGTGTCGACGTGTGTTGACAAGTAATTGCATGCGTGTTATTTGATAATTGTAATATCATTATGAAATAACTCGTTTAAGCTTTGTCTTTAGTAAAATTACATTGAAAAGAAGAAAGTAAGGTTTTTAGGTAATAAATAGAATTTTATTTCGAGGGTAACTAACCGATATTTAAACTCAATCAATAAATCGTCTTAATTTTTATTTTGTAAAAAACCTATACATTATTTGAAATATTTTCTAACGTATAGATATTGCGTTGAATGATAGATTGAATGTAAACTTGAAAAAAAACTTTATTTTAAAAAATAGTCTTTTTATTATTTAAAGAAAAATTCATTTTTATTCTTAAGTATGAAACATTTGAGTAAAAATTGGAAAATTTTCTTCATATATTTGTTAAGAATGTAGAACAATTTGTTTGGAGGTCTATATACAATATTAATGCGCGTGGAGCATTTTACGTCTGAATCATTTTATATCAATAAATAAAGTAAGGTTATCAGCAATAATTCATTCTGAACTTAAATATTTCCAAATATAGAATTACAATATTATCTTTTTAACCATACACCGTCTAAGACTGTTCCAGATCAGCTCTTTTAAAAACAGTAAATTTTGCTTAAACTTGCTTCAACAGGAGCTGGCACCGTTCTGATAGATCATACAATAAAATGAAGAAGTCAATAAATTAAAAAACAAAGACTTGAAATTTTCTGTATATAGACGTACAAATGAAAGCGTCTTGATGGACGCTTATATCTAAATTACTTAATTCTCTGATTCATATATTCTCTGATAATCGTAAATTGAATGAATAAGAAGAACTCATTAAAGAATCTTCAAACATTGTAAAATAAATTGTGAAATTGCAAAGTACAGTTTTTAGGAGCGCCCTATGCTTATATTTTAAGTCATTATATTCAAATTTTGAAGTGTACTATTAGATTTATACATATATTAAAAATTTAATCTTTGTAGCTTATGGGTAATTAAACATTTCTTTTCTAAGATTTGATTATATATAATATAATCTTTAGATATATATTAAAATCATTCAATTGAATAATAGAAAAATAAGTGTTTACTTCATCATATATAAATATATTTTTAAATAAAAAAAATATTATATAATTAACAAAGTAATATAATTATAATGCATATAATTATAATATTTTAGTATCCTAGAAAATGGTTACCTCAAGTGACATTAATTTTACAGATGCAACTTACCAAAACAAACTTTCTGCCCAACCTCGTCGCGGTTGCCTAATCGCCGCTGCATCATCAGCATACGATTTCTCCTCTCCGGCATCCTCACTAAAAATATATTTTTCCTTTTATTAGTTCTGAGTATATTACGTCACTAATATCCTCGACGATTAATTACTTCTTAAAAGCGATGTATCACTTAAATTTTACATTCAATGATGAAATCCTTTTGTGCGGTTTCGATTTTATAAGAATCGATGTGACTACTAACCGCACAAAAAAACCCATTTTCATTATTCAGATTTTACGCACTTCTGCTTTTTACTTTTGATTGAAACAAAACATCACGTTATTTTGAAATCACAGTATACGCTTGCTAAAACACTCATACACTCAATCAAGTAAAAGAAAAAGAATAGTCACTTCGAAATATCTCCGAAAATAATTCAAGGTTCAAATTTCATAATTATAGCGAATTACCATTGTGTCGAATGCTGCCGGCGGTCAGCAGGATCGAGAACAGGATCAAGGATCTCCTCATGGTCGCTCTTGACCCTGATTCGCGCCTTTTGGTCTCTCGCTCCGTGGCGCCTCTGCCCGGCGGCTCTCCCACTGTTTTTTGTCCCTTATATCTCGTTCCTCTTCCTCGCCTTGCAACAGCAGCGTTCGGTGTTCCCCAAACTGGCCGCCACTGGAAAACGACTGAGCCTCGGTCTGCGCGTTTGTTTTCCCTTCACTCGTGTCTTTCCCTCTCTCTCTCTCTCTCTCTCTCTCTCTCTCTTTCTTTCTCGTTCTTCCTCTTCTTTCGCCTTCTCCGCGGCGCTTCTTCGCGTCGAGTGCAGCGGAGAACTGCAGCGGAGGATTTGTGGAGGTATCGCGTTTTCCGCCGCCGGCTCGGAGGCGACGTGCTGCAGGATCGAGGTCGGCCAGGAATCTCAGCGACACAGGAGCGAGGGCAGTAAGAGAGCGCCGTGTATGTTATTAGTCGGGTGGAGGAATTTAGTTCGCGGCGAGGAAATCACGATGTTGATATTGAATAAAATTCGACACGCTCAAGTGGTTCGAAAGTCATTTTTTGTTGCGTTTGAACGTGTGATTGTGCGTTGCTAAGCTTTTTGAATTTTAAGAAGTTATTTTGCAATGGAAAGTTGAAATGTGTTATTAAAGATATAAACGTTTGAAGAAGTATGATATAATTTTGCGAATTAAATTGAAGTTTTAAATTTAAACGTGAATTAAACTATATTGAAATTAAATACTGATAGTATAATAAAGTTCAATAGATTTAATAATAAATTTTTTGATTATGGTAATTTTTGCAAACAATGTAATGTGACGAAGATTACGCAGGCTATTACGTAATGTCTAGAAAATAGTTTTGCCTATACATATGATTTACAGATTTAGTGAAAGCATGACGTTTTATAATGGAGCATTTTGCTCAGGAGGCAATTCATCATCATAACATACAAATTGTACGTCTTACAATTGCCTAACAAAGAATAGCAATTTCAAAAAACTTTCATTATTGGCAAAATCAAGTATGATAACGTGGTTTTCTATTTATTTATAAGAATTATCTATTTTTTAATTTCTTAACAATGCAGGTGGTTAGATTTCATATCCAAGTCTTTTGTTTATATCTCTTGAATTTACTGTTCTCTGTAGATTCATTGTAATTATAATTTTGCTTCCTTAAATAATATTATTTATTGACTAGTTCATAAGCGTCCTTCAGCTAAATATATGTTGCGAAATTGGTTATTCAAAATTTTTTGCTCGTTTCAAGCTAATTCGTTGCCAATTATTTCTAGATGATTATTTAAATAGACGTACACATCTGATTTAGTTTCGACAAGGTCATGAAGTGAAAGGATTTAAATTGACTATAAAAAACGAAAAAGCAAAAATAATGGTTTTGTATACATTCTTATTTCATACAATTTTTAATGTATAAATCATTTTGAAAATACTGTTTTTCTTTCACTTGCAAAAAGGTCTCGAGTTAATTATTTGATACTACTATTTTTAAGCACTAACTTAAGCTTAAATATTGGACAAAAATGCTTAAGGAATTCAGAATAAGCCTTTGGGACAGTTTTCTGACTATTTATTACATATCTAAGCTAAAAATTCAAAATTGGCAAAAATTTTTAAAATAAATTTTAAGCTCCACATTATTACACAAATACAGCAATTTAGATGCTGAGAAAGTAAGAAAAAAATTAATTTTGTAATATTCCAAAATAATCTAAGCTGATAAATATTGGTAGTTATGAGGGTCACCCACTATACAAAATAAATAATGTTTTAAAAACAATTTACAAAAAAATAACTAATAAATAAATAAATAAAATAAATAATAAAACAAATCATTAATAGTCTCGACACCAGTTTCTGATCAGACAAGATTGAATCATTGTTAACGTTTATTTGTTTAAATATACATTCTCGACTATAGTTTACTTCTGTTTCTTGATTTTCGAATAAAATTTTGGTGGCAACAACTTTAAGACAACAATTGATTTTTACAAAGGGTCAGAAGTAGCGTGTCGTCACCATAAATGATTAAATAAATCCATAAAACTCTTTCGTTTGGTTAATAAACGTATCAGAAACGAACAAAAAAAAGCTACTAATGTTCCATCAAAATCCCCAATTCCATTTCCTCGTATAATCACTGACGAAGTAAATCCGAGCACGGCACTTTCTTCTCTCATCCACTGGCTCAGCGTCATTCCTCATCATTGTTCCAATCTCCCTCTCTCATGGTACGAGTTTCCTGTATCTCATTCAGGTCTCTCGGACAGGTCTCTGCCTTACCGGTGCAAACTTTCGCCTAACCGCAATCACTATATACGCGTATACACTCTGCGCGACTACAGTCGCCGGGAACTCTCTGCGCGTTGCGCAATAAAAACGGCGCGCGCGCGCCTGCGACGCGAATAATGTACAATTCGGTGACGATGCACCAGGGCAGCGCGTCTGAGTTCGTCGCCGGTCTACGAGCGCCGGTACGCAGTCGTAGCTTTCACCGGTCATTAAACCGGCGCTGCGCAGCTGCTGTTGCGCGAGGTGAACACACACACAATAACAAACGGATATTGTTAAGCGATAGCGTCTTGAATTTTCACGTGAGCGTTAGAATGACGGCACATCGGATTGGAGGGAGTTACTGTAATCCAAAAATTGGCAGCGATTATTTCTTCTTGCGACAACGTTGTTTCGCAACTGGGGTCATATTGCGAATATTTTTGGTCTAATACGTTATTTGGATATGTCGACTGTTTCTGGTTGAAATATAAGCTAAATAGAAAACAAGTTTCCTACCGATTTCAAAAATATTATATTCATTTTTCGACTTATTGTTGTTGTATGAGGATCTTTAATTCCTTTTTTCTCTTAGAAAATTAAACAGTTAGGTAAATGTCAAATTTTACGCTTGAAGACGTAAAATTGCTCACTACGTAAGAAATTTTTACCGAAATTAAATGATATGCAATTATCAGAGTTATAGACAAACGTATTTAAAATAGAAAACAGCGTTTTTATGCATTTTTAGTATATATTTATCAAAAATATTTTACGATCATAAAATTCGGTCCTGATTTGAACACCGAATATCAAGTTCAATTACAATATTGCAATGCTTACTGCTATAAAAACAGAATTTTTGCTTATTTAAGAAAGACCTGCATTAACTATTGTGAATTATATAAATACTTTTTGATTAAACATGTGCAAATGTAAAAAGAATATTGTTAAAATCGATGAAAGTATACGTAATTATAAAACATTAAAAGTAGCAACTCAATTTAACTAAATAGTCGTGAATTTATTAGATCAAAGACTCCAATGATAACGTTAAAAAACCAAACATTACTTCACATGTCACTTATCCTTCATAACGGTACGTATAAACTCTCAACGCACCTTTTCAATTAACATACGAACCGTGCATATATTACCAAGCGCAAAAAAAAGTTATTACCCGCCGCGAACTGCACCGTTAAACACCGCAATTCACCCGAGGTCGAAAAACTCGAGCGCGCGAGCTCGCGAATTCCGGCTACAAAAAGTGTGCAGCGGCACCGGCTAATGGCACCTCGCGCGCATTTCTTTACTGCACTCGTGCACCGATCGCTCGAAAGCTGCGCACTGAGACTGAGCTGCATATACGTGCAGTCGCTCGATCGGTCGATCGCGGGAAAAACCGGACGAACGAGTTTCGCGGTGGGATGCCATGCTGGGTAATAGGTCGATATACCTGTAAACGAACTTTGACGTTCCATTTTTTCTTTTTTCTTTCTTCTTTGCTTTCGAAAGAAAGCTCAATTACAGTCATTCTGATTATTATATAATTTCTTTTTTAATTTATTTATTGTCGCATCACCCATGATAGATATTAGCAACATCAATATATATTACATTATTTATAATACAATAAATAAAAATAAAATGGTTAATATCTACAGTATCTTACAATTATGTATTAACATAATAAAATTACAATGTTTATATGCTATTTGAAGTGTCTAAAATTTAAGTTATTTATAAATGTCAATACTAATTTACACTGGTTTGAATCGCTGAGTATTTCAGGAAGGTTTCTCTTCAGTTGGAGTTTTTCTCTTTCTTTTTCGTAGGTTGGACACTATTAATATGTGTGTAACGTTTAACGTTTGATTTCAAATACTCGGGAATAGTTTTTTGGTCCATATGTAGGTATATATTTTTAAAATAAATTTGAGGGTCTTTGGTCAGGTAATTTTTTTAATAAAATATTTGGTATATCGTCCAAACCGGGGCTAGAATTTTTGATGTTTGATAACACATCTTTCAATTCATTTAAGATAAAGATAGTGTTCAGAGGGTCATTATTCTGCTCGCTAGTGAATTAAAATCAATTTCAGATTTTTCTGTTTCTGCTTTGTGATTTAGAAATTCGCCGATGAGATCGTCGTCGGTTGAGTTTTCCGCGAATTTTTCGGCTAGCAGATTAGCTATGGTGTTGCTATTATTAATAAGTTCATCTTTTTCTATTAAGGCCGAAATTTGTGCATTATTGCATCCTGCAATTTATTTTATTTTTTCCAAATTTTACCGATAGATAAATTGTTGGTCAATTGATTGGAGAAAATCTAGCCATTATTTTTTTTTTGCAATTTTGACAGTTCCTTTGGCAACAGCTTTATATTTTTGGAATTCTGTTTTTGATTCCAATATTTTCTTTTTTGTATTTATTAAATGAATTTTTAACCTTTATGAGTGCTTCTTCGCATTCATCATTTCACCAAGGAACATTTTTTATTCGCTGCCTCGTTAATGATATTTATTAGTTTGTTTATAACAGATTTTAGATTTAGATTTATTTGTTTATTTCCACCCTGTGACTAAATAATCCCATAGAGCATAAAGAACAGTAAAATACATTTATAATAATACAAAATATAAAAATGATGTGAAGTATTGAATATAATCTCAGTGGTAGTACGTGATAACAGAGTGGTGAAGTTTGACGATAAATATGTGAGCAATAAATATAAATATAAATATTTGTATGTGCATATATAACATAACGTATTATATCTTATCATATGTGGCTCTTAGGCCATTTTAACAATATCGTATCTTATCATATTATGCTATACTGTATTATATTATATTACATATGGCTCTATGGCCATTTTAACGCAATATATAGAATAGAGATATAAATATAGACAGACATAATAAAAATAATAATTTGATTTAACTTCAATTTTACGAAGTATCACGGAATATTAGGCACTATTGGACTCGGCATCACAACTGATTATGTCCTTAAGGAGTAGTGATTTAAGAGTTTGGAGAGAGGTAGTTTTGAGAGGCAAGGAAGTGATGTGGTACGGAGTCTGTTCCATAAGTATGAGGCTACTATAATAAATGAATTGGCGTATAAGGAGGATGTATAGTTACGGCTGAGGGATTCAGTGCGAAGCCGACCTGATCTGCGTACATCAGTTTCAGCAGTAAGTATGAAGTTAGATTTTAGGTATTCTGAGCTACCAGATTTTAGTATTGTAAACGTTAGCGCGCTCATGAAATACTCTCTTCGGGCCTTCACCGTGAGCCACCCTTGTCGTTTACGATAGGGGGTAACATGATCTATCCAGGGAACCGTGCCAAAGACAAAGCGAGTTTATGCGTTCTGCACCCATTGAAGCTTCAGGTTCTGTTCACTGATGAGGTCATGATAGACATGGCAAGCATAGTCGAAATGAGGAAAATTAAATGAGTGGACGAGTGATTTACGAACACCAAATGATCAATGAAAAATTTAGTCTGCTACCGAAGAGCATTACTTTCGTTTTAGTTAAGTTTAAAGTGAGCCTATTGCTAGTGGCCCATTTGGCAATAGCAGAGCAATCTTCGGATACTTTATTAATGGTGTCAATGAGTTCATGACATTGGCAACTTTTGTAAATTTGCGTGTCATCGGCATAAATCATGTGTCTGGTGAATCGCAGTACTTTGGGGAGTCATTGATAAAGATGGAAAACAGCAGCGGGCTAAAGACCGAGCTTTGGGGAACTCCAACCCAAGTGGCGATTTAGTCTGATATGCTGCCACCCTCATTAATGGCAGCCTGGCATCTGTCAGCAAGGTACGAGATAAACCATTGTAAAGATAGATCACTGATTTGGAATGTGCGAAGTTTGTGAATTAGTATGTGATGGGGAATCCTATAGAACACCTTGGAGAAATCAAACAGTATGAGTATAATAAAGCAAGAGGTATCCATACCCAGTCTGATGCCATCAAGAACACCAAACAAAACAGTCTGAGTGCTGTGCCCTGTCATAAAATCAGCTTGCCGTGGGATAAAGAGGTTGTATTTCTCGATATGACAGAGTAGCTGTTTAGATAAAACCTTCTCTAACAACTTGGAGCACTCACAGCCTTGCGATAGGTCGTAATTCAGACACGTCACCCAAGGATGGCACCTTTGGAATGGGAGTAATGAGAGTTTACTTCTAAAGCGCCGGATAAGATGACTTGGCAATTGACGAGTTAAAAACGTCTGTGAGCAGCTTAAAAATCGAAGGGCATGTCAGTGAGCGATGTTTAATGGTAATTTCATCAAGCCCAAAGGTCTTGGACTTGGTAGAGATGAGAGTTGCAGATACATCACTTGGATTGATGTTAGTGAAGTTGAATGAAGGAGTGCGCGGTGAAGTTGGAGGAAGAGTTGATAGTGGGAGTGGAAGGGGTAAATGAGCTGAATTTGAAACAGATGCAAAATATTTGTTAATGTTATTATGAGTAAAAAGAGAAAAAGGTGAGGTTGAGGTTGAGCGAGAGGACACTATGCCTAGCCTGTTGAGAGAGCTCCATAGTCGGTTTGAGCGTTATACTTTGACAATTTCACTACCATAATACGTGTTTCTTGAATTACGGAGCATCGTGAGGACTTTAGTACACAGAGCTCGATACTGGGTAAGTGGTAGTCGTATGTCACGTGCTCCCTTATAAGCTCTATCTCGCTTGACAGAGTCTATATCATAATTGTTGTTATTGATGTTATTGTCTATAATTTTATCTAATTCGTCTATTGAGTGTAATATTTCTTAGTATTTTGGTCAATTAGCTTTGTGGATTTTCCATCTAGGAATATGGGCATTTGATGAAGTTTGTTCGCCTATAAGTTGGATAGTAAGCGGGTAATGATCACTACCGTATAAGTATTTTAGAGCACGCCATTCTAATACAATTGTTCACGATGCAGAATTTATGTCGTAACGCTTACTTAATTGTATATTCAGAATGGTGATGTTTTATTACTTAATATGATTTTAGTTGCTACTGTTTCAATTTTAGAATTTAATTTCATTTCTTGGCTGTGAATACTGTTTTTAATTATTGTTGCTACATCGCCGCTTTCCGATTTGCAGTCAGTGCGATTTGTATTATAAGAAGTGAAGTTTTTAATTTTAATTTTAATTTTTTCATTCTCTTTTAAGTTTGTTTCTTGTAGACAAATAATTTCAGCGTTTTCATCCGTGATTAGTTTTGGAAGTGATTCATCTTCACTTTTTAGACTAATGTTCCATCGTATTATTTTTGCCATAGTTGTTTAGTATTTGTTTTAAATTTCATTTTCAGAGTTTTCAGGAGTTTGGATCGGTGTATTGGTTTTATTTGGGTTCTGAATATTTTTTAGTAGTACTGTACATTTACGTTTGATGCCGCTATCGTTAACGTCGGGGTAGACGTCATTTTTAATAAATTTGGTGAACTCATCTAAGTTTTGTGAATATTTTGTAACACCTTTTATATTTACCATAAGACTCTTAAGTTGAATGTAACTTAATAATGTTCGTGCTTGATTTAGATAGTTTTTAAGACTCAAAATCTTTTTATCCAATTCGTCGTCTGTTGTTGCTGTTTGTATTGAGGGTTGTTCTGTGGTTTGGGTGATTGGAGGTTTAATTGTTGGCTCGACCGATAAGTCTTGGTATTCCTTGTTTTTTGAGTTACTCGTTTTTTTTCTAATTTGATTGTGTAGTTGTCTGTGAGTTAGTAGAACTTATTTGTGAGTGGGTTTGTTTGTTGGCTATGTCAGAGCTAGGAGTGTTTTGCGAATTTTTGATTACATTTAATTTGTATACATCGAGGGTATTAAGTTTTAAGTTCTATGAAATCGCTGGATATAGTATTTATTTATTTATTTATTTATTTATGTATTCATTCATCCATCCATCCATCCATCCATCCATCCATCCATCAATCCATCCATCCATCCATGCAATTTATTTTAGTTAAATAACGACGCGATATGTAATTTTAAGAAACTGATAACGTGTGACATTAAAATGTAAAATTGTATGTAAAAATTTTTTCCTTCCTTTGCACGTTCACGCAAACCTTCTTTTTCTCAATAAAATCAGGCAGTGGAATATACGAGCTAACTCTCATCGGATCCAGCTTGTTTATATTTACAGTCTGACCGAGTACCCGTCTGAGGGTTTAGTCAGAAACCCTATCCTGGGATTCCTTAATTCCAGTCTGATCAGATCCTCGGACGAATTCTTAGAACCAGTCCTCCACGTCCGTAGTCTGGTAAATAGAATCATTCTTCTTAGTAAAGTGCTTGACTTTAACGGTCTCCGCGTTCTTCTGAATGATGTATTCCGCTGCTAGGTTAACGTTGACATTGACAGCATTGTGTTCTTCGAAAACTTTATTGACCTTTTTCTCTAACATAGGAAAAGCGTCATTGAAAAATGGACGATGTGCAGGTGAGCTAGGTTCGAGATGACCACAGTATGGATACGTGAGATCATTCCACTCTACCTCTCATTGTTTTTACAGACTTCCACCATGCTTTATACATTGCCTTATTTTGTACAATCTAGTATACATAAGCGATATTGTAGACTGATAATATATCTTTTCTTTAATACTTAACTCCACTTTTAGCATTCCTTCGAAAGTCCAGATGTAATCTGGAACAATTCTTTATATCCACGTTCTTATGGATTCATTATCTAGGTGTCCATATTCCATGAATTGTAATGTTTTTCGAAACATGTCGATGACTTCTCTGCAATACTCGATCAACGCCATGACACTAAAAATTGAAACTCAATTAGTGATGATAGGAAAATATTCTGAATGAATATAGTTACAATGCCTCAAATTATATGGATCCTGGAGATCGTGTTCTTTGAGAGGTATGCTCTTCGAGAGTCGTCGTTACTAGGTTTACTGCAGTAGAGATGTTCACTCATCGCTTGACTGGTGAAAATAATTTTCAGGCCGACACAGTTTCCTTTATACTCATACCCCCACCCGACATCCTCCACATAGCCCGCGCATTAGCCATAAACTTCTGCGACGTTAACGGAGAGCTCTGATTGGATGATCTGTTGTGGCGCTGTTGGCTGAGAACTCTGAGGCTGATTGGTTGCGTAGCGCCGCCTTGAGAGGACTCTGTGGTAGGGAAGGTGATATAAGAGTAAGGTTGATAATCGTAGAACTCATTCGTTGTTGACGTGAACTATGTATTGGATGTCCAAGATGATCACGAAGGATTGTTCGTCTTCGTCTTTTGAATCTTATATATCAAATACTTGCGGAAATTTTTCATAGCGTATTGCGACAGGTCTGAACATGCTTCGACTGATGACAGCACTGGGTGATCAAGATGGAATATGCATCGATAGGATCTTTACAACACTTTCATGTAATAAACATTAAACTACACTCGTCCCCATCCCTGTATCTCGTCCGACTCCAATGGATTCTCAAGAGTCCTCTCAGTGGAGGAGTGAGGGAAGTTGCGTCGGTGCGCTGCAGCGATGCGCCGTTGCTCATGGTGGAGTGTGTGTGTGTATGTGTTTTTGTGTGTGTGTGTATGTGTTTTTGTGTGTATGTGTTTTTTTGTGTGTGTGTGTGTGTGTGTGTGTGTGTGTGTAGCTGTGAGTGCGTGTGTGTGTGCGCGTGTGTGTGTGTGTGTATGTGCATAGGATATATATATTGGTATATTTTAGTTATATACCCATAGTTTGAAAATATACTGATTAAAATAATAATTATTTACTTATACATCCATAAAACAGATACTTTATTACGAATTTTACAGAAAGAACATGCCACGGAGGTGACACTTTAGTCATAGTTGAATAATTTACTAAGGCATACAACCTTTTTTGTGCTCAATTTAGTATTTAATATAATAGATGCGTAAAATTTTAAACGTATTTCATTGCGAGATTTATATATGCAGGTTATTTAATTATTACTTTTGACAGTTTACTGAAAATCACCCATGTACACTCGACGTGGAAAATATCTCATTCGAACGATTTGATTTTCTTGAAATACTGCAATTTCATTGGATTGAATACACGTTTTAGCTAACTTCATTGGAGAATTACAAGAAAATTTAAATAGTTGGAATCAGGTGTTTTCCGCGTCGAGCGTACACGACTGTCATCATAACTTTTGATTTGTCTATAATATTTTCAATTATTCCTAAAATCACTACTATCAATGTAAATATTTAATAAATGATTGTGCATTAAATCTCTTTGAGAAAGCATTGTTCTAAAGCAGTTAACAACGATTTTTTTATGTTAGTCCTGAATATTAAATGTTAGCCTTTTTTGAATATTAGACAAACGTATACTTTCGAAAACAAATATACCGTACACTAAGCTGGATTATAAATTATGAAAAAAATAATAATTACTCATTATTTTAAACTCTAATATCAATTTTTACTCATATTTACGAGATTTTATTTTACGAGCTTTCGTTAATGTGGCGCCACCTCTAATATCGTTATGATCCTAACGTTATGAAAGCTAATATAAAAATTCAAAACGCATTATAAACCAGATTACGATCTCTCTTAAATGAATGCATGCCAAAAGAGCAATAACCCAACTCTTAAGAGGAGACCGGAGTCCTATACCTTGTATCCATTACCGACATTATCGATTTTTCGTTTTACGCAGTCAATTTTTCCTTTAACACAATTTTACGAATGTGCGCACATTTTAAGTAATAAATATATGTGCGTACGTTCACGAAATTTGAAAATCTCATATATAATACCTAAATAAAATGAAAAATTGTAATATCGGTATCCGGCATCCCCTTAACCCGTTAAGGGCCAAAATGGCATAAACGATGCGACGGTCTTTGACGCCGTTTAACTCATGCTATGATCGAGTAAAAAAATTGAGAGAGACATATTTTTGAAGTTAGAGACCTGCTCTTTCGAATGGTGGCCGCGGAATCGATCTAAATTATTTTTTTCTATGTAAAAATTCAGTTTAAAAAATAAAAACACGATTTTTTCGACCTTTTTTTTTCTTCAAATCGAGTTTTAGAAGGTTTCCCGGTCTGTTAACAAGCTGGAACCCATTCAAATGGTGGAGTAAATGTCTGAACTTTAAAAATATGTTGGGAGGAAGTTAATTTTTCACTTTGGTGTTTACAAAATGGCGGCTGATTCACAGAATTTTTATCAATGCATTCACGATTTTTTTTAGCGGAAAATATGAGTGAACCGAGGAAATTGCTAAGAATAAAAAGTTCTTAGAATCACTCAAAGAATACGTCAACATTTTTTCCAAACCTTTTGAGCAACTTTTTGATTTTGCAAATTGCAAAATTTTTGCAAAATCAAAAAAGTTGCTCAAAACTCTCCGGAAAAATTTGTGCGTATTCTTTGAGTGATTCTGAGAACTTTTTATTCTTGGTAATTTTTGTCTAGAGCCCATTGCTTCCAAGAAAAAAATTATCAAATATCGAATTTGTATCCGTTGTGAAAATTCATCCTGCGCAGCTTTATTTCTCTCATGCCGGCGTTGCCTCTCGATACTTTGCAACTTTTTCCTATATCAACTCAATTCGATCAATCGAATATACTGTGGTGCTGTCGAAGATATAGAGAATTCCCAAATTTCATCATTATCAATATAAATCTGCAAATTTATACAAAGCAGAACATAAGTATTCGAGCAGTACAATTGATTGCAAGCTGTTTTTACAACTGCTGAACGTTGACATAATACCGGATTTTTCTATTTGACTTAAAAATGAGTAAACGGAAAGCAATAAAAAATTCAAACGAAAATTATCCTGAATCGTCTGATGATGAGTCTGATGATGAGGAATCTGATGAAGGTGAAGTAAATCTTTTTATACCTAATGGAAATGATTCTGGCTCTGATGGGGATAGCTCATCAGATGATGAAAATACCGATCCAGAAATTCCCGTACAGAATGTTTCATACAGGTCTGTTTGTAACAATTACACAGAAAAACAGAAAAAATTGGAACCAGATCATATATTTTCATGGAGTGACGGAGAACAAATTTATTCTGCAGATTTAGAGGATCAACTGTTTTATAATGCAGCAAAACGAAGAGAAATTGCCAGAATGTCAGACGTGGAATTATTTGAACTCTTTTTTTCTAGCGAGATCAAAAATTATATTATTGAAGCTAGTCAAGTAAACGGCTTACAAATATCTGTAGGAGAATTGAATACTTTTGTAGGTATACTTTTATTATCATCTATCAACATTCGACATAATCAATATGAGTACTGGGAAACTGACTCTCTTGTGAATTGCCCAGATATTCCATCAGCAATGTCACGCAACAAATTCAAAGAAATAAAATCTAAATTGAAATATTCCAAACCTACTGATCAAAACAACATTGATAAGGCATGGAAAGTGCGAGAAATCTTACAGTTATTCAGAAAAAAAATATCCAGCAATTTGGTTTTTTCTCGACTGCACTTTCAGTTGATGAAATGATGGTTAGATTTTTTGGTCGAACATGCCTGAGACAGTATTTGCCCTCAAAACCTGATCGTTACGGGATGAAATTGTGGGCTCTATGTGGAGCTAACGGATTTATTTTCAATGTAGATATTTACTGTGGTAAAAATGATTCAAGCATTGGAATAAACTTATCCTCCTGGGGCTTACGGCGGCTCAGTCGGTAGAGTGTCGGATTCCCACGCCGGTGACCCGGGTTCGAATCCTAGTCTCTGCCGATTGATACAAGCACCTCTGTAAAAATTACATGTGCTTTGTTTACAAACACACCGCAGACCCCCGTCGTCGATTAGCACCACATGGGAGCACAAACATGGCGACGTTAATAAAAAACAAAAAAAAAAAAAAAAACTTATCCTCCTGTCCGCTTGGCTCCAGGGTTGTATTGCAAATGGTCAATCCACTTTTATGTAGCCTCCCAATAAGAAAATTATCAGAGTATCACTTATATTTTGATAATTATTTTACCAGCCCAGATTTAGTTATCCACTTGAATAAATTTGGTTTGAAATCGACGGGAACTGTTCGTAGAGATAGAGTGAAAGAAAAGCATGTCTTTCAAAAGAAAGCTCCACGAGGAACATACAAAGTGAGTCATGAACGAAATAGTGGGATGAACTTTCTAAGTGTGATAGATTCAAAAGAGGTCTCTATTCTTTCGACAGCGGCTGGTGCGAGTCCTATCACGTCAGTAAAAAGATATTCAAAAACTGATCACGAAAGAAAATAAATCGGATTCCCTTTTGCTTTTTCATTATATAATAAGTATATGGGAGGAGTAGATGTTCATGATTTTCGAAGTAAGAAAGTTTCTCCTAGTATACGATCTAAAAAATGGACGTACGCAATTTTCGTACGGATTATACAGATGTCAATCGCGAATGCAGTCATACTAAAAAATCTTTGCAAAAAGGACGATGAACGTGAAATGAAAACAAGAGAGCTGTGTAAAGAAGTGAGTAGAGAATATTTATTGAAATCACGATTAGGTGATCTCAAGTCTCATAGGCACGAATCAAAAATGAGAAGAACATGTAATAATCAGGGTTGTAGTCAAAGAACTACAAGATTTTGTATTGATTGCCAAAAATATTACTGCATACAGTGTTACTCGCAATTACACGCCGGATAAGCATTTCTGTACACAGAAACGTGATCATAAGTTTCATAAAAAAACAAGAAAAAAAAAATAAAAAAAATAAAAAAAATGTAAAAAAAATGAGACTATCAAAATTCGTCGACCTCCACGTTGGTGATAGTTGGGCAATGTAAACTTTGTTTGCAGCGGACAGACGATGAATGTGGAATCCTGTCAGAGTTTTACGTCTGGTACTACTTTGATAATTTTTTTCTTGGAAGCAATGGGCTCTAGACAAAAATTACCAAGAATAAAAAGTTCTCAGAATCACTCAAAGAATACGCACAAATTTTTCCGGAGAGTTTTGAGCAACTTTTTTGATTTTGCAAAAATTTTGCAATTTGCAAAATCAAAAAGTTGCTCAAAAGGTTTGGAAAAAATGTTGACGTATTCTTTGAGTGATTCTAAGAACTTTTTATTCTTAGCAATTTCCTCGGTTCACTCATATTTTCCGCTAAAAAAAATCGTGAATGCATTGATAAAAATTCTGTGAATCAGCCGCCATTTTGTAAACACCAAAGTGAAAAATTAACTTCCTCCCAACATATTTTTAAAGTTCAGACATTTACTCCACCATTTGAATGGGTTCCAGCTTGTTAACAGACCGGGAAACCTTCTAAAACTCGATTTGAAGAAAAAAAAAGGTCGAAAAAATCGTGTTTTTATTTTTTAAACTGAATTTTTACATAGAAAAAAATAATTTAGATCGATTCCGCGGTCACCATTCGAAAGAGCAGGTCTCTAACTTCAAAAATATGTCTCTCTCAATTTTTTACTCGATCATAGCATGAGTTAAACGGCGTCAAAGACCGTCGCATCGTTTATGCCATTTTGGCCCTTAACGGGTTAAGAAGATTCGATCGCTAAAATCAAAATGAAGGCAAAGTGCTAAAAAAAATTGTACTTGTTTGCAAAGATGATACTAGTCACTGCTGCAATTTTAAGTCATTTAGGAAGCTCGTTAACGAGAAAACAATGTTTGAAATTTTTTTTATTCGGATTATATGAATATATAAATTTTCTGTTAACTACCATATCTTTTCGAAATAATGCTTACACTGTTTGAAATTTTTATAGCGACTTTAGATAACAATTCTATATATTGTAAAAAATTGTCCAGTTTTATTCATGAAATTGTTTTTGATTTTGCGCATAAAAATACGTTTTTTTCTCTAAACTACCATATATTTCCGAAAATCTTCCTAATTTATTTGAAATTTTTACAGTAAGCTTAAAAAACGTTTTTTCACATAGTAAATTTTTTTTTCTATTTTTAGAAAAATTGGTTTCTTTTTGTTAATAATAAGTCAAAATATTATTATTCTTTTTGGAAATGTTTGCAGTACTGTCTACAGTACAACATAGCATGATGATATGTTGAACGATAACTTGAGTAAACGGTATTATTATTTCCTAAAATTTCCAGAAAGGTAACTTTTAACTATCTCTTTGCTAAGTTATTTGCCCAGATCATGATGACTTTCATTTTTCAAGATATTTGAGGTTATGTTCTTATTCTCAAACTTTTTTTTTTGATCGCTTACATCTCGAGAACGGCACGGTCATTTTTTTCCAACTCGGGTTCATTTTTTTCATTTCTTAATTTGGATTCGGAATTGAAATAGTATATTGTGTACCATACGGGGAAGGCGAGTAAGTAGGAGCCGAAGGCTAGTGCGTATTGCGAGCTGAAAACGATTATTGCAAACACGCAAGAGCGAAAAAGGCCTTTCCCCCATGGTGCACACCATATTTTTTTGTCAAACATGTATTCATAATGTGATTTTTTATGCCTATGCAACGAAACTAAATTTGGCCGTTCTTCTACATGGTGTAAACACACGCTTGTAAGACTGTAAAATCAGCCTACTAGAGTATTTAGGCCCATCTAAACATGTGGTATCATCCGGATGAGGCTTGATGTTTAGGGTTGCCTAAGCCCACTTAAAGCTGATTTTCGAAAATTTCCTATAAGCTATTTTTCTTCTTTTGTTATACACGAAAACGTCATTTTTCGTTTAAATGGCTATATCTCGGAAACATATGATGGAAAATGTATAAAATAAATTGAGCTGAAAAAGAGAGCTTTCCACTATCTCTTGGCTGAGCACTTTGCCAAGACTATAAGTAGGGGTAAGTAGGGGTAAGTAGGGGTAAGTAGTTTGTAAGGTCTCTTATCTTTCAAGATATTTGAGGTTATATTTTTCTTTTAATTTTATTGCTTATATCTCGAAAATGTCGCGGTCATTTTCTATTAAACAAACGAATTTTTCATTGTTATTTTGATAAACATACGAAATCAAAAAAATAGTTAAATATTCTTGGATTCGTTTTTGTTTTATAATGATTTCTCTATTTTAATATTTTGAAATAGATAATGCATTGTATGATCAGAAGCTTATATTTTTTGTAATTTATCTTTTCACAACAATCAATGATAAAAGACCCACCTTTTTGCGCTATTAATAAAAAATAAATATAGCAATTTAAAATAATGTATTAGAATAAAGAAATTTATATTGGAACAATATATTTAGTTGGAGGAAGCTAAGTGCCAATCAATTGGCAGCGGTTTTTTATCAGACCATGTCGCTCGAACCTCCGTGAAGGGAAGCCTACGACGTGTTCAAGTTTTACAAAAATATTGGGTATGTTTCAACATAGAATTAATTATATTTTGAAGCTAAATGGGTAATATTAAGTGATATTAATAGTAAATGGTTAAAATTAATTGATAAAATATTCGGTTTTGAACCAATTTTCAATTACAAAAAAATGTTGGCACTTCGTATTGGAGAAATGTAAAAGATAGATATATATTCTTAAATGATACCTGATTTCTTTACGACCTGTTATTCAAAAGTATTTTCAAGTTATTTTTAACTATAAGCGCTATTTTGAAGACTGATAGGTACCACTATTAAAGAAATAGATATTTTATCACGTAAAAAATAATTATTTTTGACAGTATATATATATATGTATATATATATATATATATATATATATATATATATATATATATATATATATATATATATATATATATATATATATATATATATATATATATATATATATATATATATATATATATATATATATATATATATATATATATATATATATATATATATATATATATATATATATTCTTAAAGTACATAAGAGTAATTTCCTTTCAATATGTCAATGCTATCGTAATGCAATATTCTAGAATATCTACAAATTCGATGAATGTATCCATATTCTTTAAAAAGTCCCTATTATACAGTGGTTTCGTCTCTTAATAGAATAATAAATAAGATGAAATAAAAGTACTGTGAGGGTGGTAGGAAAAGGTTACAATAAATAAAGTGACACAGTAGGATATGACGTCATCACCGCCGAGGCGCGTGCTTATAACATATTTATTTTTTTTGTTTTTTTTTCTCTTTAGTCATATACTGTTTCCTTATCGTAGACATATATTTATATGGTATGGCAGCATAGTATCATGACATTGTATAGTATATCATAGTTGTGAGGTGACTGACAGAACGATTCGATAATTTGCATTTTTCTCCTCTCTCATTCTCATTTTTTGTGTTTAAATACTCCTCCATGTCATTTGTTCTCGCTCATGCTCCACGAGACGAGAGCCATTATTTATTTATTTATTTTTATTAATCGCGAGTTACAACACTCTTACATAGTTTTTTCGCTTCTTATACTCCAGTCGAAATGAATCGTCTACAACACTATAATATTTCTCTCACTCTCTCGCTCACATTCATCTATTACTCTCGCGGCGCAGTGCAGCATTACAATAAATATAACGTCGCTCGAATTATACAATCGATAAATTCATATAATAATCAAGCGTTCGCGTTCTCCAAACCTTTTGCTTCAAACCCCATCGTTATTTTTTCCATCCTTGCGCCCTGTATCGATATTACGATCAGAAAAAAAATCGACAGTCCAATTTGTTCGATTTATCCGCGAAAATCGTCTCTCGATCGAACGACCGACCGCTCGGCAAACCTGCTTAAATATCTTCATTTTCTTTCTCTTTCACTTCTTCGTTAATATTATCTTTGACTTTCGTTTACACTCTGCCCTAGTTTCTTTAAAATATTCGATATATACTATTATTATATATACTCTAATAACGACAATGCAACGTCATTAATTTATCCATTACGCATTTTATACTTTGCAACTTAGAAAAATAGTCCTGTCACCGCGGCTTATAACGCCGTTACCATGTCTCGCACGCCACATCGCACGCACTCATATTTAATTATCCTTGTTTACAATTGATTATCGAGCGCGTACATATTCCCGCACATACGCGCGTTTAAAAATTCTCCGTGTGCTATTAAATTTTCATGTTATTCTTTCTTCTGCATCTCGTTTCTCATCGTCTTCGTTCGATCCAAGAATTTGACCTTTCGAATTGACCAGCGTTTACCTCGCGAACCCGTAAAGTTTCTATAACATACTCTCTGAATTTCTTGGAGTCCAAATTGCCTTTTAAAGAAGTTGAACTACTGCCGGTTTTGCTGTTAATTTGGTTGATGTGGTGTTTCACTTTGATTAAAGATAAATTTTACTTCAAAATATTGAGAGAGTTCGCGAAAATTGCTTCTTTTATTTTTTAGTTTTTTAATAAGGGTATGAAATAGTACAAGCAATATCACGCAATTTATTAAATTATAGATTAACGAAAAATAACTTGTGAAAAATGTAATAGAAGTTTAATCTATTTTAAAGTATTAACGATTGAGCTAAATTAATTTGAACGTATTCGAAATTCAACAACTAAATAACAATTAATTTAAAATTGAATTAAATATTTTTTACAAAATCAGATAAATATTGATACACTGTATTAAGTGAAGTAACAAAATATTTTAAAGAATACAGTCCTCATATTGCATTGTTAAAGTCCTGTAATAATGCAAATTTCATTTTGAACGAAGAATCGTTAAAACGTTTATTATACTTATGATGCTAAAAACAAAAACTCTTTCAACCTAATTTATACACCAACATATAAGTATACGGTTAGCACCCATTTTCTTGGAGCAAAGCTCGTTAAATAATTTTCTTCCTTTCAAATTGATTGGGGACAAAATCATATAGTGCCTTAGGTTATACTTTTCTCAATCTTAACTCTGCTCAATTCCATTACAAGTCATTTATTTTCAAAACAACAAACAAAAAATAACAGTCAACAACCCAACAACTACTGTTTATATTTACAAATGAATTACGACTAGTATACACAATACTTGTGAAAAATCATTGATTCTTCAAAGTATATCTTCTTTAAATCTTTAACTAACATTGTACATAATATAACGTCGTCGGTTAATCAACGACCCCAAAAAAGATATTTATTTTCATTTATCGAGCGATGATGTAATTACGGCAGCGCAAATCTTCATCAGTGTTTGCGTTTTTGCACGAGACGTGGAGACGGTGTATTTTCATTTTCATTAATAAAATCTATAAAAAACAATCAACAAATCAACGGTATACACTACTATAGCTTATATATTCCCGTTTTTCTTCTTTCACACGTCGTTCCTTTTTTTATACCTTTAACTACATAGTTTTACAATCGATTAATATGAAGCATTTCCATCTATTTTCTATAGCAATTATATATCTGTATGTTTTTTTTTCTTTTTTTATCTTTTGTATCTGTTGCACTAGTCTCATTTTATTTTGTTCGAGTTGCAATTGACGATTTCTTCCTACACCTATAATTTTTAGCACTACACCGCGTTCACCGTTCGATGCATTCACTCGATTATTTTTACTTTTTCTGCATCACGTTGAAGCCTCGCCATGGAATATTTCAATCATTCGAGTGCCTTTCAGGTACAGGCTAATCCATCACTCACTGACTTTCAATTATTTTAATTTAAAAATGTGCTGCCAGATAAATCAATAAATCTACTTCAATAATTGGCTTTCACTTAAAATCAGTAAACTAATATTTTTCACCAGTGCATAAATTATCATTTGGCAAAACGAATTACAATTAAAGTATTATACTTATAACTGAAATAATGAAAATGTACTGATTTCATATATGAGTTCAAATAACAGTTCTGGCCATTTTTGTCTATTATCTTATCTTTTCTTTTGATATAAGGAAGATACGCGAGATCTTCTATAAGATCGTCTGAAATACATGCACGGAAAAATTTTGCAAAAATATTTAATCAGAAGATCGTTAAATGAAAATATTAAAGTTAAAATATTTTTAAATAAATATTACTTTTTTTATATTTATCTTTCATTTTTAACTCTTACATTCTCTTCACCCAAATTTTTTAGTTACTGTTACTGTTATTTTTTAGTAACAGATACTAATATACTTCTCTCAATACTTGAAAGATAATTATATAAAGTACTTAAATGACAAAAATAAATTCCAAAGTTGAAGAATAAATATAACTAAAATAGCAGTTTTCACCAGTGCCTGCAATTAACAAATAAATAAATAATCAGTAATAAAACTATTTCATCATACAGTATAAAATGGTTTACTGTGAACAATACAAACATAGCGAAGCTTCACTGCAATAGCTTATGTACCGAGACAAACCAGTTTGCCTCAAAAATCAAAATAATCCATTAAACACACACTTTTTAACGAGTACTCGTGTCTATAATCGATCATTTGCTCTATTTCCCATTCATTTTCATTTTCATTCATTCATACACACACACACAAGTGCTTGCAGCGACTAGTAGTAATTTTGGTTCGAAGCATTGTAGCGGTCAGTCGCTCTTTTCCTCTGTTCCTTTCGTACGTCATAAGTTTCGTCTACATCATTGCTTTTCTCGAGAATTTTGTTTTTCTCACGATCGTCATATCGATACACCTTGTTCGACTTTTGCCCCCTTCGTCGCCTACTATATAATGTTTAATAATAATTCATCGAGCAGCGCAATTTTCAAAAAATCGTGCGCACTTTCAGCGTCTCTGCGCATTTAAACAAAACTTATCGTGCACACCGACATTACTCTTTTATATGTTCTGTATAATAATCGCGCGCGCATGTGTGTATTTATATAATTGTAATATACATTGTATAATATAACATATGTATAATATGTATACGTGTATGTATATATTTATCTTGTTTTATCTTCTTCTTTATGTACCTAACAGGGTGTTTGCCTTGTACATATAAATACTGATAGAGGATAATATGTATGCACTTGCCTGTCGGTACATAATGTGTCTATATCGTACGCTCATAATAATTATATTTTTTCTCTCTTTTTATAATTATTATGATCGATTCTGCCTCCAGTTTCCTCTTTTGTTATTATTTATATATATTCGTTTTCTTCGCTAATCATCACACAAACATACACGTACGCATCGCCATACACTCAACTTTGCACGTATTTATAAATATTTATATATACTAAAATTTTCAATTCTCGAGCGATTCCGGCTCTCTCTTTCTCTCTCTCTCTCTCTCTCTCTCTCTCTCTCTCTCTCTCTCTCTCTCTCTCTCTCTCTCTCTCTCTCTCTCTCTCTCTCTTTCTCTCTCTCTTTTTCTCTCTCTCTCTCTCTCTCTCTCTCTCTCTGTCTCTCTCTGTCTCTGTCTCTGTCTCTCTATCTCCCTCTAAACTGGTATTCATTTTGTATTCTCGAATGTTAATTTTTTGCTTGCATATTGCGTTGCAACGATTATTAGAGTGGAATTCATATTTTAGTGTGATAAATCACGTAATCGCTTTGCGCTTACTACATTGTTCAAGTGATTACTCACTTACTTGCTTGTGTTTCATTTCTATCTATTTCTCCTCTTCAATCATCCAAAAAAAAAATTTTAAGTCAGTCGCCGAGTACACGCTTTTATCGTCATTTTTTCGTTCAGTTATGTTTCTATATTATATTTGGTATACTCGTCGAGAGAATATCTCAAATACATTAATGTTCATTACTACTCATAATATATGAGGTTTAAAACAATAAATTCGAAGTTTTTCTTGTAATCGTATTCTGTCAATCACGATGTTCCCTCTCGATATTTTCGTTTATTACTTGTTTCATCAGCACGATTTCACTCGTCGTTCATCCCCCTAAATACTCGCCCTGAATCATTCTTTTTATTTTCATTTCGCATTTAAATTGTAACGCACGAAGCTATGAGTTTATCTACGCTTATACACGCTTTCGCCATTAAATTCCTTTCAGTTTATTATTCTCTCGTTTGTTCTCTTTATTATTTTTTTTATAGTTATATTTCATTATTATTATTATTACTATTATTATTCTCTTCTTGTCTTTTAATTTTCACGCATTCGTTTAATTATAGAATTTCATTTGCTTTATTTATGTAACGTCCCTTCACGCATCAATGATATAGCCATGATTATGAAATTGATGATCGTATGTGATAACGATTCATGATATTCGTGTCGAGGTGTTCGTTTCTGCATCCTTTTATACCTTCATATCGCTTTTGGAGGATAAAAAGACTACGAGGTTTTCGTTCGTTCGTACGTGGATATGTATGTAACAAATTCGAAGATGCGTGTACGCTTCAAAATACGACGGCCATATATATATTTTTTTATTAACGTGTAATGGATTTACATTGTACAAGCCTCGATTATTCAAAGTCATTGACAAAAAGTTAGAAATAGGAAACTATAGAACTTGGAAAAATTGCAGTATACATATTCTTTAATTATTCAATTTCTATTATACAAAATATTTTTGTTTCTACGGGTGACAATGAAAGCGATTTATAACATCCATGTATTACTATTTTCGTTTTACTTTTACGCGTAATAAAAAGGCTCGATCGATGCACTAAATCCTGTTTTTTTCACAATGCCCCATATTTATACGATGGCTCGTTAGTTCTTTAACTTGCAGTTTCGCATCTGATGATGAACAATGATCTATATCTTTTTTATTCGCGATATCTTTGAAATAAATTGTGAAGTATGAATATATATATATTATATTATATATATATATATATATATATATATATATATATATATATATATATATATATGTATATATATATATATATATATTTCTTTTAATGTATCGATAGGCCATTAGACAGCGAATCCAATTTCTCTGTACGATTAAACGCATTTTCTATGATATGTAGGACGATCGAAGCTTACATTCGTTCATGCGCACTTTTATGTTTTGTTTTATTATTAATTGGTTAAAATCACCATTTTTTTAAGAAAACATGCATCAATCAAGATTTAAAAAATTATAATAATTCAAATGTATTCGTTTTTTAATATTTTTTTAAATCGGACTTTTAAAATAGCTTTAAAAAACTACTTTAGAACCTAGCGAGATTAGGCTTTATCTTTTTCAAAATATTTGGTCGTATTAAAAACACGCGGAACTTTTCACTCAACATTTAGAAAGTCGTGACTTTGACACAATTTCATTAGAGAAAAAATTATGTAAAGATTTTGCGTTATTTATTCAGCACAAAAAATTAAATAAAATTATAAATTTAAAACATATAATAAAAAATATAATAAAAAATATTTAATTATTTCCTATCAGCTTTTATTAACACTGATAAATTTATAATACACAATAACAATGGTTTCAAAGTAATATATATATATATAAATAATAATAATGATAATAATAACAGTAATAATAATAATAATAATAATAATAATAATAGTAATAATAATAATAATAATAATTAAAATAATTTCTTCTCCGTGCAATTTCACTATGCACATCACAGTTAAAGATCGATACTTGTAGCGCGATTCCGAATATGGATGAGGGATGATGATGTGTTTCATAATTGTCGTATTATGCACTTTCATTATTAAGTTAAATATAAGCACGTTGCAATGATATAATGCGGTTGATTTCTACATTTATAATGCACATCAGAGGAATCAACAAACGCGAGGAGATATGTTTTTCGTTAATTACTTGTTTTTTTATTAATTTTATACGAAAGGAGCATTTTGACACTTTATTATTTTTCTTTTGCTATTTTGTTATTTGTAATAGAGACACGTACAAAGCCACGCTACGTGTGAATGATATTTTCAATCGGTGACGACAAAAAACTCGTCGAGGGTTCGATAATTGAAAAATCATCAGAATTGTGTGTATATATATACAGGTTACATTTTCCATTTTCAAGCTCAAGTTTAAACTTTAATAAATTTTACGGCGACAGCGGAGGCGGTAACTCTAATTTTCGAGATCCTCTGAAGTTTTATTTTTCTTTGGAGTCGTTTATTTTTAGCATTTACATTATTATTATTATTATTATTATTGTTATTATTATTATTATTATTTTACTTTTCGTTTTCTCGCATAAATTCAAGTTCAACACAGTTTTCTTTTATCAAATTAAAAAAATATCTTCAGTTCGATAGAGGCTTTATATTTTTTGTCTTTTCCATTTTAGAAGTATATTAGGTTCGTAGCTCTTTTTAAAATGGCGATAAAGGAATCTTTGAAAATTAGACCGTACAATGGATGAGAAGTGACAAATGCAATCAAAAAGCTAGTTTAGTTTTAATTCTCACGTCTCATCTAATTAAAAAGACTTATCGAATTAGCACTTTAATCAGTAGATGTTTATCATTACAATTACTTCTTAAATATTTCAGTGTGTAGCAAGGTGTAATTTCAGCGAACACCGTTAATCACTTGGACCCAAAGAGTAAACTGACGGTAACTCGTAAAAATCCTTTTTTTATTCCAACATGGCATTTTAAACGCTAAACGTTTTAAAAATCGAATGTTTATTAATTAATGTCTAGGTATGTATTGTTTTGGATAAAAAATCTTTTGTCAAAGCCCGGTAAATACTTTGTATATATATTTATTATTTCTTTTACGTAAAGATAGCAAGAGAAATTGTCAGAAGGAGAAATATGAGAAAAGTTGGACTCGTAAATCCTTACTTAAGTCGTTACCGCTGCGAATCCGCCTATAAATTTTTTCATCGAACAATAGTTTTAGTCATAATTACGCGCCTCTCGACTGCTTTCACTAAGAACGTCGAACTTTTTCCGTTTTCTGTATTTTCAAAGGTGTAGAGTCCATGAAGGACAGTGTACTATATAGAAATTAATCGTTAATGCTTTTAACATTAACTTTTGAAAAATCGATAATAAGAGCATCTTATTTACTTAGAAATGCTTTTTTATTGTTTGTGTGTATTAAATTGTGGTCCATCGAGTTTACTCGAGTTATTCAAACAGACGAACTTAATACTTTTTACTAAGACGGAAAACGAAAATCGAACGTATTCGTTGCAATAAAAACTGTCAGAAAAAATCTTATAACTTTGTATTTCGAATAAAAAGGAATACTAGTTGTACTTTTTGTTACAAAATTCGTAGAAATCTTATGGGCTTTCAACAGCTTAAGAAAAGAGATGTAACTCTTATCAAACACTGAGCATTCATTTGTGACGTTACACACAGTGCTATTGTGCGGTAATAAAAAAACTCTTAAAAAAGGATGAATATTTTTTACGTATTGCCATCTGGTTGATAGAAAAAATTAGACGTCTATGCTTATTCTGTTTCCCTCCTCCTACATGATTCTGTATCCTGATTTATATCCATTGCAAGTTCCATACTGTCAGATTTCAATGAAAATTGCTGACTATTTTTTATTTACCTTGAAATTGAAATTACGAGTATCAATTTATAAATTATTTGAAATATTTAAACATGTAATCATCATATTATTTTATTTATATCAACAAGAACATAAATTTCATCATTAAACTCTATTCTTAACAGCAGTTTGAGATCCATTTAGTCATTTGTATACATTTATGTAAGCTACTAACTAATTATTTCACGTTACTCCAAAAAGCATTTTGACCGAGATTATAATGCAATTAAAAAAATTTAAGATTTTTGCGTGCCTTTACAATTTTTATACCTCAATCTCATGTCCTTTCACAACTTTAACCGGAGGGTTTGACTTTACTGTACAAAATCGTTAACGAATAATATCGAAAATGTGCGCTCAAAAAACTTTTCTGATATAAGACTGACTAATAATAGTTATATCGATATACGACTGTGAAAAGTCGACGAAAAACTAACCATACTGTCGCGTTATTTGTTAAATATACATTTGGCGCGAAAAATTCAATACACACGATTACGAAGCCACTCGAAAGTTGTTCAAACTCTCAATTATACGCACTTTAATGTTTTTTTTTATCGAGTCTACGAGCAATTGATTGACATCGTCAAAATCAATAATTGCTATTTATTTGTCGATCAATGGATTCGGGATGCAAGTCCGTGTCGATAAATCCCTTAGCAAATTATTAACTTTATATCTCTGCGTTATCTCTTTGTGTTTTGTTACTATTTTGTATTGTCCGACGTATATTATTGTGTAATTTCTTTCGAGAGCCTTGTAAAACGCCACCGTAACTGAGAAAGTCTTAGTTTCATTGGTTTATTTATCTTATCAAACGCATCGCGGTCTTTGAGTTGAATTAAATACATAATAAGTAATAGGATACAAGTATACACATGTGACAACAGTCGACTTACAAAATGCGGCAGTGTGCTCCTTTTAGCGTCATTTGTTCTTTTAGTTTCTGTTTTACTACTCTGCTGTCTTGTTTCTATGTTTATGGAAAATGCTTTATTATATTATACCTGCTCTAAAAATGACCTTTCTTGCGCGTTCCTCGAAATTATGGGCACTGACGATTATGCGATAAATGACGTTATATTTATATATTTATATATATTTTTTTCAGCACCTTATATAATCAGTACTTGGCATTTCAACTCTTAAGAGAACTGTTATGTGATTGTTCTTACGAATGATTTATTTCTCGCTTTACTAATTTATGAACCGAAGCCATAGCGTTTCAAAACTTTTTGTATCGTATTCGATTAGAGAAAAATATTTATCTATTTTCAGACCATAATACGTATAAGTGCATTTCATTTTAAAATTTTTATTGGCATCTGATTCCTGAATTATAAAAGTCTTGAATAGCGAAGTTTGTTATTTTTACACCGTATGGTTTTTCACATTCTAATTGAACTACAATACAAAAGTTTTAATGAAAGGCTATATTATCGGTTCCCCCACTTAACATTACTTGTCGAAACGATGAATGTCAAAGAACAAAACTGATAAACATTTTTGCGAGTGCCCACTTATTCGACGCTCGCTAGAGTCATTCATCAACGGACGATATAAACAGTTGGCGACGCGTTTACAATGATTATTATTACAATAATGATCAATGGAAATTTATAATGCATTTTTTGTATAGCGGAGCGATGACATACACAGATTTTGCGACATGATTCGTACGATTATCGTCAAATGTATAGACGAGCTTATTTATTTTTTTAACATTTTTTATTCCTTTTTCTGGTTTGGTCAATGTGCACGCTCGCGATGTGACAACAATAATTTTTGCGCTTCAGGCTTACTTACGAAGGATCGACATATCACTGTGCGCAAATTTTTCCATTGATCGTTTTTTCTTTTTTGAGGGGATTGAATCGGACTAAATGTTTCGAATTTTCAACGAATTAAACGAAACTGTGCTTCATCGCTGATATTTCTATACATTAGATTTAAAAAATGATAGTGTAAAATATTTGTACACCTGTCCCTAATTATAATTATGATAAAACTTTCTTGCTAGCAAAGCAAACATTTGCAAGAGAACTGACACCTTGACCTTTTTACCTATTTTTTATATATTTGTTAAAATTTATTCTGATATATCAACGAAACAATCTCTATGTAATTATTTTCCGTACTCCATGAAAACATATAATAAAATGTAACATCTAAAATTTTCTAAAAATTTAACCGATTCAACCCTAACTCATCCAATTCTAGATCTCTACGAGAAGATATAATGAAGCAGTTTGTTATGTGTGTGTATTTGCATTTCAGCACAGAGATTGTGGAAAAACTCATCAAGCTTTCTCGCTGGTACTTCGCTTTTCCTTTAAATACAGTAATCTAACATTCGTCAACTATGTTTTTATACGCTTTTAATATTTTTTTTATACACTTACTATGCAAAAAGAAAAATTAACGCAGAAAGGACGAAAAACGGTCACGATTAAAACGTCGCGCTCAAACAATTGTATATCTATATTACGTGTCAAATCATACAGTGTTTACATGTACGCACTAAGGTTTATATTTTACAAGTTTTTGCAGTGGATTCATTATGTTTATACCTCGTTTGAAACGATCTACGTTTTTAATCATTAATTAATATTCATTGGGTTTGCTGTATAATCGACGACACTCATCAAGCGTTTCCGTTTTCATCGTGCGTCAGACGTGCACTAATAATACTGACTATTAACTGCGGGCTCAAAAAGACTGTTGTATATTTCCTCATTTTTTCTAAATCTTCTTCTATTCGCATATCTCGTTTATCGCGTTTCCCGTGGCAATCGAAATTATTATCGTTTCGCGCAAGGTTTATTTTCTCGTTTACATGAAACTTTCCTTTGAGAGTTTTTTCATCGTTCTATTGTCATCATGTACATTTAATTAATGGTGCAGCACAATTTTCGCCTTTATCGTGTCGTCGGTCGATTTTTCTTCAGTTTCTCCCTGTCGTGGATTTACAATCCCCCTCGTTTCTTTGTATGTCTATATGTGCATATTTCATTTTTATATACACTGCACCCATAAGTATAATTAATTATTTACAGACATCGACAACCCTGAAGAGAAATGATTGATTTGTCCGTTGTAGAAAAAATTTGTAAAATTATTCTTTGTTTCATTATTGAAACAATATCGTTAATTACAGATTATCACAAAAATGTAATGAATACTTTTAAAACCTAAGCGTAAAAAATGTAAATGCAATTTTACTTGCAATTAGATGCAGATAAAATATGAATTTCCAGTCAGAGCTGTCTGCATCCGATTTTTATCAATCTTGTCTTTCGGCTTCATATCGTTCATTTCTTTTTTTTTACACAATTTGTTTATCTGATTTACGCATTTCCGCGATTGGATTCAGGCTAAAACTACAAGGTAATAATAATCTTTATCAAAAGCACATGTATACTGTGGCTAGTCTACGAATATGTATATATATAGTATGTATATATAGTATATTGTATATAAACCGACCATTATGCGTATTCAACTTTTGGTATGTTCACATTAGCGACTCTTTTACTTCTTTGTTATATACTGCAATCAGCATACATGTGTATTTATCATTTTTTTTCTTTGTCTCTTTGTGTAAGTAAGTTTTCCCGTATAATTGGGTGACATAAGGAGACACCTCTGCCCTGGAAGGTCCGTATAAAAACTCGAAAACCGCCTGCTTTGTTTTTTTATTTTGTGTGTAAATATGTACGTGTCTGTCTATTATACGTTTTCTCAGCTCACAGTAATCAGACTTTTTATTTGCCTTTTTATCGACAATGGACTATTTATAACCCATTCGAGTGTACTGTGTATACGACATGAAGCTTCGTCAGCACGAAAAACTATGTGTAACATTACACAGTACGAGCTTCATTTTATGAACGCGTAAATACTATTGATTTTTAAAATCGAGGTTCTGTACCGTTCTCATCTTGTACGACTAAAGTATGTGGAGGAATAGCCGCATATCGCACTTTATAGCAATATACAGATCGATATTAATTTTGTAATTTGTTAGAATATATATTTACCCGCACCTCGGTTCATTGAGCACAAAGTTTATAGCAATCTAAAGATTCTTCTGTACGTACTATGTATGTAATACACTCAACACGTGCATATTTCATACTTTTATGTGCATTATTTACGTATTAATTACATCGATGTACAGTAAAATCTTCATGCTGTATAAATACAGAGCTACCAGTTTTCTGGTGCTCAAGGTTATTCCACCCTACTGAATAAAATCATGTGATTAATCATAGGGTACAAGTCATCGTATTTCTCAACGATAATTAATGACATAATTCGTTATGTGAAACGATTTCTAAATAAATTTTTCAACTTCATATTTAGATCATCTATCGAAGTTACCAGTGGATAATGGAATCCAATAATGGCATTTGATTCATTTATAAATTACACATAACATATCAACCAATTAATTTTTTTGATTCATAAAATGATTGATCACCCAAGATTTTTTCCTATAATATCGTCTAATTAATGATCTTATAAATGGTATGAGGGCATGAATTACATGATTCATAATCTGACAAACCATGTGATGAATAGCAAATTTATAAAAATTGTGTGCTAAATTGTCAGTTAAATATGATAAATCACGTGATCAATCACATAGTGAATCATATGAAAAAGCATGTAATTACTCATTAGGCAACTCATGCAATACATCTCACGATCCATCACAAGTAACGTAATTCCTTCAGTAGAGCATCGAACGAGTCACAAAACCAAAGACCAACCGTATACCTCCATTCCACAGCAATATGCAGCTTTGGACCTCCACTCGTTCCGCTAAACAACCCAAGCGCGCCGCACAACAAAGCCCCCTTACCGTGCACGTTAACACACTCAACGTTCATCCTCGTCGACACCGTCGACGCGCTCCCCGTAAAAACGATCAGCGAGTTCGGCTCCGCGCATACGCTCGCGTCGCTTAATTTCAGCCGCGTCTCAGTGCTTGCCGAGGCCGCCGAGCCGGTCGTCGTCGCTGGCCTCGGCGTCGCCCTCCGCGCCGCGCTCGCCCTCCTCCGGATGGCCACTGGCGCCGTCCTCGGTGTCGACGCTGCTCGTTGGCGTCACCTGCTCCGCGTTCCCGTTCGCCGTGCCGAAGAAGCTCACGCTGTGGCCGTTGCTGTTGCCGTGGTGGTGGCCGCCGCCGTTGTGCTCGCCGTTGCCGTTTTCGCCGTTGTTGCCGCCGTTGCTCATGGCGTTGAGGAACGGATTGGTCGAGTGTGGCCGGGGCTTCATCATGCTGCTGAAGACGACGCCGCCGCCGGTAGAGGCCGAACCGGAGGTCGGGACGACGTCCCGGCTGTTGATGCCACCGGAGTGGTTCAGCCCACCGTGGGCATTGACGAGGCTGTGACCGCTGCTGCTGCTGCTGCTGCTGCTGCTGCTGCTGCTGGTTGTGGTGGTGGTACCACTGCTGATGATGGTGATGGTGGATGCCGGCGGTCGGCTCATCTTAACCGACTCCTGATAGCTGCTGGAGTCCTCGCTGCTAGGTGAACCGGGAGATGAGACTATCACCTGCGAGACAGAGAACAGAGAAGAACATGGTGACGCGTGTGGGTTTGGCACACGCGCCGTCATTTCTCACGTTAGTCAAGGCAGTCGGGTTTATTTTGAAATTTTGTGGTTTTTTTTTTAGAATTGCGGATACTTTTGAGGTTTTTGTTTTATTTACAAAGCTGGCTATTTAGTTTTGTACGAATTGCATGGATTTCTGCCTTGCGATTCAGATGATGTTATTTACAAGTATTTTAGCATCGTTTCTTTTGATTATGTGATTCGAGAATATATACAGAATGAGTGTACCACCAAACAGATATGGATGCCACATGAAACACTGATATGGATGATTTACAAAAATGTTACGTATTTTATGCTAACTACCTTGGTATTATTATTTCATCGATCTCTGAGGAATTATTCATTAGACAAAAAGTGGAACCCGTCTTTCAAGGATTGTTACAGAGTATATTTCAATATATACTGCAACATGAAGTAGCAGTAATAGTAATAATAGTGGTAGTAGTAGGTTCAAAAGTATCAGTAGTGGTAGCAGTAGTAATAGTAGTAGTAGTAACTGTAGTAGTTGTAGTAATGGTAGTAGTAGTAGTAGTAATAATAGCAGAAATAAGAGTAGTAGTGGTATTGGACGCAGCAGCGGTAGTAGTAGTACTAGTCGTAGTAGTAGTAGTAGAAATAGTAGTGGTAGTAGTAGTAAAAGTAATAGTAAGTGTAACAGTAGCAGTGGAAGTGGTAGTAGTAGTGGTAAGAGTGGTTAACAGTAGTAGTGGTTATAATCGTCGTTGTTAGTAGGTTATATCGTAAGGTTGGTATTAACTGATTTTTGGAGCTTACCAAAAAATCGTAGCACGTTCATCAACATCCATCAGCTGATCATGACCAGTGCTATACCTATACCCTAACACTTGCTGTGGCTATTATGATTATAGTTTTATATTTTTCATTATTCATCACACTGAACCTAGCGATGATGGTAATGATTACCTGTTGGGTGTTATGGATGCGGAACAGTTTTTCAATAATCTTTAGCAGTCTAAGCCAACCTGACAAATTAATCTATTAACTTTATGTAACTTATGTTTGAAATTCATTTAAAGCATAAATTCCGTAGAATCAGGAAAATATAGAAAAAAAATTTTATTTTCATGAAGCATTATATGCAAAGTAACGACACAAAACTAATTAGATGTAATCATTCTATTATCGAAGAAAAAAATTAAATAAATGAGAAATAACAGAGAAAAAGCTTTTACTTAAAGTATGAAAAATCAACTAAAGTCTACAACTGATCAACCTTTTATTTTTAAATTTTTTATTTTTTTAGATGCAGTTTAAAATTCTTATACAATTTTCAAGATCCCTACCGTTACAATTAAAAAAATATCAATCAGTGAATAATAATGTTAATTTATTTATATAATATGACGCACTATTACGATAATGATAATTGATCAAACGTATTATTAACAAATGCACATAGTTCTTTACTAATTAAATATCTTTTCGAAATTGAAATCCTGGAGGTCTTGTAAATTATATAAGTTTATTCGATTGTAAACCTTAGTTTATTATTCATACTCCACGCAGAAGCTCAATTATTGTTATTTTCTGTTTATTAAATTTTTTCGTAAAAAAAAAATAGTTTTATCTAATCAATGCTGTGTACACTTAAACTTTATGACAATGAAATAATTTTTTCTGTATTTCCCTGATTCCGATGGAGTTTCTACTTTAATCCTGAAACAATTATAATCTATAGTTAATTGTAAACTGTTAATTGTATCATATATATAAGTAAAATTTCATTTAAGATGTGATGAATATCGAAATGTTGGTTGTCTCCAAAATAACAAACGATTTATAATCATAACACAAATAGAATTAAAATAATGCTAAATCATAAAATGTAAATTAATACCCTGATTTTTCTCATAATCTTAGCTAGCATGTGATCTAACCATTTAGCATTTTGATATCCAGTATGTTTTAAGAAAGAACAACATAATTGGGTTCTGAGTACATTGTGATTATATGCTTCATATTTAAATAAGTTCAATATAAATATAATATACAGTGGGGTCTCGATTTTGTGAGTTTTTCCCCCACCGGCACGCCAGTAGTTGACGGTGGGGGTAACCGCGGCGGCCTCTGCATGATGGGGAATCGCACGTCTGGGGGAAGCGCTACGCAATTGGGCCTCGATTCGTGAATTGTCCCGAGGACTTCACAGAATCGACATCCCACTATAAGCCAAATCAGCAAATATAAGTGAATAAAATTCTTTTTAGTTGCATTGTTTTACTTTCTAAATATTTGTATAAAGATCCAGGTGTTTCTCTTTCACACCGCCATTATTTTAATATAAAGTATATATGGGATACAAATACGTAATATTTTTAAAAATCATCCATATAATATATATATTTTGGTTTTCGTGTGGATAGTTTTATGATTTCCACATTCACTATTGTTTTAAATTTAATAACAGAATATATATAAAGACTTAAGCTGCTCTTCAATCAGAATACTGTGTGAATTAGGAAGTCGAAAAAATGTATACATACAACAGAAGTATATTGTAATAATATTATGTATGTTGTAGAATTGTAGTACAGTCGAATCTCCCGGCACTGATACTCATGGCACTGTTTCTCCCCCTCACTGATACTGTCTGAACCTCGCGGCACTGACGCTCGGTCAGGTCCGGATTTATATATGCGTGGAGCCCCAAATGCAAAAATATTGTGCCAAATGTTGCGTACTATATTTTATTGTTGAAACTCAATTGAAATTATTGATTTAAATTATTTTGTATTTATAAAAACGAAATAATTGCACCATACCAACCAATTTATAACAAATTTAAAAACAAATTTATAAATAAAAATGTTCTATTAAGAGGTTAAAACCGAAAAATGTTACATAAAGTATTGCAAAGGAAATATTTTATAATTTTATTAAAAGTTTTATAAAACTTTCATAAATAGAACTTTATTTAAACACAATGTTATTGTCACTGAGAAAAATGTATTGCTCGAGCAGCCAGATTCTTGTTGATCGAACTAAAGTGTCTATTGCTGCTGCAACTAAACTTTGTTATTACTATTATTGTTTTGCTGCGACAAACATACAATAGCAACGACAGCCATAAAATAGCTACGACAGCAATATTTATGGTTGTTGGCGCAATACCGGTATAGTTATCATGTAAATATAAAAGTACTGATCTGTGTCCCAATCCTTTTTCTCGTTAAATATATTTAATCACTGAGAAGCCACGGGTAGAAATTGTATTATGTAC
Organism: Gastracanthus pulcherrimus; assembly: GCA_949152435.1. Lineage (NCBI taxonomy): Eukaryota > Metazoa > Arthropoda > Insecta > Hymenoptera > Pteromalidae > Gastracanthus > Gastracanthus pulcherrimus. The sequence continues at coordinate 202,466,923 of OX424572.1, forward strand.
ATGAGATATGATCCTGGTGCTCGACGCTTATTGGCCGGCGCGCCGGACCTATCTCAGTATCACTGTGGGGAGAGCGCTCGCCCCGAGGACATAAGTGCTGGGAGGTTCAATTATATTACGAAGATTTATATCAATAATAGCTGCAAAACAAAATCTATATTATTGCAATTGTAAATAGCGATAGTTTAATTTAAAAAATAACTTTCTTTATACATTACGTAGGAACTTCGAAGAAATAAGTAGATTCTTTACAGGGGTGGAAATAGGCAAATATATCAGTATATTCGGAAATTTGAGTTGATTTACAGTAGTTCTCGTCTATACAATTCAAGGAAGGTAAGGAATACTTGTCTTGAAGAGCTTGTTACTTTACAAAACTTGTAGAATCCCGATCTTATTGAGAAACTTCTATTAAATGTGATGCAATTTTAAGCCTAATTGTCCAAGTCAAATAGCTATAATATACATTTATATACCAAATAAAATTGTTACAGCTGTTGGATTATAAGTATTGCAGGCTCTGATTAAAGGTTAGACAGATATACATGAATACTTTATGAACATTGTTAATAAAGAAAAATTATTTTTAAATTAGTTAATAAAGACATTTTTTTACAAATTAACGTTTAAATTATTTTTAATTTATCAAAATATTAACTATGTATTTATTATTTTCATGGGGAAACACATAAAAAGAAACGACGCATCTGAATATCTATTACCATAATTAGCAGTATTTAGTATTATTTTAAAATAAAAACCTTTGCTTTATTATCAAACAATTCCCCTTTATTATTATCTTAATACATACGTTACTGCAAATATTTTATCATATCGAAATACAGGAATTGTAAGAATATCTGAAAATTCGTTTCGTGCAATACGACATCAACATCGTGCAATTATTTTTGCGAATGCCAGAGAAAAGATTACGGCGTTTTTTTCAATCTTTATGACATGAAACACGTTCCCCTATTGTAAAAGAGATGTTCCTTGTTATTTAAAAGATATGTGTCAAAGACCTTAAAATAATCATCTTTTCTCCTTGCTCGCTTTGGCATGCAGTAAAAGATATGAAAAAGAGGGGTATAGAGAAAGAGAGTGAAAGAGCATTACGTAAACGAACAAACATACATTTAGGAAATAACCATTGAATATTATACGAATGTGTGAATGGACATGGAATGAATGAATGATTCAATGAATGAATGAAAAAACGAACGGTCATGACATAGGAGGGGGTGAGAGAGAGAGAAACGATAACGATAATGTACCTGTGCAAGAAGCGGCGTCTCTGTGCTGTCAGCGATTTGGTAGAGCCGGCAATTTGCGATTGCTCTGAATACGTGCCCAAACAAAAGATAAATAAGACAACGTAAATACGTCACTATTGTATAAAGTAATGAAAAGAGTGTAGAAAGAAAGTTAGAAAAAACAAAGAAAAAGAGAACAAGTGATGACTACCGGTGATATAGAAACGGAGTGGCATACTGGAAATAGCTTGAAGGTGTCTCATATAATTTGGAAAGATTCTTTGAGAAAACTGTGACATAATATTAAAGATTAAAATATTGAATTTCAGTAAATTATAATATTTACTTAAATGCAATTTTTTATAATGAATAAAGTAGATATAGACTATCTACTGACACCGTAATTAAGAGATACCAGTCGACTATATTTTATTTGTTCTTATTTTATAATTTATCACATTATTAAAAGTTTTAAAAATTTTAATTTTTGTACTACATTGGATAATTTTGTACCAAAATCTTAAATATTTTTATGCCACATGAGACTAATCATGGAGTGATATGATAAGGGACTATTGAGATACATACATCTCAAAATTATGAGTAACATAAAGTTTCATTACTATGCAGTGGGTATAAAATATAAATTTTAGGGTCAACTAATACAATTGCGTTCTTTGTATGGACACCAGTTGAAGAGGAATGAAAATTAAGATGAGTAAGTGGCACACGAAAATTCCAATAAATTAATGGCTAGAAAGACGTCTTACAGGGTGTGATGGGTGACAGAAAGACAAATAAAGGGGAGTGACAAAGAGAAATGCAATGATGATGAAGGTGTGGAAAAAGTAATGCATTTTAAATTGTGAAAATGTACATAGTGATTGTTTCTTTCGATTGTAACGTATATGCGTTTCATTTACTAAACCAAACTCACACTATGCGTTACATAGTAGGAAAAATTCACAATTCATGCATTAGTATTCAACGTTGAAAATTTCTGACGGTATAGATGTATATACGATAATATGTATGTACAACGTACATAACAAATATAGTACAGAAAGTTTTATTTAGTTTCTATTGATGGTAATGATTGTAGAGTACTATTAAAAAATGAATTATTGTTGATGGACGAATTAAGCTCAAGTTTTCGACTTGTATTGCTTCACGAACAAGATCTATAGTAACTTCTTATACTATACAATATATGAACCAAGTCCAATATATTCTTTAATGAATTATATGAAATCGTGTAAAATATTATAATTATATGAATTCGTATAAAATGTTCTATTATATTAATATTATTCGTTCGTGATGCAAAAGTATTCAAGGGGTCTAGCAACTATATGAAGCCTAAATAATAATAAAAATATCTCTATTAATAATGATACAATCCTGATAAATATTTGGCCAAATTTTACTTACAGTAACACCTCATGTATTTTAACAGATCGGGATAGAAATCCCTAATCTATTTTGACTTAATCAGTTTTCAGTTAATTTTGTATTAAATTATCGTATGTGTGAGAAAACGTATAATTATACTAAATTAAGTTAGGTATAAGCGTAAATGTGTAAAATAATATGCAAAACATTTAGAATTGGAATTTTCAAGAAAATGTTCCTCGCAAGTTAAAATAGGTGAGGGAAAAGCAGACGACAAAGTTAAAATAGTTAAAGTTAAAATAGCTGAAGTATATTGTACTATAAAGTTTTTTGATAGGAATTATCATTGGCTTACGTTGGGACACCTTCATCGTGTTTCTCATAATGAACCTTTATAAATCATCTTCAAATGAGTGCAATAAATTTCCAAAATTATCAAAATTTATATGCAGTATTTCAGTTATTTTCTTGTTAATTTAATACAACGATCTTGTCTCTTCTCAATATTTATTAGTTCTGCTATACTTATATAAAAAAAATGCATTATTAAAGTGTCCTAAAGGTTTCAAGTCAATTTAATAAAAATTACTTTAGAAACAATGTGGTGTGTGTATTTTTCTAAACTCTTTCATTCTTTTTCTTACCTTTGCACTTCATAAATATAAAACTAGCTTATATGATAAATAATTTAACTAAATAAAACTGCACAAAAAAATTGTTAACATATATGTATATTTTTTTCAGGCTTCAATAGTAGCTTGCCCCCTTAAATGACTTTGTAACGACTGGTGTCCTCATTGATTTTTCAAACTACCATGCTGCTGACAGCTTCCTAAGCTCATAGGAACAAAGAAAATTAGTTAAGCGCGCGAGCGAGCTTATGGATGGATAAAGCGTTCGAATTTTCATTATAATATCTTCTTGAACCTTCGAAACGATCTTTTATTTGCTTATCTAAGAGTATGCTGAAATAAATAAAAAATTCATTATGCCAATAATTCTTTAATTCCCACATCGGTATATATTATTATAAATACAAATATTGGGATATAATTGTCATTAGGTGTGCTTATTACAATGATTACAAAAGTGATAATTTACAACAACAACATCTTCCAATTGGTTACACACACTGACTAATTTTAAATATAGTTTTGTGCAATAATTTGATTCACAGTGTGCATTATTATAAAAGAAGAATGATAATAAATTGTTAACACCATCAAAAAGCTCAGGATTATCAACATGCTCTCGTTTTATCAAAACGATCGAAGATTCAAGATATATAAGAAATGAAAGAACGTTTCTTAAATAAGTGAAGAAAGAAAAGGATAGATTGAGAGAGCTTGAGTATAATGATCGAGAACCTCATAAACACGACTATATAGGTATAATAAGTAAAAGTAATAATAAAAGACAATTAATAACTTAAAAGTATAATACAATAGGAGGGTGGAACAAGCTAGTCAAGAATCACGGACCTGTCGCGGCTTGATGGGCGGCGGTGGCGGAGGCCGCGATGAAGTTATGATGGGCTGCTGCTGCTGCTGCGGCTGCTGTTGCTGCTGCAGATGCAGCTGTTGAGCGGCCGATGTAGTAGTGGGGGGCTGATGATGAAGTGAGGGTTGCTGCTGCCAAGGCAGCCCGGTTCGAGGCAAGCTGCCCAGCTGCTGCGACTGCTGCTGCTGCTGCGCTTGGTGGGATTGATGGATTTGCTGCTGCTGCTGATGCTGCTGCATTGATTGCTGCTGCTGCTGAATTTGCTGCTGCTGATGCTGCTGCTGCATTGATTGCTGATGCATTGATTGCTGCTGCTGCTGCTGCAGCTGCTGATGATGCTGATGAAGAAGCTGAGAGGCAGCCGAAACCTGCGGCTGATGCGATGAGTTGCTGCTGCTGGTACTGTTGCCGAGCGCTGGCGTAACTCGAGGAAGTGTTGAACCGACTGAAGAAATCTTCCGAACTGTCTGTGAAATGAGCTACTGATTACTCGGCACTTACAGGACTTCCGGGGATTCCGGAAGGGGTTAACCTTACGGAAAAAGGACTTTAGTTCTTATATGCAGTGTGCACTGTGGCAGTAGCCGAAGTCAATCAGTTATGCTCCGCGCAGATTGTAGTTCTAATAATAATTCTAATACTGAAATGGTGCATTTGCCGGGATCCAGATTCTAAAAAATGCACTTTTTGAGGTCCAGATATTGCAACAAAAAAAATTGCATGCTCGGGTTTCTAAATCTTTTCTATCTTATTTTAGGGGTCAAATTCTGAAGACAACGCATTTGAACAATGAAAATTAAGCATGTGACTATTTTCAGGTAAATTAGTTGTTTTTTGTGGTTTTTTAAATATATCAAATAAAAGAGTTTTACGGCGCAGTTGATAACTGTGCACACGAAAGTGAACTATTTTTTCTTTAAGAACCATATAGAAGTAGAAAAAAATACCTTTAATTTCAGTTTTTGCTCGTTGAAGATGGATGTTCCGGTTCAAAGTTATGACCAATTCAAAATAGGGTAATATTAAGTCGAAAATCTTAGATTCTGCAAAAAAGTGGAAAACCCGTCCGTCTTACCCTATTTCATTGTTCAAACGCGTTTCTCTTAAGATTTTGATCTCTAAAACAAGATCGAAAAGGTTTGAAAACTCGAGCATTCAAACTTTATTTTGCAATTACTAGACCCCAAACAGTTAATTTTTTTTTTAGATTTCGTCAAATAGCCTGACCCGTAGTTGCACGAACTGTAGTTTAAGGATTATTTTGGGGTGGTTGATAACGAATCCGCTATCATATTTTCGACATTCAAAATGTCTGATTCAATATAGCGGACTAAAAAGTAAAAAATTCATTAAATTCACAAAAAATGTATATTTTAATGTTTTTTGGGTTACGCCCCCCCCTCTCTCTCTCTCTCTCTCTCTCTCTCTCGCTCTGTCTCCCTCTCTCTCTATCTCACTCTTTCTTTCTCGCTCTGTCTCTCACAAGTATATTTGATCAAATTTTATGACAGGCAGTTCCGTTTTTAGATTTAAATCATTTAAAAACCTTTTTGAGCGATTATCAATATTATTATTTCGTACTTTAGCTATCACAAGCTAATTATTTCGTTTATTAAATTTAAGGTGATACTAAATCCATCGATCACCAACAATTATGAGGACCCACTTTTTCGATTTCATTTTTAAATGAGCAAATATATCTCTAGAACGTTATGGTCTGAATCAAAAACAACAACGTTCTCAAAATTGAAAGTTAAATAAAAAAAAGTAGTTCCTCGTATTTGCTGTTAATGAGTAGGTTTAGCATCGGGGTATTTTTTAATTTTATATTGTAAGAAAATTAATAATAACAATGATTTTAAAATTTAAAATAATTTTTTTCTTTGATCAAACTCAATAAACTTTAGGCTTTTTAGGTCATAAACATCAATATGTATGAATATGAATACATATACAAAGAATGTATATATATCTTCAGAAATAGACCTGATATTAATAAACATTTGTATAAATTTACTAAGAACTACATGCGACGTTGTTACAGCTTTACGTTATAGCTTCAACCACTGTTAACACTGCAATAAGAACTATAGCTTTTTCCATAAGGGCCAGCAACGGCTACTTATTATTTTCCTTTCGGGATATTATTTTTAGTGTATATGAGAAAAATCGTGTAGTAACGTGCATAAAGTTTTTATACTTTGTAAATCAATCATTTGTTGAGAAGAAAAATTGATAAATAGTGCATATAAATAAATTTTAATAAACATATTATAATTTGTTTCGTAATAAAATAGTGTATCTAAAATATGAAATTATAATGAAATCTGTGCTAGCAAAATCATTATAAGAACAAAAGACAATAAAAAATTCGAAGGAAATAAAGCATTGCCATTGGTGGATGATTGAATTGCCCGAGAGTTGAGACAATGACATTACCTGACTTGACGGGCCAGATTTCGAGCAGATACTTGAGAACGGCTATTGGTTGCTGGAAGTCAAGTGGTGCTCCTGTCTCGTCTGAGTGTAACATCAGTACCGGACCGAAACAGACTGCCAAACTCGCTGGCGACATTTTATTGCATTGGGAGATAACCATCGCTAGATGATCGAGTAGATAAATCAACGTACACTGAAACATTTATTAACGCATAACGAAAGCCCATATTTGATAGCGAATAAAACACGCAATAAGTTTACAATCTTTAAATTTTATTAACCTTGTTGACAGTCGGTAAGCAATCCAGGATGCTAAACATTAACTTTGCATTGCCTTGTGGGTCGTCCGGTAAACAAACTCCAAGTGCGTCGACCATCATCTGGTAGAGGCACTTCGTGAACAAAGGCTCCGGCAGTTCTCTCAAATAGTCTTTCAAGACACCTAAATAAGTAATGATTTTTATTATACATCGGCCTTACCATTAGAAATAAAAAAGTATTAATATTCGTATATATATAGGATAAATTTGAAAGACAAATCAGCCTTCCGCGGATTTTACCTGTGATAACGTTGATATCAGGAACGTTATCCGATGACAGATCGACCGACCTCGCATTTCTTTCGAAGGCTTCCCTCAGTATTCGCTTTTTCGTCGCTGATCCACAGAGTCGATACAAGCCTAAATTAGAAAAGAAAGAACGTTATTGAAAGACCATTAAAGATCTTAATTTGTGTATTTAGAATACTAACCAGCTGTTTCGTTTAAAAATTAAAATTGTTCATATTAATATACTTTGGTAAAGACCTTATTGAAAAAAGTTTTTGTGTTTGAAGCATTCTGCTTACCGATGATGTCCAGTCCTCTTCTCTCCACTTCCTCGACGCAGCGCCAAACGATTATCGGTACGTTAGGTACACCGCTACCGCCCATCGCTAAAGCTGTCGACACTCCACCTGGAACTCCTCCGGTTTTACTCTCACGAGTAACCTAAAATGAAATATATGTGACGTCAAATTTATTATATTTGTGACAAATAACAAACAATCAATTGTTCAGAATAAACTAATTAGGACAGTAACAAAACTTCGGGTCATGGATTTTTGTAAAATTTTAAGAATCGTAGGAATGAAGAAATAACATGTTGTTTAGTTTAACTCTCCCGTATGGGAAAAAATTCTCAAGTCGAGTGTTATATCGTACCCTCAACTGAATTTTTATATTGTACAACCCACCAAATTTTAGTTGAGGGTACGAAATAACACTCAACTTAAGAGTCTTTTCCCATACGGGCTATTTTATTTTGTGAGTGTTTTTGTACTAAATTCGTTTAATTTGTAATTACACTACTGAAATTAACATTCATATATATATATATATATATATATATATATATATATATATATATATATATATATATAAAGATAGCTTTACAGAAAAAATGTCTAGGCCGTAATTATATTACAGTCATACTTAAAAAGCGACTCAAGTCCTTCAAATTAAAAATATTTAATGAAGAAAGTTTATTTTCATTAAAAGTTTGGTGTATCATATTATTAAAAATCATATGACTTATGAATCTTAATATTTAATAAATCATTGAAAAATACATGCTTATTGTAGCTTACTAAAATTTAATTATATGTGACAACATTATATAAAAGAAGAGTACAATATAATCAATATAATCAATAAAATTATAATTTTGTGAGCTAAGGTATTTTATCCTGAAAAAGTTACTAATTTTAACGATAGCGACGGATACTTTTTTCGGATACTTTACTTATTTTAAAATGTCTAAAAGAGGTCTAAATTTATCCCAGGTGCCCTAAACATGGGATATCATCCGGATCATACCACATGTTTAGGGGAGGCCAGGTAAATTTAGGATCTATTTTACGCATTTTGGTAGTATAAAAAATTTAACTACCAAAAATAATTAAAATGGAATAAAAGATAAAAAATTGTAACCATTTCAAGTAATTTTTCTATAATAGACAACATCTATCTGCGATTACGATCTCACTATTATGCTGAAAGTATTTTTCTTCCATTACATGAAATATGTTATATACCTAGATACTACCAAAACTTAATAAAGTATAACACGCGGTTAATTAAGAGGTAAAGAGCCACACTCGCTTTTTCTTCCTGCAAAATAAATGTCTCAAATCGTCCCGCGAAGTTTCAGCCAAATTCCATCATCCAGCCAAATCCAAAACCGTGTCCCCCCCCCCCCCCCCAAAAAAAAGGGTCGAAAACTCACGACTGTGTCGAGATCGATGCCGAAGAGCGGCGCGATCCTCGTGGCGAGGGAGATGATGGGCAAGCCGCGCCTGCGGAAGGTCTGACTTGCGTCCGTGTACCTGAGCCTCAGGTATATCGTGCCGCGCGGCTCTACCTTCACGGCCAGCTGATGTATGGGCGACTCCTTGAGCAGCGTGGCCAGATGCACCGAGCCCTTGTAGCAGAGCTTGTGCCGGTACTGTGGGTCCCAGGAGTAGACGAGCAGATCAAGCTGCCGATTGCCCACTAGGTCCAGCTCGAAATTCTCGTCCCAGTCGAACATGAGGTCGCCGGTGCGCACGACCGTGCGCGCCTTGTGCACACGGTCGCACTCCAGCACGCAGTACAGGTCTCGCAGACCGCAGTTCACTGTTGCGAAACGAGAGAACGGTTTGGATGAGTGAGGTAGAGTGGAATTGTACTCTGTTTGGTGAGTTGATTGATAGTAGAGTGAATTTTTTCGTGCTAACATCTGGTTTACTATAAAGTGTAGTGGAGCTTCAGATACTTTAATAACAATGATTTTATCCTAGGATCTAATATATTCTTATGAATTGAACCTTAGGGATATGAACAATGAATAATAGTTTCCAAATTTGTTTATATAGTCGTGTAAATAAGTATTTTTTAGAAATTAGTACGTTAATTAATGTATTACACAGCGCTTAGCCATCAGAGGTTAGGCTGCTTCGTTATGTGACTTACACTATTAAGGGGGTACTCCAGTGATTTTATCCAAATTTTTTAACTAGCTACTATTTTTACGATTTGGTTTATAATTGAAAATTTTGTTGCATATTTGGATTACTTGTGGGGTATATAAAGTATTCTACATGCTAAAAGTACCTAAACTGTTCTTCGATGGACGATTTCTACGAAGACCTAATTTTGGCTTAAAATAAGGTATATGCATAGCACAATTATTAATTTGATTGAAACTGGGCTTAATAGACTTCTTTTAGCATAAAAAATCTAAGTCGAATTTTATTAAATGAAATTTTATTACTATTTATAATATTTTGTGCTATGCGTATACCCCATTTTAAGCAAAAATAAGGTCAGCAAAAAGAAGAGCAGTTGAAATTTAAAAATAGCAGCTACTTTAACATTTTGGATAAGAAAAGAGTGTCTACATATGAAAATTAAGAAAAATGTTAATGAGTGTATAGTTTTTCTAAAAACTGCTTAAATGTTCAATTTTATAGTTAATTATATTATGTACATAACAAGGAATTTGAAAGATATCAAGAAATAAAAAGTATCGAACCTAACTCATTGCTATGCACTGTCTTCTTTGACGACTCCCAAAATTGACACTTATCACAGTTACCGAAGGATATTTTTTCCAACTTTCTTCATCTTTTCACCTAAAAAAAATAGTTTATATTCTTTGGATATACACTCATGTCTGTGACCTATAAAATCTTCACTTTCTTGAGTTTGGTCTAAGAAAAACATTACTTTTCAATTTTATTTGTATGAAAATTAATAAAAATAATTTTGATTTTACAATTTAAAATAATTTTTTTCTTGAATCAAACTCAAAAAACTTTAGGTTTTTTTTAGGTTACAGGCATAAATACATATACGAAGAATGTAAAAAAAATATTCTGAGGTCGAAAGATTGAAAATTTAAAAAAATATCCTACGGTAACTGTAAAAGTGTCAATTTTGGGAGTCACCGGCGAAGACATTGGGTATAAGCAATGGATTAGGTTGGGTAATTTTTTTTTCTTTAGATGAAATTTCAACTTTCTTGTTATATACACAATATAATTAAGCATAACGTCGAACATGTAAGCTGTCTTTAGAAATATACACTTATAATATTTTTTTAAATTTTCACAATTAGCCACCCTTTTACCCCCTTATTAAAGTGAAAGTCCATTTATATTAGAGTGGAAATTCACTCGTAGTAGAGTGGAAATCCACTAATAGAAGAGTGGGAATCCTTTCGCAGTACAGTGAAGTCGTTCAAATTATTTCTTTAGTAAAATTACTCTGTAAACGAGTGGGATTCTCTTCGAACAAGTTTAGCCCTTTCGGTAAGGATGCCTTTCTAAAGGATACTAACTTTTTAATCTACAAAACCTATTTTAAGTTTGATTTTTGTTTGCTTTAAACTATGTTGTGTGGTTAATCTACTGTAAAAATAAGCTATTAAAACTTAATTTATTAATTAGAAACTTAATTTAATTATTTAGATTTAGTTTAATCTAGGGTTGAACAAAATTATTGTGCTATGCAGTACTCGTCTTCGGTTCGCAATTTGGCCACATGCGGACAAAAAAAGCCTTTTCACACAAAATCGAAGATTTAATGGCTTACATTTTCATTAGATTAGGCAAATATCACAAATTTATAGCTGCAAAATTAAACTTTAAGTAAGTTTTATAGATGAAAAAGTTAGAGTCCTAAAACAGACTTTGCTCCCGATAGGTATGATGCATTCGTTCCACATGAACCGAGCGTAATTTTCCGTAACTTCGTGATTCATCGAAGCAAAAGAATCGTACCTATGCTAGGCTGACCCGAGGGCGTGGATGGCGTCGTGGCCGCGGACGTGGATGTGGTGGCGCGCAATCCGCGCCCTGCCAGCAGATGCACCCAGAGCAAGCCACTCACGCCGCTGGAGAAGTCGCTGCCCGCGCTGTCCGCCAGCGAGCTCAGCAGCGAGCTCGTCGAGCTCGGTGTTCCCACCGTTGGCGGCTTCTCTATCTTGTACTTAAGGAACTCTGGAAAATCGAGAAAAGTGACTTTATTCCTGGAAATTATTCAGTGCTGCGAATTGCTGCTCTGTTTGTCTCCAAATGATTTTCCTTTTATAAGTGGTTTCGAAAAAAACTATCAAATGATTTCTTATATATAGAGAAGATTCTTAAAATAAAAATAAAGGACAATGCCCATGAGTTTTAGGTTAGAAGTCTTGAAGATGTAAATTTCTATTTAGTTGTTTGATTACAAATAACAGTATTGTTTTAATCTGATCCGCTCACCTGACGGAAACGCACCGAAAAATATCTTCAATAAAAATAATAGCATCATGTGTATAAGACATTTACATAGAAAATTCCAATTTAATCGGAAGCTTGTAATCGAAATAAATCCAAATGCAGTTTAAGGTCGTTCACCGGCTGACAGTAAGGTTAGAAAGTTGATTTTCGAAAAAATCATCATTGAATGGCAATATTTATAATGAAAGCCCTTCAATTTACAATGTCAACTAATAACATATTAGTGATGTACAGCTATGTATTTTTATGTATTACTTACTGTGCTTATTTTACATTACACACTAGTTTTTCAGAAAAAATTTAAAGAAAACTAACACAAGTTTACAATACATGAAAATTTTTCATTTGTGAGAGCTGAAGGTATGGCTCCAATATAAAAAATTGAAACTTTGATACTACATTTCTCAATTTGTGATACTGCAAGAGGGGTCATTAAATTAACATATAATAAGAGTTTCAAGATATTTTAAAGAAATTCAATTATCCGGTGAACGTCCGTAACCCTTTACGTCCCGATTCTCTCATACTTATAAAACATAATTTTTAAATAACTTTATAAATAAAAACACATCTAAATACATAGAAAATAAACTGATGTAGGAGTCTATTTGTTCCTAATTTGACCGATTTTTTTTACAATCCAATATGGGTCTTATGGGACTTAAGGGTTAATTACATTCCTATAAAATATGTGTGTGGGTGCGTGTGTATATACGTGGGTGATAAATCAATTAACAAAAAAGGTGATAATTCATCTAACAAAATCAGGTGATAATTCATCTGACAAAATCAGGTGATAATTCAAATGACAAAAATCAGGTGATAATTCAATTAGCAAAATCAGGCGATAAATCAATTGACAAACTCAGATGATAAATTCACCTGAAATTCATTCAGGTGACTCATACAAGGTATACAATTGTCGGAGTCTGGTAAACCTGATAAAAACGGGTCATTCACCCGTTGATTTTCTCAATCGAAATCGCTGTTTACATTTTTACAGCGTAACATCGAATCCTCCTCGCGGTCGCACACTCACCCGCAGGATTAATGTCCAGCAGTCTTTGATCTATGCTCCGCGCGGGCGTGGGCGTAGGTATGCTGCGCGTCGACTCGAGATCCAGGATGTTGCGCATCCGCCTGACGTTGCTCGCGCGTTGACTTGCCGCCGCGCTTCCCAGGCCGCCGGCTTTCTGCGCGACCAGCGACGACCTGACGTTCGACGCGACGGACGAGGGCCGAGGATTGCCGGCCGCCGCCGCTGCCGCCGCCGCGGCTGCCCTGTGGCCGGAGGAGCTGATGGCCGTGGAGGCGCGCAGATTGGCGAGGTTGACCTGCTGGGCCGAGGCCGACCGCGTCGACAGGCGGTCCAGCGTGCTGGCCATCGGCCGGTACGAGCCGTAGCCGCCGTAATCGGCCTGTGAAATGCGTTGAACGTGTGAGGGATATATCCTAATGGAAGGAAATCTTACACGGGGGGACTATGGAGTTACCGATTTTGATGAAACTTTAGGGATTGTTCTGTGATACCTTAAAATGAAGCCTGATACGCGTGGTTTTATCTAATGGGCCTAGGTTATATACGGCGTATTTCATTAACGTTGATGGTATATCTATATATATTTGATTTTTAGCATTGCCCATATGAGCAATGCTAATGATTTTTGTACTATCTCGGATTTAAAGACCCATTAAACTATGGGCGCTGTGCTTCATTTTTAGGTTCCAAAAGTCGATCCCCAAAGTTCCATCAATATCCAAGACCCAGACTCCATGGTCTCTCCTTATTACTGGAAGAGGCGAGCTCTCGTCTATTCAGAACATGAATTTTTGCTCGGTTAAGCGGACAGATACACCTTTAAATTTTGGCATAAAAGATTTCCTTGACTAGGATAGTAAACTAAATCATCAATTTACTACACCTAACCTCAAATTTGATCAAGTGTACATATATTTAAATGTGAATTTTTTAAGTAAATTATATAATTATGCTCAAATAATGACTTTGTATTGATTGTATAATATACCATAACACTTTACATAGTTTTCTTAAGCAGTATTTATTGCTTTTCACCGTTTTTAAATGTTCAGCATTCGTTAGCCAACGATGGGCGGAAAAGCGTTTCAAAATAAGTGGGTTCGTTGGCGAATGGTTGGTGAAACTACTGGCCAACCTTAATAAAATTGGCCAAAAATTGGCGAATCGTTGGTGAACGCGTCTACCAGGGTCCTTGACAGTTTCATCGCCCTAATACATAAAGCTGGTCATAAATCTGATGTCAAAAATTACAGACAAATATTCATTCTTACTCCATTCAAAAAATGTTTGACAACGTAATCGCGAAAAGACTAGTTTCTGTTTTCATCTCCATTCTTATATAGAAGTAGCGTTGTTTTAGGTGCAAAAGATTAACTCAGATAACTAATCTAACAATTTGTTAACAGTCTATATTCAACTGCATTCAAGAAAATTCAGGTTGGTTTACACAAAATTCAATAAAGCTTTCTACATAGTCAGCTATGCTAAACTTGTAAATAAACTTGAAGGATATGGGATAAGCGACCATCTATTAGCCTGGTTCAATAGCTATCTCACTATCAGAAAACATAAAATTAAATAAAAAGACTATGTATCATATGTAATCAATATATTATCAGGAGCCCCCAGAATTTCTATCTGGAGTCTCTCCTATTCAACATATTCATCAATGTATAGGAAAAGTTATAACAAATTCTTATACCCTTTTGATCTATTCAAGGTACAATCAACTTATAGTGTGATCTTAATAAAGGCTTCACAGTGGTGTATAGACAATGATATGGGAATGAATGTAGATAAATTTTTTACTTTTATTGATTATTTCAGGCATTTGGTGCTCCTTAAGGTATTATAAATATCAGATGACTGAGATCAATAATGAAAACAAAAAGTTGAGTTGAAATAATGAAAAATATGAGGTAAAAATCTGCATTTGGCTCCGACATCCGCTTGATGAATATAAATTTACCAACTATACAGTCATATGAAAATTAATAAAATAATTCAAAGGATCGTGAGTTACCGAAATAACTCAATTATCCTTACCAAATTTCACGATGCTCATTAGATGTTTAATTTTGCCTAAAAAGTTTAGACCTCAAACAAACATTCACATTAATTTTTAGCATTGAACTCAAGCCTCAACCTTTCAAGTATATAAATTGTACCTTACGAAAATTCTTTAGTGCCTAATTTCAACGGAGAAACTTCAGTGAGGCTTCAAATGTATGTTCATTTGCGGAATTCAGCACGAGTGTTGACCCCCTAATTGATAAGCTAACCAGATGATCTGTCTAATTTTCTCCGATGACCCTTACTCAACACACAACGTTGCAAAGCAAAAGCCCTCTTGACCAGATCCTTCTCTCAATCGCTGAGCCCTGCACAGGGAGAGCTAACCGGCTCGAGAGTTGCGCGTACGTAGAGCACGTGTATATATACATATATACCTGGTTAACGGCCGCGTGGATGTTCTCGGCGCTGTAGGTGTAGCGGGGTGGTCGATTCGAGGTCGAGCGTATCTGCTCGTAGAGGGCGGACGTGCTGGGCGTGCGGCTCAGCCAGGCCCGGTACTCGTCCGACGTGAAGACGCTCGGTGACGACGGTATCCTTCCTACAATTATTTTCACAAAAGAATTATGTACTTTGAAAGCCAATGTTTGCTGGATGTTGGGTGGATAGGGGTGATAGTCCTCGTTAGTCCAGTGACGCCAATTCTCTTTCGTTAGTAACGCAAGTCGTCATTTGTTTATGTACATACCTATCGACCGTTATTACATAGATTTTGTGTGTCTAAAGACTACATAAACTAATTCACATTTAAAATAGTGATTTGTGATTACGTATGTTATAAAGTGTGTAGTAATGAATACATATGTAAATATATATGTATATGATATATATCTATAAAAGTATTTCTTGCTGTGATGAAAATAATAATAGAGCGTTAAGTAAGCATATTTTCTTTTGATAAGAATTTGAAAGTATTATAGTGATAATTGAAAAAAACACAGTCATCATAGCATCGTAATAGAAGATAGCGTGGCGCATCGTCACTAAAGCGTGTGCTAATAAGAAATATTTATGTAGTGGAGATCAAAGGGAATTCGGCATTCGCTAAACTATTTAGTATTGTAAAACATATATAAATATGTGTATTCAGAAAATATCAAAATATTTGTTTTTGAATAATATCAAAAAGATTTTTAATATAAGTGTTTAATGAATAAAGTATTTTACATGCTTACAGATATTATGTCTTTCGAGGCCGATAAAGTCATAATCATATTTATATTCATTTTAATTGCTTACGGTACTGTAGAATCGTAGTAGACCACGAGAGTCCACGAAATGTTCCAATGCTCTCCAAGGATACTATCGAATTAACCAAGAATTTCCAGTTTCGTTGCATATATTCAATTTCATTAAATTACAACTTCCTGACATTAAAGATTGTTCATACGTCTGGCTTTTGCAAGAAAATAAAATAGGTATTATCACATATTTATGACTTTAAGGTTCAAAGTTCGATTTACTGATCAATATACATCACATTACATCGAATGTACAAGTTGAAGAAGAACTAATAATAGTCAATTTAGATTTATATTTTTATAGGAATGATTGTTAATGATGGACCCAAAAAAATAAGTAAATATATTAGTTTAGTGGGATTTATGATTACACTGAATCAGTTTGAATGTTAGTTTGCATAGCGTGAATCCAAAAGCTTTACGGACGTTCACCGGATAATCGAATTTCTTTAAAATCCCTGTAAACTTTTATTATATGTGAACTTAGGTATATTTTATACGTGGTTGAAATTTCAAGCCCCCGCCCTCTTACGGTATCAAAAATCGAGAAATTTAGCTTCAAAGTTTCAGTTTTTATCATGAACCCTATCTTAATCTCTCACAAAATGGGCATTATTATTTATTGTAAACCAAGTGTTCTTTATATCTTTTTAAAAAAGTACTATGTAATGTAAAATAAGCATAGACGTAATACATAAAAAGCTGAACATAGCAAACGGTACTTTCTTTAAAGATATAGCTATCTAATGTTGTATTGCAATGTTATTAGTATATCTATATTGTGATACACTATATGCAAAAGTTATTGCCGTAATTCAGGTTTTGGGTCTTTTTACTAACTTTTATATTCTTGACTAATATATAATGCTTTGAATTATAAACTGAATTCCAAATAAATAAATAGAAAAATTATTAAAGGGCCTATATATTTAAATAATACAACATAGCTTTCAATTAAACCATTAAAGAAAAGTGTTGATAGAGTCAAATTATTAAGAATTTTCATTATTGAAAGTAAAAAGATATTATAGTTGGGACATTGTAGAAAATTCGAATTATCTTAGGTTTGAATTAAGAAAGTTTTACCAAATTAATGTTATTAAGATTAGTTTTCATTACAACCGTACAAATTTATTTATTTATGTTTTTTAATTATATTTCTGAAGATTAAGTAAAACAAATAAGATAAAAAAATTACCATCACAATGATAATTCTACATGCGTCACTAAAATGTCGAGGAAGTATCCATTAACAATTCAGTGGAATCGCATAATATTCTTCTTCAAAATTCGCGGAAGCTCGCAGTTTGTAGGCAAGCACAGCATATGCACGCAAATCCGGAAGTTCTCGGTTACTCTCGAAAACCACCACCACCATCACCGCCAACTTACCCGGGCATATCCGGTGCATGCGGCGCGGATTCCGCACAAATTAGGAGCCAAATTCCCTTGGATCTTCGCCACAGACATACTATATATAGGTATCGAAGGTAAAGACACGCTAAGACGCTGGATCGTGTGTGCATGTATGTTTGTGTTGAGGGATCTGCTTATTAGACTGTTTATTACCAATTGTCCAGTATTTTGAATTTCCAAGTTTAAAATATGCATAAATAATAGGTCTCGCACTAATTAGAATAAATAATAATTGAAAATTCAACCAGATAACGTTTATATAAATACGAAGGTCATAAAAGGCCGATTTTCGAATATTGTAAATTTCTTTTACAGGAATCTATGTTATCCACTTCTTCAATTACTCAAGATTGAACAAGTTTTTTAGAAAAAGAATGGCAGTTTAAGTCCTTCTAATTTATATAAGCATTGTTAGGTTCAAATTTCAAAAGAATCGGTTGTTATTTACAGATGGGAAACTGGTTTGAAAATTTTCTGTGTTAAGCAATGCGTATGGGACTCTTTCACATCCCCCAAAACAAGGGATTGAGTATATTTCCCAACTTATAATTAGACCACCTTTTCCTCAATGTCTGACTATTTTCGTTCCTCGTGTCCATTGGACACACTGAAAAAAAATTTGTTAAATCTAGGTGAACGTTTCCTTGAATCGTACTAAGAAAAGATTTATTTGATAATAGTAAATATTTAATTATGTTTAAACTGGTATTCATCAATTCAATCAATATTTACTAAATTTAAGAAATATTTACTTTATTTAAGTAAATATTTTCTTAGTACGATTAAGGGAAACGTTTACTTAGATTTGACAAATTTTTTTTTCAGTGCACTTAATAAGGACATCGAAAACAACAACATACCACATTATCATATTAAAACACCTATTTGATAGTGCATGATTCTTTACTTTAAATTTTGAATAGTCAATAGCAACACTGTCTACTTAACTGTTAGTAAGATTTTACTAAGCACAAAGCAAAAAGTAAAAACGAAAAACATACTAACAAACTGATCCCATCCCGCTGTGTACAGCGAGTAAGCGAGTGTGCGTGTGTGTGTATGTGTGTCTGTCTGTGTGTGTGCGCGTGTATGTGCTTGTGTGCGTGTTTTTGTGCGTGTGCGTGTGCATGCGCATGTGCGTGTGCTTATGTGCGTATGCGTGTGCGTGTGCGTGTGCGCGTGCGTTTGTGCCTGTACGTATGCGTGTGTGTGTGTTTGTGTGAGTATATGTGTATGCGTGTGTGTGTGTATTTGCGTGTGTGCATTGTGTGTGTGTGTATGTGTGTGTGCGCCTGTGTGTGCCTGTGTGTGTGTGTGTGTGTGTGTGTGCTTGTGTGTGTATGTACGTGTGTGTGTGCCTGTGTGTGTATGTATTTGTGTGTGCGTGTGTGTGTGTGTGTGCCTGTGTACCTGTGTGTGTGTGTGTAGTTGTGAGTGTGTGTGTGCGTTTGTGCGTGTGTGAAGATCTTACCTCGGTCTCGTCGGATAGAGGGTAGTTCGGGAGCCGAGAGGGCTCCGTCGCTGTCTTCCTGATCGATCAGACCCGACGCGACGGTGCTAAGGCCCGGTCTAAGGCTCGGCTGCTGCGGCAACGTCCTGCCGCTACGCGGCAACGAGTTCGATCTCAGGCCTGGAAGCAATGCGGCCCCCCGCAAGCCGCGGGTTTCCGCCCGACTTTCACTATCCTGCTCTTTTTCTTATGTAGAGCAATTTTTTTTTTCTTTGCTCATCGCTTTTTGGATTTTTCGTTGTATCGAATTTGAGATGCACTGAGAGAGTTTATTTTTATAATGGAGGAGCGAGCAATGCTTCGACTGTCAACTGTACATTTTATTTGAATATTCGAATTTCAGAGTTCCTAATTTATACAGATATGATTTATAAAACAAGAGGATGAACAATAACATTTCTCGAGCAATCACTTCGTCCAATTTCAATATTATACCAGTTGTAGAATCAATAGTCTTTAATTCCGAAAATGGTTACCCACGGGCATTCAAAATGGGATAATATATATAAGATGTCAATTATTTAAGCATTCGAATAAATGCTTTTATATAAAAATAAAAATAATAGAACAATACTTTATTTTTCTAATAATGTAATTTATCTAGTTCGACAATAGTTGATTTTTTTTCTCGAATGTACGATTGGTCTCAATTTGAATTTCAAAGTCTTTGATATATTTGTATGTATTTACAAGGCAACACAACGACATAGAGAAAGAGCTGATAACTTTAAAATTTCTCACTCTCTAAATTTGAATCAATGACTTTCACTGTGTATCAGTAAATATTCAG
Source organism: Gastracanthus pulcherrimus (assembly GCA_949152435.1). Lineage (NCBI taxonomy): Eukaryota > Metazoa > Arthropoda > Insecta > Hymenoptera > Pteromalidae > Gastracanthus > Gastracanthus pulcherrimus. The sequence continues at coordinate 202,486,875 of OX424572.1, forward strand.
TGCTTTACAAAAGTACTTAAAGTCACTAATTTAAATTTAAAAAGCATGTATGCAGTTTTGATATTAAAGACATATACGTATAGGTTTATTATTAATCTAAATAATACGTGCTGGCTTTAGAACTTTTTATGTTTAAAAGCAATCATTCTGAAAATTTTTAAGCTACCAATTCACAAAAATATCTTGAAAAATTTTACCGCTGTAAAACTTGAATACCTTGATCCTACACGTCACAATAAATCACTATTTTTAATACCATATTTATTAAAGAAACTTTGTTCCCCACAAGATTCTGGGTGACATAATGAACGAAAATTTTCCTTTTGACGGTTAATCCACTCCTTTTGACATGTATTGCAAAAAAAGCGGATCACATTTTGTTAAAACTTTTTATTATTCTTTTTCGGAGATTTAAACATTAAAATTCGATTGAACAAGTAAAAAGTATAGTTGACAGCCAAAGTTATTTGATAATAAGGTATACTTTGTTAATAATTAATAGATATAGTTTATGGTATATGCATAAATTAATTTGGATGAAAAGCGTTATTTCGTACAAATAAGCTATAAACATAAGTTTCGATAGAAATATAAAATCTTAATTTTTTTCAAGTGATTTATCAAATGTATTCAACTCTATAATAGTATGTATTGATTCGATATAGATTTTAAATCAATTCATCTTACTGAACCATATTTGCCTGGACTTCAAAGCCTCAAATGACATTAAATTTTTTAGAATCTTTGCAGTTTAAGATGGCTTTCTAGTGATTTTTTCGAAAAATTTCAAATTTTTTTTAATGATTTAATAGTTGGTTTTACTTTTCCTTAACAAGTAGAAACAGCAATATAATAATATTTTACATTTTAAGCTAAAATATTTCATAGTTTAGTCAAAGCTATTTATGGCAATTTTCTTTTTTTAGGTTGAAAATGATTTATACTTTTTTAAAAAGTTTTCCTTTTATTTTTATAAATATAATAAAGTTTGGTAAATTTGTATTAACCTATTATAAAATAAAGCTACATTTTTCATTATTTTTCATCAATTGCTGTTTTCTCATTTTTTAAGTTTTCAATCTTCAAAAAAATGTTGTTGGCACATACCAAAATAATTAATCTTGATGAAATTTGTACGATACGTTCTCTGAAGCATTATCAACATTAGTTAGTTGAAATTTTTAGTAAATATCCATGACAAAGCTCATGTTAAATGATTCTATTAATAAATTTGCACTGTTTTTAACAATTTTTAAACAACAAATATTTATTATTTTTATAAAACCCCATACTTAAGTAAAAATTTATAGTTTTAGCTAAAATTTTTATTTTACTATCGTAAACACTATCAAATTTTTTGGTTTATAAATGTCATTGTGGTGTGCGCCAACAACTTTTACCGTACAGCCTAATATTACTTAAAATAAACCTATTATTCTCAATAACTGCAATATTATTTAATAATTTTTTTTTAAATGTGTGTATCAATTGCTAATATCATTATAAACATGTCATGTAAATATTATTTCGTCAGCCTTAAAACTACGGAATTTTTATTTTTCACCGGTGAGCCTTCTTAAGTGCTGGATTTTGCAAAGAAATAAATTGTTTAAAAAATTAACTGAAAAAAATATGCTTTAGCTTGGACTCGAACTGGGACCCTTTCCTTTGTTGAAAGAAAAGAAAATCCTTAATAATTTAGCAATATGATTAAGTGGATTAAAATTAATAGAAGCATAGTTCACTATTATCGGTAGAGTCTTACAACGAATACAATGAGTACGTTCAATTTACAGCGATCGTACATGGGTTACGGAACGAACGATCGACGAACGATCGCTGTAAATCCAACGCATCCAATATCTTACATGTTTAATGTAACATGAATATACTTATTTTCTATCGACTCTTTCAGTGCAAAAATTCCAATTGTCTTAAATAAATGTATTTTTTTAACGAATATAATTGTGTTACCAATCAGTATAAAAATGACTTCAATTGTAATATAAATAGCTGTAGAAATAAAAATAAATATAATGTTTCGCGAGGAAAGAGAACACACGGATAGTTCGAAAGAAGGGCAGTTCCTTGAGTTTTTTTGCGTTTCCGATCGTATAATATACGAGCAGACATGGACGTTGCCGTAGGGATGTGCGAGCGCCTTGTGAAACTTTTCATGCCAGTGTGTTCCATGACTAATTTCCCACAGTTTTTTTCTATGTTTATAGCTATTATGAATATCTAAGAACTCGCTAAAAACAGACTATCGCAATTAAGTGAACAAACAGAAAAGAAGTAGAAGAAGAAGAAGAATAAGAAGAGAATAAATTAGTAAGAAAAAAGAACGAGTACAGCCGTTGAACAAAACGCCGTTCAGATAATGATAGATAAAGAAGAATTTGTGATCAATAGAAAAGATATACAGTCGCATTTATGGTAATAGAGGCTACGCATCTGAGATTGTTCTTCAATATGTATTATAACAATAACGTATTATTTATTTGCTCTATATTCAAAATGTATTAGAATTAAACAAAATATAATACGGAACTGAGATAACCGGGCAGAAATACATTGGTCTAATGAGAAATCTTAAAAATACTGCCCATCAAAAGCTTGGTTTAACAATATCTGAAATACGGAGTGGTGTAAGATATCGCCACCACGTAGGTACGTGACAAGAATTTCAGTAGCTGATATGCGGTCAATAATAACGAAGGACAAATTGTTTTGATAATATCATGAACGTTACTTAGTACCGAATCCATACAATTGAGCACCCTGTATTCTCATTCAAAAAACCTCAAAAGATCAATGCGTAGCCTCTATATCCTGATGGGGTTACATACATCTTAAAAATTAAACAATAAAAATTATGCCAAATCAATTGTAAAATTGTTATTTATAAAAAATTGTTAAATTATTACATTATTTAATCGTGTTTTTCAAATTATAGGTCATCCAAGTCTCAGACATGATAACTACCGCTCGATGACTATTCTTTAAATGCTAAAATCATTTGTCGTAAAGTATTAACTAATATTAATGTTAAGTGTTAAATAAAGTTCATTGGATTCACTTGAAATTTACAACGATTCTTCTACACAATTATACTTACCGTTACTATCTTGGCAAATTAAAAAAAATATTGATGCTTTCTCACATTAATCTTAAATATTTAATAATTCATAAATACTTCGTAAGAAAAAGACAACAAAAATTAATAAACTAACCGAATCCCTGATAGAAATTAATCTAATTTAAAGACAGTTATCAGCCATTTATAGCTATAAATGGCCAATCACTGGCTATGAATTAGACTGACTTCTAGCAAGGTAATTTAAGAAAAAAAGTGTATAAATATTTTTGATTTTGCTTGTGTTGGTAATTTATAAGTGGATACAAAACCAATGTTAAGTTTACCGATAATCCAAAATAAAACTACTATAGATATCTACTTTAAAATAAGACAGTGATTTTAGCATTTTAAGAGGAGTCATCGAGTAACGGTTGTCAAGCCTCCAATGCAGCAATGCTAATATACTATTAAAACACGATTAAACAATACAAGACATTGCTATAAACAATAACTACAACTTTACACCTGATTCGGCATAACGTTAATTATTTTCCATCATAAGACGCACGCAACACCTCAATCCCTTACACACCAATATTCTTCACTGATTAACTCCATCTCTCTCTCTCTCTTTCTCTCTCTCTCCCATGAAAGAATTTGCCAGTAGTGATAGTTCGGGCCGATTCTGGCTGAATATTGTATGCCAGTAAATTATTTTTCGGCACTGAACCAATAAAGGGATTACATCATTTTGATAAGAATGGGCTAGTAAAAAGAATCGACGTTGGCCCGAAAACCGTCTCAGAGTCGGTGCAATACTTTTTGCCGATATTGAAAGAAAACAAAACATCGCGAAATCGTCAAGCGTAACTTAACCTACTTTTTAGGCTAGTTTTTCATAAAATATTAATTTAATGTACGATTACTAAGCTCACGTGAAATTTTCGGCTGCGCCATAGTAATCTGTAGTTATGATTATTACACTAAACTTTGAGTGAAGTGTCTCGCATATGTCTAACAATTTATATTTCTTGTACAATTTTGAATATATCAAGAAGAAAAGTGTTGTACTGGCCCGTTCTTATCATCCCCGTTATATTTCAGTGCTGGACCTTTAACATTTGCAAGTCCTGGTAGTGCCGGCAACTAATACTCGAACAGTATTCTGCCGAGAGTAAATTCTTCCATGGGTATCTCTCTCTCTCTCTCTTTCTTTCTTCCTCCCTCACTCACCTGTGCTCTGTCCGATCTGCGAGCGGGACAGGGTGGCCAGGTGCGAGACCGCGCTGCTCTGCGCCGGATTGCTCATATTGTGCCTGTAGTAGTAGTAGGCCGAGCGGGGCGAGCTCGAGCAGGTGGCCTCGGTGTCCGAGGCGTAGTCGAGCGAGGGCCGGTGCGTGCGCCGCGTCAGCGTGCCAAATTGGCCCTGGCGCTGGGCGGCGGCGGCCGCGGCGACCGCCGCCGCGCTCGACATGGCCGAGGCCGCGTCGCTCTGGGCGCCATAGCGCGTGCCGTAGCGCAGCGCCGAGGAGCCTGCGGATGTGAGCGAAAAATCATGAGGATTGACTTTTGGGAGACCGCGCGCGGAAGTAACTTTAAGGTGATGCTAAACCCTCTTGTTACCGTAAAATACGGGGAACCACTTTTTTCATTCAATATTTAATTTTAAGAAAAAAACTCTCTGAAAAGTTGTTGTTTTTGAGTAGGACAATAACGTTTCATAGAGATATTTACTCAAAATTTAAAATAAATTCAGAAAAGTGGTTCCTCAGATTTGTCGGTGACTGGTGGCTTTATCATCACCTTAACGATACAAAACGTTCTTGAAAGTAAAAGTGAATTATAGACGACGATTGAATGTGGGTCTGAACTTTTGGATAATTTGTTAGAATCAATTACTGATGTACTGAATAGTGTCTCCAGAAATGGTAAAATATAGCGAACTGGGATGGCTTTGAACCATTTATGAATGTCCTGTAATGCCCTTAACTAAGTATCATTTTTTTTAAATAGTGGCCAAAGTTATATTGTCAACTACATAATAGATCGTAGAGATTTTCAAATTTCAAAATTTTCGCATATGTTATAAAAATGGTCACCCTGGTGGTCAAAGACACCCGAGTTTACGCAACCGACTATTACTACTGATCAAGGGAAGAATATACGTTTAAAGCTAATTTTCTTAAATTTAGGAAATTTTCCTTTTACGAATATATGATTATATACATAACAGAAGGATGTTTTAAGCCTTACCCAATATAATTAACTGCCTTGATCGTCATTTATAGTTATTAAACCAGTCATAAAATACAAATTTTATAAAATCTTCTTGCGCAACAATTTTTTGTGAAATGCAAAAAAACTAATGACATATTATGTATTATAACAGTATTATAATATTGAAAAATGTACAGAGAGAACATTTTTTTTGAATTTATATTTATTATTACTGATGTTTAAGATTTATTAAATAATTTTTGCAATAAATTAGCTCAAATTTTAGTTAGAAATGTCATAAATTAACCATTATATATTTGTTTTAGTGGAATATCTCTCTGTAGTTTTGTTCAAAATGTGTCAAAATTGACATGTAAAAAATATTCAGACAGATTCATTAAAAATTGATGCGCAGGAACTATTTTGAAGTTACAAATTTGTAGTTTTGAGTAAAATGAATGTTAAAAATTAGCAATAACAAATGTAAGAATTTACGTTTTTCTTAAAATAAGTTGTTTTAAAAAGGTTTTCAAAATGTAAAAAGTATGTATCTTTAATTATTAGCATTTGAGCTTGCAACGTATAATGTAAAATTAATGTTCACCCTAGGTATAGTCCTCTTTTGTCTAGATAGTTCCCCATCTCTCACTTTTTTCTTATGTACTTTTCCTCTGTTGTTTCATTTAAAAATAAGCTATGACGTGAATAGGAATTTGAATGAGTCCTAAGAACACATGGTTTAAGTACTTACCATCATGTAGAACTGTTTAAAAAATTTTAAAGAATAAAAAAAAATTTTCCGAAAATCGGTACTCTTCCCTTAAGTAGAAGCAGACAAATCATTATCCTCGAAACACAACAATCTGTTACTACTGGATACGTATAAATGGTTATATATTCTGATAACTCCATAAAATCATATTTTAAATGATTTTCTTCAACCCATTACTTCTGAAGCGACCACATGAATACGAATTGATTTAAAAAACTTTTAGACTGATATTAAATATTGCCGGAAAAATTACTCTATTGCTACTATTATTGTTATTATTTATACAAGTTTGAAATTCACTCGGTATGACTATATTTAATTCGCTTTGATAATGGTAGCACTAGCGCCAAAGAGATGTTGCATTATCATAAGGTGGCGAAAGTTGGAACTACAATAATGATGGTGCAGCACATTGCAAGGTTACGGAAAACGACAATTTTATCGTTTATCAGGATATTTAAAGTAATTAACCCAAATATTGATCATAAAAACTATTCTTTGTAGCCAGAAAAATATACAAATCAGCATTTGCTATAAGTACATCAAGATATTGTGCAACATAGTAAAATTATCATTTTTCTTATCTCTGTGATGCACCGTATCATCATAATTACAGTTCCAAGTTCCAACTTTCGCTACTTAATGCAGCATTGCTTTTGGTGCTGATGCTACCTTCACCAAAGCGAATTAAAGCAAAAAATTTTACTTTAGAATTGGAAAGAGCAAGTTATATGATCACTTGAAAAGTAATAGGTTGGCTATGAAATTTTCAGCATAGGTCTAAACTGTATGACAATTGGTATACTTTAACGCTATTTTTTCACAATGAGGACAACACAGAAACACTTGTATCTGCGTACATACCCTAGTTGTGTAAATAGTTCTGATAAACTGAAAATATTGAAATAAAATTATTAACAAAATTAAAAAAAATATACTTTGAATAACATTGTACTGATAAGATGACAATAATGATTGAAGGCATCCAATAATATTTCACTTTTAAGATAACCAAGAATAAAAGCATGAGCATTTCATTTCTGAGTTTTAATTCGTACTAAATTATCTGATTCATAAGTTGCATTTCAAGATGAAATTGCAAATTGAAGTTGCAGATGAGCACCCCATGATTTTACTTTTATCAACCCTTGCTTAATGAAGTGGGATTCTCAAAGGACCCCAAAGATAAACATATATAACAAAGATACTGCTCATGCTTTTTAGTATCGTTGATTTACAAACTTGTTATCTACATTACAAAATTCGAAATAGAAATTGCAAAATGGCAGAGCCAAACAATGTATGGATCAGGCCACCGGAAAATTTGATATCGGCTAAGATCGGATCTTCAAAATTAGTCGGCAATTTTTTATCGAAAAGTTCATATTAAAAGAAGCTTTAAAAAAATGATCACCCCTTAAAGTTTCATGGGATCTTTGTTATACTGTGGTGAATTTCAAAAAGGCGTTAAGTCTAATAACATTAAGTCTACCAAGGCTTAAATTATACGTAAATATAATATATTTTAACAGACAAAGTTTCAAAGTTTGTATTAATAAAAAAAGAATTATTAACCTACAAAATGTATGCATTTTTACAGGTGTTAAAAGTGGCTTGCCCCCTTAAAATGCGTAAAAAGGATTAAATTTATAATTGATTATCGGTGGAGTTCTCTAAGGACCACACTCTGTAAATGACGTAACAAAATCAGTCCCCGTTAAGCATAGATTAAAAGTAAAGTATTATTTGATACCTTCTTAAATTTTTATCGTCTTTTTAATCCAACTTTTTCTAAATTACTAATTACAAATTTTTATAAAGATGGTTTTCCACAACCTTGGTGTCGATTGGCATGTAATCCTAGGGCTCGTCTAGGGCTTTTTAGTCTCGATCCTAGACCAAAAAAAGCTCTAAAGCTCGCCAATCAACGCCCGAATTATATCAAGAACGAGCATTACAATTCCGAAAATTATGAACATATTGAAAAAAAAAACTTTCAAAAGCTTCACAAGTCCTTTTCTTTACAAGAAATTCACGAATACCACCTTCCATTTCAGCGGTTTGCACAATCCCTCTCGCTGGGTGCAACTCAACTTTCCCATCCTCAAACCCTCCTCCCCAAAATCTATCTGCCTGCGCAGTGTAGCCACTCACCGGTCTTGAGGCTGGACCTCAACAGCGTGTGCCTGGCCGGGGTGGTGATGCTCGTGTAGTCGACGCGCGGCAGATGCTGATCCGAGCCGCTTCTGGGCATCATACGGCCCGTGGCCGGATGCTGGCCGTAGGCCGTGGCATAATGCGAGGACTGGCCGCCCATTCTGCCAGCGGTCGCTCCACCGGCGGTGCCGCCCGCGGACATGCGACGCGTGCCGTTGTTCGTCGACGCCGTCGGTGGGTAAAACGAGTGTACCTGGGGCACACGCCGAGTAACGGAATTTTAGACGGTTCGTAAATCGGGTGGCTCGTGGTTCTTTTCTTTTTCCTTCGGAATTTTTTTCGAAAGCGTCGACTTTGAGCTTTGGCAAAGCGCTTTGCTGAGGGCTCGTAGAAAGCTTGAGACGATTGGCTCGTCGATTGGACGGTAAATTTTCTCGTTGTCAGGATTAAGGGAGTTCTCTTCGAAAGTCAAAAGCATCTGAATTAACTCAAAATGTGTTAGTTTCTTTTGATGGCGATTTAAAGGAGCAGTAGCTTTAACAGAATTAGTTTAACATTTTTAGAGATCTTTTTTTATCAATATGAAAGTCCCGTATAAATTTAGGTTGAATAATTATTTTTAAATTCGTGCTAATGTAAACTAAAAAGATTATGAGCTTACGTACTGAAACAATGTTTTGAAACTAAAGAATATTGTATCGAAGGTATTCATGTGTACAAATTTTCCAATTAATTCGTTTATTTGTTTCTGAGATATAACGTTAATTGTCAGTTAAAATATCGAATATTTTTTTACAGATTCGTACAAGTTTTACAACACTTACCAGATCATAATCATTATTTCGTAGTTTTTAGTAAATTAAATGTTTTTTTTTTACAGATCATAAACTTTTTTCACAGACTGTAAATATTTTAAATAAGTAAAACAATTCATCACTCAAATTGAAAAAATAATTCAGCTACTTGTGCTTTATGCAATGTGTTTTAATAGAAGTTGCTCAGTTTAAAGTACTTATTAATTTAATACTATATTTACGCATGAATGTGTCATATTATTAATAATTACAACATTTAAAAAAGACTTAACTTCTGTATGTGACTCATTGAAGAGAACTTCCTTAAGTTTCTCATAAATTACCTGTTGTGTACAGTCATGGACAAGTACGAACAAGACTCTCCGTATATCGCTGGTAATATAAGTATATATACTTGTAATATTTAGTATAAATAGATAATGAAAACTTCTTTTTTTTTCTATTAAATGTTAGACCGACTACGCGCTAAAGGAATAGGAACAATAAAGAAAAATATCGATGAACACTAAGCAACACCCAGGAATAGTGAGTAACTTTTAGAAGGAATAGGCCTGTGCTCACTGTTCCTCGTTGTTCCTGCCTACTGTTCCAGAAACAGTATTCATATTCCTTATTTCAGCGTATAGTGGGTCTTATAGCTCAGCCTTTTAACGTATCACCCAGTGATAAAAAGACAGTTTACTGTACATAAGTTGAGATAAAATATTAATCTAAGTAAAATAGTATATTACGCAACTAGGGGCGAAAATGGGTATTTCTAAGTGAGGATGATGATTGAGCACGAGTGGAAGTCGAGGGCGCCGAAAGCACCCGAGACGTACACGAGTGCTCAAAATCATCATCCGAGTATGGAAATACCCTTTTGCCCCAAGTTGCGTACTGTATTTTTTATAATAAGTGCATAAAGAAGGCCATTCTTTGTATGCTACAAAGTGGATTGAGAATAGAGTTTTTCTAGTCTTCCAGTTAAGTCTATGGCATATTATAAATACGTATATGTATGCATGTATGTATATAAAATTTTCAAAATTTACCAGTATTTTCCAAAATTTTCCAGAATTTTCTAAAATTTGTCAACAGTTTCCAAATTTTCTAAAAGCTAATAAGTATTTTCGGTACCCTTTATTTGACGCTCGGAGAACTCTATTTTCGCTGCACTTTATAGGCGCCGAAAACGGTCTTTTTTATTCACGTGTTATAAAAAAGTATTATTATTACAAAAATGTTTGTACAGCATAAGGACACTCCACTTTCAATAAGCTGAAATAAAATTCAGGGAGCAATTTAAAATGAAAAGATAAAAACTTTATCTTCATAAATAACTTAAGCTTGAAGTATCTAGATACGTGTTTATATATATATTATCTTTTTTACAACATTGTTGAAAAGTAGTTGAACAAAAAAAGAATACAAAAAATATTGTTGAAAGCTTTTAAACATTTTTGTAAGAACAAAATATTATATAAAATTGTAGATAATCAATTATCTTTTATCTTACTCTCGTTTGAAACGTTTTGCCCATGACTGTTTTTCTAAAAGAGACCGTAAAAACCAATTATTATTTTTTGATAATCAAGTATCAAGCTTTCTATTCCCCTTCAATTATATTATTTTGCATCTGTTTCATTTCTTTGAAAATAATTAATCAAGTTGTTCAAGTCGTAAAAAGTATTATCGACTTTCGATACGTTTTATATGTTAGTAAAATCTTATCTTACTTATAATTTAATATATCTTCAAATATTTTTTTTTATTTAATACGAAAATCGAAGTAAAAAAGACGCAAATTTATTATTGAAGACCTACCATTTCAGATATGAAAGTATTATTTCTTGTGTTAAAGACATATTTAGTAAATAAAAAATGTATAAAACATAAATTATACTTTTGAGTGATGGTTAATATTTATCTTAAATAATAAATTCATATTTAAAAGAGCCAAGATCTTCCAAAGGCACACATTGAATAAAAATTGATACAATACAATGCAAGCAGAATAAAGAAAACAGACAACGATGACACTTATGATGTAAACATCAAAGGGTTAGTAAACACAAAACTTTACAGCAGGCTTTCGAGCGGGTTGTTAGTGATCAAAATTAAGGGAGTGGTTCTCTTACCAAAGTGATTAATTATCGATATTACAATAGTATATTAATAATTAATCTTCAACTTGATACTGATAGCGCAACACATTATTAAGAAACAGCGTTATCTGAGAAATTTTTTTTATTAAATACAACTACAATCATTCTTTGAGTACTGAAAGTAACCAGCAAAAAATATACATTATTCAAAATACTTATTATAAACCAAAATTAATCTTTATTTGTGAAAACTTGACCATTTTACCGTGATTCTTAAATAAAATATAACTATTTAAAAAATTCAAATATAGATTGTTTATTGTTTGAGTTTGAATTTCAATAAGTTAATCCAATTATTCAATAATTCTAGTGCTTTATTTAATATTTAATTTAAATTATTTTTGAATGAAACAATTCACATAATTTTAAATTAAAGTTAAAATATCCATTTCTAATAACACTTTATTGAGAAGACAAAAAGAAGACAAAAAGAAGTCATGCAATCAGTCTTCAAAGAAAATTGTTTCTAGTTTTAATAAACGTGTTTTCTCAGAGCGCGGACCGCTTCGCCGCTGTATATCGATTTCTTCGTTCGCCTCCAAGAGAGAAAGAGGCAGTTTCTCTTTGTAGCGAACGACAATCGAACAGCTGTTACGAAGTTTGCAGTCTGCGCACGTTTCGTTTACTTAGTTATTACAAGGTCTAGTTATCAAGAAGATTTGTAAGTGCTATTACCTTCGTGAAATCCTGGTTTATTTCAATGTAGCATTCGTTCATAGAACCGACAAGTCCGATTAGAAACTCGTAATTTAAACATTTTCTTTTGTATTTTATTTTCTCTTTTGATCGGCCAGCTCGCACGTGTCTAACCGGCTCTCACCCGACAAAAGCTTTACTCTTTACATACATATATATTTATATATATATATATATATATATATATATATATATATATATATATATATATATATATATATGTATATATATATATATATAGTGTTCCTTCGTCCTTTGTAATAAATCGACTTCATTAAAATTGCGTTTACTCTACAATGGTAAGTCAATTTCATTATACACAAGTACGTCCAATGATTTTTAAAGTTGTTTGGCTTGGCGGCAAAGAAAATATTCTAGAAACCAGGATATAATTTGCGATTCGCGCGTGCCACCGTTTATTATTATTATGTTTTTCACGATGCAACAATTCCTTTTTAAATATTGATTTTTATTGTCAATCATCTCCATAGTGATCTTAGAGAGTGGAGGGCAGACACAGTGTGTGGAACGGTGCAAGAAGGTGTGAAAGGTGCTCGATCCACATCGTCTAAGACATCTATGCGTATCACAGAAGAGGATTCGTCAAAAGTTTCTACTTGTTGCTTTATCATATTAATCGTTGAATTTTCCAGTTTTTTTAATGAATTCTCTTCTTTTGGTGCAACAAATTAAGGTTCGACTCTCGCGAAAATTTTTTTCGAAATTAAAATATTCTATTTAAAGTAATAATTTAAATAAATAAGATTCAACTTTCAAAATACTCATTTTTATGTTAAATATCCGTTCTTTAAAAACGGGCATTGTGATGTCGTTGTCAATATTCTCCCTTTTTAGTCCCTTTATTTTTGCTCTTTTTATATTTTAACGTGTTCTGGTACTGAGAAATTAAGATTTCGAAATGCTGAATAATAAAAACGACTAATACTTTTCCAATCTTAAGACACAGTCTATAGGTATCAAAAATAGATGTTGTATTAGTTAGAAATGGCACCTATATTAGTAGTCATAACTCGGAAAATCATCGCAACATACAGGATCGATGAAAACGATAAATTCTCTAATTTGAAAGGCGTTTTGTGCCAAAGACTTATTTTTCTCTAACGTTGTTAAAAAATGATATGAAAATTAAACTGTCAATTTCAATTGTTTCAGACTAGGCTATTTTTAACGTAATTTGTAGACCGAATTTGAGTCGGCTATAACTAAATTACAAGACTTTGTAAAGTCTTCATTTCTAAATACCAGAAAACATATCCCAACACAACATCTTATCAAAATTCAGCATTCATATTATCTACTTGCTATGTCGATAGAATACAAATCACATTTCTTAAAACTTATTATGATTTTAACAAGTGTTTATCACATGTAATACCGAACATAAATGCACGATAAGTACAGCACAATCTTCAGCGTAGTACACAAAAACGACTAATGATGACACTGAATCACCAATAATAAATATCACGCCATAGCTGCTATATACTATATTGACCATCGAAACACGACCAATCTACATTTCACGAGAGTCGAACGAACGAAATATAAAAAATAAAAAGAATTAAGTTTATGAATAAATCTCATAATAATGAAACTGAAGGTATAATGATATGCACAATTACAGTGCACTGGCCTTTTAAGAGCCGGTCTCTCTCTGGTAAAAAATATAACGGTTTTTCCGGGCAGTTTCTGAGCATTTTTGTTCAAAATGTTATTTTGCTAGGAAATAATAGAATATTGCGAATAAAAAAATATTATTAATTAAAAACAATATTAATACTTTTTGCCTAGGCATATTAGTCTGAAATAACTAGTTTTGGCTCGAAATTGTATTAATTTACTGTGATAATTACACGTATACATGATGAATATGTGATTACTCGTGAACCATGTGGTTAATTCTCATATTTTATACCGTACTTTAACCATATGAGAATTTTTTATTTACAACAAATAAATACCTATATCTATCCATCAAACCCTCAATCAGACGAATCAGAGCACTGTAAATATTCACCGCTGAATCAGTGGATTTGACATACTTTTCACAGGTTCAAATTTAAAGAGTACCGAGTATCCAATTATTTCATAAATAAACTCTAATAAAGAACAATAACAAACTTTCATCATATATCTCTTTTCTAGCATTAAAAAATCGTTCTCCGCAAAAAATATCATTCCCACAAACAAGAAACTGCATCAGAAAGCGCCTCGAAAAAACCCGTTTCCATTTTTTTTTCTTTCTTTCCTTCCACCAGAGAGCTCTCACGCTCGCCGAGCAATCCCGTGGATCTCTCACCTTCTCGGCGAGGCTCTCGAGGGTCTTGGGATAACCGCGCTCGTAGGGCTGGAAGTGCTGGGTTGAGGTCGGCTTGGGCTGCTGGGTGATGACGGGTGGCGGCGGCGGCTGATAGGACCAGCCCAGGTGGCTCTCGGGCCTCGAGTTGTAGTAGAGGTCGCCGTTGCTCGCGCCGATGTCCTGGGTGGAGCCGAGGCCCGACAGGCCCAGCTTCGAGCGCGAGGGCAGCATCTCGCGGCCGTCGCCTCTCCTGCGATTGCTGTCCCTGCGAAAAGGAAGGATACGGTTGATCGTGCTTTGTATTACCTAGATGCAAACCTGGGGTGATGCGCGTGTTTTTTTTTAATTGAGCAAATTAAACATATGTTAAAATTTAATATATTAATATTATTATAGTCTGGTTTTGTATAGTTCGAGAGCGATGTATAAGAAATTCCAAAACTTTAGACATCTGTAACTTTGGGATACATTACTGTTAGAGACCTAATCTTATAAAGTTATTCTACCTTGTACATTTCAAAATTTTATTTTACATTTTCATGCAACATCCTTGCTGTATAAGCTTCGTTAAATGAAAACTATTTCATATCAAACCTTGTGAAATAAAGTATAAGTAGTTTTCATCTCGAGCTTACGGGAATGACTTGTGCAATGCTATAATTTTGAGACCGAATTCTTATTTAGACGTGTTATCAAGCATGTTAAAGACATACGAATGGTCTAACTTTAGACAAAATTTTAAACGAAATTCTAATCGAGTCATTAAATCAACTTATTCAACAGGTATAAAGGCTCTTTAATTTGTAAATTTATAATCAATAGTTATTATTCACCTTACTTGCTTCGAATGCTCGAATAACGTTTGTTACAAATATTTAATAAAAAAATATAAAATTAATATCTATGCATGAAAAAATTGAATTATAATAGGAACATTATAAAATACAAAGATCGTGAAAATATTGTACAAATTCATCCCCGTGCTCTTTAAATAATAGTTCGTAAATAGTGATTTTTGTCATTGAAATGGAATTCTTAATTTCTTCTTCAAATTCACTATGAAACGCACCTTTATGGATTGTACCAAAAAGATTGTATTAACAGTATTATAGTAGGCCGCATATATTCGAGTATTTTAGACATATGAGATAGATTTTATAATAAAAAGATTTGTGAGAAAGATAAAGATAAAAAGGCTTTTTCAGGGCCACATAAAAAATGGTAGTTGAATATATATCTTGTTGGTTTGAAAAACTCTCCTGCTACTTTTATTCTACTATTAGATCAAATTATATCTGGTCTTCAAGGTTATGAAGCGCTTGCAGATATCGGCGATATAATGATTTTTCGAATTTACTCGAACTCCAACA
Source organism: Gastracanthus pulcherrimus (assembly GCA_949152435.1). Taxonomy (NCBI): domain Eukaryota; kingdom Metazoa; phylum Arthropoda; class Insecta; order Hymenoptera; family Pteromalidae; genus Gastracanthus; species Gastracanthus pulcherrimus. Next base: position 202,502,448 of record OX424572.1, read on the forward strand.
ATTTCTGAGCAAGCAACTACGATTAATCCTAAAGCAAATAACAGACGAGATCAAAACCTCTAATATGATGTTTTCCTTGATCTTAACAAAATAAAATTCGATCCATTTATTTTATCTCTAGCAAAACTACCAAATAAAGAGTTTTCTAATATAGAAGAGAGATTCAAATAAGATGGCAATATTGTTATTTCAAGAAAATCACATTTTCTGAACAAGGTCACATTTATCCACTATTTTCAAGTCTCTTTAATGTTCACAAGATAAAATATGTGCGTTAGAATTCATTTTAAATGCTGACATTATACTTCACTTTTGGTGCAATAGCTTATTTACTTCATATCCGATTTCTGGTAAGAGTTACAGTTGAGTATTTTAGCTTCGAATATTAATTTCTATTATTTCCATCCCAAAATTAGGTTCATCGGGGTTTTGAGGATTCTCTTTTCAGAACTAAAGCTACTATTAAAGCTTACGTACTTATAAAGTTCTATTATAGTTCGTTAATCATGCGTTATTCGGCATTTTATTCAAGCTAGCTTCTAAAATCAATAAGAACTTTATATCTCTCTTTAAACTCCCTCTGAAATTCTCGATCGCGCATCGAACCAAAAAGAAGTCCAAAACCCCCCTCTAACAACTGTAATGCAAACTCCATGAAATACCGTATGTGATTGCTGGTGATGTGATCGTTCTCGTCCTCGTTGAGCTCCTTCTTGATGACGACCACCGGCGGCGCCTTGTGCTCATTCTGCCGGCTGTGTGCAACGAGCTGATGTGGCCCGTGCCTGATGGCCAGGACGAGCCGCCTCGGTATCGACATGATGATCACCACGTCGTCCAGGCTCATGTGCGTCACGTCCACCAGATTCACCGCCAGAATCTCGTCGCCGACCTTTCGACACAAGTGGACTCACATGGATTATTCAATTCGCGAGCTCTGAATACGATTCTACGCTTTTGCAACGGGTGCGCGGATTCTAGCTGGGTAAGTTGACCGGCAAAACGTGTTGGAAACTTGTTTCAACGACGCGAGGTCGTTCTTATTACAGGAAGGGGCTGATGAGTATAAGTGGGAAATTATTTTTTATAGCGATGTAAATAGTTTGGTTATAGTTGGGTGAAACTTTGGTAGCAGTAGTAAGATAAATTAAAGATTTGCATATGAAAAGATTCGGAAATCTATCTGGATGTTCCGTGCTAATGAAGAAAGTGGATATCTGCATTTCACAAAAAAAAATCGAACCATACAAGCCCCCATTCATAAATTACGTCACGCTTTGAGGGGAGGGGGGTCGTTGTTAGTGTGACGGTGTGTACTAACGACATAGGGAAATCAATGAAAATACGTTACTTACGGGGAGGAGGGATCAAAAATTCTCAAAAATAGTGTGACATAATTTGTGAATAGTCCCTAAATAATTTAGCATAAGGATGATTAGAAACGTTATTTTTCTTTTTCGCGAATGACTAAATCGAGTTGATTTTTAATGAAAAATGATAATAATTCTTTTAATTAAAAATCTTACGCAAATAAATGTAGATACCCACTTTCTTGAATTGTACACCTGAATCTGAAAACAACTTTTCGAATATGCCGTGGAGGAAGCTAGTAACACCTGACGCTGGCTAACCTAAAGAGGTTTACGTTTCGAAAGGAGTTGCATTTCTGAACACATAAACCATTGCGCCGTAGTCTATGACGTTCTCGGCGTTGATAACCAATTGATGGGTTCAGAAATGCAACTCCATTCGAAACGTGAACCTTATTAGGTTATCCGGCGTCAGGTGTCACTAGCTTCATCCAAGGCACATTCGAAAAGTTGTTTTCAGGGTCGGGTGTACGCCAATAATTGCATGATACATGACAATTGAGAAATATGAGTATAATCATTAATTAACTTTTTTTCATTGTGACACAAATTTGAATAGATTGTATGTACTCTGAGCATTATATACCATGTGTATGTATTTTTAATTAATCGTAAATATATTGCTTAATTGTAGCTACGTTTACATGTGTTATTAAGGGGGAACACCACGTTTTAAATAAAGTGTATTTTATTGTTGTGTATCTAGTTTCATTATAGAGTTAAATGATACACAAATATGTTTACTTGATAATTATATTGAGTCTCGACGATCAGAAAAATTATTTTTAAAATGTATTATTTCAATATGGTTGCGCTAAAGACCTATATTCGGAGCAACATTTTATTGATCTTTTAAGACTTCAACAAGAAAATTACTACAATTTAATCGTCTTATTTATCCAGCTCAAAAAATGCTACCGACCCACATGTGAGCACTGACCCGAATTCGATCACCACACCTTATATCATGTTAATATCATGCTGTGTAATATAGGAGCTTTTATCCGATCGTGTTTAACCCGCGAGTAGGCGCACTTTTCGGTCCTACCCGATCACGTGCGTGGCCGCCTCTAAGGCGCCAAATTCCGTCAAATGGCGTTAGCAACGTTTATTAATAAAACTAAAATAATAAAAACGTTTGGGATGATTTGTCTATTAAAAACAAATATTTGTTAATATTTTTCGACTTTATTAATAGTTTTTTTTTTTTATAAATTTGTTAATAAAAGAATTCTTTTTGGCTTTATTTGAAGCTAAACAACATTTTTAAAGAATACATAAAAGTCCCAATATGTAAATAAAATAATTTTTCGCTGAGAAAAGCCGTCTGATAAAAGTGAGGTGTCTCAAAGGCGCCGCGCGCGTGCTCGCTGGTTTATTTATATAATTATATAATAAAGAATGCATCGATTGAATACAAGTTCAATATTAAAGATATGCTTTTCAGAAGAAAGCGTCTTTGTGAAGCTAACAGAAGACGACAAAAAATTTAACAAAAACATTTTAATATAATATAAAGGATTATTGCCATGCCGCGTAATAAAGACTTTCTTCCTTTCATTTTTAATCTTAATACGATGAAGAATGTGTTTATTGCATTTTTAAGTTAAATATGATAAAAAGACTTTAAATTTTTTGTATATAACTTTATTAATATTATTATTAATAATTGAAAGTATTTTGTACTATTAAGTGCATTTATTGGTCGATCCAAAAAAGAACGACATTCAAAAATTAACATTTATTTATATACTATATGCTTTACCAATAAATTAGAAAACCGAGACTCAATTTTAAATATATATATATATATATATATATATATATATATATATATATATATATATATATATATATATATATATATATATGTATATGTATATTTTTAAATATCAAAAGCATCTGTCCTCTATTCGAATACAATCTCAGAGTGCAGTCGCAAACCGACCTTCAAACAGCCGCTGTTGTACACCGCGGTCTCCAGTGCTATCCTCGAGATGAAAACGCCATCGTTCCTATCTATGCCGTTACCCTCGCGAATGTAGAGTCCAAGAGTCTGACCCGGCCTTTTGATGATCTCGACGAAATGGATAGGGTGCTTTGGATCCTGAATAAACAAGAAAGCGACATTTCATTACGCCATGCAAATCTAGCCAGTACACAAGGATCGCTGTAGGAACATTTACTTCTAATTTTATTCGTCCTTTCTTAAATTTTAATTTGTTTACTCACAAAATACTTATTTATCTGGTTTATATTTATATTATGTACTTTGTCTATTTACGGAATTTAATTTTATTATTTTTGTCAATTAACCATTTAAATTAACATATTTTGAGTAACAAGTAAGAGCAAAATATCAAACATAGAATGATCTTTAAATAGAACGGAGCCACTTGGTTATACGTATATAAAATAGAATATTTGCTTCTCAGTTGTTCTATTAATGCTATAAAATGATGAATTCGATAGGTTTGGTACAATCTTAATAATCAAATTGATTTTGATATTGATATATTCCTTATAACATACGCTAAATCTAAGGCAGGAATTATCCGATTATTTATCCAACATGCTCTTACGAAAATTAAAAAACATACTCGCCAATATTTATTCAATTCGAACATTTTCTCAAACATAATATTTTGCAATTACATCACTACATTTATTTAAATAACTGCTAGTAACTTGAAGGGGTAAAAAGATTTCTAAATATGAAAATTTGAAAAAATGTTACTAAGTCTATATTTTTTCTAAAAACAGCTTAGGTGTTCAATTTTATGCTTAATTGTATTATGTAAATAACAATGAATTTAAAAATTATCAAAAAAAGAAGTTATCCAACCTATCCCATTGCTACCTGTTGTCTTCATCGGTGACTCACAAAATTGACAAGATTGCAGTTGACGTAGAATATTTTTTCAAATTTTCAATCTTTTTACAAAAAAAAATTTTTTACATTCTTCATACATGTATTTATTGCTGTGACCAAAAAACCAATTTTTTTTAAATTGATCCAAAAATAAAAATATTTTAAGTTGTAAAATCATTATTTTTATTAATTTAAAAAAAAATTGAAAAATAATTTTATTTTTGGATTAATCTTAAATAACTTTTTTTTTCACCCCATATCTATTGTATATATATATATATATATATATATATATATATATATATATATATATATATATATATATATATATATATATATATATAAATAATGTACAATTAAAGATAAATGGATATGGGGTGGAAAAAAAGCAAAAGTTATATTATATTGATCCAAAAAAAAGAATTATTTAAAAATTTATTTTTTTACTTAATATATATATAAGAAATATAATATTACATATAACCAATATATAATTCATTTTTACCCGGTTCTGCCATTCTACAAAAAGGAAAATCGGCGATAAACGTACCTGTATGGCGATGAACTTTTTCGCGGCCTCGGATGCCTGCCTGCCCATCTGCCTTGGCTCGATGACCCTGACGACCATCTCGCCGTGCTTCTCCACGGCCTCGAGGGCCGCCGCCGTGGACGCGTCATGGTCGTTCTCTACGGTCTCCAACTGTCTGAAGATCTCGTTCGTTATTCCGCTCACCTGCAACAGCAGAGACTCTCTCTCCTATTTTCGTGGGAATTAACCAAAGTCCCGGGCCGGGCGCGCACAAGAGAGACCCTTTTATACCCGAATGATCGATCGCGAAAGCGAGAGAGAGCTTTCCTTCTATACATACCGGCAGGAATCCGTATAGATGTATACATATAGTGTGGCCTCTCGTTACAATGAAACTCGTACTTCAATCGAAGTCGCTCGCGGTGATTTGGATAATTAAAATGTTTCCGTGGAAGTGGCCAAGTTGTTGTAGGTACTACGTGTTTTGAGTGCAGATTCGCGTGTTCTTTTTAGGGATGGTCGATGGCCATTTGTTATTCTGCGGTATTCGATTAAGTATAAAGGGATCTGATGGGTCGAAAGCTCTTTTAGTAGAAAGCAAATTTTACTGGTGATCGATTGGAAAGTTAAACAAATATCGAACGTAGTGTTAGAAAAATATCGTGGGGTCTTGGACGTTCGCGAGTAGTTGTGCACCACGCTTGGTCAGGCAAAGTCTTGATACTTTCGATACCGTATATTCATACAGCCATTGGCAAGTATCTGGATAAGTTTATCTAAATAAGAATCTAGCTAACAAAGTATCTTTATTACAAACATATACGTATGTCCTACGGATATACTTCCATTTAAGTAAAATAAAGATTAGGGAATAATTGAAAACTAAATAATTTGTATAGATAAATATTTAACTTTACATAAAAGTATTTAAACAAATTATCTCATTAAAATGCTAAATAAAAGTATCTTATTAGTTGTACATAGATAACTGGAGATAAAGTCCCAATGAGGAAACAACCTTTTCTAGAATTAAATTATTCTTAAAGTGACCAAAATGTACTAAAATCTTGTGGTACTAGAGAAGAGCATTATACATTCTTAACGGATTAATTGAATAATTTATCTAAACAATATGTTTGTATAACAATCTAGATACATCATTATGTACATATTATTAATTATCTTTAGATAAATTATCTTATTTGATAACAACGATTAAAAGAAATTTTATTTCGTCATAATTGATTAGCAAATACTTTTTAATTTTTTTACTGTCTTGTAAAAAATATATTATCTAAATTTTTAGATATATAATTATCTTGTATCTTTATCTTATATCTAAATAAATATTTTACCAATGACTGTATGTAATTCTATTTTACTAACATTAATCGAATTTAATAAATAATTTAAGCAATTATGAATTATAGACATGGGAGTAATGATTTTTAGTTGCAATGTATTTCAAAAACAAAAGATCAAAAATTCATTTAAAAATATCGTTTCGTAAAATAAAATATTTAAATTTCAATTCCTTCCGATAGTAAGATAAAGGAATGAAAGGCGCATCATCGTCATATCGGCCGTTCGGAAAAGGTCTCTCGTGTCTCGCAACGTTGCAGAATCGAGCGAAGCATTTGTGTTGACGGGGATACACAAAGATCCATGTATAAAGAGGAAAAAGGGGCAAATTGGAATACACCTGAATTTTCAAAAAATTTCAGTTTTGTCGTTAATATATATTTATAGGTTCATAAATTAATACAGTTATTTCACTAAGTTTTTAACAGCTCTTTAAGATGTAACTAGGAGTTCTAACTAAAAATTATTTTGGAACATGTGTATTTGAGCTTAAACAAATATCAAAAGTTATAAAAGCAATGATAATACTGATACAACTCCTTCGAGTCTCAACGAATTCTCAAATAGACCTTCAATCAAATTTAATTATTTTAATTTTAATTATGTTCTGGCCATATGTTAAGAAATTGCCAACTGCTTGCGATAGGTGGCGTTGTATCGCAATAGATAAAGCTTCCATTACACTTTGCCCCACTCTCCCCTACGTATACACATATACGACAGCGAGCAGCATTTCTCGAACCGAGCTTGTTCGTAATTCAAGAAAACTGCAGCGGCAAGAGAGAAGGCTGCTGCTACTTTTGTCGCTGCCTCGAGCACGAGAAAGAGAGAAAGCGAGAGACTGAGCAAAAGCAAGAGAGAGTCATTACCTTTCTGAAGTCTCCCTGAATGACCATAGGGGGAGGCTCCTTGGGGCGCAACTGGTTGACAGGCACCTGCCTCCCCGGGCTTGCGCTTATGTCTGTCACTTCCCCCCGGCCCTCCTGCAATCATAAAATTTAAACGGTTTAGAGACTTTGGGTAGCGCTGACGATGATAATGATGATGACGACGACAATGGTGATGAAGGGAATGGTAAATAATTTCAGCAGGGTATCGACGATTTGGGAATAATGCTGTGGTTTGCATTGGAGAGATTTCATTGCTTTGTTGTGTAAATACGTTATTTGCATTCCAAAGTTATTATAGTAAATATTTTTGTACTACACCAATTGGAAGTCAGATTTGAATATCTTATTTGCAAAATTCAAAATTACTGATTCTATATGTCAAATTTTTCGTCAGCTATATTGGATCGTTCATTATTTACTTTATAATTTTTACTTCGAATTTGTAATTAGCAGCCTCAAAAACTTCTGTATATGGATATTCATCAAAATATTTTACATGATTTTAAAATGAATAAATTTATCTTGAACAACACCATTTTTCGTAACATATTTATCTATATAGTCCTTTTGTAACTAAATAAATAGTTGTATTAAAGTTATTTTTGTGTTCACTTGAAACCTAATGCATTTTATAAGCACACAAATTTCGTAAGAAATCGTTAAAAATAAGTTAAAGCAGTTACAGACTTTTTCAAAGTAAATATATCTACACGGATATAATGTAAGAGAGTTTATAAATAAAGCATAATTTATCATTGTTGAACGAGTTCGCGAAGATTCATACGAGACTATATTCTAAATACTCAATATATATATATGTGTGTGTGTGTGTGTGTTATTTTTTAAAAAGATCGATCTACATAATGTGGCTAGATTTAAGTTAAATCAATAATCTGGATTACAGTACCGGTTCAATTTCCATTAATAGAAACAATCCAATTTAACAATTTAATTTCCGCTAAATCTTATCAACTGGATTCCGCAGTATTAACTCCAATGTAATCATTTATATAGCCATTCAGTCAATAAATAGGCAATTTACTACGAATGAACAGATAAATAACTCTTTCTATAATTCAATAAAATTTACGCATTTCCCAAATATCTCCTTAAGGAGATTCTAGACGTATATATATGTCATATAAAACAAACATTTTTACTATAATTTAATCTTACATAATGATATGAAAGTCACTATATTATAAAATAAAGGGGTTTTTGTAAAACTAAAAAAAATTTTTTAATGAATTTCCGTTAATGTTAAATTATATATCGTCAACTTTGGACTTTAAAAGAGGAATAGATGACAAAATACTGGAGAGTTTTTTATTTGTTATCCGATATTAATTTGGAAGATCTCATGTTGTTCCTTGAAAGATTTCAGTGAGACTTACCCATATAAAAATTGAAAAACATCGAAAACCCTGTAAGGTTACAGTTCATTAATTGTTTATAATTTCATACACGTGTTTTTGTAAGTTTGAGCGTATATGATTATAAACTATTGACTGTAACTTTGCAGGTTTTCTATGTTTCTCAATTTTTATATGGGTAAGTACCCTTGAAATCTTTCAAGGAATAAGATGAGACTTTCCAAATTAAGTCGGATAACAAATAAAAAGGTCTTCAATGATTCGACAACTTTTTCTCTTTTTAAGTCTAAAGTCAAAAACCCCTTATTTCATAATATATTAACTTTCATATCATTATGTGAGATTAAATTGTAGTAAAAAATGTCTGTTTTTAAGACATATATATATATATATATATATATATATATATATATATATACGCCTAGAACCTCCTTAAGAAGACATTCATCACTTCGCAATTTTCGTCTTTCGTATTTCTTAGACTCAATTTCAATTCAATCACCAGCTCAACACTTGAACAACAAACACCTTAACAAGAAAACAAGGTGCTAATCTTGCTCAATTGATTTTTCTTTCTTTCACATTTTTAGCACTGTACACCTTGAGGCTATTTCCAGACTTTGCTTCACGTCAAATATGAATGCCATTAAATTTATATCCATCATTCACATGCTCGCGCGTATATATAACTACTCACAGCAGGACAATCTACTATGCAAATTTGGAGCAGTATCGTGATATACATTCACATCCGCCTTCCCATCATATAAATGAACTCTTCTCAAACTCTCCCAACGCATCCACCGCATGCACGCACTTACCTATACACAATTCAGCACAGTCCACTATGAAAATAGCCACACAAATTTTACACATTCGAGCATCTTTTTTACCACTATATATTACTCAGTCTTTCTGACATACACACGCACGCACACGCTAACATTGAATTAGTGAAAATTTATGAGGAACACATATATGTCATTCCCAAAGATAACTAAGACACTGAGTATTTTGTCGTCATGGACCGAGATCTTGATCAACTTTAAAAGCTGATGATTGATCAGTCCTTATCATGACGCTGGCAAGGTTAATTAAGAATTTTGAATCTATCGTGTCAGTTTTTTTAAATAGCGATCGATTCCTTCTAACCATAAATTTTTCAAATTGATAAATTCAATGTAATTGTATATACGGAAATTGATCAACAATTGGATCTCGATCAAGAATAAAGAATCGGATCCGTCGTTGTTATACCCGAAAATCATCCGTGCGTGTCACTAATGCAAATTAACTTGTACGGACACAAACACACTGCGCAATTATGCATAATACACCGATTCCCAGAGATAAATAAAACACTGGCTCAGTGACCGGACACACATTATACACAGTATACCCAAACTCTATACCTCACTAATCACAACGAATTAAAATTTAAAACCCCGTTACTGAACCACTGACAAATGAAATACTATTTCAGCATCGCGGAATCCGTGCAAACGCACTACACTCCTCAATGACCGAAAAGCACAACTAGTAGCAACACCACAAGGACGTCCGGACAAAAGGATCCACCAGCAGCATCACCACTAGCAGAAGCAGGCAACGGAGCGTTAACAATGACGAGCGCACCTCTCGCGAGACGGCGCGTACGAGGGTCAGACATCGGGATCGCAGCCCCGAGCACGGCAGCAGCAGCACGATCCACGCTTTCGAGCCGCACATCGGCGCTCCTCCGTCTATACCTCCGCCGTGCAGTGTGGATATTCCGCGGCCGAGCAGCCTCACCGAGCGTACACGCTCTCGCTCGGCATCGCGAGACTTACGCACGAGCCGTGGGTATTTTCTTCTTCACCGGGTGGGAGGGCAGCTATCGCTCCGTACTCGCGCATACACTCGTACGCCGTGCGTTCCTTCTTTCTCAACCCTCCTCAATGTAGTACGAAGCTGTAGTAGTAGTAGTAGTAGTAGCGGCCGCTGCCTCATGGATCCCCACCCCCCGGAGTCGACGTCCCGGCCGAGCGTTCACCTCGCTGTCTCCCTCTACACCCACGTATACACGTGCACACCCACACACACGCGCGCACACACACACACACACACACAGGCAGTACACAGCGCTTCCCACACACCGGGTACGTTATACATCGCTCGGTCTAAGTGTGAATAGCACACGGGGTGCAGAGTGCAGAGGAGTGCGTGCGGAGGGTGCGTGTGCCCAGGAGGAGAGGATTTTTGCTTTTTCTTTACCTTGCGGGAGAAGAAACAACCCGTGCCTCCCCTGTCGCACATCCCGGCGGTGGTGGACGTGCGCGGCGCCAGCAGCAGCAGCGAGCAGCGAGCGCTACCCCATGTTGGCTAATATGGCGGGAACGCGGAACCGCCACCGCTGCCGCCGGTGGATGTTCCCTTTGGCTGCCCGGCGCTTGCGCGCAAGCGTGCCTCGACTGGACTCGCTACGGTGCGCGGCGCTGCTGCTGCGCGGCGAGCGAGGGAGGTTTGGGTATTAGGCTATCGACCCGCAGCCGCGTGACGTCACCTCGCAGCCCCCCACTACCCCCGCGCGAGCGAGCGGTAGCGGTGAGCTTCTTGGGGGTTCTACGGCGAGGCTGCTGCTGCTGCTGCTGCGTTAGCTATCGTCTTTTGGATGATGTGGGGGAGAGGGTGGGTGAAGTTTTCTTCTTTCTTTGGAGGGAGTTCTGGTTGGTGGTACGCAGAGGTAGGATTATCTGATGAGGATCACCGTGGAAATCGTGGTGAATGCGAGACTGACGAAGCGAATATTTCTGGCATTAAATATATTCACAGAACAAAATTGTAAATATTGGCGAAAAGTCAAATTTGCCGAGCGATTTACTTTTACTCGGCAAGACAAGGATATTTATATATGGAATTTATTATCTTGTGGATTAGAGCTCTACGTTTATATGTGAATATTTTTTTCTTGCGGATATTAGATGTTCAAGAACACTGAAGTGTGCTGTAATTTCTCACTCTTTATATCTTATCAAATAACATTTTTGTTTTAACGTCGCCATATTTGTGCTCCCATATGGTGCTAAATGACGACGGGGTCTGCGGTGTGTTTGAAAATAAAGCACGTGCAATTTTTTTCAGAGGTGTTTGTATCAATCGACAGAGACTAGGAATCGTACCCGGGTCACCGGCGTGGGAATCCAACACTCTACCGACTGAGCCACCGCACCGACGTGTTAACGCTACGGTGACTCAAACAAGACTAACTCGCAATTATTATAAACAGTCGAGATTGCTTGACAACACTACGCATTTGTTCATTTCAACATAAAACATCACTTGATAGCCTATATTTGAATGGTTTCTAATATATTCTAAACATTTTACAAATATTCATACAATACAATTTACGTGTAAATGCTTTCATAAATATAAGAAAACGGTTATTAATTTTACAAATTTATATTATGCCAATCCATAACACAGTAGTTTATTATTGTCCGTAGATATACAAAAAAAACTATGCAATTTGATTTTATGGAATCAAAATTAAAAATACAATTTTACATTCCATAAGGGCTAAAATTTGTAGTTTTTCAACATCCTTCTTTGGCCTGTCGCCAAAGTTTATAATTCTATAATTATGGATTATGGTTATATTGTTTTAATATTTATATTCAATAAGAATTAGCTGTCCCTTGATAGACTCAAGATTTAGGATTTTTTTTATCGGTAAACGATATCGGTAATACGTGGGCCGTATTAGGTAGAGTTAGTGTGTAGACACATATAATCTTATACTAAAAAGGTACATAGTCAGAAGATAACATAAACTATGCTGCTGAAAAGCTAACGATACGTAATGACATCAAGAGCAGAGTCGGCTTAAACTAACTTCTTTATTTAGTATCACAGTAAATATAATGATTTGTTCAAAATTATAGTGACTAATTCACTTAAGCGGTTGTTAGACAAAATACACTGTGGGTTAGTTCCCTTTGGCTTCCACGAGAACATTTTCCGATGAAATAGCTTCTACTGACATAGTATGATTACTATACATAATGAATCACCTATTTACCGACTAAATCGCGCAATAGATAGGATAGCCATGGTGGACCATAGGCACATTAGGTACAGAGGTCGTATTAGGTACACTCACCTTACCAAAACATATAATTAATTAAAAGACATTTTTCTAGTTGTGATATATTTATAAGAGTTGGACTGTACGTGGCTATGGGCATATGTACTCAGCTCCATTTCATTCACGCAGAAGATTAAACACGATAGCACAGGCGCAGAAACGCATACGCTCACATGCTTCAAGAGTATTTCGATTGAACATGAGAACGCTCGCTATATGAGTATATTTGTGCATATATGTGAGTATTCAGGTTCTTCGTGATCACTTCTCAGGTAGAAGGTTGAACACATATGCACATCTGCGCGTATGCACTTGTAATTACTCATATATTTGGGCTTTTGATGTACAATGTGTATATGGAAGGGGTCCGATTATTTGGCTCCTCATTGCAAAAGTGAATAAAGTTAATTCTAATTTTTAAATAATAGCAAAGAACATACTTATGCTCAGATTGACGTTTATTTTTAAAGTACCTTTTAATAAATTATGTTTATAATTGATTTTAATCAATAACATACATTTAAAAAAACCACTGCTAACTGCTTTTTTCAAAAAGTGGTCCTGTAAAATCGAATTTAAGAATTTTATGAACCGTATATACTTTTAACATATATAACGAAAGAAGACAAAAGATTTGTTTTCGAATGTTACAAAATTTCTATAATTAATATTTGGATTTAAAAATATACCTTTTATTATCCAATCAACTCCAAAATCTAATCAGTTCTAAGTTAAGAAATGCCTAATATTTCTGTAAAATTTTAGCTCGTAGCGAGCTTACTTTAAAGAGCTGTGGTGGACACAAAATTTGGTTTCATACATACGAACACACACACACACATACACTCACACACATACACACACACGCACGTATACAACCACACACACATTCACACACACACGCACACACACAAACGCACGCATGCACGCATACACACACACGTATAAAAATTTAACGAAATCTCTGATAAACGAAATTTCAACTTTCTAAAGCTTTCTTTTTGAGAAAGCAAAATTTAAGTTTTAAATTCAATTATTTAAAAAGGGTATCAAACAATTAGTTTAGTACGCAAGTAACCCATTTCAGTATGCATAAGATGACTTTCGGTTTATTACTGCTCAATTCTATTAATTATTAATTAAATTCTGAAATTTGGAGTTCAAAGTACCAATGAGTCTATGTATTATTGAGTATTTGTATGTTCATTTTAACTACCTTGTTGAAATCGGATTCACTTTCAGACCAATAAATAGCTAATCCGTTCAAAACCAAACTAATTGCGCTAATGTTCCTGGTGCTAATAAACATAACTTAATTTAATACAAAAATAAAAACTACTTTCTAACTAGGTAATAAAGGGTTAACAACATGTTCAATATGGTAAAGTAAACGGTTTGCGCCATCTGTGGCGACTTTGATCAGCTTTCGAATGATGGTAAAACACTGTAAATACTATCGAGGCTATCGAGTTTTTATTAAAATTTAAATCATACTTTAAATCAAATTAGCACAGGTTTAAGTCTATAATAAAGAATAAAAAAGTATCAACGCTATAAGCACATCGTTTACTGCGATGTAACTAAGAATATTTTTAATAAAATAGAAATATTAGCGTTTTGCCTACAGTCGTCTGCTATTCATGGCGTGTTTCATTATATAGTATACCTATATATATATATATATGCCATGTATATCGATAAACTACGTAACGAAACCCGCCGTGAATAGGAAACGACTGCAAACAAAAAATTAATATATCTATTTTATTCGTAATAAAGTAAAGGAACCATTACTGGGACAGTTACGAAAACCTAATCCACATAAACACAATTTTAGAATGGTGAATTGTAATTATTGATATGAAAACTATTATAACAAGTGGCTGATACATTATTTAATCGATTACAAAAAAAATACATTATTAACCTTATTGTTAATTAATTTTAAATGAATATTTTTGAAACTAGTCAGAGACTTTATTAGCGGGACAAGATTTTCGGGGTATATCCTAAAGTTGGACACAAAAGAAGCCAATACTGGGACAAGGAAAATCCAATGAAGCTTGTCAAAATAAAATAATATAATTTACTTATAATTATAGAATACATTAAAAAACAAGATTATATTATGATAAATCATAAAAAATGTATTTTTCTTTATTTTTCAATAAAATTAATATCAACATATCAACATTATGCTTAAATAAATAACTTCTTATTTCTCATCTTTTAATTAACGTTAAATAAATAACATAATAATTTAAATTACTATAATTTTTCTTGTTTTATTTTAATTTTAGATTGCAGACATTGCACTTCAATATTTACTAGATCCCGTTTAATTTCTTCTAACTGCTTAACCCATTTCTTCCCAAGCGGCCATTTTATAGTCGATTGGTTTTTTGCCTAAAACCGCCATTTTGAAAATTTCCAACGCAAATTTAAAAATTCTTACTTCAGAATCGGAAAGAGTGGACAATTTTATTTCAGAAAAGTTCTATTGGTTATTATTATTTTTTTTTCGACAATTTTTTAGGCAAAAAACCAATTGACTATAAAATTGCCGCTTGGGAAGAAATGGGTTAATTGAAGTTTTAAGCTGCTCTTCCAATACACGTAAATTTTCTTTATTTATTTCGCCTTTTAAACTTATTTTTCGAACTTTGATTTGCAAATTAAAGTCTTTTTTCTCTTGATCAACTCTTTTTTTTTTTCTTGAAAAGACTTAGCAACGAATTGCTATTTGTCGTTCAATGCTCTTTTCTCTTATTTCTTTTTTTTTTAATTTAGTTCTATTTATATTTGCCTTAATATTTTGTTATTTTCTTTCTTCTGAAGGGTTTCCAAAACTTTTTCTACAGTATTAACTGTAGTTCCAACTGTAGTTGCACCTTTTTCTTATTCGGCTTAAATTGAAGAACTCTTACAACTTTAAGCATTTCATGTGAGATATTTAAACTCTGATTTGGTAGAATAAAATTATTGATTTAAATTATAGTAAATATAAAATATATTATATGCATTAGTAAAATAAGTATAATACTAACTCGCAACATCCATAGTTTTAGTACTTGTGTCTGTGGATTGATTTGTGCAAATCGAGTTTTCACTTGTAATTAAGCTTGTAGCTGCATCTATTTCACTAAATCTCGATGAACTATCTTTAGGGATCGGGGCAAATGAATCATTTAAAGAACAGTCATGATTATCAAAAGATTGCTCTTCTATAACTGGTTGATTCGATTTATCAATGGTCTCTTTAATATAAGTGCTTATATCTGAAAAATATGTATAAATTATAATTGTAATATTAAAAATCTAAAAAAAATTTCAACTAACCTTGTAACGTATTAAAAGCAACGAAATTTTTCTTGAACGAATCCTGTTCTTTTTATTTTGCACTAATAAATATTATTAAAAGTGCTTCTTTAAGAAGAAAATCTGAAGATTTAGTTAAAAAAAAATTTATAACAAAATATGCATTGCATTATTTTTTTATAATGCAAACTACAACACCGCTTTATTTGCCCATTTTCCCTACCATTGGAGCACGATTGGCTCGGACGTGGGGCATGATGAGCACGGTCATTTGAACAAAAATTTAATATAATATTAATGTTTAAAGTTTAAAAGCAGATATACACATTTTCTTTTTGTAGTTCTGGACAATTTCAGCTAAGTACACAGATCTATATCACATTCTCGAAAATTATAAGTATGCAGGCAGGTACCTACATTTGAGGTTAGGAGCTCTGCTGTTCTGCTTGGCGCAATAAATACGACCGTTTGTGTGTGCTCATCGAGCCCCACCCGATGTGCCCGTCATGCCCCCTTCAAGACTTTTTTTATATTCAATATAATTTTTTTCCTAAGCATTGTAGAACATTGATTGAAAATGCTATAAATGTTCATGAATCAAGCTTTAAAACACACATATTTTCGAAGCTGTTGACGATTTATTTTTTCTCGAAAGA
This sequence comes from Gastracanthus pulcherrimus, assembly GCA_949152435.1. Classification (NCBI taxonomy): domain Eukaryota; kingdom Metazoa; phylum Arthropoda; class Insecta; order Hymenoptera; family Pteromalidae; genus Gastracanthus; species Gastracanthus pulcherrimus. The sequence goes on from OX424572.1 coordinate 202,518,944, forward strand.
AAGATTACAAAAATGCAAAGCATCATGATTTTAAGTTCTAGATTGGTAATAATTCGTATAAAATTTAAATAGAAACATTCATTTTCTGAGTTTCAATATGAATGCCTAATCCACCCGTCAAACCCGTTGTACCCCACCCACCCTTATACATTATAAATCTCAATTGAATTGTTAAGTTACAATGCAGTAAACTATATAAAGAAAATTAAGTTAAAATATTTGAAGGTTAGAAAGTGGAATAAGACGTTTATCCACCTAATTTCTGACAGAAGAATTTTTACTAGATTATAATTGAAACTGTTTACTTTTAATCTGAATGACTCAATAGTTAAACATGCACATTCTAAAATCATAGATTTTATACAATATTTACTACTTCTGTAATGCATGGCTGCAACATTCTCCCAATCATGTATAGGCAGCAAACCTACTAGCTACGTCTATTTCGCTCTCCCTCGCTGATGTATAATCTTCCACTTATCTCCCTTCTTTCTATGTACAACCCGTAAACGCGATCGTACTTACTTACTCCAGAATTTACGCGTTTACGCTTGCCCTTTAATTTTCGCGAGTGCGTGCTAGTACGCTATGCAGCCTGCCTCTCTATCCCAACAACTTAAAACGCGATTTCCATTATTTTCATCTGCACCGTATTTTCTCCTTAAACACACTTGCTTATACCTTCCATCTCTCTATCTCTCCGAAATCTCCGAAAGAACGGTCGAAAATCCTTTCGTCTCTCGTTTCGTTCAGTTCGGCGTCTACGTATTATAAATGCCATATTTCTCGTTTATATTTCTTTCTCCTTCTTCATATTTTCTCGTATATTTTCTCATCCGCGATTCGCTACTTTTTTTCTGCAGCAAACTCCTCTATAGCTCTGACAGTAAGAATATTATTTTTTGTTTTTTAAAGTTATTTGTAAAATAAGTAATACGAGAACCATATTGTACGTTACGGAATGGATTCTCGTTTCGAAGAATGTTAATTTTTCCATCCATTATTTATACCTTTATTTAATAATGTTTTTGAAAAATAATATTTTTAACTGTACGGACCTTTTGTAGTTTATTAAATGAACTTCAACTATTCCGACCGCTCGTGTAAAAAAATTAGTCTGGCAATAGTCTGGCTCAATAAGTCTGGCGAAAGTCTTGCAGAAGTCCGGCAGAAGTCTGGCTTTGGCCGCTATGCCAGACTTTAGACAAAATGTGCAAAACAAAAGCATCGCGTCATGTCAAATTGCCAGTAACCTAAACTTTTGTCTCTTTTTTTACAAATATTCATATTTTAAACAAGATTGCAATTTGTAAAAAACTTTTCTCCTATTTTATCGAAAAGTACGTATTTTCACTATTCTAGTTGATACTAATAATTAATGTACTACTCTAATTATTTACTTGTGAAAAATGAGTTTTCTTGACATAATTCCAAAAAAAGTCTGGCATAGTGGTCTAAGCAAGACTTTTACCAGACTTTTGCCAGACTTGTTAAGCCAGATTAATCCCAGACTAGTACCAGGCTAATTTTTTACACGGGCGGCTTCATTTTCCAGAGAATTACATAAATAATTCATTATTATTTCATAATTAAGATTTCATTTACTTAGATGATTAAAATGTACCAAGTAATTTAAAAATATATGAAAGAAGTTCAGCATTTTTATTTTATGCATTATTTTTGCAACTTCTCGTGAATTTAATGAGTTATTATTCACATATATTTTTCAGCATAGGGATAAAATATACCTCAACATAGCAAATAAAAGCAAGTGTATACGTTTCAATCGAAAATGTAGTTATTATGAGTGAAAGAACTATCCACCTACGAGTGGAAGCATTTTTATTTATTTTTTATTTTAAACAATCTTTCTTCAAACTAATTATAATTAGTTCCTGTTTATAATTATTAACTTTTTCTCAAAATTGTTGTCTTGATACTTATACTCACTAAGCTACTTAAAGGCTGGAATTCATACCATCCAACTTTCTAGAGCAATCAGGTAGAATATATATGTTACTCGTGAAGACAAATAAGTTCAGGAATATTTATTGATGTGATCTATTACGTCTGCTTACTAAAATAAATTTATTCTTAGGTGCCAGGAAAGGATCATCAAATATTTATAAAAATCCAGTACCCGCATCATTGACTATGTCCTTCTTAGTTTTTCAATTTTGATTCTCAGAGATATTTTCATCAGACGACAATTCTGACCGTTCTTAAATAGGAACGATTTTAACGGGTTACTACACTGCCCTCAATGTCATTCTTCGCTTGCTTGGCCGTTAATTTTCTCTCCGCTATATAGGCCACGACGTGACGCGCCGCAACGCTCGGGTGGTTTCGCGGCGCGCGTTCGATTGTTATTTTAGCGGGCGCGAGAGCTTTTGACTTCTCGTTACATCGAAAAATTCAATTACAGTGCGGTCGCCGCTGCCTTTATGCCACCAGCCGCGTAGAATTTAATTTTCTCCTCCTTGCGAGGGTATACCTACGGTATGTACATCGATCTTTTTCGCGCAACTCGGTGCTCCTTGCACCCTGTTAACCCCTTTTCCGCGCGTATTCCCTCTCTCAATTTTCCTTCGGCGTTGGTCGTCGTTGTCGTCGTACAGTTTGTATGATGCGAATTGCAGTACAATAGGGTACGTCCTGCTGCTGCTTATGTTGCTGCAGCCTAAGTTAATTGCTTTTCTTCCAATTGTTTTTATCGATTTCGTATTCCTATGGTGCTGCTGATGGTAGATGTCTACTGGACTCTCGATTCACGGAATTTTTCGGAAGCCTATCGTATGTATCATAATATATGATTTCTGTACTGCAGCAAAAGAAGTACATCTAATGGTAAAAATAACTTTGAATGTGTGTAGTTTAAAACTATTCGGTGTTTTAATACATGTTATTAATTATGAGATTAGATCCCAACTGACATGCAAGAAACCACCGAAAAAGCTCTTTAACACCATTTTCAAAACTGCTTGTATCGCTGGATATACACAGTATCTGTTACTAAAAAAGTATGAGAATTTTTAGTTTAAAATTGATTCAGAATGCAATTTCTTTAGTTACAGTTGATGCAAAATGTTAGATAACGTATATACTAAAAAAATATTATTAACTATTTTATTACCTAGACCAGACAATTTAGGAATAAAAATTTAAAGATGAAAATCATGAAATACTAAGTTAAACAATATACCTCTTAAATGTTCTAGTTCTTGTAATAAATAATTATTTTTAAAAGGCATTTATTTAACGGAGAGAGGGAGGTGACACTTTTGATGCATATAAATCATGTACATTTAGCAACTTTTTATTATTCAATATTGAATACAAAATAAATATTAATATTAATAAATAAAAATCTTATTAATGGTAGTTATTTATTTTAAATAAATGGGTGGTATTAGTGTCGTTGCATGATTGGTTCAATAATCAAAATTTTGTATTTTCTGTCTGGTAAAAAGTAAATAAAGACATAAGGATATAAAAAGATGAGTCATAATTTTGTACCTCTTAATAAAGACTATCTGCTCTAGGGCCTACGCTGTAAAATCTTATAATAGACATGATTCTGGGGAGATGTCGATGTCCGTAGGATGTCGAACAATGAATTATGCTGACAACCAATTAGCTATTGTAGAGGGGAACTCTAGAAGAGTGCTAAAGACGCAAAGATAGAAATATATTGATAGTATCGTGAAATGGTGTAAAGAATAAAAACTAAAACAATTTACAAATAACTAATAAGCGCAATGATCCTGTTCAAAGGTCACCAGAACTCAATAACACCAGAACTCGACCTGCTGGCTAAATTAACCGCTTAACAAAAGTACCAGAAACTAAATCGAAAAACTTTTAAAGTCAGAACTTCCCTTCAGATTGCTGCTTCCAACTATTAAATCTATACCATTATAAATTTTGTACTACAATTTTATCTGATCATTATTACCTATCAAGTCCAAAGATCCTTATTCCATTAAAAAATATGGTAAGCGATTTATTACGTCTAAAAGTATCTAAAAGGAGAATAAGAATAGATTATTAAAGGAAGAGATGCTTTCAGTATGATTTTTAGAAATTAATCTTTTATACTATATTAATTAAACATTAATGACTAGCATAGTAATAAATTACTTTGAGTGTTCTTGTACAAATATCTATGAAAGGATTTAAAAAAAAGAATTTTCTTCTAATTTTTAAAGAAATAACTATAATGCGATATGATTTGCTTTTTTGTTATAACATCACCATTTGCATTATCTTTTCAATCAAACGCTCTCTTTAGGACTTTAAAATATACTGATATCTTCATTTTTACTCATACAGATCCTTTTTTAATCAAGTAACAATTGCTTTCTCAAAGAGAAAGCTTTGTAACAGTGAAAATTTTCGGATCAAAAATTTTGATAAATCTCTTTGTAAAAAAATAGTTTTGGACAAGTCTGGCAAAAGTCTAGCTCCGAAAGTCTTACAAAAGTATGGCTAGTGGGACGATGCCAAACTTTTGGGCAAAATTTCCAAATCAAAAGCATCGCACTGCCAAGTCTGCAGTAACATACATTTTTATCTCATTTTTTACAAATATTAAAATGTTATTGAAGATTGTAATATTTAAAAAAACTTTTCTACTGTTGAATCGAAAAGTATTATTTTTAGGACTCCGGCCGATAATTATTTGAAATAACATTCTACTACTGTAAAAATTATTTTATCTGACATACTAGAAATAAATTTTAAACTTTGAAAAAAAAAATCTAAAATAAAATAAAAATAAAAGAAGAGAGGCATACTTTGGCAGTGCGGAATAGCACTCGCGGACACAGCGCTCGCTCACTCTCCCCTTGATTTATATATCGTCCGCGTCTTTTTTATTCAGATTCAGCGCCAAACTTTCTTCTGCTTTCTCCTTCCACTGCTTCTCCGCTCGCTCGCCGCATGAGATGCGCATCTCACGAGAGGCGACGAGACGCAACGAGACGAGACGCGCGAGAGGAGAGTTCTTCCCGCTCGGCGAATTACGCTCCGTGGAAAACGAGCGCGCGGAGCATAAAAGTTGAAGATGCGCTCCGCGCGATAAAAGTAAGCGCCGTGGTGGAGGATATATATACGCGGAAATGCGGTTTGTGTATTTCTGCGGATGCTGGGAGTAAGGGGGCGTTCTTTAGTGAATAAAGGGGGTTAGCTCTGTGTGTATGTCGAATGGAATACTGGTTTTATGTAAAGTTTTGTGATGATTCAGTCGAGATTGTAATTAAAAATGTGGATTAAGTTTGTCGGAACGATTTTATTTGTCTGAATTGAGAGTCAACTTCCTTTATAGAAACAATGTTTAGGGTAGAGCTCTGCTGACATTTATCTTTATTTTCTTTATTACAGAAACTCTTTTACAATTAAAAAACCGCTCATTTCATTGTTATTAAGCTTCTTTAAACTTAAGTAATTTTTCCATATAAAATTATTTATTCTAATATATTAATTTAAATGGCTATAACTCTATTAATAACGTTACTAATTATCACAAATATTTTTAAAAAGATAATTAGTTTCTAAGATCTAGCCTATTTTAGAAAGGATCTTATTCCGTGTATAACAAAATAACGGGTAATCCAAATATTTTTGTATTAAAAACATTTGCACTACATTAATTATAGTACACCATAAGTGAATCGTATATTGCTAAAACAGCATTGTCGTATTTTTTATTTTATGTTATGAATTAATCATTTTAAAATTCTATTAATAATCTCAACATTTGTAATTAAAACTGAAAAATGTGTTATTGTATTTACTACAATAATAGATTTGGTAGCTATAATTCTTTCTTTCTATAATTAGTGCAGTCTTACAAAATTACAATTGCTGCCGAGATGGCTGCAATCCGGGAGGCTACAGTTCTAATTGTATATCTGGATGTAGCAAGTATTGATTTACAATCTCGTACTTCGTAACCTTACAACGTTTACTCCTCACTGAGGAAGCTCTATTACATTTTCTTTCCAGATAATAAATTTTACACTATCTTGAATTATAAAATTAATCAATATATTCACGTTATATTTATAGATAAAATGCTATTTTATTTTGACGAAAAATTAATACCGGAGGCTTTAGTCAATAAAGAATCACTGCTAATTGCTTTAGCAGAGTGTTTATGAGAATACTTTCTCAAAGAAAAGTTCTGAAAAATAGATAGAGAAGTTTTATTAAGGAAATTCACTCTAAATAAAGTAATGCTAAAATTAACTACTGCATTCCAGTTTTTAATTACTGTCAGTCTGAGAAAATCTTAGAACCATGTGTACATCCATCGGAAGGTGATTCTTTTCGATTATGCGCCGATTGGATGGAAATGAACTGGAAGTGAGGGAGATAAACAGCTTCTGGGTCTGACGGTTCCGGAATCACAGACGGACGCGCTAGCAGCGCTAGACAGGCCCTGGTACGACCTCATTGACATACATGCGAGAGACGCCACACTTTTGAACTATGTGTTAGGAACTAACCTAGATATTCTGAATATCGACAACGCCCCTAGTTTTTCAATGCGATCAGGAGGGTCCGAGACGAACCCTCATTATCCAACCATCTCCAGATAACCTACGAAGTTAGTGTTGCAGGGCAGGAGCGACCCAAATGGTTTCGCGACCTTCGATTAACGCTCTGGAATAGTTACAATACGGAACTGGAGGCTATACTAAAGAGGGTATTCGCCGACATAAAGGATGAGGAAACATTGGAAGAGTCAGCCCGAATCTTTACGGATGGAATTATACTTGCCTTTGAGAGAAACTGTGGCCTCAAAAAGATCGAAACCAAAGGCGATCACCTTGGTGAAGTAAAAAGCTAGAAATACTGAAGATCACAAAACTTCTCAGGATAGCCTGGAAATCACACAGTGTAGCACTGTGGAGCTCTTATAGTGCTAAGATGGATAAATACAAAACCGCAGTTAAGGTAGCTTCAGCGACTTTTTATTAAAATATAGATATCGTTGAAACTTTTCAAACATGTTCTTTAAACTTAAACTTTTGATATATGTAAGGAAAATCTTAGGTCAACGATCAAATTATCGGAAAAATTCAGCTTAAAAAAGTCACATTTAACACATAACCTTATGGGAATGTTAATGACAAAATAAAAACGATATTGAAGAAAGACGTTGAAAACGAGTTAATGCGCATGCGCTCTGATAGCTGAATAATTGAATTAGCGTTTTTTCACGCATTAACATGATAAATTTTGCTATAAACGTTCGGAAGTAGTTCACAACACTTTAGAATGAAATTTAAATAAGATAATTGAATCAAATTTGAAAACAAAAATTAAATCCCCTGTGGCGGGGAACGAGAGTGGTGTTTATACCGACCCAGGTAAATGCTGATATACTTCCGGAAAGGACTTCCGCTTAATCAGCCTGACTTCGGTGCTACTGAGGACTGTTGAAAGGCTGATGATATATAGGGTTGATTGGGGTAAATGAGACATAGGGTATAATGAGACAGTTGCAATAACTAGTGTCTGAAGTGGCACTACCTCTCTGACTGTCATTTAATTTATTCTTATATATATTATGAAGTAATTTACGCTTTATGTTTCACATATAGCTTGAAACTCGCATCACAAATAAATAACGTAGTTAATGAAACGAATCTTTGGGCTATTTTCTAAAATATGAAATTCATGAAATCAGCTTTTTTCAAATCTGTTAGCAAATATATATGTTTTATTTATTGATGTAGTCTTTTTAGCTTATTGTTTAACTTTATTTTTCTTTTTAAAAATAATAATAATTTGATCGAGTTTAAATGAAGATACAGTAAAAACAGTAAGGTTTTTGAAACCGCTATTTCCGGGGTAAACAGTAAATTATAGATTTTTATTGTACACAGAGGATTTAATCCCAAAATTAATACATGGTAGTTTTCTTTGGCTAGTTAAAAAGTAATGCTCTTATAAAAATGCTGGATTCCATTTCATTTTACTGTCTCACTATACCCCAGTCTACCCTATATCTAGGCCACTGTTTCAGAAAAAGAACAGCTCCATAAGGATTAACAAGACTATAGATCTGAAAGGTCTGCTGAGACTGCAGTTTTCAGCGCATCTCATTCATCAAGACACAATTGGAGGCCAAAGGTTCTGCCGTTGATGTACTGATGGACATAGAAGAGGCCTTTATCCATACACAAAGGAAGGTAATTAGAGAGCCCTTTAATAAGCATAAAGTTTCCCCTTGCCTAATCGACTGGATCGATCACATGTTGGGAAACCGACTTCTTGACGCCACTAAAGGCAACACAAGGCTACAGGGGAAGGTAAAGTCTGGATGCCCACAGGGAGGCGTACTGTCTCCCCTCATCTGGTCTTTAGTAGTTAACACAGTGGTACAAGGTGATCTGCTACGCTGATGACATAAAAGTTATCATTCGGTGCTCATTCCTTAACCCCCTGGTATAATGAAGAAAGCTCTATCGCTTGTAGATGCCTGGTGCAGGGGCACAGTACTACCCGTCAGCCCTGCAAATATGGTGATCATAGTCTTAACCAGGACGTGCAAGTGGAGTGGACAGAAATTGACAAAGGACAAGATCAAATACCTAGGTGTAATCTTGGACGGTAAACTATCCTGGAAAATACATCTTCGTTACCTAACCGGCAAGCGCATATCATGCTTGTGGAAACTGAGAAGGGCTGTAGGCAGAAACTAGGGTTGAAACCAAAATCAGTAGGCTGTATGAGGCTGTTCTTAAACCTAGACTTACCTATGCGGCCATAGTTTGGTGGAATAGAACATTCCTTACCTCTACAAACATCATACTCGAGAGAGTAAGGAGCTTAATCCTAACAGGTATCTTCAGAACTTTGAAGGCTGCGGCTGCAAAAGCTCTCCACAGAGTCAAAACGTTACTCAGAGAGGAATGTACCGGGGAACTATAAAGCACCCCAAGGGATTGGACTAAAGGGACGTCTTGAAGATGGCCCTGTACACCATGAACACACGCTTCCTCTTTAACAAGAAATATAGAGACAGCCTGGCTTCTAAGCAAGACTGGATTACTGACAAACGCAGTATATCGAGCGAGAAAGATTTGAGGTACTCGACGGATCCAAAGGCTCAGTTGATACTGGGGCAGGCATATAATGTCGGAGGAACCGTGAGAACACTACCATAGCCTTGGGCCAGTTCGCCCCTGTATTCCAAGCTGAGCTGATAGCAATAACACGTGGTGCTCAGATGGCTGCAGAAGCCGTCCCGCTCGATCGAGTTTATATCTGTTTGGACAGCAAGAGTTCCCTACAAGCACTCAGCAGCTTTACGACAAAATCTAAGTTAGTGTGAGGATGCTATGAAGCCCTCAATAATCTGATTAACACTATCAAAGTTACGCTGTTATTGATCCTTGGATACAGCGGTATCAAGGGAATCCTGATAGCGGATAACCTGGCTAAAATTCAACTCAAGGAAAGTTTCATTGGCCCAGAACCGGCTGTAGGCAAGTGCACTAACCTCGTGAAAGATGAGAGTACGAGGTGGACAGCAAGATAGCGGGTGTAGAAAAACGAGAAGCAGTGTAGGCAAGCGAAGGACCTCATCTCTCCCGAAACATCGAAAGACTGGAAAAGTGTAATTCTTGGTCTCAATAAGAGAAAGGCCAGGAATGTCGCGGTAATAATCACGGGCCACGGAAACTTGCGCTCACATAGATACAATAAGTGTATGGTACACGAGTCGAGCTATTCGCGGAGCATTCGTGGATTTAGCGATTTTTACGTGGATATATTATTTCAACGAAAAAAAAATTTGTGAACTTAACAGATTACTCAAGAGAGCTTTTTAGTGAACGTAATTTTTTGCGGATATATTATGTCCACGAATATTATTAGTTAACTAAAGCGTTTCATCAAGAGAGCTTTTTAGTGAACGTAATTATTATTCGTGAACATAAATTCTATTCATTAACGTAAGCGTAAACTCAGACAGAGGTTTACATTTGTCAACGTAGGGCAATATTCGTCAACGCAGGGCAATATTCGTCAACGTAGGACAATATTCGTCAGCGTGGGGCAATATTCGTAGCGTGCTCGTCTTCTAAGCAGCAATAGCGACTATCTGAGCTGTCTACTATCGAAGTGCCTATTCGCGGAGCATTGTGGATATAATACGTCAACGAAAATTTATTCGTCAACGTATTGAGTTTTTCGTGTATTTAAAAGCTCATGCTTTCGCGAGCTTTTTTTCATAGATGTAAGGCCTTTTTCGTAGACGTAAGATAGTATTCGTCAACGTAGGGCAATGTTCATCAACAAAAGATAAAAAGATAACCAATATAAGACCTTTTTCATGGGCGCTACGGGTATTACCTTAAGGTCTTGGTATACTCGCATGCATGACGTGACGCCACGTGGACACCAATGTAAGAAGTTTAAACGCAGTGTACGCGTGTCTTACGCGCTCGATCTGTTTACATTAGCGTCCACATTGCGTTGCGCTGGGCACACGAGTATACCAAGACCTTTATTCGTTGACGAATATTGCCCTAGATTGACGAATACTATTTTACGTACACGAAAAAGGTCTTACGTTACCGAATGTGGTTATGCTACGGATATTGTCTTACGTTGACGAATATGACCCCACGTTGACGTATACTACCTTACGGCCACGAGAATTCGGTGTTAACATGATTTTTTTTTATATTGTATTTTGACAGATTATAGCATACTTTCTTTGTGAACTGTTTGAATTTTTGTAAAATATCCAAATTTAAAAAGGATATAGCGCTTCGATAATCCTCGTGACGTCAGACCGTAACTGCGGCACCTCTGAAGTAACTGCGGTCTGACGTCATTCAAAGGACCGTAAATACGTAATAACTTTTTGAAAAATTCAAACAAAATTGCAAATCGGTTTCGATTCTCTACCCGTATAGTAGACACCGCCGAAGAAAGAAAAATTATGTTAAAACACATTAGTCTTACGTTGACGAATGCGGGTTAATGCTATGGATATTGTCTTACGTTCACAAATACTATCTTACGTCCATGAAAATGGTCTTACGTTGACGAATGTGGCTTGACGCTATGGATATTGCCTTACGTTGACCAATATTACCCTACGTTGGTGAATACTATTTTACGGCTACGAAAAAGGTCTTTCGTTGAAGAATTTGGCTTTATGCTAAGTATATTGTCTTATGTTCACGATTATTGTCCTACGTTGACGAATACTATCTTACGTTCACAAAAAAGGCCTTACGTCTAGGAAAGAAAAGCTCGCAATAACATGAGCTTTTAAATACACGAAAAACTCATTACGATGACGAATAAATTTTCGTTAACGTATTATATCCGCCAATAGCCATTCCAATGGTAGACATCCCAGATAGTTGCTATTGCTACCTAGTAGAGAAGTCTTCTGAGCACCTTCTATGCATTTGTCCAGCACTTTCTGGAAGTAGACGCCACTTCCCGGGAGCCTACATTCTGAGAGCGATAGATATAAGGACCAGTACCGCCCCCTGGGATATGATCTTTCTGGAAAGCCGTGACTACTAGTTAGTAACTGACCCATAAAGGAGAGACGCCAAGGAAAACCGTGCGTCTGGAGGACTCAAAGAGCCCCAACTCAATGCAATAATAATAATGTATTATAGCCGATCAAGGGGCCTAAAAAAAATTCCGTTATATTTTAATAAAATATTCAAATTTACCAAAAAAAAGGTAATATATGATGAATAATTCGTTCTCGCCAAAATCTATATAACCAATTTATTTAAAATCTTAAGGTAGTTAGGTCCCATTAATTCATCAAATTAGTACTTTTGTATACAAGAACCCGTGGGATTAACTATTAGGACATTGCGCGTTTGATCCAAGTCAACGCATTCGTCTTTACTGCAAAGAGCTGCATCTTTTCCAGTATGCAAAGTCCTATGTCATTGATACAAAGAACTGTGATTTGATACAAAGATTCCTTTCTCTCAGTGCACATGCATACATACAGATATACATACAGACAGACATTCGTTGAAAACCTATTTTCCGACTTAGGAACCTCGAAAACATGAAAATTTATCAAAATCTCTAATCCGAAAATTTTAATCAATTATTGCTATATGAGAAAAATATAAAAAGAATGTATAGAAAACGGTAGACTTTAAAAATTAAAATCTGTTCCAGGGTTTATTTATTCCCAATCTCCCCAGCAAATAAATCGTTTGTACTTCACATGAGTGCCTGGTAGAACAAATGTATCTCACAAAAGATTAATTAAACTCCAGTTATACTCTGCAAAGAAATCAATTTCGTTTAGAATTTTTCTTCAGTTACTAATTTATAAAGAGTAAAACATTTAAAAAAGTATAGTTTGTAATGAGAGTAGTCACCACAAATTGTTGTTCGATTTTCATTATTTTTATTCCAGTTATGAATTTGAGAAAAAAATGTTAAAAAATACGTAACTTTAAATATCTCCGAGCAGTATTTAAACCAAATAAATTGCATAAAGCACTTGGTCTACGTATATCGAAAAACTATCTCCCTATAACTTTTTAGACAACTTACCTCAATTTTACTCCAGTTATGCTTTATACAAAAAACGATCTATTTTTATAAATAGATCATTTTATGAAAAGCCAATAAATAGAAATTTTAACTTTCAAAATTTAAAAAATTTAAAGTTAAAACTCCAATCACTGAACGCGCCTGCCGAACTCTTCGCCACTCTTTTGCATAACTCTAGTTATCTATTCAGTAAAATAAAAGCAAGAAACTTGTTTAGCGCGCATCATTCACAGTGGGCGATTCATTTCAACGTCACGGTCCTGGCACCTCAATCGTAGCAGCAGCAGCAGTAGTAGTAGTAGTACCTGTAGTACGCACGTCCTAACGATTGAGGAGCCGGGGTGGGGGTGAAACTGTGCTGAGAGAGACGGCGCGAGATCGAGTAGTAAAGGCCAATACGCAGGCGTACAGGCAGCCAAGAGCTTGTGAAATGTGAATTAAAGATTTAGCCGTACGCGAGACATTTCCTGGCGCGACTTCTCCGTCGGCGACATCTGCCGTTTGTGAGTTTCAAGGAATCTTTTTAGGCTAGGCAGATTAAGATTTTTGGTCGATATGTACTTTAGGTGGCAAAATGTTCTTTAAGGTACACCTTAAATATATAGAACTAGTTATTGACCACCTGTCAACATGGTAGATGAAGCAACATCTTTACAAACTCGAGAAAAAGTCAATTGGTTTTAGTTTAGTTTTATAGAAAATTTTTTAGTGGAAAATAATCAGGTCTTTTATGAAATGTATTAGAATCATATTTTAATATATTATTTTCCATAAATTACAATAAAGAATGCTTTTAACTGTTTTGGCACTATGCTTTCTCAAAGTGATGCTTATACTATAATCAAAATGTATTACATATTGGCTATATGAAAAATACAAAACATTTTCAGCTTCCAGAAACCACCTCCCAAAGCCTTCATGAAATCCGTTTCCCGGAGGCCAAACACTCTCCTTGTTAGCGTCCTTAAAAGGAGTCAGTATCTTCTGTCCTTGTCTAATCACGTTTTTGCTATTTATTCAAATTGAAATTTGTTAATTGAAAAACTAAAAGTTGGTCCCAATTGGTATTAAAATAAAGAATATTTTGAGACCTTAAAAAGTATTTAACATTATTTCTTTTTCGAGAAAACTTCGGAACGCGAAAATAGAGGTTAGCTTTTTCGTTCCGAAGTTTTCTTGCGAGAATTACCTACTTTGCGCACTTGTTACGTAATGTACTATTTCCGCCGGTAAATTGACTCCTTTTGGTATGTACTAAAACTTTTACGGTTTACTTTTTCGTTAAAAATCAGTTTTAACATTATTTTTCAGAGAACAAACCGATTTTTTACAGCCGGTTAAGAATTTTTTTTAAATTGGTTTATATTTCGAAAAATAATGATAAAAATTTTTTATCGAAAAAGTAAACTGTAAAACTTTTTTCATGTATTAAATGAAGTCAATTTACCGTCGGAAAAAACTTTTTATAAGCGACCAGATGCAAAATTTAACAAAATATTGATCAAGGTGCGTATTAGTATAGTATACAAAGCCTTTGTTGCAACGTATTTTGTATTTAAGCCAAAATGAGCCAACATAACCTCCATATTGAACTTTTTCGTATTATACAGCATTTTAAAAATTTAAGGATGCAATATAAGTTTAATTATTATCTAAATTAACGTTTTTATCTATTCCTGTACAAAAAATAGTAAAATATTTTCAAAATATTTAATTCTATCCTCTAGTTCACTTTACCCCGCACTTAAAGGCCCGGGTAAAGTGAACCTGAATTTTTCAAAAACAGCTAAATAATATTAAACTTAATAAATGACTGTATTTAAGTTGCTAGTATGTTTATTAATGTAAGAAGTTTCTTGTGCAATTTAAAAAGTTATGTTTTAAGTCTGAAAAATACATTTTTTTTTACTTTTAGAGTTATTATGTTCACTTTACTCCAGTCTCCCCTATATGTGTCGATCCTTCTCGTCAGACGAAAACTTAAAATTAAATCTATCAGTACCTAAAAATTATATTCCTCTTTAAACGCCAACCTAAATCGATTACAAAATGATTTCAGTACGTCTACTGGAACCGGAGAAATCGGATATTAATGCAATTTGATCGTGCCCAGTATTGTTTTTCTGCTGGACGCGAGTATCAACGCGACAAAACATAACTTTTCACCTTTGCGTAGTTTTAAAAAGTTTATTGACACGAATGTTTGGACTATGGTCAATGGTCTATAGAATTTAGAGTACCGTTCTGTACACGATTCAATTTCAAAATTTTAAAATACCTTACTTTCGTGTCTAATTCGATTAATATGGCTCTGGCCAATCAGTTGCGTGCATTGAAAACTCGCGCTGTTAGCGACAGGTCGAACTTAATCTTGATCGGCGCGACGCGTACAGTATAACGTAAGAAAGTAGCAGCAGCAGCAGCGCGCCCGCGCCGATGGTGCCGATCGATCTATTTGCTCGAAAGGACCGATAACGATGACGCGACCATTAGTAACCTGGGAAACCATTAGCGTCGTGAGCAACTCCTGTATGTATGTACATGTATGTGTGTGCGTGTATGTGTGTGTGTGTGTGTATTCAAGCCAAGTGCGGGAAAACTAATCATATTCGCCGCAACGAAGCACCTATTAGCGGGTAGTCCTCTTGTGTGCCTATGCCGCGGGACAAGCTATTGTGATAGATCTTGCAAGATAGGGAGATGGGAGGTTTGTTTGTTGCTTTTTGAAGAATCTAATGTAATGGGAGTGTATCGACACTTTTTTGCATAAAAATTGTGTTTATAGATTTTTTTTTTAATTTTGGTTTTTTGTTATTGTTTTTTACGATGAAATTTAAATTTTAAATTAAATAATATAGATTAGGGGAGAAGAGGCTTGATTGATGCAGTATCTTCGATAATGCATCCCATGTCTCACACACTATCCCATTATCTTAATACCTTTTTTGTTTTTTAATATGAAAGTTAGCCTATTTAATTC
This sequence comes from Gastracanthus pulcherrimus, assembly GCA_949152435.1. Classification (NCBI taxonomy): domain Eukaryota; kingdom Metazoa; phylum Arthropoda; class Insecta; order Hymenoptera; family Pteromalidae; genus Gastracanthus; species Gastracanthus pulcherrimus. Next base: position 202,534,494 of record OX424572.1, read on the forward strand.
AATAGAATACAAATTAATAGCGAATAAGAAATATATTTATATAGAAGATTATTTTCGTAAGTTATAGAAAAAAGATTTTTTTTAATGTAAACAAAGATGTAACATAATTTTTGACCACGAAAACTTTGTTCAGATATTATGTGACAAATGCCACTAATTGTAATTGACTTGTAGATAATCCAAAATAAAAATATAACTATGAGATGTATATAAATTAAAAAAGTGGCTCAAAGTTGTCCCTCTAAGTAGAGTGACCATCGTATTCTTCATAATTTACTGAAATGTACGCTTTTGGTTCAAATCTTACTTTCTTAATTAATATACTTTATAATAAACTATTCATCTAGACATTTAATAAATTGAGTATAACCAAAAGTTCAAACAACGAAATAGGTTCGACCTATGTAAATCCCTCTATAAAATTGACAATGATCACGCGATCAAAAATTTTACAATCATTCTCTGTGAAATAAGAATCTTTCTATTATATAAAGAACATAATTATAATCTTCCAATCAACAAAAATATAGTATAATAATGCCATTAGTACAGTTAACAAAATTTCATCAAAAAATGTATGACTCCCTATCCACGGAGTTCATTATACGTTATTTTCTATATTCTTCTCTCTCTCTTTCTCTCTCTTTTTCTCTCTCTCTCTCTCTCTCTTTTCTCTCTCCTTTTCTTTGTATGTGTCGGCGTTCACCAAGTTGCACGCAAAAGCCAAAAAGTTCGCGCGCGGGTGAGGGTCGAATCGTAAATTTTTTTATCGGCGACTCGTTAAAGCGTCAGCACAAAGTTATTACACGACATGAAAAGAGGGAGACGACTCGTAAAATTCGGCGAATGCGTGCAAGTTTTGGGGTTCAAAAAAAGGCCTGCTAAATTGAAAGTCTCCAAGTTTTGTCTGCTTTCACTTCGCGGTCTTGAGACTGGCACACGCACGCGCATTGATTTTCTTTTTGCGTTATATCTGAGTGTAGTTATCGCTTGTGGATTAGTGATTAGATCTGGAGAGATAGTTAGTTCAGACAAGCAATAAGTTTAGAAAAGTTTATTTAATCATGATAATAAAGGGCAGCATAAAATATTAAATTACACCAATTTATCGAAATTTATTATTAATATCATCACTTTTGTAAAAATTGAATTGTTTTCTAAAATAATAATAAAAATAATAAAAAAAATGTCGACGTTAAATTGCTTCGCTTAAGTTTCAGTACATGTTAAAGGAAGTCAAATAACCATTCATAAACAAATAACCGACATAAACTAAAAATGGTTACTTATCATGTCACCTAGAATCATGTAGAGCAAAAGTTCTTCTGATAAATCAGATTTTGATAATAACAATAGATTATATCCTTCAGTTTTCGGCGTAGCATTTGGTTCTATAAATTTGAAAATGCATTAAACAGAATTTTCATATAAATGTATACAAAAATATATTTTTGGTAACTAAAATGACATCTTAAAAGAGACTATTATCGTCTACGTTAAAAAAATTCTTTTTATTGAGGTTAGAAATTTTAATATCGCGAGCTTTTCTCTCTTTCAACGTACAACGTAAATATAGCTGCCTATTAAAAGAAACGTTAACGTTAATAATAGTATACTGTGTACCGAGGGCGAGAAATAGGCTTTTGCCCGCGTGAGTTTGCATACGAGTCGGAGGCGAGCAAGCACGAGCCGAAGGCGAACCAGATGTGGCCATTTTTCGACACGGTGCAACTCCGTCCTATTCTATTAAAAATGAAATATGTATACCTACACATACATTGATTTACACACACACACATATATACACATACACACATATATACACACGTAGAGATATAAATACATACACATATGAATTAATTATTACCGTTTTAGTTAATTTTAATTTAATAATTAAAGTCTTTACCATACACTATAATACGCATGTACGCACTCACACACGCACTTATGCTGTAGTGAGCCCAAAAGTCTATACCGCCCGCCCAAGCGGGCGGTAAAGAACATTTTCTCGCCGGTCGGTAAACGGCCACTTGTTTTCCGCTTAAAATGCACGAAAAAGCGCGAAAATCGTGCATGTGTTACAAAAAATAATAAACAGTAATATTGACGAAAACAGTATTTATTCCGTTAAGGAGGTATGGTCTATTTTTTGTACCATAAGAGTTTAGCGTTTCTTTGAGATTTCGACAAGATGCATTCGAAATTTTGTAAATCTAATCACTGGATCAGATCAAAGTGGACTATTTCTGATCTCGTATGGTGGGCCTAAGTTACTATTGGTTGCATAGAAACCGAGAAAACTAAGAAGAATTTTTTCAATTTTTTTGTAAAAATCCTCTAGTTAAGGGATAAAACGCATTTCAAAATTATTTTGCGAGGTTTTCTTCGATTTCTTGCGGGTCTCATACTTAATGGGTTAATTAGGAGAAGACTAGCCTAACGATTTTAAAACGCAAATTACAATATTTATAAGTACGTTCGTACTTCTTATTTCGAAATATTAGGATCGAAAGTAGTAATCAATTTTTTTAGGTTGCACTAAAAAATAGTCAGGTGTGCTACGCGCGACGACTTTTTCTTTACGGCCATTCACTTTCGATATATATACGACATGTCGCGGTGGTTTTTAATATAAGGAATGTTATCCCTAATCTACTAATTCATGACTACTTAACTTGATGTTTTGAAGTCCTCTCGCGATTCTGTTTGAAGGCTCTTTCAAATTCGGTCCAATATTTTATTTTTGGAAAACAAAAAAAACAGTTTATTTTCTTCCCGTCGATGGATATTCAGTGTTGCGACTGTTCGATTCCAGTGTATGTTCCAGCAAGCCGATTGTGCTCGGTTGGTGCACTGAGTGATCAATAACGGCATTCGATCGATTATTGCATCGCGACTGCCTCATGTATATAAAAAATTTACCCTTCCTTCTCACAATTTATTCTTACACATGCGCATGAAACTGCAGATTTTTCCATAAAAATACAAAAATCGTTTTATCACCTTCGATTTATCTTTTTAAGACATGAAATTTAAAAAAAAACTTTTAAATTAATAATTTTATGTGCTTAAATTATTGTAAAATACGTACTCCCGGGTGACATTCTGCATTGTTTTTAGCTATGTATAAGTGTAGTCTTATCTATGAATTGCATGAATGCGGCGTTGCATTATCAATAACTGCAAAAGGATTCGAGATCTTGCCTTTACTTGATAAGTACCAAATTATAAGGATATCTGTAGTCATATATTATACTTAAATTTCAGAAGTTTGACCTGAATAAGAGTGTAAAAGACACTCGAAATGTCGTAGCCATATTTATATATAATATAATATTTATAAAATCTCGTCTATAACTTTTTTTCCCCATATGCATTACTTTGTTGTTATGCTATCGCGATTTTTAATTTTGCGACAGGCAATTAAGTTTTTTTTTTATTTTATCGTAAGCATTGTTTGCCTTTTGAATGAAAATAATGAAAATTTTTTACTGAAAAAATTATAAAAAGAACCATTGCTTCCTTATCAGACAAATCCATTAACACCATAGAGAAATCTAAAATATAGAATTCTTATAAATTCTAATTAAATAGTTAGATGTTCATCAAAAAATTGCTAATTAATTCCTGTAAAAATTTTGTGTACTAGAAAATTCTTATTGAAAACATTAAGTTTTAATTCTCAAGGGATTCCTTTTTTGGTTATTAATTATTCTTATTAAAATAGAAACAGATAAAAATGTATCTGGTATTACTTATAAATTCCTATGAAAATTCATTTGAAGTGGTTTTAATGAGATTTTTCGGGTGCAAGTGATCATAAACTTCATAAAAAAAATTGTATTGGTTTTTATGAGAGTCTTTCAACAGAGAGCTTTTTTTATTTAATTACAATTTTAATTATAAAAAAATACTTGTTTTGCTCGTGAATACAATGAGCGAATTAATGCAAGATTTCCCAAATCTCTGAATAAATAACGAATCCCGACAAAAAGCAAAACCTTAGAAAAGTCTTATGCGAGATCCCAAATCGAATCGCGCACGTATATGTCTCAATACACATAAATTATTCACGCAGCCTCACAAAAACGCTCCCTCATTCCAATGCAAAGCGACTCCTTTACCCAGGCTTCCCTTCAAACTTTTTAATTGCGTTCCCGCCACAGCGCGCGCCATTCGCATTACATCTGCGCGCCGCGCGCGGCAATTGAAATCTTATCAACAAAACTCACCTTTCAATTAGAGAGCGCCAACCGCCACCGAAAATTAGAAATTCCGCGTAACGAGGCATAGCGGCGCGCGGCTTCGCTGCAAAATTTATACTTTATCGGAATTTCGCAAGTTTTAATGGCTCCCGCCCGGGGAGAGAGAGCACTGCGTTAAATTGGAGGTCGCGCGATATAACGGGCGTTAAGTGGGGCTTCGAAATTCCGCGGGCGTATCGTCCGCGTAATGAGCGTAAGTATGAGTAACGGGGGAGGAGAGAGGCCGGCTAGGCCGTGTAATTTAAGGAAGGTTCGCCGCGACCTCGGGCAAACTTGACTCTCGAGATCCGCGCCGCTGCCGTTTAAACTTTTCTGCCGAGGTCGCTGTGTGGTTTGCTGGACGACGGTGTACGGGGCTAACGCGACTCCAAAATGCCACCCCCAGCGCGTCAGATCGATTGCCGTGCTTATAACTCTCTGTGTGCAATAGTTAAAAAGTGAGGTTAGGTTAGAAACTTTAAAAGCCATACTTTATTAATTATTTATTAAGAAGTATTCAGTTTACCGTTGTCAATTGATAGTTAAGAGGAGGAAGATATATCTTTTGAGGTTATTTTTTACTCTAACTTTAAAGCGATAAAATTATTGGAAGACTGTAATGCTTATTCGCAAAACGAAAGTAGAAATCATATAATTAAAATAACTCACTCTCTTAGCAATATACCATTCAAAACATCGAATTTATCAAAATCTCCTATCCGAAAACTTTTAGCGTTACAAAGCTTTCTCCTTGAGAAAGCAAAATTTGTCTTTGTATGATTTTTGTTATAATAATTTATTCAGATATATCACTCGTGTCAAAAAATAAGTCTGGGACAAGTCTGGAAAATGTCTGGCTCAGAGTCTTGCAAGTCTGGCTACGGAAACGATCCCAGAGTTTTGGAAAAAAATGCAAAAAGCCTAGGGTCCCGTCAAGTCTGCAGTAACCTAAATATTTGTCTCTTTTTTTTACAAATCGTCGAGACAGACGAAGAAGATACTAGTCTGGCTGGGGTTCGAAAAGGTACTACGTCAGGCTCGGGTTCGAAAAGGAACTACGTCGATCTCGGCTTCAAATGGGTACTACGTCGGCGACTGATTGAAAAATGTTCTACCTCGGGAGCTTAATTTTCTGTTTGGATTTGCAGCATTGGCGAATTAACACGAAATTATAAACTTTATTATAACTTTGAGAAATGATTTTTCATGAGGTATTGGGAGATTTTTTCTGGTACCTACAAATGAATCCTACGAACCTTTAGTGAAAAAAGGTTCCACTTCTTGTATTAATAACTATGTGCATGTATTAACACTAGATACAATTACCCAAGTGACAATAAAAGTAGGGAAATAGAGCTTTATTTTAAGCTTGTTCCATTTAAAAATATTAATCTGTTGTTAAGTTATTCATAATTACAAATGATGACAGAAAATACATGAATATTTCAAGATATTTAACTGTTTAAAATACGTTGATTTTGCATACATTTTCCTTCGTCATTTTCAATTGTTCATAACTTTACACCAGATTAAAATGTTTAAATAAAACAAAGCTTAAAATAAAGCTATTTTCGCCTACTTTTATTTAAATTCTAGTCATTTCTTTTATTATTAATACGTGCATAGTTATTAATAGAAGTAGAGGTACCTCTTTCCACTACAATAACGTGTATTCTAAAAAAACATAGCTCATATCTCGAATATAAGGGCCCATTGATACATCTCTTAAAACTCATAAAAAATCCTTTCTCAAAGATATGAGACTCTCCTTGTGAGATGTGATGTCATCAAGGTAAATTGAAGAAGTTGCAACTTTCTAAAGCATTGCCTTTTAGAATAAAATAACTGCAATGCTTTAGAAATCATCTTATCCGGATAAAAATGGTTTATATGTAATTATATATGATTATATGTGATTGTATTTGCAATTATATTTAACTGTATGTAATCACATCTAGAGTCGTTTGTCACAAAACGAAAAGAGAAGGGCCCGTAAGGGCTATTTTAATTTAATAAAAATTTGTCTAGATAATAGCACGGGCATAGTTCGCGTAAAAAACAGCCTATTAGAATCATTCGAAATCCACAATGAATTAAAACAAGGGGATGCGCTATCAACACTTCTGTTTAACCTAGTATTAAAATACGTTTCAAGGCCGTACAAGAAAGCTGGGAAGGAGAAATACTGAACGGATTTTTAACGCAATTGCTAGCCTATGCAGACGATATCTATATTGTATCTATACAATAGGACAGAATAGGGAAACCATAATAAAAAACGTAGAAATACTAAGATAAACGGAAAAGAGGTAGGTCTGCATTCACTCTGCTGTTCTACTCCTACACAACGCATCCTGAAAAAACCTTATTTACAGGAATCGCATTACCTCAGCGTATAGCCACTTGTGACTCGGGCCAACACAGCAGCAGCAACAGCAGCAGCACAATATTGCCCAGGTAATACCATTATTATCAAAGGCGCTCAGGCGCTCCCTCGCTCGCGCACAAGAAGCATCAGGCACTAGCGAGAAAGAACCACGTCGTAGCTGAGACCAAATTCATCCGATTACCAGGCGCTGCGAGGAAGGAAAAGCTCTTGGTGAGATGAAAACATCCCAGCAGCGATTTCCAAGCGAACATCCGATAAGGCGATATACAGCGCGATATACGCGTATGTGCGTATACAAACAAGAGAAATCAGTAAAAGGGTACAATGTGTTCATTTTGAAGAGTAACTTGTGTAAAATCTCTACGGAGAAGTACATATACGTGTCAAAATACATCATTGAATGAGGTGAAATTGCTGCTTCAGTCATCTTATTGTTATAAAATCTGTTACAAAACTAGTGATATCATATCAAAGTAAGTTGACTAGAGTAGAATCGAGCACCAGGGTCGTATCTAGTAAATGGTCGGATGATTAAATCCGAAAAAATACGAAAAAATTTTATTTGTAAAAGTAGTATACATTATACCCTGGTAGAACTGTTGGGCATAAAATGATCATAATATGCTGAATTTTATGCTAGATGATCATTTTATGCTGCATATTATGCTAATAAATCCCGCTACCTGGCGTAATTATGACCATAATTATGACCATAAAATGCTGTAAATTATGCTCAATGGTATACCCAATAACTATGAGCATAATATGCTGTAAAATATGCCCAACATTATGCTAAAGCTAAACAGGTTATGTTATTAAGTAGAAATAAATAATGAAATTTCTACTTTTGAAAAGTATATAGTCTTTTCACATTTTAAAAGAGTTTTTGCATGCTTAGGTAACACCGGTAGAAGTCTGCGTCTCAAAATTTTAAGAAGGGCATCAACTGTCTTATGGGGCACACAATATAATACTGCCCATTCTTGTAACTCTTCTATCTCTCTAAATTCTTCATTTTAAAGCATAAAATATTCTTCCCTACATGTACTGTCACTGCTTGAATTATTATCACTTTTATTAAAAAATTTATTAAACTCATTATCACTATTATTGTCACTTGAAATAGTATTGGAGTCAGAAATCTGCAAATCATCTAAATTATTATCGTCACTTAAACTGCTATTTATTGGAACATTTCTCGAATCTTGAAATTCACTACACTCCTGAACAAGTTTATCTAATTTCTGACGCTTCACTTTTTTCGAATAAACTTTTTTCGATTTTGCTCCATTATAAATCAAAAATCAAAACTAACCTAGCATAAAGATATAAAGCAGAAGTAGGCAAAGGTCGCAACTATACGCAATTACGCGCCCACCAGTGAGAGAGCATGAGAGAGAGAGAGAGAGAGAGAGTGAGAGAGAGAGAGAGAGAGAGAGAGTGACGCACACAGACAGAGTTTTGCCCGGAAAACGCCGTATTCAACTTCACAGAAACGCAATTGTATTTTCTAATTCTTTTTAACATTATTTAAATATTATTATCAATTTACTAAATTAAATAGACGTGAAATAGATTAATAATTTATTTTTAGGCATAGTAAGGTTATGTTGTCGATATTTGTCAATCGTTCAGCATAATATGCTTATAATTATGCTTAATTTTCTGCTTATAATTATGCTTAAAATTATGGTCATAATTATAACCATTCATCATAACTTATACTCAATTTTCTTCCAGGGTATTTATAAATAAAACTATTCAACAATTATACTGTTGGAAAATTTATTATTGACAATTGAAAAAAAATGTAACTTGATATGCAAACACTTTTGATACAAAATACAATTTATATATTTATTCATAATCTATGCTATACTTTTGCATAGTTACAAAAAATTCTTTATTTATTTCAGACCATAAATTGAGTTTAAACATAGTCAAAAATATTAACTTTTATTCATTCATAGTAAAATTTTTCTTGAATTATTTAAAATAGATTTTGTCTAATAGGTGTGCATAAACAACATTTTTTAAAAATCCCTGTTTTATCACAAAAATATGGGTTTACTCCAATAACTTGGAAAAAAAAATTATTTATAAGTTTCAAAATAATAAGAGAAGTCTGTAGAGCATTTATTAGTTAATCGATATATTTTCTGTTTTCTTTTCCAATCCAATTTGTAAGGAATATCAATTAATTGAGTTAAAATTTGAGTTCACAGATAAAATGAGTTTAAAAAAATTATTTTGAATAACTAACTCGAATTATAATACTTAATGAACATTTCTTAAATTTTCTTAGTTATATATTATTATCTTATCTTAAATTTATTCGTAAAAATAGTATGCATTATATACATTAAAAAATACTTTAATCAACAATATATTGTTTCCATAAAATAAGCTATGCTTTTGCATAAGTTAAAATTACAATATTTAAATATATACATATATCTCGACATATTAAAAAGCAATAAACTTGTTATTTTTCACCACAGTATTAAATAGAATAAATAATTTTTTATTGGAACAATTTATAAAGTTTGAGGAAGCTAAGTGTCAATAAATTGGCAGCGGTTCTTTATTCTAGGAAACTCTACGATCCGAAACCTGCCCCGCAACCGAGATCCGTCTTAATTAAGGCGTTAAAATACCTTGTGACACTGTTTTATGCGTGTATATGTATATATATATCCATGTCACTTATGGGAATTTAACATATTATGGAATTATGGCCTACAGCGGTTATCATTGATATAAAAATTATTCAGCTTCCAAGGGTGGAAAAAAACATAGCTTAAATTAAATATATTTTCTCATTTTTAGAAGTCGCGTAATTGTCATATCAATGATGACCATTTTTATTCCATAAACCCATAATATGTTAAATGTTTATAAGAGAAATTGATATACGCGTGAGTTAGTGCCATAAGGTATTTTTCGTATGTTAAAAAATGTATTCGTACATATATTGTATGACCTAAAGAATACAAAAATGTATATGCAAAGGTGTCACCCAATATTTTTTTTTGTCTCTTTCGGATCCTATTATCGATATATTCACATCCTTTTATTTTTATATAGAAACTCACTTTGCCACGTGCATTTATTGTACATTAATGAAAATTTGAATATATTTTGTGTATATAATTGAAAACTTTTAATTAATCTATAAGCCTATTATTCAGTTTCGATAATTAAAGTCTATATTACACTTTTAATTAATTTTGAAGTATTATCTTTTTATATTATAAAATAATTTCGCTGACGCCGCCGCCGTCGATTCAAGAATCGAGGTCCTTCTCCATATATCTCGTTTTCTACGTTCTTTTGGCCTCTTTAAGATTTTTTTGTTATTTTCTCGTTATTTATGATATATTTAATGTAGTTTACGTTGGTCCACGTTATTTTACGTCGAAATTTTTTCAAATTTTACACTTTATATTATAATTCTACAAAAAATTTAGTTATTTGTACAGTGGATAAGGCCTACTGGGGATGCCACTATTGAGAATACTCTTAAAAAAACGTACTGTATTATATACCTAAAGCTTGTGTGGAAACGATAATGCCTTTGATTCTTTGATTAGGCCCAATCTAGGGGAATAGCGCGCGAAGCGCTCCTAGTAATTATTAAAACAGATTTGTATATTAGGGTACATACTTTCTCTTTTGCTTCTTATTCCTATATTGGTGTACACCGTATGGTCGGAAAAGTACACATCAAAGGCTAAATAATGTACAAAAGAAAGTAATTGAAAGGCTGAATATAATAAGGGGAGTAACATTTTTTGGCGATTCTTATATCAAGCAAAAATCCTCGTATGAAGAAGTAAAAAACATAGTGTTGAAAAAAGTAAGTGAACTTAACAACTCTATTACTTTTTGTTTTTTTATCCGAGCATTATTAATTATGATATTAATTCGTTGACTTCGTTGTAAACCCCGTATCAGAAAAACGAAAACATTTCTGTATAAATTCGTAGACTTTCATTAACAAATTCCAACTAAAAATACTCTCCGAACCAACCCGACCTCGAATTCGACCCTACTTGATATCGAATAGCTCGTCGCTATGTATTCAATAATCTACATGCAAACCGCTCTCTATAGACAACCTCGCGGAATTCCACCATGCTATGAAACCCAACGGACCAGTTGAAGGCAGCTTTTATAAGGTACGAAACGTGATGTCTGAAGGTACAAAAAGGCTTAAGAAGGACGGCATTCCATTGAGCCAGGACGCATATGGGAAAGGAGTAGGCGACGAACGAAGACCAGAAGGTTGACGGTAGCGTTAACTTTTACGTCTGATCAAAAAATTAGATTGCTTTTATAATTGGAAATATTGATAGGAAAGTAATTAATTTGAACTATTACAAGGATTAGTAATGGGTATTATGTAAGATACGCGTATGCAGATATGCACATGTAGATACAAAAACTATCTTATCTGAAAATGCACCATAGCAGCTTAAAAATGTCTTTGCTGCCAAAAAGAATACTTACAGAACTATTGACGTCAAGAGGACACAAAAAGTTAAATGCTGCATGGGTATTTCTTGACAAAAGTATTATCCATTTTTTGTAAGTTAATACATTTTTAAATTTGCGTTTTTTCTTAAAAATAGCTTCAGAATAGCATTAAAAGACATAAATCTATACAGTATATTGATGTGAATAGCTCGTATCCTGATTGAGGGTGGTATATCGCAGTGTGCTACTGTCAATAAGGTCAGATTTATTTATTCGGTGAATTAATTTGTACATAGCAGCTGTAGATAATTAGGTTGCGTTTATTCCAAAATAGCTCTGTAAAATCATACAAAATCATTCTGTATTCAATTAATATGTACATAGTGATAAATAATTTATTAAAACCTACATAATTATATTTAATATTATGAGTACTTGATATTTGTTGTTTATATTGTTACTTTAGATTGCTTTTACCATAAAAAAAATATTGACCAATCTTATATCTGTCTTTAATTTCGGCTTCAATAACGTATACGTCGTTCAATATTCTTTTGAAAATTTCCACGTTGATAACCTATAAGAATCAGTATTTTGCGAACAGCTGAACAAAATCTCTTAAACCATGCGGTATATAAAGAAGTATACAGGTTTCTATTATTGTTACTTATTATTACGACCGTTAAACTAACAAAATCTGTTTTTTAATGAAATATATTTACATTTACATGAAAAACAACCCTGGTAGAAAATTACCCAACCAAAATAATCTATCTGCTAATTATTGGTCATTTCTTTTGGCCAATACATAACGACAATATTGATCAACGGTTAGTCAATGGTTGGTCAACTGGGCGAATATAAATCATTACAAATATTTTCATTTTTGTCCCGTATCTGTATAATAATAATTGAACATTTGGAACATAAAATAACAATAACAATACGAAAATAAAGATACAAATGAGTAAAAAACGATTTTATTGTGAAAAGTACCTATAAAGTTCATACGCGATTAGGTAAACATAGCATAATTCACGCATGCGAGCTTAGACTTGGATGCTTTGCTCCATTTTATAGTGCGCATGCTCCGCACACGCGGACCACGCGCATCGGCGCATGGGTGTAATACACATGTATAAAACGGAGCAAAGCGTCTTCCTGCTATTGACTTTGACATATTTACATATAATAGTTAACCTCAAAATCTGTGAACAGTATATTTATCATAATCTACTTTTATAAAGTAAAGTTCTTTTCTGTGTGTGATTTTGCAACTTTGTATCAATGAGTCAATGTTTTATGAACTATTTTAATAATAAAATCGTGACAAATTTACTGTTTTGTGATTTTTAAATAAGTCTCAATTGGCCAACGAAAATGATTATTCCGCGACGAAATAAGCGGAATTTTTTAGCAACCGGTGGCTAAATCGTTGGACATGTCATTACGATTTGGTAAAAATACTTGTTGGACGGATGGGTACAGTTTCTATCAGGGAAGTAACAGGTAATATTGAATTTACTTTTACCTAAACATTTATAGCCTCTTATTTTATTATTTTAAGGTGTCATTAGTGCCCTCAATTCAAACTGATGATAAACTTAAATTGATTTATAATTGTTTGTAAGAGTGTGTTATTGAACTTTTACAAGAATATAAAAATAAATGAAAAATGGAAATACAAGTCGAATTTTTATATTCAGAGAATCAACGTAAATATTCACAACTCACATTTTGCAAATGTAAACAATGCGATCCAAATGTCTTAAATTAAGAAAATTAATTTCTTAAATTTGTTGCATTTTTTTTTAGAAAATTTGCTACTTAAAACAAGTAATCCTTTTTACTGTGTACCCATCCATTTACCCAATAGCTCATCCACCCACACATTCATCCATCTGCTCACATCCTTCCACCTACCCACGAACTTATTCACCAATACGTCTGTTTACACAACTATACAGACAACCACCTTTATCCATCCACTCACGCACACCTATCCACCCACACATATATCCACTCACCAATCTATATACACCCATTTACCCACATATCCATTCACCATCTCACCCACCTACAAACCCAAAAAAATACTTAAAGACGTTCACCGGATAATTGACTTTCTTTAAAATCTCTTGAAACTTTTATCATATGTTAATTTAGGTGTATTTTATACGTCATTGAAATTTCGACCCCCCTTGCGGTATAATAAATCGAGAAATTTAGCTTCAAAGTTTCAGTTTTTAACATGGAAACCTTACAAATACTATCTTGAGCTCTTACAAAACGGACATTTTTATTTATTGTAAACCAGGTTTTCTTTACATCGTTTGAAAAACTAGAATGTAATGTAAAATAAGCATATAAGTTATACTTAAACAGCTGGACATAGCAACCTGCACATTTTAAAATATATAGCTATCTAAAGTTTTGCTCCAATGTTATTAGTATATCTATATCGTGGTACAGAATATATAAAAGTTAACCATACTTAGGTTTTTGGTGCTTTTTCATACATTTTATATTCTTTACTAATATATTAATACTTTATATTATAAACCGAAGGGTCATTATAAATATTAATATAATGTAGATTAGGGGAATATTTACCGCGTGTAAGGATAATTTTTTTTAACACGTGTAAGAAATAGGCCATAGGCCCTTTTTCATGCATGTAAAGCCGATGGAAAATGGCTAATTTCGAGTATGGTTGCCATACCTGTGTGAAATGGCTCAATTTCTTCCCTAGGGAGAAAATAAATCCCTTCCCTTCCTTGTAAAATATATCAATTCAAAAAATTTTCAAAATTTCAAAATATCAATATATTTAAAAAATCTAAAAACTTTCAACATTCTATTTTTTAAAATTTTTTAAATTTTACTAAATTTATCTTTAATGTCTATTTGTAATTGTATTTTGTATGTGAGTAGCGCAGGACTCAAAATGCGCCATGTCTCATCCACCTTACGCACATAAAAAAGGGCCTATATATTAACTTATTAAAAAAAATACAGTGTGTAACAGGGGACGGGGGGGGGGTGATTTTAGTACTCGTCTTTGTCTCGACTCCTACTCGTGCAAAATCATCCTATCCTTGCTAGAAATAGCCCATTTCCCCCTTTGGTTGCACAATGTACTATTGTCAGATGATCGGAAGGTCTCGAATTTACTATGATTTCTATAGTAACTTTTATCAGAAATCAGAAATTTTTGGGTTAGTTCTGAATATTTATGTTGATTTTCTTCTAATACTGCATGGAGCTTTTAATGCAGGTAAAAGAAAATAAGCCTGTTACAATCATGGTACACCTATACCTATACACAGAGTCAATACAATACTGTCCTCTCGCGGTCCTCAAACTCAGGGGATGAGGAAGATACATACTTTAATAAAGGAGAAAGTCTCCGGGCGTACTCGACTCCTCAACTTGCCCTTTCCTCTTTCTACCTGTACACCGTCATAGTGCCTTTTTTATTTCGAGAGTCGCCCACTTTTCCGCGTGTCGAGCTCTAATCGCTCTCCTCGCCTTCCGCAAAGCTCGAAAAATCAGAATTCTCCACCGCACCTCCACACGAAAAAAATCAATGCTCCTGACCTCGTTTTTCGGGCGTCGCGTTGCTGATCTCCTTTTTTGTATAGCAAAAGTAGTTCTCTATATGTTAAAAATTAATGTGGCTCAATCGGATAGTTCCGACTATTTTCTAGACACCACCCCTGGTAGTAAATTAGTAAGTAAGGATATTGACTTACGAAATTTGAAAGACGTTGATTGAAAGTTGAAAGTAACTAACTTGAGATTCAACACGAAAAGTAAGACATATACACAAAAATATAGTGGAAGGTAGCACAATGAAGCTTAGAACAAGGAGTAACACACAAAACAAGGAACATGTAATTAACCGAATGTAATCCTAGTTACGTGCTAAACCAATCTCAGTCTTAGAGAATTGACCACTTTAGTAATGTTTGGTTTTCGTATAGCTCAACTCACCAGCAATCTCATCTAGTTTACCTCAAAATATCTTTCTCAGGACTTAAATACTCTAAATCTAAATGCATTTCCCTAATGTAGAATTTTCTTGGTTTTCTTATGAGTCTCATTTTCTCTGTTTATTATCGTGCCGAGGTAATTGAATTCGTCTACCATTTTAAAGATTTTGTCCGAGACTTTTAGGTCAGAATCAACATTCTTAAGCTCCACTCTGTTCGTGACCATAAACTTTAGACTTACTTCTTCAACTATTCTTTCCTATTACATCAAAATGTCTACATTGTCTGCGGATGCTAATCATTGCGTTAGGATTCTCCCATTACTTTCTTGTATAGCTATGACCACGTACTCCAATACTATGTTGAATAGCAGGGTTGAAAGTGCATTCCTCTACTTTAATGCGTTGTGGATTTCGAATGGTTCTGATAAGCTGTTATTATTATTATATTATTATTATTACATTGGCCGAGTAGTAATGGTTAGCAGCAACAGAGCTTGTTCGATCACAGCTATCACATAGTCTATATGTCAGCTGTGGTCATGCTTGCATCTAACTAACTAACTCTCCTGAGCTGTGTAGTCCATAGCCTTATACATACAGTCACGTTATCTCTTTCTATTATTTACCAGGTGTATCCAATACTCCTCATAGCATCCTATTTCTCGTGGGTTAATTTTAATATTGTCCTCCCACCTTCGTCTTGGTTTACCTGGGGTCTTGCGCTTGTTGGTTTCTCTGTTAGTATTCTAAGTGCCGTTCTTTCAATTCGAATACTAGCTACGTGTCCCGCCCATCCAAGTCTTCGAGATTTATTCACTCTAGTGATGTTTGACTTTTCGTACAACTCATGTATTTCCTCATTATGTAAAATTATTCATTCTCTAGTAATCTCATCTATTTTACCCCCAAATATATTTCTAAACACTCTATTCTCTTCACGTTTGGTTAACTCCCACGTTTCGCATCTTAATAGGAGTACTGGCATTATAATTTTTCTATATATTTCTAATTTAGTCTTCCGCAATAGTAGTCGGGATTTTAGTAAGTAGCTTACCGAATAAAGACATGTTTTTCCCAAATGCAGTCTCTTCTCGATTTCTTTATGAGTCTCATTTTTGCAGTCTACTAACGTGCCTAGGTATTTAAACTCGTCTACTTTTTTGAAAGTTTTGCCTGAAATTTTTAGATTGCTGTCAGTATTCTCGGGCCTTGCTATTCTAGTGAGCATGAGCTGAGTTTTCTCTTCGCTTATTTCTAGACCTACTTCTATAGCTATTTTCCTTAGTATTTCCACGTTTTTTGTTATAGTTTCTATGTTCTTTCCTATAATGTCTATATAATCTGCATATGCCAGCAATTGCGTCAGGAAGTCATTTACTACAATTCCCTCTTTGCTTTCGTGTACAGCCCAAGCCACGGACTCTAAAATTAAGTTAAATAAGAGGGTTAATAGGGCATCTCCCTGTTTTAATCCGCTGTGGATTTCAAATTGTTGAGATAAGCTCTTGCCTGACTGAACTATGCCCCGACAGTCAGCTAAGTATATTCTGATCAAATTGACTACCTTTCTTGGGACCCCAAGTAATATTAAGACGTAATACATTTAATTTACTATATAAGTGTATTGTCATCAAATTTCAATGTTTTAAAAAATCTTGAGCTTTCTAACTTAGCCAAAAATTAATGATTTTTAAATTCAAGATATGAGGTAGAAACGTAGATATGGTCGCCCCGTACAAAGAGTAACACGTTTCAAAACCTGCCACAAATAATAGCACATTTCAGAAATCTGCCACGAAAAGTAACACATTTAAGAAATCTGCGACGAAAAGTAGCACTTTTCAACAATTCCAGGCAAAGAATAACACGTTTCGCGAGTTCTCTACGAAAACTAACATATTTCGAGACTTGTGTACAAAAAGTAACACATTTCGCGAGTTTTCTACGAAAAGTAACAGATTTTGCGAGTTTTCAACGTAGAGTAACACATTCCGCGACAGTAATATGAAGTATGCTCTTCGTAACAAGCGACGATATTGTTTTAGTGTCTTAATACAAAGCTTTCTTAAAATGGGACAAACCTGCCTCAAAATACTACTAAAATATATTTCCATCTATTTTCACCTGTCCCAAAAGCTTCAACTCTCTAGTTTATCGGGAAGATTTTAATTTTTGAAATTTAATCGTTTAAAAGGTATGTGTGAAACAATAATAAACAGAATTATTAAGCTATACAATCGTATGAATCAGACTGAGGTCGAGAGTCTGAATTGAAGCTAATTAATATATAGGATTAGCGTATTGTTACTTTTTGCAAAAATAATTTTAAGATTACAGATTTATTTTATGTTTTATACTATTCTATTAGAGTGAGCCGTCGATTATTTAAAATATCTGGCTTAATGTTGTATTATGTCTGGTACTTCATTATTACATATCGACTACAGCCTGATTATACAGTCTACACGTAATAATTGATGAGAGATCGATAGGTCATACTGATTTAACGTCCTAAAGTATTTCTTTGTAACAAGACTCTCCTCTATAAAAATATATATTATAATTTGTTTGTTGTATCATGTATTATATCGTCACGAATTTGGAAAGAAATATGAGTTGTAAATAATGCTGTACTGAGTTTTCCTTGAACACGGCAGTAGATTTCAGATACTTTGAATTGGCAGAAGCGAAATGTACTTGGGTGAGGGAAATATAAGTGGAAATGCTTCAAATAAAGATATGGCTAATGATGATATATCGACAGTCCACTGTATTACATTGACCCGAGGTAGCGTTAGCGACTATGCATTAACAACATCCATAAATAAATTAAAGTAAACTTATTTCTAATTTTTTGTTCTTACATAAGTATATATAAGTGATTCCACGTCAAGTGGGCAAGCAAAATATTTTAAAACTCTGAAACTTTAAGAAAAAGATGTATTTCATACCCAAAATATGTCAAAATAATTTCATACCCTTACCTCTATTGGTTCAGGATTTATCCCAAGCTGAAAAACATGATTATTTGCATTTTTTTAATATTCCCATAATGTATGTATTTTTATCTCAAGAACTATAAAAGATAAAGTATTTTAATCCGTATGTTTTGGAAAGAGAATTTGATGCAAAATATGATAGTATTTTTTGCATTACCAAATTTAATGATTTTGATTGGTCCAAATTTCTGCCCAGACATTGATGAAATTTTACGCTGAGCGTCATAAGCAATTTTATTGAAAAAATTTTTAATGATAGTTTTAGATGTATTTTATAAGATAAAACAAAATTTAGAATGGTACTATAACTCAGTTCTGATAAAAAATAAAGGAAATTCGCTTATTTTACTAAAGTTACACTCTTATGGGATTTAAGATGTAAATCTGTTTCTGATAAAATACGCCAATTACTTTTATTTTTCTCTCATCACTGAGTTATAGTGCCATTTTAAATCTTGCTTTATGTTAAATATACATCTATAAATATCAGTATAATTTTTTTCAACAAAGTTGCTTATGCACTCAGCTTAAAATTTCATCGGTGTCTTGATAGAAATTTGGACCAATCAAAATCATCAAATTTAGTGATGCAAAAAATACTACCATATTCTACATCAAATTCTCTTTCCAAAACACACTGATTAAAGTACTTTATCTTTTATAGTTCTCGAGATAAAAATACATACATTTTGAGAAAAATGAAAATAATGCAAATAATCTACTGAACATGTTTTTGAGCTTGGCATACATTCTGAACCAATAAAGGTAAGGGTATGTAATTTTTTTTACATATTTTGGGTACTTGCTCACTTGACGAGGAATCACCCAAATACATATATCAATACATTACAAATACACATATAAAATATATTATACCAACATTCTGATTCTAAATTATTAAACAACCTTACAAAATAGACATACAGAAATCCCAATAATATTTAATTGCTTAACTTTCTATTTACACGAGCGAGCGTTATCGAGTAAGTGAATATTGCTAGTGCAAATTAAAAAAAAAATTCTTGAAATAGCAAAAATGCAATAAGATATTAAAAATTGTCATACCATGAACAATTGACGATATTTTGTAAAATACACGGGCTGGACATCTGGTTTCAGAATTATGTATCTTTGAAATTATGATGAACCTCCATACCAAATTTCATAGAAATCCGACAACAGTCTCAGAGGGGTTTGAGAACAATAATTTACACAAACTTGGACAAGAGGACTACGCTGAATGCACTGCGTTCATCAGGCAACGCCCAATTATAAATCGATACACGAAGATCTAAAATACTTAAAATTCTACTAAATGTTAAGTTAGAATTTAGTCAAACATATAAAATACCTTATTTTCCAAAAAGTGCACTGTATACTACCTAAAACTTCACTCAATATTTATGAATATCGGTTAATTTGGCCTGAAGTATCATCCCTCGAAATCGAAATCGCGCAGCGCCAATAAGACCAAAAACATCTCATCGACAACTATTAGTCCTACTATATATTATATGCTTGTATAAAAAGGAGAGCTCTACAAAGTAGAAACAGAAAAGCGGCCAAAGAAAAAAGCGAGTTATCGATATTTGAAACCGTCACCGCGTCCCAGATTTATCTACAGCAGTGCAGTCGGATTAAATACGCTAAAAGAGCTGCGGGAAAGAAAATCGCAGAAAAGATGAAAAATGCGCGGGATTGCTATGGTACAGGGAGAAAGACGTTATACACATGTATATATATCGGACGTTTCACGTCAACGGGTACAGTAGGCTGTCCAGAATAAACAGTCATCAATATTAATGTTCGACGTGTCAAAATCTTCATATTTAAAAACTCTATCGAAAACCGCCTGGTGATTTAAAAAAAAACATCATGGCGGTTGCAATATGGCGGTCACAATCATGGACAATTATGTTAAAATACTTCAAATCGTAAAACACTCCAATACTAATCCATGGGTTTTACCGAACTTTTTCGCGTTACAAATGTTGCCGTGATAGAGGTCACGTTTTAGTGGCTGGCTAACGGTAAATTATTTATTTTTATTACAATTAAAGTTAAAATTCTCTGAGTGAGTTCCATCATGTCTACTATTAAGAATACACCGACACGTACTGATTCAATTAGATGGGACAGATGCAGCAGTCCATTCGATCATAATTGACACGTTGGCAAAGATTTACGACTGATTTATAAAAAATTCCAGAATCTCAAGATTCACTATTATAGCGTGAAGGATCATAATAAGATTCAGCATCATCTTAAGAAGAGATTTTCGCAAGCTCCATAAGTACCTACCATTCAGAGTGCGCATGCACTTTTAGTAACAAGTAAAAAATTGAATATATTCAGATATTCGGGTGATAAACATCCAATAATGACTGTAGACTACTAAGTGACGCTATAGATAAAAATAATAATAAAATAATAAGAGAAAGCAAAAGTAATGCGGGCATTATGCACTTAACATAATGGCAGTCTCAACCCTGTTAAATGCATAGAGCTTATTAACGAGTTTAATTTCTTTAGCTGTAATAGACTATTCAAACGATTTTGGCGTATTTTTAGATTAGGGACAAATACTGACTAATTAATGTTATACGGATATCGTAATTGGACTCAGCCATCCCAAAAAAAAGATATGGTGGTTAAACTTGATAACAATTATATTTTTTGAGGTTAGGGGTGACTAGTGACTACTTGCGTTCAAACAGATGTCGAAACTCGATTCGGCGTCCCCGAAAACATAAAGGTACGTTGGTTAGACTTCATTCCTAAACGCAGAAAAGTGTAATCGTATGGCAGTGTTGCATAGTCGCTGGGGTTTAACAGCAAGATATCGCGAAAGATCACTAAATACTAGACAAGCGTAGTCAAAGTAAGAAAATATTAGTGCATTGACTAGTTGTGTTTTAATCTGACTTGATAAACATCTACCTCTAAATCTTAGTCGATAAAGAACATTGTGAACCCTAGAGAAAATTTGGGATATATGGGCATTCCACGACAGGTCTTCACAGAGAATAACACCCAAATTTTTCACTGTGCTTACGAGTGGTATGATTGAACCGTCGACTACTATGGGTGGAAGATTGTTCTTATTAATACGTATCTGATATTGCACGGATGCAAAAAGCAAGGCTTTCGTTTTATCAACATTAAGAATTAGTCCGTTTGATTTAACCCAATTTACTACAGCAGCAGCATCCTCATATAATTTAGAGATCGCAGCTGGCAATTCAGTTGGCTCACATTGTATGTAAAATTGTAAATCGTCCGCAAAAAGTAAACAATTATATTTACAATAAACTAAGACTAGTACTAGCATGTTGATAAACATTGGAAAAATAATTGGACCCGGAGTTGAACCCTGTGGTACGTCTGAAGAGTTTTCCATAAAATCAGATAAACTATCATCAAGATTAATCACAGCTTGGGACTGACCTGTTAAATACGAGTGAAACCAACTAATAGGTTCATCAGAGAAATTAAGTTATCTAAGCTTCTTCAAAAGTAATTCGTGATTAATGGAGTCAAAGGCCCTTTTGAGATCGAAAAGTAACAGGACTGTAATCTATCCCTTCTCGATCCCACGAGAGAGAAAGAGTCTCTCTCTTTGTGAGTTATCTAAGAAAGTTATTGGAAGATAAAAGTAAGGATTTATATAGGTCTCAGAAAATTAAATTATGAGAATTCATTACACCTAAACGGACTACATTTACATACGAAAACTTGTTTCTGATATATACAATAACAGTGTGACAATCACTGCCCACGATAATAAAGGTAGCAACGTTCCTAATATCATTAAGACATATCTGTTTAATTATCTGCTACAAGAGGAGCAATTATAAAGTAGTTTTATATCAATGTCCTTGCATATTTCATAATATTCCAAATTGATGATTATCGCTATGTTGTGATAAAGACATTTATACTTATTGTATATATTGTATTGCATTATATTATTATACTCTATAATTTTACTACAAGTCCTATTGTTTATACTAAGCACATGTTAATTATAATTCTAGTTTTTTTATAATTTCAATTTTAGTTATAAAATTATTAGGGAGCTTCGTGGCTCATTACAACTGAAGCGAACGACTTAAGAGACTTTTCTTCGTAACAAATTTACAACTTGTCTTTCTAGGCTAATCGCTGACGGTACTCCAGCCCGATCCTGATGCTTTGAATGGGTGGGCGCCCTAAGAATATGCAAAAAAGTTGAATATAATGTACCAAACATGTACAAGGACTCGTCCGGTACATACATAAATTTAAAAAAAAATTGTATACTATTACAGGTAAAAATTTGTATATCTCTTATTTTGAAGTGCCATACATTCCCCGCAGGCCAAAGCCAATAAAATTATATCAATCAATCTCTCTGTATCTCTCAGTTTCAACGGGTATGACATTCGAAATACGGTGTAAATTAAAATTTTCGCTCAATTATATAGATGTCGGGTCGCGAAGACGAGTGACCCAGATATATATACACAGCAAGATAAATTAACTTTTTTATATGTGTTTATTTTGTGTGTAAATGCGATTTAACGATGATGTTTTTATATTTTCGACGCTCGAGTGGAGATTTTAATTGCGGCACAATTAGCTGTATTTTTATGGCGATTGTTAAATTTAATTTCTGTTCGTTGGAGAAAGATGATTTGATGAATGTATGTATACAGCTATAAGGCTAAAATAAACATTCAATTTTGAATGTTTATAGTATTAAGGGGACATATATACCTTTAAATTTTAAATTAATTGGTAATACATTTTAAGGTAAAAATAAATCACTAATCATATATTACCTGATTCTTTTCGGTAAATTTCAACATTTTATCGAAATTTAACTAAAAAAAATTATTTAAATTTGTTTGAAGGTTTTAGGTTCCTTTGATTGGCTACGAGGGTAGTTCAATAAGTCTTTAGAATGACCAACAGATGGCGCGCGAATCGCTCCAAATCATCTGTTTTCAGTCAGCACCACTCCCGACTAGATATATGGTGCAGTCACAGTCCACATCTTCTGAGTTTACGTGTTTTTATAACCAATTGAAAAAAAAAAAATTGCTTGTTAAGAAAAATGAAAAAAAACGAGTTCAGAGCGGTAATTAAACATTTTCATTTAAAGGGTTTAACTCCATATGAGATAAAAAATGAATTGGACTCAGTTCATGGCACATCTGCCCCTGCCTTAGCAACGGTTTATAACTGGGTAAATGAATTTAAGCGTGGTCGTACATCAATAAGTGACGAACCACGTACAGGAAGGCCCGTAGAAGCAACTACTCCCGAAATCATCAATAAAATCCACGATATGGTGTTGAAGGATAGAAGATTAAAAGTGCGTGAGTTAGCTGAGGCCACAAGGATATCTATAGGTGCAGTTGTTTCAATTCTACATGAAAAATTAGGCATGAAAAAGCTATCGGCAAGATGGGTGCCGCGTTCGCTCTCAGCTGAGAATAAACGCAATAGAGTGGTCGCCTCTGAGGCTCTTTTGGCGCGCATAAGTCGGAATCCTGAGGAATTTTTTCGTCGATTTGTGACTGTGGATGAAACATGGATACACCACTACACTCCTGAGACAAAGGAACAATCCAAACAGTGGATTTCCACAGGCGAACCAGCTCCAAAGAAGGCAAAGACCGTAAAGTCAGCTGGTAAGGTTATGGCTACAGTTTTTTGGGATGCACGTGGAATTATACTTATTGACTACTTGGAAAAGGGTAAAACAATTACTGGTGAGTATTATGCATCATTATTAGAGCAGCTGAAAGAAGAAATTAAAAAAAAACGACCACATTTAGCGAGAGAAAAAATTCTCTTTCATCACGACAACGCCCGAGTTCACACATGCTTCGTTTCAATGGCTAAAATTGAAGAACTAAAATTCGAATTGGTCGAACACCCACCGTATTCACCAGATTTAGCCCCCAGTGACTTTTTCTTATTTCCAAACTTGAAAAAATGGCTCGGTGGACAGAGATTTACGGACAACGAAGACGTCATTGCCTCTGTAAGTGCTTATTTTGAGGAACTTCCGAAAACGCACTTTTCTGAAGGATTAAAAAAACTTAAAAAGCGATTGACCAAGTGTATAGAGCTCCAAGGAGATTATGTTGAAAAATAAAAAAAAATTTACCCAAAAAAAATTGTTTTTATACTTTATTCTAAAACTTATTGAACTACCCTCGTATAATGAAAACCTCTATATTTGTTGGGCTACCGCAAGGTTTTATTATGTTCAAAATACATGTAGTTATGATATGAGTGTGGGAATATGTATATACAAATTATTCATCAAATTTATAGTACATCACTCTCTCTCTCCTCGTATCTAATTCCTTTTCCACTTATATATACAGCTGAGAGACTCGCAAGAAGTCATAACCGCCGCAGCACGTGGGATTTACGAGAACGCGGTCCGTAGGTCCCGCGACTTGATTCTCATAGAGCATTGGTGCTCGTAACGCGCGTTAACGAGTGTTGGCACCTCTGCCGTTCCACCGTATATATAAACCTGCTCACCGCTACCGGTTCCTAATGCGAAATCAATATATAATTATCTTTTGACAACCTTGCGCGCGAGCATCACCTCCTTTGCCCAACGTCGCACGAATCTTCGCCGTTCATTTCGTTGCGACGCCCATTTAAATGGTTTTGCAGATTTTTTTTTCATTGACTGATCCTATTTTTCATTGAGATTGTTTGCGGACAAAGGAGTTCTTTACACCGTCTAGTTGAACTGTCCGCTGAAGATAAATGTTTTGTTATTCCGTTTATTATTTGTGTTAGGTACGATTAAAGTCTTGTTTTTCTTCTTATATTGACTCTCGATTATACTTTGCTGCATATCATTCAGGTAGATATTGGAAGGAAATAGCATGAAAGTGAAAAATATTGTTAATAATATCAATAGTTATGTGACTCTACAAAATTTCAGATTTGGTTATTGATCAAGTATAAGATACTAATTAACTTCAAAAATTGAAAGTATTAGGGTTTAACAGACCATAAGTTTGGTCAATAATTTTAGTTTCCAAATTCCCACATTGATAACCTAAATATATATATTTTGAGCACAATAAAACCAAATTATAGCCTATATGTTGTTAAAACTTTCAGTATAGGTTTAGATCGGGTGACAATACAATACATTCTAATGATTTTTGTTGAAGTTTGCATTTGTGTGCGTGCGTGCGTGTGCGTGTACGCGTAAGCATGTATGTGTATGTGTGTGCGTACATGTGCGTGTACGCGTAAGTATGTATGTGTGCGCGTGCGCGCGCGTATGTGTGTGTGTGTGCGTGCGTGAAAAATCGGCTGTACAAAAAGTTCATGAATAATTTTTTTAAATATTTAACAGAATATACTTTCCATATTATAATGTTATATGAAAAGGACATTTTGGGTGGGGCACTTGTGCATAATTACATTTATATTTTTTTTAATTACATATACGGGTATTACTACCCTTATGCAGGTAACGGGTTTGCTGACCCAATCTCTGATATCGAAAAATCCGGACATTTTCTTTAAATGTTCCCAAAAAATTCGGACTGATGACGGAGGTTCGATTGTAAAGTCAAAATGATAAAATGTTTTTGAAAATTTAATGTCATTCTTGTATGAAGTTTACGATAGCATGTGAAATTTGAAACCATTAGCCATTACCGTTTTAAAGATAATTGAGTTCAAAGTTTGTCTATTATATATGAGCTCTTATGAGAGCAGCTTGTAAACCGACAATAAATTTAAAATGCGATTGTTTAAAAATAATAAGATAGAAATGAAAAAAATGAAATATATGGGAAAAGTATTAAAGATTGAATACGTGAAACTTTAGAACGAATGAGAACACCGATTCCGAGTACTAAGCAAAAACGTAAATAATAACGATTGCCCGATTTTTAAAAAAATTGTAATTTTCTTTTTAATGCAACTTTTTTATTAAAGCGTATTTTATAATCTTTGTTTATTTCTCTATTTTATTATTAATGTTATGTATATTTTTTCATTTAATAATATGCAGAGCAATGGACGTTTCCCCGTTGATTCGGTTTAAGCGTCCGAGCATTGGTACTTTCACCTTACACACAATTAGAATTTCTGTGTAAATCTAATTTTCGGCGTTAAAACAAATTTTGTTAGCATCCCTTTCCTTCCGAACTTCTCTTGCACCTGCACGCAAGAGCAAAAAAAAGCGCGCTGCATCATCCCCTCTCGACTTAGAGATTCGCGAAACGCGCGACGACGACACAAACGTAATAAACAAACTTTTGAAGCCTCTCTCCCCTCATTGAAAAGCGAGCCACGGTAGGGAGGCAAATCCTGTTAGGAAAACTACACGGACTCTGCGGAAAAATTTTATTTATTATGCACGCGTTGCGCTCGTCGCGCGGCATAGGAAAGGTCGCGACCAAGCGCGACAGTCGCCCGCGGCCCTTTCGAATTACGCATTACGCGCGTTATAGCAGGCGTGTCGAATAAATGTACGAGACAAGTTGATGGATATGCAGAAAATTTCGCATGCAGCCGAATTAATAGAGCTGAAAGCTCTAGCATGAGTTGTTAATGTTTTTATAAAGTTGATCGCTGAAATGGTGGATACTACGTCAGATGATTATTATAATTATGTATGCATATGCAGTTGAACGAATAATAAACTAAATCGTGCTGTGTGCCCTTTTCGTTACTACGCTTTCAATTGTAATCATTGCAATAAAAGACTATCTAAATTTTACTTTAAATTCTATAAAGTTTACAACTCTACTAATTTACATGCAAAATTCTCTGCTTATCCTTCAACCCATCTTGTAAATTTAATTGGTAAGCCTGCTACCCTGGTAGAAAAGTTCCCCATATGTTCGCCAGATTTTACTCTATTTTATAGGGAATGGCCAATTTCTGCTTAAAAGTCTGGCCAGAAACCCCGCTACCTGTCGACGTTTTCTCGTTAGAAACCTGACCAACTTATGGTTAATGAATAAATAAATAAAAAATAACGTTTAACGAATTTTTATAAGTTAATAATGATTATTATGTCATGGATTTAATAGCTTATTGTTAATAGAATGCTAAGATATATTTGGGATAGATTCGAAATAAAAACTAAAAACTTATTTCATTAAAAGTTTTTTTAAGGTTAGAGTTTTATAATTAAATAAAACATAAAAAAATCAAATAAATAATCGAATAAAAATTTGCATGCTGTTTTAACGCAGAAGTACTATAATGGGATTTACATTTTCAATAATTGTTTAGGGTTATGTAAGCTATTTAGATTTTCTATAAATTTCTGGTCAGATGCTGGTTTATTTCTGGCGAACTATTAGGAAACGGATCTGCCCAATAGATCGTGAACCGACATTCTAATATGCTCAATTTTCTACCAGGGTAGTACAAAAAAACAAAGAAAATGTAACATTTTTTTCGTTTACATTGGAAAAGACGGCTGCCAATTCATTAGCACTTAGCTTCCACAAACTAAATTAATTGTTCCAATATGAAATTCTTTGTTTTAATAAATTAATTTTAAATTGCTGTATCTCTTTTTAATTGGTAGCTCAAAATATGTACTTTTTATCATTGATGGTTTGACAAAAAATAATTTTTTTCTTAAATTACAGAACGATAGGTAATAATCCTTATCACAGCAATTTTTTCGATGTACGTAATTTATTAAAATTATTTATATATTTAAATTAAATGTATCAGATATTAGTACGTAGATCATTGAATTACTAATCATCTAAAATTTTGCCAACGAACGATTTGCCGTCATAGATTTCCGAGATATAACCATTTAAACTAAATATGACTTTTTTCATTATAACAAAAGAAGGAAAAGAGCCTATTCAAAATTAGCGGTTGTAGAAGATAGGTAACTTTATGCTCTTTTTAATAAATTTACACTTAATTGATCATAACATTTCTAACGCAACAAAACACCCAAAAAACTTAAGCTCAAAAATTGAATAATCAAAAAATCATTATAAAAACAAGTCGATAAATCTTCAAATTTCTTTCATTTAAAAACAAAAAAATAGCCGTTTTCGATAAAAAGTGACCGCGCCGTTCTCGAGATATAAGCGATCAAAAAACACATAACTAAATATCTCAGAAAATAAAAGATCTCATGATCAGAAATAACATGCAGGTCATAAGATAGTAAAAAGCTAACTTTTTGGAAAGTTTCAAATCAAATTCTGCCGCTTTACTCCAGTTATCGTAGGTGACAAAAAATCGATTTTTATTCACTAAAAGATTTTTTCTCTTCGAAAGAAGAGAAAGGAGCTTTTCTCACAAATATTCCTCTTTGAGGAAACAATACAAATAAACGAAAATATTAAAGCCTTACTAAAATTTTTCCTTTGAAGCAGGACAATCTAAAATGTTGGTATCAAAAACCTTTATTGATTTTATGTATGGCGTAACGGATTATTATTTCTGCGCAGATTTTGTTTGTCAATCTTTTAATAAAATTATACTATTTGATATCTTCATATAAATATTGTTTATTTCTTTAAATATTTAATTTATTGGTGATCATATTCATTATATATTATACTAAAATATAAATATTAATACTATATTATATTAATAATAATTATTATTATCAGTATTATTAATTATTATTAATATTATTATTATTATTATTATTAATATTATATTTAATATTATATTTTTATTATATTTAAATTTATTTATCCCCGACTGAACCGTAACGGCCACTTTAATGACCTGAAAAGCGTGACAAAAGTAGCATATGATTCCCGCAAATGTGGGAAAAAAGTAAAATTTTACTTTTGTTCCGCATTTGCGAAGAAAAAGTAGATTTGCGGCAACAAAGTGGATTTGAGAAAAAAAAATTAAAATAAATTTTCCTAAAATACATTTTCTTTATTTACAGCAAATGCTTTCTCTCTTTTTTCAATTTCGAACTATTTCTTTCTCTTTACATGGGCCCTGTCTTCAAATCAATAAAGTGTCCACAATTACGGGGACGCCGGATATCTCTGTCCTTATCTAATTGAGTTTACATTCATAATTTTAAGAGAAATAATTTTTCTGAAAAAATAATAGTTGTCCCCGCTTCATTTTATAGTAATCAAAATATATGTCCAAGCTGGTTTCATATGATTGTTTTGCTTTTGAGAAAACTTTGAGAAACTTAGTATGTAAAGGTTAACCTCCACGTAGTAGGCCCTCATAGTGTCAAAGTTTTCCCGAAAACAAAACAAGCATATGAACCCAGCTTGGGCATGGGATCAATTTAGATTATTATAAAACAAAACGAGGACAACTATTATTTTTTCTAAGAAATGATTTCTCTTAAAATTACGAATGAAAATTCAATTAGACAAGGACAGAGATATCCAGCGTCTCTTTAAGTCGGAAATAATGTTATATATACAACACGGGAATAAAGTCGACTTTATTCCCTTGTTGCATAATGTACTATTATATTATATTATATGTAATATTATATATATGTAATATTACCTAATCATTTTATTCTATTATAACCTAATACTTCATTTGGACTTAATATTTTAAATATGTTTCGATTAATCCAAAGTATAATAGACGTAATTCTTATTCTTTAAAAGTATAGATAGATTCGTTAAAGTGCCACAAAGGCGTGGCCTGTGATCTCCTATGTAAAAATTTTGTGAGCTGACTAACTGTAACAATCAACATTGCACTATGTTAAAATGCCCATAAGGATTATATTTTACCGATAAAATTCTTGAGTGCCTATCTTTAACAGTAATATTCTAGTCAGGATCGTATATGTTCATTTTTAAGATTTAACCCAGGCTTATAGGTAGTTCAACATAATATTATAATAAATGTTGTTAATTTTTGTAGTTTCATTGTATTTATGAAATAATTTGTTTCTAATGTGATTAATTCATTCATTCGAGTATTTTACTATTTTCACTACAAGTTTTCAACACAACTAATAATTCGTCTAAAATGCAAGTTTCCCACGAACTAAATTACATCGCCCATTCACATCCATTAATTTCGCCTCACCACCAGCAATTTCACTCGGAAAAACTCGCACCTATATACACATTTTAATCAACAGAACAATTAGCACGAAGAACCCACTGCTGGAGCTTTTATAGAAATCCTCCACCTTCCTTCCACTTTCCCGCTTCTTCTTCTTCGTCTATTTTCTTCTTCCCACTTCGCTGGGACACACGCTCTTTCTCACACCCCCTCCCAACTCCCTTGTACAACAGCAAAAAAAATACATCCAGATACTGCCTATAGCTATCCTGCCGAAACCGGAAATCTATTTGAGCTTCGCCTGCGCACTTAACCAACTCGCCCGGTATACAGTGCATGACAAAAGTACAGAATTTATTATCGGATTTCGAGTAGGGAGTTAGCCGATGACTCTCATTTTGCCTCTTAATTACATCTTTGAAGTTCAATTTGACCATTAAGAGAAGAGAAAATTTTACGTTAAAATATATGATCATGATCCTGGATCAAATTAGCTTCAAGCAAGAATCGAATGGAGCAGATTTTTCACGTAGATGCATGCAGTCATATAATCGCACGCGACACTTGGGGTAATTTTATCTCATCCTGGTAGTAAATTCATTGTAATTCTACCACAATTTTTTTGCGAAGTAATGGAAATTACAACAGAGCAAGTGATTCTCCTTTCGATTTTTACTATATTCTGCTGACAGACGATCACGTTGGGCTCTTGCAACAGAATCGCATCGCAGAAATTTCTTGCGTGGCAGAAAACTGTGTGACTTCCGTTATCTGTATTTTCATTTGCATATTTTTATTATAAGTCTACCACAATTCTGATGCAAAGTGTGTAATGCAATCCACTGTCAGCAGAAATATAGTACATATCTAAAGTTAGACCACGCATGCTCTTCGTAATCGCAAGTGCGGAGGATTATGCTAAAATGTTCTCCTCTCTGAATTGCAAGGGTAAAAGTAGGCATTTACATTTGAAAAATCATGCAGATTTGACCTTGAAACGCCCTTGACAATGATCTCAAAGTCAAATTGAAGGGCTTTAGCGAAATCCCACAAACTCTGTACATGACAGTTTTCCAATATGAAACATTATTGGAAAACAAAACGACTTAAGTCCACTTTTTATGTTTTTGATATATTGAGGTTTAAAGTTTTCATTTACCATTTAAAATAATGTTAAAAAAATTGATAAACAGTAGATATAGTCACTTATTTTCACACTTACCTGATTTTTACATTATGATCTGAAGAAATACTATGTAACGATACAAAAATAGTTCGAAGCTAAATTTTCAAAAAATTCGACTTAACTCGTTTTTCCGCGAACCCATAGAATATATACCTTGCTTCGGAACTTTTGGCACGCACTGTACACGTACCTCTGTATATACACACGCTCGACACCCGACGCTATCCGCGTTTAATCTCGGACGGAGACATCGCCGAGGTATCCGGGGAGGAAGGGGGGGTGTCGGAAACGCTCGACAATTTTTTGCCGATCCGAGGCGCGCCTCGTATCGTCGTTGTGTCCGACAGGCGCGCTCGACGATTCATCAAGTGTGTCGCTCGCGTATGAGCGTCGTTCTATGATGTTTTGTTTTTGCGTACTCGTCGAGTTTTAACGCCGCGCACGGAGCTTTTCACGCCGGCGATTCGAGCGCGATGAGAAGAGGGACGCGCACGGCCGCGAGCGTAAATGGATTTCGGTGTTGCGGATCGGTTGCGAGGGGAATTTCGCTTTGCCATATGTAATTAACAGGGCGGGAATTTTCCAAGAGGCGGTTCGGTGATGGATGAGTTTTACTTTCTCAAAAATAAAGCTTTGTGTTTATGATTCTTTTGGAAACCAAAATTTTGATGAATTTCGATGTCTTTGAGGTTGCTTAGTATATAGGTTTGTCAAAATGGTAGTTTGTATGTACTTGTGTATGTATGTAAAATTTTGTGATAACCATAACTTTTGAAGGCCACCGTCTTCGGGCTGAAATTTTGCAAGTATATCACGACCCAACATAGAACTAAATAGTCAAAACATACTGCTTATTTTAAAAAATAATATAAAAAAATTTGTTATATTGTTTTATTCGTTAGATATGTTAAAAAGATGTGAAAATTCGTAAAGTTCATGTAGTTTCTTTTCGATTGGTATACTTTACGATTACTTTATTTTTGTTTTTGTTAAAGAATTACAATTTTAAATATTTAATATTTGTAAAAATTAGAAAAAACCGCTGCCAATTCATTGGCACTTAACTTTCTAAAACTAAATTAATTGTTCCAATCTGAAATTATTTGTTGTAATAAATTAATTTTAAATTGCTATACCTCGTTCTAATTAGGTTTCGCCTCGCCATATCGAAACAGCGGATCTGCTCAATCACGCATCAAAACAGAACAAACTTGCAGTTGGTAAAGCAGATCAGTGATCGAGTAGTTAATTTAATAATTATTTTTAGAAGTAATAAATAACTATTTTTATTTTATAATGAATGCGTAGTCAATATACATTCATAAATTACATTAATTTATTCATTTAAAGAGAAAATAAATTCAAACTTAAAAAATTAGTGACTACGCTTAACTTTTAAAATTCATAAAAACTATATGAATAAACTCAAATAAATAATTCTGGCATTGTAACGTTTATACTCTCTATTTATATTAATTTCTCGAAGTATAAAAATAATTTTTTAAATACTTTTTTTTTTTTTTTAATCATTATTTTAGTATTTTTTTGCTATAAGTGGTTGCCACATTTCAGACCCCTGATCTATGCTATAGCAGAGTGGCATAGCCACACCTCGGGTGATCGGTAAAATCAAGCATTTTTATGCGCAACTAGTACTTGAATGAGTGATTGCGAGGGAACTCCGTTACTAATACAAATAAATCAACCATACCAAAGCGAATTTAATCCTGATATACGTTTTCCCCAATCCATAGGCATAACCCTGGGCAACTGCGGGATGTGATTACGTACAATAATATAAAAGTATGAAAACTAACTATGAGACATTTTCTATGACAAAAGGCTGCATAACATACAGAATAATGTACCTATCGATTTCAGAAAATCGTAAAATAAGAAAAACGTTTAATCAAAGCGAGTCGATGAATCTTTAAATTTCTTTTTGAATCTTCATTAAAAAACGAAAAAAATTGAGCCCTATTTGGTAAAAGGAGTACCGTGCCATTCTCAAGATATAAACGATAAAAAAAATATTCAATAAATACATATCCTCAAATATCTTGCAATATAAAGATCGTTGTATCTGGGCAAAGAAGTCGTTCAAGTGATAGTACAAAGCTACCGTTTTGGAAAGTTTCAGATCGAATGCTGCCGATTTACTCCAGTATTCCTAGCTGACTAAAAATCGATTTTTTCTTACAAAAAGTTTCTTTCCCTTCAAAAGAAAAAACAAAGCCTTAAGTTGGCAGCGGTTATTTTATTTTTGCATCGATGAGGAAATTTATCAGGGGTTTTGGATGGTTCGTAATTGAGCTTTATTGAGTAGCTTATTGTTGTTCGTAAAATGATTATTTTATACTATTGGGATCTAACATCGGGCGTTGGCCCTCTGGCGGATTAGAGCTGTATCAATCGAGGCCCTTAAATTCTCGTAAATGATTGATTTAGACATGGTCACGTGATCAAACACGTGGTACACAAGCCCTTAATTTTTATTTAACTCCGCCCCCGTGTCAGATCCCAATAATTGAAAGGGAACGGATAGCTTAATCGAAACGTGTGTTTCTAATGTTCCGTTGTGAGTTTATCGCTTATGAAATCAGTTATTCATATGACAATTCTCCAAAACTTTTTGAACCTTTCTTAAAAAAGAAGGAATTATCTGTTTAAAGCAAGCATGAACATTTTCGTAGCACCGCTCTACCTTTCGTTATTATAACAGTCTATTTATGTAGTCATTAAAAATAATAATTATATCGACTAATTCATTTTTTGGATACGCCTAAATTCTTTCATAAGAATAACTTTGTGTTTGTATATTGTTAAATTAAGGAAAGTAAATAATCAGCTTACTTTATTTCTATTATATTAGAAATCTTATTCTTATTTCTATAATTTTTCTTGGCATCATTAATTTTTCTTTTTGTTTACCCTTTTATTCTCAAATTATTTTCTAAAAATAGGATTTTGTCTACAAAAAATTCATTGTAAAAAAATAGTTCATGCACACGTGTTATTTTTATGTGACAACATCCACTTTTAAGGGGTGAAAACCACCCCTAAAATTTACTCTCAAAAATCACTTTTTCCTTATATCTCGGCATGTAATGCATGTTTTTTAATGAAACAATTTGGAAAATATTTCTCATAAGATGGCCGAGATATTAGGTGTACTTATGACCCAACGCGTTGCGGCCCTTATTTTATATTTAAGAAAAATTACGTTTCTTATAAATATTTTTATTTTAAAAATCAGGGTATGAACTCAAAAATTGGTTAACTATATCGAATATTTAAGTTGACGTGTTTCAAGATTTTTTAAACAACTACCCCAAGTACCGATAACTACCCCTTAAAGCGATGGGCCACATGTAATAAGTAAAACATATCTTTTTTTCTTAAAAAGTATTTTACCTGTAATCAGAATATGATTTATATCAAATGCAAATATATTACAATTCTTTCCGCAATAATAGTATTAAAGGTGAGAAAAAGACACTCCCAGAAATGGTTTATCCAATTAAAAAATGGAAAATATGTATCATAAAAAACAATAACAAAATTCAGTTGAAAAATACGTTAATTATATACTTCAGTTTCATTGTAAGTTCCACAATATATTGCATAGGAACATCATACATGCAATTCTTTTACGTGCCAATTGTGTCATAGGGCTACAATAGGAATGAAAGGGTTCAACATAAAATAGGCAAATGGAATTCCGATCAGTCACATTCTCCCATAAACGACAGAAATGACGTTCTTCCGCAAAAGTCAGTCTCCGAAAGCCAGTCAGCGCACAATTAGTGTAAAAGCAACTTGAGCTTACGCCTCACCGCAGCGGAGTGGAAGTTAAAAATGAAAATATGAAAGTTTGGGTCGCGCGCGTGCTTGAATAATTCGGAATTACCGTTGGATATTACTCCACCTTTTGCAATTATAACGGCGTACATACCTGCGAGCTGCGATATTTCATTGAAGTGCACAGCCGAGAGCAATAATAACTCGGATCGTTATAGGCCAGCTACAGCAGCGGTGTATGAGGTGCGCCTTGCATTAAACATTGTTATTGCCGCGGGCGCAGGAAAATTCAATTTCGAGCTGGATGAAGTTATATGCATATTTTGTTGTTGCTGATGTTAATAGTGTTGTTGTTGTTTGGGTTTGTTAGGACGATCAAGGAAGGATAGAGGATATCTTGGATTATTTGTCGGGCAATTTCTTAGTCTTTTATTTAATGTTTTCTAGTCTGTTTATAGGTAAAAGAGATTCTTTAGACACCCGAAGGATTTATTTTAGATTATTTAGAACATCCTATTGTTTAAAGTAATTATGTCATATCCTTTTCTAAAAAAGCGATGACAGGTAGAGGTGTAGCATGTTAAAACTCGATACGATTGGCTGTATAATAAGCGCGCAAAAACGACATCGACAGCAATTTGATAGCTGAATATAATTTACCGTATTTAAAAAAACTTAAATAAATTTGTTTTTGGCTTTTTTATGAATTATAGTAGTATTGTTGCATTTGGCTAACTTAAGGGGATGCTAAAGCCACCAGTCACCGACAAATATGAGGAACCTCTTTTCTTATTTTATTTTTAATTTTGAGTAATATCTCTATGAAACGTTATTGTCCTACTCAAAAACAACAGC
This sequence comes from Gastracanthus pulcherrimus, assembly GCA_949152435.1. NCBI lineage: Eukaryota > Metazoa > Arthropoda > Insecta > Hymenoptera > Pteromalidae > Gastracanthus > Gastracanthus pulcherrimus. The sequence goes on from OX424572.1 coordinate 202,570,483, forward strand.
TATTAAGAGAGATATTTTCTCAAAATTAAATATTAAATGAAAAAAGTGGTTCCCCGTATTTTACGGTAACAAGAGGGTTTAGCATCACCTTAAATATATTTGATCTACGATGCTTTTATCTGAATTTTATTAAAAAATAAAATTAAGCTTTTAGAATTATTTCCATATTTCTAACTTTAAAATGAATTGAATAAAAGCAAGAAAGACGCGCGTAGTGCTTAGAATCTATCTAGTATGATATTTAATAGAAAAGTTATGCTACAAAAATTAACGATTGGACTATAATAAATATAGTCACTTTTTAATGAATTTTAATAGTATATATTAATAATAATATAAGTATTATTAGAAATTGTATTATTTCATTAAAACTGTATAATGTATTGAAGAAAGTTTCACAAAAATATAGCTTTTCAAGCAAATTGAATATTTTCATTTTAATATTTAATATTGGAATCGTGTACAATGATTGTATAACTATCGGTACGTTCCAATTAAATTTATGGAGATGTCGATAGCATCAATTTTGTAACTTTATTCAAGTAAATCTATAACAAAGGTCAACTCAGGTTAAGCATATACTATAAGTAGTACGAGTCATTGATTTTCTCAATGCGACTGATTTGTAGGTGAGAGGAAGTTTTATAATGTTTCTGTTTCACTATGAGAGTGAGAAAACTATCGAAATCTATTTATATCACAATAAAGTTTTGATTGTTACTTTTAAGGTTATTTTTCTAAAATAGCATTTGAAAAATAGAAAATAATATTTAATTATAAAAATCACTAATTCATATTTATTTTTTATTTATTATAATTTTCATTTTTAATCGCCTTTTTATTTATTGTTCATCTAAAAACCCGATTTTTGAAGTTAATCCGACGGCTCCAACTAATAAAGTAGTCTCTCAAGGATACTGTTTATTGAAGAGTCGTATCGCGGAGATCTCAGAGTATCTCGGAAAGCTAATATGAAAAGTCATCTCAGACGGACAATTTGAAAAGTCGTATCTCAGAAAGACAATTTAAAAAGACGTATCCCGAAGATTTTTAGAATATCGTATCTGAGATTATGAGAAAAGCAAGTAATACTCCTAAATTAGGGATTTATTTAACTATTTAAATATAATTTGTTTTCTAGTTCACTCGCTTAGAATCATAAATTCTAAATACCTTAAAAACGTTTATCAATTTAAAACATCTTATGGATTTCAAATGTATATTATTTACTGTCCTTGAAAGCAAGATACGTATTTTTAAATTACTTTTACGAAGAATATTTCTTGAAACAGTTTCTTTGACCTACGTCTTATGTTAAACAGTTTCTCTGAGACACAATTTTGATGATGAAAGCCGTCAATTTATCTTGCAATACTTCAATATTGCCCGCGGAGTAGTTGTTTCTGTTGTTCTAATAAATACAGTAGATTTTTTGTTAAAGAGTGTATGAGACACTCTAAAAATCTCGTCTTCAATTTGCTGTTAGATGCAATCATCTAAATTTTATCAAAGATAGACGTTCAAATCATTTTTAAGAAACGAATATTTATATCAACATCGTACAAACATTCCAATAATTCAATATTAAACTTTGCATACTCTTGATTCTCGATACGTTTATCATGAATAGATTTCAATTTCTTGCGATTTCCTTCCTTTTCGTACAAATTACCCTAAGTACACTAGCATACAGCTCCCCAGAAGTATCACCCACTCATAACCATAATCGCGCAGTTTATCGCCTTCAAAACTGCCCACCGGCAGCAACCTTCTTTTTTCCTGCACCTCGCCATACGCAACTCCTGGGGCGCCATAGATGTAGAGGGACAAAATCGATGTCTTCCACGAAGAGGGGGATGCGCTTCGCGCGAATTCTCTCCCGGTGCAACGCTTGTTTAGTAGAGCAACATCAGCGCCGAGAAACTTCTCTCTCTCTCTAGCCGTGGGGGCGGCAGACACCGGATATTTTACGAAACTTCCGGCTCGCGTGCCGCAGTCGCATGGACTGTACAACCTATGCGCGTAGCGAGAGAAACTGAACTCGTATACATAAACATGCGCAAATATGCGCGTACGTGTCTGTGTATGTGTGTGTGCATGTGTGCGTGTGCATGTACATGTGTATGATTGTGTGTGTATTTTAGGTTATCGGTATATGGATATCCGTACATATACGTGGTTTTATTTACACGTGTGCATATGTGTTCGTATGTGTGTACGCATGCGTATGAGCCTGTACATGTGTATTTATGGGTACATATTCAAAATGTTAGGTTTATACACACTATCAGAAGTTGTATATACGTATATATGTATGTATGTGTATTTTTGTGTGTGTTTGTGTATCTGTATGTGGGTATGTGTATATATGTGTGCGCACGTATTTTAGTGGCATTGTGTGTGTATGTCTATAAGTGTATCTGTAGGTGTGTATTAGATATGTGGGCGTGTCCGTACTTGCAAGTGATTTTGTGTATGTGTATGCGCGTATTTGTATACAATTATATATATATATGTATTTCGCGTGCTTCTGCGAAAGACTCTTTACCACGTGGACATCCTCCTCGTGATGCTTATAACGAGTAGATACATATATAAAGTGATAACACGTGTGCGCCTTTTCATGCGTGCCTCAATGTATGTACATACACACGCGCATCACAGCGTGTACCGCGTGCGCGAGTATAAGCATCACGAGGAGGATATCCACGTCGTAAAGAGTCTTTCGCGGAAGCACGCGAAATATCCGCGTGGAAATCGACGGCAGGGGGCGCGAGGCAAGGTGAAGTCGTATACGGGGAAGGAGCGTAAAGTCGACTTCCGGGAAACTGCCTGCCGGTCGACACGGCACGACGCATGCACGTACAATACGTGTGTGCACGTGGCAAAATTTTGCACACGCGCGCGAGGCGCCTCGGCGGTAATGTGCGGGGATACTCGTGAGCGGCTGCGCGAAAATGTTGCACTGGGCTACGAGTGAATGACGAGCAAAATCAATACTGCGAAAGTACTGCAAAGGCATGAGAGGTGATTTCTTTTTGTTAAAAGTTAACGTTTATTGAGAAAGGTGTTTTAGTAACTGTAAGCTTCGAAGAGTTTTTCAAGATGATGATAAACTTGGAAAAAATGTCTACATTGGCACGTAAAATTATGACTGTTGGTATTTACATTCGCAGAAAGAATTTTCTGATAAAAGTTGTAGAAAAATTTGCTGTTATATAATATGAGCGGGTACTATTATGATGAACGTAAAACACGTTGTGAAATTTCAGCAGCTTTTTCACGTGAAAATGATCTATACAGACTCTACACAGACAGTATATAGACCGCTGTATCAAATAATGATCATAATATACCAAACTTTACCGTGCTGTGCGGTAAAGTTGAGGAAAAACGTAACTACTGTAACTGTACAGATTTTCTATTCTATGCTACTTGGTAAAAACTAACTGAAAAATGAAATATGTGAAATTATAATGAATTAACACGTAGATTTTCGACTGATTACTATTACGATATCATTATAGGTTATATAGAACGTTCAGAACCATAACGAAAAAGTCCATTTTAAAAATTTGCAAATTGTCGCAAACATTTCAACATTAATATTAATTATTAATATAAAAGTGATAAATTCAATAAATTTTGTCACTGCAATTGATACTTTAATATGCTACTTATCAATTTCATAGTTTAAATCATAAATAATGACGGGATTTATAAAATGTTTCAAAATTTTGATGGACGTTTACTAAATTATGATAGACTTGTTTCGTCATGATTCTTAACGCTTCATATGCTGATCCCTAAACGATCATCTTTGAGACCTTCTAGGTATATGCTACGGCGCCATGTAGTAAATAATAGAGAAAGGAATTATCGCTTAGGCTAACCTCGACTTTCTGAAGCACTTACTATCTGAATTTCCGATTAAAATAAATATTTTTAGCAGAAAACCTATGAGTCATTAGAATTTAACGTTCAAACAACTCTGAATAGTTTTCAAAGTTTTAAAACAGGGTATATATTTACTGGGAACCGAAGTTCCTTGAGGTGTAACCATTACCTGCACACACCCTATTATTTTAGTTTTACTGCTCTCTATATCTTAGTATTAGATACAAAAAGCACAAATATATAAATATATAAAATTTCATAAATACATCGCAAAATTACACACCTTTGTATCGCACAATCTTCTCGCACGTAAAATGCACGCACTACATGCACACACACACACACACACACATGCACACACACACAATACGACAATATATCCGACATATTTGCATGCACATCGGCGTAGAACAAATTTTTGCACGAAGCACAAAGCTAAAGCAGTACAGACAGTACACACGCCTGCCATTTATGAAAAATACACCGAATTGGAATCCTCTACGGCGCAGAGGAAGTAATGAGGTTCTCCTATATATATATATATATACGTGTATGCTCGCCTCCCGTACAAGAAAATAACTGTAAAAAGCCACTTTACGGCTCTTTTCCTTTTTCCTTCCGTATTCTTTTTCACTCTTTTTTCTTTCTCCTTCTCTCACAGTCGATTCTTCGGTTCTTTTCTCGTCCTTTGCCTAAGACGCAGCGCGCACTTCTTTTTCTACCCCTCGCCCACCTCCCGATCGTCAGTTTCAATGTACGCATATAATATATATAGATATGCATGTATGCGTTCCAACTTCTAGCGCAAAGAAAGAATCGAATTGATTCCATTTTGTTTGCCGCTGGATTGTCGTGTACTTTTTGGAACTAATGATACGTTAGTAAAAAAGAAAGAGATAAAGAGATGAAGAGAGAGATAGTGAGAGAGAGTGAGCGTGAGAGACAATGAGAGAGAGAGTGAGAGAGAGAGAACGATGACGATTGAAAGACTTCTCTTCTTTATCGATGGAGACGAATGGGCAAAAGGGAGGTCTTGCGTACTCGTAAAAGAACCGTGAATTTTCAGTTTATGAGCGAATGCATTTAGTATAATTGTACAACGTTGTAAACAGTCGTTTAACTTAAAAAATGTTGAAGATAAGGATCCACGGGTGATAACAAAGACTATGCTTTCAAATAAGTAAAATTCTGCACAGATGCGTTGTTTACTATTTTTGGGGATAAGGGAGGAAAGCGGGTAAAGTCTACATTAATTTTATGTGAACATTTTTTCAGTACTTCAAGTATTACCTTACTAGAAAATTGAAATTTTAAATTTATACGATATGAATAAAATTATCAATGTTTCAGATGTAGTAACGAAATATTGATATGTTCCTGAATTGAATTCGCATTTACACCATCGGAAACAGGTACGTCACATTATCGGGAAATGCGATACTCACATTCTTTTCAATTTTAATATTCGAAGATCGAAAAATTCAATATTATAATCAAGATAGATCTTAGAAATACGAAGAAAAATTCTAAATATTATAGGACAACAAAGTTTACTATTTTGAAGCTTTAGACCTTACACGCGATAAATGTATAGGGTCCGAGCAAGAAAAGCTTGATCTGTTTTTTGTTTGATTATGCATTCATACATTCAAAGCACGGGTCACCGACACACTATTCTTCCACGATGGTCATCCTTTTTCGGTAAAAGAGTCTTGGAGTAATTGAGCATTTAAAGGTGCGCACTATTTCTTCCTCTACTTTCTTTTCTAGACAGACCTCAGTTGCTCCAAAACTCTCATACCGAAAAAGGATGAGTGATATGGAACTACAAAATGAGCTCGAATAATTGTAGTATGATTGTATATCGCGCTTCCAATGCATGGAATTTTATAGTAAAACGTTAAAAATAGTATATATGCTTTTAAAGTAGACTAAGTTTTCATACCATAATAGCTACATTTTTTTCTCCGTGAACGAATATCAATACTCCTGCGATGACTACCATCCATTGACCTCCTTTTCTCTGAAGATGAAGACTGTTCTGGGAGAATCGATATTTTTCCATGGCCTCATTTTTTAAGTATTTATTTTTGGTAAATCAATGTGATAATAATTTTATTGATAATCAAACTAAAAAATAATACTTAGGTATCTCAAGAATGGAATGCTGAACATTTATGTTATTTTAAGGTTGAATGTTACGTGAATTCTTATTCGATAGACTAATTGAGAAGACATATATCTACTTTAATTTGATTTCATATACTATCAATACTTTGTAGATTTACACTGAAGTGACGATATATAAATTGAACTCCTTCATGCTTTATCCGAAAATTCATAATAGCTTTCGTTTAATACTTTAACTCACAGAGTCCATATGGCCTCATAAATTTCGAGTACGCTGTCAAACCATAGGTGATCAAAGTAAGTTTTACCTGAAGTACCTGCTCAGAGTTCAAAGACTTGTGGATTCATACGACTTTTGCAAAGAACGATATAGAGATATAAGAAAAACTATTGTTAATATACAGATAAGCTTTGTCAAACTTAAATAACCTTTCGAATATAAAATTCCTTAGAAGTATTATATATCAAACTATCAACATATCTAACGAATAATATGTACTAATGCAATTTTTAATAAAAATGTATTCCTTTCATATCTTCATTAAATGCAATTACTTTTTGTATATCTCTTTATCCGTTTATATATTTTACACTACAAACTTATTACAATTAAGCGATTGAAATTGCACCAATTAAAAAAATACATTTACAACTTTAGCGTGTGTAATTTTTTCGGTGCTGCAACTGTCCAAAACAACTGTACAATGGAAAAAATGTTTAACTCCTTTCTATGCCTGGCATCTAAAGGATTAACAGCGAAAAGAGAACATACATTTCACTAAAATACCAATTCAAAGTTCAAGGCTCATTTTTATTTACCTCGACGAAGCAATGAAATCTCTGCATAAATCTTACTTATAAAAAAGCAAAAAATCTCCCTGGGAGAGAAGTGAACATTTTGAGGTTAGATGATTACTAATAGAAAAAATGTAGAATATTTTCTATATTGTTATGTCTAACGTTATTCATCATGGAACTCAGTCCTGTATTTCTAAGGTTTACAAGGCATGTTTTACAATTTCTTCTCTTCATGAAGAAAGCAGTTTTACCATACAACTCCTCAATTATACAATAACTGATCCGTTTTCCGCATTGCCGCGTAGTCAGATTTCTCCCAGGGATAACTCTACATCAAACAACGATACTTATCACTTACTTTTCTGCGGCCGCAGCAGAGCATGGCTGTGGCGCTGCTGCGGCGTGCGGCCGGTGTCGTCGAGAAAGTCCTCTGTTGCTGGCAGACGTAGCCAAGCGTGGCGCCCCCCTCGCCGTGCAGCTGCAACACGCGCACCTGCAGCAGTGGCTGCTGTAGCTGCTGCTGGCCCTGGCGCTGCAACACCAGTATCGGCACCCTCGTCGTCCTCGCCTCCTGCTGCTGCACTTGCTCCTGCTCCCGCTGTTGTTGTTCCCGCTCCCGTTCTCCACCGCTCTGCCCTTGACCGACACCGACTCGACCACCGTACTTGATGCGCACGTGTTTTCGCCACTGCATGAGTCCAGCGCGTCATGCCCTCTTCCTGGAAAATTAATGGAGAATAAATGGCTAAGCTTAGTTTTTATGGGCGAGTTTTCTCATTTTTGGAAAAGATGATTGCAGATTGGCGTTCTGCGGGAAATATTACTGTTTACATATTTTTGAGGTTATTGTTTATATTATAAATCTGATAAAAATTTACATGACATCACTTTTATGTAAAATTTATGTAATAATATAATATGTACAATAGGTGACATGAAACATTTTATTCGTTTTAATTTCTAAAATGCTATGTTCTCATGCCTGAATTAAAGGTGGCTTCAAACGAGCTACCATATTATAAAACACATACATTAATAATAAATGGCTATATTTTTAACTGCGAAGGATTATATTCGTAAAACATAAAAAAAACTTTTTAATTTTGGTTAGTTACACCCACGACCGTCCCTTTCTCAATGCGAATATGCGAATATGCGAATTTTCCGATCAAACCCAATACCAATTTTGGAGCATCATGTTTTGAGTTTTGAGAATTTTTATGTAATGATCATGACCACTAAATCTGTCAGAGAATATATGCTTATTCCTATATGTGTACTCTATAACCAATTGACAAATATTAAAAGATCCTTAATTCTTTTGATTTTACAGTAAAGGATTAGTAGTGTCAATGTTAAAACTTCCAAAAACAGCCCTTCAGAGGCGCGGCAGTGCAATGATGGCAAGTATGAGTATATTTTACGTTATACAAATTAATTTTCGGCCCTTTAGAAATAGTTATATCTCATGACTTTAATCAAGCATGCAATCCATACTTTTCCATCCGCTGCACGGGCATGAAAAGGGGCCAATTTCATACGTGTGCTGAAAAAATACTTTTTCCAGTCTTTGAACAGTCCATTAGTCCCGCTTTCCAAGTCAAAAAGTGGCCACAGTTGAGATATAAAATAAAAAATATATCAAATTTTCTAAAATTTTCAAAAATTAAAAAAATCTTTCTTTTGTGGAAATATTTGATCTTGTTGTACCGGGAGGGAAAGTACTTTTCCTCCTGCTAGTCGAAGACGCTCGAAATGCGTTTACAGACACGGAAAATGGCCTTTTTCATCCACGTGCTATAAAAAGTATTTTTTATCGCTAAAAGTATAATCTTTGAAATAATAATAATATGTAACTACTTATATGACTCAAATAGCTTTCATACAGATTTTATACTTTGAATAATAAGATATTAGACAAAAGTTAAAAATGAACTACTTCACAAAATTTTGATAAATTTAGTTGAGAACTTAGTATTTTTTAAGTGTCAAAAGAGTATTTCAAACTTTAGACGTAAGGTTTCAACTACCACTGTGAAAGCTGTACATAATGAAACTTTGTATGTACAATAATATTATCACAATGTTTGCAGAGAATCCACAGAAATATTCTAACTGTGTATAAAATCACATCTTAGATAAAGTAATTACTAGAATTCAATAGGTATTCTACACAAAAATCGCATATTTTGGTGAGTTTAATTTGGAACGGGTATCTCACAAGGTACAATCAAAATCGCGTATTTAGCGTTGTTCGAATAAGGGACAAGTATCTCTTTTTAAGTTACCCATAGCGTTTAAAATACATTTTCAGTTTAATCGGTCGCAATTATTAGTATATAATATTGAATGAAGTTTAAGAAATCTTTCGTTCACTTGCGGGATACGCAATGAGTAAAAAGGTACTTGTGAGATACGCATTATTAATCAGGCTTGTAAAAGTTACGCGATTTCTAATCGTACCTCGTGAGATACTCGCTTCCTGTTAGTACCCATCGATTTCATAAAAATTTGCACATTTTTCACAAAAAAACACAAAATTGAAACAAAAGTAATTCATTCATCCATCAGTAAAGCCTGCGATAATTCACGAGCCATCGACTACCCTTACGACGATATCCATTATCCACTCACTCCTCAGGGGATCCTCAAAAAAGCTCCCACTACATTTTCCAGGCGACTGGGTCCAGAAGGAAACCTTCCTCGCATGAGTGAAAAATTACGGTGGACTTTGATCTCTCCGCACACACTTGCTCCACAAAATCATGGTAAGAAGAAGAAGAAGAAGAAGAGCCACTGGGCGCAAAAATACAGAAAAATGTCAGCGCATAATCCCCTCTGCCCGTGAAAACGCCCTTCATCAACCGGTCTCAGATGCGCGGAAAGAAGCCGGGCCGTGAACAAAAAAAAGAAGGAAGAAAAGAAAAGTGGAAGAGGGGGAGAATAGGTAAAAAGAAAAGGGAGAGCCAGAGAGAGATAGAGAGAGAGAGAGAGAAAGAGAGAAAGAGAGAGAGAAAGAGAAAGAGAGAGAGAGAGAGAGACGATGGAGAGAAACTGCGATCTAGGCCGTAGTGGCCATATCGGTTTTCCATTTCTCGCCATTCTCCCTCGTAAACCGCGGAAAATCCTCCAAGAATCCCTCGGCTATGAGTTATTAAGGCACTTCCAAGTGGACGACTTTTGCCTCCCCCCTCTTTTTTAATGGGAGAAGATCGGGGTAAACTTTATTTTCTGATATAAATAAAAAAAATCGTATAACTTTCAGTTATATAATAAAATTATCCAATAAAACGAAGACTTTTACATAATTCGTGATACCTAAAATCTGTTATTTAAAACAGGCCTGGATTAAACAAAAAAAAATTATTTAATGAGTCCAAGAGATTTTTTATATTTAAAAGCAATCATTCTGAAAATTTGTATACTATGAATACTTGGTCATATTTTTAATTGTACCGTTGTAAAACCTCGAAATCTTGATCCTACATGTCACAATAAATCACCTTTTTCAATACTATATCTATTAAAGAAACGTTGTGCCTCACATGTTTCTAGGTAACACAATTAATGACATTTTTTTTCGACGATTATTTAAATCCTTTTGGCATATAATACAAATTAATTGAAACACTTTTTCGTTAAAATTATTTTTATTACTTTGTTTCGTTGTTCCAACTAATATTCAAAATAGAATATATTAATTTTTTTTATTAATTTTTCCTGGGTGTACAAAACGAAAACTGTTAGATTTTATTTCATAGAATTTAAAATACGAATAAATTATAAAGGCTTTATATTTCCTTGGAATGAAAATTTGTAATTTTATAGCATCAGAACATGGGTAAACATAAAGATATTACATATATTTATAGTAAAAGAATTTTCAGAATGATTGCTTAAGCATTTAAGGGAACTTTCTACCTATAGACGGCCGAAAAAAAAATAATTTCGAAAACACTTTTTAAAGCTTTTTTGTTCCCTTAAACTTGGTGGTCAGGTTCCATTAAATGAAAGACTTTTTAAAGCTTATTTGTTCCCTTAAACTTGTATAAAATACTTATTAATTACGTGTTTTTTTTCGATTGTTGTTACTGCTACATCATTCCTACTCGCATATAACTATCTTTAATACGTACGTTTATGTTAATAAAATCCTAAAATAAGCTGTTATTCACTTGATCTGCTATCTTTCTAACTTTTTGGGATCTTAGAAATTTCAATCAAATGTCACTATTTAGTTACATGAATAAGGATTTTTCTCGAATTAGGCCGATCAGTACGGTCAAATTTATAGTAGAATATCAGTTTAAAGTACCAGAATGCCCCAGGTCTACTGTAATTCTCCATAATTTTCGCCGTTAATTTCTTTATCATTTTTATCCGCAATTCTCTCTGTGTGCACAACATTATTTAAGCTCGCATCGCCACAATCTGCCAGCCTTCCCTATATTCTCTGCCTTCCCCTCTCCTCTCCCCTTTTGTAAGCTCGCAGCTTCAGTCGAGCGATCGATTTCTGATTCGCCTACGGCCCGACACTTTCACCTTGCTCTCCCACTTCATCGAGCACATGCGTGGGTGACGACGTCGTCGCGTCTGGTCTGGCCAGAAGGCGATGCGACGCAGCTTTTGTTTTCCGCGATGGCGAGGCAGGCGCGCGTGCGGTCACTGCGCGGTTCCGGCGTGCCACCGCGACGATGACGCGACCTACTTGTGTTTCTGCTTCTGATTGTCGGGAGGAGAAATGGAGGATGCGAGTGTCCGCGGTGACGTAATGAAATTGTGGACGGTTCAAGCGGTCGTGCGATTGTAACGGGTGGTTGGTATAGTCGCTGTGTATTTGTAGTGGAAAGCGTGAATGGATTGATGGCGCTGCTGCGACCGCAGGGAGTATTTTTAGAATTTTTAGATGTCAGGTAGATGCAGACGAAACAAGTCGGACCGTTGTAATGCAGTAAAAAATACTCCCTAATTCAAAATCTAGTGGAATAAAATAACTTTTTCGAATTATATTTATTTGGAATATGCATTTAAATTATACATATGAATTATATACTTATCTATTCATAGAGTTTTTCGAATTATAGGGTTCGCGGTGAGTATTTAGAATTCGAATAAACTTAATAATACAATAAATATTATGACTTAAAAAATAGTGTGATTTTACTTTGTATTTTTTGCTTTCTCAAAATAAAGCTTTGAGGCGATGACAATTTTTTTTATTTTTTCACGAGTAAAAAAGTCATGACTTGAGGGGACCAAATGTGAACGTCTTAAAAATGTTGTATATGTGTGTGTATCTGTGTGGATGCGTGTGTGTATACGTGTTTGCGTATGTATGTATGTATGTGTGTGTATATATGTGTGCGTGAGTTTTTTACTATACCTCTTTAGCAGTGCCGCGGTGACCTCGTCAGTAAGGGCTCGACCTTCTGAATTAAGATCTCGGGTTCGAATCCCGGTTGGGTACGTCTGAGTTTTTTTCCCAAAAGGTTAATTTCTTTAACATTTATATCTTTGATACGTACGATGAAAATTCATTGAAAAGATTCAGATGATTAGTAACATCGAGAATAATACTTCAGTTAAGTTTTGTAGTCATTATTTTTTTCTGTTTTTAAGAATAATGTAATTTTTGAAAAGAATCGATTTTCTACGATTGGTACTTCCGAAAATTTCCAGAAAGATAACTTTTTGGTATATCTTGTCCAAGTTCTTTGCCCAAATAATAGAGCATTTTATATTCTCAGATACTTAAGGGCACCGATGAATTTTCAGACTAGGGATATTTAAATGGTCGAAGGGAGAGTTAAATTTTTTGAAACCTAATTTTTTATGAGAAATCCTATACAATGACAGTTCTAGCTCCCCCCACCATTCCACCTTTCGACTCACCTATACAGGTGAGAAGCGTTCACCCCCACTCAACTCACATGCGTAGGTGAACAAGCGTAGGTCCGGTGGACATCAGCACCCTTCCCATTACTTGAATTTTTAAGAGACTTTTATAGGTAAGAAAGCTACTCTCCTATGGTGGACATTTGAAATTTTCGACCTTTTTTTGCAATTGCCATTTTGTTATTTTTCATCAAATTTTGTTTATTGAGCTACCGGCTATAGCGAAAAGGTTATTTTTTAATAACCCGTCCACTTTTTTGCTTTCAGGTTCTTCAAAGTGGAGATATCACGTCAACCAGATTGTAGTAGGGTCAACTTCAGGCAGCCAGACCAGCCAGATTTTACATACAAAACAAAAATAAAAAATATATTTTATAAGTGTGAAACCTCTTCTTTTATGTGTAAAAAGTTTGAATATTTTAAATACATTTTTCTATGAAGAAAAGATTATTGAAAATTATTGCCGAGATCGTAGAGTGACCCCTTAAGCTGCCTACATAAGAATTTCAGACGAAGATGACGACAGTCGTATGTATTGTAGTTTTGATAATGCTCGTGATTATAATTGACACAGTCCACATTAAGGTATTCCATGAGATCCAAGGGTGGCTGTAGATCTCCAAAGCTGTCGAAATACACAACGTCATTTCCTTGTTTTCTATAGGCCACCCAATGCGTGCAAGGTCCACTTTCATCATCAAGATTGACAATGGCCGATTCTCGATAATGTGGTCCACTCTCGGGTACCAAGGTAAGGTTTTAGATGAATACAATAACCTCTCTTATGCGGTTTTAGATATAAACCTTTACCAAGTGCAATGGCCTCCATGGTCTTATTATGCCTTTGACTTTCTTCAAGCTGACGTTTGGCGGCGCTAGCATCATTTACAGCCTTTGTCATACCAGCAGCACCACCTGCCAGTGCTCCCGTTGCACTTAAGCCAGCGAATATGGGAATGAGAAAAGGTAAGAATCCCCCGACTTTTGATGGTATAGGTAATATACGTGGAACGCGCACACCAACCTTCTGTACAACCAGCCTTCTTTACAACTTCGCGAGCACTTTTCAGAGCAGAACAAATGACTGCGCATGAGTCTTTGCTCGGAATAGTGGATTTCGAGGCAGCCTTGACCACACTAGCCAGGGTAATTCATGGTTTCTCTTTTTTCATTTTAAGACCTATACCAAACTTGGATTTCAGCTTCATGGTATTTGTTACAGCGTATGATATGTTATTTCAAAATTCTCAATCGAATATTACGGTAGATAGAAACTCAAAAAATGATGATGCATGAGAGACTTGTGGAGGAGCTCCATAAATCCGCTAGACGTAACTATCCCCGTCAAAAATTTATTGTACGATGCTTGGATGAGACCTGACAGGCTGACCTAGTGGAGATGCAACCTTACACTACAAAGGCTACACGTATCTGCTCACAGTTATCGATGTATTCTCCAAGTATGCTTGGGCTGTTCCAGTAAAGCATAAGACTGGTGATGAGGTGGCAGCAGCCATGAAATCCATCTTGCAGCATGGTCGCGTACCAAAAAATCTGCATACAGATCAAGGCAAAGAGTTCTACAACACCCCCTTTCAAAGTCTCATGAAATAGTACGGAATCAATCTATACTCAACGTTCAGCAATCTTAAAGCGTCTATTTGTGAGCGTTTCAATCGCACGCTCAAGAATAAGATGTGGATGCAATTCAGTTTGCATGGGAAATACAAGTGGCTCGATATCTTGCATCATATCAGCCATCAGGCTGCATACAATAACAGCAAGCACCGCACCATTGGTATGAAACCGAAAGATGTTTCACCTGTAAATGAAGCTACAATATTGGCACAATTCTCTCATACAAATAAAGTTGCGAGGAAGACAAAATTTGAGATTGGAGATAAAGTCCGAGTCAGCAAGATGAAACAAGTATTTGAGAAGGGTTATACTCCCAATTGGTCAACAGAGATTTTTACAATTAGTCAAGTAATGGCAACGAATCCAGTAGTCACCTACAAGCTGAAAGACTATCGAGATCAACCCATCGCTGGTGGTTTCTACGAGCAGGAACTCCTCAAAGCCAAGTATCCGGACGTCTACCTAGTGGAGAAAGTGTTGAAGAAGTGTGGAAATCAAATGTATGTAAAATGGTTAGGATTTGATAGTTTTCACAATACTTGGATAAATAAATCTGATTTGTAAAGGTTGGAGTAAATAAATGTATAAAATTATAAAGTATCTCTTTATTAACCTGCATCATATTTACAATATGCATTTTATTTTACAATATATTTAATTCTAATACACTTAATGTACTCTCTTCTACACTTCATCTATTTTTCATGGTTTTATAGTGACCCCATGGTAGAGTATCCGTTTCACTTCGAGTTAAATACCTCTTATTATCATGCGGACTTAGAGCTAACTTTACTGGATTCTCCGTAAATACTTCGTGCATTCGTGAACGAATAACGTTCTGTTCTCTAGATTCCGTTGTCATATTTCGTAAACATTCTATGTAATCCTCAAACGTAATTGTATTTTGAACAACAGGGGTTTTCATACCTTTAACTTTTTTAATTTTATCTTGGCCATCAATACGAATACTATACATTTTACTACGCAAGCCAAAAAATTCTGTCATAATGCGTCCATTACACTCATCTTTCATTAGATCTACCACTTTCTTGTTTGCTAGCGGCATTCCAAATACATTTTCCAATGGATTGTCAGAAGTATCGAAATATTGTACGTCGCGCTTCATTATTTCATAAATATTCTTACCACTTAGTTCATATATAAAACTATCCGTGTCTGTATAAAGTAGCTTATAATAGTCCTTAAACTATTTCTTCATGTATTTGTAGTGAAAATCGTATACTGAAGTCTTTGATAAATCCAATACGCACAACCCAACATAAATTGGCTTATCCATATTAACTTCCGTCTTTGTAAGTTCTATAAGTACAAGATTTTCGTCTATGATAGAGCGACTGTGGAAGTTAGGTCGCGCGATAAGAGCTTCGACTCCGTATCGTTCATCCCACTTGATTATAAGTTTAATGTCAAATCGCTTTCTGTCGTTTTCCATGGTTTTGCCAAATACCGCGTTGTTCATCAATTTGTAGAGATTCTTTTCGAATTCATTTTTAGCTTCTGCTCGCATGCTACTATTCAGATCAATGTAAGGTTTTAGCCATGATTTTTTATCAAACTTCAATACTCTACGAATTCGCTCGAGTTTCAATCCATTCGCCAAAGCTTGTTTCAAATTTCGATAATGCAGGACATATCGAGTTTTACGATGAAGAGTCGTCATTAGTTTTGAATATGATGAGCCTAGAGGTTTCAAGTGCTCAGGACAAAAAGGTAAGTTTAGGCGCTTGTCATGAAGGTAGTCCGGATACTCCAAGTCCACTTCAAGGATATAGCCAACTGGTGAACGTCTGCTATGTTAAAATTTGTTTGCTTGATCTCGTTTCTACTAAGCCATGCACGCATTCTACTATACTCCCATTTGCATGCATAGGAGAGTAGCTTTCTTACCTATAAAAGTCTCTTAAAAATTCAAGTAATGGGAAGGGTGTTGATGTTCACCTAATCTACGCTTGCTCACCTACGCATGTGAGTTGAGTGCGGGTGGGGCTTATTCTCACCTGTTCGCCTCAACCAATCAGAACGCTTCTCACCTGTACAGGTGAGTCGGAAGTTGGAGTGGTGGGGGAAGCTAGAACTGTCATTGTATACCTACTCATATTATTTTCAGGAGGGATAGGAGGAGGGGATGGGCGGATATCGGGGGGAGGGGTGGGAGGATGGACAGGAGGAGTAGGATCTAAATCTTACGATATACTGAAACACCTATATAATATAGGAATATAGGAATATAGAAATAAATATATATATATATATATATGAGAGGAAATCCACAATAAATCTGCACATAGGCGGTTCAAAAGATAATAAAAAAATAGTTGAGACGCACCTCTACAACCATGTTTTTCTCGTTCTATAGATCATGTCATATCTGTGAATAATGTCCAACATGCATAACAGACCATGTCATTTTTTCTAAAACGTAATATCAATTTCTCTTATGGGAATTTAAATCGGAATTATGGACTAAAGAAATTATGAATTATGGACGGTCATAAGTGAGATAACAATTACTTGGCTTTCAACGGTGCAAACAAGTTTTGTCACGCAATAGAATACAAAGTAGAGAAAAAAGCTTTAATTTGAGATGTGCCGCGTTTAAAAAAATGAACAATACCAAAAGTTATAAACGATTAAAGATATTAAAATAAACACGAACAAAACGATAAATTTAATAATTTTTCATTTCTTACTTTTGATATTGTTAATCTTCTTAAACGCGGCATGTCTCAAATTTGAACTTTTTTCTGTAGTTTATATTCTATTGCGTGAAGAAATTATTTGCACCCTCAAAAGCCAAGTAACTGTATGTATACTATATTGTAGCACCAAAAAAATTATAAGCTTATGTTCATGATTTGCCTTATGGATTTCAGAAAATCATAAAATATAAAAATCCTTATAAAACAAAAACAGATCAATGAGTCTTTAAATTTTTTCCTGTATAAGGAAGCTAAAAAAATTCACCAAGAAAAGGGTGAAAATTATCCCTAAATTGAGCACCTTATTTCACCTGTTGTACTGGAGACTTCGCCCTCAAAGAAGGTTGGTTTCACGTTTTCTCTTCCTGATACACTGACTATTCACTCATCAATTTCCAGGAATTTTCAAATCTTCGATCCGAACTTATCTATTACTTTCCACTTGCACAGACCAGACGCCTCCTCCGCTTCGAAAACGTTCCCACACGAACGAGAAACAGGAGAAAACTAAAGTGCGTGGCTGCGTGAGCTGCGTGCATGAAAAAGCCAGAAGAGACTATAAAAAGGAAAGTCCACGAAGAACGTGTTCCTTCACCTTTAGGTCTGTATACTTGACCGCGCAGATGCGCGAGGAATTTCCATTATTATACGAGACGCACGCGCACACGACGTATCGATTTTTATCGGCTGCCGCGGGAGGTAATGGACAGCCGCATGACGGCCTCATTTGACTTTTAAAAATGTTCATTTCCGAAAGAATACGGACGAGTGGTGGGATGGTCGGTGAGGATGACCGAGGTAGTGGTCGTCGTGGATATTCCGAGTTCAGGAAAAGCGCGCGGAATGGTAATGGTAATATAAATACGCTTGACTTGCGACGCAGTTTATCCTAGAATATTGGATGGACGGAGTTTATTTTGGTCGGTAGGTTGCTTGAATTGAGTTTCTCGAGGGGGTAACGTATGGATTATTCGTGGATTAAAAACACTATTTGAATGAAATCCCAGCTAAAACTATACTTGTGTGATCATAATAATATATAATAAATGAATAATTGTCCGCATGTATAATAATTGATAAGTGTAGAGGAAATGTACCTGTACTATACGTAAGCCTGTACTCACACAGAACTTTTACTTACATCAATAGTATATAGTATATAATAGTGTACAAAAACTTAATTCAATTAATCAAGCGCATTAAGTACAATTAATCTGAAAAATATACTTGAATTTTGATAATCTCAAAAATATTTGCTTAATACCGCCCAGAGAGAAACAATGTTATAATTCTTATTAATATATTGATGAATTTTTACTATTTTCTGTTATAATGGTTGGACATACTTGTATTTTATCAATTTTTACTATTTAATATAGCAATTTTCTAAAATATTAAATAGTAATTTTAAAATTCACATTTATAATTTTTTTTTTCAATTTAATGTTTCCCTGATTGTTATTTATTCTAGATATTATATTTTTTATATTTATGCACTTTAATTTTAAATAAAATTATTTACCGAAAAAACCGATCTCGTGAAGATTTGAATCAGCGATCCTCAGCTCCTAGTGCGCATGCTCTACCTAAT
Source organism: Gastracanthus pulcherrimus (assembly GCA_949152435.1). Lineage (NCBI taxonomy): Eukaryota > Metazoa > Arthropoda > Insecta > Hymenoptera > Pteromalidae > Gastracanthus > Gastracanthus pulcherrimus. The sequence goes on from OX424572.1 coordinate 202,589,152, forward strand.
GCGCCATCATGATCCTTCTTTACTATACTTCGAATCATCCTTATAAGTTACACTAGGCTTTGTTTCGATTATGCTTATCTTGTCAACATTAATTAAATAATGATATACTTATTCATTGTTGCAGTTCTAATTAACTTACATGTATTGATATAATGAAAAAGATCTTGTATCATCGAATTAAAAGTATCGTGGTCAGTTGCAAAAGATTACGTATAAGTTTTAGAGGTTAGATTTTTTGAGTCAAGACGGTTTACTAAAATATTTACGGGAATTTAATACGTAAGTACGTAAAATGTACTAAAAAAATATAGTATTCGGAAAATATAACAAACATTACTATAATTTCAAGTACTGCTTGCTACAATATTCAGCACAAATTACTACACTTTTTAGTAAATTCTATAAATGACAGTTTTTACAAGTAAATAGTAAAATTTTATATGCTTTAATTGCAGAATATCATATACGTTTAACAATAACTGCTACAAAATACAGTAAAAAACATTAGATTGCAAGTAAATCCCATTATTCCTTCATAAAATAGTAATTTTTATACAGTAAATAGTAATTTTTAATACATCTCTTCTCTCCGTTCGGATACAATTTTTATTAGTAAACTCTCTAAAAAAAGCTTTTGTTTTAAATTGTATGCTTTTTATGTAAAATAATATTTTATTATAATAAATACATATAATTAAAACTATAATACTATGTATATGGGTGGTTCCATGTCAAGTGAGCAAGTCGAAAAATAAAAATGTCTGAAACTCTACAAAAATCCTTAGGTGTTATATGTCAAGGGCAATTAAAGGTTGACAAATGCGTTATTTTAATATTTTGAGATTTTGCTAACTTGTTTGATTTTTAACTCAAATACTAGGGACTTTTGAGAAAAAAAAAGGAATATTTTTTGGTCAAAATAAGGCAAGAAATATAAAAGAAAAATTATTAGACCCTATTGTGATATGTTGTGATCTCATGCATTCTGATATATTGTGATATTAAGATTTTAAAAAATCGCCACAATTTTTTTCAAAATAAAACATCTTAAAATTTAGCTTTTCATATTTCCTTTAATTTTAGACTAGTTAGAATATGGTCTCAAGCTTAATATAATTTTTGCAGAATTTTTAAATAGCGTACTTTTTTCGGTATTGTTTTTTATAAACCCATGCAGTGTGATGTAATATTCAAATTCTAGCTGATCGCCATCACCTTTCTCAAAGCAAAAAATCTTAAAATTTAATATTTCATGTCAGCTTTTTTCTAGACCTTATGCAAAATGATCTCAAACTAAATATAATTCCTGCAGAGCTATTAAATAGTGACTTTCTATTACAGTCACATAATGGAAATACCGAAAAAGTGCACTATTTAAAAATTCTGCAAAAATTATATTCAGGTTGAGACCATTTTCTAAGAAGTCTAGAATTAAAGCAAATATGAAAAACTAAATTTTAAGATTTTTTATTTTCAAATAATTGTGGCGATTTTCTAGAATCTTAATATTACAATGCTATATACAATATATCGCAATGCATGAGATCACAAAATATCACAATAGTGTCTAATAAATTTTTTTTTTATATATTTCTTACCTTATTTTGACCAAAAATTGTTCTTACACTTTTTTTCTCAAATTTCCTAGTTTTTGAGTTAAAAATCAAACAAGTTGGCAAAATCTCAAAATATATATATCGCACTGCATAAGATCACAAAATATCACAATACTGTCATATAATTTTTTTTTTATATTTCTTACCTTATTTTGACCAAAAATTGTTCTTATACTTTATTCTCAAATTTTCCTAGATTTTGAGTTAAAAATCAAAAAATTTGGCAAAATCTCAAAATATTAATATAACGCATTTTTCAACCCTAAAATTGAATTTGCTAAGTTTCACAAGTTTCAAAAAGCTCACAATTCAAATCATACTTTTATAACTTACTAGCTGTACCCCGCGGCTTCGACCGCATAAATGTTTTAGTGAATAATTAGCCTATGTTTATCCAGACATTAAATCGAATAAGCAGTTATGTGTACAAAATGTATTCGTACATTGTATATGCATATGCGTATTAAGACGGTTCAGTAGGTTTTGCGTGATGCGGTAACAAACAAATGACCAAGAAAGTGGAAACATTGAGTTCTTATACAAGGAATTTTACACGTTTGTGGAAAAATAAATCATTATCTGTAATTTTTATATGGCCTATGTAGGTAGCCTATGTAATTCTGCGCAAAAAACGAAGAGAATCGTTAAAGTTTTGTTAAAATAGATGCAGTAGTTTGTGCGTAATGAAGTAACATTCAAACAAACAAACAACTTTCATATTTATATATTAGTAAGGATAAGGATAATATAACCAAGGGCCTTTCATTTACTTCTTTTGTGGACGAACTGTAATAATAGAAAACTGTCTTATTTTAATAAATTTATTTAATGCATTTATATCAAAATTTTCCTTATTCATAAAAATAGAAGTCGCCAAAACACCGAAAATAAGTAAAAATTGTAAATAAATTATCTATTATAACATTATAGATGATTAAGTCGAGTAAGTTTATCAAAAGCTTCACCTATATATTCAATCTTTTGCTAAGTGTGTTTCTCAGAAGGCTGATTTAAAACATTGGTCTGCATACAGAATTATTGTCCAAAAGGGTTCAAATTGATAGAATATGTCTGTAATAATATGAAATACAAATGCACAAAAAGCTTTTCATTCATTTTATATTTTTGATATAAATATATTAATATGTCTTGGAAGACCTGAGTTGTATTGTTATTATTTTACAAAAAATTTTAGTAGGAAATGGAAATGGAAATGAATAATTAATTATACCTTTTACATAAATGTATTTACAATATACTTCTATAAATTCTATAAATCTATAAAGGGATTATTTCCTTGTTAAGTACATTATAGAAAATTCATTGCAGATAATAAAAGTAAATAAAAAAGACTGAATTATGAATTCAAATTCAAGAGTATGATTCATTGAAAATATGCTATCAAAGGAAGTCTAATATTACTTCATTGAATAACCAAGCATCTCTGCGAGAAAGTAAACGTGTGAGAGCACCAGCGGAGCGAACGCTCGTTAATATTTTTTTTTAAGTCAGCAGAGCTGAGGATTTCTTATTCCACAGCACTCACCCGCCAGTCTGTGGGATGCTGCCGGACAGAAACGTCGCGCGACAAAAATTAAAAAATTTAGACTCTCGACTTTGCCAACGAAGACGCAAAGCGATGGAATACTTTGTGCAGTGAGCGGATGTGCAGATATTATGCAGACATCAAATCGCGAGGCCGCGGACCGCAAGTTACCCTAGGCCTAGGCGCAGAATCTACAGCCGTAAAACTTGATTACCCATTTATTACCGCTTTTCTTTAATATACGTTACTCAGCAGGTCAAAAAAATGGGACCGACGCACTCGCATAGTGCAAGGGCTAAAGCGTCAGCCCCAAATAACTATAAGTATAATATTACATTTCCCTATAATATTACACATTTATACAATATATGTAAGCATAATTTCCAGGTCGTATAAACGTCCATTACTTTCTAACGATAATACTTAACTTGCGTAGCTCATTTAAAATCTATGGTATCCTATTTCTTATTTATGATACTTTACTTTTAATTTAATTCAAAATCTATGCTTTTCTATTTTTAATTGATTCCATTTTAATTCTAATTCAATTTAAAATTATGTCACTTTCATAACTCTAATTTTTCTATCTTCCTTCCCATTTAAAACGATGCAACTTTTTTCTTAAAAGAAAAGAACAAAAAAAAAAGAAAAGTACCTTAGAAGCAGAGCAAGTTGTAGGAGTGATGAACCTATACCGGATCGGTCACCAGATCCAAGAAGAAGTCTCATCTACAAATGTTACACGGGTCACGGAGTCTGAGTAGTAGGCGTGATGAACCTACACCGGATTTATCACCTAATCCAACGCGGCGAGGCATTCACAAACATAAGTCATGAATTCTTCTCTGGGAAAATACAAGTCTGGACATAAAGATGTCCCCCATTGGGATGTCCGGGAGGGAACTATCGGGGAAGAAACATGCATAAGAACCATAAGGGTGTTGAGGGTGGACACGTGGAGCGTGCGTAGCTTAGCTCAGGACTGGCGACTGGAGGTGCTAACAAAGGAGGCAGACATGTAAAAATTAGATATAGTAGCTCTGTAGGAGGTCAGGCGACCAGGAGGCCCGATGAAGAGCATATTAACAAATACACAATTTTATATAGCGCATTAAAAAAAAACGGGCATTTAGGGATGGCGATCTTAGTAATAGATTAATACGCGCGAAAATTAATTTTAAATTCACTAATGATCGCATAGGGTTCCTAACGCTCAAAAGTCACCTTCTACACAAACCTAGAGCAAGTGTTTGATAGGTTTTCAACCAATGACGCAAACATTTTGCCAGGAGATTTTAACGCGAAAATTGGAAAGAAGGAAAAATTTATACCATAGGAAAAGAAAGTTTATATGATGTGAGTAACGATAATGGAGTGAGATAGACACAAAATTACCTGGAGAAGTCCCGGTGGACGCACACTCAACCAAATCAACTACGTTTTAATTGACCAAAGACGGCATGCAGACATTTTCGACGTCCAAACTTACCGGGGAGCCGATTGCGATTGATATCATTTTCTTGTTATAGTCAAGATTTGGGTTCGTTTACTAGTAAACAAAAATAAGAATAAAACATGCCAAACAGAGGAATTTAATCTCGAAAATGACCCGCGAATTAAAATTAGATATAGGGAGGAGCTTTCAAATAAACTAGATGTATTGGATAGCAGTAGGGTAGGCATGCCGGAGGCATGGAATGACATCGAAAGAACCTGAAAAAATTCTCAGCAATACAAGAAAACAGTAATATAAATAATATTCGGGAAATGTATACAGGTATAAACTTAATAAAGAAAAGATCCCAAAGTAAAACTAACTTCCTAAGAGACGAAAATGGGAACCTTATAACGGACAAAGATGGGTTACTAAATAGATGGAAAAACTATTTGGCAGCCTAGCTGTCTACACGAGTTCTGCAAGGCAATCAATAAGCGAAAAAACATTTACGGGCCGAACTATTTAAACAGGGGGGTGACCACTTAAGAAAATATTTCATAATTTTATTTGCGCCATGTGGAGGAAAGATACAATGTCCAAAGAATGGAGAGACTTAATCATAATCCCAATACACAAAAGAGGAGATAAAACTAATCGTAATAATTATAGAGGCTTTTCTCTTATCTGTACATGCTACAAAATTCTCTCTAAAGTATTACTAGATAGACTCACGCCATTCGCGGAGGAAATCCTCGGGGACCACCAGTGTAGATTTTGGTGAAAATGGTCAACAAGCGACCAGATGTTTACAGTAAGGCAGCTTCTCGAAAAGAAATGGCAATACGTAAAATGATCATGTAACATAGTCCACCAGTGTCCACCCTGCGATAAATGAACTTTTTTATGAAAACAAAGTCTCAACATGCATAGAACAATAGGGATGCTATTGTTGATAAAATTAAGTCTAGCAGGGCTTACATTATAGGTAAATATAATATATATTAAAATATTCTGATAACATGGGTTGTTAAGGTATTTTCAAAATCTGTTTTAGATCATTATAGATGTTTGAAGCTTTTTATTCACTAAATAATTACACTTGGGATAGTGGAATACATAGTAACTAAATAGCTACTAGTTTAACATGACGGTATGACAATATTAACTTTCAAAACCGCAAGCTATAATTTGTAACATGAGTACAAAGTGACAAAATAAATAATGAAACTTAAAGTTATATCAGAGGGGATAACACAACAGAAGTTGGGAGAAATTGTTGAGAATGCCGTGAAATGTAATTCGCAGTAAGTTTCAGAGACATAGAAATCGCAATATCTGCACAACCATTAGATGGTGCAGCTGGGTGTAGGTGATTTCCGCACCGAGCAGATGCATAACGGAATCCTGCTCGCTGCCGCGCGGATTAAACTTCGACCAAGTCGAAATTACTGATATTACAGATTTGTCTTGTAACTTTTGCCAAATCTCTTCAACAGTATTTAAGAGATTATGGTTATAATTATGGAAAATGATTATGATAATAAAATTTATAACAATTATAGTACATTTCTCCGTATTTTACGTGTGTAATAATACTTTAAACCTACTATTTTACAGCTGTCATGAAAAATCCTGCCACCGATTGGCACAAATATTTAGTATAAAAAACATGTAAATCTAACCATTAATTTGCAATCAATTTTACTTATTTATGCACATACAAATACATTAAAATGCTTTTTTATATTAAAAGAGTATGTTTGAAAAAATGTACACAAGGATACAGAAGTGGGACGGGCTATATCGACCTGGACGCAGTACTGGGACATCGTTTGGATGTAGTAGTGGGACATATATTATTAAATGTGTCCCACTACTAGGTTATGTAAATTGAGAGGCATGTGAAGTGGGACTAAAATTCGCCTATACATGCTTATGAAACGTAGCCTCAAAAGATTTGTATTTTGTTTTATAATAGTTTTAAGCTCTAAATTAACAAAATATCGTCTCGACTACGATAACTACAAAGGTATTGATTTCTACAAGAAAATATTCAGTTTTAAGATATTTGATAATCATCTACAAATTACAATACAAAAAAATAATATAGTACATATCGACGGCTGAACAGAAGAAACGATCAACTCTACGCGCAATCTGAGAAGAGGTTAAGTTGGATCACGCCCTACGAGTAGATCAACTCTGATATCGCGTAAAGGACGGCTTCTTTAACCAATTATTCCTCGCTTTACGTTGTTATTTTGGCAACTCTAAAAAAATATGAGAACGAATATGACCGCAAAAAAAGCAATTTACTATTTTTTTAGAGTTGCAAAAACAAAACGTAAAGCAAAGAATAATTGTCTAAAGAAGCTGTCCTTTACGCGATAACTGAGTTGATCGGTTCTTACGAACCACCGTAGCTCACAGTTTTTGGCCCTTCCTTCAGCAGCCACCTCGATATCGTCAAAACTTACATCTCGTCGAAATCTAGCTATCACCACAAAAGAAAAACTCTCGCATAACTAATCCGAAAACGAAGCAATAACCGCACCCATCCTCGCCTCCGATGAAACTCTCCTGCATGCGCGTGCGTGCGGCTTACCCGAGAGACAGACAGAGGACCTTGACCCACTGACGAAAATTTGCTGGGGAGGAGGCTCGGGGGGGTCAGGCCGAGCGAGCGTCGGAATTCTCGTGACGCGAGCCAATAATCGGCCATGCCAGTAGTTGCGGTGGGACTACGGTCAGGCAATCTCGTGTGCGGCGCAGCCCCTGGCACGAGCTCGCGCGCCATCCCACGCATACATACGGCTCTGGATCTTTTTACTTGGCTCTGCGTGGATGAGCTCGATGTGCCTTGTTAGCAGTCACGGACAATTATTAAGATATAGCTATCTAGAAACATATCTAGATATACGGGGAGTATCGCTTTCGAAACTGAATATTAAAAGCTTGAAATCGTCCTTGCAGGGATAAGACGCGCATTCATGGTGTGAACTACTATATATACAAACATGAAAACTAGAGTGACATCATCCAGATGCTACAAATCCATAAGGACATAGGATCAATGTAAATTGATGTTGTTTCATGTTTCTTACATCTGTTTTTTTCTGATATTTCTTGATACTATTGTGCACATAATAGAATTTTCTTATTTATACTCCCTTCGTCACTACAAAGATAATTTTAAACTTCTAATATTGTGTTTCAAAAATGATACATTTCGTATCTAGATATGTTTCTAGATACTTGTATCTGGATGCTGTCGTTTCCTAACCTCACGCTAGTTCCCGCTGCCACGCGCTGTTTGTGCACATGCGCATCACTGCCGGGACTAGAGTAGAGGTAGGGATTTAATGTAGCGCTTTTTTTCCAGCTCGGCGGAGAAAAAGTACGTACTTTATGGCTAGGTATGTTAAAAAGGTATTTTAGTTTCCGAGATACTGTAAGTCAAATCATTTTTCTTTAATATTCGATTGCTTATATCTCGGCAACAGCATGATATTTTTTATCAATGTAGGCTCATTTTTTTCTTTCTTTGATAAAGATTCAAAATTAGATAAATTTTAAAAATTCATCAATGAAGTATGTACAATTGTTTAAAAATATTCATTTTCAAGAAAATGGTAAATATTTGAAAGAAATCTCAATTTTATCATACAATTACGTGATAAATATATCTGTAGAAAGAAATAATTTCAGCTAATTAAAAATCCTACGTACTTATTTACATGAGTATCGTCGGAAAATTCTCTGAAAAATTCAATTCAATCGGATAAACAATTTCTGAGATTCGCGCAACGCAGCTTTGAAATATGTAGTTTCGAGACAAATGCGCAAATAGCGCGATGCAACGTGGTAAACTCTTCACTAAATCGTCTTTACAGTCTGTACTAAAAGGAGGGACCACGGAGTCCGGGTCACCGATTTTGATGAAACTTTAGGGATTGTTTTCTGATACCTAAAAATGGGCCTTTGTATGGTAGATATGGCATATTTAATTAACGTTCATAGTATATCTATATATATTTGATTTTTAGCATTACCCATATGAGTAATGCTAATGTATTTTGACACTATCTCAGATTTAAAGACTCGTTGAATAAAGCTACGGGTACTGTACTTCATTCTTAGGTTCCAAAAGTCGGTCCTCAAAGTTTCATCGAAATCCAAGACCCGGACTCCATGGTCTCCCCTTATAAGTACAATTTATTGTTAGTCAATTTTTCTATTGCAAAATCAGTAAATTGTACTGATAAAACTAAATCTTTTCAGTTATGAAAAAATTTTAAAAACGTATATTAATTATTTACTATTTTTTAAAAACTATTCATGAAATTTTTAAAATTCAAAATTAGATATGAAAATCAAGTATTGTCAAATTTACTTGAACATACTCCTTTAACTTCAAATTTAATAAGTTATCCTTTAATAATAAATAAACTGTATTTCACTATTGTAGTCAGTAACTACCTATTGCCAATCTGTTCTTTCTCAGTATTTAAGTTAAAAGTTATTCCAACGCAAATTTTAAACAAATTCCAATTAAAATAATAAACATCTTTAAATCTCAATCTCTATAGTTCTGCTACAACTTAAACGCAAACTTAGGGTTGAACAAGCTCCAAATTAATAGAAAAAAAATATTTCATCTGCGCGCGAGCTACCGCTCGTTCCTACCCTTAATAAAAAACTTTCTCGGCACCCGAGAGCCGAATGAAAAGTCTTAACGCAATCCCGGATAACCGCACCGCGCCATTGCGATAAAAATTTAAAATGAAAATTCAAGGCGCCTCGAAGAAACACAACGAGCCGACAAATGCCGCAGAGAGTATTATGAATAATTATGGCTTTTACCGGGCTGGAAACCGAGACTCGGCCGTTTAATCATTAAAAAAGAGGCGTCTCGCCTCTCTCTCTCTCTCTCTCTCTCTCTCTCTTTCTTTCTCTCTCTCTCTTTCTCTCTCTCTCTCTCTCTCTCTCTCAATTCAATCTATCAAGCTGCGTGGAGATTGCGAGGAGACAGAGCAAAAATGTGAGAACCTCTCGATCTCAAAAACTGAAGTATCGCCACCGTAAAGGAAGACCGATCCGTATATACCTATATACCCCCCCCCCCCCCATAGATACACAAAGCGAGTCGCAAGGCAGATTACTCGACAGCGTCAGAAGAAAATGGATCCCCTCATTATCCTCGCTAAACTAAAAGGATAGCCAAGACACAGCGTGGGTGAAAAATAAAAAAGGAATAGGAACCAAAGAGCGAGCGGACAGAGCCAAGTTTGCTGCGAGAGCAAGCGATGACGAGAGACACCGCACACAAGAATGCACGCGTGCACGTATATTTATGTGCGTGCGGAGCTTGATAGGACTACTTTATAGTCTCATAGAAAAGCTAATTTTGAAAAACTAATATGAGTCAGAATCAAAATAAACTGACTTTTGTGTGACTTTTCCTCATAAATCTGTTAAAAGCAAAATTTTTCTTCAGGCGTCACGTGATAATTACATTTTTGACTATCTTCAAGTATTATGGATCAACAAAGAGTGACAAATGATCTCTACGCCTCTTAAAATAAGTAAAAAGAAAAGTACATTGAAAAGGAAAAAACCGATGCCAATTCATTGGCACTTAGCATCCTCAAACTAAATTAATTGATCTAATATAACAATTTTTATTCTAATAAATTAATTTTTAATTGTTATATCTCTTTTTAATTAGAATCTCAAAGAATGTGTGCTGATTTATCATTGATGGTTTATCAAAAGATAATTTTTTATTAAAAGTATACATCTAGTTTAAATTGCATTTATCCACGTCTCCTTAGAGATACTGTTGTAGGCGCGTTGGGTTTATAAGAATTATTAAAAATTTACTTTTTTGAAGAGGAAGCTTTCTATTATTTTATTCATTATGACTTAAATTTACTTCTTATGTCAATTTTTAAAATTCTTTTTATTTTCAATTTTTCATAAAAATGCGAAATTAAGTAAAAATGTATATAAACTTAAATATATTGAAAATTAAAGAACCTCATGAAATCGCAGTGATACCTTCAACTACCCAAGGTAGACAACCCAACTCTTTAAGAAATTCAATACTTGCACAGAGAAAATTGTCTACCGCAAATGACCTGATTCATGGAAAAAATTACTCTGATATAAGTAAATAATGATACATCATCATAATTTTCATTGCATACAATAGTAATTTTACCGCAGTCAGGGTAATTTTTACCATGTACCTGGATAATTTTTTCCATGAAGATAATATCATTTTTTTAGCTTATTTTGACCAACAAATTGTCTGGGTGTGCTCATATTAACTATTCACTTCGAATAATCCTCAAAAATTTGTCAGAGAGCCAGACAAACAACCGAGAGAAAACAAGATACACCGTACCTATACAAACTCAGAGAAAGAGTAAGCTCGCGGATAAGGATAGTAACATGTATACTTACGCAGACTCACTTGCGTACTGAGCGCGCAGGCAAAATTGTTGCTCCCGCGAGGATAGATCGGAGATTGTTTCGCCGCGCATGAAGAAAACTGGGAGAGAGAGAGAAAGAGAGAATGAGAGAGAGAGATAGAGAGAGAGAGAGAGCGAGAGAGAGAGAAGCAACTGCAGCCGACAGCAGCGGAGATAGGGGACCGGGTGCGCGACAATAAGAGAAATTGCGGACAAAGGAGACGAAATCGGTGAGGCGAGATAAGAGGGGCAAAGAGGAGGGATGGATGAATGCGGATGCGGAGCACAAGCCCGAAGAAATGCGAAAGAGTATGGAAAAATTATGCACTGGTAGGTGAATGCAGTGGTGGTTCTCTTTTCGAATTTCGGAGTGTTTTGGTTGCGTGTTATTGTGACAAAGTGGAATTTTCAATTCTGCTAACATGTCCATTTATCTTATAAGTTAGAAATACAATAATGTTAGAAATACAGTGATGGTGGTACCTTGCAATACATTGCAAGGATAAGTAAAATAACAATTTCTTCACTTTACGCGACGTTTAATGTATTTTACTTAAATACTTATTGTAAATTTTTTAGAACGAGGAAAATATTATGCAAATTATGATTTGCTATAGAATCTCAAGATATTTTACAGTATCATAAATTCGTCATTTTCCTTAGTTCTACAATACCCTCTGTACCATCATCATAGCAGTTCCAATTCTGGCGGCTATATGGTAAATTAAGGGGACAGGCCGGGGTTAAACAAGAAAAGAATCTTTTCTAGTCCAGTAAACTTTTTATGTTTAAAAGAAATCAGTCTAAAAATTTGTCTGTTATAACTACTTAGTGATGTCTTTAATTTTACCGTTATAACACCCCAAAATCTTGATCCTACACGTCACAATAAATCGCTATTTTCAATTTCCTATTCATTAAAGGAACTTTGTGCTTCAAACGATATTAGTTAATATGATGAACGAATTTTTTGTTAACGGTTTTCAACTTTTTTTGGCATGTACTAATAATTAAGTGAAGCAATTTATCGTTAAATTTTTTTTTGTTATTATCTTTCAGAGATTTAATGCATTTTTAAAGAATTATTAATAAAAATTTTTCAAAAACTCGGTTATATTAATTTTACGTCTCACTTCAACATTTGCGAAATAAATCGCGACGAGGCTAGTGTGACAAAATAATATCTTGTCACAGTATAAAGGTGTCTCTTAAAAAGATATACGTTTGGTCAGATATTTTTTCAGTGAGGTGGAAAACGCAACCTAGTTTTCTGCGTGCAACGTCGGAATAAAAGTGGTTGCGTGAGTGGAACACGAAACCTGTTGCGCGGCGAGAAGTTTTGCCTGGAGGAGCCGCCGCATTCAACATCGTGATCATCATCCGAGAGAGAGAGAGAGAGAGAGAGAACCAAGAGCATCAGCAGCGAGTCCAAAGAGTCGACGACAACCCGGCGTTGGATGATCTGCGTCAAGAGGACGGTCATCATCGGTAGAGAATTCGGCTCCCAAAGCATTTTTTGCCTTTTAGACGAGTCCATTTTGCTCCAGAACGGAGAGCTGGCGTCTAAGACGTTGGTCAAGTCCATTCACAACTATAAGAGGGATGCATTCGATAACGTGATAGAGGATGTTGATTAATTAATTGACCAATTTATTCACATTGGGGTAGAACCTCTTCTGGTGGCTAGTAACTATTTCGTGAACAAATGTAAACGTAGGTTGTTTCACATTTAGTAAGTGTGAAGAGAAGCTTTGCTAGTATAAGCTCTTTTGAATCATCTTACGCAGTAAAAATATGAATAGCTCTTTTGAAATATATATAAAATAAAGTAAAATAAATAATGAAGGCTACGTAGAAATATAATAAGGATAATATTAGGTAGAACGGTTCATCGCGGATGAAGTGGGCGCTGCAGGTCCTCGTTTATGATTCGCTTTCTCCATTCAGTCTTATCACGTGCTAGAAAGGTATAGAAGATTTTTAATTTGGTGCTGTCTACATCGAATTGAGGAGCACAGAGGCCTGGATTAAGAAGGGTTGCTTCCAAGCTTTAGTGCGTGAAGCCACATAAAGTAGGGACTGGGGTGGTCCTCTCAGATCTTCAGACTGCCTAATTAACGTTTAGTATAGTAAAATGAGAGACTAAGTACATAGGGACCGCATCAGTAAGGGCGTTATAGGTCAAACAGGCTAAGAATTACTCGCGCCTGTGAGGGAAAGAGATTACGTGGGCCCTGAATGATATGTAATTACCGAAAACGAATCGCACACACGCGCAGAGGAGTTTCAGATTTCGCATAGACAGCACATGCGTAATCAAAGCGCGGGAAAACAAGGTTGACTACCAGCTCAGACCTAAGGTTGTTTGTGACACTGTGCCTAAAGAATTTTTGTAACGAGAGTTTCGTACACCTTTAACTTACCTGGCAACGTGTTTTGTATGGAGCTGCCAGTCTTGGCAGGGTATGAGCACCAAGATTGCAGGCCTCTGATACATAGGGCAGCGGCGTGCCATCCATAATAATTTTAGGGATGACTTGGATTACGATGTGCGAGATGTATGACTAGCTATCCAGGACTGGTACCTTAGTTTTTGTATAGTTCAGTAATAAGTCATTTTATCGAGCACAATGAGCGACAGCTTGGGCATCACTGCTGGCACACTGGATTCCCTGAACTAAATCGTTAGGGAAACAATGGTAATTTGCATGTCATCGGCGAAAATGAACACTGTCCTGCGGGACACCAGACGCGATTTACTAACTCTTTGAAATTTCGGCAAAACGACCTGCATTGACCCTAATAGGCGCTCGGATATGTCCACTTTGTTGCTTGATGCATATTGGTACCACATACATTCTACTAATAATCCTGCAGACGTGGCTTAGAGAGAATCGACTGAGGATAATCAGATGGCAAATGAATTATGGTAGCATAGATCGCCAGGTATTCGACCGCAAAATATTTTCGACCACAAAAACTGGTGCGTGCGATTAAGCTTAATAGCTGCGAATTGACGATTTTACAGTCGGAGCAGGTCGCGATGTGCTACCAATACAATTTGCACCGCACAAAAACTGGTGCGAGCGACTGAGCTTAATAGCTGCGTATTGACGGTTCCTATGTATGAATCCTTGTAGGAAGAGTCAAGAAGCAAATAAGAAAGTAATAAATAGTGTAATATAATTGAGGAGGGGAAGGAGGAGGGATGGGAGTAGGAGATGAGGCGGGAACGTGAGGACGGCAGTGGAGGGTGGAGGGGCGAGAGAACGGGAGAGGAGAGATAGTAGGGTATGGGAAGGGAGAGGAGGGGTGAAGAGAGGAGGGGAGAAGAGAGGAGGGACCATTTATTTCTTAAAATATCGTATTTTTTTAAACGATATTACGTTTTTTGAGAAGGGGTAGGAGGGCAGAAGGGGGAGAGGAGGGGAGAGGAGGGAAAGGAGTGGAAAGGAGGGAAAGGAGGGGAAAGGAGGAGAGAAGAGGATCTAAATCTTACCAAACACAGAAACAACTATATAATATAGGAAGATATATACGTAGAATAGTACGACGTTAGTCGAATTAATTTTCATAGCCTTCGAGAAAGTTCTATTTATCGCGAGATGAAGGATATTTCCGGAACTCATCAGTCTCTCCGCGGATTTCCGACCAGGAGATGTAGCTAAACACCAAAACCTACGGAACGTACTACCTGGACCTCATCATCAGCCACCATAAACACCAAGACTAAGCGCGTTACGCTCGGTCCCGTCTTTCGACAGTGCCTGAACTTTTACTATATAACAATATATTACTATTTATTACCAACTCTATTTTAATTTTGTGAAGTATAATTTTCTAAGTCCATTTATACACAATTGTATATAAATATATGAGTTGCCTACCAATATACCTTATAATATACTTCGGAAACTACTTTAACAACAAGAGCTGTGGGGGTAGTGGCTAAGGTAATGGCTTCATAATTCAAAGATTTTGAGTTCAAATCCCATGTGGGGCAAATTTTCTTTTTTTTTTAATAATTTTTTGTAATAAGAAATGGATAAAACATTGCTAATCTTCAGTAAAAATTATTTGTTATATTAAATTTGCATAAATTAATTCTTATATTATTAATTTATTTAATTTAAAATTTACATACAAGTATTATATATAATCGTATATGATTATAGACTATTGTATATAAGTTACTTATATATATATGATTATATATGATTATATATAAGATTTCTTTACTCGGGTACTACAAATATAAGATAAAAATTACTACTTAAACTGGTTAATGAAAAGCAATTTATTATTAAAACGGAATTAACTATTTCTAAGAAAACACTTTTTATGAAAAATGAAAACTATCAAAAAATAATTGATATTTATATGTAAATACACAAGAAACGCAATTATATCAGGTTGTATAACTACATGTAAACTGTTCTGTTTAATCTTGTCTCTTTAATCAATTAAAGTGATACATTCTTGGTGATATATCTTGAAATTTAATATAAGCTTGTACGACAACTCAATTAGGAAACTCATTTCTCACTCAAACTATAGTCACTTCACCGTAATTACATTGCGTGTCGCAAAATACATGCACTTAGAAAAATAATTTATTCCAGCCAGTGTACGTGATTTTTAATACACTAATTTATTGAAAACTTCAAAATACAGCTATTAAGCCTCATTCGGTAATATAAGATCAATAAAACATTCTTTATAGGCATGAAGAACACATTACTTAAGAAAAATGGTTATATAGAATAGTAATTCGTAGAATGTATATGGAAGTGCGCTTCATAACTTTTTAGAACATACGATTTTATGCACATTATTGATATTATGTTAGTGGCATTAAATATGAGTAACCTTAGAAAATGAAAGCCTACATTTTAAAAATAAGTAATACAGTCCATATTTTTATAAGAAAGTAGATAATAATGTTGTATTTAATCTAATGAAAATTTTTTGATCGAATCATGCAATTATAATTATTAAAGCGATTCGCTAATAAAAAGATGAAATTAGATAAACACTACAACAATGTGGAACTGTGGAACATATTAATGTCTTCACACGTGGCAAGTCTTAAATTAAAGTTCTTTTCATGTACTTTCATATTATTTTGACTAATTTTTTTAGTATATGCATATACTGGCATACCCCATCGCGGTGTTGCCCTCGCTTCTTACAAAGTATCATATCAATACTGAAGTTTTGTATACAGTGCGTCTCATAACTATAGAAACACCAAAAATTTTTACATTTAAATCTGTGTATTATACCTTTTCTTAAAAAACCTGTAACTTTCGAAGCAAAAAACCAAGGATAATTTTAAAAATAGCAAATAAAAGGCAATTTTATTCTCTTTAAGCCGTTACCAAAATATTGTGTCTACATTAACTTATGAAAAATTCACGAACGGTTTAAACAAAACTTGAATACTAGATAAAAAATTTACATTGATTTAAATGGGTCTAAAAATTTAAAGTGTTTCTATAGTTATGAAACAACGATAACTTCTTTAATGTTGATGCGAAAGAAATATTCTAGTAATGTTTTAAAGAGAATATATTTTCCATTCATTGGCTTTTTGCAAAATTATCCTCGGATTTTTGCTTCCAAAGTTACAGGTTCTTTAAAAAAAGGTATAATATACACATTTAAACGTGAAAATTTGTGGTGTTTCTATAGTTATGAGACGCACTGTATATACCATCCAAATTTTAACTCGCTAGCATTCCCCGTCGCAGCGTTGCCCGCGCTTTTTAAAAAGTATCATATCAATACTGAACTTTCGTGTATAGGGGAGGGGGGAGCAAGGTGGACTACCTACGGTTCCAGGTGGCTTAATTTGTATCAAATCACCTATATAATTCAGTTTTGTGGTTTAGATGTCTTTATTAGTTCATAAACTAATAAAAAAAACCGCTGCCAATCAATTGGCACTTAGCTTCCTCAAAATTTGAAATCCTCAATATGAAATTCTTTAATCTAATAAATTAATTTTAAATTCCTATATCTCTTTCTAATTAATATCTCAAAAAGGTCTGCTTTTTTATCATTGTCGGTTTGTCTAAAGATATTCTTTTACTAAAATTACAAAACTATAGGTAATAATCTTTATAGAGACACTTGCTATGCCAAGAGGCTGCATAACATACAACAATAATTTACCTTATCGATTTCAGAAAATCGTAAAATAAGAAAAACGTTTAAAAAGACGAGTCGATGAATCTTTAAATTTCTTTCCAATTTCGAATCTTCATTAAAAAACGAAAAAAATTAGCTCTATTTGGTAAAAATGACCGTGCTATTCTCGAGATATAAATGATCAATGAAAACCTCAAATATCTCGAAATATAAAGGTCGTTGTGATCTGGATAATAATTCAAATTAAAAGCTGCCGATATACTCCAGTATTCGCAGCTGAATGATAATCGATTTATTTTTACAAAAAGATTTTTTACCCTTCAAAAGAATAAGATAAAGCCTAAAATAGAATAAGATATTCCTAATCAACTCAATTTTTTTTAAAAATTTCATTCTTATATTTCTAAGATATAACCTTTTGAAAGAAATGACGATTTCATGAATGACGATACAAGTGAAATAGCTTATTCAAAATTTCGTATGGAAAAAGATAGGTAATTTTATGCTCTTTCAAATCGATGATATTATTTATGTTGTTTAAAGAAAAAACAAAAACTCAAACTCAAAAATTGAGAACCCACTAAAAGACAAAAATGCATCGAAAAAAAGAATGAATTTTTGAGCCGCCGTCTTTTAGAAAAAAAAAAATAAGCATGAAAACATTAATTTTCACCGTGTGTATTCAGAGTAATATTGATCCACATCCAAACACACATACACACTCACACGCACACATCCATGTAGACATTTTCTAAAAATAGTGTTTTTTGATTCCCAGTATCTCAAAATATGTTTCAAAAATGTTTCTAAGAAAATTTTTTTTTTCATCACAAAGTTTCCCTTATTGGGAAGTAAAAAAGAATTCCCATCATGGGTTTAGTAAGATTATTGTAAATAACCAATTTAGCTGATTTGCCAAAACTGTTGGGCAAGGTGGCATACCAATGGTTTCTGCATTGCATTGCAAAAAAATTCAAAATTTTCAGCATGAGATATAGCTTCCAGTCCACCTTGCCCCACTCTCCCCTATACCAATCAACTTTTAAGTTTCTAGTTTTAAGGATTTTGGCTGGGCGTTGATAAGTCAGTCAGTCAGTGAATCAGGATATGTCCTTTCGAATATATAGAAGATAGAGTATGAATTTTGGACAAGTGACCTACTTAGGTGTTGATTAGGGAAAAACTATGAAATTACTTTTTAGAAGTTAGCTTTAGTAAACTTTCTACACGATAACTAAGTCGATACCTCATCAGGCCTTGAAAATTTTTAATGACTGTAAAATCTCATTTTGCTATTTTTGACTAAATACGGTTTCGAAATTTGAAAAATATACCCACTAAACGGTCGAGTAGGGAAAATCTCAGAAATTTATTTCTAGAAATTGGTATTGAAAATCCTTTCAAATGATAAAAAAGCCGATTTCTCATCGGGCCTTGGAGATTTTGTATGATTCTGTGAAAACATATTTAAATTTGTAAAATTTACTTCCTTAAGATTTAAATTTCGTCAAATCCGTTCTTATTCGTTGCCTACAACATTAAAACAATACACTTCCTATACAAATTTCTAATCGCTAGGTTCAATGGTTTTGGCTGGCCGTTGATGAGTCAGTCAGTCAGTCATGTCAGTCAGGATATATCTTGAGAATAAGGGCCTATGGAAACAAACTACGGATGCTGAGACATTTTCACGTATCAGTAAATCCCTCCCAAATCTTCATAAAAATCTGTTTATCCAAAGACAGAATGACACTATGTAAGTGACAAATAAAAATTCAAAGATTTCCCACCTTCTAAAAATCATTTCTCTTGCGATCGGGCGATCGGTTCCAACTCTCGCTTTTGTGAGTGAGTCCTTTCATTTTGCTGCTCTCCGAATCGGCCACGTTTCCTCCGTCTGTAATGAAACCAGTACAAATAAAATTATTGTTTTAAACATTATAAGTAAGAAAATTAATTATCAAAAACTTTCTTTGACTTTTATAGTGGAAGTAATTTACATTTTCCCCATGACCTTTTGTAATTATTAGTGTTATTGTTATTTTTTACTGTTACTGTTACTGTTACTGTTACTGTTACTGTTACTGTTACTGTTACTGTTACTGTTACTGTTACTGTTACTGTTACTGTTACTGTTACTGTTACTGTTACTGTTACTGTTACTGTTACTGTTACTGTTACTGTTACTGTTACTGTTACTGTTACTGTTACTGTTACTGTTACTGTTACTGTTACTGTTATCACGGATTCCTGTGGCTGAAATGGGGTAGCATTAGGTATGTAAGCTGCTATCTCTCGCCAAGCAGTAATATGAACGCGTTTTATATCAAGTAAGAAAAACTTGAGGACTTTCTCCAAAATGTAGACGGTAGCCTTATAGTCGTCGGCGACTTCAACTCCCGGGCACGTGATAGATGCTGTTCGTGAAGTGGTGAATACCTACGATAAAGAACAAACGAAGAACCAACATTCGAAAGGAGTAGTACTTGTAACCATGTTAGATGTTAAAAATGCTTTTAACTCGGCAAAAATGTAAAAACATGCTTTAGCCACTAAGTAAGAAGTACAAGATACCAAATTACCTCTTGCACATCGTACAAGACTATCCGAAGGATAGATGGCTACTGTACGGCACTTCGGAAGGACCTCGAAGCAGAGAGATCACAGCGGGAGCAGCCCAGGGGTCCATCCTTGGCCCCCACTTGTGGAACATATCTTACAACAGGATATTAGATCCAGGCTTACCCACGAGATGCTCTATTATCGGATACGCCGATGATATTGCAATTATCATCGTAGCAAGAACCAAAAAGGAGGCACAAGGGAAATGGAGATCGAGAAAAAAGAGGTCATAAAGTATCTCGGAATTACTCTAGATACAAAGATAACTTATGGAAAACACCTAAAGAAAGCGGCAGAAAGAGCGTCTTCAGTAACTACAGCACTAAGCAGGCTCATGGCTAATATCAGGGGGCCTAAAGGCAACAAACGCTGATTACTTATGAACGTGACTAACTCTATACTACTCTACGGATCTGAGATATGGAGTGATACCTTAGAGTGCGAGATATACAGACGAGGTGTCGAAGCAGTACAACGTGCTGGAGCACTACGAATCACGAGTTCGTATTCATAGTATCCAAAGCGACATCCATGGTTATAGCAGGAATGATTCCTCTACACCTGCTTGCCAACGAAAAGAAATGAGTGAATGACAGGAAAGAAGAAAGCGGCCGAGCCCGAATCAAAGAAGAAAAAACAGCTGTTAACTGGTTTAGCACAATGCTTTTTCAATGAAATTGTATACACAAACATTTATTGAATGTTTACATTGTTCAAACTGATGTTAGGAATAATCGACCATGTTATAACATATGTTATAAACAATGCTACGTTCGTACGGTAAATAAAAATAGTGATATATTGACTCGAAAATTTAATTATTATTATGCTGAGTTATTTCTAATAAACCTACATTTCAATAAAACGTACACATGCGTTTATAAGTTATGGTGACCACAAATAATGATCATATAAGATGAATATTCAAAATTAAAAAACATATCTCTTTAATAAAAACTACTTTAAAGTGACTGTAAGATACACTAATTGGAAGAATATCACGTGAGTTTTACGGATATATGCATTTTTTTAACATATTAAACATTTAAAATGACAAATTTATTTTTTTGAAAATTCAAAATCTTTATAAATATATGCATCTTTTTGACGTATCAAACGTATAAAATTACGAAAATAATTTTATGGCCATCTGAACGAAAATGGCCACTTCTTTCCCTGAAAAGCGAGACCAAAATTACACTTTTTGCCCGTAAAAGGATTAGCGGGAAAAAAGTCGATTTTTCCTCGGGTGATACTGGGCGAGCGAAGCAAACGAAACGTACCCGCGGAAAAAATATTCGACTTCTTGCCCTTATTACATAATGTACTATTTTTCAAATTTTTAAAAATATTAAATATTCAAAATTGCAATTCTTTAACAAAATAAACTTTAAGGACATTGTTATACACAAATCAAAAGACAATTACGCCAATCACGAATTTATACATATATTTAACATATCTAACATCTTCTGTTTTTTAACATTTTTTTAAATTTCAATATTTTGTTAAATAAGCAGTAAGTTTCGATAATTTAGATCCAAAATCTAATCCGTTCTATGTTGGGTCATATCTGATACATATGCAAAATTTCAGCCTGAAATACGGTGGCCTTTAAAAGTTTTGATGACCACAGTAGTATATGCGTGTGTGTGTACGTGTGTGTATAGACGTGGAGCAGCATTAATTACTCTGCATATACACCTGGTGAAACGTAATGTTTTAAAACTCATTTTTTTTGTTTTTCTTTAGAGCAAAAATATTCTTTATTCCCTACTCAACCATATTGGACATTTTATTGACCTTAAAAGCGGGACAACTATTTCCCGCAAAGTTACTTTCAATAAATTCTAGTTCTCTCCAGAACTCCTTCTATTTAAGTCAATAATGTGGCCACAGTTAAGTCGTGAATAAAGTTCTATATACAACATGGGAATAAAGTCGAAGATTTTTACCGAGGATGGGTTTACTGCCCGAGCGTATTGAGGGCAGTAATCACCCGAGGGACTAATCTTCGACTTTATTCCCTTGTTACATAATGTACTATTTTTTATCGATGTTATCTTGTTTTCATAGCGGTTTTTCGATTTTTCGGTTTAGTGTTTCGGTGTTTTTGGTAAATTAGAAATAATATTATCTATCTAGTGAAGAGGCATTTGAAAGAGCATGAAAATACCTATCTTTTCCAACCTGAACGATTGGATAATGTTATTCCCTTCTTTTGTTATACATGAAAGCGACATTTATTGTTTAAACGGTGATATCTCGGAAACATATGACGGAAAATTTTTTAAAAAATGTTTAGAGTTTTAGGTACACCTATGGAGAAAAATGTTTTTTATTCTTGACCTTTTTCTTTTGTCGTGAAAAAAATAAATTTGTAAAAGAAAATCGATTTTCTTTTTTTGACGTTATCTGAAGTAAATTGTCAGCATTTTATCTGAGTCTTTACAAAAAGGTAGCTTTTTACTATCTCATGATCTGTATGTTTTTTGAAATCAAAAGAACTTTTATTTTCTGAGATATTGAGGTTATTTTGAAATTTCTTTTTGATCGCTTATATCTCGAGAACGGCGCGGTCATTTTTTACAAAACAGCCCTGGTAGAAAATTATCTAGTTTTATCGAGGCCCTCAATTATTCCCATGGCAAACTAGATAGATCTACATAGTTCTAGATTAATTTTCCACCAGGGAGGGCTAATTACTTTCGATTTTAAATAAAGATTCAAAATTCAAATGAAATTTTCGTGTTCATCCACTTGTCTTTATTTTATAAAGATTCTTCAATTTTTCGATTTTTTAGTTTTAGATTTTCGTGTTTTTTGGCATATTAGAAATATTATTATTAATGTAGTGTAAATGGATTAAAAAGAGCATAAAATTGCTTATCTCTTACCACCGCAAATTTTGTATAGGCTCTTTCCCTTCTTCTGTTATACACAAAAGCGCGATTTTTAGTTTATTTTTTCGCTGAATTCTGAATTAACTTCTGTTTGTAAAAGTATTATATTCAAACAGTTAGCAGCCGTTTTTAGTTTCGACAGATAAAAAGTCTTTCTATTATACTGTATATTTGTTGAACACCGTTAGAAGATTATTTATCTCTGGTTAAAAGAATTTCTAAGGCTATTTCATCACTTTATAAATTATAGAATAAGTTACATAAAAATAAGAATACGTAACACATTTTTAGAAAAATACAAAGATCAAAATATATTAAAAATAAATTATCTTTCCACAATATTAATAAAGATAAAATTCCTATTACTTTAAAGTCTAGCATGGTTGCGTGCCTTCCATCTTCCGTGCACAAAAGCCAAACCTTTTCGCATCGTAATATAAGATAAGCTAGGAAGCCGGAGGAGAAGCACATCGCATTTTCTCAAAACGACAGTCCACAGATCCGTATACACGTGCAACTTCATCCAAAACAGGAGTCCTCGGCAATTCACAAAAAGGAGAAGAAAAAGAAGATAAAAAACCGAAAAAAATTCCCACCAGAAACACAAATCTTCGTTTCCTTTCCCTTCACACATGCACACATATATTTACAGATACACATACGCATACATTTTCACAAACAAACAAATACACGCACATACATAGGGGAGACCGGGGCAAAGTGAGCCTAAAAAAGTTTGAGCATGAATATATAAATATATTTCAACTATCAATAATTCGAAATATATTAAAAAGGTAATATAGACTTTGTTTAATGTAAATTTCAAGCACCAAGACTGTAAAGTAATTAAAAGTATTTTAAAAATCACTTACAAGAAAGAAAATGAGAAGGCCTACTTTGTCCCGAGCTTGGGGTAAAGTGAACCTTTGTACGGGGCAAAGGGAGCTTCAATAAATATGTGGATAAAAGTTTAAATTACGATAAATTAATAAGTTTTATATAACTTTTAAACGTAACTTAATCGATTTGTCAACAGACATATTAGCTTAAAGCTTTACAAGATGTATTTATCACACATAACCGTAGAACCAGTTTGAGATTACACTTTCTTATTTATATTGTTTATATAAGCTCGCTTTACCCCGGTCAGTTTTCCCCGAATTCACGTGCGACGTAAGAATGTTTTCTAAGAGATTTACGTATTGTCTTATGGTATTAAAAGAATATATATTTCTATTTTAGTGTAATAAGTGTCAAAACAAAAAATTTCTGTAATAAAAGAGCATACTTAACGCTTCTATTTCTAAAAATCAAAATATGCAAAATTATCATATCGTGTGGCTCAAAAGATCATTGTTAAATTCTTTACTAAATAATCGATTATATGTATCAGAAAGCATTTAAAAATCATTGTTAACTTAGATTATTTTGTTAAATAAGTGACATTCATATAAATGTTTTATTTATGTCGAAATATAGAGAAAGCTCACTTTACCCCGAGGCTCACTTTGCCCCGGTCTCCCCTACGTGTATTTTTCGGACTAAGAATATTACTTTATGAGTTATTTCATTAAGTTTAATATTAATAAATTCTTTTTGGAAAATAATTGTTTACCTTATCCTAGGCCTAGCTCACGACACTGACACTCATCTTAAGGTGGGTCTAGACTGATTTTTTCAAAATCGCTAAACATCCAGAATTTTATTTCAAAATTTTAATATGTTATTAGTAACCAATAAGAGAAATATATACCAATTATGAGCAATTTTCACTTTCCGAACCCCAATTCATTGAACAAAATGCATTCTTTTGCAGTCAAAATGAAAGCTAATTCAACAAGTTCCTGGCGTATTTAAGTTTGAAAATATCAACCTAACAAATTCTCACTAACTTTAGAACTCGTAACAAACCAAAGTTAGTATTTTTTATTATAATTTTCTATCAAAAATAGCTTTATTCTTCAAACTTTTCGTAACACAAAAATGCACTGTATTATTGATTTTCATCAAATTTAGGTAAATGTGCTCTTTTTTAATAAAAACAACTTTTTCTGCAGTTTATGTTTTTCTTTATTCAAAACATTTTAGGTGCATTAGCTATATTTAGAAATGAAAAATAATTATTTATAAATAGGCTATAAATTATGCAAAAATACTTTTCTTTTATTTAAATAAAATGATCTCATTTTTAATTATGGTTATATTTTCTATCGCTTATATGTGAATTCAATTTTGATGATAATGCACAAATATTTTCAAAATGGTATAAAAAGTAAGTAAGAATTTTTCTAGACTATATAAAAATTTCTGTATACACCAAGACGTTGGCACTATACCTCATTTTGACTAAAAAAATCATGAACTTTTTGTTGTATATCAATATATATATATATATATATATATATATATATATATATATATATATATATATATATATATATATATATATATATATATATATATATATATATTGATATCAATATATATATATATATATATATATATATATATATATATTGATATCAATATATATATATTCGGTAATATGGGTCAAAATTTTTCAAAGGACTTTAATTTTAGATTATATAAACATATGTGAAAATTTTTTAAGAAAAATTGCGGATAAATTAATATATTATTGCATATTTTTCAAGTTCACGCTAAAAAAAATAATATAAAGTTATGTATACACGTGAGCGGACGTTTGCTAATGGTTGCCCTTTTTGGGTATAAGATATACCATTGTTCATAACTATACTTTTCGAATATTTAAAGCATCTACTGTGATGGTACAATATAGCACTTTAGATATTATTCTATTTTCATATTTTCTCAATATCATCAAAAGTATAGTACAACCCATCGATTTTGAATTTGTCAAGAAAGTTGAGATTAATCGTATTTTTGCTGTTGTTATTACAATCATCACAAAGCTAACCTCAGTTAACATATAATCTACATATGATATGCTGATCTAGTGTCTACTGAATGCTTGACGCTACCTAACTCCGCTAGATAGCAAATTGCTTTAACGTCGCTTGTCTTGCTATACTCTACAGTAATCGAGTTAGGGTATTAACGAATTATTGTTTAGTGTACTTTACTCTTGTTTACTTAACCCCAAGTAGTTGATTCTTAAAAATATTTGTTTAAAAGGACAAAAATTAGTTTGAAGGTCTGTATTGTTAGCAATATTAATAAATATAGTAATAAAACTAATTATAAATATTTTTAATCCTTATAACTCATTCGGGTGAAATACATTTTTATAATTAGAAAATTAATTTTATTTCCGTAAAATATTAATTGCTATATACTGAAATCTTTTAATTATCATCCTAATATAATTATCTTTCATCATAATTATAATCTGATATAAATAATAATTTATTGGAGAAATAATAAACATGATTGACTTTACCCGTGAATTTCCTACCTACAATTTCAAATACGTTTACACTCAGACACACATAAACAAACACAAGATAAAATCAAAGACGAGGAAGAGAACGGGAGAAAGAGGCCCAAGGCGCCCTTCGCCTTGACATAGCTCTTCCTATCTCCTCCTCTCTCTTGGTCATATCGGGCGCCATCATCCAGGAGATTTTTCCAACGACGACAATGTATATATATTCTTCTGTCTGTCCTGTTTGCGCGCTCTCCCTCTCTCTCTGTCTCTTTCTCTCTCTTCCTCTCTATCCCTCTCTCTCTCTCTCTCTCTCTCTCTCTCTCTCTCTCTTTGCTGCGATCCTTACCTTCACCAGGAAGCGGACGCAGTAGAAGACGAGGAGGAGAAGGAAGATGGAGCCTTCAGAATCAATATGGGGAAAGTAGTGAGAGAGAAGAGGTAGATACATTAAAGACGAGGGCGAGCACAGCGCGACAGTTGCCCTTCCGAGCGGCGCTCCTAGTCCCTGTAAAACCTCCTCGCCGCCGGTTGTAGGTAAGGTAAGGTAAGGTCTTGACTACTGAACTGACACTACAGTACCAACCACCATTAGGCTGTTTCACGAACAAGAAACTTGTCATACCTCCGAATAGCGGTTAAAAACAAAGCCTACCACTCGTAGTTTTTCTAATGGGGTTTTTTTCTCATATTATATATAAGCTATTATACTCCAAAGGTGCATAATTTCAGTGAATAGAAGCACCTCTTTGCATTATAACTCTGTATGTATTTATACTAGAATAAATTATCCGAAAGGTAATAAAAATAGGTAGAAAGACCCGACTAAAAATGAGTCATAGGGTGTACCTCGTTATTCTGGCGCCAGAGCCCGCGTCGTTCCGAAATGTAGCAAGCTCTATTCCGCTACTTCTAGCGTAAGGAAATGTTTCGAAATGTTTATAAACTAAGTTTATAAAAACGAATTAAAATATTATTATAAAGGTGCTTCTAAAATCACTGATCTATATATATATTAAGGGACATGTCCTGACTGACTGCCTGATTGACTCATCAACGCCGAGCTATATATATAATGCATAATAGAAATAATGAATAATATAAATCTAACAATAATATAATAATCAAATAATACAATAATACAATAATATAATATCTAATATAACCTATCTCTTTATCTCTATCTTTAATAATATATATCTTAATTATATATGATTAAATACCTTGGTACGATAATATACCACAAAAATGAAACTGATAAAGAAATCAAGAAGACGCTGCATTCGGGAAATACATGCTTATATTCGGTAAATGACTTACTAAATCTCGATTACTATTGCGAAAGACTAAATTAGAAATATATAGAAAAATCATAACGCCAGTACTTCTATACAGATGCGAAACGTGGGCGTTAACCAACCGGGAAGAAAATAGATTTAGAGTATTTGAGAATAGAGTCCTTAGAAAGACATTTGGGGGTAAAATAGATGAGATTACTAGAGAATGGAGAATCTTACATAACCAAGAAATATATGAGCTATGCAGGAAGCCAAACATTACCAGAGTGATTAAATCTCGAAGAATAGGGTGATCTGGGCATGTAGATAAGAAACCGTGGGTGGGCCTTAATCAAACTGGAAGCAAATAGATTTAGAGTATTTGAGAATAGAGTCTTTAGAACGATATTTGGGGGAAAAATATATGAGATTACTAGAGAATGGAGAATTTTACATAACCAAGAAATACATGAGCTATATGGGAAACCAAACATTACCAGAGTGATTAAATCTCGAAGACTGGGCATGTACCTAGGATGGGTAACGAATGAGCAGCACTTAGAGTGCTTGTAGGGAAGCCGACAGGATCAAGAACCCCAGGTAGACCGAAACGAAGATGGGAGGACAATATAAATGGACCTACGAAAAATAGGATGTTATGAAGAGGATTGGATGCAACTCGCAAAAAATAAAGAAAGATGGCGCGACTGTGTGAAACAAGGCTATGAACTACACAGATACGGATAGCTAGTCCCAACAAGTAGTTATGAGAGCTATGGTGATAATGCAAGCATGTCTATAGCCGACATAAAGACTATGTGATAGCTGTTGCCCTGCAGGCACCATTGCTGCTCACCATTACAACTTGGCCTTTATAATAATAATGATAATATAGGACTATAAAATAAATATAATAAACAATAATCCATTACATTACAGCATAACATTTCTTCTATAATCAATCATAGTGAGATGTATGTGCGTAAGTTTAAGGAGATGTTAAACTCCCCTGTTACTTATAAATACCAGGGATAACTTTTTTCAATTAATTTTCAATTTTGAGAAAATATCTCTCAGAAAGGTTGTGGTTTTTGATTAATACAACAACGTTCCAGAAAGATATTTGCTCAAAATTGAAAATGAAATAAGAAAAGTTGATCCTCGAAATGGTCGTTGATGGGTGGGTTTAAGATCACCATAACTGTGCAGGTATCTTCATATGTATGTATGTATGTATGTGCATGTGCTTATGAATATGAGTTTTAATGTGTGCTTTTTTCGTATACATATACGTGCGTCTGTACGTGACTTGAAGTGTGTACTGTTTTGATATGTATTTGAGTATGCAGATGTTTACTTGTGGTTGTATGGGCTATATGCGTGTCTTTTGGTATTTATGTGTTTTAATGTGCGTGTGCATGACATGTACATGAATACGTGCATGTTTTTCGATTATTGTAAGAGCGTATGTAAATGAGTATAGATATATATTTTTATGTGTATGTGTGTGTATTTCCTAATGCGCGTGTGTGTATATGGATATGTGCATGTGTTCAGATGCGTGTGCATGTAGCTATATGTGTATGTGAATATATGTACCTGTACATACGTTTTGATATTTGTGTGGATACGGGTATGTGTGTAGATAAATATAGGGGAGAATGGGGTCAAATTGATCGGGTGGGTCAAAACGATCACTTAATTATGAGAAATTTTAAATTTACTGATTGATGAAAATATTTTTATCTGCTTTAGAATGTATCTTTCAACTTAATAAACGCTAAATACCGAACGTATAAAGGATTTCTATAAAGATATTCACATCAATAGGTTTTAGTTACTTTTCTTAAGAATAGAAGTCAAAAAAACATAAATAAGAAAAGCTTGCGTTAAAACCATTTTTACAATCATTTAATTTAATTATTAGAGCTTTTAAGTGCGAGACAAGAAAAATATAGCATTTAAACTTTGAAATTCAAAAATTTTTATTTGTCTAGCGATATTTATTATTTTCCTTCCTCAGAGAGAAAACTTTGTGATAGTAAAAAAAAAGTTTTGCTAAAAACATGTTATAACTACGTTTTGAAATATAAGGAATCAAAATACACTATTTTATGAACTAATAAAGACATCTAAACCTCAAAACTCAATTATATGGGTGATTTGATACAAATTAAGCCACCTGGAACCTTAGGTAGTCCACCTTGTCCCACAGTTTTGGTAAATCAGAAAAATTGGTTATTTACAAAAATCATTACAACACCCGTGATGAATTTTTTTTTTTTACTTCATATGATTTTGCTCTATCAAAGAGGAAGCTTTGTGATACTAAAAAAAAAGTTTTCTTTAGACCAATAGACGCTTATTTTTTTCGTCTTTTGATCAAGAATTTTCATGATTCATCGAATCGTTTTTGTTTTATAACGTTCTTTCATTTTTTATATTTTCTTTTTAAAAAATTTTTTGATCGTTTATTTCTTGCGTTTTACGCAGTAATGTTTGACCAAACAAATCTCATTTTATACGTTTTTTTATGAAGATTTTAAATCAAGAATTTTTTTTAAGATTTATTGATTCATTTTTGTTTTATAACTTATATTTTATGATATTCATTTTTCTTAATATTTTTAATAACTTTTTTCTTGAATATTATGCGGTAATTTTTGGCCATTCAAAGCTCAATTTTTATTTATTGGTGAAAATTTGAAATAAAAGAAAATTTATGATTGATCGATTTGTTTTTGTTTTATACTGCTTTTTCATTTTTATGATATTTTTATAATAATAGAATCCGTTGTTCATAAACACGAACAATATTACGAAAAAATTTTATTTTTATAAGTAGAATGCATTTACTATATTTATAAATAAAATTTAATCAACAATTATAGTGTTGCAAAATTTATTATTGTCAATTGGAAAAAAGGTAACTTGATATGCAAAACTTTTTAAGTTACTATTTAAATGCTACTTTGACATAGGATTATTTATAGTTGAAACATTTTCTCGAATTTTTTAAAATAAATTTTGATTAATAATTGTGTGAAATTTTTTGTTTGCTTAACACTCTTGTTTTTATCACAAAACTATGCAATAAGGAAGTAAAAAAAATAAGTTGTAAAAAAGATTTATGTATTGAATAGTTTCGAAATAAAAGAAGATTGTGGAGCATTTTTTAGCTAATCAATATATTTTTGATGTTCCAATACAAATTGTTAGGAATAAAATTTAATAAAGGTAATTTAAAATTTTAAATTTAGGTTCACTGTTAAAATGAGTTTGAAAAAACTATTTTGAATAATTAACTCGAATAATTACACTTAACGAACATTTCTAAGATTTTCTTAGTTACATATTATTATCTTATCTTAAATTTATTTGTGAAACTGGTATGTATTACATATATTAAAAAATATTTTAAATAACAATACTTTTTCATAATTTATGCTATATTTTTGCATAATTTTAAATTACTTAATTACTATATATATATATATATATATATATATATATATATATATATATATATATATATATATATATATATATATATATATATATATATATATATATATATATATATATATATATATATATATATATATATATATATATATATATATATATATATATATATATATATATATATAACCAATTTTAGCATGTATATAGGGTTCTTATAAGTGTCTGTGAATTTTTTCAGATTTTTTTGACCAAGTATGTTCGAGTTACAGTGGGTCAAAGTCGATAATTTTACAATTTTGGAGCTGTTTTTAATGATTCTTAGCTCAATAAAAGTGCACTTTTTACTTTTTTATTTTTTTTTTACTTTTTTACATGGATTTAGTCCATTTCGAAACTCAAAAGTTGAAAAAAGAGAGTTCGATCACTCGGTCGACTACCAAAAAATTCATGGAGATGCCTTTTTTAGTACAATAGTACCTGCACAAGTCCCAGAATAGCAATCGAGCTGTATTTCTTGCTAAAAATAAAAATAACAGTCAAATTATGCTACAATATGATTAAAATGTCTATTTAGCACCTGTAATAATGGGTTCGACTACATGGATCATAACTAAAAAAATTATGAAGGTAGCTTATATTACTACAAAAGAAACTGATATAGTCTCAATATGGTAATAAAGCTGCATTTCTTGCTAAAAATAGAGATAATGGTCAAATTATCGTAAAGAATTATTAAAGTGTACGTTTTCCGCGCGCTTTGTATGCAAGAAAAAACATAGTTTCGGTGCAAGTAGGACAAAAAACTATTTTATTCCCATCTCAACGAAAAGAGCCACTCTTTGCCCTGAAAAGCGAGACCAAAATTACACCTTTTGCACGCAAAAATGAGTAACGGGAAAAAGTGGCTTCACTAGAAACTAGTGCAAATTCCTTTATTTCATCAGTTACCAATAACCCTGATTTTCGATTGTCTTTTGGGAGGAAGCCGGAAAATACTCCAACAGTAGCGTACAGATACTTCGTATCGTCTAATATAGAAACTTTTTAATTTATCTCTTTCAAACTTTTAGGACACTTTTTTGGTAATATTATAATGTAGTAGCTAGCGCTTCAAAATGGTGGTTGATAGCTTTTTGACCAAACGGTTTATCTGAAATTAAAAATCAAAAGGATTTAGATACTATATGCAGATTCCGAGATCGTATACATATGGGATTAAGACAATTTTGAAAATTAACAAAACGTCGGTTGAAGCAAACAAAAATTTCAGTATAATAAAATCATATAATTTCAAAATCTTTTTGCGTTTTTGATTCCAGATAAGCCGTTTAGTCCGAAAGCTATCAACCACGGATTTTGAATCGCTAACTTTTGAACCGCGGATACCATAATAGTATTAGGACTGGCAAAATGAATTTAATAATATTTTTTCTACAATACTGCTATAGTAAAGTGTTCTAAAAGTTTCAAAAATATATATTAAAAAGTTTCTCTATAATAGATGACACAAAGTAGTACTTATGCGCTACAGACTATTATAGTATTTTCTCCTTTATAAGGGGGTAAAAGGGTGTCTAAATATGATAATTTACAAAAATGTTAATAAGTCTATATTTTTTCTAATAGCACCTTCAGTGTTCAATTTTATGCTTATTTATATTATGTACATAACAAGAAAGGTAAAAAAATCATCAAGAAAAAAAATTATCCAACCTAACCTAGTGCTACCTATTGTCTTCATTCTCCACGAACTATCCTCTAATATTTCAGTCAAATGCCGACGTTTCGGGAGTCCTTTTTACATACAATACTCCCCTCTTCCGAAGCTACAAAATCATAAGTAAATATAGTAATTATTAATATATATTAAACGCAGATACGAGCAATTACTACTAATAATATCTTACACACCTATGACGTAGTAAATAATTAGTATCTCATAGAGACCGATGCATATCAATCAAAACACGTACACAGTGTGGCAATCTATCGTCGTAGTGAGGCTCAAAGAAATTTTTTTTTTAATTGTGATTAATAATAGAGTTTTTATAATTATAATAATTCGCAATTCTCGTTTCTTAAGGGTGCCATTATGTTTTTGATTAAATTGAAAAATAATTCTTTTCTTAGATCAAACTCAAAAAACTTTAGTTTTTTTAGGTCATGTCATGAATACATGTATAAAAAATGTAAAAGAATTTTTTTTAGGTCAATAGACTGAAATTTTGAAAAAATATCCTACGGCAACTGTGAGTATGTCAATTTTGGGAGTCACCGATAAAGACAATAGGTAGCAATGAGTTAAGTTGGATAATCTGTTTTTATGATTTTTCAACTTCCTTGTTATGTACATAATAAGATTGAGCATAAAATTGAACATTTAAGCTATTTTTAGAAAGAATATAGACTTATTAACATTTTTTTAAATTTTCATATTTAAACACCCTTTTAACCCCTTAAGGGGAGGGCGGAGCGAACTTTACCATTGTGACCTCGAGCTCGCGCCGTATTTTTCTTTATACGTCTAAAATTTACATAGTAACATCAAAATCGAGGGTGATAATGATTTGTTATTGCGTAAGAAACAGTGGACAACAGCGTTTTTGTTTATTAATAGCTTAAAAAGTTTTTTATTATGAAATATTATTATAATTGACCAATAGTTTGAATTTGAGTGAAGAACCAGATACGTCGCCTTTTGAGTAAAGAACCAGACACCTCACCGTTTGAATGAAAAACCGGACACCGTGAAATACATTTTTTTCTCTCTGATTTTAAGTTGGCAGAACTGCGTGAAATTCAAATATTTAGTAAACTTTAGTGTTTGTATTCTTTTTAATATTTTTGTCTGTTGAAAAATGTTGTATTCTTAAAACATTCAAGTGGATTACTCTTGAAAA
This sequence comes from Gastracanthus pulcherrimus, assembly GCA_949152435.1. Classification (NCBI taxonomy): domain Eukaryota; kingdom Metazoa; phylum Arthropoda; class Insecta; order Hymenoptera; family Pteromalidae; genus Gastracanthus; species Gastracanthus pulcherrimus. The sequence continues at coordinate 202,622,954 of OX424572.1, forward strand.
ATGTTGTATTACTAAAACATTCAAGTGGATTACATTATTAACTTAAACCAAAAGTTATATCATGTCGAAAATTTAGTAAGGTTATCGAAAATGATTTAGTTTGCTTCACGCAGCCGACACAGACTTCTCCGAGAACCCACAAGCCATAAAAAATGTAGGTTATTTGTATATAATATTTGTTGCTCCGTGATCCGCGTGTCGATAGGCAAGCATATATATATATACAAATAACCTATATTTATGACTCGCGGCTTACGGAGAAGTTTGTGTCGGCTGCGTTAACCGAACTAAATCATTTTTGCCGTATCGATCGACATAGTATTGAGAAATATGATTCCTATTTCGTTGTTAGTATTGTTAATTGTTTGAAAGGCTCAGGAGTACATAAAGACATATTTTAGATTAAATCAGATAAAATCTCCTAAATGATCTGTGTGTTTGTTAACATATAATTTCTTTGTGTAATTATTAATTGAAATTTGTAATCAAAATGACATACACTTTAAACCTAAAAGGGCAAAAATTGACGTTAGAGAGTAAAAAAAATTACTCTTTTACTAACAAGTGGGGTACACAGAGTCCGAGTCACGGATTTTGATGAAACTTTGGGGATTGATTTTTGATACCTCAAAATGATAGCGTAGCTCAATGGAGCCTTGGAAGATGTTTTCTATAATGGGCCCTTTTTCTTGATATATGCTCTATTATATGACACTTTGAAAGTATGACACTCTCCTGGAAAGATGGCAAAAACTAATTAGAAACTGAAAGTAAAATTTATACCCCTACAACTCTAAATTCCACCGTTTTAACGTAGGTGTAAGCATTCTTTATACCTTAACGCGTCGAAATGTGTGTACGAATATGTATAGTGTATATGGGGGTATGTATGTGTACGCGGGTGTATGTGTATTATTTATGCAGAAATGTTTTTCAAGAAACGAATTCTTTACATAATTTAATACTCATAAAATTCTTTATTTTAAAATCGGAATCGATACAGTATGTGTCGCTATTCATTTATTTTATTATGTAATTAAGAACTTTTTTAACCCACGTGGGTGCTTCTATGACGCCAAAATTTTTAAAAAAATAATAAAGTTAGAAACATGTTTTGGGCCAATACGGATGGGGTATCACACCAATACTTTTATATGTATATGATAACTATCCCGATATTGCTCAAGTAACCATGCATATTGCTGTCGTAGCTATATTATGGTTGTCGGTAATACTGTATGGTTGTCACAGCAAAATGATATAGTTGTGAGAGAAATAAAAGAGTAATGTTGCAGCCACAATACGTAGTTTAGTTCGAACAACCAGATTAATTTAATTAATTAAAATTAGTGAACTCAGTTCTAGTTTGGCTTTGAATCATTACTAATCGCGTAAAATTATATTGTTTTTCTAGAGAGTATAGTAATCATTCCTACCCCCTGGTAGTAGCAGTTACTACTTCTCTTTCTCAGTGTATTCTTTAGAATATATCTTACACCTTAATAAATGATAAAAACCAAACATATAAAATATTTCGATAAAGATATTCACATCGATATACGTTTTAGCTACTTTGCACTAAACCCTAACTACTAAAGTTTGCATTCAACCCATTTTTACAATATTTTCATTTAATTATTTGAGAAGTTGAGTACCTGACAAGACAAATATACCACTCAAATTTTTAAATTCAAAAAGTTTTATTTGCCTAGTAATATTTATTATTTTTTAAATTAATTTTGTAATGGTACAGTGTATTTAATGGGAGAATCGCAAAAAGACATTACACTGAGAGAAAGAATTCCTTGTGGCAAATGAATCATTCATTTGTCGCAACGCGAGTTGATAGTATTTGTGGCAAATGACAATTTCTTAACATAAAAGTAATAATTCTTAACTATTAAGAACTTGTTCCTTTGAGAAAAAGCATCAAAATTTCTTTCGCAGAAGTACACATTTCCTTGGTACACACTTTATTGGCAATTATCTGCAAGTTTATACCATCGATGTCAATCTCCATATCTATGCAATAAATATAGAAAGTATATCTTATAATTTAGTGTATTTATTTATAGTTGTATTAATAAGGAATAAAAACATCAATTCCTCATTACAATCAAAATTAAATATTAGTCATTGATATCTTAAATGTTAGTGATTGAATTCTTAACTATTAAGAACTAACGCGTTCAACGTCCAATACAAAATTCAAGTCATCGAAAACTTAACTGTTAAGAAATATTTACTTGCTCGTATTCAAATCCATAATTCTTAACAGTTAAGAAATATGCTTTGCCGCAAGGATTTCTTTCTCTCAGTGTAGAATTACCGTATATTTTCATGAGGCAATGACACGTTTATAAAAGCTCTATTTTAACTTTGCTTGCACAAAATACTGTCTTGCACATTAAAATTTAACATTACGAGCATGAAGAATATCAATTTAAGGGATATATAAATTTATTTTGCCCCGCTTTGTAAGATCGTCTTATTGGTAGTATTAATAGCACGTATTTACTTTTTTTGTGAAAATATTTAAGATACTACATGAAAACGCATGATGATATCGAAAGAGATATTTTTGTGTGTTACGGGAATACTACAAAACGATCTAAACAAAAACTTTACAATCAATATAAATTACTACCTATCCGTATGGGTGCATACGAAAAATAAGAACAACTTCGATTTGGTGAAGAATCCTGAGGTATATATGTTCGGAGATACTCATCTGTATGTAGTATGATAATGTATGAAAATTGAAAAAATTATATTTTTCGTATTTTTGACGATTTTTTGGGCAAACGGCATCCTTAATGTTCTTTAATTGACACTGAGCAGAATTAAAAGTCACTCGGAGAAAAGTCGAATATTATTTTTAGCTTAAAAAATGTCCCGTTTTCTGAGAATAAAACAATCTGCGGATAGCAAAAGCTCAAATCTGCATCTAATATCCCTTACTTCATTCCATCATCACTAATGTGTATCGCATCATAAAATTATTCAAAGCAGTTCTAATTCAAACGTGAACTCTTCACTATCCTAACTTTTTCAACAAACATTAAAACCTCCAAAAAGAATGTAAGAAAATCCTCAAGTAGTAACAGCCGCGCTCCGTGCAGCCGGAATCAAAGAGTGCCTGCAAGCGGGCGCATTTTTGCGGTTGCGTGTGGTTCCTATAGTATATGAGTTTATACCGCTCGCGGAAGGGAACGAGCAAGAGTGAGAAAGCCGATGTGTCCCGGACCAACGGCCTGGATCGATATACCCTTTTTTCGTCGGAGAGAGTAAGAGAGAGAGGGAGAGAGGGAGAGAGAGAGAGAGAGCAGGGTAGAGGCCGGAGGGAGAAATGAAGTGGCCGAGTCTCGAGCACACGGCTACACACGTACACACATAAGCGAACGAGAGAGAGAGAAAGAGAGACAGAGCGAGAGAGAGAGAGAGAGAGAGAGTAAGGTATCAGCGCGGAGGAAGAAAGGATCCAGAAAGAGTTGAAGGAGATGCTGCTGTTTTTCTTATATGTGTCGAGCGATCGGATGAGCGAAAAATCGTACTTCGGGACCAATTTATTCGATTCGTCCGCCTCCGAGTCGTGCAGAAATGTGTATAATATCGTAATAAAAAAAGAAAATTTTTAATACATATAAATACGTGTTAGTTGTAGAAAGAGAGAAAGAGAGAGAGAGAGAGAGAGAGAGAAAGAGAGAAAGAGAGAAAGAGAGAAAGAGAGAGATAGATAGAGAAAGAGAGAGAGAGAGAAAGAGAGAGAGAGAATCAATCATATTTTTTGTATTATAGTATATTGTATCGTCTAAGTGGACAAGAATAGAGTAAAAAATAAATAAATAAAATGAATTATATCTTCTAATAGACAAAATATATTATCCTTACAAAATGATCAGAAATTAAGTACAAAATTTAAGAAAAGAATAATTGAAGAATAAAATTTAAGAACCCCAATATTGACCAAATTATTATTGTCAATATTATTTTAATTTCAAATTTATTTTTATATGTTATGTAACACACCTCCAGATCAGAACTAGGACAACTCAAAATTCTGGTATTTTTGTAAACTGATTGAGAAACAATGTTTTTTCAGGAACTAAAATGATTCTTCTTAAATTTTTTTATTAAATTTTATTATACTATGAGTATTTCAAAAATTTATACCGATTATCAAAATATAGGTAAAATTTATATTTTTTAAAAATTGTTTTTTGTACTAAAATAGCATGAATGGATCGCCCTTTGTCACCACATTACGATTTGTCGCCATACTTTTTTTAAATCTTATTAAATTTATTTATATTATTGAAAATATATTAGTCAACTAATGTTCTTTCTTTTTTTTAAATTAATAACTTCCCATTATTTTATGGTATTATTAAAATAGGGACAAAAACGGAGCAGCAACCAAATACACCGCTTTTGGTTGCTGCTCCGTTATATATATATATATATATATAATTATTATATTATTAATATCATGGCCAACTATTAATGATTAGCCATAATAGTGCTTAAATTACCGCAGATATGATACTCTTATATCCGCAAAAAAAGATTTATTTGTAACAAGTGTTGCTTCGAGGTATGTTTACGAATACTTTACATTAGATATACCTGTAATGCTTAATCAAAAAATTTACAATAAAATAAATTCAAAGCTATTTTTACGAAGAATACATCGTAATATAGAGGTGAACTAAACAAAATAGGCCAGCCTAAAAGCGAAACGGAAAAAAGAGCCCTCCAAAATAAAAAAAAGAGAAGGGAGTAACACAAAAGCCCAAAAGAAGGAAAAAAGACGAAGAAAAGAAGAAGAGTGGAGCACAGTGCGAAGAAGAAAACTCGGTCTACCCCGTGTGCACTCAGCGTTGCACCGTTGCCGCCGCCGCCGTCGTCAAAATCAATACGACCTACCTGCCACCCCCTCTATCTCTCTCTCTCTCTCGCTCTCACACTCTCTCTCTCTCTCTCTCTTTCTTTCTCATTCTCTTACTTCGTCACGCGCACGCTCGCCCCCCCTCTTTTTCTCTCTTGCTCCCTCTGCTTCCCACCCACGTATACACACACAAGTAAAAGAGAGAGAGAGAGAGGGAGATAGTTCGGCGAGTGGTAGAACTAGCGAGTACACGAGGCACAAATACACACACACGCGCGCATACACGCACACACACATATATACATATATGAAGCGCGCGTGTGCATATATATATATATATAGGTGCACGATCTCGGGGCTCACTTCATATATATATATATATATATATATATATATATATATATATATATATATATATATATATATATATATATATATATATATATATATATATATATATATATATATATATATACATGTATGTCTTGAGTCGTATTCTTCGTTAACCGACTGACCACTTTTCGTCGATTTTTCTCACATCTCGATGATAAACTAAATATTGAAAAAAATGCATTCTTGCTTTTTTCTTACAGTTCTTGGAGTACACTCGCGTGCGGGAACAGGCGAGCCGCGCGTTTCCTACATACACACTACTTTAGCTAAAAGCTCGAGGCTCAACCGTGCAGGCACCTACCGGAAGTTCCAGGAGCGGACGCGTCTCTCCTCTTGACGAACACACCTCACAAGCAACTCTTTCACTGTATCCCGATCCACGATCTTTCGAGCCGCATCATTCGCACGAAAATGAAAAAAAAAAATCCACAACGCGCACCTTCTATCGGCAATCTACACCACACTGCTCTCGACACTCGTGCACGCGTACCAACGAGCCAGCGAGACCCCCAGTCAATCCACGCTGTGCGTACCTCTGTGCGTGACACTCGCGTACGGCAACTTTTTCCTTTTACGCGTCGGAGTCCCGAGTGCGTGCCTCGCGTTGTAAAAAAAAAGAGCGGTGGCCCCGCGCGCTCGGGCCGACGGCGACGCGACGACGACGCGCACTCGCTGAGGGATGAAACGCGACGGATAAGCAAGCGCCGAGAGACGCCGGAGCGGGGCAGCGCAAAGCCGCCAGCAAGAGAGAGAGAAGCTTGCATGCCGGCGCCAGGCGCCTGTAGAGGGCGGCTTCGTACGTTCAAGCTCGCATTCTCTCTCTCTCTCTCTCTCTCTCTCTCTCGCAGAAATTTTAGAATTTTTATGAGAGAGATCAAAAGCTGGGGTGGTTCGAAATTTAAATTTTAACTGAACCCCCCCCTCCCCTCCGGGAAATCAAAAATATATGTATGTGAGTATATAAAAGTGTATATAGTAAATATAGTACGTAGGTGCACACTGTTAAAAATATATGATTGAAACTTCAATAAAATGTAATTGAAGTTTTTTCCATGCACGTAATTGAAAAAATCAGTTACATTTCTACTGAAAATTCAAGAATGAGTTATTGAAAATTCATGAATGATTATTGAAAATTCAAGAACTGAATTGAATTTTCAATAGCATTCTGCACCACAAAAATTGAATATTATAAAACTTGCATAAAAGTACTTTTATACAGCAATAGTTTTTCAAAATGATTAAATTAACACATACTTCCAATCTTATTATAGGTACTTAAGATAGATTTATTCAAACAGATAAATATAAGGAGGATTCGAGCCTACTTAATTTTGTTATTAATAATAGAAAGTATTATTGGTAGAGAAAGAGTATAAAATCTAATCGGCTATTTGATATTGTTTTTATGCTAGTGAAAATTTTATACGTTTTTTCAGTTACATGTACTTGAATTTACTTAGCAATGCATGCCGAATCATAAATTCAATAAAATGTTACTGAATTTGGTTTTCAATTACTAAAAGTTGAATTTTCAAATACAATTTGTAATTGAATTTTCAAGCAATTTTTAACAGTGAAGGTAATGTGACAACCTTAAGGAACTTTCGATTCCCAGTAGATATATATAGGATTTTGGGGCTACTGAGACATATTATTTAAATCTTTGACTTTAATACCTCGTGAGTGTTTTTTCAAAAAAATTTACTCTCTGAATTTTAATTAAAGAAGTTCTTAGTAGTTAAAAATTGGCCACTTTATCAACACTGTCGGTAAAGTGCCCACGTATCAGTTCTTATCGTAAAATCGTATAGTAAGTGCTGTACAAACTCAAGACTAGCCTATAAGACTTCGTTTATGTGCTATTTAACTACATGGTGCTGTAGCGTACGCCTTGGTGTCGATATTTTGGGATTAGTAGGCCTAGGAATTTTGAAGAAGCAACCGCCGTCTTTAACAGTGTCGATTGCCTTTTGCCTTGCAATGCATTCGTATGGCCACTTTACCAACCGATAAACGTCAACGAAAGTTACAATTTTCGCATCGAAAATACACTGTATCGTAAAAACTGGCCCATGCATCTCAACGTACTTAAAAAAAGCTACAATTTTATGTGCCGTGTATTTTTTTTCGCCCATATCATGCTGACAAAAGTGGTTTCTTTACATGTATGCACTACTAAGAAATCAGAGTTTTGATGGTTCGCGGGTAAATATGACACTATCTTGTAATTAGAGGGTGCTAGCAGCGGGTTGACCGCGCCTGTCAACATCTATTGTCACAATACATATACTGTATGAGTTACGGCGCCCCAGAATAACGCATACAGCGAGATATCGTATAGGTGGCCACATTACCTGATTTCTTTTAATATGGAAACAGGTTTTACGATAGATATGTGCACTTGTATTTTTATACACTTTCGACAAAAATACAGCTTGATTTTACCACCGATTGAAAAAGTTAGTATCGGACGGTGCTATTTAATTTCTGCTGTAAAGCTGTGGTAGCACTCCTTCCTTCGTACCAATTTTATATAAATTATCGGTAATTACTGCCATAATAATACCTACATTTATTTTATATTTTTATATCATTATTTATTTTATATTATTATATCACTATTTATTTTATTTATTTAAATATTTATTTATTTTATTTTACTTCTTTAACGGGACATGTCCTTTTTACTCTCCGTCAGCGATTACTCCGGAACAACGAGTTGCGAATTGGTTGTCGAATAAAATAAACCCAACGAGGAATCGAACCCGCGCCTTGCGACCGAAATACATCAACCGACTAAGGTGCGCCTTAACAAGTTTAAAGAAGCCCCATGTTTAAATATTATTCAGAAAAACGGAACGCTGCTTTGCTGCGATTGACACCAGGTACTTAAATAGTTACTCATGCTCCAACTTGCAAACGCGAGTAACGCTTGCTACTTTCAAGTTTCATGCGCTTAGCTTGCTTCTCTAAACCTTGAGCTGCTTCCTGCTGCCATTTTCTAATTCCTTCATAAGTTTTTTTAATATTTCTATATGCATTTGTTCATCTGTTTCTACGATCACATTTTTTTCTTTAGAATCAACTTCTATTACCTCTTGTAATGGATTATATGAGAGGATTCAGAGAAAAAGAAAATTGAGCGACAAACCTTTGAAGTAAAGTGAAGAGGTGGGAGAAATGTGACGAGAGAGGAATAATTGCCGAAACTAGGACTCGATCGCGACACACCACAGTGTGAAGACTAAGTACGTTTTTTCTCGCTCGCGGCGCGAGCCGTTGGCTCGCTCGCAATCCTCTACACTTCAATTACTTCATCAGCGCAGAAGCTGAATAATTTCTTTGCCTCATAAAACCGCATGAATCCGAGGGACGGATTCATGTTAATGCAGATCTGCTGTCTACATCATCCTAAATTTTGGGTATTAATATCAAGTTAATCTACTATTATTCATCGTCGAAGAAAAGAAGAAAGAAGATTTGTATGCGTAGTATGTGTGAGTTAACGTTCCTCTGTTTATTTATAAGTACATGTACTAATATATGGTCTATTTTTTAATCGTAATCCACGACCCATTTGTTGATATTTATTAATACACTTATTTATTTCCTTTAATATAAATAAGTATCATTTATTTATTTCCCAGTCATCTTACAAATTTTACCCTACACTCTGACTCTTCATTCGTAGTTCTGCCCAAATCTTCCTCTGGCTGTAAACTTTTAATGACAGAATGCGGAAGAGCGCTACTTGCTAGACCTAATTTAGCCCTTCTACCAAAAAGTACTTCAAAAGGAGATTGTTTTGTCGCAGAGTGTAAGCTATTATTTTTTTTTGAAACTGGCAAAAGCGTGATCATTCACTCCAGTCATTTCTTTTGTTGTCACACATCCATGCTCGCACCATTTCTACAATATCGTGATTCGACCTCTCTATACTCCATTGACTTTGTGAGCGACGAGGCTTCCTATGAACAATTTTCAAATGAGGTCATAGTATTTCTAACTCATTAATAATACTATTTACAAACTCCCGTCCATTATCACTTTGGAGTATAGAAGGTGCTCCGAACAAAGCAAAAATATCTATCAAATTATATGCCTTCAGCTACCGTTTTAGATTTTAATGCACATAAAACTGAAAATTTACTTAAATGATCTTGATAATTCAAAATAAATTTGAAATTCACATCTTTACACGTTTGCATATCAATCAAATCTACTCGAGCTCGAGCATTTACTTATTTTGAAATAATAGACTTTACAACCACTCTTTTTTTCACACACGTCATACAATGTTTTAGAAATAGTTGAACTACTGGTCGTGTAATATTAGCATATTTTGAGTTGACAGCATCAGTCATTTTATGTAGTCAACCATGTTCAGTTTCTATGTGAGCCTTTTTTAAAATGTCGAAAATTTCAGAAGTGTTAGCTTCCGATACTTCCTTAACAATTTTACAATAGGCTTCCTCACATTTCATTAAACTACAATTTTGTTTTATTTATAATTCACTTAAATGTAATTCAAATTTATCTTTAAAACAGTCAATACTTTTAGAATCCATTATTATATACGTATATTGAGTATGTATAGTGTCAAGGTAGAAATGATGCTGAGTACATTAATATACACGAGCATTTCACTCTTGGTTTACCTATCTCTCTCTGTAATTTTTCATAACTGTTGAAGTGTTTATAAACATAATTAAAATACATTGTTTACTTTGCCCGATCTATAAATCAACTTTGTACAAGTCGAATGTTCACTTCGTAGTCTGTACAAAAATTTCTTGTGCAAAGTTCGACGCATCGGGGTTTGTACAAAACGGGTCGTTCACATGGGGCTTCTCACAAAAATCTCTGTGCACTTCGCGAAGTTCGGATGTCGGACATTGCACGTAACATATACATACATACATTCATATAGATATTTTCTCGGACACTTTTTAGAAACCTATTTCTCTGACTAAGAAACCTCGGAAAAATCAAAATTCATCAAAATCTCTGATAAAAAAAGTTTCATTGTTACAAATCTTTCTCTTTGAGAAGGAAATAAGGTTATCCATATATTAGGGTCGAAAAAGATAGGTAATTTTATGCTTTTTCAAATGCATTCGCAATGAATCAATAGTACTAATTCTAACACACAAAAAAAAACAAAAAAAACTAAAACTTGAAAATGAAAAAACTGCTAAAACCAAAAACAAATCTAACAGTTAATAAAAATGATTTTTGTCTTCTCATCGCATAACAAACAAAATAAATACGATCTGGATAATTAGTTTCTGACTTAGAATATTTTGATTACAAATGTTCCAAAACATGTTCTTAACATATTTTTTCGAGAACTTTGTCTTTACTAGCACAAGGCTTCCTCTTCGAGGAAACAAAATTTTACGTCTTTGTGGTTACCAATTTTTTACCTTGTCATATTATTACTCGGCTACCCTGCACTTAACGCTCCATCTTACGAGTGACTGCGCTACCCAAGGAAGAGCCCCCTAGTAGCCAAAACTTAACAACAAATTTTAATAAACTCTAAAAACTTATCAACTAGATAAAGAAAGGGCATAATGTATCATTTTTTTCATCAAAATATTTGAAATTATTTTAAATATAAAAAACAAAGTTGGTAACGTAAAAATTTTCTCTCCCTTTCACGCTCCCTTAAGGTGGCTCCCTGGTGTTTATTCATGATTTTGACAAACTTTTCTATTAATTTTCTTTCATGTGTTAAACATTGGAAACAATTTAGTTTATTCGATAATACTATTAGATGTATAAAAAATAGATTTTATAAACTAAAAGTTTTTTGGAAGTCATAGCCATTTTTCGATGGCTAAAAATTTTTTTTTAACGCTTATCAGTGATATTAGGAGTATTATTATTAATAGTTTGGCATTAAAAAAAAGAAAAAAATAATTATCCTTCTTTTGCAATTGTGTCTAAGCGCTCACCCATCCAAGTACTTAACCGTGACCAATGCTGCTTAACTCTTGATCAATCAGAATCTGCAGTAGCGTTATTGTGATATTGCAGGAATATTATTATCATTTCACAATGTAATAATAATGGAAATACTGGGTAATATTTCAGTGACATTCCAGCAATATTATTATTATTTTATCGAAAGTATATATAATTTCCTTTTCATTTTTTATTATTTTTATTTCGCCGTAACGCTAGTACCATTATTAATATTAGTAATATACATGTAATAAACGCCTGTTAATAATCGTTCATACGCAGCAGCTTCGGGATGACACACATGATCGTAATGTTTGAATCGTCCTTATATAGTTACTGAAGAAGAATCCTAGCACTTGGGAGAAAACGCCAAAGCGCGATCTAACAGCAATTTTTGAGAAAATTGACTTTCAAATAATGTGCAATGACAATAATAGGTTTCTCTCGATTTGTTTTTACATAAACCTTGACTAACTACATAATTTAAACATATTTAATGTGACATGCATCGAGAATGTCATCCTGTAAATTTATAATAATATTGATGTAATATTGCAATGTGATATGTCACATAACAATATTGCAATAATGTACTACATATATTACGATGTGAGGTATTACAATGTAATATTGTAGAATTATTGCAGCAATCTTGCGTTGTAATTTATCATTGCACAGTGTTACAAGAATATCACTGCAATATTACAATGTGATATATCGTAATGTAATATTATAGAACGATTGCAGCAATACTGCAGTCTTGAAAATCATACTGGAATATCACAGAAATGTAGCTGCAATATATCAACTTATACGCAATATCACAGCAACGATGAAATATTTCTATTGGGTGCTATTTGGGTTGTTCTCTTAAATGTCTTTTTTATGCTTTTTAACAAAAAAGTGAACTATTTATTTTTAAGTATGTACATCGCAAAAAGAGTCAAATAACTATCGGACTTTTTTGCTGTTATAAACATAATACCTATCATCGTGCATGCCGCAAAGTTCCTCCAAAAATATGGTATTGACCATATATTATTATGTCGCATAGAATCAAGATTTTTAGGTTTTATACTAAGAAATTTTTGGAATTGTTGATTTAAAAGAAAAAATCTTTATTCACTCATAAAAAAATCTTTTTAGAGTTTAACTCAGACTGACCCTCCTTATTATAAGAAATATTAAGTGTTGCAGTTGCGACATTATAAATGCTAAAAACCATTGATATAAAATATTTCTGATAAAATATTCACACTGATAGATTTAAGTTACTTTTTATCTGAAAAAAGAGGTTAGAATATGCATTTTTTCATGAGATAATAAAAAGTTATTAATAGAAACGTTTTTTAACTGCTGTAGAATTAAATAGTTTTTTATTTATTACCCGTTATAGCCTTATACGTTCTCCAGAATACACGTAATTTAAGATAATGTGATAGGAAAAACAAGATTTATACGTTGCCGACTCTATAGTTTTTTATTTTAAAATAATATTTGTAAACATTTTTACGGTTACCCATACGACAGACTCTTTCTACTATTAATAACCAATGAACCAGAAATTTTGTAGTGATTCCATTCATTTTATCACTACGAAGTTTGGACCACTGTTATATAAATAACCGTATCCATCAGTCAGGAACCTAAACTTTTTAGTGATATAATGATTGAAACTAACGTATAGTCTTTTCCATACAAACTATTTTAAAATTAAAAACATAGACTCGGTAACATAGGAATCTTTCCTTTTCATTCACATCTCCTTAAAATCTTGTTAAAATATGAAATTAAATTCAACATAAAAATACTCTTAATTTATGTTTTATTAAGTTTTATTTGAGTTGTAAGTTTGTGGAGCATCATGCTTAAAAGTTATGTATTCTGCAGGACAAATATAATAAAAAAATAAAATTTATTTTGGTTTTGTCATTCTTTAACCATTCATACGATGTGATAGAAAAAAGAAGATATTTTTAAACTTTCCTAGGTACTTTCTAATTTATTTTGCAATACTAAACATTTTTATTATTTAACATTGTATGAAATTCAAATTTAATAGCTATTTAAGAAAGAAATATTTTATAAGCTTTTAGAGCTTTTCTTGCTTTACTCGGTTTTTGTCAAATATGACACAGAATATGTATTTTTAAATATATATATGCAACCAATCGATGAGTTCAAAAATAAAATTTATAGTATTGTTTAAAAATCTGTTACATGTAAGAACTGCAAACACTGAAAATTGTGAGTGTACATTGAATTTTTGAGTGTTGACACTGAAGTTCTGGTGTTCACACTGGAAAATTTAGCATTCTACACCGAAAACTTGAAGTGTACAGTAAAGGCTTGAGTGTTGACACAGAATTTGGGTGTTTCACACCGCAAATTATGGATGTATGCAAAAAATTAGGTGGTAACACTGAACAATTTAGTGTACTATACCGAAAATTTAAAGTGTACACTAAAGTTTGAGTGCTGACACTGAATATAGGTGTATCCCGCCGAAAATAATGGGTGCACACTAAATGTATGAGTGTTGACACTAATTTTTAAGTGTGCACACCGACGATTTTGGCATAGTCACCGAAAGTTCTGGGTGTAAACACCTAAATTTGAGTGTACACACTCGAATCTTCAGTATCAACAACCAATATTCGGCGTAGACACTGAAAATTTTGGTGTTTTTTTCATGAGAGCAAAGTCCTAAATTTGGGCATAAATTGATCCTCGCGCACACAAAAATTAAAAAAATTATTGAAACTTTGAGAATATATTCTTTAAGGTATTTACAACAAAAATTCGCTCGTTTCTTTATTATGGAGGTGCAAGAGTTACAGAAAAATACAGAGAACGTAATAAAATTAAAAACTATAATTGCTTAGAGTATCATAAAGTTTCCTGAATTTTGTCAATATTTTATACTATACATATTTTGAAGATATTTTAATTAGAAGTTTACCCGTTATACGTGGGTTCTTATGGGACTCGAGACCTAAAAACAGATTGAAATAGGATGCGATGTGTGTAAAAATCCAGAGGCAATAATGAAAAACTACATACGTAATGAGTGAATATTTAGAAATCTCCATGTGAAATTTCAACCCGTGTTACCGCATTTAATTCGGAGAAATCAACGATAACGTAAACCAAAACTCAAGCTTGTAGGCTTCGCGAGGTGGTGCGCTGGGAGTGGAGCGGCGTGCGAGGAAAGGGGGGATTTCCTCTCTCTTCCCCGCACCCAGTGACACTCCTGAACCTCCTTAATTGATACTTTGAAGTTTATTTATAATACAATTTTTAATAAAATAACGGTATTTATATAGCAATTTTTAATCAAAATCACATATATATTTTTCAGAGCTATATAATAAATAATCAAGTCAAATTGAAAGCGAATATTAGTTATTTCTAGCTATAGAAGTATGATAGAATTTTCTTAGATGTGTATGACAATGTGGTATGTGCGAGGGCTATTTTGAATATAGACGATTTTTACTTAAAAATAACACATTTTGCTGAATAACTTTAAATACAATAAATAAAAAAAAAACTTTAAATACAGAGGCTAAGAAAATCCGAAAATTGTTATCCAAATTCATATAATCATAACAAATATTCCATGTAAACCCCAGATTTTTAAAATTTAATACAGAGATTTTATAAATTTCACCAGGGAGCCAGCTTAAGGACATTCTCGTGTAATACATATTTGCACATAACCGTATTGCATTAGCAATTATTTAATGTTTCAGCAATCCCAGCGGAATTAACCGTTGATTGCTCATTGGCTGATAGAAATCAAGACGAACAGAAATAAAGAACACAAGGCGTAAGGACTGGAATAAACAAGAGACTTGTAATGTTGTAACTCTAGTATAATAGTATCTAGTGTAATTACTGTTCGACTACAGCAAGGCTTTCAACACTAAGTCATCTTGACTGTCAACTAATCTTGGAGTACCTATGTGTTGGTGCCCAATGCTGTCTTTACATCAATGACATCAAAGACCTTTCAATCAACCTCAACAAAGACCTAGAGAAGAAGATCCGAGACAAGTATCCGAGAAAGTATTTACTTTACTCCCGCTGCTCATTTTAGGCGAGCGTAAAGTGAGTACTTTAGGCTCGCTGTTTGTTTTACTTTACGCCCGCTCTTTCCGCCAATATAAAAGAGAAAAAGCTGGCCTAAACTTTGTTTGTGAAAAACAATACATATGTTACAAAATATATAGTGCGCACCACGGGCGAGAGAGCCTTTTTGATGGCTCCGGCTCGCTGAACTTTTCGCCCTTGGTATACAAATGTACTATTTCGGTGAAAAAAGTCTTTTCTGCCCGCTGTTTCGGAAGCGGGCGTAAAGTAAATTTTTTTCCGCTGACTTTTTTTTCGCCCGCCGGTCGGAAAACGGCTACTTTAGTCCCGCTATAATATGGGGATGAAAAAACGCATTTTCGTGCAAGTATGACAAAATAGTACATTATGCAACAAGGGGCGAAAGTTGCAGATTTTTCCCGCGGGTGGGTTTACTAAGTAATCACCCGAGGGAAAAATCTACTTTCGTCCCGTTTTGCATATAGTATTTATTCCACTCTCGACCGTGGCCACTTATTGACCCTACAAAGTAGGGCCAACGCGATTTTCTATATTTTTTTAGATTGATCTAGAAGAATGCGTATGCGCGCGCTTAAAAAATATGTAAATAAAGATTTTGTTTACTTTGTAATTAAAATTTCTTTATTTTTTGTAACAAACACTAGATGTATATCAATATATTATACTTTCGCCCCGATTTTTAGGGGTAAAAAGTGGCCATATCAGTCGAGTGTGGAATAAACGCTTTTATTTCCGACTCAACCATAATGGCCACTTTATTGACCTTAAAAGCGGGAGAAAAATAGCATATGATTCCCACAAATATAATTTTCCCGTAAATTTACTTTTTTCCGCAAATATTTTTTCCCGCAAATGCATTTTATTTAATTATTTTTCTTTATATTAATATACGTTTTCAATAAATTCTAGTTCTTACCGGAAGTCCCTCTTTTTAAGACAATAAAGTGGACACGCAGTTGGGAATATTAAAGTTCTATATGCAACACGGGAATACAGTCGAGTACTCCCTAGGGTGATTACTGCCCGCTCATCGCTCGGCAGTAAACCCACCCTCATAATCTTCGACTTTATTCCTTTTTTACATAATGTACTATTTCACCCACGGTACACACCGTACTTTTTGTTATACATGTCTTAATTTCAAATGTAGCTGTTTTTCGACTCGATGTAAAGCCTGTTAGACTGCAATATCAGGTGGTCATAGTGTTTAGATCCCCCTATGACACTCTTTGGGTTTATTTTCGAAAATCAGCAAGTAGGCATTTTTCGCCCTCTGGGCAAATCGCCTTTGCTAAGAGCGAGCAAAAAGTTTTTTTTTGCTCGCCGGTCGGAAAACAGATGCTTGCGTCCGCTTTTGAGGAATGAAAAAATGCAAAAATTGTACATGTTTGTCGAAAATACTTTTTCTGCCCTTATGCGATTGCAGTACTCGTCTTCCGGTCGTACTTGCTCGCTTCGACTCGTTCTGCGAACCATGAGTGGGAAAAAAGCCTACTTCTCACCCTTGATACACAATATACTATTATTTCCGGCTTAACTATAATGGCCACTCTATTGACCCAAAAAGCGGGACGAAAGTGACGTATTATTCCCTCTTTTACTTTATTACCGCAAAATTTACCAGCTTGAATGTACAGAACGCACACCAAGAGCCGCGCAAGTATTTGTTTTCTTTTTGCTCGGCGTACGCGAAAGAAGGATGACGCAGACATGCGGACGAAATTATTTGTACGCGCGAGATCGCCAGAGAGAAGAATCGCCGCTACGTGCACGTGCATAAGGAAGCACGAGGCAAGAGATAAAGGAGAGAATCTGATTAGGTTCGATGTGAAAAACGGACTGGAGAAGGAAAGTCGGAGCAGCAGAGTCGAAGTTTCTTCGGCTTGAGGTAGAGGCACACAGGTGTTTAACGGGCAAGATGGTTATCTTTATTTCATTCAATTGACTGCTAATAAAGGAAGAGGTGTCTTTTTTTGTGAACTAGTTTGGAGATAGGATATTAAAGGAGGACTTATTTTGAGATAAGGCTGCTGAAATTATTTATAGGAGTATATTCTCGTTTAAATAAGAATTCTCTCAAGGTAAGGATACACTGATTTTTGTTCACTAATTTGTTATATAAAACTTAAATTATTCATAAAATTTGAAATCATTTCACCCCTAATTATTAAAATTATAAATGAAATGTCATTAAATTCCATCAAAAACAACCGTTTTACAAAGTAAACTTGGCAATACTAAAAAATGGGAAAATGCATTTCTTTTGGGAAGCCACATTAATAAGTCTAATAAAGATCCGGTTATAAATAACTAATAAAGATTACTTTTACCTAGTTAAAATAGATGCTTTAAATTCAAGCAAAATCGTAAGATAACGTTCATACTGGATTATAAAAAGTTTAATCAAACAAATAAAAAGTTTCTAAGAGAGAGAACTATCAATTTTTTATAGATATTTTATGATGAAAAATCTTTGAATCAGCTACATCATATAGTTTCACATAAAATTTACTTTAAGTAAAATTTCTCGACACGGGACATGCCACGAAGGGAATATTTTTATTGATTAATCGCTTATAACTTCACTCTCTAAAAATAAAACAGGAAAAAATATGCTATTGTCACTGAATTAGTAAATATTCAGTGCTGAATTGGTGAACTTTTCAATAATTTGCAGTGAAGAAATTAGTATTCACTGTTCAATAAGTGGGTTTGATATACTTTTAACTGCTTCATTTTTAGAGAGTACATTCTCACAGAGAAAGCTTTGTATTTTTATTGTTAAAAAGTTGAAAGACAGCTATTCATATAATCAAACTTGTATAGATAGACTGGCTCTTTAATACTAAGGACTTTGAAGGATGTAATTGCTACGAAAACTGAATTTCGAGAATAGACCCGAGTCCACTTTACGAGTACTTTCTACTTCACACCAACGTACGGACAAAGAAGATATTGTCAACTACTTGTATAGATTCTGAGAGGTATACTTTCTAAGAAACTTCAAGCTATGCAGCATTCTAACCCTTTTTCACGAAGAAAGAAGAAAAATGGCGTATGTGCTTTGATTGCCGCAGACTAAATAACCGTGAAATTTCAAATCGTTACCCGATACGTCACCTAGAGGATTTTTCCATGTATCTGAAAGTAAAAAGGTCTTTTCAACCATAGACTTTGTCGGCGTATATCATTTAAGTTATAATAACTTTAAAATATAAGAAAGCAGCCGTCATTTATACTCTTGTTGCACTATTTGAATGATTTATACGGATCTTTCGGACTCTGCAAAAGAGCACAAATTTTTCAACAATTCGTCTACGAAATACTTTATAATCTATACTTTGTTTAGCCGTTTTTTAACGATTGAACACTTTGAACACGTAGTAGTAATTTTCAAAAAAATAAATTATAATACGGCCTCATAATAAATACAAGCAAATGCATGTTCGGCTTGCAAAAAATCGTTAAGTTCTTCGGCTACATAGTAAGGTCGGGGGGCATCCATCCTTTTAAAGAAAACGTCGAAGTCATGTAAACTGCTCCGAACCCTCTAGAGTTAAGCTGCTACCTAGATTTTTGAGAACGATTAACTTTCCTTCCCACCATCGCTCCATGCCTACAATATCGAAACCACAAAGGTCGCTGAATAATCTATTTAAAGGTTCTAACATTCAAGGTAATACATCGATAATCTAGGGAGAACAGTCCGTTAAAGTACTTATTGCGGTGAAGAATGACCTCGATAATGCAGCAGTATTGGCACATGCAGCTTTAGAAGCACATTTATATCTCACTGTTAGATGCTTCAGAGGCTGTTTTTAATGATGTCTTGCAGAAGGATGTAGATAACTGCTTCAATCACTAGGATATATTTTAGTACACATTCTCAAAAACTCAGAAATTATAGTCCTTATGAACATGAATTATTGACAATATCTGAGAGAATCAAATTTTTCTGGTATACAGTTGAAAGCAGAAACTTTACTGCATTTACGGATCAATTGTCACGAAAAAAGGGTTATATTAATTTATTTATTCCTTTAATTTACTCCTGATATTACAGTACTCTCCGGCGCGGTGCACTGCAAGACCTCGGAATAATTACCATAACATTAGTCACCGAGCGCATTACCCTCTGCGCGGAAAAGTTTGTTCTATGCAACTAACAAGACGTCTTTACTGATTGACGCGTCGGAATACTGTCATACGGCCCTTTCAAGAATCGATTTCCAAACAGACAAAAATAGACTACTCGGCATTCGCCACTTTTATCCCGCTGCAGGTCAATAAAGAGGCCATTGCGGTTGAGTCGGGAGTACAATTTATTAAAATTTATTAAAATTTATTAAAATTCAATTACAAGTATAACGCATCTATTTCCATCTATTTAAAGCGATGTTTCCGAATGAAATATTCTTTCCTTCGTTCCCTCATAATTCCTCAAAAAAATCTTCGAACAACCCCACGATCTGGCACATTCAAGTAGTTGTGCCACTATAAAACTAATTACTAAAAGGTTTGTGTAGCCGTCTATACTAAAAGGTTGTACTCAATGGACCCAGACATGCATAGAATGACAAAAATCAAAAATCAAAAATCTAGAATAGAAATCAAAAATCAAAAATAACAAATTAAGCAACTTCATTTCTCTCATCACAAAATGTGAGCATGTACGCGTGGATATTGTCGGACTGCTGTTCTCATCGAAAGAATTTAAATATTGAGTAACATCGATCGCTTTACTCGCTGGCCAGAAGCTTGGCTTATAATAGAAGATATGACAGCAAAATCAAATGCCGAAGTATTTTTTAATTGGATCTCAAGTTTACGAGTTCCTGCAAGAATAACTACAGATCAAGGCTGACAATTCATGAAGTACTTATTCTAAGAATTAACCTGCTTAATCACATCTACGTATCACATGACCACACAAGATTCCGCTTTTACACTTTGAGCTGAGTATTCATAATTTATATACCGTGAAAATAGGAATGTATAAGTTTTTTGTATTTATATTGTCTCTATTTATAAAAGTTGTAGTAAAAGTATTTTTGACATTGCTTTAAAAGTTAAAATTTCTTGACGAATTTTCAACTGGTAACATCGGACATAACCTTATATAGGAAAATTCTAATTGGAATTGAAACAAGATAAAAAACATGATAATACAGAAACATTTTTCTAACAAAAATTACCGTGAATATCATTATAAATCTGGAACATCCTAACTTCAGGGAAAAAATTACTCTGATTATCGGTAAAAATTAACGTTATTCATTATATTTTTCACCGTTCAGAATGGTAAATTTTACCGCGAACCAGAGCAATTTTTACGGTTTAGTAATGTCATTTTTTCCATGAAGTCAGAATATTTCACGTTTACAATGATTTTTACAGTAATTTTATCAGAAAATTCTTTCTGTACACTGCATATCATACGTAGACCAATGGACTAGTAGAACGTTTAGGAAAGAACGGGGTTAAACCGATTGGGTGGGTCACTCTGATCACCTTAATTATAACACTTCTAAGTGAAAAAGTACAGGAATTCCTGTAGAAAGTTTTAGTAAGTAGTTTATGAGTAAAAGTCATAAAGTCAAACAGTCTCAGTCATTGAGTTTCAGAAATAATTTGTATGCTAAATTAATAAAAATGCATTTTTCTACAATAGTATTGATCATATAGATATGGAAAATCTATGTGGTCATAATCAATAAGTTATACTTTTAAACTATCAAAATTTTTTTTAAGCGTTATGATAAGTCACACTTCTAGCGCTCGAATTACTTACTTATAATGATTAATAATACATTTTCTCATTCTTTTCGTATGTTTTCTTAGATCAAATCCGTTTCTTGTTCACAGTTTGAATACAATTAAAATAATCTAGCTTGCTTTTCATACAATATTTGTAACTTGAAAGCATTACTGTTTAAGAGGTTAACGTTATGTTTGTTTACTGCTTCACTATGCGCAGCGACAATGTGTGGATAATTCCGCTATGGTGCGGCGAGCGCAAACTATAGTATACTCGATCAAACATTAGAGACAGACGTGATAAGCAGATCAAAAACTTTTCACGATAATTATTTTCTTACTTGTAACTTAGACTATGAATCATCGGAAGAAGTGATTTTTGATTTGTTTAACAAGATACAGTTGTTTTTGAAGTTGTGTTTTTTAATTTCTTATTTTTTGTTTAGCTAAGGCACGGGGCAGACGTAAAATCAATTAAGGTACACGAGACAGAATGCAATTATAATTCAACTGCACGTAAAAAATATACAATAAGATAGTAAAAATGCTTAAATTAATAATTACTCCTGTGCTGATAATAGATTTACCTTTACATATTTAAAATAAATTTGAAGCGACAGGACAAACGTGAAACCAAAATTGAGGGAAAGATTTCAAGTTATTTTTAAAACTCACAGAATGTAATTGAAGACATTACACTTGATCTATTTAGTAGATGAAAATAAATAATAACGATCTGCTGCCCTTCTTTTTTATTGAAACATTATCTCATAATAAAATTTTTAAATAATATCAGACAAAGTGAGATTCGGTGTCCCACGTGATAGACGTGATAATTTATGATATTTTATATTTATAATTCAACATCAAAACTAAATTAAATTTAATATACATATAATTTTTAGTTCGAACGATATGTCGTTTTAATTTTGTGAAAAATAGCAGAGACACGTCTTTTAGACTTTTACCCTTATACAAGCTCTTATATACTTAAAAAAAATAATTTTACAATAATGCAACTAATAATAAAGAAATTAAAGCATATGAAAGAAAACACTAGTATTTCGTATAAGAAACATTTCATATAAGAGTACATTAAAATAAGAGATTTTGTTAATTAAAATACGCATATATAGTACTGTATAGTTTTTAACATAAAATTTTTAATGCTGGAATTCATACTGCATAAACAAGTGAATTATTATTATGCCATGAGGGCGAAAAATATACGTATAGACTTATATAACAATAACATTTTAAAGCAAGCCCAGCAGAGCTTGTGCTCGGAGAAAGCTTATGCTTACCTGGGAAATTTTTTGAAACTCATAACTACTAAAATATCAGCAATTTCGTCAATAGTTTGACAGAATACATGCGTAATCTCGAACTTACAGCAAGGGAACCATTGCAACTTCTTTACGGTAGACAATGCAAAGTCATAGATCATTCTGAAGAATATTTTACCTTAGACATCGCCAGAGAATTCAGAAAAATCTCTATAAATCGACTCCAATCTGCACATACATTAAAGAAATTTTAAAAGTAATATTATACCACAAGAAGACAATTCAGAAAAAAGTCTGCGCACAAGGTCGTATATCCTTCTATACGTTACGTCTATACACTTACCTGTGTATACCCGCGGTTCAAAATGAAATGTGTTTTTTATTATACACAAAATCACATTCTGTAATGATTTTGAAGAATCAATATATAAATTACAAAAATAGGATATCATTTACAATATTAAGAATGATTGGCAGGACCCTTCCTTATCATGCCGTAACACCATAAATACGCCCTTACAGTGTAAAAACTCGAAGAAGATACGGCAGGGAAGAAAAGATGCAGCGGTGCAGCACACAAGATAAAAGGACAGGCTGCGAGCGAACAACTATATGTGGGTTCAGCGAAAAGACGAATTGCTCGCACGTGCTGCATGTGCGGCGGGTAAAATGGAAGTAGTACGCGCTGCGAGTGCGGCGGGTGAAATGCAAATGTGCACAGCGCCGCTCCTCTGTACATTGAACATGTGTAAGTGCCAAGTGAAATGAAAAAAATGGGCCTCGCGTAAGAGGTAAAAAAGAGTCAGTGTGACAATCGGATAGACTTTGTTCATAAGTCATTGTTGTTTTAAGATTATGATTTTAAAGGGTGATAGGGGAGAGTGAGGCATATTCGTACAGGGGTAAAACTGCTCACTTTGAATATCTTTTAATAAAAACATAGTAAAATTCTGCAAAAAATGTATGCTAGTTTTTATATGAAAGGAATGTATAACTAGAATGTCAAGACTTAAGATTGCTCATGTCATTATTTACACAGGTCGTGTGATTTTCAAGGAACTTTCTGTAACTTTTTAAATTTATAATTTGATCAATTACAATAATAATTAAATAATTATTCATTCCCGCACATTATACGTAGAGAGTAGGTTCAATTACGAAGATTTTGAGAGTTGCTAAGCCTTGAACAATTGAAAATTGAAGGGCCTGATGCAATAATATTGTCCAAGGAGAGAATTTTGAAAATTCATCAAATTGAAATTTTGACAATTGATGCACAAAGGAAATTTTATTCGGCATCTTTTTGTATTGAAACAAAATTTTTATCTTTTGTTTTCTAATTATTTAAGAAAACGCAATTTTTAGTTTGAAAAATTGTAATACATATTTCTCTTAAACTCGTTGTAACTTTTCGTGGTTTTAATATTTTTTATTCAAGCTTTAACCGAATAATCTTCAACATATTCTACGTGTGTGAGAACATCTAAAAAAAATTTAAAAAGTCAAAATCTGCCAATGATACAATGATACAATAAAAATACCAAAAGTTGTGTTACAAAATCGATTCATAAAAACTTTCAGCGAGAAAAATGTTCGTTTTGTGTCAAGGAAGTTTATTGGAAAGTTTCAAACCTTGATTGATAATGGTAAGAAACTATGAGCGATTTACAAATTGCACGCGACTTTAATGCGCTTGACGTAACCAGCGCCTCTTGTCGCGATCCAGTAGTCTTCTCTCAACAATTATTATTAGTATTACAGTAGGCAGCCATTAATGGTTAGCGGTGATAATGCTTAAAAGACCGCAGCTCCTATATCCGCTGTGATCATGTTCGAATCATCACCGTAACCACCATGCATGGTTGATGGGACTACGTAGTCCATAGCCTTGTTCACACAATCACGCCATTTCTCTCTATTCTTTGCACAGTTAATCCAGCTTTCCTCATAGTATTATATTTGTCGCAAGTCGGCCCTGACATTATCTTCCCACCTTTGACTTGGTCTACCCACAGGCCTTGTGCCTTCTGGTTTTCCTACTAGTACTCTAAGTGCTGCCCTATCATTTTCTATCCTCACTACATGCCCGGCCCATCCCAGTTTTCGGCATTTTATAACTCTAGTAATGTCCGCCTTTGCGTATAACTCGTTTATTTCCATATTGAGTAAGGGAAATAATAACTATACTACACTTAGACTATAATGTAAAAATCAGATAAAATTTTGATGCAATTGGTAAAGTATACCTCATTTTTTAGATTTTTGCGAAGATACAAAAAAAAACTCTTTATCTATGTACAATAGTAAAATTGTGTTTTTACATTATCTTAAGCTTCTTCCATTGTTGATAACTCATGAATACATTTTGTTAAAATCAATATTTTATTTTATTTTATTTATTATCAATCGGCAAAAATACCCTTTGAATGTGTTAAAAATGTGTTATAACATTAAAGTTTATACAAAAATTTCACTTTACAGTTAAATGTTCTAATTACTTTTTCTCTATTTATCTTACTAAAAGTAGATACTAGGGGTTGGCGAGCGGTGCGAGCAGAGGGAAATCCGCCCTAGTATACATATAATAAGGAAAACTGTGACCTAAAATCAAGAGAAAGAAGTGTCGAAAAAGAAAGAAGCAAAACTGTGCGTGCGTTCAACCGACCCTGAAACCAACTTTTCGCATGTGCCGTGAAGCAAGCTAGTAACACCTGACGCTGGCTAACCTACCGATGTTAACGTTTCGAAGGAAGTTGTATTTCTTAATCAATCAATGAGTTATCAACGCCGAGAAAGTCATAGACTACGGCGCTGTGGTTCATGGGGTTCAGAATTGCAACTCCCTTCGAAACGTGAACCTTCTTAGGTTAGCCAAAGCCAGGTGTCACTAGCTTCCTCCACGGCACATTCGAAAAGTTGTTTACAGGATCAGGTTTACGTGTGTCTGTGTGCATTTCTTTAATTCAAATATACTGAGATTTGCATTTGTGTGTCTGCAAGTGGATAAGTATACGGCATGATGCGAATGTAAGAGGAAAGGGAGTCAAATGTTTATATAGCCGTAAACAGACGTACGAGGTTTCCGGCTAACGCGTATAATATCCTTTACGCGATTTTTCAGATATGACTTCCTTACTAACGCTGTGCTGCAAACCCAAGAGAAGTATTTGCGCTGTTTTTTTTTCTTATTCTTGCGACGTATCAAACATTGCGCGCAAAGACGAATATTTCCATACAGGTATGTGATTTAAATTTGTCGAGAGACGGAAATCTCTCTGTCGCTCTCTCTCTCTTTCTCTCCCTCTCCCTCTCCCAATTTTTGCAATTCCATGTCGCGCGTCGGGTTTCCTAATATATGAATGCAATTTTTATCATCTATTTTATTATGAAAGTATATGTATAAAATAGCCACTGTTAACTTCTTTAGAAGAATGGTTTCTTAAACAGAGATCCTGAATTACCAAGTCATAAAATCTGTTAATTAAATCTAAAAAGGTTATGGTGAACACAAATTTTGGTTTCATACATACATACATACATACATACAGACAAACATTTTTTAACCGATATAATCGACGAGATCATTGAGATATCAAGGACCCGAAGGCGCAGATTAAAGGGAATAGAGAAGGCGCGCCGGCGTGGGCCGCGTCGGGAAAGAATATGGCGAGCACGAGCCCGGCACCAAGAGAATACGCTTTTAGTGGACTGGACTCCAGTGGACTGTGAGAGCCTGTACGAATCCGTTAGTGCAGAGATCATCGAAGAAGCGAATGGCTCGGTAACAAACGACGCCAGTAATACATATACGTCAGTCACGCCCGCCAAATCGGCGTATAATTACTTTCCGGTGCAGGACGACGTCTACCCGATGTTAAGCAAGAGGGCATATTCCCCCTAGCAGCAGCGGAGATCAAGGCGCACGGCAGTGCGCCGAGGGCAAAGTATGCCAGCGCCAGGTACACCGTGCCTATATACGCTGAAATGTTCAATTCCAACCTATACAAAAATTTCAATACGAATTAATTCTATTAAAATGTTTAGTATTTTAATTGGTATGTGCGGAATATAACATCTTTTTATTGTATTTATTTGCAAAAAAAGTTTCGCGAAGATTCATCAACTCGTTCAGAAGATATCGCATTGTGAATTTTTCCACCCTTGAAATTCACGATTTTTCCTTTTTCGGATTTCAAGATTTCAAGGTTTCAAGGTTCAAGACGCGAATCCAATTTTTTTTTACAACCAGTCACCAATCATAACTAATCTTTGAAATTTCGCGCAATGTACAAACCACGATCATATAAACAGGTCTGAACACTCCATTGTTAAAGGCATAGGAGTACTGTCACCTGTGATGACCCAGGCTGGGGTTAGGTTAGGTAACGCGTGAACCGAGAGCGATTTATTTAAATACATTATAAATAAATAAATGAGATAACGTATAATAAACGAGGATTGAGATAAGGATGTTTTAGTTGAGAACGACACTTTCTCTCTGCGTCTAATCCGGGCTTGAGACCGGCTACGGCTGCATTAAAAGTGTTTGAAACGTGAAATAACGCGTAGGATGAATAAACTGAATATCGCGAGGAAACTCGTGTGTCCTTCCTCCTCCGGTCCCTTTTTGTATATACAGTCTAGAGGCTGTTTTGAACGATTATAAAATAAAAATAAGAAAGTAAATAATGCAAAACTTTCATAATAATGATTTAAAACCAGTTGATTAAAAACCACTGATCTACAACAGGGTCCGAGATGGTATTTTATGAGCATAGCGTATAATTTGATGTTCCAGGAAAATTAAAATAAAACAATAAAAAGAATTTCTATTATCTGAAAAAACCGATCCTAACTACTTTAGCATAATGCTTTCTCAAGGGGAGATTATGAAAAATCGACTTTAAGAATTTTATAACGAAAATTGACTTATAATTAACTGATTGGTTACAAGCGTTTAAGTATTGTCAGTCTAAAAAATTAAAAAACTCGAAATAATTTTCAACATGTCTGCACGAAGAAAACTCATTCTCATAAAAATATACATCGAATAAAATTTTTTTTTACAAATTAATAAATTAATATTTTATTTTGTTCGACTAAATTAATGACCCGCTATACCCCAGTCTCCCATATATAGTATTAAAGTCAACTTTACCCGTCTTACCCCCGGTATCCCCTGTAGTCATATCTATACAGTCGTAAATCGGTCGGTTGAACGAGTTTTATGGAACTGAACCTTCATATTAGAACTTTAAGGTAAGTTTAGATCATAACAAAACATTTTAGAAGATCACTAATGTTAAGAAATATGTTAAGCAATTACTTAAGCAAGTGAGGAAGTGAGTGCGTACGCAAGTGAGTGAATCAGTGTATACATGAGTGAGAGAGTAGGTGCGAGCGTGAGTAAGTGAGTGAGCGAATGCATAAGTGCGTGTGAGAATAAGTACGTGAGCAAGTGGATAATTGAGCGAATCAATGAGCCGAGAGAGTGCACGAGTTAGTACGCGAGTGAGAAAGTAATTAAGTATACGTGCGGAAGTTATTGAGTCACATCGTGTTTGAGTAAGTGAGCGATATATATACGCACTCATTTACTCGCACACGTACTTACGTGCTGACTCACTCTCGTGCGCCATCACTTACTCACTCACTTGCTCACGCATTCACTCACTCACACACTCGTTTTATTATGTATATATAAGATTTATACTCTATGATATGGTTAGAGTTATTTTAACTCAATATGAGTGATCAATTAGTGTTTGAAATGCACTTTCACTCAATATATAAGCAAATCTTCAAAATCGGCGTTCCTTAAACATATAATAAATTTTATTAATGTTTGAACCTACACTGAATAAAGTAAACGACGATTACTTCCCGTGAGGACCTAAGCATTATCTGTTCGGCTCTGTTGGGCAAGCATAAATCGCAAAACAGACAAATTACGTATTCACTAAACACGTACAATGGTAACCTAACTTTGAATCTTCTGCGAACCAAGTGCATACGTATTTTGTCAGTCGCGCTTGCTTGGCAGCCGGAAAGATGCTGCTTGGATCCGGGTAGTGAATACCGTCTATTTTTTTCAGTGTATCGTACTGGATTACTTGTAACGGCGTTATAAAAGGGTGTCTAAATATGAAAATTTAAATAAGTATTAATTGTATTACATACAGTCAATTGGCATTTCAATCTAATTGGCTGTCGAGCAGATGCCATGCAGTAATAGTGCACAGGTGCGTCGGTCCCGACTTCTACCAGTGCGCGAGGTCTGACTGTATATAAGAAGGCACGGTGACCCTTAGTCTGATTCAACTTAAGTTCGAACTCTATAAATTTACTTACTGTATTTGAATCTGCATTGTTTATAGATTATTTACCAAGATAAATTTTAAAAAAGTGGCGGAGCTGTTTTGGAGACATGACATTATGTTCTCCATGTTGATGGAATTTTTGAAAATCCATCAGCGGCCTCAGAAACCCTTATACATCAATTTTCATGAAAACCGATTGTCGTTAGATTATTGTGCTTCAATAGGTTAAACAAGATAAGTTGTCGATTAAGTCATTGAAGCAAAATAGCCCAATAGCAATCGGTTTTAAATAAACATTGATATATTAGTATATTATGACACTGTTGTGGGAGATGGTTTTCTACCTTGCTCGAGGGTTTTCGCACGAGCGAAGCGAGTGAGAAAATCGAGCAAGGTAGAAAAACACCTCCCACAACAGTCTCATACGATATTTTATAGCACAACAACCTCAAAATCGACAATAAAGTTGGAATTTTGAGGTTAGTGTGCTATAAAAGAGTTTTTGGTGTTGTTGATTATGAATCTCCTATCAGAATTTAAAAAATTCAAAATGTCGGATCCAACATGGCGAACAAAAAGTTCTTTTACCTCAATTGTACACTTTTCTTTCAAAAATTTTCTTAAAATTGTTTTTTTTTTACAATTGTCTAAACCGAAAAGTCCTCTTAAGTTTAAAAATCGGGGAACGATAACTATACTCGGTTATTAACTACATTTCAAGCTGTAAACATAATTACTTTAATAGAATCTTTTTATAACAAATTGGTTTAAAGAAAGTACAGTTTAAAGTATAAAACTGAATTTCGTCAGAATTTTTTTAAATCATGGGCAAGGTTTATAGACAAAGTAAATGTCCAAGTTACAGTAATCACGATTTTTAAATTTATTCAAAAGTATTTGAGATTAGAGTCCTTAGAACGATATTTGAGTGAAAAATAGATGAGATTACTAGAGAATGTAGAATTTTACATAAGCAAGAAATACACTATATATATGGGAAGCCAAACGTTACCAGAGTGATTAAATCTCGAAGACTAGGTTGGGCTGAGCATGTAGCTAGGATGGGTAACGAAAGAGCAGCATTTAGAGTGCTCGCAGGGAAGCCGACAGGAACAAGAACCCCAGGTAGACTGAGATGAAGGTGGGAGGACAATATTAAAATGGACCTACGGCAAATAGGCTACTATGAGGAGAATTGTATGCAACTCACAACAGAGAAAGATGACGTGACTATGTGAACAAGGCTATGAACTACACATCTACGGATAGCTAGTCCCAACAAGTAATTATGATAGCTATGGTGATGATGCAAGCCCGTCTGCACCCGACATAAAGACTAGGTGATAGCTGTTGCCCTGCAGTCACCGTTGCTGCTTAACATTACTACTTGGCTTTTATAATAATAATAATAATTCATATATTGGTAGCTAACTCTAATAGAGTGAATATCTCACTATTGGAAGCGTACTTTCTCACTCTAACGAGTTTCATAAAAAATCCACCTTTTCATTAAGGGGAAATTGACTAGCACAGACTCTCTTTTCATTCGAAAGACTTAAGAGAACACGCATGTACTTGCCTACTACGTAAAAAAAAGAAAGAAAAGAAACTTCTCTGCAAGCAAGCAGCACAACGTATAAGGTTTCGACCGACGAGCCGTGCGCGATACACGCACATTATCCACTCGAGCGTTCTCTCATTCGCTTTCTCAAGTTTCGCTCTACCTATACAGCGTCGACGAGTCGAGTATATCACCTTCTACCCCTGGCGCGTGCGTGCCTGCCTTGATATCGGAGTAAAAGCGGTGGATAGCCTTGGGCTGCTCGAGGGTAAAATGCGATTTTAGGAATTAAGGACTAAGCGATGGAATGTTGCTTGACTTTGTTGTCCCGTGACATTGCGAACTCAAGGAGATCTAAACGATATTTTAGATAATAGGCTTTGCTATGTGAAGCCCTTTTTGTTTTTCTTGATTTGTATACATAATTTGTGCTATTTGCATGATTACAATCAATTTGTTATTTATATCAACGCTTTTTACGTTACAAGCCAACAAATAGAAAGAGAACTGTAAAAATTTGAAAGTTTTAAGATAAATGTTAAGAAAAATGAGTAAAAACATTTTTTTGCGTATATTTTTATAGATGTTTTTTATAGTTTTTGATGAGATCTTTATACATTTTTTCAGATTTTGTATACAATATTAACCGGTAGCTATAAAGGATATTAGTCAGGTTGTTCTGGATAAAAGAAAGAGTATTTTGCAGAAAAATATGATTATCCCTAAAATAATGTTAAAGCAGCGTTTTCTTATGTATTTTCTTTTTAATAAAAATTTTCTTTTTAAAATTATTTTTTTATTGCATATTTTGATAGCAAATTTCTTGTACAATAAGCTGCTGCAACCCAAGGCTCTATGAGTAATGGTACGATAGAAGAAATGAGTATCTTGCCTTCAGATAGTGCTGGACTTTCTGTGTCCAGAGATGG
Source organism: Gastracanthus pulcherrimus (assembly GCA_949152435.1). Classification (NCBI taxonomy): domain Eukaryota; kingdom Metazoa; phylum Arthropoda; class Insecta; order Hymenoptera; family Pteromalidae; genus Gastracanthus; species Gastracanthus pulcherrimus. The sequence goes on from OX424572.1 coordinate 202,654,177, forward strand.
TTCTTGGAGAAAAAGAGGTTTTTCCTCACTTCAAGGTGTTTCTAGTGTAATAGGCAATTTTACCGGAAAAGTGCTGGATGTTTAAAAATCAAAATAGTTTTTGTAAGAGTTGCTCTTTATGGGAAGGAAAAGAAGACACACCAGCTTATGAAGAATGAATTGAAAGGCATCAAAGTCAGTGTACATCAAATCATCAAGGCAACGCTGGAAAAATGGTGGTAGACGGTATTGTGGAGATTTTTCAGCGTTCTTTTCTTTGTTTCATCACTATCATGAGATCATATCGTTGATGTATCACACATGTTTTTTCTAAGCTATAGTGTGAAATATATTAATGAAATATATAACAAGAAAATACAAAGCATTCCTACTTTTTTCTTTAGGTGAGTATTGTTTGTATGTGTTTATTGTGTTTTCAAACTTTAAATGCAGTTATCTCAAAATAATGTTTTTTATTATTTTTAGGTCTGCCTTGTAGACTTTCTCAACATCCAGCCATCGATATAAGCTAAAAATTTTACAGAATGTTTCTGATATGTTTCCTCTCAATATGAGCGCAGCAGATTATAAAGTCTATATAGTAAGTATTAAAAATATATAACCTCAAAATTAATTAAAATATTTAGTTAATTAAGGGTTTATATTTTTAATTATTACTACGTAGACTTTCTTAATAATCTGCTGCGCTCATATTGTGAGGAAACATATCAGAAACATTCTATAACATTTTCAGTCAACATTCTCACAAAGTCTACGAGGAGTGGTTGAAAATAGCAAAACAGAGTATCGAAAGAAGTCACTTGGTACGAGCCACAGATTCAAGATATTTAAGTTTTTAAGCGGTGATAATCTTTGTATTTTTACCTACTTTTGATAAAAAAAAACTTCCCATATTCTTAATCATATCCAAAAAGTTTTGTATAAATAAAACTGCAATTTTTTTTTTAGATTTTAACCCAGGCCTGCCCCCTTTACCCATTTCTTCCTAAGCGGCCATTTTATAGTCGATTGGTTTTTTACCTAAAAAATTGTCGAAAAAAAAATAATAACCAATAGCACTTTTCTGAAGTAAAATTGTCCGCTCTTTCCGATTCTGAAGTCAGAATTTTGAAATTTCCGTTGGAAATTTTCAAAATGGCGGTTTTAGGCAAATAACCAATCGACTATAAAATGGCCGCTTGGGAAGAAATCGGTTAAGGTATCGTAACGTTTTTTTTACGTTGCAAGCCTTTAAATGTTATAAATGAGTAAGAAATTGAAATTTTGCGTTGAATGTTACAAAATATGAGTTAAAACGTGTTTCTCGGTATATCATGACAAATTGCCAGTGCCCAATATTTTTTACAGTTTTTGGCTTGTTAAATCAAACGAGAATTCGTCTTATCAATGAGTATGTGCATGAAGATAAGTGTATGTGAGAAGGTAAAAATAGATTTCGAGTGTTTGAGAATAGAGTCTTTAGAAAGGAATTCGAGGGTAAAATAGATGAGATTACAAGAAAATGGAGAATTTGACATAATCAGAAAATACATAAGTTATACGGAAAACCAAACATTACTAGACCGATTAAAAGTTACCAGAAAGCTACCTTAAGTAACGTATGATGGCTTTGGAGCAGCAGGAGGACCGAACAACACCGCCAGTGTCTCAGTGACTACCGTGTAGTAGGGAGCACGGACAGCACAATGAGCAACGAGAAAAACAAGCACCAATGCCCTTCGAAACAAAATGATTACCACTGTTATATTGTTCACCGCTATTAGTGCAACCATTATAGTCATCGCAAGCTACAAAAGAGTATTCTGTGAAATTTTTAAACAACAAAAATTGTACGTGCTTAATGTACGAAACAAGTCGATCAAATTTATAAATGTTAAATGTTTGAAGCAATGTTGAAGAAAATCGATGTAGGTATAGGACACAATTTTTCATTCGAAAAATAAAAATAAATATTGATACTTTTGAAAACTTTGATAATAAATTCTTAATTAAGCAATTTAATTGAGTTACGGACAAACAAAATCGAATAATTCCACTTTTCTTAATTTTGAAGTAATTAAGAAAAATTATATTCATTGTCTATTAGTTTAAATGGAATAACTTATTTTATACTCTGTATTAATGGCTGAATCTTTAATTTAGATAAAAAATAGCACTACAAATGTGACGATAACAATGGATAATTATGAGAAAATACATAAAATCAATTTTCAGCTATAGAATTTAATAAATACGTTATATTCGTAATTCTACTTCATTTTGAAGTTTAATTTAACCTTGAAGCTGCAATCAATGTAACACAATTTTACAGAAAAAAATACTAACGGCTAAACTCCACCGATAAAATCATTATAATTCAAGTATTAAGCAGAAGTTGAAACATTATAAAAATCAACCTTTTAATATGAAAAATATTTAATTCAACCTTAGAAATTATTGTTGTTATAAATTAACAAACAACTAAATCAATCAATAGAAAAGATCGCCCACAACCCTCCATTAAAAATTCCACTTACTATCCCCATTTAATAAAATTCTATCAAAACAAAGAAGCAGAACTTTGAAGAACAAGAACAAGAAAGAAAAAAATTAATACTACTACATGCGGGCACCCCCCACGCGTCCTTGCATGCTGCTAAGCAGGCGCTCGCGCGCGAGATCGTTGTCTATAGAGAGCGTGTGTAAAACGCAATCGCGCCTATAGGCGGAGGTATTCATTTTGGGGATAAAAAGAAGAAGGAAGGCCGCACTCCGTCGTATTTTGACACACGCGAACGTACGTATGCCACGGCCAGAATCTCAATTTCCCTGCTCGGTGTGCTATACGGAATTCCTGCGGCTGTACTGGACTGCATCGGCAGGCGACCTACTTCCGGTTCGTCAATCCAGTGGCTGTGTAGCCCATATACCGTGTGTGTCGAAAGTTTCGGAACGGCGTATTGTTTCTTATGGCAATTGTTCGAAAAAGCTCTATACCGAATGTATAGGATTTTGAGCGAGGAGTTTGTATTCGAGATATTTAAAAATCAAGTATGATTTTCCAAGCGGAAACTTATTTTTTTGCTGTGAAAATTTTACATTAGATTATATGGTCATGATTCTAGATCAAATTTATCCTAAAGATTCAAGAAAACATGCACTAACATGTAACGCGTTCCTTTTTCAAATTCTGTTTAAGGTGATGGTTAACCCCCCAATTACCAGCAAATACGGGGAAACACTTTTTTCATATAATTCTCAATTTTGAGAAAATATCTCCCTCGAAGGTTGTAGTCTTTGATTGTGACAATAACATTCCAGAGAGATTCACTAAAAATTGCAAATTAAATAAAAAAGGCATTCGTCGTAATTACCAGTGACGGGTGCATTTAGCATCACCTTAACTGAACCCTTTGGTCGACTTTAATTTGACCCTTCTTTACAATTGGACTCAAGATCATGCTCACATATATTCTAACATAAAATTTTCTTTACATATAATTGCCGGAGTAAAAAATGGATGTATCTATTTTAAAAAACAAAATGGATCTCTTAAATAAATGAGGACAGGGTCAAGAGTCGAAATAAAGGTCACAAATAAATTCTTCGCTAGAAATCCTATAAATTCTGTACAGGGAATTTTTAAAAAAGTGCAATTTACAAGAATTAATATACCGATTTAGAACTTCTGAAACGCACTGTACACGTTCGTGGCAGTAGTCATGGTGCTCTTGTTGATTTATTTTTTAAGCGGAGCTTGGATCTGATTTCGTTTAAAGCCTTTGTATTGGCATTGATTTTGAATGACGATATAATTGAACGACTATAGGTTAGTGTACCTGTGCTTTAACTCAATTTGTCAAAAAATTTGATATATCAAGAAATCCATAAAATATCTGCCAATAATGGGTTCCAACTACATTTGTTTTATTATTTACATGTATATCAATTGCTCTTATAGGAATTTAACGTCCTAATTATGGACTAAAAAAAAATTTAAAAGCATGCTTTTCTTAAAAAAAATGGTACTAAAAAATAAAAAATAATCTTTTAGAGATATAACTTTTGAGAATGTTCTATTTATTGTCCCCTTAAATTTAATACATAAATACTAGTATAAACATGTACATATTCCACCCCAAAGAACAAAACTATGACAGTTAAAAAATTTTTCAACTTTATTTTGAGCTTACAAAACCTCATACTAAAATAAGAGCCCTTCATGCACTTAATATTATTAATATTTATGTAAAAAAATATATTAGATGAAAAATTAACGTTACTTGTTAGGTTGTATACACACAGAGAATTTTCTAATAAATTTATAACGAAATTCAGGGTAAAAATTACCGTAAATAATTATAAAGCTGGGATACTCCTACTTTTTGGTACTTTTTACTGATATTTTACTATAAAAATTACCTCATTGACTACAAATTCTATCGCACAGACTATAAATTTTACCGCATTGAATGGTAAAATTTACCTGATTTGAGAAAAAGAAGACAACTGATAAAGGAAACAACTGAGCGTGTACACATTTTAGGTTAACTCAAATATAAATGTGTATAAATGTACTTATTTAAGTATTAATGATACTGCTACAACAATTGGAAGAAAATCCAGATTTTTAAAAATATTTTGTACAAATTTTACCACAAATTTTGGTTTTCTCTAAGATTCGTACAGGAAACTTTTACTCTACGGCAGGCAAATTTTACCCTTCAGTACGGTAAAATTTATCGTAAATATCAATAAAATCTGGCGGAAATTTAGAGTGTCCCAGCTTTATAGTCATTCGCGGTAATTTTTACTGCGAATTTCGTCATAATTTTTATTAGAAAATTCTCTTATACAAATGCAAAATTTTGTATTCCAACAATCTTGATCTGCGGTTGCGATGTATAATGTTTTATTTAACAAACGTATTCCATCGCACGTCAATTCGAATAAACTTCTCCATTACAAGCATAATCCAAATAATACAAAAAACAAACGCTCATCAATCTGACATCCTTTGCTACACCTTCGCTAACATTCATAGCTTCCATCGTTTCAAAATCACACTGCAATAAAACCAAAATTAAAATAAACACAGCGTGCAGCTGCCAGAATGAATATCGCCTACGAACAACGAAAAAAAAAAACGGCGCACACAAGGTGCTCGGATCTAACATGACAATTAGGAGGGGGTGAGGCTTATACCGTGGCACATTCACGCCTTCTTTCGATCGTTCGCGCGATGCCGCGCAATTATAGTTCGACACGCGAGCCTCGCGTCAGAGATGGAATATCACCCAGCCACGGGGGGAAGAGGGATGTAGACCTGTGACAGATAGAAGAGGAATACGGACAGACTTATGCGGGTGCTAGCCGCGAAAAATGTGTACCTATAGGAAAAATCGAACTCCGAGAGTATCCATGGCCGTTGGTCATTTCTGTTGTTTTTATTTTTTGTTGGTCGGTGAAGCAAAATGAAACAGAGGAAAAATATGTAGGAATTAGGACTGTGGAGTGTTTTTTAAAGTGAGGTGGATTTTTGGAAGACCGATGTCGTATTAAAGGGATTTAAATTTAAATAAAGGTATATGTATAAATCGGTGAATCTATAAAAGTTATTCATAATCATGTTCCACTGTCTTTTCTATATATTATAGTTACGTTTTTTATTACAATATTCTTTTCTAAGTTTCAATACACGGAGAGAAACAATGTTATAATTCTTACTAATATATGAATGCATTTTTACTATTTTCTGTTGTAATATTTGGACATACTTGTATTTTATCAATTTTTACTATTTAATATAGCAATTTTCTAAAATATCAAATAGTAATTTTAAAATTCACATTTATAAAATTTTGTTTTCAATTTAATGTTTCCCCGATTGTTATTTATTCCAGATATTATATTTTTTATATTTGTACACTTTAATTTTAAATAAAATTATTTTTACCGATAAAACCAACCTCGTGAATATTTGAACCGTCGACCCTCAGCTCCTGGAGCGGACGCTCTACCTACTGCGCCATCATGATCCTTGTTTACTATACTTCGAATCATCCTTATAAGTTACACTAGGCTTTGTTTTCGTTTACACTTACCTTGTCAACATTAATTAAATAATGATATACTTATTCATTGTTGCAGTTCTAATTAACTTACATGTATTGATATAATGAAAAATATCTTGTATCATCGAATTAAAAGTATCGTTATCAGTTGCAAAAGATTACGTATAAGTTTTAGAGGTTAGATTTTTTTAGTCAAAACGGTTTACTAAAATATTTACGAGAATTTAATACGTAAGTACGTAAAATTTACTAAATAAATATAGTATTCGGAAAATATAACAAATATTACTATGATTTCAAGTACTTCTTGCTATAATATTCAGCACAAATTACTACACTTTTTTGTAAATTCTATAAATGACAGTTTTTACTAAAGTAGATAGTAAAATTCCATATACTTTAATTGCAGAATATCATATACGTTTAACAATGACTACTACAAAAGACAGTAAAAAGCATTGGTTCTAAATAAGTCGATTGTGAAACTCTAAACAAAAAAATACTGCACAACAATTCTTTGTATATAGTTTTTATTCGAATTGTGTAAATTGAAAAACCTTACACATAATCACACTACACAGCAAATCTCTACTCGTGATTTTCGTTGGAAATTCTGTCTAATGGAACTTTCATTTCGTTGAAGATTGTGTCAAATCGGACTTCATTTAAAAATATTTTCAACGAAAATCACGTGTAGACTGTAAAAATTTGTCGTGTCGTATTTTTGTATGTAGGGTTTTTCAATTTATACAATTTTAACAAAAACTATGTGTAGAGATTTGTTGCGTTGTATTTTTTTATGTAGGGTTACAATCGCTATATTTAGAACGAAAATTAGGCGTAGAAAATTGTTGTGTTAAAAAGATGCGTTATTTCGGAATAAGTCGAACCGAAACGAATTTGCGTGAAACTTTTTGGAATGTATTTTAAATACACTAAAGTTCTGCTCAGCCAAGTTAATCAAAATAAACAAACAATATGTACATTTTTTATAAAATCATCTCCTTTTTCGATTGGCGAAGTCCGATTAAAAAAGTGACAAATTAAAATAGTTATTCCATAAAAACCACAATTCTGCATCTAATTTGTTTAATAAAAAAATTTGCAACTTACTTACGATTATAGACATTATTTTACATTATCTTTACTTTATATTAAGGAACACTTTCCAAACAAGTTTAGATCGGTTCGACTTTTTCCGAAGTAAATATCTATCTTTATTCCACTATTTACCGTGTATAAGTTTTCGGTGTAGAATAATAGCACCGTATACAGTTTGAACATGTAGAGTGTGCATAGTCCCTCGGCAGACTTTCGCAGAGTTTAGCAGAGTTTGACAGACTTACGCAAAGTTTGACAGACTTATGCAGAGCTTGACAGATTTACGCAGAGTTTGACAGATTTACGCAGAGTTTCGCAGACTTATGTAGAAATTGACAGATTTACGCAGAGTTTGAGACATTTACGCAGAGTTTGACAGACTTACACAGAGTTTGACAGAGTTATGCAGATTTATGCAGAAAATAGTTTGATGGATATTGAATTTTTAAAATAATTTTTTAAAAGTATAAAACTCTGTCTAACTCTGCTAAACTACTCTATTAAACCACTCACTTCGTTTGGGCGGAAACTCACTCGCGGACATCAATAGCCTACTTTGCTCCCTAGGTGCATAATATACTATTGCGATATTGTTTATGTGTATACAAAGGTTGAGCAAAACCCGTTTTTCGTAAATATAAGACCTGATTTGTGAACATAAGGCAGGATTCGTGAACATAAAACAGTATTCATAAACGTAAGAACTTTTTCGTGAACACAAAACAGTATTCTTGGATGTAAACCAGTATTCGTGGATGTTTTAAGCAGTTTCGTAAATACATGGTAGCGTTCATGGATGTAAAACCTTTTACGTAAACGTGAATCATTATTCTTATTAATAATAATTTTTTAATATTAAGGGGAAGTGAAAGGGTACTTTCAAACGCGTTTTCTGAATGCAGCTGATAATAACAGAATCTTTTGAGAATTCAACCAGATAATGTTTATATAAATGCTAAGGGCATAGTGAGTCGTTTTTTTCAAAAACCTAACATTTATTATAGGGATCAGTGTTATAGACTACTTTATTTTAAACAATTACTCAAGATGAAATAAGCTTTTTGAAAATAACGGTATATTATTCTCTCCGAATATGTATAATCCGAATAAGCATTGACTAGTTTAAATTTCAAAAATCCCGTTATTATTTGGAACCGGAAAACTGTTTTAAACAATTTTCGTGGTAAGCAATGCATATGGGACCCTTTCACATCCCTTTAGACTTATTGTAAAATTTTTAAATAAGATACAATTTATCAACCTCCAAAAATCATTATGGTTAAGCTATTTTTGCAGAATAATTAATATAATTCTTTAAAGGTAGTTAGTAAATAAATAAATACAATTTAATTTGGTTCCAAACAGTACTTTACAAAAAATTCGATCAACCATCATACAATTTAGTGTTACTACGTTATACCACAGTCTCCCTTATACATTTCGCGAGACTAAGTTTTAAGTGAAAAAGATGGATTCACCACGTGGGAAATCTAGAAAACTATACGGCGTTTCTATTATGTGGACGTGTGTATGTGCTGACAAGTTCTACATTACTTTGTAAATTTTTTAAGGAATAAAAATGTGCAGTATTTTTGGTGGATTGCAGTCTAGAGATTGTAGAGGCGGGAATTGAAAAGTTGCTGAGAAAGCATTGAAAAGGCTGACACCATCAAGAACTTTACTATTCGCGGACTGTGTGTATACGTATACGCAGTGCTTTGATATTCTGCAAGCTTTTCTGAAAATATTTGTATTCAAATGTTAAACATAAAAATATTTGAGGTATTAGAAAATGCATTTCTTTATGTCAGTTATAATGCTTTAATTTATTTTTTGAACTTTTATTTATCTTTAGTTTAAAAGACTAACATAATTTATTGAACAGACCTATAGTCTAGTAAAGATGCAATAACAACGTCGAAAATTATTTTATAACAATCACCGCTTTCACATCTTAAACATTAGCTGCATCAAAAAATTGCAAAATTGCGTAGCTTTATCATAAAAAAAATTATGAGAATCTCAGGGATCAATCAATTGAAATGAGAGATAGTGGTCGATGACTAACAAGGAGAGTCCACGACCTGCAGGAAGCGATATTCGAAGATCCTGCAGGAAGTGGTTTCTGGTACCTAAAAATGATGCCTAGCACTCATAGTTTTGTCTCATAGGCCCTTAGGGTTAAGATATGACCTTTTGTATTAAAAATACGCGTTATTTCAGTAAAAAATTATACCTATACTTCGTATCATAAGTCTGCAAGATTTCTTGTTATAGAATTGATGTAACAAGATAAAAAAGTTGTCTAAAGGAGCTTTAATTTAATCTTCGTTTCATATAAAAATACTATTCTATTGTAATGTTATGAACAATCAAATAGAATGACAAAAAATGCATCAAAAATAGAGGATTTTCATCTCTTTAAATTGAGTAAATTTCCATGCATTTTTCGTCATCATTTTTGAATTTTTATAATTTTGCAACAGTACATAACATTACAATAATATTTTTATATGAAACGAAGCTTAAATTAAAGCTTTTTTAATCAACTTTTTTATCTTGTGATAAATGATACGAAGTATAGGTACTATTTTTTACTGAAATAACGCGTATTTTTAATAAATAAAGGTCATACCTTGACCCCAAGGACCTATGAGATAAAACTACGGGTGCTAGGTATCAATTTTAGATACCAGAAACCACTTCCTGAAGCATCTTCGAAAAGCGCTTCCCGCAGGTCGTGGACTCTCCTTGTAAGAGTAGTCAACTACTTTGCCTTGATCTGAAATAGGTATATCTATTGTTTAATAAACTTAAAGAAAAAAATTATTTTATTATCTTCTGTATGAGATTATCTACATACTTCATAATAAATATAAAAATAATTATGAAAATAAAAATTGCATGGTTGAGTACTTTTACTAATAAACGAAATATAAACATAAATTATATTATATAGATTGTTAATAATGTGTCTTTTTTGGGACCTACGGTGGCTTAGTCGATAGTGTCGGATTCCCACGCCAATGACCTGGTTCAATTCTTAATCTCTGCCGATTGATACAAGCACCTCTGTAAAAATTGCATGTGCTTTGTTTACAAACACACCGCAGACCCCCGTCGTCGATTAGCACCATATGGGAGCACAAATATGATGTTAAAAAAAATTAAAAAAATGTGTCTTTTAATCAAGCTAAAATATGTATCTAATATTAAATTTTATTAATCATAAAAATTTAATTTAATCAATTTAGTAATTATAAATGTAAATAAATAAATTAATAAATTTAGTGATTATAAATGTAAATCAATAAATTAATACATTTAGTAATTATAAAAGTAAATAAATAAATAAATGTATTAATTATAAAAGTAAATAAATAAATTAATAAATAAATAAATGAGAAAATGTGATAAAAAACAGTGAAATCTTTTGTATGGTACGAATATAAAGCATAGCACGTATTTTACACATAAGAATTATACACGAAATTATTGTACACAATTTACCATTGGTCAAATTATATATAGATATATTTGACCAAAGCTAAATTGTGTAGAATATAATAAGTTTCTATTTGACGGAGAGAACGTCAGCGTCAAATTTTTAGGTAGCATTTCGCTCAATGATATATGTATTCTATACGTTTCACTATATAAACTACTCACTTTTATTTATTATTTTATACAACTTATACTGAGTTTAAGACGTTAGCACCGATGCAACTTGAAGGATATAAATGCTTTTTTGTTCCGTTTTATCTATAAGATTATATGTAATTATATCTGATTATATATAGTTATATATAGTTATATATAGTTATATTATAGTTATATAGAGACAAAAATTATATATAACTATATATAATCATGTATAATTATATATAAATCATTTTTACTTGGGTATATATTCCTTGGTTATTTTTAAGATTTGTGGCCCTGCGTTGTCATGTAACAGAATTATCTTCCTATTCCATTACCTGTATACGGTATTTACTTCACAATTTTGTTACTCAAACGCTTGAATTGCTCTTGAAAACGTTATGCAGTAACAGTTTCATCAGGTTTAAACAAGTCATAATATAAGATTCCTTGCGTAATCCACCAAATGCATAATAAAAGTTTCTTTGCATGAATAGTGGATTTGGCTTCTGAAGTTCACGGCGGACTAGCTGGGTAAACCCATGATTTCCTTCTTTTAGGATTGTCAAACATCTCCTACTTTTCACCTCTTGTTACGATTTTATACAGAACATTTTTTCTTTTATATTTTGTTAACAAGGAAAGCGTCGTAGAAATATTATGATAAATAACGTATTTCTTTGTTCTCTGCGTTGAGAACGTAAGGAACCTACCTTGATAACACATAACGTTTTTAGATCATTTTAAAACGTTAGAATTAAAACCTTCAAACGTTAAAACGAAAAGTTATAAATACGTCTGAAAAACGTTGGTAAAACGTCTTAATGTTCGGAGATTTGTTCCACACAAGACGTTGTAAAACCGTATTTAAAACGTTTGAAAAACTCTCCAAGGTCTCTTGAATGGTAAAAATTTAGACGGTTTAATATTGGGAATGGGTGTTAAATAAATGATAAAACACAATGTATATTTCAAATAAAATAACGTTCGTTTATTCAAACTTGCACAAGGAAGGAATAACGTCAGCAATGTGTGACTGCTCTAGCTAGATGCTCTAGTACGACTAAAACACTTGACAAAAAGGGCATAAGAGAATTTCGGGGCTGACATATATAGTTCCCCATTCTTTTCTATACTCGCATTTCAGTTTGTCTTTGGAAAATTTCTTAGTAAGTCGATTCTTTTTTGTACGCGCATGTAGTAGTGTATACAACTACCAACTGTATATAAATACAGTTATATACACAAGTATGTTAAAGCATAGCGATATTCCAACATTTAAAAACGCTTTTAAATCGTTTGGATTAAAACGTTTGAAAAAGGTTTAAAAATGGTATGGAAAAAACTAGGATAGAATATATCGAAAAAAATTGTTTAAATAGAATTAGATGCTACAAATATTACCAAATTTTGAAGTATCATCCAGATGGAACTTCCAAAATTGGTATTTATAGCATCAAATTCTATTTAAACGATTTTTTTCTATATACTCTATGCTAGTATTTTTTCAACCCATTTTCAAACCTTTTTCAAACGTTTCAAAAACGGTTTTACAACGTCTTATGTGGGACGAATCTGCGGACATTGAGACGTTTTACCAACGTTTTTCAGACGTATTTAAATCTTTGCCTTTCAACGATTGAAGGTTTGAAGTCTAATGTTTCTAAAACGTTCGAAAAACGTTATGTGTTATCAGAGGCTACCGTGCTTTTAAATTCTTCCCAACTGACGCAGGCGGATGGAAATTGCTTGCTATGTTACTTTGAGTTTCACAACGAACTCCTGTTGTATCTATGGGGTAGATTTTCTTCGAAAAGTTAAGTTTGCACTCAAATTCCTCATCGTCAAGTTTTTTTGGTATTTCTGGATGTTCTTGATCAGATAAGTCGAAATCGCTGCAACCACTTTTTTCATATCTTGTACATGACAGCGCCTTCGCCTAAAGCTGAGCACATCAATTCCGCAGCTTTAGCAGCGATTTATTTAACTGAGTTGCGAAAATAATACGGTATGGTGAGATGCTACGTATTAGGCTGTTTCTCGTCTGACGTCATCGGTAATATGACCGACCTCTTGAAGTAAAACATTGAAATTTCTAAACCTAAATATAGCGAATATAAAATATTCTAGTGTATATTTGGCATTTATGACTAGTGTTTTTGCAGGTAAATAAAGTAAATATTAACAGCAATGGAATAAAAAATGTATAATACAGTTTAATCGAACTGGCATGCGAAGATTAAAGGATTATAATAAAACTCACTATTGTGGTTTTTAGTGATTATTTATCAGTCTGACTTAGTTAATGTGCGTAAAAATACAGAAATAACCGAAAACTTACGACCTTTCTAAACTTACAGTGGATTTTACATTGTCAAGCTATTATTTTACAAGAAAAAAATAATATTTTTATCACTTTATTATTGAGATTATTATATTTAAAACAATTATTTTTATTTTATAATTTAAATGTTTAATTAGGTAATTAAAATATTACAATTGTATTGTATATACGTGTATTTATTATTATTTTCCGTTATTATTGCTTAAAAAAGAAGTTTCTACTTTGGAATGTACTTAGCATCCCATCACAAAGTAAACATTACACAATAATGAACCATTCTATAAAAATTGGCCCACTAATTATTCTATAATTTATAAATGCATACAGCAGATTTCTTATAATTACATGCACGTATATAATTGTAATACATTAATTAACTCAATTAACTTTTTAAACACTCAACCCAACCTGAAATAAAGCGATAAAATTATTATTTATTTTTTGCAAAATGATATAGCTAGATAGTCTATACCTTACTATAAGTTTAAAAGCTGGTAAGTTTTCGGTTATCTCTGAATTTTTTCACGCACTTTAACTAAGTTAAACTGATAAATAATCTCTAAAAACCCTATAAGTTAGTTTTATTATAACCCGAATGGAAATTAAAACCGTAAGTTTTTCATACACTTAAGTACATAAATGTTACAATGTCGTACATTTACGTACATTCGCGTACGTTTTGGTTGAGATTCGAACATTTTTTACAGCATTGTACAGAAACGTGCGCGAACGTACGCGAATGTACGCGGATGTACGGAATCGTGCAGAAACCTACAGTTAGTTTTTAGTTCATTTTTACGGAAATATTACAAAATCAATTGTTAAATAATCATGGTTATTTAAAAACAAGTACAATAAACTTTGTTAGTTCCGTTGATAAAATTTATTGTATTAGAAAATATAAAACTTTTTATATTTTGCTTACTTTATTTTTTATTCTTACAAACCTTATAGTAACGATTGCGATCTTAAATAAATAATTAAAGTTTACTAAAAATATACAAAGAAACATTATTCTATAATAATATTTTTTTAAAGAGCTTGGTGCTCAAACATATAAATAATTATATTTCTAAACCTATTCATGAACATAATTTGTATGCTTTGGTTTTACATAAACATTCTACAAAACTAAAACAATAATCTCTTAAAAAATGTTCAAACCTTTAAAAGATACGGTTGAAAACTGGGGCCCCTTATGGGCCAATAGTAAATTTGATTTTGAAAATGAAAATAGATTGTTATTAAAAAAGAAAAAAATGTAATAATCGTATTGCGCAACAAATTGTTTATAGACTAATGGTATATCAGCAATTACCTTTACTTCAACAAAGAGATTATATTTCAGATGATACAAGAAATATATGTAATAATATATGCAATGATAACAGACTGAAGAATTATGAAAAAATTGAAAATTGTAATTTATTAGGACGTGGAAAGATTCATGAACTTTCCGATTTAGAACAGTTATATTTAAAAACTTTTTTTAATGTCTCAAAAACAAGTAAATGTACAATGTATTGCAAAATTATTTTCAATGGATGTCGTTATATTTCTTCCACATATGATCAATGTAAAAAAACCAACGATTCAGTATTTCGAACAAAAGATGGTGATTTTCGTATAATTAAAAAAAGGTGTAAATTAGAATATAATGGTACAATTAATGTGTTTATATTTTTTAATAAACTAGACATCCAATACACTTATCTAGTTCAAAATACGTAAGGTTAGCTATTTAGATATTTAACACAGCAGGAAAATAATTTTAATTAAAAACAGTGTTAAACTTATTTAAATGTAAAGGCTCCGAATTAATTTGTAAACCTAATAGAAATTGCATGATGGTAATAGCGCCTTTGGCCTTAAAATTACAAATAAATTCGTTATATGTTTTTAGGTGTAGATAAATTATTCATCATATATTACCTATTTTTTCGGTAAATTTGGACATTTTATCAAAATATAATGGAAAGTTTTATTATTTTTTTTATTGTCGTTAGTCTCTTTGATTGGCTATAATTCCAACTTATATTTGTTGCTCTGTCGCAAGGTTTTGGGAGCCAAACAGATCGAATTGAAGTTTTTGAGGTTTTATTGTATTCAACATACATATAATTAAAAAACTTGTTTAGAAATTTAATGTATAAACTTATCTTGTGTAGGAACGGTCTTCAGATATTTAGAACTTTAAAAAATGCTAGGATGAATAAATTTGTCCTTCGGACTACGGGAACCTCTCTTTTTGGACGAATATATTCGAAGAAATGTATAGCAAAAATCCCTCTGAAACGACTTTTTTCCTAAATGCTTTTCCAGTTTTTTCAGCTTTTTTAGAATCTCGGTCTTAACTGTCTTAAGGTGTCTCTAGCAACAAACTGACCTTTCTATGTAAAAATGTATACAATAATTTGTATAGAACTACTTACCAATAAAACTGAATACTCAATATAATAGAAGAGTATTTGACGTAATTAAAACAAATTTAAACAAAAATTTCGATGTTGTAAAGGTCGACATTGCACTAAACATAAAGTTAGTTTACCATAAAAAAACTATTGTTTTTTTTTGTTTCCATTCTATTAGTCTTATTTTACTCCTAGAATATTTATTTGTAGATAAAAATGAAAAAAATAATTAATATATGTAAAGTAAAATCTTTGTTATTTATTTCTATATTAAGTTCGTACATGTTAGCATACAGATAGATCTTACTTGACAAATATTGGTTATTTTTCAATTTTTTTGGGTCAAACTATAGATAAATATTCAATGAGTGAAGTAAGACCATTATTAAGGAGGTCCGAGAGGCATACTAGTCAAAACAGTAACTTATGAAAAAAAGTTATTTAATAGAGAAGTTTATGACAATGTATTCTGTTAACAAATTAAACATTTAAAAAGCTTTGAATATTGATATTAATATCAAACACATATTTATCTTATTTTTTTCTGAAAAGTTTAATATAGACTTTAATTTGACTCAAACCTCTAAGGTGTTTCTCTGTCTTGAGTACTTTTTTTTGCATTATTCTATATAACATTTCTATTTCTTTAAAACATCAGGCAACCCTATTTTTTTTTATTGTATATACATAAATTTTGAAAGCTAATGATTAATTTGGTAGTTTAATATTCTACCAAAGTTTCCTACAAATGCATGATTTTTTCATTGCAAATAGTGAAAAATGTGTTTTCTGTATAGTTTAGACGGGCGAACTTCAGAATTAAATATCTTTTCGAAATGCCAGGCAACCTATACTGAGAATTTGTCGGTGGACTCAAATAATCTTTATTAACAATTACAAAATAGATTTTGGTCTTAAAGTTTAAAATTACTTTTCGCTCATACCCCCTTAATGAACAATATCTACTTTTGTAATATCACAAATTTTGTTAAGAAATATGTTTTTACCAATTAATGAGTCTTCTTTTATATTGCGTCTTCTCCCATACTATAATATGTTAGTAATTTACTGCAAAAATGTTTATATTATTAAAGCTATAGGTATATAATGCTGGTGCCACCTAAATGAGTAAATACATTTCTTTTTGTTCCATGTACATTCTTGTTACATCTATTATCAATATTATTATTAAAACATTTTATAAATATTTAAATTGATTTTTGAAAGAATACGATTGAAAGAAACAATAACAAGGAATTGAGTATATGAATACAAAAAAGTTCAACATTAATACAATTGTTAATGACTTTTTCATTTATTAATCTTTACGTTGACTTTATACATTAAATAGATCCCACATTTTTATACAATATTTTAACTTTTGTTTTTGTATATTATTATACAATGTCACTTTGAAGATATTTTTCATTATAAATTTATTAATTTACAATCTTTCTACGTCTTGGCAAACAAAATTAACTTCAACAATAATTGCTGACGTAAAGTTAAATTATTTACTAAGAAATAAATTATTTTTTAAAATAACTTCAAATTTATCGTTTGCAGTATTATTAACTCACGTGTACATTTTTCTTTATTTTCACTGATGTACATATCTTTGTAACTCAATGACAGATAAATTAAATTAATAACTATAATTGCAATCACATTTCAAGTAGATTTATGGTTTATGTCATTCATTATTTCTTTTAGAAATTCTGTACTTGATGGAGCTGTCGTATAAAGATTTCCTAAAACAAAATACCATATAATTGTAAAAGTACTGCGAATTAATTTTCTTCTATACAATTAAAACTAAAATGTTATCTTACCAATAAAGTTCGTTGAATCATTATCATGTGTAATGATTTTGCAATTTTCTTTTTTTTCTACTTTAAATCCCACACAGCGAAAACGTTCATCCGTTTTGTAAAGCATTCCATTTTTGTGAGGATTCAAGTAAGGCTGACCACTAAAAGGATTGATGAAGTCTGCCCAATAACCACACATTTTTAACTTTTTACATATGTCTGATGCAGCAAGAACAAACTGTTATTAAAAATATCCAATATTAAATGCAGGTTATTTTACGGTGCCATACACATAAAACATAAAGTTATGTATGTATCATATTATGAAATTTGCACTGACAAGGACTTGATATAATACTCAAATTGTAATATTGAATGATTTTACTTAAGGACTTATTATTTTTAAAAATAAAATTACTTACATGCTGTGCCAATTTTTCTGTTTCAACTTCTTTACTCCATCTTGATTTTTTGTTATTAGATTTTTGACTTATTGTAACTATGGTTAGCTGAGGTGACGTAACTTCTAGACAGCTAGGAAAAAGTTCTAAAATTCCTTTCCTTAATAACGTTGGGCATTCCTGTGCCGTACAATGCAGAACAGAAAAGATTTCCTCTGTTTTGCCTAATTTATTTTTATTCTTTTTCTCAAATTTGGCAATCCCATAATCTTCTAACTCATTTGGCACTACCATAGAATGAACTTCAACTTGGGCAGTGGTCGATGCATCCAGCCAGCCTGGACCTATACTTCCAGGAAGGTAAAAGCGGAAGCCTCGTGGCGTGAGGAGTTCCCAGTTTGGGTCGACTCCAAAAATAGTGTTGTCAAAATCTATTATTAGAAAAACATTATCAAATATATATGGAATATATAGATGGCTCAACAAAGAATCAAAATAGATATTTAACAGGTTCAAACATATAACACGAAATGTATATATAACATAAAATATAACTTAAAACGTCAAGTATTTAATAAAAACTCTATGTTTATATCTCTTCTCAAGATTGTGAAGAATAGAATAAATGATCAGGTAATAAAATCATTTTATCAATTTTACTTTTATAGTAATCTTCTTAAAGAAATTAAATAAAATGAGGCAAAATATAAATCAAACTTTATAATAATAGTATTCATGTATAAACTACTGCAGTAACTATAGGTTCAATTATTTTTACTTCAGTTATATGCTCTAAACATTTTTTAAGCATTCGTATACATGCACAATTGCGTGAGTTAGTTGTTCCTTCAATTGACTGATTGCCTAATGTGCAATATGTTTATTTTTGCCACTCGACTGAGACGCAAAAAGGCGCCAATGAGCAAGTGTCAATTTATGCTTGCAAGTAAAAACAAAAAATCGATCTTGAAAAATAATGAGAAAAAAAGCAACCAACCATCAAGGGCATTGTCGTTGGCTGTGACGATTTTGTAGGAACTGGTGTTTCGGTCGCTGCGCCTAGAGTACCTAGCGCTGGGAACGAGCCTGACAGGTGTGGAGATGCAAGTCCTCTGAATATTACGTATACAAAACATCTGAAAATATACAACGAAATTCGTGTCACCGAGAGGTTAGCCTGCGAAAAAGGAGGTCCACTCGCACGGCCGATTTATCCAGAGCAAAAGTATAATTCACACTTGAAATTTTGCGCTGATCCATGCCATTTGTAAAAAGTCACACTCACAATTAAACAGCAAATTCACATAATGAAATTGAAAACACTTTCGGAGCGATGCACTCTGGCGAGTGCAACTGAGCGAGTCCCTGAATGGGATGAGCACTGCTATGGCAAGCCTGGCGAGCCACGATCGCAGCAGCACGCAGCAGATATAGCAGCGGCGCAGGATTTCGACTTTTCGATTAATTTTCGAATGATTTAATCGGAGCAATGATTTCGCGTGAGCGAAGAGGGCGCCATCTTGGATCTTGCTGTATTTTTGGTAGCGCCATCATATGAATTCGTGATTTTGAAATACAAAATTTACATTTCATAATAATTACTACTGAATTGTGTAAGTGGTTCTGAAATTTTTGTTCAGTCGTTCGGAAAACAAATTTAGCATAATAAATGATAATTTGTAAATATGTAATAAACAATTTAATACCAATGATTCCTCTTTAAACAAAAGTCCATTGTAAAATAATATTATATAAAGTATTTCTATATAACATAAGACTTTAATAATTCATTAATATTAAAAAAGCATTATTTTAGAAAAAGTAGTTTAGAGCACCCTAACAATTTTTTTACATTAATTATAACTTTAACAGAAATGAAGCAATGCTGTTCCCGAAAGAAACAACTTAAGGGTATAGACCGGTCGAGAACCTAACTTTAGTAGTTTAGTTTCTAGTTCAGATTTTAATTCAATATTTAAAACTCCAAATGATTATTTAATTTCATTTTATAGAATAAAAATAGGTAAACAATAGGTATAAACTAGCCTTCTTTGGTAGACGTTTCGCGATGACATTTTTTAGTTTTTAGCTTCAGCAATATTTTTTTTTCAAATATACACCAAAATAAGAAAATTTGTAGTACATATTTCTTCTACACACTAAAGATTATGTTTTACAAATTTTTAAACAATTTCTTCTTAAAAAAGTCGATTTTTGATCATTTATCATTTCATACTGCTGTGTTAAAGTAAAAAAATAATTTCTTTCCTATAGCTGTTAATAAAAATCGTACTACAAATGTATTAATTATACATACAGCAATTAGCGAAAAAAAGTTTGGAGAGAATTTATTGCAACATTCATCGCCAAATGCACTTTGAAATTTATAAATAATAAAATCAAAAAATGTTATCAATAATTTTGTTTAAACAAATTAGATTATAAAAAGCGTTTGACTGATATATTAATCTTTTAAGAGGAGTCTGAATCTTCTGTCCTTGTCTAATCACGTTTTTGCTATTTATTCAAATTGTAGTTTGTTAATTGAAAAACTAAAAGTTGACCACAATTGGTATTAAAATAAGGAATAGTTTGAGACCTTTAAAAGGTCAATTTTCCCGTTCCGAAGTTTTCTCGAAAAGGAAATAATGTTAGATATTTTTTATTATATTTTTTTGCGTCAACTTGACCACGTGATATTTTAACGCCAGCTTTCGCATTTTTCACGTTAAAATTGTTTAAACAATTGAACTTTCATGCATATCATTGAAAAGGTTATCTAAATACAAAGTTTTAAAAAGTGTTGAGAATGTAAAATTTATATTTCAAGGAAACATATTTGAACGTTTACAAACCATCATAAATGTAAAATATTACTTTTTAGGTAGAGCATATCTGTATAACAGTAAAATAATATATTACAAAAATAATAAAATTAATGTAAACATTGGGATTCCCCCGTAAAATGCCATGTAGTCTATGTCCCTGTTGACGCGGCAAATTTGACACACCATGAAATTGTACCTTGACAGTGCCCGAAAGTCGGGAGCACAGTGCTCGCCATCTAATAAGTGCGAGAGAGAGGGTATAAAATCATACTTTCTCTCTCGCACCTACATGTTAGCCCAGCATTCGCCGCGTGAAATCGGACATCCGAAAGCTGTATCTCCCGGTTACCCGAAAATTCGAGAGGGCGCCAGGTCAATCTCGAAATCGCGCGGCGCTCGACTCGCTAAAAACACACATCACATCAAACGCTACGCGCATGCACACACGAGCCGCGAACACATCAAACATCTCTATACAATAGGTATTCAGTGGCGTGCCGCCATGACAGCTGATCGCTTCCACGGCGCTTGACGTTTCCGTGCGGGCAGCAGCAGCCTGCAGCGCACACACTGCACAGGCCCTCCTCCTCCTGACCCCCCCTCATCTCGCGCCGAGAGAGGATATCAATTGTGCGTGCGTGGTGTTGCGCCCCTTCGGAACATGACATTTTGTGAATGCAACCGCGACAAATGGCAGACTCCTTCTTCGGCTTCGACACGACGAGCCTCGGTGTAAGTATATCTAATCCCTTCGCACCGACTCCTCGCTCGCGCGCGTGTTATCGTATCGTCCGGCTAAAAAACCGCGAGAGTTCACGGGAGGCTCCACGCGAATTTTCCCGCAACTCCGCGTCGCGTTTTTTCGGTATATACGCGGCTGCTGCGTTGAGGATAGTCCGCGATCCTCTCGAGGACGTTTGTGGTGTTTTTATTTTTATTATTTTTTTTTGTTTCGTGTCTCGCTGTGTGTGTGTGTGCGTGTGTGTGCGAATGTGTGTACGTGCGTGTGTGCGTGTGTGCGCGTTATCGTCGCGCCCGTTTTACGCTAGCGAATGTCGATTGTGACTCGGTATAACGTGGACGGGACGTTCTGTATTTTCGAATTTCGAGCTTGAGAATTTGATTTTGCGACCGGTGGAGATTTAAGGGGTGATTAGGGAGCTCGGTTTCGCAGCTCGGAGGCGTGGAATATAGAGCTCGAAGCTCGATTGCGACGAGGGGCACGAGGGAAGGTATTTCGCCCCTTTAACGCTGCGTCGCGCACAATTTCTCGGAATGTATATATAATAAAAGTCGGAGAGAATCAGCGGTTTTCGTTTCTAGAACGTTTCATTTCCCTTCGCTCGCCAATCGCCGAGCGCGCGACGATAATAATTTTTCGCTTATTTTGAAGCAGCGCGTATACCTACTTACATTCGCGCGTATCCTTGACTTGAGAGGCGCACAATAATATTTGTACCGTGTTTACAAACCTCTCCTGGCTGGATTAGCCATTGTGGAGCAGAGAGATGAGGTCGCGGCTGCTTTGGAGCGATTCAACGTTTGCTTTATTCGGTGTTCAGCCAGCAGAGAGCTCGGTGCTCACTTTGTTTTTATTCTGCCTTGAGCTCAAGTAGGGCTTAACGGTTGAAATTTGTGATTTCAAGTACAAGCGAATAGTAGCTTTCTATCTGTAAAGTAGACTAGTACGCTTTCATTATGAAGCTTAATGCATATTTAGTAAGTTTGTATTGGAAGTGAATGCTGGTAATTTAAGCTTTTATTTAGATGATTTTTTACTTTAAACGAACCTTTGTAAATTGTGTGTTCAGGCTGCCTTGGACGACGGACTAGATTGCCTAGATGACGAGGAGTATGGAGAGGAAAATAATTACGATGCTTTGAACGACGAAACCTTTGGATCTGAAGCTACTGCAGGAGATTGGGAGCAAGATCATGAGAAGCTAGCCCAAATCACAGAGTCCAGTAGACCTCGTCTGCGGAATGACTACAGCAAAGTTAGTATTATAAATTTAGAGTATGGGAGTTTAAAATAAAAGTGTACGATACAAGCTGAAATTGTATAAAATGGGAATGCAATAAGTAAAGCACAAAATAGATAATGCTGAATGCTAATATACTATGAAATTAAGAACTAATACATGTGTCATAGATAAAAATGAATGGAACAATTATGGAAAAAATGTATTCTTTTTATAATCTTATATGAACATTAAGTTTTTATCACATTTTAAAAGATTGAAAAAATTTGCTTATTCGTTGGCCACACTGAACTTTTTAATCAAAAGTAATTTTATAATATAATAAATTAAAATAAATAAAATTATTACTTATATTTTTTATTTTTTAAACTCAGAGCGAGTCAGAAATCGATGTAGAGAACAGTCTTTCTCATTTGGTACTCGATGAGAAGGAAGTTACCATTCCCAGACCTGGTGTGTGGGACAGTCCAACGAATTTCATACATACACCTCAAATTCGACCAAAGCCTTCATTAACAACAGCACTTAAAAATGCCTGTACTGTGGAGGAATTGGAAAGGGGTCTTATCACCAGTCGACCACCTCCAGGTCTCATTAAGCAACCTACAATATCTCAACAACCATCGAGTACGAGTGGTGGAAATTTGTTTCTTAATTCGATAGCATCAGCAGAAAAATTGCAACATATTAATGGCATGGGTCCGCCTCCAAATCAATTTCCACTTGTACTTCCTCCAAATGTTAGACTGGCACATCCACAGTTTCATCTGCAAAATGTTAGACCATTGCCTAGTAAGTAAAAATTTAATAATCTTAAAAATATAGTTAATCATTTCTTTTAATTTATTTTTTATATTAAATTTAAGTTGAAGATAAGTTTGAGTTACTTCATATCAACATTTTATTAATATTGTAACTCATTCTAATTAAGATATTTATCTGTAGGTAGACCTAGACATTAATATTTATGATTAAATAATATACATTGAATAAATTTATTACCTTATTTGATTTTTAAATTAACCCCTTAAGAGGTACGCATGATTTAAGAAATGAACATTTTTTGCATATTTGTTGCTATAACCTGTTTTAGCATTAAGAAATTATGAAAAACTAATTCAACATTCGTAATCAGCGACCCTTAAAACTCCTAATACAAACTAAAGCATAATATTTCTTTCATTTATTAATTATTTATATCAATTTGTTACGGAAGTTGTCTGGACACACTGGTGTGTCTGTGCCATTTAAGGGGTGAAACTTAATTATCTTTTGAAATAGATTTGTGTTCTGAACAACAGTTTGTAGATTCATTTTAATAAAAAAAATATAAAACAATATTTACATGAGTTTTAAATAAAAAATATAATAATTTTGTTCAACTAAATTTTTTCAGATCAACCTGGAAATATTCTCAGATATCCATTACCTCCTCCCCATATGTTAATGCCTGGAGGCCAAAGGCAACCACCACTTCATGGCAATTTCCCACTTAACAACTTTCCTGTGTGTATTCGAATATTTATAATAATAATGAATAATTATTTCTGACTTGTTTTTGTATATAATATTGTTTTTATGACAGCATCCACCTAATGCTGGTATGGGACCCCTTCCATTTATGCGGCAAGATCACCCACTGATGTCGCATTATGGAAATAACCATCAGAACATGCAACAACACAACATGCACATGGGCAACCAGAGGAATCAGAACAAGCAGTTCAATCACAATGATCGTCAAGATAATCATCATCAACCCTTCTTTAGAAACAACCAGTATCACCACCAAAATCAGAACCATCTCAACAGGTACCATCATAATCAGGGTCACCATGGACATCTGATTCCTCCGCATCTCATGAATCACCATCATAACCACATGTCGAGTAATGGCATTGGACCATCCGGAGAGCAGGACGAATATGCCGGACTGATGAATAACAGGGAAAAGCAGTGGTTGAACAACATTCAACTTTTGCAGCTGAACACGAATCAACCCTATATTGACGATTATTACTACACAGTGTTTTGTGATAGGTTAAATAAGATAAACGAAAAGAATCGTAATAAAGCTTCTGATGGCAAGAAGCCAACTAATGGCCAGGGTAATGGAAACAACAACAATAATAACAATGGCCATCACAGAGATTCAAGGTAAGCTAATGTTTTTTATATACAATATTAGAAAGTGCTTTATTGAGTACTCAATTTCTAATATACTTTTGTAAAAATCTTAAGTAATTGAATAAAATAAAAGTAGAATTTTTGCACTTGAGTATAGGCTGTACACATCAAAATTTATTTAAATCAATATTATTTTAGGGACAGAGAACAGCCCCAGCATACTTTTACCAAAGGTGCTAATACTCCAATGCAGTTTGAAAACTCTTTGGGAAAATTACAATACAGCAGTGTGACTGCTCCAAGAAAAATTATTGACATGGATGTTGTTCCTAACAGTGACCCTCAACAAGCTCCATCAGTTCAACAAAAGGACACGAAGAAAACTCGACAACTTCTTTTAGAAATTGAAAGGGTATTTCTTTTACATTTTCTTTTTCTTTTATATATTTTTATTTTTATTTATTTACAAATTATTATAATATAAGGAAAAATAGTAGTACAATATAAATTGTGTTGACAACGTTAATTTAACATAACGTAAAAACAATACTTAAATAAGAATGCAAAACATAAAAATTGGTTTTATTGAATTCTACTTTTAACTAATAACTCATAATTAATTGTTTTATGTATACGAAAACGTAATAATTCTCGTTCTTTCATCATCCTGACAAGTATACAACATAAATGTAACATTCAATTAAACACAACCATTCCTTCTATTTAGCTGTATATGTTGCTGTTGAAACTTGAGGATAAAAATAATCCTTTGGCCATACAAGCTGATCAGCAACGTGAGCAGCAACAAAGAGAACAGCAACAGCAGCAGCAACAAGAGAGCGGTGAAGTAATCCCTGAGCCTGAGCATAGAGATCCCGTAAAAGAGAAAGAAGAACTGATTTTATCGATAATGACTCCTCTTTTACAATTCGTGCAAGAAGATAAATTTGCGAGTCTTCTTAGTATTCGTAAAGGCAAGGTAAGTAAATCTGCAACGCATCACCTATTTTTTCCACTAGACCAAATTTTATTTTAGTTAAACAAATACCATGAATCAAAAATGTGATTATTTCTTTTAGACGCTGTTTCTCCGTTTTCTGCCTTGCATTGACGTGAAAGAAAACGAATTCAAGTTGGCTAAACTGTGGGCTGGAGTTATCAAGGGTTTATCAATTATTGGACGAAGGGATTCTCATTTGTTGATTAATTTTTATACTGAATTTCATAAATGGGTGGGTGAAAATTGCATAAGCGTCTTGTTGCTAATTACTTTAGCAAAAGAATTCATCGAGTCTGCGAATCAGCCATCCAAAAGCAACAGCCTTACTTTTGCCCTTACAAATAAGGTAAGCCAAATAAAGTGAAAAAAAATAATAATCGTTTGATTCACTAGAGATTCGATAATAGAAAATTGACTTTGAAGAAACAAATTTTTATTACAGTTTACTAAGTTAAATTAAATATTAAATTATCGTAAAAGAAATAAATTGAAACCCTGTTGATAAATTGATAAATTGAATTTTCTTATCTTTTTTTTTCTTGCTAGCAACAGTTTCTTTATAATGCCTTAGTAATATTTCTAAATTCTGCTTGTTCATTCCAATATAATAAATAAAATAAATACGTGTATTCAGTAAACATTGATTTTCGTAATTCAGAAAATTGTGAAGCAATTAGCCATTATCCATTAAAAAAATTGTTTTCAATGCCTAGATTTGAAGGAAAAATTCTAGTGAAACCTGATTGATCAAAATCAAATTACTTTTTTCACAAAATGTTGTTTTGATCTATTTTTTGTATACACATTAATATCAGTCAAATCTTTGGTGACAATATTTCACTATAGCACTCGCTAAATACGTGAGGGTTAGATATTTGCGATCAAAGTTGAGACGATGAATCGACCATATATGGACCCAGACGTTTATTAGAATAACTGAATGAAAATTTACTTTTGAAATGCTATCCGGACGATATTTTGGCATGCTGTTTCAATTTCCGGGGCCAGTTTTGACACACAAGCCTTAAATATGAAATTTTGAGGTCTGCAATAAGAGTTTATTGAAAATTTGAATTTACAAAATATTGTCCACACTTAGTCAGTTGAACTTTTCTTAATTGACTCTAACATCCTTAATAGTCCTTCATTTAAGGAACCTAATAGTATATTCTGTACCAAGGGCGATAAGTGGGTCTTTTTTTACCTAGTGTGGAGTTTGCAGTACGAGTCGTAGGCGAGCGAGCACGAGCTGAAGGCGAGTGCAAACACACGAGGTCAAAAAGACCCACTCGTCCGTGGTGGACATCATATATTTTTGTAACACATGTCTGGATTAATCGTTTTCTTGTACCATATAGAGCGGTACTAAAGAGTGCCGTTTTTCGACACGGCGCAAACGTGGGCCTGTATGATTAGAAAATTAAAAACATATGTATGACCTATTTTACTCAAATCAAGCTACTAAAGTGTTTAGGCCCTAAACACGTGGTATTATTCGCATGGTATCTCATGTTTAGGGGGGGGGGGGGGCTAAACACCTTTCGGCTAAAGTTTTGTCTTGTTGGCTCAGCGAGCTAAATAGTTCGAAGCGGGCAAACAAGTCAAAAGCGGACGCAAAACGTCTTTTGCGCCCGCTTTATTGGCCGGTCGGAAAACGGTCACTTTAGGCTCGCTTTATAGGTAAGAAAAACGCGTAAATCGTGAGTGTGTGACTCGATTTATTGATTTTTGACTTATATCACTAATATCCCTACCTCCACATCAATCTGCGTATAAATAATACTTTAACTCGTTTTGGCCCAAGACAACATAACTTTTTCATTGTTTTCATCTTTCGAATACCATTTCAACTTCTTTCCAATTCGAAGCATTTTTCAAAACTAACTATGGGATGTTGTAATTTTGCACGAAAGAACATTGACAAATAAATGTTTCAAAAAATTTGTTTATAAGAAATTTGTTCAAACAACTGCTTTAAAAATTAATTTTCGGGAAAAACTAAGTCGAATTTATGGATAAAATTACTGCAAAAGATCAAAACATCACACAACATATCAAATGAGCATAAATGTTAATCGTTTCATTATAAATTTTTACAATTTTTTGCCATTGACGTTGTTTCATAATGATGTGCAAAATCCTGTATCGCACGTATTTATAAATTAGGATTATTCCATTTTTATACGAAGGATTTTTTAATCGCGTAACATAAGGGCGTGTTTTTTTACATTTATATAATAATTGTTTTAGCTAGATTTTTACGCTACTTCAGCCAGATATGGCCATGAATTTCTTTCCTCATGTACTACATGATCATATATGGTTCATGAAATTTTTAAAACAGCAATATTAGAATGGAGCTGGAATTAACTAAAAGTATTGGCAATATGACTCCAGCAATCAACATGGCGGCTCGTTGTAGAAAAACAGTACACAGAGTATAGGCTTATTATCGTTTTTATAGTAATATTTTAAAAATGAACAAAACTTTCATACAAATTTTACTTTTTACATACTCAGCGTGAATTTACATATTTTTTTAACATAAACTTGAAAAAGTAACTTTTTGTTTTATAAGCAATTTTTTGAATGTAATGAAATATAATTTATCAAAATATTTAAAAAAACATGGTCAATGTTTTGAAATAAATACATTTTATGCACTTTTCTACGGTTTTTCCTACACTGAACCGCCATTGTCATATTACCAATTCCTGCTGATTTTAGCTTTTTTTTTTTATAAATATAGAATACATATTAGGTGACAAATAATGTAAAAATGCTAAAGTATATATACAACATGTTGTATGCAATATTAATTTTTTATTATTTTCAAAATTATCCTAATTTTGCTTTTAGCACCTGAGGCAAGTCACCTTATTTCATGGTTAGAGCTAAACCTGTGAATATAGTCATTTTGTGTCCGCTTTATTGAATTTTGAAATGTTCACTATGATATTTTAAAGTATGTACAAGTCTGTATGCCAACTAATACGCAATTTCAACTGAATTAGGAGTTTGTATGAAATATCTATTAGGTTGTTTTGGTAGAATAGTAATAAATAATTAGGTCGTAGCTTTTCGTTTTTAAATAGAACCAAAATTAATGTATCGAGGGTGCTACAGATATACATAGAAATTTGAAATGTACATGGCGTCACAAACACACGTTGTTTAGTCCCCATAAGGTGACGAAAGTATGAACTATGATAATGATGGTACGATGCAGAGCAGAAATAAATATAAAATAACACTAAAAAATTTCAGATGTAAAATTACAGCTTTAAGTTTCATGTTGGAAATAAAGGTATTATGTATCCCCTACCAGTACAGTAATATTACAGTATTAAATACTGTAAAACACGATTTTTAAGGTTTAGAGCAAACTGATATAATGATTATCGCCTGTAAGTATATGTGCTGGTAGGTGGTACCTTTATTTCCATCATTCAATGCAGTGATTTTACTGGAGACAGTAATATTACGGTATACAATCTGATTTAATAACATTAGCGGCGAAGCGACAATATTAGCACGGTTTATTCACTGTGAAAAATGCAGTAATTTAATCTTCACTGCTGTAATCTACCAGGGGTTATTTTACTTGCTTGTGTATAGTAGGTCTTCTTACAGTATAGGGAAAATCAAAATTTTATTACACTACACAATATCTTGAGGTATTTCTACCAAATAATGATTTGTAAAAGACTTGTAATGTACAAAAAAGACTTTTTAAGGTGAATATTTGGGGTAAATACTTAAATACACTAAAAAGCGATAAAACTGTTCTTTTCCCTTACAATGCACTGTACTATCCATTGTTCTAGTTCCAACTATTGCCATCTTATCATAATTCAACATTGCTTTTGGTATTAATGCTACCCTTATGAAAATGAATAAGTTGCCAAAGGAAGCAAGCCACTTCTAAACGCTAAAATAAAAAAAATGTTTATCCGATCATAAAAATTATTTCTTAGAGGTAATCATTCTGAAACTTTGTTAACAGATCTTGATAATATCTTTGTGATTATAATATCTTTATGATAACTATACGACATGCACGACTCTACGTGACGAAATTTTTATTTCAAGTTTTGACATGTACTAAAACTTCGATGGAACACTTTTTATAAAAGTATCTTGCCCCTTTATCGACCATCGAGTGAGGTCTCGCAGACTCCACCTGCAATTTTCCGCATAATTCTTACGAAGCAAAAAAAGAAAAAAGAAACAGCCCAGCACGCTCTTCTTCTGATTTCAGTTCGGCATATCGGTGATATCCCTGATGCTGAAGCACGCGGAGGACCTGTCCAACTACGACGCCGTCGTCCACGAGTCGTTCTCGGAGCAGTGGCCGTGCTTCCTGCGCGCCCTCGCCGCGGGCCTCCTCCTGTCGACGGCCGGGGGCAGCGTGCCCGCCGTCGCGCCCTGCGACTGTCTCGACGGTGCGAGCCTCGCGGCCCACCTAAGGCGCCACGGCCTCCAGGACGCCGAGCTCGAGGCCGCGTTCGAGCTCTACTTCACCGAGGCCAATCCCGCGCGATAAAACAAAAAGACGACGCCAGGCACTTTACGTTATCGCTCTCGTCTCTCTCCCTCTCCTCTACCCTCCCCGCGACCGCTGAATGGAGAAAGACACGAGTGAGCGTCTGCACTCGAGGGATGCAATAACGGTTGAGAGGGACTGCGTGGAACGGGGAACCCGGCTTGATTGTTCATGTTTTTTCATTGATTGCGAGGGGTAATGAAGTTTTTTGCTTCGAGCTTCGAGGGTTGAAGTAAAAGAGCTCTCGTAAACAGACAGCAATAGGGTATTTCACTGCTTTGTAAAGGGTATGTTTCGGAATTTCCAACTCGAGGGAGAAGCAAATTAACGGGGAATGTTTTTTTACACCGCGAGTAATTGGTTTAGTTGTGATTGAAGGTAGAGACCGAATTCAACAATACCAGGACATTGTTGCACTTTCTTTGTCTATTAATGGTTACTAGTTTACGAAGTCTTAGATAATTAAGGCTCGAATAAACGGTCGTTTCTCAGTTTTCAAGTAATGCTTTCTTGGTCTCTGTCTTTAATTAGAACTAAGACTGACGTTTTCATGCAGCAATTGTTTACGGTGAATTTACTTATTGGTAATATTGTCAACGTATAGTTGACGTATTGTTAGAATTCAGTCAATTCGCCTTGAGTAATACGTCGCATGCAATGGCAGTATAGTTATTTTTTGTTCGGTCGATAGCATTTGAGGTAGGAAATTTTTATTTTTTTACTTTCACACCTGGTTTACATGTTATAACTTTATATCGTGTATAATCCAAATAGTTTTTCACAAACCATTGTTAAAATCTATTTTATACAATCAAACAGTTTTTTCTATATTTTCTCCAAGTCATCATTTTTTGGGTTCGGCCTTTATTCCATGCAGCCCCTCAGATTTCTTTCGTAACGTTACTCGATTCGATTTACTATGCTGAGTAATCAATTAATTAATTATTAATTATTATTATTATTATTATTGTCATGCGATCCCAACTCCCCTTGCTTCCAGCGAAAGAGACACCTTTTTTAAATGTTGAAAAAAAAATTATAACGACTCGAACAATTCGTAATAATACGGTGTAGATTTAAAAATGGCTGATGGTTGACGATTCACTGGTATAGTTGAGTGAACATTTTGTTGATTCTGTCGGATTTACGAGTCGATATTAATTAAGACAAAGTTTATTTTTTTGTATTGAATAAGGATGAATTGAATTCTTACGATTCTGTGAAAAATTGATATTATAACATGCATTATTTATTTTAATTAATTACAATTATACTTGTAATTGTCTTTGAAAATTTAATTACAGCGATACATTATAATATTCTTTTCCGAATTTTCACTAATATTAATTGCTTAGTATTAGTGGAAACGGATAATTTCATAATTATACTATATAGTTATAGATAGACCAATAACGTGTTTAAAATTTTACCGCGTGTGTAATTAAAGTACCGTCACTTTGCAATTTGATAAACTAAAGATGGCGTACTAAAAAAACTAAAAAGAGTAATGATCGTTACTTTGCTTAAGATTTTTCTTTTTAATAATCATGTAAATTTTAGACGTATGTTATAGCATATATCTTAAGTTATTTTTATACGAACTAATTAAATGCAAATTCGACGGAATCCAAACAAAGTGTCCATGTACCGTGAGTTGTCGGAAGAAAACGTCCCCCGTACTATTCGCATGTGGCATCGAAATTTGAAGGCCTTCTTTCGTACTTTCGCAGTTTAAACACCGTAAAACTTTTAATACAGAAGAAAGGCGCTTCTTCTGTAACGTCGAATCGCAGCTGCGAGCAAACTCTTTTTCCCAATGCTCGAACACGAAGAGACAAAGAGTCATGATCAAGGCAATTATGTCGTTGAGAAAAAAAAGTGTTTTATGTCTCCTTGCCTGTCGTTTGCGATCTCTCTGTCTCCTCGCTAGCTCTTCTCTTTCTGTTCATTTATTTATACTTTTTTATCATATCGATCGATATCGCGATTATTGTACTTTCTTGTTCTCTTTAAATTTAAGACAAAACACAGATCATTGGCCGCAGTGTTCAGATTACAACATCTATGAACGACGGGAGACACGCGTCGCTAATAGTGATTATG
Source organism: Gastracanthus pulcherrimus (assembly GCA_949152435.1). Taxonomy (NCBI): domain Eukaryota; kingdom Metazoa; phylum Arthropoda; class Insecta; order Hymenoptera; family Pteromalidae; genus Gastracanthus; species Gastracanthus pulcherrimus. The sequence goes on from OX424572.1 coordinate 202,686,526, forward strand.
CAAACTTAGAATTTAAACAATTCATCGTTTTCTTTGCCGTTTGAAACTTGTTGAGTAATCATGAAAACAAAATCTGTTTAATTTTTATGATTCTCTTTTTGGTTCACAGCTCGCAGCTTTGAAGAGAAAAAAAAGAAGGAAAAGTAAGGAGTACCTTTGAAATTTCATAGCTATCAGTACTACAAATACCGCGAGCTAATAAGATGCATTTATCCGAATATACATTTTCACACGGGTCTGTAACCGTTTTCATTCGACCGAAACCCCTCTTTATTTTCATTTAACGAGGGCTTGACGATTACAACATGCACGAGGATCGTTTTAAATCCACGTGTAATGATGACTTTCGTGTCGTACTGAAGAAAGATGAGAAATACGATGACATACTGGGCAAAAGTATAATTTTTGGCTTTTATTAAGGGGATTTGAGACTATACATGGTATATAACTAATTTGTCGACTAGAATTTTTACTAATATGGAATATTAATTTTTTTTTAGTTTTTCCGAACGAATTATTGTTGTCGATTGTACGGTCAATGTTTGAAGAAATAATATGTTCCCAATCTTACAGACGACACTGTACTGAAATAACAAAAGCACGTTTAAAATGGAAAGAAAAATTAGCTCTTGAGTGAAAAGACTTTGTCGGTAATTTAGCACTTTTGCAGCCCCTTAATAATATACGTGTAATGTACTTGTAATGTATGGTTAAAAAGTGAAGAAGTAACGTTGGTTTTGTTCGTTAAATATTAATGCGTTGATTCGTGCTAGCGCACAAGAGACTGCGGCGAGAAGAGGTGTCTAGAAAGTTTTTCGTTCTTTTTTAGAAAAAAAAAGATAAGAGAACCGAAAAAAAAACAGAATCAGATCGAGTAAGAAAAAAAAAACTAAAAGAAACTAATGTATGTACCTATGTAAGTATGTCTAGCATGTATATAGTCACGCGTGAAGGACGCGAACCGATATATATTTCGTATGTATCGAAAATAGTAAAAAGCGTGCAGAGGAGTTTAAAAAAAGTTTGCGTCTCTATGGACCGTGGTGTTTAGCCTATCGTGATCATTATATTAATATTTTATTGCTGTACCTCCTACATTTTTCTTTATTTCTTGTACACGTACGTTTTTTCTCTATTGTCCCCAATTTTGATTCTTTTTTTTTGTGACCTCGAACCCTCTTGATAGAAAAAAGATCATGCGAGATTATTGTATTTATATGGAGGAAAAGAAAAAAATATGTCGTGATTATGTATAGAAACACTCTATGGCTCATTTATACAACTCGTATATACACAAACACTACACCACGTCGCATCGATGATTTATGAGTGTCATTAAAATTTTGTTACTAATTCTTAACTGTCGATTTCGTGAGAAGTCTCTAACAATATATTTAACTTTATATATTATAACAATAGGTTACTAAAGATTATTATTATAATTATTATTACTGAAGAAAGGAAGGTAGCTTCTAATTTTATACTATAATGCGCCTTTGAAATTTAATGGTCGGAGCTTTATTTGTTTATCAAAAAATTGTTATATTTTTTTAACGCGTAGGTACACAAAATGTGTAAAAAGAATGAAAAGCAAAAAGAACGTTGAGTATTTTTCGATTTTCGGCAAGGCCATAAGAAAATTCGGGAAAATGTTTTGGATCTTTGTAATTTTTAATTATGCGTCTATTTTTTGAATTTGAAAATAACATATATGAATATTTACAATGAAAATTGAAAGTTAGCAAAGTATTAATGACACCGAGTTTCCATGCATTCTGATTTATTTTATAATCTTGTGTACAAATACATTTCAAGCAAATTCATTATCACGCAAATAATATATCCAATATATTAAAGAAAAAAATAATTAAAAAAAAACCAAACTGTTTGAATTCTGACATTATATTGTAACGCACGATTTATGAGACTTTTTGCCGGTCAGCGTCGTTGCAAATAACAGAAAAGATTAAGCTACCATCGACAAGATTTTTGCTATACACACAATTTGTTAATTCACTACTATACTGCGAGCGCGACTGATGATAATATTATAGCAAAAAAGTAATTTCAGAGAGAATGATTAAGTAAAAAAGATAGTGAGCAGTATGACTGATTAAAAAAGGTATAACAGATTAATAAAAACAAATTTTTTATGGTATGTATGTATATAAATATACATGTATAATGACGACTCTCCATCTCTTAGTATATATACATATTTCAAACTGTATTGACTAAGTTCTCGTAGCCTCAAAGAAAAAAGTGTGTATGTGTGTCGACATTTAGAATTGCTGAAAAATGTGAAGCTGGATTCTTCGATGATCAACGCAAATTTTTCGGGAACAGAAACTCAACGTTGGCTGCTTTCTCCACGCATTTTTTACGTCCTCGTAGAGAATAACAAGCAGCTTTTATCAACTGCTCGAAGCAGTCTTTAATTATTATACATTTGAAAAAATGAAGAAAAACAATAAGAGGATGACCAGTTCAAGAATTCTCATTAACTCGAAACAATAAAACAATAATGTAATTCTGTAATATTTTAAATTTTTGAAAATTTGTTCTTCCAGTTTGTTAAAAGAAATAAACAGTTAACGAATCAATTTGACTATATGTGAAATTACTTAAATATAATAGTTTCATTGATAAAAAAGAATGACTTCATTGTTAATTTAATGTAATTAGAGATTAAAATTTATTATTGCAAATGATTTTATAATATTGTTTAGTTTTAAAAACGATAAAGAAGAAATAAAAATATAGAATCATACAGAAATGATGCGATCAAATAAAAATAATTCAAAAGAATCGGAATGATTTGATTTTTTCTTTATTTTCCTAAAATAATTTTTATTTCACTTTCGCCAAATATCATACAACGTTCGATAAAACTCATTGATATTTAAAAAATTAAACCTGTGAAATTAAAGAACCCAGTTCCATATGTTTCTAGATGAAACGATCATTATATAGAAAAGGAAAAAGACGCTTCCAATCAAATTATTTGTATATCTTTGTGCAATGCTCGCGATTGTAGGCACTACAACGTTTAAGCATCATTGTAAAGAAGACGTAGAACGCGTCCATATATATATATATATATATATATTTATGTATTTATATTTTTTTTATACTTTCTTCGACATAGCCTACCGACATATAAGTCGCAATAGCGTTTAATATTATTTTAATTTTTTTTTTGTATTGTTTTATACCTACTCAACAATTCGATATTTGTAATATTTATAACTCCTCAATACATGCATTGTTTTTTGACATTACACATAAATTGTAAAATTTTCAACTGGTTTTGTTTTTAAATTTTTTCGGTTTATTTATTTTTTCATTGGGCATCAGGTGGTGATTCGAACAAGTATATATATACTACATATGTGCTCGGTTTAATGTATAATTTTCTTCATATCCGTACAATGTTAATATCATTATTTAAGTATTTTTGAGCATTTCACGTCAGAATGACTAACTCTAAACTTTAAAGTCCTAATTCCAACTCGTTTAATTATACTTTTATATTAATTCAAATTCTAAATATTAATATAAGAAATTAATGAAAAAGTGTAAAAATCTTACTTTTAATTATATTTATTGAATATTTAAAAAAAATGTATATGCGAATGAAGATATCAAAATATTTTTTGAAATTACTATAAATTGAAACTTTCAAAGTTAATTTCTAAAGATATTTGTAAATATTTGTCGAGTTATAGGTACTGCATCCATCAAATGAATATTTAAAACAAGCTAATATTTTTAAAACTTTATATCTGAACTATAATTTCTTTCGGGGTGCGAAAAATTCAATTTAGAAAATTATCAATGTGACGTGAAATACCGTTTAAAATCATCGTACGTCGTTCGCATTTTTTTCGAGAATCCCTCAAGAGTCACAACACATCATAGAGAATCTCGAATATTTAACCATTAAACTATTTTAAGAAAACTTTTCTAACGACGTATTCGTATATAGTTAAATACACGGAAGATGGACGCTCTTAACATTAACGAATGTACGCATCTGAAATGCAAATCGATACAAATTTCACCTCCAGGATGCGAAACGCAAGAAATATATAATTGACTTGATCAGTAAATAATTAACAATACCTAATTATTTTTCAATTTTATTCAGTATTCAGTTAACAGCGACCATCTCGAACAACATATTTTCATTTATTTTATTATTTTCATTATACATTATCGCATCGAAAAATTGTTTTCTCTATTACCTTTAACAATAAGATGCATGTGACTCGGACGGGAAATATAACGTTTTTTTTCTGTGTATTTTTCTTGTTTATTGTTTCTCTTTTTGTTTCGCATATAATTGAGACACTCTCTTTTGAAGGGCTGTGCTTTTTCTTTTTTGTTGGACCCTTCAAATACAATTACATATGCAGTGTTTCCGCGCACTCAACGATTGACGTGCATTTTCTTTACATTTTTTCCCTTTGCTCTTTTCTTCGTCTTACATAATCACTTCGTTTTTTTTTGTTTTACGTGTAAAAAATATTTATATACATCTAAATATAAGATACTCTGGCGTACGCTTGCGCGCACCTCACATTATACATTTATACGTATATTTTTTTTCTCATTGAATGGCTGCGTTTAATGGGCGAGGTATAAAGTCATCAGTATATTATGATGATGGTCTTCGTATATTTTACTGCACAAAGAAATATATGTGTATATATAATATATATAATATATATATATATATATATATATATATATATATATATATATATATATATATATATATATATATACACATATATATATATATATATATATATATATATATATATATATGAACTTCGTTGGTACAGGGCAGTGTTAGTCTTTTTGTTATTTATTTTCAAAAAGAAAACAATGTTGTATTATTTAACTATTATTATTATTATTATTATATTTAAAATGTTTTTCTCAACACGTACAAGAAATAGACCCTTTTCCATGCATGTAAAGCGGATGGAAAATTGCTCATTTTGAACGTGGTTGCCAAACCTATGTAGAAATGGCTATTTCCTCCAGCTACGGGAAGTTCCCATCCGCTTGGCATGCATAAAAACGGGCCTATTCATGCACTGATTAAAAAAAATACGCTGTGTAACAGGGGAGAGGGAGGCTTTTTCAGACTCGGATGATCATTTGAGCACTGGTGTTAGTCTCGGGCGCCCACGACTTCCACTCGTGCTCAATCGTCATCCTAGCTTAGAAAAAGCCAATTCCGATCCCCCACCCCCTAGTTGCACAATGTACTATATTTTCCAATTTTAATGAAGAAATGAATAATCTTATTGATATGGAATTCACAAATGAAATTTTGAGTCAATAAACCTAGTATTGTAATTGAAATATTTAGACAGTATATTGCTTCCAACAGATAGTTTTTAAAATTAATCTTCATTAAGAGGAAGTCAAAGGGTACTTTTCAAACGCGTTTTCTGAATTCAGATAATAACAGAATCTTTTGAAAATTGACTAGATAATGTTTATATAAATTCAAAGGGCATAGTAATCCGTTTATTAAAAAATTAAAAAGTTTTACTCGATTTACTATGCCCTTCAAATTTGTATAAATATGATTGTCTGGTTAAATTTTCAAAAGAGTCGGTTGTTATTTGCATGCATCCGCAAAACTGTTTTCTTCCACATCCCCTTAAATATATATTAATTATATTGACTATTTAAACAATTTTCAAAATTAATTTTTTAACACGACCCCGTACCTTTCACAAATAAATTTAATAAATTAAACTAACATTTTTTTATGAATTTGGCAGAATCGTTTTTTTATTTCATTTTGGCACTTTTTAGTGTGCTAGTTAAATTAAGTGCAGTTACATTCCGTTTTGTTCGTAAAATTAGGAACGATTTGAAAAAAGATCATTTAAGTCGCTCTCCTTTCGATATTTAGAATAAAAAGTTTTTATATATACCTAGTAAACATACGCACTCGATGCTTAGTGGTTTTAATTTATATTTTGTTTTGTATGATTTCTGAAAATAAAAGCAAAAACCACTAAAAATCTTTTTTCGTTACATTATTTTTACTGATTTGCATTGACTCTCGCATTAGAGATTAAGCACACGATTAGTTAAAACATTTTTCGAATTGTCCACCGTATGACTATACTCTTTGTTTAACTAAAAATGTGCAGTAATTCTCTAATTAGCAACGCGAGGAACTTTTAAAACGATATACGTATTGCCGTAAAATTATTTTTTTCTCTCAAACGGCAGTAGACTCACGTGCATAAGGAAGATATTTATTTTATTTATAATTATTCTTTTGTCACTTGCATAGTTATATCTCATAGTTATTACTATACTTTAAAAGATAATAGTGCAACACGACGAGAATAGTGGCTCACCTGACGAGACACTTTAAACGTTTGAATGTCACGAACTCTTTTATGTAAAGTATTGCATACTAACTTAATAGAAATTACAAAAATATAATTATACTATGTTGAGAATTGACTAATGGTACGAGGCTATTTAGGTATCTGTGATTTAAAATAAATTTCAAATATGATATTTAACTTTATTGCATAGAATAAAACATTTATGATCGTTGCATAACAACTTTTTGAAATGGCATTGGCTATGCAATCCACGCCCAGAGTTAGTTTTTTGTTTAAAAACTGCAATAATTAATTACGCAAAATAATTGTTCTATTATTTGTTTAGTAAATCTATGTAAAGAATTGTAATCCGAATGATACAAACTTTAAAAATAATAATATAAAATTGAGGAAGTTTCAGTATTTTAATACAATTTTGACGCTGTTAAAACCAATCATCGAAATGTTATTAAAAAAATTATTAAACTTTTACTTAAAAAATTTTATTTTGATTTATTATTTTCGAAACTAATATCATTCGTATTACAATTCTCCATAGTTATACTATATAATAAAAAATTGTAATAGTACTTCAAATAATTAATTTATTATTATAATTTACAATTGAAATAACTAACTTTTAGCACCATGAGTTTTTTCCGTTTAAATTGGATCATTATAAATATAAATATATCAATGCATATTTTGACTTGAAATTCCATAGGTTTCGAGAAACAAGTTGGTAATTCAAACTTTGGCCCTCAATATTTCGCTTATCATGACTCGGAAAATCTAACCACTACCTAATAGATATAAGTACTGTCATAATATGACATAATATTAATATTTTGATAAAAATTTCAATAAAAAGTATATAAGAAAATCAATCCGCACGACAGTCCCCTTATCCCTTTGAAGTCCAATGTTACATTAACCGCTTTAATATACAAAATTAATTTGTAATGTATTTTAAGGTAAAAAACATACATCGTATATTACTTGGTTTTTTGATAAACTTCAATTTCAAACTTTCTGATCACAAGCAAAATGCTCACTGAATTTATATCTAAAATTATTAATTTATCAACTGAATTTTTATAGTAAACTGATAAATGTCGTCTCCATATAACATATACAGTAGAACCTCCCGGCACTGTGACTCACGGCACTGCGAACTTCACGATAGTGTGACTGCGGAGCATCTCGGCACTGTAATTTCTCAAGAACAGGCTCTATTGTATGTGCGAAGCCGCGCGATTCGTTTTATGCAAAGGTTTAAGTCAACAAATTTTAATAAAGAAAGCTTTTAATAATCTTCAAACTGAAAAAATGTAAGTAATAGAAAATTTTATAATAAAGAATTATATAATTTTATAAAGATATTTACATAAAGCTATATTTTTAGTAAAACTGCATGAAAATCAATTGTACTGAGAATATTTGATTATCGAGAAGGTACGGGAGAAAAATAACATTATACCTAGATATGGCCCTGGTGCTCGACGCTGATTGTTAGCGCCAATTCACAGTGCCGAGGGATAGCTAGTCCCGAGTTTCACACGGTCGGGAGGTACTATTTTACCTATATTAAGGGGGTAGTATCCCTATAAATTCTATTTTTGTATTTTTGATGGTTAAAGAAAAAAGTAAGTAATTATCATTTTGAAAACAAAGAATATGAAAAAAATAATACATTTTTTAATCGAGTTACCCTCAGACGGGCCTCAAATCCATTAGCATCCTGAGATATTTGGTTTCGAAAATTGTTTGCTTTCACGTAACCTACAGGCTCACCCGATCCACCATTTTACAGGGCTATAATTGTTCGCTTTAGATCCTATTTTGACCCTATGGTATTTAGATAATTTAATTTTACTATTTAAAGATTTTGTGAGAATCTGAAAGCAATAAAAAGATTAAAATGTATACACTCTTACACTTATATAGTTGTACTTACATGATATTAATAATTATAATTAATTAGCATAGGGTCAAAATAGGATCTAAAACGAAAATTTAAGCCCTGTAAATCTTAAATTGGTTGATCGGTTGAGCCTGTAGCTTTCAATAAAGCAAAAAATGTTCGAAACCAAATATCCCAGGATGCTAATGGACTTCAGGTCTGTCTGAGGGTAATTTGATTAAAAAATATATTATTATTTTTATATTTTTTGTTTTTAAAACTCTAATTACTTACTTTTTGCTTCCTACCAGAGGAAGCTTTGTACTAGTAAAAAATTTTCATTATAAGATTCCTTAATTAAATAGATTAATCAGAACCTGTCTTTGAGAAAGCATTCTGCTAAGACAGTTAGCAGCGGTTTCTTGTATACATGCGAAATTAGAACAAAAAAGATTCCTCGATTTGTTTTGTTTTATAACGGTTATTGCATTTACGATAGTTTGAAATCGATAATGCAATTTTTGAACATAAGCTTATAATTTTTTGTAATTTATCTTTTGACAACAATCAATGATAAAATAACACATCTTTTTGAGATATTAATCAGAAAGAAATAGAGAAATTAAAAAAAAATGTATTAGAATAAAGAAATTCATATTGGAATAATTTATTTAGTTTGTGGACGCTAAGTGTCAATGAATTGGCAGCGGCTTTTCTTTTATAGCCAAAAATACAAAAATAGAATTTATAGGGATATTCCCCCTTAAATAAATTTGTATCATAATTTTCAAAATTTTTCCTGAATTGCAATTTTTCATTTTTAAAAAAGTTTCTGTGCTTTTCCGATAAAGAAATACTTATATATCTTTTTCATATTCAGTTATAGAAACATGTTTCTAACAATATACTGCCCGGCTAAAAAAGGACTTAATACATGCCAATATATGATCATACATGATCATATATAATCATATACTTACATATAAAATTTTCATATCTGATCATATATAATCATGTATGATTTATTCGATTACGTTCATCCGGTATGCAAAAACTCTGTAGTGCGTACAATAGTATTTTCGCGAAATACTATGGTGCACTACACTATAGTGCGCACTATAGGATTTTTCGTATGGAATATATTATATGTTATCAAATTTCGATTATGAACATAATATATATGATCAGATATGAAAATTTGATATGAAGGTATATGACTATATATGATCATATATGATTATGTATGATCATATATTAGCATATATGAAGTCCTTTATTATACGGGTGAACTAATGGATTTCTATTTGCAAAATCAAAACTTTGGCCTCAAAGGGTTAACGAAAATTTTAATAATTTAAGGATACTTTCTGGAGTACATACTCTTAAAATGCGACTTTTTTAACGATAACCCTAAAACATGGAGGGTAAAATCTCTTTATGATTTGTTAGTACATATTTATTTCTGCGAAAACAAGCTGGGAATTGGATTTGTATAAACGTACCGTGTACAGTTTTTGAAAAAAAATAAAAAATAAAAGCTTATTGCATGACCAAATTGAAAAGTTCTTTTGTTAATTTCACATATAGGATCGCTATGCTGCGCGGTAGAATGACAATTTTGGATTTGACGTTTTGTAAAAGAAATTGTATATCTGCCTGAAACTTTTGATTATTTACTATAAATATTCAAATCTATCGTACTCGACTACTTTTAAAAACACACGTTTTTTCTTCGGAGAAGGTCCATAGAATACCTATATCTCACGATAGAGCGCTATATAAAATTAGTGCCACATTATTGGCACCTATTTCTTAGAACTCCAAATGACAGTCGTGGACTTTATAATTCGGGAAACGATTATTTTACTCAGTTTTTTATTGCCCTATAAAGTGTAAATATAATTAATTTTCAAGAATCCTCCTATAACAAATGTATTTTAAGGGAAGAAGCTACAGAAAAAACCAAATGTGTTAAGCTTTGACAAATATGTTTTCTTTTCTTGTACCCTAAACCGCCCTTACAATATCAGTGCAATCAGAAAACCTTCAAAAAAGAACATTATTTTGATTATCATTTTGCGCAATTGCGTCAGTGAATTTTGATCAGCCTGAATTTATGTATTCTTTTAAGTAAAACTTAGAAATCTATTTTGCAATATTATTTTATTTTTCTTTTATAAAAATTGTATAGTTAAATTAAGTTTTTAATTTTTTATTTCCACAAAAATCATGTATTTTATTATTAATATTGTCGAGTCAAAATATATGTATTTAAACTTTTATCAATAGGACTCAACATAAATTTATAGTAAATGTATTTAAAAAGGAGCTTATCAAAAATTTAGAACATAAATACAAAATCCGGTTCGTAAAACGCAACTGGAAGTTATGAAAATAAAGAATTGAGAAAAATTACTTTAAAGTAAATAGTAGTAATAATTAAATAATAATTAATTCGTAACTATTTATGTGTCCATTTTTGTTTTATGGGATAAGTTTTCTTTTGTCCACCACTGATATAGGCTTTTGACTTTTACTGACCTTTAGCTTTGCCTTATAGGGCGCATCTATTTGTCTTTTTTTGTCACGCAAGTGTTGAAAAATATTAAATTATACATACAAAAAAATCATAACAGCTTAGTCGTTTTTCTGATAACAACGTTTTGTGAACTTGGTTTCCTTTGTCCTTGTCTAACCTATTATAAATGTATACATCTGTCTCTGTCATTCAAATTCAGTTCCATGGATCTGTGCTGTCCTGTTTTATTATAAAGAAAAAAGGTTAAGAATTAGTATTCAAATATAAAAGAAAATCGGTTTTTGACCAAAAACTTGTATCTTCTTCCCTTAATAAAGAATTGTTTAATGTACATTTGACGGTAAATTAAGTTAGGTCAAATACTAAATTTGGACGTTTTCGTATCCAAATTTCATGTTTGACCTAACCTAATCATATGCAATCACACTACACATGCACGAAATTAAAAAAAAAATTCTAATTTTTTTTACCGTGAAGTGTACATAACTGACTTTTTTAAAATATTTAAAAGTCATGGCCAAGGTTTACTTGCAATACCTACACAAAATTTCACCTAGCCTAAGTACCAACTAAAGCTTGTATGTTATTAATAAATCATAAAAAGATTTTTTACTATTTCTTATAGTTTTCTTTTAAAAACATCCGAAAAACTCAATGGCTAAAGTACTTAACGTGTTCCGCTCGAGACAACCGCCGTTGAAGGGTCGTGGTTTCGAACTTCGAATCCCTGTCAGTCCGAATTTTTCGGAGACATTCAAAGAAAATATTTTTCTGTATTTTTCGGTGGCTGAAATCGGGCCTGTAACCCGCTAACTTGGCAAGAACAGTAATTCCCGTATATATGTACAAAAAAACTGCGTTTTAACAGCGTTTACACCAGAATGTACTCTTAACAAATATTTATACAATATTGATTTTTTCAAACATTATTGTGACATTCCTTATTTTGACTTGTCTAACGCTCTCTATACATTACTAACTTCTAAAACTTCGACTACATAGAAATCCTTGTATTCTCACACAAATTCTACGAATCCTCGAAAAAAAGGACAATCACAGGTACGCAGTAGCCTCGGAATACACGGTACAGAAAAGTACGCATTAAACAGATCATTCTCCGCTTTTTCTCGCAACAGTGGCCTTTAAGTGTTAAAATGTCAAGAGACCAAATTATATAAAACTCGGACATCATTCCCTTCCTCTTATGATTATATATAGCGGTGCAAATATTTCAAGTAAAAATATCAATGCTTATATAAATGCCATTCAAACAAGATCTTAGTGTTCCATCTGATGGCGCGACCTGGAAATTTCGTTGAAATGGCATTTGTTAAAGTATTGGATTACTTACTTGAAAAAGATGGTCAATGATACCTTGCTTTTATTTAATTCGATCTTTACCTTTAAGGATACTGAGCCACCTTAAATTTTTGAAAAATCAAAGTTTTTTATTGCTTTTTCAATAAAGTATATTGAAAGGCACCCAAATTTATATAATTTAATTTATTCTTATGCTTAAAAGCTTATTCTGTTTTTACATTGAAATACATTGAAAATTTTAACTTTAAATGGCTAAACAATCATAAGAAGAAAATTTGGTCTAAAATTCTAATAAATTATATATTTCACATTAATAATTTCTTATAACTTTTTAAAATTAAATTATTTTTTTAATTCCTTTATACACGTGAAAAATATGTACACGTTTTCTAAGTAAAATAAGACCTATAAAAGATAAATTAGTTAATGTTTACTCCCGGAATCCTGAGGTAGGTACAATAATATATTATAATTGTTTAAGAGCTATTCATGACTTCTATTCATATTGATACTTTAAATTTAGGTTCTTTTAAATATATATTATTAAAACAAGCAATAAAAGGAATTTTGAATTTTCAAAAATTTAATATCAATCAGTACCCGTATTGTAAGCAATTGTTTTTCGGTCGGTCGGTAGCATTCGAGGCGGGAAATTAAAATCTTTCTAATCGACCTTGATACCCTTTCAAAAGTGTAAGGGTAAACGTGAAAGCGGAAATTTGGTTAGACGGTGCTCGTCGCGTGGCAGTCCTCGAGGGTGGCCAGGCTGCTGGCCCTGAGCGACGCCAGGCTCAAGGAACTCTGATTCAGGGGATTGACGTCGTGGCCGTCGTCGCAGTGAAGATAGAGCCGCGAGCTCACCGACTTGTGGCAGTCCGGGCAGAGGCGCTTCTTCTTCTTGTCGCGCTTCTTTAGAATGTCGTACGCGCACCTGCGCAAAACAGAGGGGAAATAATAGATCAGATAAGACTTGCAGGAATACAATGTCCTTAGTCCATTTTTTCTTGTGTTCACGAGATGTATAATATTTATATCATACTGTCAAACTTTTAAATAATGATTACTTTTTATACGAGGAAACGAGCAAAAGTATGCGGACATGTGGACTTGAGTCGTTTTTCCGGGAAGCTACAAATGTTTTAATGACAATCCATGTAAATAATTTCTTTTAATTTCACGAGTCCGTATTAGTATTAAAGGTGCTTTTTCTATTAAAGTAGGTATGCGATGAAATATTATTATTAAACCACTTTTTTACATTTAATTAAAAGGTTAAAAAATGAAGTAAGAATGAAAATGCATAATAATTAGAAAAGTCATTTTACGGTTTTAAATACCAAAGAGCTTTGGATCAACAAAGTTTTTAATCCCGTAGAAATTCTAAAAGGTGCGGCATTGTCTTTGTGTCGTAATACATAATGAAGTTAAATAAAGTTTGGTTGGATTATCATGATTATACTTAATATTAATGTTTATATATAATTTGTGTTAATATAAGTTAGATTCCGTAATTATTAGCCTGCAGTAATACGAGAAATATTTATTCCAATGTTAGTAAACATAGTTCAAGTAAAATTCAATATTATCATATATACTCGGAGAACAGTGATTCTTAGCGAACGTGTTTGAATTTAATCTACAAAGTATATATATACACGAGATTTTTACGTTATTTATGCGCTACTTTACGTTACTTTACGTTACTTTACGTTATTTCACGATATTCTATGTTATTTTATATCTATAAGAATCGGACCTTCTCAATATCTCTCTTTTTCTACGTTATTTTGACCAACACTTTTTGAAATTTTTCTTTATTTTTACGTTATTTATGAGCTAGTTTACGTTCATTTACGTTATTTCACGTCATTCTACTTTGTCCGCGTCGAAGATGTTGTGTCGACGCATGATGTTACCGACCGGATTGTCTAAAAACTACTATAATATATTTATAGTCAACATATATCTATCCTCCCATGACGCATTAACCCCCCTGCGCAGAGAGCCGAGTATACTCGTCCAAACCGCACGTCATTTTTGTATACATTTTGTATCACAAATTTAAATCTTTACTTTGTTGGGACATCTCTACAACTACAACCTCTCAAATTGAAGCTAAATAGTATAGCTATTATTTAGAAAATGTTACGAATTTGCAGAAAATATTGTTGCAGACTTACATTCGATCTAGTCCATATACACGAAAATAAACTTCTGCGCAGGGGGGTTAAGAGAGTTCGGAAGTCAATTCTAAATGATAAGTAGTTTTATATTTTATAATAACAGTCAATTATTGACTTTACGGCAAGTAAGAATCAAGACGTAAAATTTGGAATTTTCAACCTACGTACTATCTTATCTAAATCTTTATTTCAAAACTCCTACATCATCCGCACCATTCGATACAATCGATTCGCCCAGAATCCCACAAATTCTTCCTAAAGCCCCCCCTCCGTGTACCCCCAATTGAATATTCTAAAACACACTTGTGCAGAGACGCGCATGCTAATGCTCGATGCTGCTCACCTCGCGTGCAGAATGTGGGAGCAGGGCAGGGCCTCGAGGGAGTCGGCCTCGAGGCCGAAGGGCTCGTTGCAGCCGCCGCAGCGGAGCTCCAGGTCCTCCTCCATCGAGGCTGCGGCGCGCTCGAAGTGGGCCTTCTGCTCCTCGTCGCCCAGCGAGCCGTAGATGCGCGAGAGCCGCGAGCGCACCGTCCTCATCAGCAGCTGGACGTGCACAGTGGGACAGAAGAAAGGGAAGACGATTAGGCCGGGCGTTTGCGAAAGGTATAGCGTTCTGATTAATTTGGAGGATACACTTTTTTTGTGATTCTTTAGCTACGTAGTCAGTAGTTTTTCTCTGTAGTGGGAGTATCTATTCCAATACTGACTAACTAATAGTAAAAACAATTTTTGCTAGGCACGTTGTAGAAACGCGTTGCGACGTTCCAGAAACCGAAGTACACATTTTTTCGCCCCTAAGTATGGGTATGCGTGGTGGATATGTGCCTTTGTGTATGGGTGTGTTTTCATACTTCGAGAACAGGTGAATACAAAATCAAGACATTGTGTGTTAAAGGTAATATAATTAATTTAGCGCAATTGTATTTGAAAAAATTTTTAGTTTGATTTTTTAATCTTTCTAAATTTAATTCTCTTAAAAGTAAGTGAAGCAGAATTTCAACAAGTTAGGTTTATGAGATCAAAACTACATTTGTTTAGTAGAACGTATAAGCTAAGTTATGTACGGGAATATTGATACTGTAGGATACAGTTATCTCTTAATTTTCCAAATTCGGATACACTTATGTTTGAAAAAATTACGTTTTTTGTGATTTTCGAATATTTTATGTCAACTTACAAGTGCATTAAAGCTTGCTTTCGCAATCGTACACCTCGTAAACGTAGATACTAAAATGTTCACCTGAATATCTCTAAGTATTATGGACCAACAAAAAGAGATAAATGACGTCTGCATCCTTTAAAGTAATTTATAAAAACTCTATTATATACGAAAATAATTTTAATAGAGTAGTGTAAAAAGAAAAAACTTGGTTATGCTTTAAATATTGATTTAAATATGTCCTACTAGAACAATACTTTTCTACTGAAAAGTGGGTCTTCTCTATGTAATTAATTAAATAACTTTTATTCATTAATATAATAGTTTGTAATATTATTCAAGAGATAAATCCAATTTTTGTTAGGCTTACACAATTTTTAAGTGGAATAATCTCTGTTTGAGGAAAGTTGATAACGGTAAAAAATAGTTTGGCTAAAACATTATAAAAACATGGTTTAAAACTTTAGGAATCTGTATGTTTGATATTAAAATGTATAATAAAAGAATAATAAATGTTTCATGCGATTAAACTCGATCGTTATAATAGCACCATTACATTCCTTTATAAAGATTTAGATGGATCTTTGCGCGAAAGCTTAACTCATATCTAATTCTTCAATGACGTGAATTTTTTAAGAATGCATAACGCGTGATAGATTACCCAAAGTGTAAGACTTATATATAGGTTCAACAGGTTCGTCGGAAATAATAATAGAATTTAATTAAATTTAAAAATTCAGTCTGATATGCTTGACACATTTATTTTATATCAATATTTTATACGAGCATGCGGTTTATAAATACGGTTATACATTATAGATCCAGTAAACTAGTCAGAGCAAAACATTAATTATTCAATTATATATTTAATTTTTTATTTTTTTATTTATCAACGGGCATTTTTTCTCTTTTTAAAGTATATTTCAAAAGTATTACAAACATTAATCAAGCTTAAGTTTTATCTTTGCCAACGACCAATAACTCCAGAGCGACAAGACATTTTACGTTTTCCGAATTCTCTAATATACATGGCTTAAGGGGAGGACTACTAAAAAAATTGGCCTTTTAGCAATTTATTATTTTTATCCTTGGTTCTATATAATAATATGACAAACTTATGCCGAAAGTTTTTTAAAATTAACTAAGAAAATATTAAAAATTGTAGGACGATCTTTTAAAAATGCTTTAAATAAAAATAAAAATATTAAAAATCTCTCTTCTCTCACAATTTTAATCATTTATTGTTAAAACTTCTTTTAGATGTTTTTTTTATAAAATTTTAAAGAACTTCTCGTATAGATTTGCCATAATAATTTATAGATCCAAGGTTATAAAGTAAAAATAACTAAAAGATCAATTAAATTGGTTAGAAAAAAGATCATATGTTATAGTTTAATGGCAATGGATTACACTAAAAAAAGGATCTCTTTTAACTCTTAATTTTAGTCCATACATTTAATGTACATAATCATGATCTGTAAAATAAAATCTGAGTATTCAGTTTTAAATAATGGTTTGAGATAATATAAATAAATAATAAATAAAGTTATGAACAATATCAGGTATTATATTAATTATCTGTAGAAAATGAACATAAATCAAGTCAGGGACGTAATCATAATTTAAATTTTCAAATGTCAAGTTACTGACTTATTGAAATCATAATAACAATATGCATACCATATATTTATAGTTTTCCCATATAGAAAAAATGGTCAAATTTTGACCATAAAGGGTGAAAAATACGGTCAGTTAAACACTCAAAATCACGCTCAACTTCCGGTTTCTTTAGGGTAATCTAGAAATACCTCTCCTAATCTCGAGAGTATGATATTAAAGAAACACTAAAAAATAACATTCAACTCCAAACTGACTAATTCAGCGTAATTTTGAACTCTCATCTTGAGTTTACTGTTTACTTCATAATTCCGACCATTTATCGTAAAAAGCCTTTAACTCTAATTTTTTAACAATCTAATCTGTATTGTATATATAGCAATAATGAATAAATGAACAAAGTTTCATTAAGGCTCCACGAAAGCATAGATAACATATTTATGCTTTCGTGGCGCCTTAAGATTTAAAAATCACCCACAACGTTATACAATTTTGTTATATTTTTCTCAAAAATTCGATTCTAGACTTAGGCTCCTATTCTACTTGCGATTCTTTAATTATATTTACTATTTTATTCAAACATTATTTTAGTCGCTAGTGACGTAATAAGCATATTGCCCAAACATTTATGATCGCCAAGGTTCAAGGAAAAAATTCCAGCAAGGCCCTAAAGATTGATATGTCCTTTCTCACGAGTCAAGCTACGCTCCTTGCTAAAGCCGAGCGCCAAAACCAACTCCAACCGCCCCCTCCCAGCTACGACAACCCTCGTGCTGTAACATCTCTCTCGTCCGCGGCCACTTGGCACTGCACAATACACGTATAATCGACATACCTTGGCACCGACGCTGCTCGCGACCTCGTGCAGCCTCGTATTGAATTCCAGGGGCTTGCAGTTGCATATCTTGTGCTGGAGCCTGAGAGCCTCGAGGCATCGGGCCGCTCCGTCCATGGCCTCCATCTGACAGAGCCGATCGCCCGTCGCCGCTGCCGAGCCCATCGCGCTCTCGTACTGGTGGAACGCCTTCTGCAAGGACGACGTGAGAGAGAGAGATAGATAGATAGATATTCTTTTTATTTATCACTTATGACAAAGATTTACAGCTGTATGTACATTTGGTTAAAATTTGTCATTGCAGTTAAAAAGTTTGGATCGCTATCACAGGTCGTCAATTTATTGTCTAACATATCATAATGTAGTCAGTACTATCACGTATTGTTTCGTCAACTTAATAATATACAAATAAATAGATAACAGTAATGTATGCACATACACATTTATATTGCACATATATCTATCGCGTCGGGAAATATAACGCCTTACATTCCTCTTTCGTTCATACACTCATTCACGCTAATAATTACACTCACACTTAACACTTAAAATAAATTAAAGACCAGACAAGAATAAATAATACGCATTAGAATGAATTAAGACTACACAAAAATTTAACGAAAAACAATGGCGAGATTTTAATTTTGAACTTATGGAGTCTTGTTGCCGTGTAATTCTTTAAGGTGCCTAGCTAACGCCGTTTTAAACTTACATAAGGTAAAGTAGGTAGTACTTGGACACTTTTTGAAACGAAAATACAAAATCAGTGTTTCTAGAGCCAAAACTCAATATTTTTCCCAAATCTTTAATCTAATCGTTAATTCGGCATGTTTTACCGTTATTAGTACAAGAAAAAATACGCTGACATACTTTTTTATACTAAAAATGTAAGTTTAAAAATTGAACTATATGTCGCAGTAGGTGGACATCATATCTGAAGCTTGTCCCAGTACTTGGACATAGTTAGGACCTAGTAGTTGGACATATGAATTAAATGTGTCCAACTACTGGGTTCAGAAAAAGTAGTGGACGTAAACTTGGACAATACATTCGGCATAGTACTGTTCTCGACGTAACCTCAAAATGTTATATTAACATTTATAACAAATTTAAGACGTAAAGTAACATAATTTTGGTTAATTTACGTACTACATTCATAAACAATCCGTATGAATGCCAATGAATACATCTTTTTATCATCTTTATCAGTAATTACAATCTTTGTCACTGTCCAAGTACTGGTCACAATTTTCATTTTGTCCAAGTACTGGGCACTTTACCTTAGTGATGGCAGACACCTTACACTGCAGGGGAGCAAGTTCCAAAGGCGTGCACCTTGGGCCCTAAAAGAATATAGGCCCTTATCCGTGCGCGACCCTGGAACTGAGAGCCCTTTCCTACCCCCCCAGAGAGAGAGAGAGAGAGAGAATATTCATGCGTTTAGAGAGAGAGAGAGAATGATAGGTAGAGAGGCTCTTGTCTATTGTCGCGCGCGCGAAACGTGGACGAGGAGGCGATATTGTGCTTTCGTTGCGAGGGATCACGGGATGCACTTGTGGAGGGTGAGAGGTGGATGGTACTGCGGGTGTTTAGGTGGGAGCTTTGTGGCAGCTCAAGGACATTGTTGTAGAGGGTGATTGTGCGGGGCATTGTTGTACTTTAGAATGGAAGGATTATGGGTAGGGAATAGTGGTTTTCCAAGTTTCCTATTCCCATCCGTAATTATTGAAGAATGAAATTTCGTTTTATTTAATTTTCAACAAACTACTTATTTTAAAGTAAATTTTAATTACTGAACTAATTTTGACGGTAGAAATAATAGACTAATACATTGAAATTCATCGAAAGTTTTTACTCTAAATGGCTCTCCCGAAAAGTCGTATTTCCAAGCATGCTATAAACTATTCGAATATTTTTACAGTATTTAATTACATTGGTTTCAATTCAATTTGACGTCTATAAAGCCGTTTTCGTCCCTTCATTTTTTGTCTTAAAAGTGCTCGCTCCTTGCGCAACAGCGCTCTATGATATTACTTGAAACATTACAGAAATATTGTTTTTCACATTATAAACAGCTGATTATCAGAGCGATTTTTTATATAATGACCGTATACAATTTAAAAAAAAATTGCTCTGACTTTATACTGTATTTATACTGTAAAAAACAATAATTCTGTAAAGTTTCAAGTGATATCATCGAGCGCTGTTATACAAGGAGTATTTTTAAGGCCAAAAATACGTATTTTTCAGACTCCCAGAATCGCGTTGTGAATAAAAGAAAATATGATTTTCTGGGAGGGCCATTAAAAGTCAAGATTTTTAATGTATTGGTCTGTAAATTACTTCACTGATTTTAAAATTCTCTGTGTATTATGTTCATAATTAGATTCGTTATCGCATGGTTTACAACTGAAACGTGTTGTAAATGCAATATTTTTGAATAAAATGTTGGCATAAACGTACACAATATTAATAGTACACGGATCATATCAAAGTTTATATAATTGACTTATAGAAATTTGTCACATATAAAAGTAACTTTCTAATAGTGATCGGCATTGAACCAAGGCTGACCGGTATTACCCTTTGATGTGGAGTAAATCCGGTCAAAATGCTTTTTTGTATTTCGACTTATAGCTTCGATATCTTAAATTTTTATATTAAACCAATAAAAAATATTTAAAGTCAATTGTTTGAACTAACATAATAATTATTTAAAGTTAAAAAAACAATTTGAAAGTAGAAATAATAAGTACGTTTGCTTAGGTGACCGGCAATGCCCCATCCTCCCCTATACAGACGCATACACGCATGCTAACTTGATAATCTTGTTATCAGCCGTAGCAGGATAATGAAAATCTCTTTTATATGAGTCTTTTAGAGTCCTCTAATCAATGACTTTGTAGTCCTTGTAGTTGAAGGTTGATAACAATAGAGGAGTTGCGTATAAGAACACTTTAGGATCATTTTTCTTTGTTGAGAAACTTTAAATTAATTTTTTAACTGTTGTGATTTATTATAAATAGACGCAACTCCTTAAATAATGAAGTTACAATTTAATATGCACACCATTCAATTGAATATTATAAATATTTCTATAATAGAGATAATATAACCCGGGAAAAAATATTCCATATATGGCCATATATGAATTTTGGCCAAGTATAGGCATATATGATCATATATGGACATATATAACTTACATGTATTTCCGATTTGAGTTTTTATAATAAAGGTTGAAAAACTGGACTGCAGATAGCTCTAGTACCTAATTTTGCATATAGAATGCGGATGATAACACTCGTACTGACAGAATAAGCTTTGATATTTTTTTTAATAAATATTACTCTAAAAAAATTATTTTCATACATCCATATATGACCATATATGGGAATATATAGGCGTATAATGTGCATATATAGATTCACGTTAAGGTACAAATAAAATCACTGCATATAATCATATATGTCCATATCAAATATAGTCATATATAACCATATATGCCCATGTATATTTTCCATATATGGCCACATATGACCATGTATGCCCATGTATATTTTCCATGTATGGCCACATATGACCATGTATGCCCATGTATATTTGCCATATATGGCCACATATGACCATATATGTTTATATATGAAAGATTTTTTTCCGGGTAAGCTTTACACGAGTTCAAGCCTGGAACAAGAGAAAGTGTTTGCTCGCTTCGGCGGTCAGGGAGCGAGTGTCTGTCTATCTCTCGAATTCGTCCCTTGTGACGTCACACTCTCATACCTATTTACATTGAATGTTCGAAGAACAGTACATTACAAACCTACTCTAATTAAAAGCAAACATTATTCCATTCTCCAGCTTATTCTCTCATTCGATCTACTTTCTTACTTACTCGCATAGTGAGAAAATCACTATATATCAACATATCCCCCCCACTCTCTCTCCATCTTTTCATGTGCAGGTGCTCGATTATACTGTCTTATAGCGTAGGAAGTAAAACATTGTTTAATCGATATTAAAGTAATAATATAGTACTTTAAAATGCGTATTAAATTGTTCATTTAGGTTAATTCGAAGAACACTTATATATTCTAACGTCTATTATGATGACATTTGATAAATACATGCATGTATAAAATGTATTTATGTATTTATACACGTATTTGCAAATTTTTATCATAGACACGTTATAATAGAAGTTATTCTGACATAACATAAGAAAACACTTTAATATGCATTTCAAAGTACTATTATTACTGTAGTATCGATTAAACAAGGTTTTACTTGTTAATTAATCACTTTTCTTCTCCAAAGTTGTTGTGAAAAAAGTCTCCGGAATGCGAAAATGCATCTCTAGCTCTAACTCGCTACGTTTTTATCTTCTTATCTTTCTACGCTAAGATAGCAGAATCGAGCCCCAGGGGTCAAGATATATACAAAATATTCTCCCTCGTCTCGTATCTCCATAGCCATGAAGAATATAAGAAGAAGATAAAGAAAAGGAAGAATAAGGCATAACGAGTATTAACGACTTACGTTAATTTCCGATTTATTCCTGTAGATGTCGCCCATTATCCGGATGCTGCGGGCATAGCTCGCCTGGTCCCCGGCCACCAGGGACAGCCTCGTCGCCTCCTGTGTATGCAGATAAGAACAAAGCCGCGTCACGGTATAAAGTTTAACTTTGGCCAGAAAGCTACGAGAGCTCGACACAATGCTCGAGATGTAGTTTGCTCTGCGCTCGGGCGCTATACCGGCGCTAAAAGTCATTCGTTTAAGAGTTGACAATGGGATCGGCAGATGAAAAGTTTAACTACTCTTAGAGCGCGTCAAAGTAATTATGCTTTCTTGAAGTAAAGATGCTTAGGGCATTTTATTGCGCGAGATTAAGAGTTATTTAATGCGAATTAAACTTGGTAATGTAACTGTAATGAGCCTTAAATGTGTAGAATAAGATCTTTCAAGCAAGACCCATTGCTTTTCATAACAGATTATTAAATTTAATTGGATACTTTTCCGCGAAAGTTTCAGCGAAAATGGTCGAATAATTTTCTTCTTATGCCCATTTTTCAAGATTTAAAAATTTTCAAATCTCGGTTTTTTTTAAATTTTTCTCAATGTAGGAATGGTTTTTGGGATACGATTTTTTTATACAATAGAGTACTCATAAAATCCTTCATTTTAGGACCATAAACGATTTTATATAAGTCCTTTTTCAGTTGTTATACTTTGAGAAAAAAATTTTTTTTAACATTTATTACTTAAAAACCATACGATAAAAGTCAGTGAAATTTTGATTGAACACTTGTTTCATATATTCCTGTACATTTTTAGATAATAACGGTTTGCCTTTTGAGAAAAATAGTAAAATATCAAAATAATGCATTTTTTTGGACAACGATAAATGTAATGCCTTGAAAATTTCAGAGAATATTTGTTAGGTGTCAGATTATTGGCTGCATATTTGAGACTATTTAGTTCATAATCTTCTGTGATATTAGAGATTATTAAATTTAAAGAATACATTTTCACCCTGTATATCACGACATCCATAAGCTTTATTGGTGTGCGTTTTCTTGTAGATATTAAGTATTAATATATATACGAGATTTACTATTCTACACTTCTAGCTAACTTTACGCATTATATTGCACAATAAAATCTAAAGATAATGTTATATTAAAAATAGTATTATTTTGTGATTTTTTAAAAAATGATTTAATAATGACATTTTATTTTTGCAATACAAAATCTGTATCTATTTATAATTTAGCATAGAAAAATCATAATTTTTATATTATATTGATAGTGAAATTTGTAAACTAGTATATGTTAAATAGTAGTAAAATTTTTAAATGTGTGACTTTAAAAAATGATGCGTTTTTGTGTCTTACGCATTATTTGAAATGAAGGAAAAAACGAACCAATAATTCAATCTGTTATAGGTATAGATTTTATTTTATTTTATGAATAAAAATAGATTTTAGAATCAATGATACATCGCTGACCAAAGACAGCCTGATATACGATATATACGATAATATATTTATTGAAATATATTTATCTTTCATTAGGGCACAAATCACTAAATGAAAATAGCATAAACAGGAAAATAACCATGATGGGCGGTACTGCGCTGCTCTTTCATATTTATATAATAATTTTAATTAAAATTTCTTTGAGAAAGCATAGTGCCGAGCACTTAGTAGCGTTTTTGTAATTGTAAGATTAGGTAATTTTCTTTAAAGATGTAAAGTTTCATATGCGTCTGTCTTTAGCCCTAGGTCGATGGATCCTTCTTAAGGTGATGTTAAACCCCGTGTTACTGATAAATACGGGGAACCACTTTTTTTATTCATTTTTCAATTTTAAGAAAATATCTCTATGAAAAGTTGTTCTTTTTGGTTGGAACAACAACTTTCCATAGATATATTTACTCAATCACGGTGACAGGTGGCTTTAGCATCACCTTAAATTATAGATATTATTAGAAACATTCTTTAGTCTATTGAACATTATATTTGCTCTTGTATTTGCGATCCCAAGCTCCATTAGATAGCGCTGATTCACCCATTCGAGGAGGAGAAAAACATATTGTTTTGTAAACTAAAAGAGCAAATAACTTAATAATATCGGCACAGATATAAAAATTATGGGACCTTAGTAAACGTTAAACCTAAAAAGATCAAGACGTATGTTTAATTTTTATTGTGATTTTCACTATCTGAGTACTTTAACGTCGATTATTATCATCCCTAATATGCTCAAAAGATACTCTTTTCACCCCTCCGAAGCACGCGGTCATATAGGTCTGCTATTGACCGTCGCTACTTTCGTAGATGGCACCTACTTTGATTGGGACCGCGAATAGCTGATCAAGTATTAAAACTACGATCTAAACGTACTCGGATAAGCCTCGAATTCAAAAGTGTATAACGAACAAGAGAAAAATGACATACCGAGCAGTAGTCGTGGGCGTCTCCCAGCTCGCCCTTTTTCCTGAGCGCGGCAGCCATCTGGAGCAGCGCTGCCCGGTGGTGGCGCGAGTTCAGGTCGCCTAGTTGTAGGCTCCTGGAAAGGTCGTAGGCGCGCGCCGCGTAGCGTGCGCTCTTGTCTGCGTCTTGCAGCCGGCAGAACAGCTCCGACAGGCCCACGTATACCTGCGAACACGAGTGAATTCCCGTATAGCGGTCATTGCCTGTATAAATCTTGCACGTGTTTTTCGAAAAATCACAAGTGGAAGAGAGGTGATTCCTGCTATCCGAGAATAAAGCTTAGCACCTATAATTTGTTTCAATATCCTTGTTATCAAGGGATGATCTATTTTAGATTTTAGATATAAAAGAGTGTCTATTGTCAATTGTTATCATCATTGTAATTATTTTGTAATATTTATTGATATAGTAATTGTTATCATTATTATTGATGTTATTGTTATTGGGCATCCCGTTTTCAACTTATACGTAAAGTCTGAATGAACCAATGAATGAAACATGTGAGAAACGGTTTATTGGGATACGGTAGCTGCCTCAGCGGGATGGGTACTACGGACCAAGAAGCGCGGGAATGAATGGACGTGACAAAGAAGCGTATTGAAACGCCCACGAGTGGCGAAGACTCCCAGACTGAAGTAATGCTACCGCGGGTCCAGGCTGGCACTGTCCTCCTTCTGGGAGCGGGTAAAAGAGGCGGGGTTTTATTGGGTATGGCTGCCGAAGGGCCGTCGGTGCTTTAGTACTGGTGACCCAACGTTAGGAGAGCCCCATACACGGGAAGTCTCGCATGGCTCCTATCGCGGTTCGGTTACGCATTTCCACCGTCTTCGGAAAAAGAAAATTATTATTATTGCGATCGTTATTGTTATTCTTCTTGTTATTGCTATTGTTACTGTGATCCTTATCAGTATCGCCATGAATATTGTATTTGTAAGGGTCATATAAACATCTTAGAAATATGAAAAATTCAGTTAACCTTAAAGTCAGGCGGTTAGCCGTTGGCAAGCGACTAAAGTACTCAGTTCTTAACTATTAAGACAATGCGTTGAACTGTTAAGAAATATTCATTTGACCGTATTCAAATCCACAAAACTTAACAATTAAGAAATATTCTCTGCCGCAAAGAATCCTTTCTCTCAGTGTATGTGAGTACTACTCTAGAGAAGCAGTAATATGAGTCTCTCTTAAGAAAAGATTTTAAGAGAGTATAAATTGAAAAAAGTATTCTCCCGTAATAATAATAATAATATGGAGTTTAGAATTACCTTAAAAGTTCCATATAGAATTCATCATCTAATAATTTGGACTTTGCACTGGTCAATGTTTTAAATTGTTCTTGAACAAACTGAACGAGAGGAACAATCTTATATATACAAACCTGGAGTTCGAGCGATGGATCCTGAATAGAGTGGGCGATCTTGTGAGCTCTCTGAAAAGCCTCCAGCGCCTTGCAGAAGCCCGCCAGCTCCAAATGAACTCTACCCACAGTCAGATGAACCAGTCCGGC
Source organism: Gastracanthus pulcherrimus (assembly GCA_949152435.1). NCBI lineage: Eukaryota > Metazoa > Arthropoda > Insecta > Hymenoptera > Pteromalidae > Gastracanthus > Gastracanthus pulcherrimus. The sequence goes on from OX424572.1 coordinate 202,712,952, forward strand.
CGTTGCGCACTGGTCGCACTCGTTGTAGAGGCTGTAAAAAATGTAATGGGAGAAGAAAGTGTGTGAGAGGGAGAGAGAAAGAAGGAAAGCCGCCCGCGAGTCGCATTTCGAATGGGCAAACATTTTTCGTGGCGGCGGCACGTTTTTGAGTGGGTATAATTGCTTTTCAAAAGGATTTTCATAAGTGGTTTTCGTACTTAAAGATATTAATTGAATCTTGTTTTTTGGAAGTAGAAATACTTTCTCAAGCAATTCAATGTTTTCTTATAATTTCCGATATTTCAAGCACTGGGTGAACTTTTATTTTAATTGAGTAAGTAATTTAAAGTAATTTAAAAATAATGCTCAATTTTTTTTAATTTTGCTTCAAAAATTTATTTTGATACAATGAAAATAAGTGTGTATACTAAAATGATAATTATTCGGTTTAAATAATTATTTTATTACTTCAATATGCAAACAAAAAGCGCTTAGAAATCTTAAGGTGTGGGTCTTATCGTGGTTGTAATGTGACTTTATCAAATAAAATTCAGTACAATAAAATAAATATAATAAAACTTGGAACAAAAAGATGTAATTTTCTTATGATTCTAAGAGAATTTTTTTCCCTGAATTTCATATATCATAAATAGTTCTCGACAGAAGTTACAAGTAAATTGGTAAATAATTAGTTATTTTTGCTAAATTAACGATCATATTATATCTAGAGTCTGAGCTTCCATAAAACAATTCATTGAAGAGTTCTTATGACTCCCAAAAACACTATTATGTAGCAACATAATATAAAATAAATTTCTTGTTAACGTAACTAAATGAAACAGTGAATATGATCAATATAAAGGTTCAATCATTAAAATCTATAAAAAATCACTTGTAAGTCTGCTTAAAAAATACATTATTATAGTAATATTGCCAAAATTTATAAACGAAATCGTAAAAATAAAATTATTTAAATATAATTATTTTATCAAAAAGTTTTCGTGATCACTATATATTAACAGATAAATATTTTAAATTTTTGACAAACATACCACGTCCGAAAAAAAAATTTAGAGGTAAAATTAAAAATAATTCTCAAATACAAAGCTGGAAAATGTAAAACAAAAGAGAAACAGGTAAAAAAAATGGGTTAAAAGAGTTGTTCAATATTTCACTTCTCTTGCGTGCATTACAGAGCCACAAATTTCTCTAGCAAAAGAAGAAAAATTTTTCCCAAGAACCGAGCAAATAACTCCAAGGAAGAACAGAACTAAAAGGTTACAAAGAAAATATTCTTGCACATATATATTCAAGAATTTCGTCATAAACCTCAGCAATGCATACGTAAAATAAACTGTATAATGCACCCATACCGACTCATAAAGAGAATTTACGAGACTCTTTCCCAAGAGCTGTAAGCGCATAACAAAAAAAATCAAGCAGCTCGAGTTATTTCGAATTCAAATTTATACAGACGATATATCGAGCCCAAGGGCTGTATCGACAAAATATCCATATACTGGGGAGATTCGCCTTTGATTGGATATCATCTGTATACTTCCCAATAAGAAGAAATATATAAAAAGTTCATTGCTATAAATGCGTAAAAATGTTTCGAAGAGATCTATTTTTGCCGCAAAAATCATACTAATATAGTACGAATTATTGTTATTTTTTTAAAAACGTTCATCCAGTATTGAACAAAATCATCGTCTAATAATGAACAATAAATATTTGTATTTAATGAGTAATTATCTAACTATGAAAATACAAAATGTATTATCTTTGCAATTTTGATCGTAAAAACAAATTTAATATTTTTAAAAGGTATTTTTTAATGAAATTTGCAAAACATAAGTAATAGGACGAATTTTTGCTGTTGTGTGTGCGTGTGTAGGTGTTTGTGTGTGTGCGTGTGTCTGTTTCCGTGTGTGTGCATATGTATGTGTGAGTGTTTGTTTGTGTGTCACATATGTATGTGCGTATATGTGTGCGAGTCTGTGCGTGTGTGTATATATATGTATGTGTGTGCGTGTGTGTGTATGTGAGGTGTGTGCGTTTGCGTATGTGTGTATGTGTGTGTGTGTGTGTGCGTGCGTACGTGCATGCGTGTGTGTGTGAGTGTGTGTGTGCGTGAGTGTGTGTGTTTATGTGTGTTTATCAGTATTACTCTAAATATTCACGGTGAAAATGAATGTTTCAGAGCTCATTTCTTTTCTTTTCTTTTCTTTTAAGGAAGTAGGGTAAAAAATTTTGCTCCTGAAAGTTGAAGCTTTGTGATTTTTCTTTGTTTTTCGATGCGTTTTTGTTTTTAGTGGTTTTTCGATTTTTGAATTTTAGTATTTTGAGTTTATTGGTACGTTAGAAATAATATAATTGATTCAGTGTAAATGCATTCAAAAGATCGTAAAATTACCTATCTTTTCTGACACGACATTTTAAATAAGCTATTCTTCTTGTTTTATATACACGGAAACGTTATGTTTGTTTAAACAACGGTAGCTGTGAAATATAAATTGGAAAATTTAAAAAAGAATTGATGGTCATTAGGAATATGGAGATGAATATTTAACAATATTCAAGTATTTACCGTTTTCTGTTTTTTATAAAAAAACATTTTATGATAAAATTTAATTTAATTCTATATATTGTATATCAATAATCGGTTGAAATAAATTTTTTTTTTTTCTGTAATCCTTTATTTTAAGATGTGGACCAGTTAAAATAAAGAGATGGCAGAAAAATGGAAGAAGTTATTTGAATCTATTGTACCTGTGATTTCTATGCACAATAATTGCTGATCAACAATAGGTAGATCCGGGGCAAAATAGCCATTTTTCGGAATAAAATAGTATTTTTCGTACCAAGGCCTGAGTTATGATCACCATGCACAAGGGCCAATATATCGTCGTATACAATTGCATAGTGCGTTTTACGTAAACTTATAGATAATTATTACATGTAAACCATTTTTATCTGGGTAATAAAATTTTAAAGAAAAAGTACATACCTGTGACGAGCAAAGCCGAGCGCGCGGTCCAGCCCGCCGAGGCGCTCGTGCGCTCTGGCCAGATTCAAATAAGCCTCGGCTCGCATGTTCGGTGAGTCCAGTTCCTCTGAGATGCAAAGCTGCCGATGTCCGAAATCCACGCTGTCCCTGCGAATGGCATTACGTTTAGTAAAGGGTCAAAGAGATATTGGCAGATGTTGAGAGAGAGAGAGAGACAGAGAGAGAGAGAGAGAGAGACAGAGAGACAGAGAGAGAGAGAGAGAGAGAGAGAGTGAGAGAGAGAGAGAGAGAGAGAGAAAATCGAGAGTATATATAGAGGGAGAGATATTGCTCTCGACATTTGGTGGAAAATGTTAATACTGTGGGAGTGAGAGCTCGTTTTTTGCATATGTGGGAATGACTTTGGAATTGGGTTGTTTCATGATTTCTTTATACCATATTTGATAGATTGTAACATACTTCCTTTCTAAACTTTTTGAATTTTTGCAATACAACCAAAATTAAAGAAGATACAGCGCTTCGACAATCCTCGTGATGTCATGGTTCATATACGCGACGTCTTTGAAGAAACTTTCGGCAGCTGTAACTCTTGTAAATCTCGTTCATTTTACAAAATTCAAACAGATTGGTGAATCGGTTCAAGTTCTCTATCCAAATCATCGATATCGCCGAAGAAAACAAAATATGATACAACCTAATTATGTTTTTTTTACTCGAAAGTGAAGTATACATCGTTTATAGATTGAATCTGTTGATAATTTGGATATTTTACCGCAGTAACCTTTCTTTTTAAACTTATTACTAACTTAGTATATGCAGTGCTGGAAGTTGTATATGAGAGAGTGGTTGATTTCAACATAAATATCTGGTTGTTTTAAAGACATAATTTTAGGCAATGAATATTAGACCTTTTTTAGGGAAGAGTGACCCAGTATGGATATCGATAGCTATTTTTGGCCGTAAGTTTTGATTGCCTAGGTGAAAATAAAATAAAAAACTTTTGGAATTCATCCTATGAACGGTTTGACGTAAGACCCTAGTTTAGTTTTTAGTTTCAAATTCAAAATGTTATGCATTATTATATGAATAATATAAACAAACGATGGTGTTCATTTCTTGTGCGAAATGCAAGATCAAATACCGGGCATATATATTACAAGATATGATACGAATTAATAATTAATAAAATAATATATATTATTGTAATAATATGCTAACGAGCGTTATGAAATTAATTAATTTTGAATAAATTTGCGAGAATTCAAAATGTATTATATATGTAACTAGCATCCCCCGTCGCGGCGTAAAACTCGCGGGCATGCTAGCAATGGGCGTTGATGAGTCAGTCAGTCAGTCAGTTAGGACATATCCTTATATATATAGATTTTATAAAGAATGCAGTCGTACAATCGATGGTTAAAATATGTATTATATATTATAATTTTATAAATACGAGTAAAACTGGAAATGCAAGGTTAATTGCCGAACATAAATAAATAATTCATGAAGCTGTTTAATATAAAATTGAAAAATAAACGAAAAATAATATTTTCCTCACCATGTAAACATAATTACAGAATAATAGTACATTATGCATCAAGGGAGTAAAGTGGGCAATGTACGCACTGTGTGACGTTGCCGACCGAGCGAAGCGAGGTCGGCATTTCACACAGTGCATGCTTGCCTACTGTACTCCAGAGGTGCGTATACTACTTTTCACCACACCCCCGTAAAGAAATGACTGTACGCATCTCAGCAGGCTGTACAGTACCCCATGCTCTGCCTAGAAGTAAAGTGACTTGTGTACGCGCGACGCGCTGTTTTACCGCTCGAGACGCAGTCGAGAGCGGAAAAAGGCGCATCGCGCATGCGCAAGTCACTTTATTCCCTAGGCAGTCCATGCGGTACTGTACGGCCTGCTGAGAGGACGTACAGTCAGCACTTTACGCGCAGTGTGGTGAAAATAAATTTATTTTAATTCTTCGAAATAAGTAAATAATGAGATGAAACATTATTTCGCAAGTAATACAATTTACCTTTAATACATCAAGGATACAAATGATGAGAAAATATTTTCTTTCATCGCGTTTTCTATCATTCCCATTTTACACTAATTAATAGATTGCATCATTTACTATTTATCTACTAAATACAGAAACGTGATTATGATTTTCATAAATAGGTACTACTCATACATGAACATGACAACTATACATAACCTCCCACTCGTTTTCTCATCTGGCGCTTAGAAAGGATTTACGGCGCTCGCGTTTGCAGATTTACGACGACTTACACTCTTCGCCGCTCCTCTCCTCATAACGTTAAAATATAAAAATCACTCGTGCGAAATGTGTAAGACCGGGGCGTAAAAAAACGCGCATCGCGGCTACTCTCGAATCATAGACCAAAGAGCAAAGCCCCCGCACATGCGAAGACGCGGCGCGGCGCCGCGTGGAAAAGTATAAAATATAACTTTTTATCACCCTCGGCGCAGCCGCACCACCATCTTTTTATATCCCTTGCGACGAAATAAAGAGCCGCGGTGTGTATGTGTGTACGGGGAAAAAAGAAGAAGAATGGAAGCACTATCGAAAGCAGCGATAAAAGGTATATATGTATGGGTACGGTCCGAGGAGCCTTTATATTTTGATCTTGTTTCAAGAATAAATGGGTATAAATGGGTATAATAGGGGAAAGTATTGTGCAGTATAGATCGTGAGTTTAAGGCTCTCACTGATACGTGGAAACACGTTTCACACGTGATTAGATGCAGGTGTAGTTCTACCGAAATATAATCCAGCTTGGTTATTTTCAATTCAGTGCTCAAAAAGTTCTCATAAGATAGGCCATCAAGAAGAAAAAGAATTATTTTCTTTGTAAGGGAAAGGTCTGCAACGTTCACCCAATATTTTACATGCTGTTTTATTTTCATAATTCAGACTAACAAGAAGAATACACGGAGTCCGGGTCACGGATTTGGATGAAACTTTTGCATTGTCTTCTGATACCTAAAAATGAAACCCAATTTCCGTAGTTTTAGAAATTGGACCTTTGTACAGTAGATGCCGCTTATTTTATGATCATTGACAGGATATTTATATATCTTTTATTTTTAGCATTGCGTATATGAGAAATACTAATATTTTTAGTTTTATCTTAAGTTTCCAAGACTCATTGGATTAAACTATGAACGTTGACCTTCATTTTCAAGTACCAGAAAATAATCCCCACGGTTTCATCAAAATCCGTGACCTATATACCGTGTAGTCTCCTTGTAAGTTTTAATAACCTTTACAGAGTATATTACACATTATATATTACACATTAGATACATCACTCTGAATGATTTTGTCAAATAGGTATCTGATTTTATATTAAAAGGTTCTCAGGGCATACTATTAATCAGTTTTCTTGGAACTTATTAACTGAAAGAAATTGTTTCAGTTTAAAAACGAAACTTTTTATTTTTAAATAATTTCCAATTTGTATGTTCATTAGATCATATTCAAACTCTGCATATGCAAGAATTAATAGAATATTCAAGAAATTAGTTAAAATAATCAGTGAAAATAAAAATGTTTCTAAAATAAAAACAAAGTTTCACATATATATTATGTTGAAAACAAACATTTTCGGTTCAGTTAAGAAGATTGGTTAATTTTGCATATGGAAGAAATATTTTGAAAGAACACCTATGTAAATTAATAAATCTGGGACAAGTCTGGCAAAAGTCTGGCTACTGAGACGAACCTAGACTTTTGTCAAAAAATGCAAAACAAAAGCATAGCATTCTGTAAAGTCTGCAGTAACCTAAATCTTGTCTCTTTCTTTACAAATACATTAATTTCGTAAACGATATCAATAATTAAAAAAAATTTACACTGTCTAATCGAAAACTATTTTTTTTTTCGATTCTGGTCGACATTAACAATAGATGTAGTGCCCTAATTAGTTGTATGTAAAAAGTCTGGGATCGTTTCTGTAGCCAGACTTTTGCAAGACTTTTTGAGTCAGACTTTTGTCAGACTTCTTCCAAACATTTACTGTTAAACCCTAAAAATTGACCACCAAAAAGGGAAATAGAAAACCTAATCTTGATTTTTTTTATTCAGGATGTAAAATAAAGTAAAATCTTTCAAGATTGGTTTAAATCCACAAACATAATGTTCTTATAAAATTTAACGTGAAAATCGACTTAACGGAAAAAATTACCCTGATGAATACTGTTAATTTTATCATTCATCAGGGTAATCTATACCGTTCGTCTGGGTATTTTTCTTCACTCTGCGGTCAGGATGATCCACTTTTTTTCCGATTTTCACGGTAATCTTTATCAAAAAATTCTCAACTGCGTACGAAACGTAATTTTTAAAAAATCGAACAAGAATAATCGAGTGTCCAAATGTTTATACACACCTGTACTTGCCCCAGTCCATGTAAGCCTGATACAAGTAGCCAAGCAGGGCGAACTTGTCCTCGCGGCGGCCGATGCTCGTCAGGGCGCCTCGCCATTTGCGCACCGCTGCCTGCTGCTTGTGCGCCCGGTAAAGCTTCAGGCCCTGCTCCACCTGCAACGGCACAGGCGCACCGAAAGTTAAAGCAGCGCTCGTTGCGAGCGTACACGCAAGCATTAGCAGAGATCAGGGTTGGGCGTGTAACATACGTATCGTACGATACGTATGCTCATTTACGTATGATACTAAGTATGATACCTTGCTTTTTCTGAACCCAGTAGTTGGGCACATTTAATTCATATGTCCAACTACTGGGTCCTAACTGTGTCCAAGTACTGGGACCAGATTGACATATGATGTCCAACTACTGCGACATATAGTTGAATTTTTAAACTTACATTTTTAGTATTAATAATAGTAAAACATGCCGAATTAACGATTAGATTAAAGATTTGGGAAAAATATTGAGTTTTATCTCTACAAATACTAATTCCGTATTTTCGTTTCAAAAAGTGTCTAAGTACTACCTACTTTTCCTTAATAGGCAAGCGAAAATGGCAGTATTCACCAAGTTGTTTGGAGTTGTTAATTTGTAGATATTTAAAATTGATTACAAATTATCCACGCATCGCACGTCATTCTTGCTGGTCCGATATTCAAAAGAAGCATGTTACAGTCATGTAATAATGATTTATCAATTTATACGAAATTTTCACCAACAAGAAATAACAGATCTCAAAATTGGAAGAAAAAACGCATTCCCCCGTTTATAAAAGAGCGATGACGCCTGTGAGGGCTATCATATGACATTGCCAAGACATATTGTTGCCTTACAATGAACTTATTTCCTGTGATTGAAGCTATTTTTGTACAGACGCTCACACACACACACACACGCGCACACTCACACACATACACACACATACACAAACACACACACACATACAAACGACATTTTATGAGACTAATGTATTCGGACTTCTCAAGGCCTAAGACATGTTTATACGTTAAAGAAATACAAAAGAAAATTTAATTTCGCGCCGAATTCTTTTTTGGGATTCCATGCGTGTGCAGTGCGATTATATATAGTTAGATTAGACATAAGTTTTATTTTTGATTGTAGCTTCTTCTCTTGACTAATAAAAATTTAATTTGTAACCTTCAACTACTACAGTTACTGTGTAAGTTACTTAACCCTGGAACTCCGTAACAAAACATTAATTTTTTAATCAAACATTAACTGTATTATTATTTAAAAGGATAACAATTCGATAAACTGTATTTTACTTGGCAGGTTCATATGTATGATACCTGTATCATACATCATACCGTATGAAACCTCCAAACCGCTTATTAAACCCAACCCTGGCAGAGAGGCTGGAAGGAGAGTTCGAGGGAAAGGCCGCATCTCGTCGATACTATTGCGCGCAGATGTGTGGTAGTCATGGCAAAAGTTAGATAGCGGCAAATTGATACTTGATGGCGGGAGGGAAGAAGGCAGACCAAATAGCTTATAGGGATGTTCTCGCCGGATGTTTGTACAAGGGAATATTGGAGAAGCTGTTTGACATGAAGGTGGTTCGTGTAGAGGAAATTTGTTTAGCGGTTATTAGTATATGCTTAATAAGGAATAACTTGTTTGGTGAAAATTTCACGTAGATTATGTAATTAATCTAATTAGCACTTATATAATATCCTTATAACTTATATAGTGATATTTTGTCTCCATCCAGTTTCAATTCCCGCAAAATATTACTAATCGCCAAAATGGTTTCTAAAATATTTAAGTTTTTTGTTTTGATGGAGAGTGTAAACTGCTGATACTGTTAGATATGAAAAGCTGTAACTTTCTTCTGTAAAATTCAAAACAACAAAGCGATAGTGACAAAGCATTGCGTACGTATAAGGAAAAGTAATGCTAGGATTCTGGATTTTTCAATAAATTTCTAAGAAATAGTATACCGTACAATAAGGAGAGAAATGGGTTATTTCTCGTGAGGGTAATGTGATCAGAATGAGTCGTCGTCAAGGACACTAAAGGCGCCTGAGACGAAGATTCCTTACAAATTGTATTGGAAAAGAAAACATAAATAATATATTGATTTACTTAAAAATGCTCTACAGTCTTCTTTAATTTTGAAACTTATTAATACAACAAATTTTTTTACAAGTTCTTGGAGTAAACGCATATTTTTGTGATAAAAACAAGAGTATTTAAAAAAAAAAATTTACGCACACCTATCAGACAAAATTTATTTTAAAAAATTCAAGAAAATTTTTCAACTATAATTAAACCTATGTCGAAGTATAGCATTTACAAAGCAACTTAAAAAGTTTTATATATCAAGTTACATTTTTTTATAGACAATAATAAATTTTGCAACACTATAATTGTTGATTATTTTTTTTATGAATATAATAAATGCATACTACTTTTACAAATAAATTTTTTTCGTAATTTTGTTAGAGTTTATGAACAACTGATTAATTTATTACAAAAATATCATAAAATTGAAAAAACGGTATAAAACAAAAACAAATCGTTCATCTTATTTTTTTTATTTAAAATCTTCATTAAAAAATAAAAATAGAGCTTTGAATGGCCAAAAATTGTCGCATAATACTCAAGATTGAAAAGAAGCTATTAATAATTTTTTGAAAAAAATGAATATTATCAAAATGAAGGAAAAACGCTATAAAAAAATCAATCGATAAATCTTAAAAATTCTTCTTCATTTTAAATCCTCATCAAAAAACGTAAAAAATGATCTTAGAATAGCCAAAAATTACCGCTTAATACTCAAGAAAGAAACTATTTAAAATTTTGAAAAAAAGAATTAATATAAAAATGAAACAATTATAAAACCAAAACGAGTTGATAAATCTTAAAAATTCTTCTTGACTTCAAATCTTCATCAAAAAACGTACAAATGAGCTTTGTTTGGTCGAACATTACCGCATATTATGCAATAAATCTTCGATAAAAAATTTTTTGAAAAAGAGAAAATCATTAAAAATAAAAAAAAAATTATAAAACAAAAACGATTTAATGAATCTTGAAAATTCTTTTTGATTTAAAATCTTCATTAAAAGGCGAAATAAATCGTTCATTGGTAGAAAATTACTGTGTAATACCCTATAAATAAGCAATCAAACATTTATTGAAAAAAAATATAACCTCGAATATCTCGAAAAATAAAAGTCCTCATGATCCGGGGAAACGGTACCAACTATTCATTATACACGGTAAATAACTTTTAAAATCACGATTACTATTGTGAAAGACTAAATTAGAAATATATAGAGAAATCACAATGCCAGTACTTCTATACGGATGCGAAACCTGGGCGTTAACTAAACGGGAAAAAATAGATTTAAAGTATCTTGAAATAGAGTCCTTAGAAAGATATTTCGGGGCAAAATAGATGAGATTTAACCAAGAAATACACGAGCTATATGGGAAGCCAAACATTACCAGAGTGATTAAATCCCGAAGACTAGGGTGAACTAAGAATATAGCTAGGATGGATTTGATGCAACTCGTAAACAATAGAGAAAGATGGCGTGACTGTATGACAAGGCTATGGACTACACAGCTACGGATAGCTAGTCCCAACAAGTAGTTATAATAGCTATGGTGATGATGCAAGCACGTCTACATCCGACATAAAGACTATGATATAGTTGTTGCCCTGCAGACACCGTTGTTGGTTACCATTAATACTACAAAGAACTTATACGAGAGATAGTAAAAACATACCTTTTTGGAAATTTTCAGAAGTAATAATGCCGCTTTATTCATGTTATCGTTTGCCATAGAAAATTGATTTTTTTTTACAAAAAAGATTTTTTTCTCAATCATAGAAAAATAAAATGTCTCAAAAATTTTACAGAATAGTTTTCTCCATTGTTCTAATTACCTCAATTTTGTTCAAAACCTTTCGATCATATATTTCAGAAGAATCACCGTTCAAACAAAAAATTACGGTTTCGTGTATAACAAAAGAAAGGAACACCTTATCCGAAATTTCGGGTAGTGATAGATAGGTAATTTTATGCTCTTACCAATCCATTTTCACTGGATCGATGATATTATTTCGAACGTACCAAAACATCTGAAAAACTAAAAGCCAAAAATCGAAAAGCCGCTAAAAAACAAAAACAAATCCGAAAAATTACAAAAAATATTGTTGTTCCCCTTTGTTTAAAAAGAATAAACAAAATGAGCCCTGAAACATTAAATTTTACCCTGGATTACTCGAATATAGATGTATATATACACACACCCACCCACCCACACACACACATCCATACGGACATTTTTTAAAAAATAGTGTATTTTGATTCCTTATATCTCAAAACATGGCTATAACGCGATTTTGGCAAAACTTTCTTTTACTATCACAAAACTTCCTCTTTGAGGAAGCAATTGTACTTAGAGTTTGTTTTTCCTGAAATAAATTACACGATGCATATATTAGAACCTTTTTAAATATTAAAGTACTTCTCTAATTTTCAAATGAATAAAAACCTTGGACAGTAAAGAGTTAAATAATAATACTGAAGCTTGTATTTTTTGACTTTGTTAAAGGATGATTTCATTTATCATTAGTAGAAACTATGTTATCATAAACATGAATAATTCTACTGCAGTACTTTCCATAATTAGAACGAATTATGATAATAATTTTGGAGCATTGCCACTTATGTAAAAGATATATAATCGTGGAATTCTCTTCTTGCATAAAAGAAACTTAAAGCGTATTAATAACATAATTTTGTTAACTAACTCAAATATGTGAATTTTTCACCAACTGAACACATTACCATTTTATAGAAGTATATCGTTTTATATTCAAAGTATACATTGTTTTTAGTAATATTGTCGAAAATAAAAGTGAGCTCTTATTACTATATTTTATGATTACATAACATTCTATCATTACACAGTCGATTGAAATAATTATGTTATTGGAAATTTAATACCTTAAAAATTTGACTAAATAACGATTGCTTCTAGAAGTTTCTAGAAATAAAATGAAATACTAACTTTAAAGTGATTTTGCAAAATGGAATATTTGAGGTACCGACTCTATAAAATAAAATATTCAGTCTAGTGAATACTTGAACGATGTTAATAGAGCCATTAACGGAATTATTTTTGAATCAAGTCAACTTTATGTGAAGAGTTGCATTGAAATAATTTATTTAAATGCTCCAAAAAATCAATGGCAATACTACAATATTTTGGTTTAAATTTAGTATTTTAAGTACCTGCAATTCTTTCTTACGTTGATTTGACCGTGATGTCGAGATAATTTAGTGCTTTTAATGACATAATATAGATATTCAGATTCGCGTTCTGATAAATGCAATGAGATAAGAATAAAATTACCTTACTAGTTAGTATCATTATAATTTCTTTTTCTGCACTTTTATCTATAATAAAGGAAGGCACGTGGTATCTAGAATACAAAACAAATAAAAAATAAAACTTTTTAACAACTTCATCCACAGCCTCGTCTCACACTTTCTTCTATCCAGAGATATTTGAAACATTTTTTGCCATCATGTAGCCCACAGAATGGCTCTATGAATAAATTTAGGTTTCCTACATCTAAATTATTACTCTAGGCTTCTACTTTGATCATATGCAATTTAGATTAATTGTAATTATAATTAGCATGTAAGTATTATTGCATTGTAAAAATATGGAAATTTGAATCTTTGTAACGTTTTCAGTTTCTTATAAAAATAAAGTGTATCAGCGGTGCCCAGCATAATTCGACCTAGAATTGGGATTTAAAGACTCTTGGCCGACGCAAGGCAGTAACGACAGTTTCTTGTTCTTAAATATGCATATAAAACGGATGAATTTTAAAACTAATTACATAAAAAAATTCTATACGTTTCAAAGTTTCAGAATTTGTAAAGAAAATAATTTTATGACAACTTTTAAATAGTTTAAAAAATGATTGAAAAATATGTTAGAATTAAAAATGATAGAGTCAGTTAGAATATTTATATATTTATAGTTAATAACTTCGCCACCTTTTTATCACTTCACTTTTACATATAAAACCACTGCAAACACTTTCTCTAGTATAATTGTTATATATAATTAGTTTTATAGTCCAACCGTTGTATATGGGGACATCTCGGAAACCTTTAACCTTTATGACTCGAGGTTTCAATCAGTTTTTTCTTATATTTTAACTGTATTAAACTGTTTCAAATAGGCTTATGTTATTGTTTAAAGCTTAAGCTTATTGTTTATTACATTTTTAGGTTTACTTTCTATCATAAATTAATTAAATTTTTCAATCGAATGTCTAAACTGTCACATTTCTCATATGTTGTATTCCCGATTTCAATTATAGATTCTCTAATAGTGTTTAAAATTGATCTGATAAAAATATAAAAAAAATTATTTCTGACTAAACAATAATTAAAGAATAAAATAATATTACTAATATTTTCATTTTATTCATAAAATCGGAGTTAAATACATTTGAAAATTGTCGTAGGTTTTTGGTGTCGCATCCACAATACGAAGAATAACTCAATAAATAGTAATTGAATTACCTTATAAAGTATTTAATATGGGTGAAATACATCAACAGTATTATGTTGTATTATAATCCCTTTTTGTTATTTTATTAAAAAACGATTAAAAAACGAACAAAAAAATGTCGCATCTACAACGCACGTTTGTGCTATAAATATTAATTAAAATCGATTAAATAAATGACCAAAATATAGTATTTGATAAACTGTTGAGAAATAGCTTTGCATTATACCTAAAAAACTAATATGTATTAATAAAATAGCAAATTTACATCGATTTGTCGCATCCACAACGCGCTGTAAGCAACGCGCGTTTGTTTAAACATCATAACCTCTTATTGCAACTAGCAAAACTGAATTATACAAATACGAGAAGAAGTTTCTTTGCATTTTACAATAATGAGACCTGTTTTGAGTGAAATAAAAGTGAGAAAGAGGTCTAAGAGATAAAATTAGTCAATTTAAACGTTTAAATTGTTAATGTCAATAAGCCAAATTTATAATTTAAATTTAATCAATGCATAAAAAGTAGAATTCGAATTAAAATAATATTACACTTTCGGTCTTTTTATTCTATAAACGAACTATAATAAGATCCCTCAATTAAAGCATACAATTTTTGTTGTCCTTTAAGGGAATGTAATTCTTTGACTTCATTTGAATCCTCATCCTCCTCAAAGGATTTCTCGGAATCAGAAGTGAGTAGTCACGCATCCTTCTCTTTCGTTGTACCTTCTACAGAGCCACTACCAATCACGTTAAGTGAATCATTAACATCAACGTAATTTGTAAAATAACATTAACGCAATACAAATGTTTGATTTAAGTATCAAAAATAAAAATTAAAATAGCTGCACAAATATTTTAGAACTGTTTTCAAGAAAAAATATATACCTGGAAATTCTAACTTGCCGTATTTGATAAATCATTTTTGATTCGGTAGGCACTTGTTTTGGGCTTGTTCATGGGCAAATATTAATTGTTTATAGTCTCGAGAAGTTGTGTGAAAAAAACTAGAGCTGTGCTCCTAAGGTAAGTTGACCTCATTTTCAATATTTGAAAGTTAAAAGTTCTGGAGATTTCCCCATATGCTTATTTAGGAAATATATATATTGAAATTAACATAGTTATATTGAAATTAAAAGAAAAGACAACAAAATTCTTAAACGTTACACTTTGTGCTTTGTGGTATGTAATAGTCGTTGATATAACATTCGAAAAATAATTTTTTTATCAAATCCTTATAGAATTATCAATGAGTAATCCAAATTTTAAAAAGTCGCAGTAATTACATGTTCAAGTCCTTTAAAAAAAAGTAGATGTACTTAAATGTTTGACCAGCAGATTATTGACCGCTCGCCTCTTTCATTCTAACCTTACACCTACATACATATTTCGCACAGTTTCTGGAATCCTTCGCAAAAGTTCGTTACGCTGACTCATTCTGGCAAACATTTTTTCCATTTCACCCTCCTACTCCTATCATCTCCAGCAATCAATCGATGCTCTTACAGTTTTTCCCGCAATCGCGCATCAATATTTAACGAGGCAATCGGAGTGAGAAATCCTAGCGATGATATTGAACATCAAACATTGCGGACGCTATGCATTCTTCGCAGTAAACGTTATAAACGGAGGAAATATGGTGCGATTGTCTTCTCCTTCAGAGTTAAAACCAATACGCGTGGCGGGATGAATGATTGGAAACAGGAGAAAGGAGAACGCGTAGGAAAGTCGTTTGTAAAAATCAATATTAGTCCTTTTGAGTTTGCGGTCGAGTGTTCGAGATAGCGGGAGTAGAATTAAATAAATTACCGAGAATGTTGTGTAAGTGAGAATATTGTTAATTGGTTAAACTTAAAATTTAATATTACAAATTTAAAATTATAGTATTGATTTATTTACATAAATAATTTAATGAAAGGAGTCAATTATTGTTAATGTTTTTACAATAACATTTACAATGTTTATACAAGGACACTCACATCTGACATGGACGTGAACGTACATCCATGTTATTCGCGATTTTCTATTGTGTGAATCTTCGTAATTTTCGCACAGTAGTTCCATGTGTAAAATGCGATTTCCAATTATTAAAATCAGTCATAATAAATAAATTCTCTTATTTATTATTCTTCCCTATTACCTTTATATTAAACATAAAATTAAACGTTCTGCTGTATTCACCTACTTATTACACATCCATGAGCATCCTCCTTCCATGATCATAGTCACTGTAAGGAAATTTAATAAACGTTTATGCATCTATTTTGCTTCCTCGTTGAGAAAGATTTTTTTACTGAAATCATTACTTTTAAGACAACTATGCAAGTCATAATAAACTGAAAACAAAAAGTACAAATGAAGTGAAACTTTAATTAACGCAATGATACGAGAACAAAAGAAAAGTACTGAAAAGACAATTAACATTCTAGAAAGCACAAAGAAAAGAAAAAAGAACAATAGCGAGATGTTTAGTGAAAGTTCCCGTATTACTTTTAGCAATTTCTTACCTACTTAACAATTCTAATTTGAATATTATCATTGAATTTCTTTCATGTTCATTATAATGAGGTATTCAATTTAGGTTTTATGGAAAGTGTCACGCAGATTAATTACTCAAGAAATGTGTAATTCGCAGAAATCTTCTTAGAAAGTGAGATCTTTTATTATGTAAAATTGACAAGCCTTTGAGTGGAACAGAATATTTTGGCTGCTTTAAAAAAGTAATCCTCTTTACACTGCATTAAAACAATGACTCACTTAATTTGTTACTATTTTAAAAAAACATTAAAGCAGAGTTGATATTCTAGAAATGTTATTTATTTTTATACATAAAGTTTTAAAATAGCGTAACTTTAAACATTTCAAAGCTTAGATAATTCAAAAACTTAAAGTTTCATGCGTGTCTTCAAATTCTTTGAAGTTTATAATATACATACGAAAAGATGAAAAATTAATAGTCCAAATGTGAATATAACAAGGATAATGCACACTAGGAAACGGATTCAGATCAGACTGCAGAAGGTTGCTTCTGATCTTATAAAATGATGTCCAAACTTGCAGTTTTGTCTAATGAGCCCTCGTTATTATGATGCCAGCTGTTCTTCTTCAAACATGCATTATTTAAGTAAAAAATGTTATATCTACTTTTATCCGCAACTTAGCAAGATTTTATGCTAGAAACTTCATCTAAAAGATAATAAAAGTAGGTGATGGATAGCTTTAATTTAAGATTTGTTTTATATAAAAATATTGATTTGATCCAATAATACTAATAGTTGAAAATGGTGGCTCCAAATTTCACAACTTTAATCTTAAGTCTTAAATTATTTAATTAATCTTAAGTTATTTAATTAATTAAATTTGTGGGTGAAAATGCAAATTGATAAAATATTAAAAATCGTTAACAACAGTATAAACTGTAAATTATTCATTGAAAATAAAATCCTTCCAAATGCGCCCTTTTCCTCAGCTCTCCTTAACCACAAAAATCGAACGTGACCCAATACCACCTTGTGCTCACTCTCGAACCACCACCCATTAAACCTTCACAAATCTCCCATATACCTCCGTTCTCCCCTAACAAACTATCCTTCCATTCACTCTGATTTTCCAACGTCTCACTGCACTTCACCCATATCTATCGCGGAAGCGATCGCTTGCCTCATCGGGTCATGGTGGTGGCGGCAGACGTGTCCAAGGGTACACAGAGCGAAGAGAGAGATAGGAAAAAAGCGAGAGAGAGAGAGAGAAGCAAGGCCGTATCGATCCGGCCCTGAACTCGCACCTCGTTTCGCGCCTGCCTGCCTGCCTGCCGCAGCCGAGGCACATGTCACGGAATGCGAGCACGTATAAGGAGGGGAGGCGAAGAGAAAAAGCGAAAGCGAACGAGATGTTGTCTAGGGAGCAGCTGGTGGGAGGATGAGGAGGAGGAGGGATGGTAACGACTCGAAAATTTGTTTCGTTGGGGCGTTGGCTTGTTCCTCGCTTCGCTTGCGGAGCTTGGGATGACCTTTCTCTGCGCGGATTTTTTTACCAGTCTGATGAATAATCAGGATTACAGTTAGTTCATGATGTAGGGTAGTTGAAAGATTATTTTTCTTCATTTAAGTTTTGGGTCTACTTTGTAATTGAACTTTGTAATTAATAAAATAAGTGAAAATAGTGTTTAATGTCAGACTAAGAAGTTTAAATTGTCATTTAGCTTTATTTAAGGCGTTAAAAATTTGTGTGTATGCGAATTATATTATCTCTGGATACGATTGATTAAATTTTATTTTTAGAATTTATATTCTTTATTTTGTTATATTATGTTATTGTTATAATATGATGAAGGCATTTAAGTAATTCAGTGAGAATGCATTCGAAACGGCTTGAATTTACCTATCTTTTTCAAGTCGAAATTTTAGATAACCTATTTTCCTTCTTTTATTATACATGCGCAAGGACAGTTTTAAAGAAACATCAATTTTCATTGAAAATTGCTAGTTTTTCTTACATAACTATGGGTATACTGCCTAAAAACGTATGAATATTTACAAACAACTTTCTTTTTAGGTAACAAAAAGACCACCAATTTAAAAAAATTTTATCATGTAACCAGCAAATTTTTTTAAATTACTATAGGACCACCTTAAGAGGTCAAGCCTGAGTTAAATTCTGTAAAAATCACTGTAGATATAGATGGCGAAAATATTTTGACACAATCTAAGTTGATGCAATTCTTTTATATCTTAAATACGTATATTATATGTGATTTTGCCACGAATTAGACCCCTCTAAGTAGTCTTTATAGTCCCTTGAGAATTCGCTGATCTACATTATTGAATTTAAATATTTTTAACCACTTACCACGTGTTTTTGAATCTGGTGCATATTTCATAGTCTAAGACTTTAAAGTATTCTTCAGATCTGTAGGTACTCACGGACTTAAGGAGCTACATTTAAAAGAGAAAGATTATTTCCAATTGTTAGAGACACACATATCAATAGTAATACTCTGAAAATGCTATAAAAATGCTACTATTATTGATACATGTGTCTCTAACAATTGGAAATAATCTTTCTTTTTAAATGTAGCTCCTTAAGTCAAAAACACGTGGTAAGTGGTTAAAAATACTTAAATTCAATAATGTACATTAGCGAATTCTCAAGGGACTATAAAGATCACTTAGAGGGATTTAATTCATTGCAAAATCACGTACAATAAACATATTAAAAATATAAGAACTTACATCAACTTAGATTGTGTCAAAATATTTTTGCCGTCTATAAAATGGACAATGATTTTTTACAGAATTTAACTCAGGCTTGACCGCATAAAGGGGGTCGTGCTACAATCGTAGTCGAAAGTTAATTTTATTCTTAATCAGAATATAATAAAGTTATGAGTGCTTTAATCTACAAATATTACGATATTGTATCATAAAATATATACAAATAATGTAAAAACCTTACAACAATGCTAAACTCGAAATATAAAATAAACTATTAAATGGAATTATATCACTATATAGATATAGTGATATTATTGGGAGTACTCTCTTATGAAAAAAACACCGAAAAAAATACCCAAATGTACACCCAAATGCACACCCAAAGAACACCCAAATTTACACCAAAAAATGGGTGTGATTTTGTACACCGAAGGAACACCCAATTTAAGTGCACACCAAAATTTTGGTATATTCCGTAGTTGGGTGTTCACTATAATTTTATATAAACCGGATTTAGGTGCACACTTTAATTGGGAATACATTGTAACTAAATATACACCGTACTTAGATATATACCTTCATTGGATGTACACTGTAACTTAGTACACCGTAATTAAGTGTATACCTTAATTGGGTGAACATTGTAACTTAATATACACCATACTTAGGTGTATACTTTCATTGGGTGTACATGAACTCTTGCGATTGCTATATTTTTCAGATGAGATGTCTAACTGATCTTTTTCTTTTTTTTATGTAATTTATATAGTTATTCTGTGTAACCTATTAGTTTTTCAAATAAATTACCATGACGCTAGGTTTTCTAAAAATTTGATCAATTATAGATAATATAATTAATTACACGAGAAGTAACAGGCCACAATTTTGCTTATTTCGTATTACATGAAGAAGACGATTGCTAATGTTATTATACAGTTTTAACTTAAGTGTTCAACAATAATTTTACCTTATATATCTCAATGTTAATTACTTTATTAAAATCATTATAACCTTATTTTATTTTTAGGTATGATATTTAAGAGGTCTTGAAATATTTAATTGATTATAAACTATAATATAACCCGATAACAAAGAATTGACTTTTTGTGTGATTTTAGGTATAGAATCACCTTAACACATGAATTTTGCAATCTTTAAAGCCTAGTCTGGAACTCGTCAGACACATCAATATACACCACACAGTAATAATTTCAGTGATCGGTAACTAGAGTATTTTCAAATTGCATCCGTAATGTCTCGACAGTGTAGGATTTGAAAGATCCAAGACCATATAATGCTCTATTAACCTCCCAATTAATTGAATCGCAATCCGAAACGACACCGAGGGTAGTTACAGTGACAACCAAGGGAATAAAGACGTTATCCTTCAAACTCAATGTTAGACAGGTACATCAAACTTTATTTGTGTTACATTTTAAACCAAAAATGATCACCTCGCTTTAACGACATTGAGTATAAGGGTATTTTCGTAACCTAATCTGACACTACTTACACCACATTAGCTGACGAACATTTTATACCCTCACGAAAATAATTTTCAGTAACTTGAGTGTAGATTTGCAAACTATCAGGGTAAAGACAGTGTGTAAAACTGTTATCTGTTTAAACGTCACATATAAATCGTTAATATAGTAGACTGAATAATAGAGGTCTGAGATCTGAACCTTGTGAAACGATAAGATTGGTAGTTAGCTAATCTGATATTATACCATTGAAGTTAGTAATCGCTCCTTAGTCACGACTCGTAATGTATGATCTACGAAATCACACTCTTAGAAAACCCCATCGTATCAGTTTATGTAATAAATGGTGTACCTTAAATAATGATATTGCGTTAAGCGCCTTGCAAAAATTAAACTTTATTTAGTTAGTCACTGTCGATTCCAGTCTAGATGTTATCTGTCAACTGCTGGTGATGTCTGCCTTCTATGGTTACTGAGGATCAAGAACTATTTTTGATGTTAGGTATCTGAAAATCTGCTAATGGACACTTTCCTCCAGGACCTTCGAAATAAAGCTCAACATGGATATAGTGTGGAATGCTGAGTACATAGAATTGTACATGGAATTGTAGATGCACCAAGTGAGCTATTTTCCAGGTCTAAGTAAAAACCCCACAAGACAGAGATTAATTAAATATGTTGACTTGTCTTATGAACGAAAGGATCTTTTAACCACACCTTGGGGAATTTTATTCTCACCTAAATCTGCGATGTGAAGTGAGTGACTGCTGAAACTACATCAGAGAACGTGATTACTTCAATCCGAAAACCTTTATCACTAGTCGATATCAAAATGTCACTCAATTCGCTTTCGTTTTCTCTCTAGGAAATGAACACCCCCCAACAAAGTAAGAGTTTTCCCAAGACAAGTGCAATTCCGCTTGTTTTCGTTTTCTTGCTCTCTCTTCCACTGTATTTTCTTTTCCAAAGATGCGCTTGGCGCGCTCGATGTACCGGCCAGTGTATTCGCTGCCTCTCCGAATTCACGCGAGTTGTCCGTTTGTTCTTGCGCACTATCGGGAAACTTCCCGACTAACGCTGGCGGGGGTGCCGCAGGCGATCAATTTTTCAAGACCGAAATGTCCCCCCTCCCCCCTCTTTCCTTATATCTTTAGCAAGAACTACCTACAGATGTAAAAGGCACAGCATCGTTAAGCACATTTAAGGGGGCAGTATCCCTATAAATTCTATTTTTGTATTTTTGGTTGTAACGGAAAAAAGCAAGTAATTAGAGGTTTAAAAACAAAAAATATGAATAATACATTTTTTAATCAAATTACCCACAGACAGACCTCAAATCCATTAGCATCCTGAGATATTATGGCTTCGAACATTTTTTGCTTTGACGTAGCTTACAGACTCACTCGATCAACCAATTTAAGATTTACAGGTCTTAAATTGTTCGTTTTAGATCCTATTTTGACCCGATTATATTTATATTAGTTTTAATTATTAATATCATGTAAGTATTACTGTATAAGTGAAAAACGATGTATATTTTAATCTTTTTACTGTTTTCAGTTCCTCACAAAAACTTCAAATGGTAAATTTAAATTTTCTAAATAGCATAGGGTCAAAATAAGATCTATAACGAACAATTGAAGCCCTGTAAAACTTAAATTGTTTGATCGGGTGAGTCTGTAGTTTACGTGGAAGCAAAAAATGTTCGAAACCAAGTATAGTTTATAGTTTATAGTATAAGATTTATTTGAACTAGAAGTAAAAAATGTACAAGGTCACAGTTAAGTTAGTATCACAGATCAATCAGTCAATGATTTAGTCATGAAATTTCATATTGCACATTCCACAAAAAAATTAAATGTAAGTTGGTAAAATAAAGAAAGTATATTTGCGGGTAAATATTGTATTTTTTACGTATGAGATAAAGTTATATCAATCAAAATCAATCTCTCTCTCGTCTTGTCTACTAGAAATATGGAAAGATTCATGAATTACCTTAGAGACTATAATAAGCACCAACAAAACCAAGAAAATGGGTTTTCTGACCTTTAAAATTGAGTAGGCAATTTTGAAACCCTAATCACGAAATTAGATGCTAATATGCAACAACTTCAGCAACATTGCCTTGAATTGAACTCCCTTCGACAAGATTTCACGCGATTTACTCGTGATAAAGGCGAACTAACTATCTCGGGTATACTGGTTTTAGTTACTCTTGCACCTGCGGATATCGTAAATGTCTTCTTGATGCTCTGTAATCTCTAAATTTAAAGATCGCGATCATAAATGTACGACAAATGAAAAAGCTAAACAATACTCCGTCGATTGATGCTGCGAGCACATCAACTGTACCACCCGTAGCTGTACCTATAAACGTGATCCATGACGCCTCGCGTAAATACAGAACTATAGCTGTCCAGCTGGTCTCATCTACGGCTCGGGACTTTTTGTTTCGAAGCGGGGGGCTCTAAGCATTAAAAAATCGCAGGACATTTTCGGAGCGGGCGGAAATACACCTATTTTCCTAAGGTAAATGTGACCGCAGCCTTTTTTCAACCTCTGGCGCAAAACGTGCACGGCAAAAAAAAATTAAAATTACTTTCGGGTATATGTCGAAAACCTAGCAGTTTACATAGTTAAAGCCTGCGGAACAACACCTATAAAAATAAATACTGAAGCATAGAATACCTTTCCCTCCTTCCTCCCCCGCCTTGCAGCGTTTACTATGACGTCAGATTGACATCATCAGGGTGGGGTAGAGGGCGGCAGATTGAGCAGCACAAGTAGTATATCGATATGCCATATCAACGCTAACAGGCTCGAATCGCACATAAATCTCATACGTTGTCACTATTATAAATCAAACTTCGATGTAATCGCAATTACGGAGACTTTTCTGACCCCGGAAACTGATGATATCGCTGTCAATATAGAAGGGTACAATCTATTTAGGATTGATTGTATTGGGAAAGTAGGTGGCGAGGTAGGAGTGCACGTGCGAAACTCCTTTCAAATAAACGTTTTACTCAACTCAAATCCACTGTAGATAACACACTCGAATTTTTGCTACTAGAAATAAAGAACTCTTGCAACTCACTTCTGTTAGGTGTTATTTATCGCCCCCCCCCTCCTCCTCTCCTTTCCAATTCTGCCTATCCTCACTATTTTTTCAGTAAACTCTCC
This sequence comes from Gastracanthus pulcherrimus, assembly GCA_949152435.1. Classification (NCBI taxonomy): domain Eukaryota; kingdom Metazoa; phylum Arthropoda; class Insecta; order Hymenoptera; family Pteromalidae; genus Gastracanthus; species Gastracanthus pulcherrimus. Next base: position 202,736,848 of record OX424572.1, read on the forward strand.
GAATATCTCCCGTACATCAATAATGTCATAGTAACAGGTAATCTGAATATTAATATGTTAGTACAAGATGGAGGCTTAATTTCTTGAAATCCTGTATCGACGTGCGATCGCTGCACCTTGTACTATCTGAAGCTATGCACCACACGCGCTCTGTGAAGGTTTGTGAGAATCGCAAAGCTTTCGGAACCATCGGAACTACTTGAAAGGCTGATTCATGATCAACTCTCACAGTAATTGGAATGGCATGATTTAATCGACTCTCGCCAGTCAGGATTTCGTAAGGGCTATATTACGCAGACGGCCCTGCTTGGTGTCCTCGGTGATGTCAGGCAAGCCATTGATGATCGTAACACCACTATACTTGTTTTATTTGATTTCTCAAAAGCTTTCGGCCATACTCTCAAATGGTTTTTCAATTATCTATATGATCGACTCCAAGCTGTCATTAATGGTAGTGGCTGCGTTTCAGATTGGCTCAAGACTCATGCTGTCATTCCCCAAGGAAACGTATTCGGATCCCTCCTGTTCTCTATTTTTATAAATGACCTGCCAAATATCTTGAGTCACTCTAACATGATTTTCCGCCGGAAAAAATTTGATGAGGGTCTGTAGATAGGCCGATGAGAATGGCTTACAACTAAATGTGTCAAATACTAAAGCTTTGATATTAAGGAGTCTACAGTTCATTTCCAGGCTTGAAAGATAATATTAATGGCCGCGACCTCGCTTACTTCACCGAAGTACTTAATATCGGAGTATGGATCACCCCGACGCTAGACTGGGATAGGTACGTTAGACACATCTGGCGTAAAGTTTATGGCGCGCTCGATGTACTTGCTCGTAGAAGCCCTAATCTTACCCTTACTCTGACTATACTGTGCTGTGTACCACGATCTCAATGCAACACAAAATCTCAAACTTCATAGAGCACTCAACGCGTGCGTGCGTTTTGTTTGCGGCAATATTCCACGCAGCTATCGTATTACTCCGTACCGTATAGCCCTGGGATGGGTCTCGGTTTCTCGAAGGCGCGAGTACTTTGTCGGGACACAAACGTTTAATGCGATTTCAAGAGATAACCCCGAATACCTATCCAGCTGGTTCACGATTGCAAGCACCCGTTCTTTATGTCGCGTCGGTCGACGTCAGCCCGAGAATCCTTATTACCATAGAGCACCCCGCTCTGAAGCAAACAAAAAATCCTTTCACGTTCTCTCCACTCAACTTCTCAACTCGCTTCCTCCCCTTACATTTGATCCTTTACCATCTGATTCCTTCAAATCGTCCCTCTTTTCTATTCTACTTAATACAGATATCTCGGACTGGTATGAGTGTGCAAACCTTTGGCCGCACATATAACCGCGGGCAGTGTATTCAGTCCATTCACCAAGCGTACTGGGTTGCTAGTAATTCACTCGTTGTACTCTTAGTTTTTATTTTAATTCTTATTTTTAATTTCATTGTTATAATCGCAACCATTAGTTTAAGTATCCTCAAATACTGTTGAGTTTATTTTCTCGACTTTACTTTATTTTTATAATAACAGTATATCTTGTATTTTTCTCTCTACTTTTGTTACACCGCCACTGAAACTATTTATGTTCTATAATTTAGTCACCTGTTACATGTTTAATATGTATTTATAATTGTTTTAATTATAGATCTAATTACACCACGTTACTTTGTTATTGTATTTTGCTATAACGAATATTATGTATATTAATTATCAATCTATAAAATAAATCCATGACGTAAAATGCCACATGGTCTCTCTCTCACTCTCTCTCTCTCTCTCTCTCTTTCTCTTTCTCTTTCTCTCTCTCTTTCTCTCTCTCCATCCCCCTTTTTCTTTTGGAGACTGTTTGGTTCTCTGCGAGGGGAAATAGATGGTCATTAGTTGTAGTCCGACTGAAGAAGGGATAGCTCTGTCCGATTGGTATGTATCTCGGGTAGAAAGCAGGCTTATTAGCGCGAGAAGAGGGAGAAGAAGGATGAGGTGGTTAGATAGTGTTTATCTGATGGGGAATGGAAGGTGTGGACATAACAGAGAGGTTATTGTCTGATTTAACGATTGTTGCGTGTGTGCAGTAATTTAATTTAATTGTTTCTGAAACGATGTTTAGAAAGCGAGATTGGATAGACGTTGAAATCAGGTTTTTTTTTTGAACGACCATAAATTCCTGGTTTAGTTCGATGTAAATTTAATTTTAGAAATGTTTTCTTCGAAGCATGTTGGAAACATGATTTGGGCAATTAAGAATCAAAATACACTATTTTTAGAAAATGTCCGTATGGATGTGTGTGTGTGTGTGTGTGTGTGTGTGTGTGTGTGTGTGTGTGTGTGTGTGTGTGTGTGTGTGTGTGTGTGTGTGTGTGTGTGTGTGTGACTGTGTGTGTGCGTGCGTGTGTGTGTGAGTGTGTGCGTGTGTGTGTATGGGTGTGTGTGTATGTGTGTGCGTATGCGCGTGTATGTACGTATATGTACTCTACATCTCGAATAATCCACGGTTAAATTTAATGTTTCCGAGCTCATTTTTTTGGGGTTTTCTTTTTAAAGTAGGGGGCAGAAAAAAATATTCTTTCTTCTTAATAATAATAAATTTCTTTTATTTTTCGATGCGTTTCGTTCTCTTTGTCGGTTTTTAGGTTTTTTAGTTTTAGTTTTTCGGTTTTTTTAATACCTAAGAAATAATATCATCGATTTCGTGATGATGCATATGAAACCGCTTAAAATTACCTATCTTTTCCAACCCGAAATTTTTTATAAGCTATTTCCTTTTTTCTGTTATACACGGAAAGTTTAATGTTTTTTTGAAACGGTTATATCTCGGAAATATATCATGGAAATATATTGAAAAATTGAGATGATCAGTAACATGGAGTACAATATTCAATAACATTTTTAAGCCATTTTATTTTTCACTTGCCGAGAAAAAAATCGTTTTGTAAAAAAAATCGTTTTGTAAAAAAAATCGACGTTCTATGCCGTTCGATAACTTGAAGGCATAGCGCATTTCTTACACATAAGAATTATATACGTAATTATTGTATACAATTTAGCATTGGTCAAATTATATATAAATATATTTGACCAATGCTAAATTATGCACAATAATTACGTGTACAATTCTTACGTGTAAGAAAAGCATTATGCCAACTTGAATAAAACGGCATTATTATTTTTGAGAATTTCTTAAAAGGTAGCTTTTAACTATTTCTTTGCTGAATTCTTTGCCTAGATCGTGAAGACTAGAGTAAGGAGTACTATCCCAATACTGAAAAATCAGTCGATTCTCCACCTCGAATCTTTAGACTGTCGAAGGAACGGCGAAGTGTAAAGACGTAAACATAAACATTCGTGTCAGCGAATTTATAACTTAATACCATATTTTCACGCACACATTTTCTAAACATTTTAATTTATAATATGGTAATGAAAAAATACTTAAAAATTACTTTTTAATATTGTCCTTACGTACTATTTTTTAAATTATGAATAATCTTTATTCATTGTTTCGACCGCCAAGTCCTTTAAAAAGTACATATATTATAACTTTCTTTTACCCACAAGGCTACTTTAAATTTTATTTTTCAGTTTTAAACTATAATGTTTGTCTTATCTATGATAATTTTTATAATATAAAAATAAGCAATTAATACTTTTGCATTGTTTAAAAACTTTTATTATAAGTCATAGTTTTCTTAAAGTGCAAAAATATATAGAATTGTATATGCATGAATATTGCGATAAAAATCATATTATTATGCGAATTATTATTAAAGAAAACATACTTTCTTGTATACCTAACTTTAGTAGTTAATTTGTTATTTCGACAAATTTTTCCGTGTATTTAATATGTAAAAATAGAATTTAATACAATATTTAAAACTCCAAATGATGATTTAATTTCATTTTATAGGATAAAAATAGGTAAACAATAAGTCAAAACTAGCCTTCTTTAGTACACGTTCCGCGATGACATTTTTTAGTTTTTTGGTTCAGCAATATTTTTTTTTACAAATATACACCAAAGTAAGAAAATTTGTAGTATTGATTTTATCGAGTATGTAATATGTAGAAATAGAATTTAATACAATGTTTAAAACACCAAATGATGATTTAATTTCATTTTATAGGATAAAAATAGGTAAATAATAGGTAAAAACTAGCCTTCTTTAGTACACGTTTCGCGGTGACACTTTTTAGTTTTTTGCTTCAGCAATAGTTTTTTACATATATATACCGAAGTAAGAATATTTTTAGTATTGATTTTTTTTTATACATTAAAGTCTATGTTTTATAAATTTTAAAACGGTTGCTTCTTAAAAATGTCGATTTTGTGATCATTTTTACTGTTGTTTAAAGTAAAAAATTTTTTTTTACTTATACCCCAGTGGAAATTTCAAAATGTAAAAAACTATGACAAATGTGTAAAAAAGTATGTAAAACCAAGAGAATTTCGTGAAAAACTGTGAAATTGAACTTACATTTGGAACAGGATTTTAAAAAATATTATTATTTCATACATTTTGTCACAATTTCTCAAAATTTTTCAGTTTTTCACAGTTTTTCACGTATTATCACAATTTCTCATAATTGTAATTTCCTTTATATAAGGGAATACAACGAAAAAAATGAGAAAATGCGAAAAACTGTGAAGAACTGTCACAAGAATGTGAAAAGTGTTAAAAAAAGGTGCATATTTGTTTGTAAGAGATTTTCCATAAGTATGTGTATTTTCACATTTTGTCACACTTTCTCACATTTTTGTCATAGTTTTTCACAGCTTTTCACTATTTTGGTCCACCTTGCCGATTTTTCGCAGACTCCAGTCAAAATTAGGAGTGGTACGTATACGAAATATTCTTTTAGACATGTTTACAATAAGTGCCTGTAAAGAAATTCCGGGTACCATTCGATGTTGTGTAAAATGCTAATTCTACTGTACTAGATCGCTTTAGTGTACATGTATTTGAAAGAGCATAAAATTACCTACGTACTTTCTCCAACGCGAAATTTTCTTTCTTTATTCTTTTGTTATACACTAAAACGTCACTTTATTAAATGGATCTATCTCGGAAATATACGATGGAAAATGTTTAAAATAAATAGTTTATAGTTTATAGTTTAAGAATTTATTTGAGCTAGAAGTCAAAATGTACATTGTCATTTAGTTAATATCACAGGTCAGATTACGTAATTACATTTCATATTGCACATTTTCAAATTGAGCTGAAAAAGGTAACTTTCCACTATTTTTGGATTGAGCTCTTTGCCCAGACTGTAATTTATCTTTTGACAACAATCGATGATAAAAAAAACACCTTTTTCGAGCTATTAATAAGAAAGAAATATAGTAATTTAAAATAATGTATTAGAATAAAGAAATTCATATTGGAACAATTTATTTAGTTTGGGGAAGCTAATTTTTTTATTCCTTTAAAGGCTGAAATACGAGCTTATAGGTGAGACTGAGTTTATTAAATATTGAAATTATCGATTATTTTGAGCATCTTTATAATATGAAAGATCGATTTTAAATAACGTATGCTTTGACGTTATTTCCGAGTTATTATACTACTTGATATAATGTAAAATTTTATTATGTCGCTTTACTAACGTTATTGTGAGTAATAATATTAAATCTCAATGAGCTTATAATAAGTTCTCAATAATAAAAGACATTACTTTTGAAACCTTCAAAGAAATCTAAAAGTTTACTACCTAATACTCCGATTTGTTAAAATTTTAGTAAGACACAACGTGACGAAGTTATTTTCGAACGTACATTTCAACTATAACTTTAATAACGTTTATGTGGACTTTATCGCATCATTGAAAGTTGAATAAAGTATTTTGAGACTGAAGTATCATAAAATAAAATAACGAATGCATTCATAAAATAAATTACTTCAAAATGTAAGTCTATACGCGGTTTTGCCCTTAACACTGGTATATGAAAATAAAAATAAGTCACGGGAAAACGAACGAAGAAATCGAACTTGCGTCCTTCATCATAATGGCGATTAAAGAGGAGAGTGTGTAACCTCTGGATTATAGATTTCAATCATACTCTGGGGAATATATTTTAATATTAAGAGATAAAATGCAAATATTAATAAACATGTAGCATTAACAGATAAAATATGAATATTAAAAAATATGTATAACGTGTAAGTAAAATTTAGTACTCGGTATTAATGCTTATTATTTTACAATAAACAATTCTATACCAATTATGTAAATACATGGAGTTAAGATGCTTTATGAATAAGCTAGATATAATCTCAATTGATTCAACTCTATATACTTGTATTCTTACTTAAAATATTACGTGACTTTTTACGTAAATTCTCAAAAATGTTTTATAAACTATAAATAGATTTTATTCTAACACAATCACACTTCAGATGTCACGTGCAGATAATACGTGAATTTTTAGTATACTTAAAATATGAACAATTCCTAAAAAATTAAGGAAAAAGTGACAAAATCTTAGTTCTCTTTTGATTTTACGAGTTGTCGTGTAATTTTCACCATATCTAAAATCTTATAACCAATAAAGATGATGGATATGTAGCTGTATCTATTTTGAACACATAATTTTTGTAACACATTCTTTATTTTAAGATTCAAAATCTAAATGATCATATTGCAATACTAAAGCTCAGTTTTTCCAGAATCCAACCAATATCTGTAATCCATCATTTTTAGTACAGAAAATTCTTGTAGCTCTCATCGCTGGATCTAATGATTATATGCTTGTTGTAATATTGTTAAGCAATAAACATACTATATCTTCGTTATTTTAAATTCAAGTAGGAATCACAAACGCGCTACTCGCGTTACAATTTTGATTGTTGATAATATCAATATTAATATGAATTACAGAAAATAGATATTAATATCCATTTTGTATATAAAATCATTTGTTAGTATTATTTATAATATAAATAATATGATTGTTAATGTTATTAGATAGTTTTAACTTAAGTATCAAACATATATGTTTACATAAAAATAAGATGATGATGTCATGACAAAATATGTATATAAAAAAATAAAGAATCCCTAACGAGAAACGTCAGATGATTTCTGAATAGAAAATGGAGTAAGAAATACCTTAAATTTTAACACATTTTTATGCAAATGCAGTCATTAGGGCACATGTGTGTGTGCATTAAATCACTATCGCGCATACCTGCGTGCATAAAGTCACTTCTTCGCATGCCTGTGTGCACGCAATTACAACTGCTTATGCCTGCATGCACGACGTCAGTACTGCGCACACATCTGTGTGGGCAATAACTTCTCCGCACGCCTGTGTGCCAATCGTTATTACTACGCATACTTAAGTGCCCATGGGCATAACTGCGCATGCATATGTGCAAGTGGGCATAACCGTACCCCTCTGCCCCTCTTCAAATTCACCTCATACTATCCTTCTGAATAACTATAACTACCTGAGTGTATGCAATCCCGTACGCTCTCTCTTTCTACCCCTTTTACCACACTCCACCCAGTTATATTTTCTTCATTCTTTTACGATTCTTTCTGACCACTTCACTTCATTCGTTGATGCATTACTTCATAGAAAATGAAGAGTTAATTCTGCGTCTCGCTTTTAACGATTACAATCATTCTTTTAATAAGAGAAAATACGCCCCCCCGGCTAAAAATAGGTTTCATATGCATTAAGGTGGTCCTCTAAGTAAAAAATGTTTATTTCGTCAAATAACATAAAACTTCGCTAACTTGCTTTGTCATGATTAAAGAATATTACATACATTTTTAAATATTTTTCAACAAGTTATTGGTGAAAGTGTTTATTTTTTGTTAAAATTGAGGGTTTTAAAAAACTAGATGGTGTAAATTATTTAAACATAGTTACGAATTTTGACTGTTTTAACACTCTTTTTACATTTTTACACGATTTTAAACTTTATTATATTTTTTTGAAAACATGAAAATATAGATTGAAATAGATGATTGAAAACTAAGAATATGTAAGAAACATAATAGGCTTTATATACTAGCTATTAGTTTTATTATATAAATATTTTTTGAATATTTGTCGATAATGAGGGGATAACAGAGAATGAGATTGTAAAATAGGTGGGGTAACAAAAGAAAAATCAGAACAACTTGAGGATACGGACAAATATTTTAATCTTAAAATTATTTATATAATTAAGTTAGATCAAAACTAATTTCATATTCCAAAAAGATGAAATTAAAATTACAGTTTTCTTTCTGAATATTCAAGGGAAATTAACAAAAAAATTAAGGTTTAGATTATGAAGCAAATTCTATACAATATTTAAATTTGTTAGTGCTTGAATTGCAATTTGATGCAGATTAGAATAAAAAAGAAGTTATGCCCTGGTAGAAAATTATGTTTTGTTTTATCGAGGCCCTCAATTATTTCTCATGGCAAACTAGATAGATCTACATAATTCTCGATTATTTTCCACCAGTGTAAAGCCATCAAATTAAAAAAAAATTCCATAATGAACATGACTCTTTGCAAAATGTAATTTCATCAAATAAATTATAGTGACAAATGACGATAAGTTTACTTTTTATTTGTGGCTCGAACTCTCGCAATTCTTTAACAATCAATTTGAAAATAAAGTGTTTACTCTCAATGTTGAGTATTTTTTAAATTTTTGTGCGTTACTCTCAAATTTGAGAGTTAACCCTGAAAGTTGGATATTTACTCATAAGAATTGAGAGTTGACTTTCATATTGTGGTGTGTACTCTTAAAAATTTAGATTTATCACTCAAGTTCAGGGTAACACTTGAGTATGCACTCAAGTTGAAAGTAACACTCAAATCGAGTGTTAACTTTCGTGCAAATTCACACTGAAATTTAGAGTTCTGTTAAGAGTAATTCCCAGTCTTTCCTTTGAGTATAAACATTTGAATTTCGAGCACTGTATCTGCGAGGACTCCCCGTGAAATCTCTTGTTCTCTCTCGCTTACCTTCCTCCTGGCGAGTTGCTGGTCGAGTCGATGCCTGCAGCCCATCAGGCACTCCCAGAGCCCAATGCCGTGGTATCCGTTGCCGTTGTCATGGTCGTGGTCCATCTGTCGGCGATAGTCCTCCTCCGAGAACTCGTACACATCGAGCGGGTGCCGCGAGCCATCCGGACTGCCCAGCAGCGCCGTCGCCGACAGTTGATGCCTTATATGGGTGCGCAGAAACAAGCCATTGGGCTTCGGGTTAGTTGCTGCTTGTTTATTGGAGGGGGGGGGGAGACAGGGTTGTTATGTAAAATGCAAAAATGAAGGGAAACTTTGGAAATTTTTTTGAAAGAGCCAGTAATTTTTTTAAAAAACTTCGTTATTTTTTATAACTACACATTTTCTTCATTTAATGGTTCATATAATTTGACAGCCTAATTCCATGCACTTTACAAATCTAGCGGCGAGGCTACATTCTAGTAATTTCTTAATCATAAGCCACCATTTTGCAATACACAAATTTCTTTACTTATCAAAATATGCACAAAAATATTTAAAAAGCTTATAAAAAAAATTCAGTGTATTGTCTCTTTTTAAAAAATTCCAAAACTTCACAAAGGGGAAACACCGCGGTTAACGTTTCCAAAAAATTTTTTTTTCTATTTTCTGCATCAATTGTAGCTTATAGTCTTAAATATAGGATTCAAGTAGTTTCAGAGCAGAATGGGGTAAATTCACGTCGAAAACCCAGGTTATTTAACCTTTTCATCGCTCGCAATAAGCGGCCCACCGTTTCAAAGCTAAAGTTGATAAAAACTGTTCAAAGTTTACCCACAAATTAATGACATAAAAATAATTTACAAAAAATTAAAAAGTAAAGAGTTGTTACATCATTTGTAGGCGACTAAACCTGTGAAAATTAAAAAATATTTTTGAAACATTAGTGAAAAACACTACATACGTATCAGTTTCAAAATGATTTGATATAATTTAATGCGTATAGAGTCTTGAATATTGGAAAATATAATTGAGATGAAGACACTATCATAAAATGTTTTCAAGAGAATAAATAGCTTATACTTACAATAATTTTAAATAAATTATAGAATATTTCGAAAATAAAAGTAAAAACGGTTTCTTGACTGAATTTTAATATAAACCTACTTTAAGTTGAGTAGTAATTTATTCATGACATAAACCTTCTATAGATTTATTCATATCCTATTAACTTTTTAAAATATCTGTGTTAACAAGACAACTTTTTGAACTAATAGCAACTACTATCTATCGTATGTTATACATAAAAGAGAAGAAACTTATTTATCAAATGGAAACGAGTATTATTGAAATTTTATGGAAGCGGTGTTTAATTTCCTTTGTCACCGGTGAAATGCTAGAGACATCTCTTTTTCTCTTTTTTCGTACATCGTTCAATTTGCATTGTTTGTGAGTAAAGCTCTCCCGGTGCTTGAATTCTTTGTTCTTATACGAGAAATTTTCTTTTTATTGAAGTGCTGAACAAAGAATTGTGGAGAGAAAGCAAATATGCGTTTATTTGTTTTTTCTTTTCCGCATAAAAGATGCTTTGGGATGTACGAACGTACAGAACTATATCCTGATATAACTTTTTTTATGAGAACTGTAGAAACGTTGAGTACATATTTAATTTTTTTATAATGTTTTTTTCTGAAATGCCTGCTTTCTAAAATAAATTTCCATTTTATTAATCCAATGGTAGCAATGCTTATGCTTTCAATCGTTATGTTTTTTATTGTTTTATATACTGAGAAAAATTTAATCCAGTTCTGTACAAGTTCTATACAAGTAGATTCAATGTACGAAATAAGTAGTAAATATCGGGCTCTTGTCAGACATTCGAGCAAATATTCAAAATCAACATTCCTTAATCATAAAGATTTTTTTAATATCTGAACCCACCGTACTCAATTACTTGTCAAGGAATGCACTTGTCATTGACAGGAATTCTATTTTATACCGGTATCTAAAATACCCACATAAAATTTATATTAAACTGGATGCGGGCACTGTTTACAGGTCTAAAGGGGTGGTTATCAACCTTTTACATATTAGAAAATTTATACTCATAAGAGGAGAGGCAATAATATCCGAGTTTTACATAATGTGGTCTATGCAATTGATCAAAACTATTTATTTATTATTTGATCATAAGATTCAATACTTTTACATCCGTTTCGTACGGCACAGGTGTGTATTGGTACCTAAAATATCGGGGTACTTGATATTTTTGCGTAGTTTGATGGCATCACATTACCTGAGATCATAGGACTACCCGAATAAGTATATAATAGGTCCCAGAGAGTCTAGGTCTCCACTTAAAACGTGATGCCATTCTGATGATACGCTATGATTGAGGGCCCTGGACATATATTGCACCTATTTAACGCATTCGTGTAGCTCGATTTTCGCAGATGACCCGATCATTTTTAGGATCTCGAAAACGTCGGCTATCCTATCCAAACCCCTCGAAAGAAATTCTGACTCAGTCTGACCCAAATTTTTCGGGTACCCACACACCCCTTCGTACAGATATGAATCGTATATTGGTAAAACAGCGTACCTCGCATTTTTGATTTTACGTAATCGATTAATTGTTCCTACATTCTATACAATAATAAAAGACATTTTGTAACAATTATGTGAGATAGATAATAACACAAAGAATCTATATTAGCTATATTATTAGGATTTTATATCTACTTATACTAAAAATTTCAAACCACTAAATCGTAACCATTTTACCGTAATTTTTAAATAAAAGAAACTTATTGTGTTTACGTAATATTCAACCCTCTTTCTATGTTACTAAACAAACAAAGACAACAGTAAATCAATTTTGATAAGACAAATTGGTTCATACCATTTGATTACATACCCATTTGCAAAAAGTTATTCATTTAAAACACATTTTAATTACATCAATCTTTTACTATAGAAACAAACTGCAGCGTCCTTATTCATGAAAAACACGTTGAATTTCGTTATACCTCTGAAAGTTAACATTTCGTCGCATACGGTATATCAACAATACACGATTCACGGCAAATGCAAAAGAAGCCCCCAGCCCGTGTCTCACCCGATGTAATCCCTCGAGCTGATGGAGTCCCATGACATGGCTGTGTTCGATATGTTGAACTTGTCGTGATGGGTCCAGTCGTGGCAGCCCGACGGCCGGTCGAGGGCCTCGGCGACCGAGGCCACTTTCGCTTGGCCCTTGGCCAGCTGGCCGCCGGCCGGCTTCGTCGGCGTCGCGTAATACAGCCCTCGGCGATCCACAGCTGCGACTCCCTGGGACAGCGACGGCGAGTCGCCGCCGCTGCGCCCCTCTTGCTAGTACTGGTACTAGTGCTCCTGCTACAGCTGCTGCTGCTACTGCTACTACGGCTGCTGATTGAAGGATAGAAGGAGTACGGTGATGTTTTTTACCCAGAAAATAAACGATTTTTTTTTAATGTTGAAAACCTATCTGGAAATTCAGCTGGGATATATCTGGACGTGAATGTGGTGGATCTCTAGATAGATTTACAGCTGGATTTTATTCAAATCCAAGCGAATTTCTAACTAGATTGCCAGCTGGATTTAGGACATGATTCAGGTGGATTTCCAGATGGATTTATAGTCAGATCTAAATAGATTTCCAGATGAGAAGCCAGAGTTCTCCAGGATTTACTGCTAGATTTCCTGAAAAATGCTTCTTACGTAAAATGGACTGGTGGTAACGCTTATGTTGGTTATCCTTTGCATGCTAACACTCGTATAGAGCATTATTTAATGGAAAAACGTGATTTTTGAGGAAATTTAGCTGGAGATACAGCTAGAATTTAATTAAGTCCAGATCTATTCTAGCTGAATTTTTGTTAGACATCTAACTTGATTTTCAGATGACTATTGTCTATAGGGTATACTGAGAAAATAATATCATAAATTTCATATCCTAATTTTACGATACATATACAATATTGTATCTTTTCGGATTCATGTATTATAAGGCGATTTCGCTTCGATTCAATGTCGTAGAAATATAAGTATAGAATTTGTTTAGAATATTTCGACGTCTAGAAGAAATTAAACAATTTGAAAATGTATTTTTAATGTATGAATTAAGATTTAAGATTGCTAATTTTACGATATCATGTTGCATCTAATGCTGAATAATTACGATATCGACACGTACATTTTTAGAAGATAAGTTATGAGAATCTTTGAAATAGAGAGTCAAATTCGATAAAATAAGCAGAGAAATCAAGATTTTATCAGATATTCGGTAATGAAAATTAAGAAAATAAACTTTTTTATGTTTTTCACTTTATACAGAAGAATTTTTTTGTTTAAAGTGACTTTAGTGACTTTTTATTAAAATCTAGACATCGTTGAAACTTTCCAAACATGTTTTTTGAACATTGAACTTTTGATACATATAATGATAATATGGGATCAGCGACCAAATTATTTTAAAAACTAAGCTTTAAGAAAGTCACTTTTAACGCATAATCTTATGAAAATGGGTTATTTGTTGTCTCTTAGTAAATTATAAAAAATGTCTACAAATTAGCACTCTTTTACGTATAAACATAATATTTTGTTATAAATGTTCAGAAATAGTTCACAATTCTTTAGAATGAAATTATAGTAAGATAATTACTAAAATTAAAAACAAAAATAAAATCCCTCATTTAGCACTCGCTTGATGCGGTACCCACCGTTAAAGCCACCTTGAATACTTAAGATTTTATGGATCTTTCATGTTTATATCAGTTTTATATTGTAGGTCCCCTATCAATATTTTACCCGGGGCCGGTATGGGTCATCCATGGGTATCCTCCTTTCTTTTTCTATGAAATATAACGTTAGCTAAAAACTAGTTTCCTTTCTTACTGGAAAGTAAAAAGGTTGAATAATTTTAAGATATCAGCGTCCTCCCACCTTAACGGAGACGCCGATTCACCTCGAGCCGCGGGGCACATCTTCCTCGTCGCTGGCGAACGAGTGCGACGGGAACGGTCCGCAGTAGCTCTCCCGCTGCTGCGTTAAATGCATAATAAACCAGGCGCGGATTTTCGAAGGGGCGCTGCTCTCGGAGATTTTGTAGCGTGGGAGGAGATTTGTCACTCGTCGGATGCTGCAGGCGATGGAGCCGCGGAATCTGTTGGGACAGACAAAAAGAGGAGACGACATTATGGTAATGTTCGAGAAGATTGTTTATGTTTGTAGAAAATTTATAATGAGAGTGAAAATAACCGGTGTTAAATAGATTAGTAGATTGTTTTTTCATAGCGATCTAAATATGAAAATTAAATTGATCTGAATCAGATTTCTTTCTCGAAAATGGAAATAAAATGTTTGCTCAGTATGCAGGTTAAATAGAAATCACGCTGGTACAAGATTCAAAATCATATCCTAGAAAGCACAAATTGAATTCTTTTTATGAATTCTTTTCGAATTTTTTAAAATTTCATGACGAATGTAAGTTAGAAAAGGATTCTTATAGGGGCAGTTCTGGATTAAATCCAAATAAAAACTTTTTTATTACGAGTGCAGAAAGCATTTTATGATTAAAAGCAATCATTTTGAAAATTTTTATGATATAAATACTTAATAATATCTTAAATTTTACTGTTGTAAAACCTCAAAATCTTGATCCTACATGGTACAATAAATCACTTTTTTCAATAACATATTGATTAAGGGGGCAGGCCTGGGTTAAACCCAAAAAAAGACTTTTTCTCTACAATCCCAGAAATTTTTATTGTTTAACAGCAATCATTCTGAAAATTTTTATATTTTTATGTAAAGCATAATAATATTAAAATTTTTTTTAAAAATTGATTGGATTTCCGAAAACAAAAAAAAATAAGTGCTCCGCTCTTTTTATAATATATGTCAAAAGGAGCCGAATAACCGTTAAAACCAAATTTTTTGTTCATCGTGTCACCCCGAATCGTATGAGGATCAAAGTTCCTTTAATAAATATGGTATTGAAAACAGTGATTTATTGTGACATGTTGGATCAGATTCTGAAGTTTTACAACGGTAAAATTTAAAATATTATTGTTCTTTAGTAACATAAAAATTTTCAGAATGATTGCTTTTAAACATAAAAAGTTTTTTGGACTTGTAGAAAAAAGAATTTTATTGGGTTTAATCCAGGCCTGCTCTCTTAAAGAAACTTTGTTCCACACAAGATTCTATGTGACATAATGAATAACATTTTTTTTTTCGACGATTATTCGACTTCTTTTGACATATATTACAAAAAGAACGAAGCACTTTTTTGTTAATTTTTCTTCTATTATTCTTTTTCGCAGATCCAATCAATTTTTTAAATATTATTAAATTTTTTTTTCATAAAATGATTGGATCTCCGTTTGAAATAATATTATCGATTCATTTTAAATGAATTTGAAAAAGCATAAAATTACTTATCTTTTCCGACCCGAAATTTTAAATAATATAAGGTAAAGTACCTAGTACTGGGACAGTTTTGAATGTGATTCACAAATGGATGACGATTTTATAAAAACCAGCAAAATTGTTCAAAATATTTAAATCTAACCAATAATTTGCAATCAATTTTACTCATTTATGCACTTACAAAGACATTAAAATGCTTTTTTATATTAAAAAAGTATGTTTGAAAATGTATATATAAGGATACGGAAGTGGGACGGACTATATCGAGTTGGACGCAGTACTGGGACATCGTTTGGATGCAGTAGTGGGAGATTTATTATTAATTGTGTCTCACTACTAGGTTATGCAAAGTGAGAGGCATGTAAAGTGGGACTAAAATTCGCATATACACGCTTCTGAAACGTAACCTCAAAAGATTTGTATTTTGTTTGATAATAATTTTAAGATCTAAACTAACAAAATATCGTCTTGACTACAAAGATAACATCATAAACAACGCTAATGCATCGATACTTTTATAAGATTTAATAGTAATAGAAGTGTTTTGCTACTGTCCCAGTACTACTCCCATAAAATTCATTTTTACGTTTCTTCAAAATGTTTTTTGTTATGCCTCATACTAAAATAAATTTCTGTTTTTGAAAATGTAAACCATACAATGTTATTTTGCGTGTCAAAAATATAAAAAATGTGATGGAAAAGCCTTTGAAAAAATTGTATGCGCATGGAACGCCATGGAAAACGACTATTTCGTCCTTTTTTCACAATGTAAAAGGTTATATGTTAATAAATCCAAATTATATTGATCAATTTAAGTTCAAAATCCACAAATAACATTCTGATATGCTTATTTTTAACATACTGCAATTTAGAGCGTTGTTTCGAAAGCTGGTAGAATTGGACATTTTGGGCACAGAACTACCTTAATCGGTGACATTAGGTAAATATAAAATGAAAAATTTTTTTAAAATATTAGGAGATTAAAAATATGCAGAAGAAACTTCTGTAAAATTTTCAAGTTTTTATCCTATTCTTTTTACGAGAAAAAAATCATTCTGTGAAAAAAATCGATTTTATATGTCAAACGATAACTTCAGTAAAAAGGCACCATTCCTTCTAAATCTTTTCAGAAAGGTAGCTTTCTACTATTTCTGGAGTTCATTCTTTGCTCAGATTATAACCTTTATATTTCAATTTATTTTAGGTTATGTTTTTTTTTTTCAAAAATTGTTTGATCGTTTATGTCGCGAGAACGGCGCTGTCATTTTTTGCTAACCGATAGACTCATACACACATATATACACATACGTATATATGTTAACGGTAATTTGCGAAATGGCTAGGTAAAATCCGAAATACCTAGGCAAACCACGAAATGCCTAGGTAAAACCCGAAATGCCTGAAACTTTAGGCAAAACCCTAATTGTCTAAAATAATGTTAGGTAATTCGGGTTTGGCCTAAAATTGATTAGGCAATTCGGGGTTTGCCTAATATTGACTAGGTATAACTCAAAATGCCTAGCATGCATATAAGGTAAACCACGAAATATAAATTTATCAATGTGGAAAGAATATTCATGTTGAATTAGTTTAGAATAATAAATGATACCTTTAATAATTCAAATGATATAAAGCATCTTTGCAATTGTGATACAAGTTTATAACTATATAAATATAAATTATGCAATTATAAAGAGTGGTTAAAAAAATAATTAAAATAATTATCACTTTTAATACCATTTATAGCAATATGTATGTATATATGTTGTTATAAATGTATATAAAATATACATAAACGTGTATATATATTCTAAACTAATTCAATATAAATATTTTTTCCACATTGATAAATTTACATTTCGTGTTTTACCTTATGCAAGTTAGGCATTTTGAGTTATACCTAGTTAATATTAGGCAAAACCCGAATAGCTTAATCAATTTTAGGTATTTCGGGTTTTGCCTAGACATTTCACAAATTGCCGGATTTCGGCTTTTGACGGTAATGCGTACATAAATATACGTATACCTATACAAAAATAAAACGAAAAAAGCATTGACCTTACAACAAATACACAATAAAATGTGGCAACAAAGTAAACTTTTAATATTCATAGCAAATACAATACTTTAATGGAAACATTCCTGTCAAATACAAATCTATTTAAGTATACTAAAAATCTACATTTACATTAACCCGTTAGCGCTGAGACGTCCGAGATTTCAGCTGTACTGGTTCAAATCTAAAAATTGTGTCAAGATTTTTCTGTAAAATGCATTATTTGTCAGATTTTCCAAATTTCAGCTGCAAATTTAAAATCACCATATATTATTGCATTTGCCCCTTCAGTCTAAACTTTCCTTAAAGTACAACCAAAACCGCACAACATAGTTGATTTTTCTAAAAAGCAAATATTTCATTAGGAAATCGAATTTTGAAAAAAATAATATACTTTTTTCTAAAAGATTGTTTTGCGAAATCCGCTATATTGAATTTTGATTTTGGTTGGATGCAATTAAAGCTGATATTTTATATACATTTATAACAACATATATACATACATATTGCTATAAATTGTATTAAAAGTGATAATTCCCTGGTGAAAAATGCATCTAGAACTATGTAGATCTATCTAATTTGCCATTGGAATAATCGAGGCCCTCGATAAAACTAGATAATTTTCTACCAGGGTTATTTTAATTGAAAAGAACGATTTTCAAAACCCTTATATACAGAATTTGTAAAAAAATTGATGAAAATTAAATGGATGTGCACAAACACAAAGATGAAAAAGTAATTTCAGGCGCCTCGGCGCTAATGCGTTAATTAAAAAAAAATATAAAGAGTGAAAAATATATAAAATATATTGACAAGCATAAAGGTCCAACAAACTAATTAAGTTCTATAAAAAGTTATTCATTTTATGTTAAAAAAAAATTTTAGAGAGAATTAAAAATAATGAGAAAATGAAAGAGAAAGTGATAAAATATGACATAAAACGATAGCTATGAAAAATTGAAAACCTTAAGCCTTTATGAAAAGCTTATCAAGTATGACGTAAGTTCCCACTCTGTCAGAAATTGTAAATTTTTTTACGATTTCTCACGCTTTTATATATTTTCGTCAAGATAAAAATAAAAAAATCGCTGGTTGTAAAATTAAAAGGTCAGTAGGTCAGATATGCATTGAATCGATTCTTTTCAAACGTTTTTTTTTCAAGCGTTTTGACGACCGATACTTTTTATATCGTATCCGATATCGTATTACGAAATAAAGATCGCAGTGTTCAACCACTTCACTTATTCATCATTCACCATATTTTTGCATTTCGAGGTGAACGCAGTAGTGTTAACGAGAAAGTGCTCGCGCATACCTATAGCGGTTGACCACCGTGTAGCAGTTGGATTTTAGTATGATGTATGTATAACTATGCAGGAATGTGACAAACAGGGTTCTCTACAAGTGCACGTAGTGCACGTGTAGGACAACCAGCATTCTTTGGATTCTCGTTTAGATTCCCAAAGAAGATATTAAAGCGTGCTACAGAAAACTTGTATGTGGTTTGTCGTATAAAATACTATTTTTGATGTGACCACATTGTCACATTTATCAACGAAGGTCATGTTTTGTATAACAGTATTATTAGAATGCAGAACATAAAAATCTACTATTTTATCGGGATATATAATTTTTACTTCAGATTATTGAAGGAAGTAGTGACAATTGTTTTTTAAATTTGGCAAAGAACAGTGTGTAATAAAGAATTACAGTTTTTGAGTAAAGTCGGCAAAATATTATAGTTATAAAAGAGGATTTCAGTAGGTCAAAGTAATTTCCTTTCTGCCGTAAATTTTCTTTATGTATTATAATGCTCACTACTCGAACATAATAATATAAAATTCTAAATTAATGAATTATACTACGCTTGTTTGTATTCTGAATAACATTTATGAAAGATTGTAAATATTAAGTTCCAACCTGTCAAATTATGGATTATATTAACTTTGCATAACAAGTATATTATAATTATATTATAACGAACACCCCTCCGAGAGTGTTCGTGAATTCGATTACGTGAGAAAAACCGCGAATATCGCCACGGCGTAGTTCGATACAAGGACCGAGCTAAGCATAGGAGAAGGAGATGGGGAAACTTACGAGACGCTCGAACCAGCTCGGATATCTAGACGAAAAACCAGCAGATTGGACTGGGCTGTTGCGCGGCGCGCCTCAAAAATATCGAGGGGACTGCCGAGCGACACGAAGCATGCGAAACAAGGAGTAAGAGTGAGTGAGAGAGAGAGAGAGAAAGAGATAGAGTGGCGGCAAGCGCACAGAACATCTTCGATGACACACACGGTGCGACTGGAGTGTGAAAACGAGAGAAAGAGTGAGAACCGCGGATACCGCGAGCGACTGCGAGTTACAAACGTAAGTGCATTGTGCTCGGCGATAAGCGCAGCGGCGCTTATAATACCGCGGCGTGCACTTGAAAACGCGCGCGATATTATATCGATGTCTTTTGCGCACCTTTGTAATATCACGCGCGCGACAATAACCGAGACCGTGTACTTTGCGCGACCCAGAAGTATCGCGTTTCTATGTTAATGCTGTTAACATAATATAATCACGCGTTTTAACTTCACTCACCAGCGTATTCATTTTGCATGCCATTGCCCATTCCTTATTGCTTACCCTCGCTAATGCGGAATTATAGGCGGCTGAGTGGCCGGAAGCACGATGTAGCTGAGGAATAGCTACGGAAGCAGGAGCGAACCTACATTAACCTGTGAGAAAGTGCATTTTATATATGCATCGAGTTAGCTTCGATGCTCGTGCGCGCACGCAACTATAGCTCGAGCCCCAGGAGCAGCAGCTCGAGGCTCTGCATAACGTACTAGAGAGCACGATTGGGGGATATACTATAGGCCGAGAAATAATATATTCTTTCCCCAAAAATCCACGGTTACAATATTATGCATAGTAATATTTGTGTTAGTTATCATTTTTTTAAGTGAAAGAATAAATATTGTTTTATTAATATTTTTTGATAAATTCTGAGATTTTAGAATCATTAATAACCGAAAAAGAATTTTCTTACATTTTACAAGTTATAATGAATAAAACACGAAACATTTTAGCATCTACTGAAACGTCGGTTCCAAAAGTAACATATCACGCAACCTTTTTTCCTGTCAACAGAAATTATTCTAGAAAGATAAAAGAAAATATTTAAAAACACTTTATATTGTGTATTTAAAAGCCTTTATGTGTGTATTAAATAAAAAATAATAATAAAGCCTATTTTATACCTGAAATGTTTAATTAATATTTAATGCAAATAATGATAAATTAATTTAGGTATTACATAATATTTTGTAATAAAATAATTTTGTAGCTACCGAAACATTTTACTGGATATTTTAAATTCAGCTTCTACATCACTGACAATACAATACGACCATCTAAATGATCCTGTTTAAATATTTTAAACTCAGATACTACCGTTCTATTTCTGGACTCCAATTACTGTTAGAGATTTCCTGACCATCGCATATTGGTTTCGAATAATTAAACTGGTAATTAGTAATTATACTTTAGATATAATGTTTATATGACGAAGTCATAACTTTGCACCGGAACATACATTTTCAAGGAACAAAAACTCAAATTAAGGGTCTTTTCTTCAACTTTTATATACTTTAAGGAAAAAGAATTTCCACCTTTATGTGCACAGTAATTAACTGCGTAGTTAATTTTTTTTGTTATATATATAAAAAACCGTAAAAACACCTAATTTGCTAGAAAAACATAGTCACATGGTCAATTTTTATTGTTTAAACGCGTTTTTCTTCATAATTTGGCCCCTAAAAAAGAGTTGGAAACCCGAGAATTCAAATTTTCGTCATATACTAATGAACTAGATAAACAAATTAAAATAATGCACTAATTATATATATCGAAATATATTTGTGTATATTAAATAAAACAGAATTTAGTTCAAATAGATGCTATGCGAATATAAAATAACCTTTTGTATGTAAATATTACAATTTTCTCTATGTTCACATAAATTTTGATTATAAAAGGATAATTATAATATTTGCATGCACAAATATTTAAATGATGATCTACAGTAAATAAGCCAATTACAGTGTCCTACACCAATTATGAAAAATTATAAAACATATGATTTTATATTTATTTAAAAAATATTGAAGGTTACAGTAATTAAACAACCCATTAAACAATTACCATATATTTATATTTAAGCTGAATGATGGAATAATTTAAAGCTGAATGTTCGACTATCGTACAGACCTACAAAAGAAATTTTTTTTTAAACAAACATATTTACCATTCGGCTCTCCAGGGTGACGAATGAGACGTCGGAGATAAGTGGCATTAAAAAAGAACGCTGCTAACTGATTTGACAGTCATATAGTATATTATATTATTATGCAGAGGTCAATATCTGTTAAAGGAATTGACAAAATAGGTTATATATTATAAAGCAAATTTGACTGAGAAGTTCATAAGCATTACCAATTCTTTAAGTTTAAAAGTTTATTAAATTTTTGCACATAGATTGATTAGATTATATCCACTGTTTGACCCCAAATGAGTTACACATATATACATAAACACAACACACGCACACGCAAGTATACATACACATGCATATATGCATACATAGATACGTACACACATACATACATACATACTAAATACATACATACATACATATATACATACATATATACATACATACATACAAACATACAGACATACATACATACATACACACATACATACATACATACATACATACATACAGACATACATACATACATACACACATACATACATACATACATACATACATACATACATACATACATACATACATACATACATACATACATACATGCATACTGTTACAAGTATTTAGTGATATCGTTAATTTTACCGTTGTAAAACCTCAATATCTTGATCCTACTCGTCACAATAAATCACTATTTTCAATACCATATTTATTAAAGATAACGTGTGCCTCACACGATTATCGGTGACATGATAAACGAAAAAATTTTTCCCACGGCTATACGACTCCTTTTGATATGTATTACAAATTAAGCAATGTACGTTTTAATTAAAATTTTTTATATATTTTTTTTTTCGAATGATTGCTTCTAAACATAAAAAGTTTCTTGATTTCGTTAAAAAAAAATGATTTTTTTGGGTTTCTAACCCAGGCCTGCCCTCTTAAGCAAATATATGTTCATAAATTGGGTTTCGATTTGAGGTTTTGATATCTCTATGAATAACAAATAATTAAAAAAAAATAACTTCAGATTTAGAAAGAGCGTAAAAGATAATAAAAACTAACTGTCTATTCGATTCTTAATTAAGATAAAAATTATAAATGCCTAAATAATTTTTTAAACCTTTTTTATTGGATAAAGTGCTTATATAAACAGAAATTGAAACATTTACCTTATTGGTGACACTTCTAAATATAATAAGAGGAGCGTATCAAAAGGTCATTTTTTTAAAAATCATAAATATTTTCGTAAAACGGCCGTTCCGTGATTGAACGTTTCTTATTTTTAGTATTAAAAAGAAATATTTTTTATATTAAGTATTCAATCCCTGAAACAATATGAATATATAAACGAGGTCATCCGTATTAATTATAATGAGGTTTAAAATATTGAAAAAATATTGATAAAATTAAATTTTTTTTATTTAAAGAAAGAAAACCTTCTCCAGACTCAGGAAAAGTCAAATAAAACTAGAGTAAGCAAAGAAAATAATGTAGTGTAAATGGAAAATGTCTTGCCAGAGCCGAGTTTACACTACTTATACCTAGCAAAGGCTACGTTGACCAGTATTAAATGTAAATTTGATTGCATTTAATTATTTTATCTTTCTCAATACTGGATCTATTTCTTTCTTCGTTGCATTTTTATAGTTTAAAACTATCTTTTTTATTTTTCGTACATATTTTACGTTACGTACACGTTTGTCATTCACATTCTACCAAATGTTATCCTTATAGTAAATTTCTCATCCGATTTATAATAAATAAATTTACATTGCGTATTTTTTCCGTAATTTATCTATGTCATATTTGTATAAAAGTCATAGCCAATCAATTCTTAAGCAAATATTTTATATTTTACGTTTAACAAAATATTTTGTTCTGTATTAGGTATAATAACCCGAATATTATCAGTAACCTGAGCATAATAAATGCTCGCACATGCATAAACGAACTTTTTTCTCCACTTTTTTATGTACGCATAAACAGTAGGTGAGTTATACCTACATTGAGTAGGTCGTTGATGGCAGTCTTTCCAAACAATGCTTCCGTGATTTCTATTCACCCTATACGCGTCTACTGTTAGTACCGTCCAGATGGTCAAAGTATACCTATATTTATGGATTGTAGTTCAACTGAAAATACTTGATAATTTGTTTTATCGATTTTTTAATTTTCGTTTATATTTTCTTTTTTTGTAAGTTCCATCATTTCTTTAAGGGGATAGATGCACTTTTAAATTTTAAATCAATTGTTAATGCATTTTAAGGTCAAAGTGAGTTTTGTATTCATATATCGTCGACTTCGTGTAAAAAAGTACCAACTCGGCGTACAGTTGTAAAAGGTACCAACTTGGCGTCATATTCGAAAAGATACCAACTCGGCGTCCAATTGAAAAAGGTACCATCTCGGTATCCGGTTGGATGAAGTACCAACTCGGCGTCCGCTTGCAAAAAAATACCAATTCGCGGGCCAAGAATTTTAATACAATTTTCTGTTATCACTTCTCCTGAAAGCTTTGATACCTGAAGTAGTGTATATAGGTTTTCGGAGGCGCTGATCACGATTTTGAGGTCAAATTATGCTCATATATATTTATCATTAGAACGAACGAAGAAAACTCGGTCTAAATTGAATAAAACATCCGCATCTAAGAATTGTAGCGTGTATCCATTTACAAAGAGAGTGGCATACCTTTGGGGAACAATATTTGATGAGGCTTTGGGAGATATTTTCTGGTACCTAAAAATCAAACCTAGGACATGTAGTTTGTACTAGTGAGCCCTTATATTCGATATATGAGCTATTTTATTTAGAATTACGTTATTTTAATAACTATGCATGTTTTCACACTAGAAAAAAATGGCCTCAATGATAATAAAAGTAGGAAAAAAGAGCTTTATTTTACACTCTAAGCCTAAAAGAATAAAAATTGACGTTAGGAAGAATGAAAATAGCATTTTATTCTTTTAGCAAAGTATAAAATGCTGATTTTATTCTCTAGTGAATTTGACAATGACTTAAAAGATTGAATCGTACAATTTATTCTTTTGTAAAGAATAAACTTCAGTTTTTATTCTTTTAAAAGAGTAAATGATTTAATAATGATTTAGTTTTTATTCTTTATAAAAGAATAAACTCAAGAAATTATTCTTTATAAAAGAATAAAATACCCCCCCTCCGCTATTTTAAAAGAATAAATAACGGGTTTTATTCTTTACGAAAAGAATAAACTCAAGATATTATTCTTTATAAAAGAAATATAAATATATATATACATATAAAAAGATTTTTGTATGTATGTACGTATGCCCCCCCCCCCCCCCCCCCCCGATATCTAAGAAAGTATTTGACTAATAGAGCTGATATTTTAAACATGTTCTAATTATGGACACCATGTATACGTCCTAATTACCAATACCTTGTATATGTCCCAATTAACGATAGGCTGTATATGTACTAACTACCGAGACCCTGTAAAGTTATTAACAGTTGAAAATGACGAAAGAAAATGTATGAGAAATCAACGTATTTTAAACAATTAAACTTACTAAAATATTCATGTATTTTCCGTCATCATTTTTAATTAAACATTTTGACCGACTTTTTCCCGTTCCTACTAAAGACACATATATATGAGCATAATTTGTTTTCAGAATGTTTTTTCTCTTTTTGAAGGAACAAAAACCTATTGTTTTAATGATTGATTTTACCAATGCTATGAGATAAAGATAAAAGAAAATTCGAAAATTAAACAAAATTTAATCTATGCATAATTTTAATCTTCGTTTAAGTTTAAACATATGTTTTATCTTCAAATTTTTTGGTAAATATGCACATATATTTTATAATTGTATTATAAAACAACTATAAAAGATATAACAAATGTTTTGCTCAATTTCTTTGATATCATATTATACTACATACCGTTATTTCCTGCGAATATTTATTCCCACAAAGCATCCTCTCTTTTATGATACATTTCAGAACGTAGGTATGACTTATCCCATGTTTTCGCTACTTACTACTACCCCAGTTATCAAAGAAATCTCCCTGCAATTTGTGCGCACAAAATAGATGAAAGAAGTTTCATAATAATGCTTTTATGATTATAACGCACGGTGAAATGAAATTTCCTATCCTGTAAGTTAATACATTTATACAGCGTTACAAGTTCGGATTTCTCGGGAATAACGCATAAAGATAAAAGTGTACCTAGCCAATGTTCCAAACTCCACTTTGCACTCCCACCCTACGTGGCTACGTTCTGGAAAAGTGAATATATCGTAAAAGCGAAGTCGGAGCTTTCTGGACTTTTTGCTCACATCTGTCTAATGTGATTTAAAAAAAGAAAATAAAAACAGATCTTTTTTGAGAATGTGACACGCCAAATCTATATGGAGTCCCGAATGAGGTCCAAAAATAACAATTTAAGCTCATTATTCATGCTCTCCAGATATTCACATTTTAGTGTTTGCTCTTGTGTGCTAAATTAAAACAAAAAAAGCAGAAAAATTATACCTGTTAAATATAACATCAAATATAACATTAATCATAATATCAAACTGAGAAAATAGAGTCTTTTTACTTGAGAAAATAAGCAAAGCATTAATAACCATTAAAATGAAATTAAAAAAGTGTACTTTTATCATGTTTTAAACTAATTCTGAAATCGTACCTAGTTTTCTGAGTTCCAAAATGGACATATACATTTTTTGATCGGGAACAGCAGAATTCCGTTTTGATGTATTATTTTGATTATTAAGAAAAGAATATTTAAGTAATATTAAATTATTTGTAAATCAACATTATATAAATAATTAGCAAACATGTTCTTATAAAATAAATATAGACCAAATATACTTCTAATAGACTTAAGTTGTTTTCCGGACAAAGAATTTTTGAAAATTCACTTAAGTCACTGCACATTGTACCGTTTTCAATCATAGAGTTATGTTTCAATGTCTCCTACTATTTTTATATGAAAGGAGCCTATATAATTTTATACAATTTGATATAAAATCAATTGGGACAAATATATAAGTATATTAATTAATTTAATCAAAGGTTTCATTATTAATAATAAAAAATCTCGATTGCTTTTTAATTTAGAAAATGTAATTACTCTGCGTCTTAAAGTTGTATAGAATAATAATCTAACTATCATTTTCTAGGTATATCAGTAGTTCTCGCTGCAAACTTTAAAGCATAGAAATTGCGTTATCTGAATTTCATACTTTGAGAGCAGGAGGAAGTTCTATTAGAACGAAATCTAGTTACAAGTGCTCTAACGAGCACTAAAAACATACGAGCTTTCGTGACGAGAAACAGGCTATATTACGTTTTTAAAAGTTGAAACTTTTAGAAATACAACTCTTTTATACTTTTTAATTAGAGCAATTTTTCAAAAATCATGCATAATTTCCACATATTTACCCCTTTACCATCTATTTCAGATTTAACATATTAATAAGAGATTTTATTTTGCATGACATATTTTAAAATGCGTAGCTTGACTTTTATGATTTACCATAGCGAAAGTATGAAGTTATAAATTATATACACGTTTGCCTCGTAAAAAAGTATACAAATATTTTATCTTTCTCGATGGAAAAGATTCATAAAATTCATTATCGTGTGCGTTTAATTATGAAAAAAGTAATAATTAGAGCAAATATATTTCATGTATTTATTTGCTAAGAAAACTTTTTTCACAACTATTTTTTGCAATAAAAGAAATAATTTACGCAGGAGTGTATAAGTTGTACGCACGAGTTATATACGATATTTTTTGATACAGTGTGCGTAAAAAATGAGCTTTTACGCACTCATTTGAGTATGTATAATCGTATTTTACGAACTCATATAAAAATCATTTTATTGTTAATTATATGTAGCTAATACTTTAAGAACATTTATATATTAAACTATTATTATAATTTATTTAGCATAAATCATCGTAGATGTAGAAGTATATAACGTAATGTTTAGGTGCTCAACTTCTGAACCTAATTAAATAGAAATAAATAAGGTATTTCCCTGTACACAGTTAAAAAATATAACAAAGAGGAAGCTTTGTGATAGTAACATTTTTATTGCTGAGATCATGTTTGTTAGAAACATGTTTTGAAATATTGGGAATCAAAGTATACTATTTTTAGAAAATGTCCGCAAGGATGTGTGTGTATGTGTGTATGTATACCACTGTTTCTCGAGTTTTTTGTTTGTTTGTTTGTTTGTTTGTTTGTTTGTTTGTTTGTTTGTTTGTTTGTTTTCAATGTGGAGACAAAAATAATGTTTTTGATTTTTCGATACAATTTTGTTTTTTCAACGGATTTTTGATTTTTGAGTTCAAGTATTTTGGATTTTTTGGTATGTTAGAAATAATGTCATTGATTCAGTGAAAAAGCATTTAAAACAGCATAAAATTACCTATCTTTCACCACCCCAAATTTTGGATAAGGTGTTTCCTTTCTTTTGTTGTACTCGGAAACGTCATTTTTTGTTTAAACGGTGATTTCTCTGAAATATATCGAGGGTTCCAATTGAAAAGAACGACTCTCGCGGAAAAGTTGGAAAATATGTATCTTGAAGAAATAATTGGAAAATACGTATCTCGCGTAAAAAGTTGAAAAAGACGTATCTCGCGGAAAAATTTGGAAAAGACATATCTCGCCGAAATGAATGAAAAACCCTGTTTTTGGAATACATTTGTGAAAACACGTATATCGCAATCTGATAAAAATCAGTAGTACATACTTAAACTACGCCAGACTTATGTAAAACGGGCCCTAAAAAGACCCCCCCCCTAAATATCTGGTATCAGCTGAATAATACAGTGTTTTCCAATCAGTTCTGCGAGACATGTTTTTTCCAATCACTTCCTGCGAGATACGTCTTTTTCAATTGAAGCCGTCGATTGAATTACGTCAGACCAATTATGTCTGACGTCTGACAATTATCGTCAGAACAATTACGTCAGATTTGAATAGTTTGTCGTTTACTTTAGGTGGAAAAATTAAGCTAGAAAATAATTCACAGTTATGTTATATGTTCAAAGGTCAAAACCAAATCAAGTGCATTAGTTTATAGACTGTTTGAACTATGTTTCCTGTAAATTAAAGCTCAAAAAATTGTAATAGAACCAAGTTACAGGTGTGCCATCTTAAGGATTTCCGAAAAAGTAACTATCTTCCATAGGCTGTAACTTCGGTTATACGAAGCGATTTTGAACGTACCAAAATCAGAATTAAGCGTCATTACAAGACGAAAAATTTGAGATGTCGCAGACCTAAATCAGTTTTGATTACGAAAGATGGCAAACGATCAAACATAACCTAAGAAACACAAAATTACAGGTTTACATTCATCTTGTTAGAGGTGACCCATTAATCTGCCAAGGGAGTGTAATATTTTATTTCTGAAAGTTTGTAAAAAGATGAAGAATTTCTTTCTTGGTACATTCGAATTGATAAAAATGGCAGCTTTCTAGAATTTCTTTTTAAAAATAGCTGTTTTTTGGCCATGTTTGAAAATTTAGAATACTAGGTCACACAGTGGACTTTAGGGCTAAATATTGTTTTGTATATATATAGTAAATAAGAAAAATGATGGATTCTTTTACGTCAATATTTCTCATCAAACAAATAATATTTTGAGATAAAAAGTATCAATGATAGGTATGAATATGTAGTTTGCGCGGATATAAGCTCTAGTGGTTAATCTCTGTAAACTGAATTATAAAAATCATTGAAATTTGGATGTTGACAAAACTGTCAATTTCGTTAATAGCAAAGAAAAGCAAACATATATAGTAAATGGTATGGTATAAGTAGAGAAAACACGTAGTTCATATACGCCAATGAATCATTTCGAAAAAATAAAATTTTGTATATAGAAAATAATTAAGATAAGCTTTTGAAATGTATTTCAAGTAAATCTGAGCTTAAGTAATAATTATTTGAAAATTCATTGAAGAAATGATTGAAATTAAGATGTCAAGCTGTGAAATAGAAATTAAATATAAAAATTACATATTATCAGAAATATTACAAAGGTTAGTCGAAGGAAGTAATACACTTTAACACAATATTTTAAGAAAAGAACAATAAATACAAAGAAAAACTAATATCTAATTTTTAATAATTCTATAACTTATTTCTATAGGAAAACAAAGATTATTGCTTTATAAGTCTTCTGTATTTCTTTGTTATTCCATGATCATGTCACAAATACACACACACATACACATACAGACACATACATACGCACGTACACGCCCATACGCGCACACACGCACACGCACAATTCATAAAAATAAATGTAATTATTTATTTATCTATATATGTTATAAAAAACAACAAACAAATTTTAAATTAATTCACAAAATTTTAAAATCAAACAATTACCTTAATTGATAATAAAATTGAAGTTTGAGGAAGCGAAGTACCAAAGAATTGGCAGCGGTATTTTTTAATCTAGAAATGTTTGTATAGATGAACTCTACCTATGAGAATGTACTTTTTTTATTTTTCAATTGGACAGATTTTTGTTTACACTTTTGTTATTTTTACCCGTTTTTAACGCTCGTTGAGTCATCCGATCTGTATCCTCAATTGTTTGTTATTTAAAGAAACAAAATATGCATAGATTGCTTATAAATTGCTTGCTGATTTTTATCCATACAAAAATATAAGTGGAAATATACGCGAAATTGATTTGATATAATTTTAGTTTGACATTTCTACACTCAAATCTATATTTTAATAGTAACAAACAACGTTTAACAAATAAAAAGGAAACGTATTACGAATTCCTTTTTAACCGTGAATTTGTAGATAAGATCACTTTAAGTGACCAATTACTGGTACTTTCACTTACAAATAGAAATAAAATTATTTATCTGTGGTAAAAGCTGATAAATATCTGATGTAAGTTATTAATTACAAATGGTTTTAATTATTGTGTTCGATAAAAAATTAAGGTTACTATTATCATATACCATTATCCATTATGAATCACTCTTCCCTATAGCTTCCAAATATCTGTCCTAAACTTTCGAGTCAGATTTTACGAGTGCAATACCACATTTAAAATTACCCGCATGAATCGACCCCTGCGCAAGTTCAGCAATGCCAAGAGCCAGGTGCCAGGAGAAGTTGAGAGTTAACGAAGCCAAGGTGAGAGCGAGCGAGAGAGAGAGAGAGAGAGAGAGAGAGAGAGAGAGAGGCCCGCGACCGCGAGGAAGGGATAACGAGGCACGGCAGCGAGGGAGACCTTCAATAAAATATACCTCGTGTAGCCCTGCGCAAGTTGCTTTTCGTTCAAGGTATTACTACGGCGCATACAAACTGTTGTACGTCAACACCTGCAGCAGCAATGAACGCGGGCACCACTTTGGTAAATAAACCAGCAGTTGAGTAGCGCGTCGTTATCGATATGTGACTGATGTATATACGGATGATTCTGAGCATTGTACAATTTGACCTCTGATGATTTCAAATTCTCTTTCTTTAATCTTTACTTGCAATATTAATAGTTGCATTATTACACTCAATTCTATGTTTGGCTGAAATTATCCCTTTTTCCACAAAATTGCAATTCTATCGAAAAAAAATTTATTTGTATCTAAATTACTGGATGACATTCCAGAACTTGAAATTTTGTTACTATAAATTATATAATAAAAGGAATAATGTAAAAAATAATAAAATAAATATTGAGGAACCTTTAAATAATACTTATGTATACTAATATTTTTAAAATAATTGATTGCAAAAATTGTAAT
Source organism: Gastracanthus pulcherrimus (assembly GCA_949152435.1). Taxonomy (NCBI): domain Eukaryota; kingdom Metazoa; phylum Arthropoda; class Insecta; order Hymenoptera; family Pteromalidae; genus Gastracanthus; species Gastracanthus pulcherrimus. Next base: position 202,768,377 of record OX424572.1, read on the forward strand.
TTACTATTTTCTTACTATGTAAATATAGTTTAGGTTAAAATCTCTACACAACGCAATCTTTCTATACTGTGCAACTATAAGGGTGTTTAGATCACATCAAATATGAATTTTAAATCTAACATTAGACACTTTCAACCCTAGATAAACTAGAGAATATCTGAAACTAATACCTTCAGAAGTACTTTTTATCATATTCTTTCTTTCCTTTAATTCTTGTAATTATCGCCGAGTAACCATTTTCCCTTTATCCAAACAATTAAAGTTACAAACCCGTGGACATATATATCCTTCGTATCTCTGTCTAATACATTTTACATATTACATACACACACACACACACACGCACACGCACACGCACACACACACGCACACGCACACGCACACGCACACGCACGCACACACACACATACACACACAAAAACACACATACACACACATACACACACACACACACACACACACATACACACACACATACACACACACACACACACACACACACACGCTTCCATACGACGGACATTTTTTGGGAGCGGCTTATTCGAGCTCCCTAAGTCCTATAATATGTTTTTACTTTAAAAAATGGCAGAATCAAATTTGATCAGAACAACGGTTTCTCTTGGAGAAAGTAAAATGGATTTTCTTTTGTACAACAATAACTTGGTGTAATTCACACAAATTTGTTTCACTCTGCACATTTTATTTAACTCTTATTCTACTGTAACTATTCATTCCGGCAAATTCTCAACTCATAAGATTCATTGTTTTTTTAGAAAGAAAGAAAAAACCAAATGTCAAAAAATTCATATATGAATACACGATAACTCAAGTAATTTTTTATGTTATGTTTTGATATATGTAGTGGTTTGGAATTTGTTAGATTATTGAAGTTTTTTAATATAAAAATATATCATATGACTTGCGGAGTTTGAGTATTGTATTTCCAATAATGTCTACTGTATGATTATATTAACTCTATTACATTAATGCTTAATATTCTTACTATTACTTGACGTTAAATTAACTTTTCTTTAAATGAATATATTATTTCTTGAAAAGAAAATATGTAAATAAGTCTTTTATATGAAATGTACGATTTTGAAAGTTATGATTCTTTTAGAATTTAGATTAGTTTTTAACTTAACGTAGCTTATGTAATTCAATAAAAGTGTATTTAAATGTATTCTATTTTCTACATTTCTTGGTTTCAAAAAATTCTCGCACGAATGGTTCTGAAACGTTTTGCGCTATCGGAGACCTCTTTAGGAAAGCTAAGAGCCAAATCAGATAGCAAGGTTTTTAAACTGAGCAAAGTAACTTATTTTACTAGTACTTATTCAACAATTACAGAGATTACTTAGACAAAAAGAGATATTAGAAAAGTTAATTTTCTGAATTAAGGTGATTATCACTATTAAATTTCGTGACAATACGTTTCTCTCATTTGATGATGTATCTCGATAGCCTTAGTAAAACAACTTATTAGTCTGTTATATCCTAAAATAATTTATACTGTTTCTATAAAAAAGATTTCATCTTATGAAAAAAATTAGATAAAGTAAACGTCCCAATTTCACAATTCTCCTTTTAATTTTCATGCATGTAATAAGTTACTTTAATACTTTAATATTAAAATTGTAATATCAAACCAATTGAGGGGATGTGCAGTAAATCAGTATAAGTTACGTTATACTGTTCTTAAGAGATTGCATGCATAAAATGAATCAGCAACTTCAATTACACACCAAAAATATTCTTTTCTTACAAAAAAATATATATAAAAAATTTAATAAAAAAAAATAATATAATATATCGACGTCCCTTACGAAGACTACATTTTAGAATTCTCGAAAAATACTAGTTCTTGTCAGGAATCTCTTACGAAATTGAGCAATTTACAGAATTTTAGACAAAGACTATAATTTTCTTAGAGAACTAAGAAAGTATTGATTAGAAAATCTAAAAAGTGTTACTTTTTTATTAGAGGCCTCTGGAAAGAGCTAGATGTTTTTGAGAAATCTGACATGCGTTAGTCTTCGTAAGGGGCGTCGACATTATATCGTCTATAAATTATCAGTATTCTTCATAAAAAATATTTTTGTTGCAATAAAATCGGTATAACAATAATAAATGGACTCGATCTATAATAAAATGGTATAACTCAAAATTTTCATTATTTATTATTCAGCCTAGTATTATTTTTTTTTAGTTATCGCATATTATACTAGTATATCATGGAGTTCTTTAAACATTTCTAAAGTTGTAGCTGTATACATGTCTTCTAACATAGTTTCTTACGTTTTTCTCATTTTTGCCAAAACGCAATTTTTCGAGTAATGAGAATACTAAACTTAAAATTGTAACATGAAACCAATATTATTGTAAAGTATGCAGGTGAAATAATTTAAAAGGTTTGTACAAGAAAAATTCATTCTACACAGAAAAAGCTATTTTAGCGAAAAATGTGACTGAAGCAGTAACAAGCTATAGTTTGAATTATTCATTTCGCTGATACAGAAAATATATCTTCAATTCCATCAAAAAATTAGTTAATTCATCGAAAATCCTCTAGCGACTAACGCCTTGCTAACAAACGGATATTTTTTCCGCTTACTAAAAAAAATTTTCCCGAACTTTATATACAAATGTACGCGTTCCCAGACAATCGTAAAAAGAAACATGAATTTCACAAGCGGCCCTCGAAGTCTGTGCGTTGTCAGCTGATGCCACGCCGTGATGACGTCGTTCTCGCGGCCGAGTTTTTCTCTCTCCCTTATACAGGCGCACATAAATCCCGCGACGCGATGAGTGAAAAAAACATCAACTCGAATAACACACAAAAAAAAATGACAGACAGGCGCAGAAACGTGACGGGAGTGCAAAAGAGGTAGGTATTGCAGCGGAGACTGCACAAACGGACGGATGGATAATGGGCGCGAAAGTAGAACGAGACGGGATCGGTCAGACGGGCGTCGGTTATATGCGTCTGTATGCGCGCGGGAGGACGGAATGAAGGGAAAAAAATAATTACAATCGCCCGTATTGCACGTATGCAGCCGCTGCTGCTACTGTTGCTGCTGTACGTGCGGTCATACCGGAGAGATAAGAGAGTTTCGCTACTCGGCTCAGCTTCTATTCCTCTCTCGGTGTAGAGCGCGAGCTGAATCAGCTGTTCCTTGTCCCGCGAGCGCGCGCTTGGAATTACTTCTTCCGTTTCTTTGCGGTAGATTAATTCGTGTTAATACGCGGAGTCGTGGATTTTTCAACGATATTGCTAAGAAGTTTCTTTTTATTTTTATTTTGTGTATATAGGTGTTTACTTTTTTGTAGTTGAATGAAGAATATGGGTGGTAACGTAATGATTTAGAGAATTGGAAAAATTTTGATTCGATTTTAGATGAGATAATGAAATGTTATATAACTATGGTAATGAAATACATTGTTATTGGAGAAATAAGTTATTTTTCATGTAAGAAAACACGCTCAAGGGCATTTTGTAAATTTAGAGAAATCGTATCTTATATCAAGAAGATTAACCTTGAATAGGTTGATACGAGGATAATAGTTGCAAATGAAATTTTTTTCATTTATTTTAAGAGGAATCTTTTTTATTCTAGAAATATTTTCTTAAAAATTTCTTAAGCATTCCCTTTTAACTAATAGAAGGAATTTAAGTTTCCATATATGTTTCTCTGACAATGGAGTATTACTAATTTAATTCCAGGGTTAGGTTAAAATTTAATTTTACTATTATCGTTACAGTTAAAAAGTATAAAAAAACTCGCTCTAAGACATGTGTTCGAAAATCTAGATTAATATAACTATTTATGGAATAGTGATAGAAAAAATTAGTGAAGAAGTAAGAAATTTCTTTCTTTTTTATATCCTAATAAAAGTAATTATTTATGTAAGACTTCTAATAGCCTTAGAATATGTTTTCTTAACATGTATTGTTCTAAATAAACGATACTAAGCGGTCTTTGTTCTCTTGCTAGCAACATATTCAACATTATTCTTCTTGCGGATCAGAAAACTACTCCTCCATACGTGTACACAACAAAAGGTAACAAAAATACAATGTCCATCCTTAAACGCCCACAAACCCATCTCCGTTCCACCACTAAGCCTCACCTACACCAGCAGCAACGACAACAACAACACTATATCCCCTGCACCACACTTAAAAGATTCACCTCTCAATTCAAAGCACCAATGTAGCACCACTATAACAGCACCAGCTCCTTCCAAACCGAATCGAGTCTCATATCGGGCTCCTCTCCAAACGAGGAGAAAAATATCTCTCGCACGCGCAGAAAAGTTAGCAAGATAGAGAGAACGAGAGAGAGAGAGAGAGAGCAAGCCTCAATAACTGTACCCGCGAAGGGGGTGGCGCGCCGGCGCTGGTCGGGTCAGAACTGTCGTATCGTGCCCGCAGCAGCCCGTTGCCGCTGCAGCAACACGCGCGACCTCCTCCTTCATCCCTCCCCCCTCCCCCTCCCGTTTGGCGAGAGAACGCGCGCGCGCGCAAACGTGCCAGAGCTACGTTGTATACTTATACCGTCTCTTCGTCCTGCCCACCCCCTTGCTGATACTCTCTCGCTCTCTCTCTCTCGTCTTTTTCGGCGTTCGCGGAGAGTGCCGCTCCCTCTTTTTTTTCTCGCGCGCGGGGGCGTATTATTATATACTCGATCTCTTGCCTTGGGCTCGATCAGTAAGCTCATTTAGGTGTTTTTTTCTTAGAAAAAGTACAATGGGAAGGGTTGATTTAGGATAATTTTTTTGGAGGGTGGGGGGGGGGGGTAGATAGATGATGAAATTGAAACTGTGGGTCGCGTCTGTTGTTCTTTGCGTCTTTTTGTAGAAGATTGGTAGTATACACTGAAAAAAATGCATCGCTCGTGTAACCTGATTCTGGTTGATCGAACTAAACTTCGTATTGCTGCTGAGTACTGTAACAATACTTTGTTATTGCTCTCACAGCAATATTATTTTGATGTGATAACCATATAAGATCACTTGCAACCATAAAATAGCTGTTACAGCAATATGTACGGTTATTGTAGCAATACCGGTATAGTTATTATATAAATATAAAAGTATTGATGTGAGACCCACTCTTTTTTCTTAGTGTATGTATCTGGCTTCAAAGAGGGATTACTGTATTTCAGATAGTTAGAGATGACTTCGAATTTTATATATGCAGCTCGATGGCGAAAACATTTACCAAAAGTTTTAATTATATAAAACATTTTGTACCATTTTTCAATTAATACTGATCATATATAAATTATTAAGGCACCTTTAATGTACATATATAGAGGTAAAATAATTATTTTTAAAAAATAAATTTAAATATCATTTTTGTACAATCTGGGGTAAACTAAGCCTTCGTCAATTCTGTCGTTATTTTATATATTTTTAAAAATACTTGTAGTTTTGATAGTAAAATTTAACACATCATACAAAATTTCATAAATTTTTTAGTCATACTGAATATTGAAATTAAATAAAAAATAAATTATTGCATATGTAATTATAATTTCACATCACTGAATTGGAGACTACTAAAGCACACATTTCTTTAAGTCTACATTTTCAGAATTATTAAAAGAAAATCAAATTAAAGCTCACGTTGACCCGCAATTTCTTCCACAGTTAACTTTACAAATCTCACTCGAACTTCACATCCAAAACAAACGCAGCCATTTTACTCGGTGTACCCTGCAAACTAACCCATTCCAGCCCCCAAATCTTCGCGGCAAATTATCCGCAACTTCATCGCAGCCGCGTAAATAATTTCCAACAGCAACAGCAGCAACCACTCCCGCAAAACATATTCATGCGGAAGTTCTCACTCCCACACTCGGCTAAAAACCGAGCTAATACTCGCTGGAAACCGTGGCAAAAAGCCGTCATTGGTGTGCAGAGGTCGCGCCTGCAAATTTCGAGATTAACATTCACAAGAAGGAGGCTGAGAGTCGTGTGGCGGCAAAAAAATTTCTCGTAGCAGCGTCTTACGTATATATGCGCAAATGCGAGAGAGTGGGACTGTTCTTTTTTTGAGTGACTACGTCGGCAAAGCGTTTTCCGTGGCTACAGCTGGTATTCCAAGTGAAGAAGTTATGCATCGGAGTGGAAGATAGGAGAAAAAATGTTTGATAAAACAGCTATTTAATGAAACAAATTTTAAAATATATAAATTTTTTAAATGTGGATTCATAATTTAGTACCTCTAGATGGAGATTATGGCAAATAATTTTGGTACTTTGGCAAATGAACTGAGAAAAAAAGTTTCTTCAACATATATATTTATCATTAAATATGACACTGCGTTTTTCTTTTTATCAAAATATACTGTTTTCAATGTTTAAAAACTTGTGTATGAGTCCTGAAAGAATTTGATAAATCTAAATTAAACTATCAGGATAGTTGTTTATTTTCTCTATGATATTATAAGTTAACATTATTATAACAATATTGTTACAAATCTATTTGTTACTACTAAACCAAGTTTTTAGACAAACAAACTTATACGCTAATAACTTTTAAAAAATTGACGAATTCTATCCCATCATATCCTATCATAAAGAAGATTATTGTCAGTTAAATTCTTGAAGACTTGATTGGTTGACTATGTAAGCACGAAATTGAAACTTCGTATGAGCATATTTCGAATTGTATTAAATATGATGTTCAGTTGCGTAAAATCGCTGATGACATTGTACAAAGGGTTTTCTCTAAGGGTTCAGAGGGGAATATGTTGTAGCAATATCCAAAATATATCAGGTCACCAATTATGTCTCAGATGTCCGCTCTGAGTCAGTTTGCATTAATATGATATGTGTAAAGCCCAAGTGTGTAGGGTCGCCGATAATAATGTCTAGGAGCCTACCTCCGAGGCTTTTTGTATGAAAGAATGTGTATGATGCCCAGGTGTATATGGTCGCTGATGATTAAGCGAGGTCATCTCTGAGACTTTCGCATAAATATGTCATTCAGTGATGTTCAAGAGAATAGGGTTGCCGATGATGGTGTCGCAAAGGTCCCCTCCGAGGCTTTCAGCATGAATAGGCAAATTTTACGAATATATACTTGCATATACATATATATTAGTTAACATAAAGTTTTTTTTTCTAATCTTGTACGGAGACTATATTATTTTAATCTATTTTCAAATTTATAAAATCAAATGCCACGCCCAAAAAAAGATGCACCACGCAGAGCGCGGTCAAACACGCTAATAACTCGTCAAATGATTTAGCATAATAAACTTTTCATATAAACCGTAGTTTAAGTTTTTACCAGAGTCATTTACCTATCTTAAAAAATTGTTTATTTATAGTCGGATTATGATAGTTGCAAAATACAAATAAAGCCACAGTACTATAATGTGCACAATGCTTTAAAATTTTAAAAGTAGCATTAAACACTATTACATATAGCATTATTACTTAAAAACTTATTCGTGTAATACTAATGCGGACTATAATTTATACAATGTTTTTTTGTCATCAGTACTGGTATTCCCGAGACGAAGGCTTCTTTTCCTTCTTCTTACCCCTCCAGGCTCCTTCGTTTATCCCTATAAATACTGCGTATATCACTATTCTCATCTCTCTCACTCGCTCTTTCCGCGTGCACTGATAAAAATATAATGCCTGAGACACGTACGCCTACTTGTGTGTGAGCCGCATATTACGCCCCGGATATAATATGTATACATAGCTATACGCGGTCGAAAATATTTATCGGGAGTGAGGCGCCTCCCAGCCATACTGTTATTTTCCCTCCCGCAGTTTTTATACCGCTCGGTTTTGCTTTCTATGTAGGAGACCCCTAGCGTGCGAGTGGTACTTGATAAAATTTTAACACTAACCCGTGCGAAGCTTTGTTGTTATTGTCTGGTGGGGCCGAGGAAGCTGCGAGAAATTTAAGGACTGAAGTTTTAGTTTGAGAAGGTAATTGTTGGAAAATGTCGCTGTTGGTTTAGTGTATGGCACCAATGAAATAAGTATTCAAGTCATAAAATTTATTGCTTTTAGAGACTACAAGCAAAATCTGAAAACAATCAAATTTTGAAATATCAGTGAATATTTGTTGATTTTGAAACTATATATTTTACGGTGTATATCATGCCAACTATTAACTTTATTGTGATATTATTTTTTGTACATTTCATGTACTATATGATCTTAAGTATTATTAGCTCAGTCAGCTTATACATACATATTGATTAGTTTAATTGATATTACTTCGAAAAACCATAGTGCCAAAGCAGTTGGCAGCGTTTTTTGTACTCTTAAGGTAAGTTAAGAGTGATTTATCGTATTACTTTTATATTTATTTTCTTCAATAAGTTTTATTTAGTTGAAATAGAAGTTCAAAAGTTACAATATACTTAAGGAGATGCGTCAGACCTACTTTACTCGCCGATAAATGCTTTCGAAAATTTCGTTTTACTCAAAAAATACGCATCGGAATCAAATTTCCTTTTCAGGGTAGGTTTATTTACTTAAAATACATAGCGGAACACTCGAATTATTATCAGAATATAAAATTAGCATAATCACGTAATTGCTAATTTTTTATTCTGATAATAATTCGATTGTTCCGCTATGTATTTTACGTAAATAAAGCTACTCTGAAAAGGAACTTTGATTCTGATGCGTATTTTTCGAGAAAAACGAAATTTTCGATTGTATTTTATCGGCACGTAAAGTAGGTCTGATGCACCGTAAGGAGGTTCAGGCTATACAGTCCCAATTACAAGTTTTTTTAGGTTACTTTTTTAATTCTTATTTTTATTAGTAATGTTGTGTTTATGAACTTATATCGATAAAGTTAAATAGAAAAATAAATGAAGTAATTAATTAATGAAATTTAATTATTGTTAGTTGAATATTGAACGAGTGTGAAATTAATTTTCGTAAACTTTTGACTTATGTGCTCAACTCGAGCAGTGTAAGAAATTGTTCTGAACTTTAACATACCGCGTAAATTAATAATTAGACTTTAGTCAAATTTCAACATTTTACAAAAAATGTTGATTATATTGCATATAATATAATTATAATAAGACTTAAGCGGTCAGACCTTGGTTAAACTCAAGAAAATATTTTTTATCGAGTCCAGAAAACTTTTTATGTTTAAAAGCAATTATTCTGCAAATTTTTATGCGATCAATACTTAATAATATCTTAAATTTTACCATTGTAAACCCTCAAAATCTTGATCCTACACATCACAATAAATCATTATTTTCAATACCATATTTATTAAAGGAACTTTGTTCCTCACAGTCAGACCTCGCGAGCTGTTAACTCGTGCACTGTTAACTCCTGCTCACTGTTACAATATAATTCCACGTTCAGGAATATATCAAGCTCACGGGACCCACCAAATTATTTTCTTTATTTTATCATTATACATTGAATACAGCTTGTTTTCATTGCAGAATATGAAAAATTTTATTATTTATGTTACTGAATTGAGGAATGTTATTGAAGTCTTACTGTTATAGATATATGATTTTTAAATTTTAGTATGATGAACCAGCATACAATTTTCTATTTATATATACAATAATAGTTTGTATGTTAAGATCAATGTTGTAGAGTCTGTGATTCCTCTAATTTATATAATTTATATTTACAGAATTATTAATTATGAAATAACCTAATATTGTAATAGAATCATAAGTTAATTTTTTCTAACCTTGCATAGATTTTGTAATTTAGTTGATATACCTAACCTCAAAATATAATCTATTTTTATTAAAAAATATTCAAAATTCGTCAAAATATAATCTATTTTTATTAAAAAATATTCAAAATTCGTCAAAATATAATTGTTATTTATTAATTTAATGAAGATTTGAATTATTAAATCTAATTTTCTAAGAAAAATTAAGCATCGTACTTTTTTTGTAATTTTGTTATATGTACTACCCTGGCCTTTCAATCTGATTGGCTGAGAGGCAGCAACAGTACCCAGGTGCGTCGGTCCAGACTTGTAACAGTGTAAGAAGTCTGACTGTACAACGAAAAGTTAATGATTCTTTTAGTCACAATGACGTAGATTGTCAACGTTTATTGTACAGTCTAGAAAATTAAAAATAAGATTATTTTATTTAAATAAAAAAGCGGTGTTTTTGTACAATGTATAGCTTTTTTATAAATAATTATTTTCTATTTGATCTAAATCAGCACACAGCAGCTGGCGATGCACGAATTTCTATGTAATGCTAAAAAGAATATTTCCAATTAATTTCAAATGTTTATCCAAAACCTAATGCATCTGGAAAGTTATGAATAAAGAAAATAATAAACTGTAGAAAAAGCTGTTTTTGTTAGAAAAAGAACACATATACCTAAATAAATAATCTTATTTTAAAATGTAATTTTCGAACTGAAAATTTGATGAAAATCAATAATGCAATGCGTTTCTGTGTTAAGAAAGGTTTAATGAATCGAAATAAAACGATCGATTTTTTGGTAAAAAATTATAGAATTATTTAAATTCTATTTAATACTGGAGTGTTTCACCCCAGTATTAAATTGAATTTAAATAATTTCATATAGGAACATTTTTTAAAGTTTGAGAAGGCTAAGTGCCAATGAATTGACAGTGGTTTTTATTTGCTGTCTAGGGATCATTCACGTATTACGTAACGCTTCTAAAGAGCCGGGGTGAGGTGATATATATATGAATGGAACTAAATATGACCATATTTCCAGATATATATATATATATATATATATATATATATATATATATATATATATATATATAATTATATATATATAATTATTTTTAATCTCAGAAAAAATATTTCTTCTAGTATATAGTATTGCATGTAAATGTTTTCAGATCTTTTTAATTTCATAGGTTTAAAGTTGTTTGGTGTATATGTATATATATATATATATATATATATATATATATATATATATATATATATATATATATATATATATATATATATATATATATATATATATATATATATATATATATATATATATATACATATACACCAAACAACTTTAAACCTATGAAATTAAAAAGATCTGAAAACATTTACATGCAATACTATATACTAGAAGAAATATTTTTTCTGAGATTAAAAATAATTTTTTTTTGTTTTTGATTGTCCAGTGATTTACCCATATATATTTATGCACATTCTCGATTTTTCAGAATATAACCTATATTTTTATATATACACGGATAACTCTCTCGGAAATCGAAAACTAGAACATTTTTGCTTTCTGAAAGAGAAAGTTTTGTGATGGTGAAAATTCTATTTTGTGTTTTTTAACTAATAAACATGTTGTATCCCTTGGGGAGTCCAAAACACTAGTCTTAAAATATGTCCGTCGTATGGAAGCGTGTGTGTGTGCGTGTGTGTGTATGCGTGTGCGTGTCCGTGTGCGTGTGCGTGTGCGTGTGCGTGTGCGTGTGTATGTGTGTGTGTGTGTGTGTGTGTGTGTGTGTGTGTGTGTGTGTGTGTGTGTGTGTGTAATATCACCATTCGCTCAATCGGCGGTATAACTTTTCCAAAATCTACATAGATGTTTGCCATCAATAACCGGTCTGCGCTTGAAACTTTCAGCAAAAATGGTCAAATAAATTTTTTTTATGGTCATTTTTCAAAATTTAAAAATTTTCATATTTTCATTTTTTGAATTTTCTATAATGCAAGAATGGTTTTTGAGAGGCGAATTTTTTATCCAATAAAGTACTCATAACATCCTTCATTCTAAGATCGTAAACGATTTAATATGAGTCGTTTTTTAGCTGTTATACTGTGTGAAAAACTTCTTTTTTTCAACATTTATTACTCGAAACCTATACAATAAAAGTCAGTGAAATTTTTACAGGATACTTGTTTTATATAGAGGTATATTACTGTAAATTTTTGGATAATAAGACGGGTCGTTTTCTGAGAAAATATATGTAAAACTAATGCATCGTTTTGGACAACGTTAACTTGAGTAATACTTGATGTAATACCTTGAAAATTTCAGAGGATATTTGTTATGTGTCAGGTTAATGGCTGAATATTTTTGAGCCGTTTTGGTTCATAATCTTTTGAAATATTAGAGATTATTCAATTTAAACATTATGCCTTTTCTTGTAGATATTAACTATGATTATATATGAGATTTACTATTATACACTTCTAGACAACTTTACGCATTATATTGCACGACAAAATTCAAAGATAATGTTATATTAAAAATATTATTATTTTGTGATTTTTTAAAAATGATTTAATAATGTTATATTAAAAATATTATTATTTTGTTAATTTTTAAAAATTATTCAATAATGTTATATTAAAAATATTATTATTTTGTTATTTTTTATAAATGATTTAATAATTTATGGGTTCTCAATTTAAAATGATAATGATCTTTAATTGTTTAAAGTTCTTCCGTTCGAACAATCCATATAAACGATAATTTTTCATTTCTCTTATATATCAATCCAGATATGATTTTACCACTTACGGGAAAAACTTATTATAGTAATAACGACTACAATTTTATTTAGTTACACTTGAGGGGGCCGTTTACCCGCGAATCTACTTTCTTTATTTTACCAACTTACATTTAATTTTTTTTTTCTATTCCTATATCCTTGCTTCTCTCGGGCAGTAAATCCACCCTCGAATACAAGTTCCCTATAGTCGAATTTTGCAACCGAACATCCTATACTTTGAATCATTTAAATTAGTATTCCGATTACTTACTATAAAAGGTATAGTAATTTTTCGAAATTTCTGAGCTTTGTTTTATATTTTTGGAAATCCACTAAAGGTGAGGTATATTAATAAAAAAATTGTACTCTTAATAAGTAACTCATTCGATGATTCAAACATGCCTGATTTATCCTTCCGATCTATAAGCACAGTAAACCCAATTAGAATCTCCAACGAGACCCAAATCGTAAATATCGAATGTTGTCGTTTACAACGGCTATGATTTTCACCCTAAAAGATTCACGTAGTACCTGTATTGCTCGTTTTTTTCATTACACCGACCACGCATACACATCAAACTCATTTTCCCTACCCTTCGGCCCCTTGTGTGTGCCCCGCGACTGCGTGGAATAAAGTCGTTGGGGTTTTACGAACCGGTTTTTATACGGTCTTAAATTTTTTTTTCTTTTCCCCCGCGTAGCTAACGCTACATCCCCTTGGGATCTTTGTTTCTACTTTCTGCTACGCGTGTTTTTTTCTGGGTTATTTGAGAAATTATTTTTCGTCGGAATTTCTTGTTACCTTCGGTCGTTTGATATGTATACAATTATCGGTTAGCGCTTACATGGTTATGTGTGTATCTTAAAATAAGTAAAAGTTACAATTATGTTAAAACAGCTGCAAGATTGTTTAACATTATAAAAATTAAAGAATATAAAATTTCAAGCAATCCTAATATGAAAACTACTTAATATACTTTAAAACGAATGATTTTAGTTTTCAAAGAGAAGTTACCCATGATGAGTAAGTTTGGTATTGCGGTATCGTATAAGAATATACGTTTACCAATAATTTTGGATTCCTTAAAAATTAAATAATGTGTTACGTCCCGAGACGTATCCATTTATTTATAGATTGTTTTTTCTTATTGAATTATAAACATGTCAAATTATTCAAATAACATTATCACCCTTAATGCGATACAGCGTCAAAAAAGAAAGACCCACATTTGAGCATGTCGGCCACAGAGTCCACTCGATTAAGTCAATACAATAATTTGGACTCTGCTACGAAGCTCCTGACTATCGACAAGGATACCAAAATATTAAGTAACAAAACTTCAAGAGAAAAAAGCTTTTATATACAGATATTTTAGTTGCAATTTAGTATGTATCCATATGTAATCTTATATAATTATATGGTTATATATGATTATATATCTATTTTTTAGTAATAAACGGGATTTCTCCTTTTATAAAAAAAACAAAGTGAATACATGGTATTCATGCGGTAAAAGTATAACATATTACAAAAATTAAAATAGTATAATAAAACAAAAATTAATTATAGAATAAAAGGCTTTCTCGGGTTACAATATTGAATCTTGAAATAGACAAAGCGAAGAGGCATAGCTAATCATTATTTTCATTTTCAATATTAGACAACCTATTAATACACGACCTATGGTTTAGATCATTTGATCTCAGTTGAACGAATAAATCACTTTTATTTGCTCTGAAAAGTCGATCAGGAACCGTAAAAACTAAGTTTTGCTAACAGAGCTGGAGAGTCTACGTAATTTTTAAGCAATTTGAAAAGGATAAGAACATCTTAATACGTGAAAAAAGACTGAATACAGCATATTTTGAATTTATTAGCAATGTCCGAGTGATCATGGGAGAATCTTTCTAGTGCACTGCCAGACCTGTGAATATATGTCAAATATATGATCATATATGGACTTATATGATTATAAATGGAGTTTCTTTTGTACCTTTACTTGAACCCATATATGCCTATATATGCCCATATATGTTCATATGAGGCATTTCACGTCAAGTGTCCTAAACCGAAAATAAACGGCAAAAACAGCGACATTTACGTTCAATATAAATAATATAAGACTTGTTTTTAAAAAATTTATCAATAATGGTTTTTATAGTTTTTTTACGAAATTTTTGATGGCAATAACAATTTTTCAAAATTTTCATAATTTGACCTTGAAAAATCAAAAAGAAAACTAAATTTGCATTTCTCTCAAGAATCGTCATTTTTTAAAATGCTTTTAAATGAAAGGTCAGTTTTTTACATAAAAATCGTTTTTGTCTCAATAGGATTTTTTTGGTATTTTCGAATAACAGAGCTTCGAAGAATGCGTGACCCTCCACCGCGCCAGCGCTGGGGCAGCGCAGCTTCCAACTCATAAAAAAGTGTACTTAAAATATACTATGTATGATACATACACGTTTCTTATATTTTTCTTAAGTTTTCTTTTTGTTTACATTAGCATTTTTTACTACTTTCTTAACTTTTTTTTAATCGTATCGTTTTTCTTAGTTTTGGTTTGCTTCGTCCGTTTTATTGTTTTCTTAATTTTTTTTTCACTCAAATTAGCTTTCTTGGCTTTAATTCACTTTGTCTCTTTCACTCTTTTAATAAAAATGTCGTAGTTTGTAGACTGTGCAAATTTCTTCATTTTTAGTTTAATACTTTTGAAAGGTATAAATGCGTGATACTGCAATGTGCCTGAAATTGTCACTGCGTTATCGAATCTTTCTTTTAAAGCATGCGCGGTTAAATCATAACTTTGTTTGGCAATAAAAAATACCTCTGTTTCTTTGCAGTAATTTTTTGCCCATGAATATAAGGCTGTAGCATCAAGAATATGATTTTCTGCAGAACATTGTAAGCTAGCCCGTTTCGCATCTCTTTTCGAATTAGCCCCTATATCGTCACATGGGTATCGTATATGGCCATATATGGAAAATTTTTCTCCCGAGTTGTTAAAAATTAAAATTTGCAAATAAACTCTATAGAATATATTTCGCTTTTCCAACTCCTGAATCACGATTGGTCGACACAAAGTAGCAGAACCAGCAGGAGATAGAACAGAAAAACAACAGAAGGTAAGTGAAAGAAATTATAATAAAAATATGTGTATAATAAGTCCGCGACTTAACAAATGTAATAATTTAACAAATTGTCATAAATAATAGAAATATTACAGCTGATTCGACATTAAATTATTTTGCTTTTATTTTAAAATGTATGATACTCCTTATTATCAGTAGAATTTTATGGATTATAAATGAACCAAGCATCGATCGTTTTTTAATTCGCAGTCAAGTGTCAGAAAGTCAATAGAGCGTCACGAATGCAGCGATCGGAAAATCGGGAAAATGTACAGATGTTGACATATCTGCTAGTATTTTTTCTTTTAATTATTTTTCTGCATCGTTGCAATTCATTGATATTTAATTATTTCTTCTTTATTGCTGGTGAAGCGGCTTTGACATGTTTCTTCCAGATGTTATACAGAAAATTTTATTACTTCTACTGATTATACATGAAATATATAGTAATTTAAAAAGTTTGAAAAATTGAATCATTTTCATTATTACAAAATTAAGAATTATCTGCACGGTCTTAATAATTCAATTGATTAAATAATTAATTACCAGCATCATGAAACAATAATTTAAGTCGCTGATGATTTTAGTGAGCTTTATTTAAGACCATAGCGTAATTAGTTTATTAATTTCACAGTTCAATAACATTACGCGGTTCGAATCCAGATTCTCGGCAATGTCAAATTTTACTCCTCTATTTCCCAAATCAGTAGCAAATTCTTTTTGAAAAAATATTTAAATTAATTTTACTTTAAAAATAATTTTTCCGTCCTGTAGGTAATGAGAAATTATTTGTATTATTTCATCATTGACTCAGTTAAGACTATTTCGATCATAATTAAAGTTGTTTAGTTTTTGAGAAAAAAGTTTTAATAATTAATTTTCCGAACTAACCTTTCCATTGTATTTTCTGAAAAAGAAAGCTTTGTAGGAATACAAATTTTGAAATTCGTGATATTAAGGCTCCACGAAAGCATAGAATGGGGAAAAAGGTTAGCGCCTTTGTATCCTTGGATTTCATAATACAAACAATATTTAGCACTAAAAAAATTATACACTGAGAAAACTATATCGTAACTCATGCAATATATGCTGAATAATTAGGATATTGATACGTACATTTTTAAGATATAATATTACATGAGTTAATATATATATTGCATATCTTAACTCACGTAATATCATATCTTAAAAATATACGTATCAATATCCTAATTATTCAGCGGCAGATACGATATGATATCGTAAAATTAACAATTTGAAATCTTAATTTCTATATTATAAATACAATTTTAAATAGTTTAGTTTCTCTCAATAGACGAAATATTATGTGCAGATCCCATGCTCATGATTTTACAACATTGGATAGAAAGAGAATTGATCTACGATATATGTATCGAAAAATTTACGACATCATAATTTTACGATATGAAATTTACGATATGGTTTTCTAGTGTAGATTGACATCTTTTTGTAAGCAGTTACTACGGAAGCGACTTCAACCCATTATTTCTACACGATCCTTGGAAAATAATCATTGAAAAGCTGTAATCAGTACAGCTGTCAAATTCGAAAATAAAAGTCTTTTATTTACTATACATATAGCTATCGTACATTTAAATACTGAAGTTTAATGATTGTTTTCTAAGGATCACGTAAAAATTATGCGCTGAGCTCGCTTTGCGGTAACTACTTACAAAAAGAGGCCAATCTATAATTTTTTTAGTGCTCAATATTGTTTCATTTATGAAATCCAAGGGCGCAAAGGTGCTAATCTTTTCCTCTATTTACTATATTTATAGTCAACATATATCTATGCTTCGTATTACTACTTGCAGGCGTAATAATAATAATAATAATAACAATACTAATAATACTAATAATAATAATAATAATAATTATCATTAAAGCGAAATCCGTCTTGGCATAGTATCTGCTACTTCGATACGCTAACGCTGTAGCATAATCGACTTGAAGCGGGAGAACGTGTGCGTACGAAGTATACAGCCGAAGTCTTTGTACCTTTGTTCAATAAGTCCCCGGCAAAGTAAACCCTAAGCCTGCCAAATACCCCCAGAAAATCTTGGAGCGTACTTTGCGAGAAGACTTTCGCAAAGTAGACCTCGAGATTGAGTTGCGGAAGCCCTGAACCAATTTCCTCGTTAGAACAATCGCTTTAACCGACTTTTAACGAAAACTAATTGTGTTTTCTACCGCAACATGTATTATCGGGCAGAACTACTTAAAAAGTTTTCTGCCTTAATTGAATATTGTTTAATGTTCAATTTCATAGGTAATTAAAAACTAATAGATTAGTTGCATAGCGTACAATGCTTTTGAATATTTACTTTATGTTTTGATACCATAAGTCTACTTCGACACTTATATGTGTTTAAACTTTCTGTATGGTAACCTACTCCCATATAAGTTAGGGAGTTACACAGGACTCGCAATTCATACACTGTTTGAAGAATCTCGCTGTATATCTACTTACATCCATTAACATGTAGATTTAAAAGTAAATAAAATATCAAACTTGCAATTACGAATGTTATTTAAAAAAGCAAAAAACAGCAAACTTGTGCAAAATAACTTTTTTCTTGCTCCATAAAATCTCAATATTTCATATTAAAAAGAATTAAAACTAGTCTGCCGCAAACTTTTGGTTGGCCGCAGCATGAATATTCACAACCACCAACTAAACAGCAGCCAGCATCCAGCATCCATAAAATTTCCATAATAAGCCCCTTTCCCCCCAAAGCACAGAATTGGAAAAAACATCACCTACAGAGAAACCGCAATGATTAGCGAAGGAGCAGTTACTCGGCGCTTTTTTTCCTTCTTACTGCACTTATTTGACCATCGGATTCGACTACTGCTACTTCCCGGCAAAAAAAACGTTGTTAATTGCTTTCGCACTATGCTGTCTTGCAAGTGATATCAATTTTATGGTTATCAATAATATTCTATCACGTGTTCAAAGAATTATATGATCTAAAATATCATTCTGGGTATTTGTTGGATGAGTTTGCGCAATATCAATTGGCCTTGAACCATAATCATTATGACTACAAATACTCAACTGAAATTTAAATGATTACATTTTAATGATGATTTAAATGATTCAATTTTAATGATGATTTAAATGATTCAATTTTAATGATGATTTAAATGATTAAATTTTAATGATGATTTAAATGATTATATTTTAATGATGATTTAAATGATGATTTTAATGATAATTTTATTATATTTAAAATATTGTGTTTTATTATTTTTTAATGTTTGTCTCGAAAAGCAATGAACAATATAGTTTTAGATTCTCAAACATAATTACACGTTGTAATATTAACAAGTGATTAATGTAATGTACCTGAACGTTTCCGCGTAAGGTATTTTTAGGTATTGTGAAGTAAAGTTTTAACAAAAACATTTTTCGATAGAAATAAATTTAAAAACATAAAATATTAAATTACTAAGTATTTTGAAAAATGTCTGTAAAATCTCAAGGTATCCACCGATTACTCTGTAGCTTTTATACCCAAACTAAATATATATAACAAATATGATATAGAAATTTTAAGTCGTATAGGAACTGTTGTATTTCACGTACTGATGTATACACATATACGCACACGCACACACGTAAACCTACACGCACAGCATGTACATATCTATATAGTATACGAACCCTTGCGCGCGCATACTCACGTGCCCAACTACGCGCGCGCGCACACACATACAAAGACATTTGGGGGGGGATACATTCGGACGTCCAAGGTCACAAAACGCCTGTATTTGTTTAAAACTCGCGAAAAGAAATTCCTCAGCGCCACTAAAGCTCTCTCTTTGAGCAAAGCCAAGTCGAACGAAAGCAAGTCCCCCTCTCCAGAAAAAGGGGTTGAGCTGTGAACCGAGACCGTGAAAGAAACGAACGGAATGACTTGAGTAGGCGAGGGCGCGCGAACCTCGACGGACGTGCGTCCGAAATTGAATACAACCAAGAAGAAGAAAAAGGGGTAGTGGAGATAAGAGGCGCCCACCCGGGCCCTATAACACGGCCGCGCTGCACGCGAGCATACATACCTGCGGAAGCCCGGATAAAAGTGGGCGAGGCGTTGGCCTTGCGTGAACTTTTGGCTTTGGCGGATCCGCGCTCGCGCGCCACAGCCGAGAGAGTCCTGGTGTGGAAGGAGGCTGCGCCTGGCGGTGGGAGAAAGATAGGCGAGAGGATGACCTGGTTTTCTCTCCTGTCGACCTCCTCCCCTACTCTACTCCCTGCTGAACCTTCGCCCATCCCTCCGGTCCCCCCTCCCCGCAACTTCGCTCGCTCGCTCCTTATTACTCTCTACACAGCTGCAGCTCCTGTGTGATCCGTTTCGTTGTGCTGCGCGTTTACACATACATCACGAGCTCCTTTTCTTTCGCTCTCTTCTTTTTGCAGCTCGGGAGCTTTCGCTTTCTCTCTTTCTCACTCTTCCACTCTCTCTCTCTCTCTCTCTTACTCTCTCTCTCCTTGTCTCTCTCCCTCTCTTACTCTCCCTCTCTTTGTCTCCCTCTCTCTCTCTTCCTTTCTATGTATCTCTCTAGCTCTCATTTTCTTTATCTTCATCCGTTTCGTATTGTACGCCTTTAGATCTTTTTCCTGCAGATGCATATACATGTATGTATGGAATGTTTTATGTCAAGTAGGGGAGGATGGGGTACGACGGGCACGGCGGGTTAAAGGGGCAACTTCATTTTATTTTCAAAATTAGTATAAAAAAAAATTTTTCTCGGTAGATTTAAGAACAAGAGAAAAAATATTTTGTTAATTGTGAAAAAGTAAAGAAAAAATAAGTATTACATATTATAAAATCGTATTGAAAATTTTAAGCAAAAATAATTAAATTTTTCCATAATTTCAAACACGTGGGAAAGTAAGAAAGGCGGTATTAATGCCTTCGAGAAAGTACGTATCATAAAGCTTATATATTCTACTCTAGGTTTGCACAGGTTCTAATTTAATTTTTTTTGTACTGAGATAATTAAAATTCAATAAAGACGAATGCTCAAACCGGGGCTAAACGGGCACCAGGGGGTGGGGCACAAGTACGGGCATTGCTGATCATTAATAAATTATTTTTTTCAAAAATAGCTTTAACAGAAATTAATTTAAATTGTACATAAAATGGCATGTTCGTATGTGATTGTACTTTTTCAAAATTTTTTTAAATTTCTAAACTTTTAAAAAATTTCTAAACTTTTAAAAAATTTCTAAACTTTTAAAAAATTTCTAAACTTTTAAAAAATTTCTAAACTTTTAAAAAATTTCTAAACTTTTAAAAAATTTCTAAACTTTTAAAAAATTTCTAAACTTTTAAAAAATTTCTAAACTTTTAAAAAATTTCTAAACTTTTAAAAAATTTCTAAACTTTTAAAAAATTTCTAAACTTTTAAAAAATTTCTAAACTTTTAAAAAATTTCTAAACTTTTAAAAAAATTCTTAACTTTTCAAAAAAAATTTTAAAAAATTACAACATTTTTATACTTTAAAATTTTTTAAAAATATTCAAAATTCTTGAAATTTTCAAACATTTACAGAATTTGCAAAACATTCAAAAATATTTAACCATCCACCTTCCATGTATAAAAAAGAGCCGATTGATGCACGTACTATTAAAAAAAGAAAAAGTAATATTAGGAAATATAATGTGCTTAATCATATACTATTCATTCATTCACTCGCTACGCTCGGGCGCTACCGCACGGTGCGTCAATGGACTGCTTAGGGCTTTAAACCTTTTTAACCACTTACCACGTGTCTTTCAGTCGGAATTAGGCGGTGCATGAAAATAGTACCGCTACAAAATTCAAGTATTTTTAATTTATGCTATCTGTCCAATTTTCAAATAAAATTAAATGTGAATTTTTGTAGTAATTATTCTCTCAATATTTCTTATGCAATAAAATGCAAACGGCTAAGTAAATTAAAAGTCTCTAACTACATTCATAAGACAGCCATCACCGAAATTATTAATCAGTATAACTGTTGCTATCGTTGGAACTAAACTTAAGTTAATTGATGAAAAGTAAATAAAACGGTGGACATTCAAAGTTGAAGAATCAAATTTCTCTCAAGTTTAACAAATTCGTGATGCAAAGTCAATAATACAGTTTTATTTTGCTTCCTGATAGAGAAAGCTTTGTGATGGTAAAAGAAGTGATTCTAATACACTATTTTTAAGAAATGGCTGTATGGATGTGCGTGCGGGTGGGTATGTACGTATGTGTTTATATGCGATTATATGTTTGTGTGTGTGTGTGTGTGTGTGCGTGTGTGTACGTGACTATGTGTTTGTGCGTGTATATGCGTATGTGTGTGCGTATGTGTGTGTGCGGGCGTGTGTGTGTGTGTGTGTGTGTGGATGTGTCTGTGTATGTGTATGTTTTGTTATATTTCAACTAATTTTTATAAATATTTGTAGAAAAGTGTCTTTTTCTGTCTCTTTAACTTCGGTAGCATAAGAAATAAAATTATAATTTTCTTCTACTTAGCAAACAAAATTATATATTCTTTAAGTTGAATTTTTTAAATTTATATAATATAAAATCGAGTCCAAGAATATGTTATATAGGCATTATTCATAAGAATAGCGTTTCTAAAAGCCATTAATATGTTCTAAGTTGCTAATAGTACATTGTGCAACAAGGGAATAACGGCTTTTTTCGCCCGAGAGGAACACGAATGCTCATATCATCACCCAAGTCTGAAAAAGCCCTTTACAAGCTTGAAAAAGGGCCTTTTTCAACATGTTTTATTTAGATTTATAAAAAGTTTCATAATCTATCATAATAATCTAACTAAATAGTTATTTTACACGTCACACCCCCCAAATAAGAGATATGCTCCAAAAACTGAAATAACTTTTTATCATAACGTTTTTTCATACTTTTTCTCAAAACTTCATGGATTATAGGCATTTAAAAGAAAATTAACTTATATAGAAGAACTTTCTACACTATAATATAGAATTTAAGCCGAAGAATTAATGGTTTATGAATATTTCTACAAAAATATACTCGATAACCTCTAAAAAATTATGTAAATTTGAGTGTACTAGGCATGACAGGCGTGCTATGCGCGCCATAGTTTATGAATTACAGGAAATAGATATTAATATATTCTTTGTACGCAATATTTTTATACGTAATTCTTATAATATAACGCAGATGATTGTTATTCATGTTATATAGTTTTAACTTAAGTTTTAAACAATATGCTTAAGGCGATCATAAACCCCCTCTCACCGTCATATACGGGGAACAACTTATGTCATTCAATTTTAAATTTTGAGAAAATATCTCTCTGGAAAGTTGTTGTTTTTGATTAGGACAATAACGTTTCATAAAGATATTTGTTAAAAATTGAAAATTAAATGAGAAAACTGGTTCCTCGTATTTGTCGGTGACAGGTGACTTTAGCATTACTTTAAGAAGAAAAAATTATGTCAACTATGTGAATCAAATGATAAAATGATGTAAACAATCACATGAGCTTTTAACACAATTTCTCACTTGATTTATTACCTAAAGTATTTCTAATAAAAAATCATATTATCCGTGAATCTATTAAAAAACACATTTGTGGTTAGCAAACCCCAAACCAGTAAAAGTTAGAATCGCTTTAAAACAGAATTCCGATAATTTTCTATGTAGATAAGTGACTATTCAATTACGTTACTTTATCATATTTTTTATTTGAGAGAAAACCTCATTTTTTAGTAGATGTGTGTGGATAGTAAAGTACGTGGATAGTAGAGTGTGTGGATAATGGGATGCATTTATAGTGAGGTGCGTGGTAGCACGGTCTGTGTGTATATATAAGAAGCAAATAATTAATGTGTTTCTTTTCATACTCTCACACTCTCTCATATTACTCTATTATTTAATCCTCATTGATAACAATGATGTAGTGCTGGATGCGTACAACATTATAGCGACCTTTCCCAGTAGACACAATATCATCGATATTACAATTGCCATAAAAATATCAAAGCCCCCTGCTCTTACCAGCTTTTCATATAGAGATTTTAAATCTATCAGACAGGAGGAGCTTTTATACCTCCTTAATACCTGCGATTGGTCGCCCATAAGTTACCCAGGCAAGGATGTTGATAGTAGGTTAGAACAGCTTAGCCAGAATATCATGTCAGTCCTTGACGAACTTGTCCCCGTGAAGCAGTTCAGGCCAAAAAACAAAAGTCATTCGCCATGGGTCGATGCTGAGTTACATCATCTTTACAACCAGCGCGATGCCATTCGTAGGCGCCATAGGCGGACCGGTGACAATAGATTCTGCGAGGAGTTCATGTCTGTCGCTGTTCAAGCTGAGCAACGCACTGTTGAAGCACGAGAGACTTTTATCCACAGTCGAATTTTTGAAGCATTGGATAACAACAAAAGCATCTGGAGAGAACTTTGGAATCTTGTACTTGTGTCAAAGCCGAGAGAGGAGCTACATGGCTTTACACCGGATGAGCTAAATGTCCACTTTGCTGGGGTATCCGTCTCTGAAACAAAGCATGATGAGGGCTTCACTTTTCATGAAGTCACTTTCTCGGTTGTAGTCCTGGCTGTTGCTCACTTCT
Source organism: Gastracanthus pulcherrimus (assembly GCA_949152435.1). Lineage (NCBI taxonomy): Eukaryota > Metazoa > Arthropoda > Insecta > Hymenoptera > Pteromalidae > Gastracanthus > Gastracanthus pulcherrimus. Next base: position 202,792,622 of record OX424572.1, read on the forward strand.
CATCGCAGACGAAGGGAGAGGACGGAATTCCCCAAAGTGGCATTGCAAAGTCCCTTCCGGTCATAGGCCATCACTTAGCTAACATCTTTAACTCTTCTCTGTCAAGTGGAGTCTTTCCCGGAACTTGGAAGAGAGCTCACTTGGTGCCTCTCAAGAAGACGGCAATTCTATCTGCCGCTTCGGATTTTCGTCCGATCGCACTTCTGAGCTTTCTTTCCAAGGTTCTTAAGAAGATTGTCCATGAGCAGATATCCGAGTTTATCGAATCTAAGAAAATCCTTGATCCCCGCCAAACTCATTTACGGCAACATCATAGCTCGCAGACAGCACTATTGATTTCAGCCAAGCGTTCAACACAATCTCGCCCTCAAAATTACTCCGTAAGTTGATCAGTAAGGGATTCTCTAGGTCCGTAGTCCAGTGGATTAAGTCGTATATCACAGGTCGTGATCAACGAGTGATAACGAAATGCGATGGTGAATCAGATTGGCTCACAACCAAGCTTGGAGTTCTACAGGACTCGGTTCTAGGTCCCCTTCTGTTCAGCCTCTATATTAATGACCTCGGATAGTGAATTATCGGATAGTGTTGAGCATCTGCTTTATGCTGACGACCTTCAAACCTACACGCAGGTAACCAGGGGCAATCTTGCTGAGGGCGTGAGACGGCTGTCAGCTGCTGCATGGGCAGTGTCCTCGTGGGCCTCTGAAAACGCCCTCTCACTTGCTAGCTTCCTCACATCCTAACTTATGCACTCACTCTATCATATACTTCCATACGCCCTCATTTTTGCATTCACGTACTCACTTACTGACTCATCCACTAACTCGTGCACTTACTCATGTACAATCTGGCACGCTAGTATGCTCACTCACTTACTTAATCACTTACGCACTCATGCACGCACTAACTCACCCTCAAGCTCGATCACTTCCTTGCATACTTGCTCACTAAATCACTCACTCCTTCACTAACATACTTACGCATGCAATCTCTCACTTAATTATTGACTTGATTACTTACTCACGCACTCACTTACTCAACTGTTTACTCACTCACTATAGTTCTCTCGCTATATCACTCCCTTAATCACATACTTACACATTCGCTGATGTTCTTACTCACATACTCAATCACGCACTTTACCAAACCCCTTCCTCTTCCTTTTTCCCTTTTATTTTCTCATTAATATATTTTTTCGATTTATTGCGTTACATGACTTTTTCGATAGTCGCACAAATCAAGCACACTATATACACATACAAACACATAAATATGCATTTAAACATGTGTACCGTACATAAGTGCTGCTTACTTTAATTTTATCACTTCACGCCTCCTCCCCCTCCTTATGTTCACTCTTTTTTCTAATTTTGTACCTTTCCCATTTACTGCATTACCTGAATTTTTCGATAGTCGTACTAATCAAGCCAAAAAACTAAACATACAAACACATAATTATGTATTTAGACACATGTAGGCGAAACACGCTGTGATTTCTTAATAAAAATTTATCATTTCTTATGGCTTACGATATTTATGTAGTTGTCTACTTGACTTTTTCCACAGAGTGTATCTTCGACACTAATTTGCCCAGTGTCCTTTTGTCTCTCTCGAGCATGGTAATTTACAATGCCTCACGTAATGTTCTTCTTTCTAGCGACATACGATTTTGGGAGAGAAAGAGAGAAGTTCATTAAGTTCAAGAGAGAACCACTAGCATCACGCGAGGCCCGGCTATCAAATCCTGCGATAAAGCGACAGCGCGGCAATCAATCACGAGGTCGAGTCGCCAATCGGCCGACGGGACTCGAGGCTTGGACGACGACGAGAACGCTTAGTTCGCCGACTCGTAACTACCTACAGTGCCGCGAAATTTCGGTTACGTGATTTTAATCAGTTCGTATAAACTTCCCTTTTAAACCCCATTATTGCAGTTCAGTCGCATTTTTCTTTACTTCTGTTATTATAATTTGTTTGATAAATTTTATTCGTAATCGCCTTGATAAATTATTCCAATTTTATTCGTAAGCTCGTAGTCTACTTGCTTTAGTATACAAGGGTCAAGTATTAGGCTAAGTAGCCACTTTTTTCGTTGCCAGTGCCTTTTATGGCAAATAGACTCGGACGGGTTGCCTTTTATTCCATTATTAATAATTATTTTGGTTAATTTACATTTGTTTGAATAATTTTATTTTTCTCTATCTTGATTACTACAGTAAATTTCATTTAAGGTAAGGTAGAGTATGTTTATTATTGCATTCTTTGAGCATTTAAGATATTTTTTGTTTTATTTAAATTTTGATTTGAGTAAAATTAACTAATTAAAGTTTTGATCATTTCTCTGTTAATGATAGGTTGTGTAAGAATATCAAGGCACATGATGTCTCAAGCCATTGTGAATAAATGTAAATAAATTTTATAAATAAAATTAATTGCGAACTGATCACGCGAGAGCTGTGCCTTATTGTAATAGTGCATGCATAAGGTGCACTTATCAGCAAAATAAAAGGCACCTTTTTTATTTCTTTTTAATAGTGTGATTATTCATTTATTTTTATGTTGTATGAAAATTATAATCATTTTCCCATGTGTGTGTGTCTAAGAAAAATTCTTGTTTTATCAAATTTATTGGTCATCGTGACCCCACGACTCTCCGACTATCTAACGGAGTTTAGCCGTACTGACATAAAACTAAATTTGATTAACAAAGTTTCGATGCCAGTGACACTGCTCACCTGACTATTTTAGTCGAAATTTCGCGAATCTCAGTGTTTGGCCCTCCTAATACAATTATGTCTTTGGCATTTGATAAAAGCTAATTATAATTTAATGTAGATACTATGCAAACGTATAATTACCTCAATGCAAATATTTTTGAAAGAGGTAGAAATTAGCTTTTGCTTAGTACAATAATTTTTTAAAAATAGGTTACATCTTGGAAACTGACCATGAAAATTGAATTTGTATTGTAATAATACTTTTTTTTCTATAATTATTAGGTTATTAATAAGCAACAGCAGTTCACAGTAATATATTAGAATACATAATTATATGTAAGACTGATTAACTAAGTTTGAGGAATTTAAGTGCCAATGAATTTGCAGCGGATTTTAATTTTGCACAACAGTTGAAAAAAAGTAGTTTCGAGAGAAACATATTTTAAGTTTTCATAATATTACACGTTTTGGTAAATAAAATATAATTTATGGTATTTACTGCTAATAAACAAAACCATGCTCATATAGTATATTTTTTCTTCAAATAACTTATCTTGAGTTGATTTTTGTTTGCTATGCCGAGTAATCTTAGCCACTTTTAAAGTGAGAGAGCTTTGTTAATCAGCTTATGTTATAAGGCTATGTACGAGGGTAGTTCAATAAGTCTTTAGAATGACCAACAGATGGCGCGCGAATCGCTCCAAATCATCTGTTTTCAGTCAGCACCACTCCCGACTAGATATATGGTGCAGTCACAGTCCACATCTTCTGAGTTTACGTGTTTTTATAACCAATTGAAAATAAAAATTGCTTGTTAAGAAAAATGGAAAAAAACGAGTTCAGAGCGGTAATTAAACATTTTCATTTAAAGGGTTTAACTTCATATGAGATAAAAAATGAATTGGACTCAGTTCATGGCACATCTGCCCCTGCCTTAGCAACGGTTTATAACTGGGTAAATGAATTTAAGCGTGGTCGTACATCAATAACTGACGAACCACGTTCAGGAAGGCCCGTAGAAGCAACTACTCCCGAAATCATCAATAAAATCCACGATATGGTGTTGAAGGATAGAAGATTAAAAGTGCGTGAGTTAGCTGAGGCCACAAGGATATCTATAGGTGCAGTTGTTTCAATTCTACATGAAAAATTAGGCATGAAAAAGCTATCGGCAAGATGGGTGCCGCGTTTGCTCTCAGCTGAGAATAAACGCAATAGAGTGGTCGCCTCTGAGGCTCTTTTGGCGCGCATAAGTCGGAATCCTGAGGAATTTATTCGTCGATTTGTGACTGTGGATGAAACATGGATACACCACTACACTCCTGAGACAAAGGAACAATCCAAACAGTGGATTTCCACAGGCGAACCAGCTCCAAAGAAGGCAAAGACCGTAAAGTCAGCTGGTAAGGTTATGGCTACAGTTTTTTGGGATGCACGTGGAATTATACTTATTGACTACTTGGAAAAGGGTAAAACAATTACTGGTGAGTATTATGCATCATTATTAGAGCAGCTGAAAGAAGAAATTAAAAAAAAACGACCACATTTGGCGAGAAAAAAAATTCTCTTTCATCACGACAACGCCCGAGTTCACACATGCTTCGTTTCAATGGCTAAAATTGAAGAACTAAAATTCGAATTGGTCGAACACCCACCGTATTCACCAGATTTAGCCCCCAGTGACTTTTTCTTATTTCCAAACTTGAAAAAATGGCTCGGTGGACAGAGATTTACGGACAACGAAGACGTCATTGCCTCTGTAAGTGCTTATTTTGAGGAACTTCCGAAAACGCACTTTTCTGAAGGATTAAAAAAACTTAAAAAGCGATTGACCAAGTGTATAGAGCTCCAAGGAGATTATGTTGAAAAATAAAAAAAAATTTACCCAAAAAAAATTGTTTTTATACTTTATTCTAAAGACTTATTGAACTACCCTCGTAACCTTTACATTCGAAAAAGGTAAAAAAAAATTTTTTTGATTTTTCAGACCCATCATAGTGGACTACATACATAAATAATTGTAGTTTCCCAAGCACTAAAAAAAGGATTCGCTTTCATATCAATAGTATTAGCTTTAGATGACAGCCGTAGTTTAGTCGTAACTATGTTATTAAAAAAGAATTAAATGAAGTTTTACACCAGAAGCTTTAATTTGAGAGGCTAAACATAGAAGAATGCAGATTTGATTCAAAGTTACACTAAAAATATTAAAAATCGTATTAAGAGGTTGGACTTGGAAATCAATTAGACATCCGCTAATTTTCATACTACTTTCAGTACTAATTTGTAAATCAAAATTTGTATACATCTCGTATCGAAACTTGTGCAGTGTCGTTTTATTTGATTTTTCAAAGTTATGTTTATGGTATACTTGTGAAGTTGATTATTTAAAGAGGAGTGCACTTTTATAAAAATAACATAAGGTAGTGGACCCGGTTCTCGATAGGTACCCAGTTGTCGATAACTCGAAGGAATAATACGATTTTAGATATATTTTGAGCAATTTTTCGGTACGAGAAAATTATTTCTATATTAAGAATATATCACTGAATAAATATTTTGAATTATAAAAACTCAGTTAGCGCTACTTGTTAAATAGAAATTCACACTTCTTGGCACTCTCAGATTTGATGAGTTTCTCGACGTTTTCTTAATCACGACCGTAACAAACAGTAAACTTTAAAGTGACATTTTTGTAATAAATAGAACGTTTTAAAAAACTATAAAGCCAAGATTAGCTTTAAATTCAACAAAATAAGCGTAATCAAAAAGTTAAATTTTGATTTATTTACTTATAACTATTTTAATTCATATATCGACAACTCCGTCTTAATTATGCGTACGTACCCAGTTGTCGATACTCAGATAATATATACAAAATACAAATAAATTTTTCTTTAAATGTTATTTCAATGCTTAAAAGTACTTAAGCACTACTTTTAATTAATAATTATGTAATTATAATAATCAAAATGTGTATGTTATTCAATCAAGTTTTGACATAACCTAGAACCTAACCTGAATAATGGGCTTGTTGGTATATCGAGAACTGGGTCTTTTGCATCTATCGAGAATTGCTCCGACTCGTAAAATGGTTATCGACAACTGCTCCCTCGGATTATTTTTTGGTTTATTGAATTTAGAAGTAAACATTACGTTAAAATTTCGTCTTTTTCGAGTTATTTGCTAAATAAGTATATTAATTAATAGTTGAAAACAAAAAATTTCAATTTTTTTAAAATTAAAGCATTTTTTATAGCGAAATAAGTTGAGTCTGTTACTAAGCTATCGAGAACAGGGTCAACTACCTTATATGCTTTTCATTTACATCTTACAACCAAAGTGATCTTCAAAAAGAAAAGTATTGATCTTTATTTCTAGGTATCAGTGAACAATTCTTAAATTATTTTAAAGAGAATCTAATGGACTCTACGAGCTATAAACCCTTATAATACTCAAACGGACTTTTGTCATTCCGCTTTCTCCAATTCTGATAGGTGACTGTATTATAACAGTCTCTTACCCTCCGAAAGAGAATTAATGCGAAAATAACATCCGAAAGAGAGGAGAGTTTGACAACAAAAAAATGAATATATATTTTGAATGTAAATAAAAGTTAAGAATAAGTTTTTATTAAGAAATAATTATAAAATTATATAATAACGTTTCCGCTCCAGTACTTTGCCAGTGAGCCATCGTCAGTGCAATGCTGGCAAGTACCTATTACAGACGCTAAGTGATACTCCAGAGTTGATCAAATATATGGAATAGAAATGATAAATTTGTATATGGATACAAAAAACTTGCATCCGTCTGGTGATAAAACCCGGAATTATAAGGCATATTTGTGTCCTAATGCCAAATTAAATAAAATGCAAACTGATTGCTCGTTGGGTATTTAATTATTTTAATTATCTTTAAATATTTGACCAACTCTGGAGTATCACTTAGCGTCTGTAATAGGTACTTGCCAGCATTGCACTGACGATGGCTCACTGGCAAAGTACTGGAGCGGAAACGTTATTATATAATTTTATAATTATTTCTTAATAAAAACTTATTCTTAACTTTTATTTACATTCAAAATATATATTCATTTTTTTGTTGTCAAACTCTCCTCTCTTTCGGATGTTATTTTCGCATTAATTCTCTTTCGGAGGGTAAAAGACTGTTATAATACAGTCACCTATCAGAATTGGAGAAAACGAAATGACAAAAGTCCGTTTGAGTAGTATAAGTGTTTATAGCTCGTAGAGTCCATTAAATTCTCTTTAAAATAATTAAATACCCAACGAGCAATCAGTTTGCATTTTATACAATTCTTAAAGTTTCATCAGAGTTCATGCGTCAAAGCCCTGGTATTGTTCTTGTAAGCGGAAACAGTCATTTTTACTACAATACTGTTATGCGCAATGGGTAACGCTCACATGAGAAAGCGCCTGTCATTCTGCAAGTCCCGCTCAACTCCCCGTAGGCATACACGCACCTAGCATTTTATCTCCCGCGTGCACTTGCACAAGTACATCGGAGTCTGTCCGAGTGTGCAATGCGAGCTCCAGCTTCGCTTGTACTTGAACCATCACAGGCGATATAAACACACGACTCCGGCTGTAACCTCGGATTTGTCAGCGAATTTGTTTTATGCGCGCAATGGATAAACGAGAAATACATGGAACGTTGAGTATGCACGAGAAGTGGGAGGGAGCGGGAGAGAGAGAGAGAGAGAGATAGAGGGGTTAAAGCGCACGGAATTCTGGGAAAAGCGTTGCTCTGTTTGTCGAGGGCTATAATGCCAGCATAGAAAATCTGTATACGGAAAGGATATCGCGTGTTTTATACTGATGAAAATATCTGCAAGCAACGTATTTGTACATATGGATTATCAAACTGAATGAAAAGGGCATATAGTAAAATTGACGATTGAAATAATTTTAAAATAGTTAATGAATTATTATACTTGTACTGCATAATTGTATAATTTCTATTTATATATTATAAGAAATATTAAATAATATATATTTTTGAAATTCTAAGCTTAAAATCGTTTTATTAATAAACTAGGGGATCTTCGCCCCCTTTTCGCTCAGATATATGTCATGTAACATTTAATACTGCTTTGATATACAGTAGCGAGGGAAATCAAAAAATTTAAATTTAAGTCTACATATACGAGGTTGCGCAAGCAGAGTTCGTAATTTTTGAGTATGCGCTACAATTGCAATAAAAAATTGGATTAACGTAGAGCCAATAAAAATGGCCGCCACAAAAAACGCAGGCTAACTTTTAGCTCCGCACCGGCGGCGCATGTATATAAGTTATGTCTATAAAGCTTAGCTTGAACAAAACCGTACACCCTCATGAAGCTTTAGCCTCGCGTGTATAATTAGCGATACTTTTGGAAACGAATGGGAAATACCTGAGTTTCATTCAATTATATGCAACTAAACAAAGTTCATGCAGCATATTTTGAGCTTGCAACATATAGTTACACACAAGTGTAATTAGATTTGAATAATCGCGCGTAATCGACAAATTGGCCGTCGATAAAGGGTAAGGGACATCTGAATTCGTAGAAATGCGGACAGATGGCAACATTTCTTAGCACTAATAAAATACACACGTCTTGCGGTACTCGGCCTCTTTTTACTGTCTGGTGCCGCGCGTGCTCCATCTCGTCGGAGCCTCGACCACACGAACTCCCTGGTCTTTTATGAGAAAAGGTCAGCGTCGGATGTGACAAATGAAGTTTGTCCGAACCGAAAATTGAATACGCCGATCTTGGCTCACTAAATCTCGCGATGTGAGAGTTGCGCGATGACGAGGAAAAAGTTATTTTCTTGGAGCGGAGTCGTGACGAAGTTCCGGCGAAGGAGCAGAGTCGACCACGTGTCGGGCCATGAGTGGAAGGAGCCGATTGTGTAGAAATTTCGTCAAAATTTTTATTGGATTCCGATAAGGTTTCCTTAAGTTTGACCAGAATCGGGTAAGGAGATCTCGTCAGATTCTGACCGGAAAGTGTCCCACTTTTTACAACGATTTTGATAAGGATTTCTGGTCAGATTCTGACAAGGATTCCCAATGTCCCCATCAAAGAAAAATATTATTACTCCCTTTCAATCGCATTCCCTAATATGTATTAATGTTTTTTTACATATTTATATAATTTATATTAACTGAAATATAAATAGAAATAGAAATACAAATAATTAATAAATTAAAAATTTTTGAATGAAGGGGGATTTGAACTCGAATCCTCTGCGTGCGATGCTGATGCCTTAACCACTCGACCACTGTTGTGTTTATATATCCCCCAACAAAATATATACAAATGTTAGTTCAAAGTTTAAGTTTATTTATTTATATATATTTATAATACGTATTTGTGCATTTATTTATTATTTATAAATAGTTACATTTTTTAATAATATTATTTTTAGAATACGATTCTGATAAATAGAAATTTATTTTACTAATTCCTACCTTACCGGCTTTTCACTATTATAATTTTTTTCGGTATGATTCTTTCGGAAAAGACGTTATTGATATGCTCTCCAATTTTAAAAGTAGAAAACTTCGGTAAATTTTTCAAGAAATTTAATATTATTAATTGTAGGAGAAAATGGGTTAGATAATATTAAATACATAATGTATTATGTTTCAACCTTTTTATTTCTCATATAGTTAATAAAAAAAAATCTTAAAAATTTATTGGAGATTCCTATTCTGAATTTGGAGAGCAAAAGATATTCATTTTTTCGGAAAGATTTATTTAATTCCGAAAATAGAAATTATAAAAATGAAAAGCCGATAAGGTAGGAATCAGGTCGGTATTTTACAACGCTTTAAGTAATTGTGTTAATATATATAATGTAAATAATGTAATGTTAAATGTTGTAAAACAATGAAAAAATTGTTAATACATCACTGAATTAGTTAATTAATTATTATATTTAATTATTTATTTGTATTTTTGTATTTATTTATTTATTTGTATTTTTTTATTTATTTATTTATTATGTATTATTTATTTATTCATTTCTATTTTTTTATTTATTTGTTTTTTATGTATTATTTATTTATTTATTTCTATTATTTAATTATTTATTTCTATTTTGTTATTTATTTATGTATTATTTATTATTTATTTATTTATTTCTATTATTTAATTATTTATTTCTATTTTGTTATTTATTTATGTATTATTTATTATTTATTTATTTATTTCTATTATTTAATTATTTATTTCTATTTTGTTATTTATTTATGTATTATTTATTATTTATTTATTTATTTCTATTATTTAATTATTTATTTAATGATTAACAAATTAGTTTGACAAAATTGTACAATAAATTCTGAAAGACTTTCATATAAATAATATTTTCTTCAATTTAAACATTTTATTAAAAAATAAATTACGTGGTAATTATATTAAAAAATAATTATGTAAAAGATAATTCTATAAGTGTATATATATATTAATTTTGTCTAATGAAATAATTATAATAAAAACGTTTATTCTACCGATAGCTATTATTATGATACAGTTAAAATATTAATTATATTTAGTAATAGTATAAATATTAATAGAACCATAAAAAATCCTTTATAAAGTATAGATATCAGTTTTACCGACACTTCAAATCCTATAATTAGATTTTGATATGGGTTTCCTCAACTTCTCGTAGCTTTTGAAAGATATTAGGAATCCAGATTAGATTCAGGTAGGGGAAACCCGTACTTTTACATATCCATCCTAACCTAGAAATCGAAAAGCGCGTACCATGGAATACCTGATAGGATTCGGACAGGGAGATCTTAAGTTTGAGAATTAATCGGTAAATAAGGGGTTTACAAAGGAAAATCTGGTCAGAATCCCGTAAGTTTTTCCTAAATACGGAAATCTGATCAGAATCCAGCCTATAACCGGGGATGACTTAGGGACATTTCTACACGGGACACCTTCTCCTGTTTCATTATCTGCATGTCTCAATTTTCTTATATAGTAGATATCTGGGTTTTATATATATATTTTATTTTAACATAAGCGTATATTTTTTACAAGCTCAAGCCCTGAAGTACACGTACAAGTGTTTTCAATATCTAACACATACGGTTTCATATAGCGAATTAAGATATTATATTTATCGGTGCCCTTGGACGTTCCAATATAAAGCATGCAAAAGACGCTATGGGGCTATTTGGTTGTATTACCGCGCCTGCTGTGAACGCCGGGCGTTACCTTCATGCGACTCTGCCAACCTAAGAAGTATCTCTAACATTGATAAACATTACTTTCGTAGATTTTTCTACGAAAATACCCATCAAAATAAGCTCTCAAAAAAAATTTTACCCTTTAAGGTTCCCTCTGAGGCCTAGTAGAGTGTTTTGAATTTTTATTAGTGGACAAAAAACGGCTATTTACAAAATATTCGAGAGAGCTCATTAATTCCTAATAAAAATGCACTTTTTTATGTCCAGAAATCACAAAAGAAAATTTGAATGCTCGGGTTTCCAAACCGTTTCTATCTTGTTCTAGGGGCCAAATTATGAAGAAAATCGCATTTGAACAATGAAAATTGGCCATGTGACTATGTTTTTCTGACAAATTAGGTGTTCTTTACGGTTTTTTATATATACCAAAAAGAGGGTTTTACTGCGCAGCTAATAACTGTGCATACAAAGGTGGAATTTTTTTCCCATAAAGTATATAAAAGCAGAAGAAAAGACCTTTAATTTGAGTTTTTGTTCGATGAAGATGGATGTTAAATCTCAGATTCTGTAAAAACAGGAAAATGCATCCGTTTTCACCCTACTTTCAACGAATTATTACCCTCATTTTAATTGGTCATAACTTTGTACCGAAACATCCACTTTCAACGAACAAAAACTCAAATTAAAGATCTTTTCTTCTATTTTTATATATTTTATGAAAAAAAAATTTTTACTTTTGCGTGCATAGTTGCTCGATCTATAATATATTTTCTGACTATACTTGATATATTTATACACACTTTTTTCTTAATTCTAATCAATTAAGTCCTAACTATAAAAAGTAACGAATTTAACGCATGACTTTTACCATCTCATTCGTGCTCGATATAGTATTTATAAGAAGATCTCTATCAGACGATGCTTAATCGTGCGCGGAGAAAAAAAGACTGCACGCGCGCTCAAAGTTCCACGGCGCAACCGCCACCATTCAATCGGCTCTCTTTATCTGGCCTTTGCGCGTTAATCGATATTCGAAGGACGAAATTTTCTATTTTCACCTTTCAATGGCTATTACGAAATTTTCACAGTGCGCTGCAGAATTTTACGATCCGTGACCCTTCTGAAGGGAAAATTTTGCGATTTCTCGATACTTGGATGAGTCATGAGCGATCGGATTTTATATTACGCTTTGTGATAAATTTGATGTTACTAAAAGGATACTTTGTTATGACAACGAGTAGATTGTAAGTTTTATATGTTTTTACAAATTCAATTTAATTAAAAAAAATTGTATGCTTCTTGCGCAAACTTATAATATAAAAGATACTTTGAACATTTAGCTATGTATAATAAAGTAAGACAATTGAAATGTCAATTATCTGAAAAGTTAGGCACCATGATTGGAATCGAATTAATTTTCTTGCAAAAAATAGTCTCATCGAAGCCTGTCTGTAGAGGCTTATTGGACACTTTTCGACTATCTTAAATCACTTTCTCGAATTCAATTAACTGAGGCTGTCACTTCCAGCGAAGATTAAAGCTACAGAGAAGCTTATTGCATTTGAAATGCAATTCCCTATACTAGGAATAGAGCTTTGATGCCTCTGTTGGAATAACTAGTATAGTGTTTAGGCATGAGAGTACAAATCGATATTGGATGAAATACTTGCTCTTACTGCTTCTAATAATAATAAAAATAAAAGTAATTGTCGTTTGAAACGTTGCTGTTATGTCTGAAAAGTTTTTTTATTATGATATAAAATTAAAAAATATTTTTAATAAAAGCGTCTATAATGGTGCTGCTACAGTCAACAAAAACAAATAGTACATTGTCACAGTTGAGATGGGCATAAATTAAGTGCTATATGTAACAAGGGCAAAAAGTCGAAAACCCGAGTGAGCGAAGCGAAGCGAGGGCAGTAAAGTCACCCGCGGGAAAAATATTCGACTTTTTGCCCTTGTTGCATATAGTCGTACTTTATGTCCATCTCAGCTGTGGCCACTTTTTGACTTGGAAAGCGGGACTAATGGACTGTTAAAAGACAATATTGTTAAAAGACAATCGAAAATCAGGGTTATTGGTAGAACTTGATGGAATAAACGAATTTGGACTAGTTTCTAACAAAGTATCTTTTTCTCGCTAATCATTGTTACGGGCGAAAAGTGTAACTTTGGTCTCGCTTTTCAGAGCAAACAGTGGCCATTTTCGTTGAAATGGGCATAAAATAATTTATATATTGTTAACTAGCCTAACTTAAATAGTCAACTTACACAATTTATATTGTTAACTTACATAACTTACATTGTTATACTTACACAACTCATATCATTGCTTACTCATTTATCGTGCTTTCGAGATATTGAGCCTTTCATGTATATGAGCAATTCTTTAGGGAAATTTCCTTTTTCTTACCCAGAACATTTAAAAGACCGCTTTCTAACGGCATCTTAGAAATAATCAAATCAACTTTCATTTCCTTTTTTTAGAATTATTTAACGATTTTTTCTCCCAAAGTTGTAAGTCTTAAGGAGGTTCAGGCCATACAGTCCAAACTAGAAGTTTTTTTAGGCTACTATTTTAATTCTTATTTTTATTAGTAATTTTGCGTTTATAAACTTCTATTTTTAAAGTTAAATAGAAAAATAAATGAAGTAATTAATTGATGAAACTTAATTATTGTTATTTGTATATTAAACGAGTGTGAAATTAATTTTCGTAAACTTTTGACTTCTGTGCTCAACTCGAGCAGTGTAAGAAATTGTTCTCAACTTTAACATAATGCGCAAATTAATAATGGGACTTTAGTCAAATTTCAGTATTTTACAAAAAATATTGATTATATTGCATATAATATAATACTTAAAGCATGTGATAAATTAAGATAATACTTGAAAATATAATAAATATTAGAAATGCAGCTTACTTACAAAAAACGTTAGGTTAACGCATTATGTGTTTTAATTCCTAATCGTTCTAAGAATTTGCATGTGCCATCTTGAAGACTAGAATGTCTCAAAATTTCATAGCTTTTTCTCTGTTTTGAGTTGAAATGTGGATTAAGACACAAGTATTTTCAACGAAAAAATGCTTCTTTCCATAAGAACGCATGTAATTTTGATATCAAATATCTGCGAAACAATCTTCCTAAACTTCATGAAATTTTAATATGTTATTATTTTAGTAGATACCTAGTGAATTTAAAAATGTTAACAAATTCTGTTCATTTTGAATTTGGGTTCCAACCATCTTAAAACATAAAATAATAGTATATTGTGCAACAAGGGACGGGGGGATGGGCTATTTCTCGCAAGTGTAGTATGATTTTGTACGAGTTGGAGTCGAGGACAAAGACGAGTGCTAAAATCATCACCCTAGATAGAAATTGCCCTCCCCTCGCTGTTACACACCGTATTTTTCTTAATTAATAAGTACATATAAGGTAAATGTACCAGTACCTGGCCACGTTCCGGTACCTGGCCAAACGTTTACATATTAGCTTCTATTGATTATTAATTAGCTCCTAATCAAAATAATCTTGTGACATCAAATTCTATAACTATCAAGCGTAATTAAATTTTTGGGAAAATATTTATTTCATTTATATATTTAAAAACATTTAATAATGGAACTGGTGCTCGTGTGATAACTTTCACGTCTTCTTAAGGGAAGGTCGAAGCCGAATACAGATTTCTATATTGAACTTTACATTATTCTAATTTAATTGTACATAAAAGTTAAAAACATTAGTTGTCCGGTGTTCTCAATCTACTAAGGAACACCGAACAACTGAGACAATTGAAAAAAATTAAAAATTGAATGAGAATACTGAAAAATACGAAATTGTCGGTAACTACGTAACTGTATGTAAGCTCCGCCTTCACCTTAAAACCAATTGTTAAGAAATCCTACATCGATTTTAATAATTATTAATTGTTCTTTAATCTTTTCATGCATTTGAAAGTTTTCTAAGGTTATTTATTACTATTTTAAGTAAAAATAAAATGCTTATGTGTGCAAAAAAACAGTTTTTACGGTAATAAATACGTGTCCAGGTACTCGTACTTGAAAAACCGAGTTTGCCCGATACCTGGCCAGCTATATGAATCACATTATTATAAATAAATATTCGCATAAAACATATTTTGCTTCGTGAAATAAGTTTCTTTATATGTTTGTACACAACGCTCGTAATGAGCAACTTTTCATCCCTTTTGAACATTGCTGTACGTATATGTATTTATACATGTATATCTATCTATAACATTGAAAAAGTCAAATTCAAATCTTTTTTGATTGTCTAATACAAATTCAATCTTTATTATCATCTATTGTAATTATTATCCAATATTACAATAAGTTTTTACATGTAAGCAATATAATTAAAATTAACTAAAATGCATTCATTTTAAGCAATTATGCTATTTGACACTTGTGTCCGTTGCAAATAAAAAAGTTATCAATCAATTATACTCTTTCTCTACCCTTTTCTAGCAATGTTTAAACTTATCCTTCAAAAGAGATTCGCTTAATCTTTGATCATCAATTAATGTCGATCATTCTTTGTTGGTAGAAAATTATCTAGTAGTTTTATCATATAAATATTATGTAATATGTAAAAAAACGAAAAACATTTTCTCTATCCATCTGACTTTTTAAAAATTGATCTGACTCTGATAGTATTAATTTTATTTTAGTTTAAAAGTTTGAGCAAGACTATTTAAGTGTATGTATAGACGAGGTAAATCTCTCTCTATACATATATCTTACGCACGCACGAACCCACACACGCACGCACACACACACACATCACGTGCCGCTCGTTGACCACACCCCCTGAAAGATCTCGGATCGACATACGCGCGGGTAGAGCTGCATATTACATATTTAAAGCAGGATCTATATGGGCGAAGCCTCGCGCGTCTGCTGGGGGAAAAATCGAGCGAGATGCTACTGCTGCACTTCCGGGCGGAATTTTTAAAAATAGTCGCTACTACTGCTGCTGCTGCTGGAGCTGCGCTCGGGGCGCGCTTCCTTCCCCAATTTGTCACCTAAGCGTCGGACGTCTGCTCGTGTGTGTTCGTGCCGCGACCCGCTGCGTAAGTGCTTCGACGTGTCCGACGCTGTTTACTTAGCTTCTACAGGATGGCGTGAGAGGACGAGAGGAGATCTGTTTTCTTTTCAATTGGGCGCGGACAGATCGTAAAAAGACTGTATGGATGGCTTGGTGGATATATTCCTAGTATGAATTTACGGGTTTTGAGACGTAACGATCAAGAAGAACGTTCATCCCGTATTAACTTTTGATATCAAAAAACTTTTGTTTCATTTAAGTAAAGAAAAATCTTTTAAGATCTAAAAACTAAGAAAAATATTCTCTATTTTGTTGGGTGTTTTAAAATGGGCCTAACTGTTACAGTATTAATGCTGTATTACTTAAATCTTAAAACTGAGCATAAATACTACCAAGTGTGTTAAATTACACGCGTACCTAAAGGTGTTAAAAACAGCACGTTAACACATGTATATTATAAAAAATTAAAAAATCGATGTACCCGTAAGATCGATGTACCCAGAATTATTAATTAAATCTATCTATACATGAGTTACCTGTAAACCAAATTAACGTAAATTAACTAATTAACTAATTTTGTATTTAATTCCCAGTTCGCAATCATGCTGTCATATTTACTCTTACTACATGTCATTGATTGAACTATATTTATTAGCGTAATTCGTGCGTTACTGCGGATTTGGATGTGTAAACTTGCGTGGATATGTATTTTCCTGTATTTTAATAATGCGTGATAAATATAAGGGAGAACAGGGTCAATCCGATCAGGTGAGTCAAACCAATAACTTAATTTTAAGAGAAATGATTTTTTTGAAAAAATAATAGTTGTCCCCGCTTCGTTTTATAGTAATCTGAATATACGTCCAACCTGGTTTCATATGATTGTTTTGTTTTCGAGAAAACTTTGACAAACTTAGTATGTAAAGATTAATCTCCATGTAGTTGGCCCTCATAGTGTGAATGAAATAATAATTATTGTATTTTTGGAATTTTGGATTTTTTTTCGGATTTTTTGGAATCTTAGAAGTTTTATGATCAAGTTAGTGTAAATACATTAAAAAGAGTATAAAATAACCTATCTTCTACAATTGCAAATGTTGTGTAGGCTCTTTTCCTTCTTTTGTTATACACGAAAATATTCATATTTAGTTTAAACGGTTATATCTCTGAAATCTATGATGGAAAAATGTTCGAAATATGTTAGATGATTATGAAGTTTATTAATCTATTTACCAATAACTAACAACGTATAATTTAAATACTTATTTAAATATTCTGAAGTATCTGAATACATAGATTAATTATGCCTACACCAGATAATAAAAATACTAATTCTGGTATAACTAGGATGTGATGAAGTATCTTTGGAGTCGGATAAGGTTCTGATCAGGTTTCTGAAATACATACTTTAAGAGCACGGAACATTTTAAAAAGGTTTACAAGAGTTTTTTAGAAACTTTAAAACGTTTTTTAAGAAAGATATTAAAACGGTTTTAAAACTTTTAAAAACGTGAAAAATTTCCGAAAGCTTTTTTGTGAAAAAAATCGAAAACGTTTATAGAACGTTTATATGACTATAAAAAACTCACCTTTATTGAGCTATTAATAAGAAATCAATATAGCAATTTAAAATAATATATGAGAATAAAGAGATTCATATTGGAACAATTTATTTAGTTTGAGGAAGATAAGTACACTGAAAAAAAAAGAATCGCTCTCCTAACATTATAATCCTGAATATACTTTCGTTCGTTACCTTGATATTCGGTATAGCTCCTAGAGCAATACCGATTGCTGATAGGTTTACGTATAAAGCTTTGGCTTTAAAATGTTTTCAAATTATTTAAAAGTAATTATGCGATTAATTCCTGCAATTGTCATTAACAATATGTTGTTTAAATGTATAAAATTTATTTAAAATTTTTTCCGACATTAGTTTATCAACACACGATGTAAAAGTTGTTATTTTTTAATAATTGAGTTGGTTACTTGACAAAACCATAACCATAACAAAATATCCCTTGGCTACGCGGTGTTTCTCAGAATTACAATCACCGCTTTGAAATATGATTGTAGCCACACGATTTTTCTGTCCTTACATTAATTGCAACATTGTAACGCGCATTAATTGATTTGGAAAGAAAAATCATTTCGGCAAATTGCTAGCTATATTAGCTACAAAATTATTCTATTTAACGAAGCATAATCCATGAACAATTAAGAGTTTATAATACTCACTAACTGTATATTTAATTGTACTTCATTATTCTATATTCATGATCTTTTTAAGATAATTTATTAAAAAATTATTTATGAATGATGATGTACAAACTTAATTTTATGACTTTTTTATATTTTCATTTTGTATTTTCATATATTAAAAGATTTTTTGAATATAAAACTGATTATAATCATAATACATGCATTAAATATTGCAATTAAAATAAAAATATATTGTAATCGACTCGCTTTTTTCAGTCTATATATTGTTCTCTTAATTATACTAGTATAGCTGTGGTAGCAATACTGAGTCGTTACTATGACATCCAAACTTTGTATTGATTGCTCGGCGAGAATCCAGTCGACTGAGCGATTCTCTTCTTTCAGTGTACCAATGAATTGGCAGCGGTTTTTATCATCAGAACATACATATTTTTGTGTACTTATACAAATAATTAAATATCTAAGGAAAGTTAATTATATATCTATATGGATATTTCTATTTAAAATTTAAACAATATTAGAATAATTTAATTCTTTTTATCTTTTTATTAAAATATTATAAAACTCCTAAGGCTTTGTCAAAGCTATATCAAAATTTGCCGATAAAATTAAATCCAACAATAATTTTAGAAATAACGGAGAAATTTATTTCATCGAGAATGTAAATTTAGAGGATAACATAACATTAAAAGTTATTTTTACCCAAAGAATGGGACTAACCCTACATCAGAATGGCCATTAACTACCACACATCCAAGTGTATTCTAGTGTCTGGTCACCGAAGTATACATAAATCTCAGGCGCCCAGCGTAAAATCAATTAAAATTTTACTCCGAACCACCGACATATTAATAGAAATCGCACTAATAACAAAGCCGAATCCGACAAGCGAAATTCTTCTTATGAAAAGGCATCACTATGACCACAGTTTTGTGTTGGTTTCGTAAAAAATAGTTTTGGATAGACTGAGATCTATAGAAATGAACTACGTTCGAAAACATGTTTTTGAGTGACCGTATACGTGCAAAAATAATAGTAAAAGTTATTAAAAATTTCAAAAGGTATAATTTGCCCTGCTCTAATCATATTTTTGACGTTATGGTGCAGAGTCTATGCACTGGCCATATATCATATCAGATCGAATGTACAAGATGAAAATTGATAGACAATAGTCAAGTCAGATTAATTTTTTTATAGAAACGATTGTTAATAAAGGCTCAAAAACTAGATAAATATATTAGACGCTACCTTAGTCGGATTCATAATCACACTGAATCAACTTGAATGTTTAGATTAAAGTAAGTTAATTTTAATGTTAATATTACCAATTTTTTAGGTTATGTTACAGAAATGAATCTTGACGTCCGTAAAATAACCCTATTATATAAAATTATAAGAGAACCCATTCAAAATCTGAGGAAAATGATACATTATGCAGACTCGTAATAATTACTATATTTAGATATTTTTTTGTCTGCTATATTTTCTGTAAATTCTATTTAGAAAATATATTAAATTAGCTCGTCACGCGGTCGGCGGTCTAAGGCCCGCAGGCTGCGTGACTCGCCGCTCCGGTGCTTTAGAGCGAGCAAGCTCACTCTCAAACGCCTCCGCGACTTGCATCGCTAGCTATGCAGGGCATGCAAAAAGTGTAGCTTTTGGCATGTAAGGCACGACCGATAATGCTCGCGCATCGCGCTCGCTTATTATTTTTATTGCTCCCCCGTTGGTTTGTTATATTAAAAAAAAAGGAAAGGGAATATTAATTTATGAAGTTAAAGAATAAAAGACACTCTAAAATCGTGATTTATGAAAATGGGAAAAATGATCAATAACTTGGAACAATAGAGATTAATTGGCAAGAATGTCAATTCCGTTGTCTTGTTGTCATATAACTGCTTTGACCTAAAGAACCGATTGAAAAATGATTTTACAATGTAAAGTTTTAGCTGGTCTGCCACTGAGGTAACGAACATCTTTCCACTTTGTCCAAAAACATTAAAACTTCGGTAACTTTTTTTGTCATGATTAAAGAAGGCAACAAATTTTAAAAAAATTTAAAGGGCAATATTTTTTGTGTTTTCTAGTGATCTCGGTTTTAGTGACATTATTGTTAAAAGTGTTAGATGCAAAAAAGTTTTGTTTCTTTAGTACAAATATGAAATTTATTCAAGATACAGCTGATATTCGATTGTTCATGCCTTTGCTGTGCTTTATTTTTTGTTTTTCTCGACGAACTTTATTTAAATGACGTTAACGTAAATAATTTAGAATACAGACAAGTTCTATTTTTTCGAGATCTACAGCTTTACCGTTGAAAATCTTTGCATATAATATATTTTAATCCAATTATGGTCTAAAAATCGATTTCTTATACCTTTATTGCGCTTTACTTTTCGTTTTTCTCGACAAGCTTAGTTTGAATGACATTTTCGTAAAAAATATTGAATACAGAACAGTTGTATTTATTAGAGATCTACAACTTTACTATAAAAAATTTAATAGAAATATAAAATTTATTCGAGATATAGCTGAAATTCGATTTTTCCATATCTTTAAAAGTTCTCCTATATGGAAATATACTTATCGGGTATGGCTGAAAATAAATACGCCAGCTTCTAATAATGTGACAAGTAATCTCTATAACTTTCAGCTAGTTTCGCCAAATAAATATTATTTAAACAACAAAAATAGCAGAGCACATTTTCGTTAAAATTTTTTTTTATTATTTTTTTTTGGAAATCCAATCAATTTTTTAAACTGAATTTTCAAAAAATCGATTGGATCTCCAAGAAACATCACAAAATAAATTTTAACGGAAAAGTGTTCAGCTCTTCTTGAATTCATGTAAGAATGAGTCGAGTAACCGACGAAAAAAAAATTTCGTTCATCATGCCACCTCGAATAGTGTGAGGAACAAAGTTGCTTTAATAAATATGGTACTGAAAATAAGTAACAATCTTAAATTATTAATATCTTAATAATTTAAGATATTATTAAGTATGGATAGAATAAAATTTTTCAGAATAATAGCGTTTAAACGTAACAAGTTTTCTGGACTCGTAAAAAAAATCTTTTTGTGGGTTTAACCTAGGCCTGCCACTTTAAATAGATAGTTTAATTTTTTCTATGTCTTTTTCTCCAAGAGTCAATATTGAATACTTTTGAAAATTTAACTGAAAATTTCCGGTCCTTCTACACCTAGACTTTAAGTTCGTCTCGCATTAACTTTTGACGTCAAATAACTTTTGTTCTGTTTGTGTAAAAAGAATCTTTTAAGATATAAAAAATAAAGAAAAATATTCTCTACTTGTTGAGTGTTATCAAATTAGTCTAACTGTTATGGTATTATTAATATTCAGCATTGAAAGTTAAAGCGAGACGAACTTAAAGTCTAGGTGTAGAAAGAACATTATGGAGAAAAGATTATAAAACTTTAAAGTGTGCAAAAATGCAAACTTTAGAATCAAACAAAATTTTTGGAATGCATCGTGGCCTACGCTGAAAATTTGTCTGTTTAAATAATCTTTATTAACATTAAATAAATGTTGGATGATCAAATCAATTTTCCGCTCATACTCTCAAGATATCTTTCGAATACTCATCGCGCAGAGAATCATTTATTTCACTCACCTAAACTTTTGTTTTTCAAAAAAATTCGAGAAATTTTGCGCCACCCCAGCAAGGGCGGGCGCGCGCTCACATCCGCTGTATTAGAAAGTGATTGCATAATGCAATACCCAAAATTAATTCGAGAACGGCCAGCACAGCTCGCGATTAATCACCCGCGCACGCGGGGTGAAACATCAAGAAATATAGCGCATGCTCTACCGCAGCAAAATAGTTTCCTCTACAGAGAGATAAAGAGAGAGAGGGAGAGGGAGAGAGAGAGAGAGATCGAAAATCACACACTTACACACATACACACACGTACACACACGCACAAACGCACACGCAGGCACACACACACACACACACACACACACACACACACACACACACACACACACACACAGAACAGAACCGAGGCGTAAAGAAGGAGGAGTAGAGGTAGTATAGTAGCCAGCGCGCGCGCGAATCTGTATTTCCGTCACTGTCGCGCTGTGTTCTCTCCGCGTGTCTCTCCTCTTTGGCGGCGTGCTGCCATCGAGAGACACGCTCGCTCTCTCCCCACCACCGCTTCTGCTTATAAGAGAGAGAGAGAAAGAGAAAGAGAGAGAGAGAGGGAGAGAGAGAGAGGGAGAGATTGTCCCCGCACGCGGTAGAAAAAAAAAGAGAGACAGCGACGACGGAGACACCGAAAAAAGGAAATACATAACGCGCACCCCGAACACAGAGAGGAAAGAGAGAAGACAGTCGTCCTCACTCGGCACTCTGACCTCCGACTCGGAGGATTTCGGAAGAGATATACGAAAGATACGCGTGCGCGAGCGTTAGTGGAGAGTGGCGCGATAGATCGATCGATTTGTCGATCGGGCTCGATTGTGAAGAGTGCGAAAATAAGAAACTGTGCGGTGAGTGCAAATTTCAGTGGTGATTCAGAGTTGGGGGCAGGTTGAAATGGAAATTTTTGGGTTTTATTGTGAATTTCATTTTAGAAATTTAGTTTAGTGTGTTAATAAGTGTTGCTAAAAAAGTTACTAAGAGTGATGAGACTGACGATAAATGTTATAAATATTATAATTTTCTATCATAAATAGTGTATTATACATGTATTTGTAGTGCTTAAATTTTTTTCAATTATTAATTTTAAAGTGAAACATAAAAGATCAACAAGAACAAAAAACTTCAAGTACAAATGCTTAACAAATAATTGAATCATTTTTAAACTATAAAACGCAAGCTAGCTGAAAATTGAAACTAAAGCAATATTTTCCATTTCTATAAAATCTATAAAGATTTTAAAATCAAACTATCAGTACAAATAACTTACATCTAAATAAAATAATTGTATTCCAATTCGCCGCAATCGCAACCAAAAGCTCTGTTAGAATAAAAAACCAGTGCCCTACAAACGAAGCTCTGAAAAATCCATGCGAATGCTCGATAAATCGTCGTAGTCAGCAACTGGATATACAGCGCGCACACCGCCGAGGTGGCATTTGAACTTCGCCGCGCGGCAAGCCGGAAATGATGACTCTGATGTCGGAGGTCGGCAGCTACCTGCAGTACGAGACCCTCGCTCGTTCCACCTATCCGGATCACAATCGCCAGCAGCAGCAACAGCAGCAGCATCAGGAAGTTGTGCGCCATCAGGACGAGCAGAGAGTAGCGACGCGCGCCTCGCGGCTCAGGCATCATCAGCATCAGCACGCTGTAAGTATTATTGGGGGATGAAGGTGTGGGGAGGGGGGAGGCGAGATTGGGCTTGCAATGAAGTTCTATGGATATGAAGAAAAACAAATAATCATTACTAGACTGTATAGTAAATTGGATACGATATGAAATTTGGGGTTGTGTAACCCAAATATATAGCAATCGTTACAAGACCAATGAGTAGTTATCGTCCATAACCCCCAATATTTTTCTTTTTTAACAATTACTCGAAGAGAAGTTATAGAAGGAAAGATTTTTAGGCATTGATTTTGTTACTGTTCGTGTTTATATCTAAAAAAACGTTTAATATTTGTACTGTAGAGAGCCTAAGAGTAGATAAAAGTAATGTAAGGCTATTTATCATTTTTAGTCGTAGAACTCAGTTCTGCATATCTTTCGCATTTACTAGGCAGTTTAGTAATCAGACCTAGCCCCTGCTAGTAAAAGTTTAATTTTTTCTCTCTGTGGGTTCTATGGATTTTATGAAATGTTATAGTTCATAATGAATTGTCAAAATTTATTTGGAAAATGATTTTGTGAGTTATGAGAAATTATATTTCATGGTGTGAAAGAAATACCGAAATCACCTTCCGATGTACGATTTTGTGCACATACTCATATTTCTATATTTTGCAAAAAGTTGTTGAAATTTTTAACAAAAAGAAGAGCAAAAGCTACATTTATCAAGAAGCGTAAAAGAATGATGCAAGGGCAGCGAAAAATTACATTATAAATTATAACGGTAGATCATATGATCAATATTTGTGGAGTGGTTTTTGCATGATGCAACTATAGTTGGTTCATGCATATGAAAAAAAATTCTTTTTCTTTCAAAAATGTTTTTCCAGATATGGATGAAAACAATAAATAAATAAATAAATAAATAAATATTGTTTAGAATGGATTTGTATTGTTAAACTTGTATATATTTGCAAAACGTTTTTGTGGTAATTATAATAAAAATAATTATTTTAAACAGTTTTCTGATTTTTTATGGACAATGTAGGTATTTTTAATCAATAGAAAATTATATGGAAATTATTTGCAATGCATTGTTAAGTGAACTACTCAAAATATATCTAACGAACTTTAATAAACTAATTATTTTATATTGTTAATTCAAAGTTTAATTTTTCACTCCATCTTGAATATAAAATGTAAATCAATTAAATTAAAATGATGATAAGGCATAAACTGCACTGGAGTATAAATTCATGATACGAGACAGGATGAAATATTGATCACGTCTGGATGTACCAAAAATAGTACAATCGCGTATAGGTACGCCGAGTCTAATTCAAATTCTGATATCGTATTTGAATAATTTACAAAGATTTCACTGGGGACGAATATGTTGAATCTTTAATTTACTCAGTATATTGCAGACAAATAAATTACTTCGTTATGACGAGTGACGCGTAATTGTGTTAATTATAGTAAACATGATTATGAAAATAAATTGATACTGGCATATTGATAAAATCAGCTTTGTGGATACTAAATTATGTTTCCCGGTCATTAAATTATAGCTTCATTGTATCGTGGAATCTATCATAAAATGAACCTGTCACGCATACATTCGACGGAACAAGAATTGATAGAATTCGTTGGATTTTTTTTTAAATACTGCAACTTTATTGGATCGATGTCCGTTATCGCTAATTTTATTAGAGGACTTAACAAAATAAAAAACATATTTGATAAGATTTTTGTTCCGTCAAGTGTAAAACACTACACAAATTTTTAAACTGTTTTAAGAAATGGATTAAGAACAAAAATCTAGGAAAATATTATCAATTCAATAATAACTGCTGCAATAATTTGTTCAAATATGGCATTAATATAATATTTGGTGTTCAATCTATGAAATTCAATACCATTTAAAGTAAAACATTTTTATCTTGAAAACATTTAAGGTGGCCAATATTGGGCGACTATCTTAAAATAGTTAATAGTTTAATAGCTTAATTAATAGTTTATTTTCTATATTATATTATTTAACTTTGAATGATTTAATCAAACCTAGCATTCGTACAGGGTTTTATGGCAATATGCTCTACTCAAATTTTTCAGTTTTTAAAACCGAATTATATCATAAAATAAATTTTTTACTTAGGTGTTTAAAAGCCTTACGTGTTTAATATTGTGCGAATTTCTTCTAAATGTAGTCTCCGCAGTTTTCTGTGAATTTCGTGAAATAGTTTGAGCATCGACTTGAATACAAATTTGGTGTAAAATAATTACACAAAATATATGTACGAAAATTCTTACTTTGCAGGCGCTGAGAAAAGAGTTTTGTTGGTAACCCCATATTATAAAATATATTTGACGTAAAGTTGCTGTTGAAGCAATATAAATGGTTCCAAGCCTAATTAGCTTTACGAAGTGATTGTGATTAAAGTATTATATATTGCTATAAAATCAATACTCGATCTAGTTGGAGTTAATTGTTTATAGGATTTTGCTGAGATCAAGAATTTTTGTATATATAGACGGATAAACGAAGCAAAATGTACCAAATCCTTGTACTTCTCGGTGTACCGAAAAAACTCGTGAAACTAATTGAAATATTTTTAAGCGGAAGCAGAGGAAAAGTCCGAATAGACGGTAATGTATCCGAATCCTTGAATCCGACGATTTGAAACAGGGTGACGGGCTCTCCACGGTGCTCTTTAACTTAACGTTAGAGTATGTTGTTAGAAAAATGCAGGTTAACGAACTAGGCGCAACACTTAGTGAAACAACGCAGATACTAGGCTATGACGATGACGATTTAGATATAGTGGGGGATGATAGAGAAACGGTGGCAAGAAACGCGGAAATCCCCATAAAGGCGGCGGAGGAGACAGGGCTAGAAGTAGGTGAATTGAAAACAAAATATATGGTTAAGGATAGACTAAGCATCTGCAAAGGGGAGGGGGATCTCAGAGTTGGAAATTTTACTTTTGAAATGGTTAGCGAATTCAGGTATCTAGGTGCAACTATAAATGATAGAAACAAGATTAAAGCCGAGATAAACAAGAGACTCAATTCGGGTAATGCCTGCTTCTACACGTGAGTAAATTACTAAAGTCAAGGATGCTGTCAAAAACAATAAAATAAGTATGTATAGGACTATAATGCTACCGGTGGTTCTGTACGGGTGCGAAACGTGGGCGCTCACTAAAGCAGAGGAAAACTGTTTTAGGGTTCTCGAAAATAACGTTCTGCGAAAAATATACGGGCCGAAGAAAGATGAGGAAACCGGAAATGGAGGAAATTGAACAATCGGTACGCGTCACCGAATATTAACAGAATAATAAAATCTCGCAGGTTAGGATGAACAGGACACGTAGTAAGAATGGGAGACGACCGTACGGTAGCGCGGATTATGAAGGGCAAGCCAAATGTATAATATGACCTCTAGTTAGACCTAGACGCAGATGGGTGGACAACGTGAAAGTGGATCGAATATAAATCGGGCGGGAGGGTGCTTCATGGGTGGGTTTAGCACAAGATAGGGATGCGTGGAAGGCTTGCGTAGATGAGGCGATGAACGTACGAGTTCCAAGTGCCACTTAAAAAAAAAAATAATAGACTGAGATTTCACGAAAATTCAATGAATTAATATATCCGGCACTAACTAAGTATGTGTAGCTAGATTTCTCGTATTAAAACTCACGTTTTATCTTCTACTTTAATTTGATTTGCCTCTTGTAATTTAATTAAGTGTGTAATTTTACACACTTAAACGTGTAGAGGCCATTTTGTGTGTTGAAATAATACAGTTAGGTGTGTTGTATTGTAAATACGCGAATTTAGTGAGTACTAAGATACGCATTTTCTGTGTTTTGCGTTTAAGACGTTTGAACTGAGTTATAATAAGCATATAGGCGTGTTATGCTACACACATTATCAGTGTTATATTCTTAACACGCTAGAAACGTGTTTTGTAACACGTTTAAATGGGTTAAAGTATTTTTATACAAATTTAATAAAAATACTTAACAATATAGATAAGAAATCATAATGAAATAATAAATTTAATAATATATTTACTTTTAAAAAAAATTTGAAGTAGTTATTTCAAATATGCACTTTAATGATACATTTAATGTAAGATCAAAAATGATATAATCGTGCACTCATTAATCTGATTAATTCTTTTGATGAATAATTAAAATCTATTTAAAAATATGAATATAGGCATAGTACTTCATTTACTAGAAAACAATAATTAAATTCTCATTATAAACTTATAGATTTAACCTGAAAATACAAGAAGTGTAAATTTGAAGACGCGTGGTTGCGACGTTAGAAACGTGTAATTATAAGCTTCTATACGTTTTAAGCATGTTACAGCGTGTAACATTACACGAATGAAATGTATTTACGGGAACACATTTTGAAGTGTGTAAAATCTGTGACAAAGATATTACACACATAAATGTGTAGTTTTAACACACTTGGATTTGCCGTGTAGTAATGCAAATATCGTGACGTTTTATTGCATGTACTCTCTAGATCAGAATGAGTGAAAATCACTTAGAATAAGTGAAAATTCACGTCGAATAAGTTCAGATTTGCTCCCTTATTTAATAAGTGAGCGAATTTGGTCGTAGAATAAGATATTTTACTTATTCTAAGTGAATTTCACTGATTCATCTAAATACTGGTTATGTCAACAAACAAATTTTCCGAACGCCACATAATTTGCGCATACCATGGTAAATACTATCAACAACGACACAAAAAATTGTACTTCTACTCTACACGCTATCCTCTTTCTCTCGCAGCAGAGAACGTGCCAGCGTCGCTACCAGGAACGCGACAGCTGTCCGACGATGGGCCGGAATTCCTCTGGCAGTGGCGAGACGATGGACACGGACTACCAACAGCAGCAGCAGCAGCAGCAGCATTATCATTATCTGGGCAGACTGTCGTCGGAGTCGCCGGTCAGGCCGAGCAAGAGCAACCCCTGCGAGGGGTCCAGGATGCACTCCAGCAGGAGCAGGAGCGGCGTCGAGTCAGCGGCCCATTATCGGCACGATCAGCTTGGGTTAGTGTCGCTCGTCGACTTTCGCCAACTTTTTTTGACCTAACGATAAAGTGAACTCGCGAGATTGCTCGAGGGGATCGTTTACTTTTTCCTTTTCTTTTTGGATGAAAGTTGGAGGCACTTGGTTTGAAAGCGTTTTGATATGGCATTTATGCGTCGTTGGGATTTATGATAAGAAAATCGTGTTCGAGGTGCTCGAGGTGGAAGGAGTAGGGGAGACCAGGGTAAAGTTAACATAGTAACTGTAAAACGCGAAAGTAATGTATTTTTCAGGCTTAAAACATTACTTTCTAAGTTGCGCAAGAAACTTCTTACATTAATAAACATAGTAGCAACTTAAAAAAAGTCATCTATTAAGTGTAATATTATTTAGCTATTTTTTAAAAATACTGGTTCACTTTACCCGGACCTTTCAGTGCGGGGTAAAGTGAAGTAGAGGATAGAATTAAATATTTTGAAAATATTTACAATTTTTTGTACATGAATAGATGAAAACGTTAATTTAGATAATAATAAAACTTAAATGACATCTTAAAACCTTGTAAATACTGCAAAATACGAAGAGTTAAATATGGAGGTTATGTTGGCCCATTTTGGCATAAATACAAAATGCGTTGCAACAAAGGCTTGGTATACTATACTAACACTCACCTTGATAAATATTTTGTTAAATGTTCCATCTGGTAGCGTATAAATTAGTGCAATCGCATTTTTTTTTCGGGACCACTTTACCCTGATTCTCTTTACCCCGAGATGTCGATTCTTAAAAATGCCTGTTTAAAAACAGAAAAACATCATTTAAAGCTCTGCATTCTTGGCGATAGAAAGTAAAACATATTTGAAGTAATTAGAAAAAAGAATCTAGCAATAAAACTGATTATAAACGTTTATAATCGTTATAATGAATTCGACAAACCAACTTTCTTTTAAGATCGAAAAATACAAGTATTTTTCTTTCGTAGAATATTAATTGCTATGTAGTGAAACTATTTTATTATCATCCTTGCATAATTATCATTCACTAAAATTAAAAATAGGCATAAATAATAATTTATTTAAGAAATAATAAGCATGATTCACTTTACCCGTGTGTTCACTTTACCCCAGTTTCCCCTAATAGTATCTACTATTTATATTATTTAAAAAATCTAAACAGTTTCATGCGTTTGTTTGCTAACTTTAACGGACAAAGTAACATTACAAAGTAACAGTAAGGAAACACTTACTTCAATTGAACTCTTTTCATAGATTAATCCAAATGCACTTACGTCTGTGTAAGGGAAATATACTCGACGTGGGAGATTTGTGATCGAATGCGTTTGAAATCCTCTAATGAGCTTAGCGAAAACGTGCGTTCGACCCAATGAAATTGCAGGATTTCAAAAAAACTCAAACGCATCAACCAGAAATTTCTCACGTCGAGTGTACTTCTCTATCAGTGTATGGTGAAAGTTCCTTGTATTGAAGACAGGAGTATTCGAATAAGGTTCTTATGTCTTCTTCTTATGATTTCAATTGAATATTATATTCTTATTATAATATATAAGTTGATAACAGCGTTTATCATTTTTGCCAGTTCTAAGAGAGCAATTTAATTAATGCTCGTTCAAATTTTTATTATATCTATTTCTGATTTAAAATTTTGCTTCTTCAGGAAGCTTTGTAATAGTAAATAATTTTTTGAAAACACGTATTAAAAACATGTATTGAGACATTTGTAATCAAAAGATACTAATTTAGAAAATTTTCGTGTGGATGTTTGTATAAATGTTATTTTTTTATAGCATTTTCTAAGCTGGATACGTAAGATCGCTAAAAAGATAAAATCTTCAAATGAATCAAATGCGCACAACATATATTTCTAGTCTACTTCTTACAATATATAACTTTCTATGAGAATTGTTCAATTTTTTAATCAAAAAAATGCCTTTGTCAAACCTAGTGAATTATAAAATAGTAGTGAAATCTGAATTATATTTGTAATAACCATACAAAGTACTGCGATAATCAATTATTCCTTACTAATTATCCACTGAATAAACCACAGCATCATCACTCGGGAAAATCAAAGCAAACAAATCGCGATTCCGGAGCCATCGCAATATGATGCTCATAGCCGTAGCCGTCCCTTAATCGCTCAAAATCCCAGCGAGCTAATCCCTCAAACGCCCGATGTAATCCACGTTGGTGGTGAAATTTCTAACGAGAATACGAAGCGGAGCGAAATCTCGCGGCAAATCCGACATTCAATCCCGCTGCATTTTCGCGCTCGATCTCTGTATACTCGTTAAAACAAACGATTTGAAGTTCGAGATTAGCTGTTTGACGGAAACGGTGTCGCCTAGAAGAAGTGACAATAAGATGAACCTTCGTACTTAATTGAGGAAACGGATACCACTGTCGGAGGTTTACTAATAGCATTTTTTTTCTTTCGAGGGATATAAGTGGAGCTTACAGTTAATGGATAATATTAATATTAATAATTTCTTATTGAATTTTTAGTTATAAAACTTAGTACAATTCACATTGCAATTATTGATACCTCCGGCATTTATGCCGACATTTCAATTAATAATTAAAAAAATGAAGGTACAAAATCATGAATTTCCATACATATTTCACACAGACACGTAAATAAATAATACATTTTATTATACGATGTTAATAAATTTCCCTATTGCTATCAATTTCGTAAAATGAAATGTACCGCATACACTGCAACTAAAGATTCATAAAATTCCTAACCGTGTAAATTCCCTTCTTTCCTACTTTCCATAATTTCTCCAATAAAACAATTCCATCGCACTCGGCAAACATCGCACCTCATCTCCTATCGCAGCTCAGCCAAACCCCCAATCTCGAAATAACGTACCGTTCTCTCCTGTAGATCGCAGTCGCGCTACCTCACAGATTCCGACATGGACGACAACGACTACGACGATGACGACGACGACGACGACGACGACGAGTCGATTCTATCAGCGGACGCCTCGGCAACGAGCAGCGGCCTGGAGTCCCCGTGCTCGATGGTGGCCATCTCCAGCGTCGCCTCGCTCGTCACCTCCAACGACTCGGTTGCACAGCACGAACAGCAGCAGCAGCAATTGCAGCATCACGTGCCTCATCCGCAGCAGCATCAGCAGCACGCGGGACTGCATCACGGGTCTGGCCAGAGGCAGACGACGACTTGCCTGCTCTGGGCGTGCAAGGCCTGCAAGAAGAAGACCGTCACCGTGGACAGGAGGAAGGCGGCCACGCTCAGAGAGAGACGCCGACTGAGAAAGGTGATACTTGCACTTTGCGAAGTGTGAAGTTTGATTTTTAGGATTTTTTGAGCAAAGAATGATTATCGTTTTGGGGTTTAAAAACTTTATACCTTAATATCTTAAAATCATAAAAAGTGGACTTATGTCGGTGTGCCTTTAACCCACAAATTTTGCTTCGTTTTTTTAAATAAATTTTTTTATTAAAGTTTTAAGACGTGTGTTTATTTTATGACAGATAAAGATTTTTTACTGATGTTTTCAGTTGCAATAATATTTTTAAATTCTAACTTTTGTCTTTTGATCTGTAACCGAGTCAGATTTAAATAAGACAATGTCTTTTGCATAAGTTATGCAAAGCATTTCATTAATGTAATCGATTGAAATTCCTCGACTGTCTTTCATAGAAATGTTTTTAATTTCTCTTATAAGAAGTAGTACTTTCTCATATCTATCTACCATTTTTGTTGTTTGCACGATTGTATGGACTTTGAAATAGTTTATAAACTTTCTACTCACTCCTATTTGAAACAGATTATTCAATAGAAGCTCGTATTTAATCTTTAGTCAAAAGATCTGATATATCTATACATATATACAGAAAACTTTTTTATTTACTTGCAATTGGCTTATTTGTATTATCAAGTTCAGCAAGAATATATTATCCACACAGCTCCATCCTTTGCAAAAATCCACTAGGTATCTATTCTTTTAAAAAAATGAATAGTATTCTAATTGACTTACTTCTCTCCATATTTTTTTGTTTATTTTGAAGCAGCTTTATCTAACTATTTTTTTTTCAAATTTTGTACATTCTAATATCCTTGTTACAAAACCAAAATTGCTACATTTTCTTAAGTATTTTTGCACCTGACTGTTACTTCTCTGTATATAATAGGCAATAAACGTATAATAATACTATTTTCTTAAGCTGCTGTTTGTATACTAAATATAAGTCTTTTATTCAGAAGATTAATCTTATAATTTTCCGTTTGCCAGATACGTAGAGAGCACAAATTCTCTCACTAAGATTTTTTTCCATCAAGAAGAACTATTTATGTTTTATGATTCACAATGATTGCATTTATCTATCTAATGGTTAATTTATACACTTAGTATCAAATGATCCAAATAGGTAGGCAAATCATGGACTTTAAAATTTGATAATAAATACAAATGTTTTACATCTCATGCTACTATAAGTCATATAAGCTGAAGACCTCTCGAACGGTGGAACGCATATTGACCTTAGGTGGGACTATACCCAAAATCACTCAACAAGTCGATCTTCTTTATTGAGATTTATTATAGTTTATAATTAAGACTTCATAGATATCATAACTTTAAAACTAAATACAGATATAATGATTTTAATAAATGAATTAACATTATCTAGCATAGGATATTAAAATTATTACATTATATTTCAAACTTTTGTTTAGTTTACTTTTTTCATAAAATTCATATTTTAAAAATAAGAGTCTCAATCACTTAAAAATAGGTTCAAAGGTAGTATATTTTTACGTTTCTTTAAAATGTTTTTTGTTATTCCTGGTGCAAAAAAGAATAAAATTTTTTGAAAATGTAAAATATACCATGTTTTTATTTTTGTGTCAAATTATACAAAAATGTGATAGAAAAGCAGTTGAAAAAATGGAACGCGATGAAAAACGTCATTTCGCCCTTTTCTTCACAATTTGAAAAGGTTATCTGCTAATAAAACCAAATTATATTGATAAAATTAATTTCAATATGCATAAATAACTTTCTGATATACTTATATTTAACGTACTTCAATTTTAGAGCATTGTTTCGGAAGCTGGTAGAAATTAAATTTTTGGGTATAGCCCTACCTTAATAATCACTTTTATACCAGCCGTTTGCGATGGTGAGCGAATTATTTCTAAAACTTTGCATGAGTTGTCTTCCTCTTGTATTTATGTACTTCTCTATCTAACGATTCATGCGATTAGATGACGTCAACTAGAGAAAAAGTTGATAAAACAGTGAAGACTTTTATTTTCCATTCGATTTATATTCTGAAGATCTCATCGAAATCTACAAAGTACAATCGGACGTAACTTTGCGCGTTTTGATAATTTTCCAATCTTTATATCGTCAAGTCCCCCTGAAATTATTCAAGGAACAAAAGGAGACCTGCAAATGAGCCCTTCAAAATTAAAATCGGAAAACAAATAAAAAGTCTTCACTGTTTTGTCGAATCTTTTTTTACTTGACGATAACTACTTTTACAATAACGGAGTTTTGATAAAAGAAGTTTTTTAGTTAGACGAGGATACTTGTTTTACAATATATTGACTTCCATATCACTAAGAGTGATTAAATTATAGTAAAAAAATGTTTGTATTATAAAGTTATAAAATTAAAGGTTATTTAAATTCTCGATACGCTATTAAAGCTTACGTTCGAACTAAGATATACAACCATAACTATACATTTCCGTAAGATATTCTTTAAAATAAATTTTATGGTGTGTGTTTTAAATGTTCATATTTGTCATATTATTTATTTAACAATCAATGATACCTCCTGTTGCTCTGCCTTTTATGTTTATTGCTGCTTTCGAATGAATAAATAGACTTGTAATTAGATAATTGAAGTGGAATATTTGAAATGAATGTTGCCGCCTAGGATTTGGTGAGGCATATGATGTTCAGATCTTTATGTTGTAGGTGCTATGATAGCTTAGTTTCGAAATCCCCGAATATTCCATAATATTATATGTACAGATATCTGTTTGTTGTATAGTAGTTGCAATATTAATTTTAATAATATTTTTTCTTGTATCGCACGGAGTAATGCTCATATAGTTATATAAGGAGGAGTCCATTGACGCGCTGTTTCATTTTTTACTTGCTTTGGTGGTTTTTTAATTTATTTTGTATCCGTAACATTTATCAAATTGTATACCATATTTTTTGAATGTAGTAAATTGTGAGGAATTTTGTTAATTATTTTCTTCATTAAAGATAACTGAATCTTCAAATTTTCTCTATGAATTAGAGATAGCATCATTGTCAAAAATTGATGATTGTTCTTCATATGAATGACAGCGATTATCTGTAAATAGTTGTTTCTATTTGAAGATAGAATTTTTTCCAATTCTTTCTCCTGATCGAAAATTGACGAGTTCGAATGATCGATTTACTAATGAATGATCAATTTCGTTAGCTAATTCGTAAGTAGTAATTGAAGAAAAATCTTCTATTTTATGTACCACGTTTAAAAGCTTAATCGGTACGGATTAACAGTGAAGCTGCGTATCTCCGACGTGTGTCAATGCGCGAATCTTATTTTTTTGCTAAATTTGAACCTCGTTTCTTTTCCCTATGCAAAGGTTCTTAAATTTGCCTATTAAATGCTCTTAAAAATTTCAGCATATCACGAAAATTTTAATCGCTATTGCACACTCTAAATATTCAAGACTGCATACCCATATACCAGCTGCTTGAACGATCAAAGTTAGCAAAGCCGTAGATTAGAACGTGCTCGTATCTGTAATTACTTCAATCTTATTAGATAAACGATGCTATTACGAAATTTCGAGATGCCTCAATTACGGCCGAGTTAATGACTTACGTTATTATCGTAATAACCAAAATTACGGCATTTGCGCATTATGATTCTATGTACAATCGATTCAGCAAACATTCGCATGCTTGATGATTAAGCAGTTACGATCGATAATTAATTTTACCCTTTAATGGAGTTCCAAAACGATAAAATCTAAACTCCACTGTCGATGTTAAAGGTGAACGAGGCGTTCGAAGTGCTGAAGAGGCGAACGAGCGACAATCCGAATCAGCGCCTGCCGAAAGTCGAGATCCTGCGCAACGCGATAGACTACATCGAGAGCCTCGAGGCACTGCTGCAGGGCAACCGCGTGACCGGCTCGCAGAAACGAACGTCGGTCGAGAGCATGGTAAGTCAATACCGCGTCGATATACTGTGTATATTTGTGTATACTGAAATGCATTTTCTTTTGGAATTCTGCAATGAATTGTAGAACTCCAATAATGTAAACTTAATCAAGCTATTAATTTAGCTTTAATTTATACTTTTTTTTTACCGATATTAATGATTATTAAATTAAGTTCATTAAGCTATGCATTTCACATAATTAAGTTTTGAATTTCGATAATATGATTTCGGATAATAATTAAAATTGTTGTTAAACAGTAAATTCCATTAATGTCGCATATAATGTATCTTTAAAATCAATTAACTTACAATCAGTTGTGTAGATTCAATTCAATCTCAAAAAATGTCTAACAAGGAGAGTCCGTGTAATGGTGTTTTATGAAACTTTGGGGCTCGTTTTCTGGCACCTACAAATTAAGTCAAATGTCCGTATTTTTACCCGATGAGCCCATAAAACCATAGATAGAGCTAAATACATTAGTATTGCATATACGCAATACTATAATATATATATATATATATATATATATATATATATATATATATGTATATATATCTTCCTATATTATATAGTTGTTACCGTGATTTTGGGAAATAAGCCCCTCCACCCCGTTCAACCCCTCAACCACCCCTTCACCTTTTCCTCCATTTTTTAAAGTACAGTATGTCAAATGATATAACGTTTAAAAAGTTTCATTAAAATACAATTCAATTTATTGTTCAAAATTTCAACAATAATTGACGAATCAAACTTTGTAACGGATGACATTATATAAATGCGTATCCTTCGGTCAACATGACATAGACATAGACTTCGATGGAAAGTATTTAGTAGGGGCTGTAAATTGTATATTTGAGGAGCTGTGGACGGAGTAATGGAGGGGCAGTGGAGGGGATTGGCGGGGGTGAAAGGGGGTAGAGTGTGCTGCAAAATATGTTAATAAAATTAAAGTTTATACAAAAATTTCGCTTTACAGTAAAATGTTCTAATTTTTTCTCTATTTATCTAATTAAAAGTAAATAATAGGGGTTGGGGTTCCCCCTCCTCGCTCCGCTCCCCAATCCCTATTCTTTACTTTTAATAAGATAAATAGAGAAAAAATTAGAACATTTTACTGTAAAGCGAAATTTTTGTATAAACTTTAATTTTATGAACATATTTTGCAGCACACTCCACCCTCTTCCACCCCCGCCAATCCCCTCCACTGCTCCTCCATATATATATATATATATATATATATATATATATATATATATATATATATATATATATATATATATATATATATATATATATATATATATATATATATATATATATATATATATATATATATCGATATATAAACTATCAATGTCAATGAAATAGGCTGTATCTACTGAACGTAGGCTCATTTGATAGAGCTGCGGGTACTGGGCATCATTTTTAGGTACCAGAAGAGGATCACCAAAGCTTTATCAAAATACGTGTCCCGGACACCCATGCACTCTCTTAGTAAGTCTACGCAAATATTAAACAGAGCAGTAAAATTCAAATCGCATAGTTTATAATATACGATGTCTGTATACTCTAAAACTTTTTAATTAAATTTCTATGTGTTGCGTTATATTTTAAATTAGCATGAACAAGTGTGATCATGCATAAACTTACCTGAACATGCATGTAAGTGAATGTAAAGAATTTATTGACGTTCATTGATTTTATACAGAACCAAAATCTGTTTTAACTTCTACATGTATATAGGTTATATCAAGTTCCAACAAAAAGTAAAAACTATTTTGTTTAAAAATCTTTTCGTTGTCCACTCCCATAAAAGAAGGTGATTCTACTTTTAAAAACTTAAATTCTATTTTTTTAGGTATAGTTTGAACTTTTTTCCAAAACTGTTTCTTAACATTTCTGGGAAAGCGATTTTAACATATCATTTTTGTCTGTACGTGCATTACACTCATCAAAGTTAGTTATATATACTCTATACACTTCGTTCATAAAGTATACTCAGCGGATATCGATATTCGTATACTTCCAGTATGCGCGCCTCTGCTCGTATTTAATAACGTACGGTAATCCTCTTAATGTTCCGGAATTTTCTACATAATATTGAAAGCAACTCGATATGGGTGCTTGCTCGCTAGGCGGAAAACGTGGCCAGGATTATACGCGAGGAGACGATCATGGAATAGCGATCGTGTGCAGCAGCCTGCGAACGTCTATAGCTTGCGTTATAATTTACATTACGTGAAGGAAAATGTTAAGGAAGTAAAAGGGTATTTGATGTGAAATTTTGAAAAAATATATGTAAGTCTATATTTTTTCTAGAAACAGCTTAAATGTTAATCTTATGCTGTAATATATCATAACAAAGAAGTTGACAAATCATCCAAAGAAAAAAAAAAAAAATTATACAACTTAACTCATTACTACCCATTGTCTTCATCGGTGACTCCCAAAATTGGCATTATCACAGTTGCCGCAGGAAATTTTTTTGAATTATCAGTCTTTTGACTTAATTTTTTTTACATTATTTATGTATGTATTTATTGCAGTAATCTAGAAAACCTAAAGTTTTTTAAGTTTGAACCAAGAAAAAAATTATTTTTCAATTTTTTTTATAAGTAAATAATAAAAATAATGTTTTTCAACTTAAGGAGATTAAAGCGCTTATTATTTAGGATCAGAAAAAAAATTATATAAAAGCTTGTAAAGATTATCTATTATAAATAATATAGTATGTTCAAGAAAGGCATTTAATGAAATGGAGAAAAATTATTTTAACAACATAGTAACACCAGAAGCTCAAATATTATCAATATAAAAATATGTCACTTAAATTAAAGAATTTTGTTTATTTGTAAATCATTGTTAATTTTTCGGGGCTTATGTCCTTCCTCAAATATTTATCTACAAGTTCACCGTTTAAATTTTATAAAATAATTCAACTTTAAGGAGCAACAACTGATTGTTTATATACAAAGACGTTTTTTATATTAAAACTTATAACAAATTAGTCTTTGCTCATTAACGTTCAACTATTTTATAATTTTTAAACGGTGAACTTGTAAAAAAATATTTAAGGAAGAACATAAGCTCCGAAATATTAAAACTGATTGGCAAATAAAGAAAATGCTTTAATTTAAGTGACACTTTTCTAAATTGATAATATTTACGCTTCTGGGTCACTATTTTTATAATATAAATTTTCGCTATTTCATTAACCCATTTCTTCCCAAGCGGCCATTTGTCCGCTCTTTCCGATTCTGAAGTCAGAATTTTGAAATTTCCGTTAGAAAATTTCAAAATGGCGGATTTAGGCAAAAAAACCAATCGACTATAAAATGGCCGCTTGGGAAGAAATGGGTTAAACGCCCTTCTTTAACCTGCTATATTATTTATAATAGATAATCTTTACAAGCTTTTATATAATTTTTTTTCTGGTGTAGAAATAACATAAATGTTCTACGGGCCTTCCTGAACGTGGTTCGTCACTTATTGATGTACGACCACGCTTAAATTCATTTACCCAGTTATAAACCGTTGCTAAGGCAGGGGCAGATGTGCCATGAACTGAGTCCAATTCATTTTTTATCTCATATGGAGTTAAACCCTTTAAATGAAAATGTTTAATTACCGCTCTGAACTCGTTTTTTTTCATTTTTCTTAACAAGCAATTTTTTTTTTTTCAATTGGTTATAAAAACACGTAAACTCAGAAGATGTGGACTGTGACTGCACCATATATCTAGTCGGGAGTGGTGCTGACTGAAAACAGATGATTTGGAGCGATTCGCGCGCCATCTGTTGGTCATTCTAAAGACTTATTGAACTACCCTCGTATATTTATAGTTTTCGATGATATATTAGTAATATATTTTTTGTTGTACGCATAATTGTATAATAAGTATCTCCGAACAAAATAATAAATAATATCTAAAAATTTGGATTGATAATGATGCAACATTAAATTATTTATAAAAATAAATTATGCATTTATAACTTTGAAAACTTCTTTAATTTTCTAAATACACACCAAAATATTTCAATACGAAAATTAGTTATCCAACTATTTAAATGCGATAGATGCAATTTTCTAGTAGTAATAAACAGATTGTTTAGCTACATAATAACGAGAAAATAAAATAGTTAATAATAATAATAAAGAGAAACCTTAAGCATATCAGAAAATACTAGGAATAAATGAATTTCTCTACAATAACCTTGAAAATTGATAAGATTACGTTATGTAATATAATGAACGAAAATATAATTTATATGGAATTAAAGTGTATTAGGTCATAGTTTGATACGTAAATTTAGTAACTAATAATCTCGAAGGTAAATTCAAGAGAAGTTAAAAACTAGCTTTTTTATGCATGCAGGTTATAAAGAATATAAGTAACTATAGGCGCGTCTATATGTATATATATATATATATATATAAATATATATATATATATATATATATATATATATATATATATATATATATCGATATTCATAACCCTTCTCCAGTCGCTCTGTTGAGTGCAATAAACTCAAAAGGACTTTGCACATAATAGATTACATAAAAATTTGTAGATTTTATGTAAAAAAATACACAGAATTCATTTCTAATTGATTTAGCTGGATCAATATATTATTTAAGATAATATTCAAGATTTTGTTCATTTTTGCACCGTTGGGTTTGGTAAGAAAAATCACTTTTAGCGGAATAAAATTGGATGAAAAAAATCTAGTTCATTTATTAGATTATGTGGAATTGATTATACATAGTATTAGCGGGTTCAGCGTTTTAGACTTTGCAATGAAAATTAAAAATCACCAAAATTTGGGGTTTTCTGAATCTTTAAATACCTTCCATACAATAAATACTGATGAAACTTGGCTAATATATCAAGTAAAATGTAGCTGATGTAATGAATAATAAGTTTTCGGGGACAGGGCTTAATTTGAGAAGTAATCGAAATTATTTAACTATTAAATGTTATTTATGTACTATCCGCATGATAAGTTTTGATAAATTCTGCACAATAGATTATTTAATCAGTCAGAGTCTAGTGGCATCGGAATTAGCAGATTCGCAACTTCTAAAACACCTATAATACAAATTTCGTACTTAGTTCCAAGAACGTTCCAAACTTCAATGACATCAAAAAACGGGATTTTTTTATGTCAATGATTTTTCAACTTCCTTGTTAAGTACATAATATAATTAAGCATAAAATTAAACATTTATGCAGTTTTTAGAAAAAGTATGCACTCATTAAAATATTTAAAATTCTTATATTTTACCCCCTTACATTTGAATTGACAGGACCGTTTTTTCATTTATTTTTATCTCGATTCTGACCTAGTTACGGGAAATGGTATTGGGTGACAAGCTATGGAAGTGTATCGAAGGATGATATAGTGCGTAGTCAATGCTAACACCTGGAAAGCATATCATTAGTTATCACCTATACATTTTTAGAAATGCAATAAATTTTTAGTTACGAAATTGAAATGAAAATTATATTTTTAAATTTATTTTACATTAAATTATTATTTATAAAATAATTATACTCTTTCAACACAGAGGTTATGG
The DNA here is from genome assembly GCA_949152435.1 of Gastracanthus pulcherrimus. NCBI lineage: Eukaryota > Metazoa > Arthropoda > Insecta > Hymenoptera > Pteromalidae > Gastracanthus > Gastracanthus pulcherrimus. The sequence continues at coordinate 202,833,991 of OX424572.1, forward strand.
GGTAGAGGGCGAGGGGGTGGGGGGAAGTAATGAAATTTGATGCTCAAAATTATTGTTAATAAAGATTTTGGAGATCGCTGAATACGAATCTGTACTCAGAATTAATGCTAAATCGAATATGGTAGAATAATTCTAAAAAATTGCTGTATTGAATTAAAAATAACCATGAAAGAGAATTTGAAATGGCTAATATCGAGACATGGTGTACAGATACATTGTAAGTTGTTTCAACTCACCGAAATATATCGCCTTATGCAGCGTTCCCTCGACGAACGCTCGGCGTTTATCTTTGTTGTAAGCAGAATCTGATCAGTGATACTTGGTGCCTATTTTTTTTAATACGGGTATCTCTTCTTAAATGGTCGGTTGACGTCGCGCAATTTAGAATAGCAGTAAAAGTTTATGCTGCAGCTAATAAGGATGGATACGCGGGTAAGATTATTACTCTGCTAACTTCAATAATAACATTTGTTGAAGTTCTGCACATGGTCCTTCGAGTCGGATTCGCTTAGTAAAGTGTATCCAGTCACCCCGAGAAGTTGAAAATACTGCTCAGATTCGTGGAGAGCGCGCCAATAGCAATTACACAATAAATCACTTGGCAACGGCGACGTGGCTCGATACATAGCCGCTGTAGATCGCAGCATCACAAGACGCACATACATAACCCACATACATAACCTATTAGACGATAGGGTACTCTACGGTCATTTCAAAGAATCTCACGCACACGTGAAAATCTCGCGTCACAACGTAGTAAATATAGTACAATAGTAGATAAAAGACCGCTGCCAATTCATTGGCACTTAGCTGCCTCAAACAAAATTAATTGTTATAATATGAAATTCATTGTTCTAATAAATTAGTTTTACATTGTTATATCTCTTTCTAATTAATACATCAACAAATCTGTGCCTTTTATCATTCATGGTTTGACAAAAATAATTGTTTACTTAAATAACAGAACGATAGGTAATAATCCTTATCACAGACATTTTTGCTCTGTACGTAATTTATTAAAATTATTTAAATTTTTAAATTAAATATAACTAGATGTTAGTAGGTTTATTCACTGAAATCCTAATCATCTAAAATTTTGCGAATGATTTGCCATTATAGATTTCCAAAATATAACCGTTTAAACTAAATATGAGATTTTTCGTGTATAACATAAGAAGGGAAAGAGCCTATCCAAAATTTGTGGTTGTAAAATATAGGTAATTTTATGCTCTTTTTAATGCATTTACACTAAATTGATCATAATATTTCTAACGTAGCAAAAAACTCAAGAAACTAAAACTCAAAAGTCCAAAAATGGAAAAATTGTTATAAAAAGAAAACGAGTTGATGAATCTTTAAATTTCTTTCTTTTTAATTTCAAATCTTCATTAAAAAACAAAATAAAAATGAGCCGTGTTTGAACAAAACTTACCGTGCCATTTTCAAAATATAAGCAATAAAAAGTGTCACAAAACACATAACCTCAAATATTTCAAAATATAAAGATCATTATGATCTGGGCAAAGGACTTAACCAAGAGATAGTAAAAAGTTAACTTTCTGGAAAGTTTCAAATCAAATGCTGTCGTTTTACTTTAGTTATCATAGGTGACAAAGAAATGATCTTCGTATTTTTCTCACAGATACAACCGTTTGAGAAAAATTATGATTTTGTAAATAACAAAACAAGGGAAACAGATTATTAAAAATTTCGGGTCACAAAAGATAGGTAATTTTATGCTCTTTCAAATGCATTATCACTCAATTGATGATATTATTTCTAAGGTATTCAAAAACATGAAGAAAAAAACTCAAAAATCGAAAAACCGCTAAAAAACACATAAAAGTACAAAAAAAAATTTTGTGTCGCCGTCCGTAATAAAAAACAAAAAATGAGCCCTGAACCATTAATTTTGACCGTGAATGTTCAGAGTAATCTTCATCCACATCCGTCCACACACACACATAATTGAAATTTAAAACTTAAAGATCTGATACGAATTCGTAAATGGTTAAATAATCATCTTGAAAAAGAGATTGGGATTTTTACGAACAACTTATTTTAAAATGGTTAACCGTGATTCATAAATAATAGAAATTATCTAGTTAAAATTAAATCGTTGCAATAATATATCCCAGAAAACAACAGAGCTAATTTTATTTATAATTGATAGAACATATACATGAAACCTTCGTTAAATGTGAAACGTAATATACTCTATGTCGTTAAAACAGACACTGAACAGGAGAGAACAATTTTCCGCGAACTTAAATCAATTTGTAATACTGCAACTATTCTAGGCTGCAACAGCCTGTCTTCGTTCAAGTCGGCGAAAAATGCTAATGCTTGCGCGGGTGCGGGTGTAAATTATTTCGCATAGCCGTAAACGTCGGATTCGCATTTGCAGTCAAACGCCTAACCCGTCTAGTTTATATTCCACTTAACGTCCGACCATAATATCCTCCTCACCCACATCTCTTTCGCTTGTTTCTACGTTGTCTCTTTCTCTTTTCGTTTTTTTGTACTTTATGTGCGTTTTCATTCATCCTCTCACCAAGACTATCTCTCTCTTTCTCTCTCTCTCTCTTGTTCTCGATGAAAGTAATTCAGCGCACATGCTCGACAACTGGTTATTTTTTTGTTTGCTCTAGCACTTCGCGACTTTCTTTTCACTTACATTTCTTAATTTTTTGTGGTTACTGCGATCGTAATGCGGATACAAACACAAAGTAACACCGAGAAATTAACGCGTTTTGTCATTAGATGTGTGCAGCTTGCGGTAAAAATAATTCCGAGGACTCTTAGATTTTTATTGTCTTTGGTGCATAAGATGGCGCGGAATATGCGGTAAATTTTAATTTTGCTGGGCTCATTTTCTTAGTTTTTTTCTAGACTAAATATATTAACAAGGGAAAGAGTTAAAAACTGTGAATTTTAGCTGTCAGAAAATTAAATCTTTATTATTTGTATTATTTATTCTCTTGAAATTTCAAAGCTTTTCTTTTGTACATTCAGAGAAAATTATAAAATAATAAGGATTAAATTATGTAGCGACATTATTTACAATATCTCCGTTTTTGAACACATGAATTGCAAATTATAGCAGATTTTCATACTGTAAAATGTTGTTAAAAAAGCTATTATCAAATTCAAAAACTCTAACAATCTGCAAGACATAATCGCTACAATGTAATTTCACCAGATAAATGTAGTAATTATTTTATATATACTATTTTTGTAAGAAAATATTGAAAGAAAATATACAAATATCATAGGATAGAGTCGCGGGACCGAAAGCAAAATATGCCAATGTAATAATTTCTTATAGAACTCAATGAAATTGTAATTAAGTTTGGAATTTTCTTACATATCTAGTGAATTTTTCGCTATAATTAAAGGAACATTTACAATAATTTTTATTATCTATTTTGTGGATTTAAAGATAATCGCTTTTCTACAAATCAAACTAAATATTCTCAAAGAAATTCATGTAGACATGTACACTACATTTTGTAATGGTTTAAGAAAAACCCACATTTAACGACTATTTTTACAGGGATCATAGATAACGCAAAAGCTTCGTGTTACAAATATTTTCCAATTCTACCACAAGCAACATGTGGCGTGCCCCGCATGCGCCGCGTCGTACGCATACAAAGGCTTGTTTTAAAGAGTTTTGTTTTTCACTTCTACTCAAGCGAGAGACTGTCAGGCACCATAGTCCTACGCCAATGGCCCACGGGGAGTCACCGCGCGAAAGTCTCCGGTAGATACGATAACGCCCCAAGATCTCTTTTTTAATAAGTACAGTGTTAGCACAGGTATAAAATCGAAATAGCAGGGTAAGGCTCTGCACCTGCAGAACGAACGGCTTTGCAGGAGATTAGTAGAACAGGCCCGACAATAAAGCAAATCAAGAGATACACATTACTCTATAGCAGAAAAATCAGGGTAGCTAGGAACGGGTTTCTTAATAAGTAATAAGTAATGCAAGCGGTAACGGATTTTAAGCTCATTAATGATCGCATAGGGTTCTTAAACTCTCAAAGTCAATGGTATAACTATTTATTTATTAACTTTCACGGTCCGACGGAGGTCACGGACGATGCAATCAAAGATTTTTTCTACACAAGCCTAGAGTATGTATTTGATGGATTTATAGCCCATGACGAAATAATGGGGAGATACGCCGAATAACGGTATAACGTTATTTATATATCGAGTACTCGATTTAGTACACTTTTGAGTTAATGTTATAAAATTAATCAGCAACACCCGATACACATAATATGTTGACTACATGATATACATATATTTAAGTAGAATATTAAAAGCGATCTTTGGAGTAACGGTATAACTCAAAGCATAGTAAGAAGAAAATATATGAATTAGTAATAAAGTAGTTGTTAGTAATAAATCAAATAATGAGAAAATGAAATCACTGACACAACTGAAGAAAAGTAAAACGAAAACGTCTACTAAAATGCAAAAACCTAAAATGCTAAAGCAATATGTTAAACTTAATGCAATAAACTGAAATATCTGTAAAAATTAAGAAAAATGAAATTATAGTATACATTCAATATTATATGAATAAATAGTTTTTTGTAAAATTATTTTTTTTACTATAAAAAATAGACTTGATCTTTGAAGAAAGGATATAAACTAAAAAAATTCAGTTTTTAATAAACAATTGGTTTTTTAAATTTAATTATATTAGTATTTACTAAATAAGTACTTGATGCCATTTTTCGCGCTAGACCGGTATTCGGCGCATTCCCTAAAATATTGCTAGGAGATTTTAACGCGAAAATTGGAAAGTAGGAAAATTTTAGACCGACAGCAATTAGAACACTTTTAGGGAATCCGACAGGCATAAGGCCCTCAGGTAGACCGAGACGAAGGTGGGAGAACCATATTAAAATAGACCTACGGAAAATGCAAATAATAGAGAGAGATGGCGTGACTATGTGAACAAGGCTATGCACTACATAGCACCGGGCAGCTAGTCCCAATAACTAGTTATGGTATCTGTGGTCATCTCGCAAGCATGAATACAGCAGACATAGATATTATGATAGTTGTGGCGCTGTAGGCTATTACTGATAATCATTACTACTTGGACAATATAATAATAATAATCATAACAACAACAACAACAACAACAACAACAACAACAACAACAGCAACAGCAACAGCAACAGCAACAGCAACTGTAACTGCAACAGCAACAGCCACATCGATAGCGACAACGACAACGACAACGACAGCGACAGCAACAGCAACAGCAACAGCAACAGCAACAGCAACAGCCACAGCAACAGCAACAGAAACGACAACAACAACAACAACAACAACAACATCAACAACAACAATAACAACAACAACAACAATAATAATAATAATAATAATAATAATAAATATGGTGTTTTCTAATGCCCTCTATAATTTAAAGCTGGTGAAGCTTTCTCACTCTAGAAGCATGCTATACCTACAAAACCCGCAAAGATTCATCCTAAATCTCAACCAAAAACCAATCTATTAACCGTCCTAAGTCCACAATCGAAAGCTCGTTATATCAACCCTGGATTAAAACAATAATTCCTCAACTCGTTAATTTGATCCTACGCAAATTGTCGCGAGCCTCTCGTACACACGGGGCGCATACCATAAGCCACTGTTTATACGAGGGTAGTTCAATAAGTCTTTAGAATGACCAACAGATGGCGCGCGAATCGCTCCAAATCATCTGTTTTCAGTCAGCACCACTCCCGACTAGATATATGGTGCAGTCACAGTCCACATCTTCTGAGTTTACGTGTTTTTATAACCAATTGAAAAAAAAAAATTGCTTGTTAAGAAAAATGGAAAAAAACGAGTTCAGAGCGGTAATTAAACATTTTCATTTAAAGGGTTTAACTCCATATGAGATAAAAAATGAATTGGACTCAGTTCATGGCACATCTGCCCCTGCCTTAGCAACGGTTTATAACTGGGTAAATGAATTTAAGCGTGGTCGTACATCAATAAGTGACGAACCACGTTCAGGAAGGCCCGTAGAAGCAACTACTCCCGAAATCATCAATAAAATCCACGATATGGTGTTGAAGGATAGAAGATTAAAAGTGCGTGAGTTAGCTGAGGCCACAAGGATATCTATAGGTGCAGTTGCTTCAATTCTACATGAAAAATTAGGCATGAAAAAGCTATCGGCAAGATGGGTGCCGCGTTTGCTCTCAGCTGAGAATAAACGCAATAGAGTGGTCGCCTCTGAGGCTCTTTTGGCTCGCATAAGTCGGAATCCTGAGGAATTTTTTCGTCGATTTGTGACTGTGGATGAAACATGGATACACCACTACACTCCTGAGACAAAGGAACAATCCAAACAGTGGATTTCCACAGGCGAACCAGCTCCAAAGAAGGCAAAGACCGTAAAGTCAGCTGGTAAGGTTATGGCTACAGTTTTTTGGGATGCACGTGGAATTATACTTATTGACTACTTGGAAAAGGGTAAAACAATTACTGGTGAGTATTATGCATCATTATTAGAGCAGCTGAAAGAAGAAATTAAAAAAAAAACGACCAATTGGGGAGAAAAAAAATTATCTTTCATCACGACAACGCCCGAGTTCACACATGCTTCGTTTCAATGGCTAAAATTGAAGAACTAAAATTCGAATTGGTCGAACACCCACCGTATTCACCAGATTTAGCCCCCAGTGACTTTTTCTTATTTACAAACTTGAAAAAATGGCTCGGTGGACAGAGATTTACGGACAACGAAGACGTCATTGCCTCTGTAAGTGCTTATTTTGAGGAACTTCCGAAAACGCACTTTTCTGAAGGATTAATAAAACTTAAAAAGCGATTGACCAAGTGTATAGAGCTCCAAGGAGATTATGTTGAAAAATAAAAAAAAAATTTACCCAAAAAATATTGTTTTTATACTTTATTCTAAAGACTTATTGAACTACCCTCGTATAATGCGGATGAGCGCAAGACGCATTAAACGCTTGAGCGGCCGCGTCCGCGCTCGGCTCCGCGACAATAAATTGAAAACGTCACGGCCAGATAACGTCAATCCGGCAAAACTCAGCCACTATGCAAAGCCGCAGCTCGCGGAGTAGTAACTCGACTCTCGGGGGTATTATGTTTGTTTACCGGACTCGGAGCGCGGCCGCAGCAATTCCCGTTCGATGAAACGAACGTCGCGGCGTAGCTGTGCGGAGTAAGCCGCGCCCCCGCGAGTAGAATACGAATAATGCAGATGGAACGGCTGAGTCCCGGCGCGGGATTGTACTTCTAGGTACATGCGAAAAAAAGTTGAGAGTTCGTAAGCGCGCTGCACCGCAAAAATATTCTTCTGTACTTCGTAAAGAGAATGGAAGAGCAGAAAGATAAGCAGGAGATGATAGGTTGCGTTTACATGGAAAAAGATGTTCAGGATTTTTGTACCCTCTAATATTTAACCTGTTATTGTAGTCTAGATCAAGATAGGTTGTATTCCGTTATTGTCGCGCGAAACTTGTTAGCGTCTGAAATATTTGTCTATCTCTCTCCAACACATTGCGTCCCCTTTCCCAAATTCGCGCACGCGGTAATTTTTTATTTTTTCTCTATTCCGGCCAAACGACGCACGCGATAATCGCGAGTACAACGGAATACGCCCACAGAAGTGATTGTTAATTTATTTCCCAATTATTCGAGGTTATTGCGTTATAACTTAGTATTGTTCGAAATTCGAAACAACGTAGGTAGACCCGAGAAAATTGTTCCATATATGGCCATGTCGCACAATATATAGCCATATATCAATTTAGGTCTATATGGGGCATATATGGCTATATATGACTTACATATATTTCCGATTTGAGTTTTTGAAATAAGGCTTGAAAAACTGGACTGCGGATAGCTGTATAGCCCAATTTTGGAAGTATTATGCGGATGATAACACTCAAACTGGCGGATTAAGCTTTGATATTTTTATTTTAAAAATATATTTTTTTTAATAAATATAACCCTAAAAAGATCTATTTTATGAATGGATATAGGGCCATATATGTCTATATATGTCTATATGAAATATTTTTGCCTGGGAGAGCAAATTCTTCTACTCGCAAAAAGAGAACTTTGTAACGATGAAAGTTTTAGTGATAAATTTTTATGTATTTTGGCATGCTGAATCAGAAAGAAATCATCGTGAATTCATTGACAGCTTCCTCAAACTTAAAATATTAATATTAATAACCTTATTATTATAGAAAAACACTATTATGCCAATACAGATACCAATAAAATGCTAATTTTAGTTTCCAAGATATAACCTATTTTAAAAAATATATTATCCCTGTATAACAAAATAATAACGACAGCTTACAGAAAAAGCTAGTTTCGAGCTCCTTCAAAAACATTTGCACTTACTTAATTATACTGCATTAAAGCTATAAAATAATTATAAACTTATGTTTTTAAATTGCATTATCGATTTCAGAACATCGTTATATAATGAAAAACAATCAATGAACCTTTAAAATTATTTTTTATTGCGAATCCTCATCAAGAAACAAAAGAAATAGCCTTGTATGGTAAGAAAAATTTAATTTCAAAATATAAGCGTACAAAAAAATAAAACCTTAAACAGCTCGGAATGTAAAGATTCTTATAATCTGGACAAAGAACTTAGCCAAGAGATAGTTATAAACGTTACTTTTATCGAAAGTTTGAGATAAAATACTGTTGATTTACTCTAGTAATAACTGAAAATAGAAAATTGATTTTTTCACACAATGAAATTTTTATCAGAAACAGAAGAAGATAAAGACTAACAAATTTTACCGAATTTATTCCTCGGTTTCAGTAACAACCATGAATTTTGTATATTATTTAGAAAAATAACAATATCCTGTTCAAAACCAATTCATTCAAAATTTCAGGTAAAAAAATATAGACCATTTCATGCTCTTCTAAATCTATTTGCGCTGAAATATTTATATTGCCTCTATCATTCCAAAAAACATGGAATGTATCAAAAAACAGAACAAAAAATTATTTTCGTCCCCTCACTGTCTAGAAAATAACAATCAAAATAGGGCCTGAAAAATTTAAATTAACAGCATATTTCTCGAGATTTGCTTCTCCAGCTTTACATCCGTATAAATACATACGCGGCCGCATACACACACATGCACAGACTTTACACACACCAAAGCTTCAGTAGCATATTTTACATTAAATTAGACAAACATCTTTGTACAAATGAGTGTGTACTTGCGCGCATGCGTGCATATGATGTACGTATGTGTGAGTGCATTTCAGTAATTTTTGTAAATAATTCGAAATTTTTACTTCAGAATCGGAATGTGTAAGGTAAAAGTACCAGTAACTGGACATGTACGAGTACCTGGCCATTCATATACGTTTTCATTATTATTAAGCTCTAAAAATAAAGTTTGTATATAATTAAAATTTATTAAAATATTTCAATTATAGATACATCTTATACAATTTTTTGTTTGCATTTATCTCTGTAATTGAAATTTTAAAAACTATTATAATTGCCGCGTTTAATCTCGTTGATCGATGTCGTCCATTTTCTTAAAATAGGGTTAAGAGACACGACACAATTGTTAAGATTATAACTGGCGTTATTTAATGTTTCGTGACCCGAACAAAATTTTTTTATGTTTATAGGTACATTAAAAATACGTCTGAATTGCAAATATATTGCAAAATAAATATTTATACGTTTAAATTAATGTGTCTAGCTACTGGTACACGATATGACTGTGTGACCAGTACCTAACCGACCGTCCAGGTACTGGGACAAAAGTGATTTTCTCTGCTCCGAAAAGTTGTACGTGTAGCTGGACATTTTTTGTTTAACGACTTTCTTGATTTTTTGGAGCTTTTTGAACCAAAACTCGTAAGTATTTTAATTAAATATATTTAATATACATTTCTATGATATTGTTATGTAAATCAATAGCGAAAAAAGTAATTTTTTTCAAATCCTAACCTCTTAACCTAAAAATGTATGTTTATGAAATTAAAATCTACATGTTTAGTTTCTTTTTCTTTTTTCAGAAATGCTACAATGGGTAAAAGTAAGCGGAAGGATAAGGCTAAAGCTGTGTACAAGAAGGAATACACGCAAGAATCTGTGGAGAAGTCATTGGCTGCAATTAAAGGAGGGATGGCCGTAAGCTATTAAATGTTCCAGTTCCTTTCAAAAAAGCATTAGCTTGGCCTCAAGAAATCCCTATTAAGAAGAAATAAAATGCTATAAAAATCACTACTGTACTTACCTCAAAAAGAGAAAGAAGAAAAGCTGATGGAAAAAGAAGAAAGAAAAAGACAGAGAGAAAATGCTAAAATTCAAAAAGAAAACGAAAAGAAAGTAAAGAAAGGTGCAGCCGAAGAAGCGAAAAAAATTAATGTTGAGATTAAAAAATTAATGTTACAAAAGAAAAAAATAAAACAAGAAAAATCTTAAATCAGAGGTCTTTTGAATGTATCTATAACCTTATTCCCTACTTAATTATAATTCTAGTATCTTTACTTTAAAAATTTATAAAATTAACTGTCTTGACAATCATTTATTTAAAATCTTATATTTTAATGTTTAAGCGAGTTAAAATCATTTTTTATTCAGTTGGAATTTGATGGCCAGGTACTAGGACATGCAAATTGGGACACTAGGACAGTCCTGTTTTCCGTGTCCAGGTACTGGTACATAGCAACTTTTCAAAGATTCAGTTATTTCTTTAATAAATCAATATTAAAAATATTTATTTTACTATATATTTGTAAGTGAAGTCTAATCATTCAATAGAATCCAAAAATAATCATTAAAATATGATTGTCACGCTTTAAATAATCGATTACTTTACTTCACGCTACTAAGCGTCCAGCTACTGGTACTTTTACCTTAACATCGAAAACTTATTAAATAATATTCTGTCTGCTTCAACCGGAAAAAAGAACCTATATTGTACCCAGGGCTCTAAGTAATCTTGCAGTAAAAGTTTAATTGAACTCCGTTCAGCGGTTCTCGAGTGATGAGCTAACAAACAGACAAACAACATATTTTTAAATACGTATAGATAAGCATATGTTCTATTTTCATTCCTACATAATAACAGCTCCTGCACGGGCAATAACAATAATGATAGCATTAATAACAACGCTAATGCTGGAAACAATAATAACGTTATTACTATAACGATGCCACCCTGCTAACAATAATAACCTTGATACCGGGCAAAAATAACCAAAGCTCTATCCATGTGGAGCAGAACGGAATTAACGCGACAGATAATGATAATAGCAACGATAATATGCAATTGCAATAAAACGAGCCAACTCTCTGCCTAGATGACGGAGCGACAGACCGCATCGTCGTCGTCGCACTGCATTCAAACGCGCCAGAACAGATAGACGAGAAGCAAACGCGCGTGTATAATAACAGCGCGCGCGTATACATACACGCGCATTTTGCACCCGTTTGTGCGTCAGGCAATTCGGTATTAACATGATTTTTGACTGATTATAGCATACTTTCTTTGTGAACTGTTTGAATTTTTGAAAAATATCCAAAATTAAAGAAGATATAGTGCTTCGAAAATCCTCGTGACGTCAGACCTTAGAGGCGGCACTTTTGAAGTACCTAACTATACGGTCTGACGTCATTCAATGGAACGTGAATAAGCTATAACTTTTTTGTATTAAGCTTTATTGAAAAAATTCAAACAGAATTGCAAATCGGCTTCGATTCTCTACCCGTACCGTAGACACCGCTGAAGAAAGAAAATTTATGTTAAAACCCAATTGGTTCTAGAAAGAGAGAGAGAGAGAGAGAGAGAGAGGTCGCGCACATGGCTCGGATACTCGGTATAACAATTCCGAAGAGGAGATGCTCATGGCGCCACGACGTTGCACACTACAAATCGTGAAAGCGCGACAGAGTCACTTATTATTATAGCGACAGTGGTGTGCCTTGACAGGAAGAGTAGGATGAGGATTGAGAGTTTTCGTGCGCCAAGAATAGAGCTTCTCGATCTGACTGTTATAGTCAGTCATGAGAGCAAGTTTGTCTACATAACAATCTGGATAATTTGATATAGATAATTTTATACTTAATAATTTTTATTTTTTTATCTAGATAGTTTTAAGATAATAATCTAGTTAATATTATCTAGACAGTTTTGTAGGTTAATAATCTAGATACTTTGATCTAGATTATATATGAATTAAGATTAGTTTATCTACATGAGAATCTAGATATGTTTCTGGATAAGGGAATATACTCGTATGCATTACAAAACTATCTATACATCATAAGAAGTTATATAGGCTAAAACTATACGAGATACCTATGTGTAAAATACCAGATATATCTTCTTTATTAAAACACAGGTTGGTCGATGAATACTTATGAGACAAAAGTTGTTATTACCTAAAGACGTGGATTGTGTAAGTTTTAAATGAAAGATATTATGGAAATATATACACTTGTATCTAAATGTATTTGTACCTATATGCATATATATGCATTGCAATCAAATGTATTTTTAAAAGTACAGAGAGTCATCTGAAGGTGATGCTTAACCTACCCGTCACGGACAACTACGAGGAGTCACTTTTTTCTTTTAATATTGAATTTTTAGAAAATACCTCTCTGTAATGTTGCTATCCCTATCAATAGCAATAATATTTCAGAGAGGTATTTTCTAAAAATTAAAAACTAAATGAAACAAATGGTTCCCGTATTTGCCGGTTTCAGGGAGTTCAACACAACCCGGTCATTTGTGAAAATCTTAAATGATTGAATCATTTTAATCTATATATTTTCTAAAATCATAAAAAGTATGAATTAGTATCGCATTTTAATATTTGAAAATACTTTCTACCACTGAGGTTTAATCGTTAAGGATTTTAGTCTATAAACTAATATAAACCAGAATACTTGAGCACTGCTCTACAGTTATAGATCAATATTTATCTTCAACTAAAAATACCGTTATAACTTTTTATCTAGATAAATTATTTAATAAAAATTATAATATAATATAATTATATAATATTTTATCTAGGTAATGCGTTATATAGATAATATAAATTACATATATTTTATTCGACACCTTAATTAAATAATTTACCTACATATACTTCGTTATGTAGATAATAATTCATATTGATACAATATCTTTTTTTGCAACACTGTTATTTTCAAATACTTTTGCGAAAAACGTACTGTTCTGTAAAATTTGTCATACTCGATTATCCTCAATGTTTATCTTTTTCAATGATAAGCATTTTGCCTATGATTGCTGCTACTCAATACATACATGTGTAGGGGTACGCGTGAGAGAACTATAGTAGCATTTGCGCATACGAAGCACGATACGCGATAGCGCATGGATGTTTCGACGTCCGTTACCGGGTTGTTGGTACCATCGTATTTTCGAGGGGGTTGAGAGGGGAAGTAACTGAGTTACCGAAACCGGTGGGCTGAATTTCCCAGAGATTTAGTAATATCGGAGATAATGTGCTTATCCGGTCGAATGTATTGAATGGGTGCACTTGATTGTAGTTTGGTCTGTTAAACTTACTTTTTGAATGTATAGTTTACGTGTGGATAATTATTGGTATTTACATTAATGATTAGTTGTATCGCAACTTGCATGCAAAATATTTCAGTACTTAACGTATTATTATTATTGGAAAAATACATATAGGAGTTAATAATTCAGATGTTGTGTTTTAATCCAAAGTCTTTTTCTTGTTCTATTATCGAAATTTATTTACCTCATTATAATAGCTGTAATATCTACAAAGTATTATTACACGCAGTAATGAATGACTAGATACTTACTTCTAATTTTTTGAAAATCATTAATATAGTAGAAATTGTTCATTAATTAAAGATGAAAGTGAGTTAAACCTCAATAATTTATTTATCGAAGTAAATGTAAATGTAAATATTAAATGAGTAAGCGTAAAACATAAATAGATTATTTAAAAAGTAAAATGAGCATCTAAAAATTCAAATGGAATGTAAAATAAAAAATAATTCTTTGAGTTTAACGGAATTTTACTTTAGTAAAAATTTATGTTCTGTTACATATATTGTCACTTACATTATCAGATCCCATCTATAACTATGATACAAATATTCTTTTCAAAGGTCCATTTTTATCGAAAAACTCTTCTTAACTATAAATACAGACTTAAATATCCTAACTACATCGTATGATATAAGCCGCATGGCTAACTTTACTCCATCTTCATCGAATTTACATGCGCTCGTTCGCACGACAGCTGGCTCGATGCGACATTTGCGTGGCAAGTTCCATTATTTTATGTATTTATGCACGATTGACAGGATCGTCGTTGCTTGATCAGCGACCGCGCGCTTGAGATTACCGAGTCCAAGTTGTGGCGGAAAATTGGTATTCCGATGTCGCTGTAGACGGAGATGACTTTCTGCAGTTTTTCTTTCGAAGGATTCCTTGCATTTTTTACGCCCGATCCGTGTCAGAAGCAAAATGGAAGTTATTCGAAAAGTTTTGTGATGCTGTCGTTGATACTTGACAAATTTAAAACGTTTGTATTTTCAAGGGGGTCGAGGTGTCAAGTAAGTTAATTGAAGGTTCCGCATTAAATCTCACCAACCGAATGATAAATAATTACTTTGAATGAACTGTATATAAACTTAATTATGTACATCCCGGTTGCAAAAGATCGATAAAGACTGATAAAATCGGGTGCATTCTATAAGATTTTATGAGGGTTTCGCACAATTTTTCTTATCAATTTATCAGTTTTTATTGTATCTTTTGCAACCAGGATTGTTCTTTTTTATGTGTTTCCTATATTAATCTAACATTAGAAGAAATATATCTGGAACGGAAACCTTAGCTTATATATACAGTCAGACCTCGTCAACAAAGTTTTTATACCTCAAGCGCCAGTTCTGGTCACTTATCGCCTATCGGAGACAACTAAAAAACGAGTGTCTAGTATTAAGAGATATCCGATTGTAGGAATATTTTTTTTATATCACGTTTCAAGCCAATATTTTAAAATTTTGAAGAATCCTGTGTAAAAAATAAGTCTGGAGCAAATCTGAACAAAGTCTGGAAAAAGCCTAAAAATGCAAAACAAAAGTATACCGTCAAGTCTGCAGTAACCTAAATCTTTGTTTCTCTTTTTTACAAATATTTAATAACATGTTTCCACGAATTAAAACAAAATCTATTATTGGTTACGATTCGGGTCGTTATTAACAATAAGTACAGTATCCTAATTACTTGTATGCAAAAATAAGTTTTCATAGCAGAATTTAAGAAAAGCCTGGCACATAGTCTGGGTTATAATCTGGAATCGTCTTTGTAACCACACTTTTGCAAGACTATCTGAGCTAGCCTTTGCCAGGATTGTCCCAGACTTATTTTTTACACTGAATGTCATTCGATGAATGTCTCGTGAGTCCAATCTAGATATTTTATTGAAAAGTCATACGTAAAAGCGATAATATATTTGTTCGAAACTATATGTACAATGATGAACTATCATTATGTAAGGATGGAGATGATAGTCTTGGTTTTATAAAAGTAAGTCTATATTGAATTATAACTAATTTATTACAACTAATTTAATACAACTATTATTTATTTATTAATACTAATTTATAACAGTTTTTCTCTCAATAAGTATGTATAGTCATATATAATCATATATAGTCATATGTGGTAATACATTATAATATATGGCTATATATGATGATATATGGGCATATATGGGCACAGATGAATCATTGTGGTCAATTGTTGAATGTCATTTTTTAATAAATATGCTTAACAGAAAATATTTTTATAATCATAGTATCATAGTTTAGTTCCTCAGTTTGAGTGATATTAACCGGATTATGCTCCCATGAAAGGTGACTTTATATTAGTTCAGTGTAGTTATTCTAGTCGTCTAATCAAACATCCTCCCGAATAATTATTTTGATAACATCAAACCGATCATATGCGAAACATTATATATGATCATATATGATCATAATATGAGCTAATTTTACCCGAGTTGTTATCTTCCTGAAGTGAATGTATTACAAATGGATATAGAAATAAACATTCGTGAAAATCGTATAAACAAATAAACAATCACAAATTATTGATAAACATGATAACAAAAAAATATAAATAATTACCCTTGTACCCATCAGTAACCATAATTTCCAACGAACCATTGCCGTAACAGACGCGCAGGCCGCGAAATTCCGTTCGAAACGTCCTGCGATACGTAACCCCCCCATCCCTATCACATAAATAACCCTCGGATCTCGTCCCGTTTCGGCGCGCAACGAAAATCCGTACTCTCGCTCGCTCGCGTCAAAAGAGCAAACACTACCTATACATTCAAGCCAAGCCCCATGTAGTGTCGCGTTGCATGCGGATCGAGCGATTTATATAATGTGCTAACGAGCGTGCGATGGTTCACATATATAAAACGAACCGCACATGTATATATGGAGCGTTCCTTCCTAACTTGTATATTTAACTTCTACTCCTCTGAGGCTCTTATATATACGAATAAACATGTTGATACGAAATATATATATATCTTCTCTATATTATAAAATTATATCGCCGCAGCCGCCGTGTATAAGAATCGAGGCCACACCTCATATTTTCGTTTTTCTACATTATTTTTGCCTATATTTCGAAATTTTTATCGTGATTTTTACGTTATTTATGTATTATTTTACGTTATTTATGCATTCTTTTACACTATTTAAAGTTATTTCACGTTATTCTATGTTATTTTATATCTAAGAATCGGACCTTCTCGATATCTTCCTTTTCCTACGTTATGTTACGTTATGACAAGTCCATTTACCTCAACGAATGATCGTACTTTAAAATATAATTTTTAATTGAAAATTTGATGAAAATGTATAATCCCATGCGTTTCTGTATTAAGAAAGGTTCGAATAAAAAAGAATTTTTTAATCGATTTTTTGGACACAAAATGATAGGAATCTTCCTGAAGTGAAACAAGTCAATATTTTACGAAACTTTGGCTTTTCTTTTCGAACTTAAACTTTTTTATTATTTTATACTTTGCTTAGACTGAAACATAGTGTAAAAAAATTTTTATTCATATTCTATATTGCTCTCTAAATGTTGCTACACTTCCTATGACCCTGGAAGGGTACCGTAAAAAATTTCTATAATAAATATTCCATGGCAGACTACCATCTATCGTACAGTTTGGGTTCGAATTTGCATGTGCAAAAACATTTTTGCGATCACTCTTCATTCGACGAATACGCCTAGTCTCTAAAAATCGCTTGTTTTCACTCATCCACCGTTATCAATGACTAAAGCACGTACAAGTCACGGTGGAATCAGCCCTATACGTATTGCGTGCAGGCATACGTACACGAGCGAGGGGGAGTATAGTGAATCGCGTGCAGCGCTCGGGCGCGCGCTTTGACGACGCGAAAGGCAGTGACCCGGATTCTTGACCTTCGACCGCGAAGTTTGTCAAGCTCTGCCGTCGCCGTCGAGCAGCGTGCACATGCACCTGATGCAACCCCTGCAGTAGCAGCAGCTCGCGTTCTCTCTCTCTCTCTCTCTCTCTCTCTCTGCGGTACTGTGAGCGCGGCACGGCCCCTCCTGGAAATCGATACGTTTGAATCGGACCTCGCGTGGGCGAATGCGCGAGCTTTGCTCATTTTGTGTGCCAGTGGTATTCGGACACTGCACTCTGCATTCGGATTCCATGAATGCTGAGTGCAGGAAAGTTGTATTGTTTTGCTGGAGATTTTTGAGAGTAGGGAGGATTAGGTTTATCTAAATGCTGTTCCAGCGGGAATATAGAACTACTGTTGACCCATGAAGCGTCGAAAACAAGATCTTGAAAGTATATTGCGTTTTTGATACACTTTTCTTCTGAGATATATTTATAATACTTATGGCATTCTGATTATACTAAAATTTATTAGTACCTAGTGACAAAATTTCAATAGAAGAAAGTTTTGTTTGTTGGTAGCAGTAAAACGTCTTTTTACCAAGGCAGGAATTAAAAAAAATTTCATTGCAAAGATTCTTTTGCCATCGACACTCAAGAGGTTTCAGACACTACTTTGTAGTTAAATTATGTAAGCATATTTTGAAAGTATATGATCATTGATCAAAGTTTATTATATAGGTTACCCCAGTTTTAGAATTTATTCAACATAACTCGATTACTTTTGCTTTTGCTAAAGAATTTAAAGTAGTTTTCATCAAATTAATTTGACAGAACTATGACTATGTTAAAAAAGTGTCAAATTTTACTCAAAAAGGCAAACGTTCTTACATTTGTATTTACAATATTTTTTATTCTTAAAATAAAGAGATATAAAAAGTAGAATTCACTCAAAAACACTTTGATTTTACCTAAAATAGAAGGATATTAGAGTTTTTTATATATAACTTTAAATTTTTTTATTTTTTCAATTAGAAGCGACATTTTAAGGTCATGTTTGGTCCGTGTTTCGAGAAAAGGTCCGTTATAAACTAAGAACTCAAGCAAACAACAAAGAACAAGAAATAAATGAAATTATAAGGTTTGCCAGTCAATAGCAAATAGCAAGCGGATTTTAACAAGACTTGTTATTATGAACATTTTCTAACTTAAGTTTTCTACTCGGGATATAGACATGAGATATCGTAAAAACAAATATGTTAAAACCTCATTGATTGGCACGAATATAGAGCCCTTCATTTGCTATAAAACGAACTATTCTTATTATACTAATATTTAATATTTAAAGTAAGTAGGTACTATCAGGAAATAATAAAAATTATTTCAACTTTTTTTATATCTAATAGATACCTACGGTTTTCACATTTTCTTTTTTATGCGTAACGTTTATACTGCACAAAAAGTACTAAATCACAATTTCCATTTAATGGAGGATCTTAAAAGTACTCATAAAAAATCATGTTTCGATATAGGAGAAGATTGCTAGAACGTATTTCTGTAGAGAAAATAAAGCATTTTATTGCAGAAGCGTAACTTTCTGGAAAAAAGTGTATAGTACTGCAAGATAACGTACATTTTTTCAAATTGAAAAACTTGTAAGCAGAAGTTTATGTCTAAATTTAATACATTTTTTACGAATCCTTTAAGGGGACCCAACCACCTTAAAATTACAAATAAATTGGTTATACATTTTTAGGTGAGAATAAATAACTCATCATATATTACTCAATTTTGCGGTAAATTTAAACATATCAAAATATAACGCAAATTAAAAAAAATTATGTTCGCTAAGTCTCTTTATTCAACTATAAAACAAACTTGTATATCTCTTGCTCTGCCGCAAGGTTTTGAGAGTCAAACTGATCGAATTGAAGTTTTTGAGGTTTTATTGTGTTCAAAATACATATAAATACGATATGAGTATGGGAATTTGAAGAACAAAATTATTGACTATAGTTGTAGTCTATTTAAGACTGAAATATTCAATTTATTTTTAATTTTATCATAAAATATGGCTGAAATAGACTAGAACTTGGATCAATAATTTTGTTTTTCAAATTTCCACACTCAAATCCTAATTATATATATTGTGAACACAACAGAACCTCAAAAACTCCAATCTGATCAGTTTGTCTCTCAAAATCTTGCGGCTGAGTAAGAAATATATAAGTTTGTTTTATGACCAAACAAAGAGACCTGTCGATCTACAAAAAAACATTTTTTGTTATATTTTGATAAAATGTTATATTTACTGAAAAATATTAGCTAATGTATGATGAATAATTTATCCCCACATAAAAATATATAACCATTTTTTGGAAATTTAAAGGTAGGTCCGTTTTAAGAAAATTGAACCGCTACAATGTATTCAATTGTAGTTCGCATCTGCAGATGAAAAATTCTTTCATAGGGATACTATTGACAATTTACAAAAACTAAGAAAAATATTATAAGATAAAAAGTTTATTTGAGAATGACGAAAGATACTGATGTTCGATCAATATGTTGATTTTCTCCTCTTACTTGACCAACGGAATGTAAAATATATTAAGTATTCGATGTAATATTCGATATCAACTTCTGTTTTATCACTTTTTATGTGAACAAAAATAAAAACGTATATCTATCTATCTATTTATCTATTTATCTGTCCTCCCTCGACCTTGAGTGGATATAACTATGTATTTGTATATGTTTCCGAGCTTATGCATTCTGTAGTAGTTTGTTCCGATTTTTTTGCGAAGATTTTACGAGAGAATTTTAAACACGACTGCCTATACACTGAGGAAGTGTGCGAGAATAGATATTCGAGTGCAATTAAATGCATCGAAGAGAGCGGATGCCATTCAGGGTTCCGCGAAATCCTTTAAAGGAAATATGCAAATTTTAAAAGTGTTTTTATGCATGTTTCATTTGTGTCGTTCTAGAATTATCTTTTTGCAAACGAGACAAATAGCTTCAAGGCTATGAATATTCAAAAGCTATCACGAATTTTAGGATGCAGACAGAAAATCTTTTTGAAATCTGCGATAATAATTCGCGATTAAATGATAATACTATTAATTACTTCTGTAACGCCCTAACTCTCTTTTATCTATATTTTGATTGAAAAAAGTATGGAACGTATTTTTTGTTATCTCTAAATGGTCCCTGTATCTGCCTCGAAAAGGTCATATAAGGAAGAGCAAGCTTTAAGGGAGCAGGCTTGGAATAAACCCCAAAAAGAAATTTTATTTTTACTAGTCCAAGAAGGAATATTTTTTCATTTAACTCACGCCTGTCCCCTTAATTTTAATTAATAAAGGTGAGAAACGACTGTGAATCTTTCTTCTTTTTTTGCATCCATTGAAAAAATTAATAAAAAAGTATATTTGTTTTATTTTTATAGAAAAGATTGCAGCGCCGTGCGCATTACTTTGGGAATATGATATTGCAATTTTCAATTTTACGGCGTGCATCAGTTATAATTTGTTTTATTATTTACAGCATCCGCAATTTACTCTCCATCTGAACAGAAGAGTTAAATATTTTGTAAATTGTTTTAAAAATTTATGAATTATTAATATTTTGTGCTAGTAAAATTTCCCCCAGGGAACGCCGGACGTGCTCGGGTTAATAATCAATAAATAATTACTTTCCGCGTATAAAAACAATTTATGAATTTACTTTTTTGTTTTTTATTTAATCTCGGTATTCGTTATTTTGACGAATTATACGTTTAAAATTGAAAAGCTTTATATAGGAACGTTAAATTAAAAGAACAAAAGCTTTTTTATAACGGAAAACTGCAATCACTGCACAAAGGGTCAATTATTCTCCCTTGTAATGACTGAAAATCTAACTTTTTATAAAGGTTCGATTAAATGAAAAAAAAACATTGTTACCCAAATCCCCATTTTGCAATTTTTTGAATATTGTTACGATCACCCAAGAACATTAAAAAACGAAACAAAAAAGCTGCCTTTTCCCGTTTACAATCATATTTGTATTCCCGTTGTATGTGTTGCAGAGCGCCGATTCTCCTCAGTACGTGACGGACAGACTACGGCAATTCTCCGACCCCTTGGCCAGGTTTCAACCTATCAACGGTGAGTAGACGGAATTCCAATTTTACGCCACTTGGTATGGCGTGTAATCGCCGTGCTCTCGCTTATATGTACATACCTTGTTAATCTCGCCGGGGAAGAGCTGGCGAGCGATGGTACGTTACATCGCCCCTCGCCCCTTTTTTGTCTCTCGCTCGACGAAAGCGGAATAACAATGGGAGGTTGCGTATAGAAGCTTACTTGGGAACAGCTTTTTATAGCTTTTGATGTGTAGACTGAAAACAGTATTACATTGAAGTTTAAGTGGATTTCGAATCTCTTTTTCTCTTTTGAATAAAATTCTACTTTAAAGTTTTCGAAATTTATATGGAGTACTTACCAAGATTCTAAAGTATCTGAAAAATTCGTACTTTTATCAAAATCAAAAGAGCTCTTTCATAATTCAAATTATAACGAATAACTGAATGAAGTATCCGAGCTGCTTTCTTTGGAAAAAATTAAAAACTGTTTGCTGATAATGCACGAAATTCTATGCCAGTTACAGTTCCATTTCCTACGAATTTCGTCATTGTTATCAATCCTGGAAAGTGCGCTGCAGCTACGTGCCACATTTTCCCATGTCGCTTTTTTCGGGGTCGTTCTTTGGCTTCAGCCCAATTGCCCTATTCTGTTTAAATGGACAGCGTCTTTTGCTTTATTTGTTTAAAGTTTTCGTTAATATTTAGTAAGGCATTAAAATGGTCGACACGAATTTCATGGATACGTGTTTAAAATGTTAAACATTATTATCGATTGGTACAATTTGTATTCGTTTTATTTAAAGGGGAATTTCAAGTTAAGTTCAGGAATTATTTTAAAAGAGCCAGTATTATGAAACGTATTAAAAATTATTGAATATATCTATGTACATATTGAAAAGTAAAAAATTTTATATTAGAAAATAGCCGGTTTTATGACTGAGAAAATATCAGATTCCAGTATTGTCTCACCTCCAGAGTCGACAAGTTATAATCGTAGTACAAACTTTTTTCACGTATTACATGATATAATTCTCCTTGAAATATAGGAAATTTAATATTTTTAATTGTTCATTATCAATTCTAAAATGATTACTAAAGTTTCTGAAATTATGTTTATTATGATGTTGAGCATTTTTCATTTAAAACTATAACTTAGAATAAAATTAATTAATGAGTAAATAAATTAGTAAATTAGTAAAATTGTATTAATCATGGATTTAATAAGCTAAGATACGAATATTTAGAATGCTTCCCCGAAACAAGACTTTTTAAATAGTTTTATTGTAACACAACTTTTTCGTATAGGAAATGTTTATTTATTGTGTATATTTAAAGCTTGAAATATAAATTACGTCTTTCTAAAAGATCTATTTATAGTATAGGTAGATGCATTCAATTAGTCAATTTAATTAGTATTCAATGTCGGGAGCGAAATTAATGATCGAAAAATTCTTCGGTGACCCGTCCTCACGAAATTTCTATGCAAATACGACTATTTGTTACATTTTAATCTGCGTGCATTATATCTGTTGGAACTGGTGACCCACAGAGCCAGAGAAAGAATATGGGTTGAAATTCCGGGAAGGGGTGCCAAAAGGGTGGCAGTACGAATAATTGAAAAAAAAGAAGAAATATTGGAGGCCAACGGTAATCTATACTTTGTATTCAATGGTAACTGGGGAATGAAAAATTGTTCACTACGTACAAAAATAAACAGAACTTGAATGGCTGCAGAAAAAACTTTTTAATAAACGAGTTTTAATTTTTAAAATACTATATGTAGTGAGTACAAAAAAATGAAATAAAAGTCAATTCACTCTTATTTAAGGTTAAACATTTTAACAAGCACAATTTTTAATTGAACCACATTTTTTTTAACTTAAAATATTATTAAATATTGTTAAACATTATTTTCTTGCAAAGAAAATTTTTTTTTCATTACAATCAATATAGTATTATGATATTTGATGTTTTAAAGTATTATTAATTATTGTTAATAAATATTCCAAGAATATTCAGGAAATATATGATGGCTCAACCAATTATCATAATTTTGTATGATAATTAATTTATTTTTTTATTTTTTATTTAGGTATATTAATAATATAAAGTGAAATAAAGAATTTTAATTATCATGTAATAGAATGAATACATTTCTTATACTTCTAGTTTATAAAGTTGATGCCAGAGTCATTCGAAACAGCAATATTACGCTAAATAAAATCTTAAAAATCTCATCTCCCTTCGCTACCAATTCCCATACAATAATGATCTATCTCTTCTCTCTTCGGGTCTCCAGCCTTCTAGTCTCTCTCTCTCTCTCTCTCTCTCTCTCTCTCTCTCTCTCTCTCTCTCTCTCTCTCTCTCTCTCTCTCTCTCTCTCTCTCTCTCTCTCTCTTTCTCTCGCTGTCACACACACACACATACTCCTTCACTCCTGCATCAGCACAAGCACAGCGCATTATACGCCCGTGCAGCTAGTGTAGCGAGCTTTCGCCACCTCGACGGCTAAACGACCTCGCGCGCGGGCGGCAACGCCGATTAACGAGCTCGGTTATAAATCCTTGTAAACGTCAGGCGACAGCGGCGGAAAAAAAATAGCCGAGCGACAAAAAGCGACAGCGGCGGTAGCGGCAGCGGAGCCGAAGTGAAAAGAGCGGTCGTGTGTGTCTCCGGTATCTCAGTTTTTTTTCGTTTTGCGTAGAACGAGGGTTTCTTTTTTGTCGATGTTGGGGTCGTTGCTTGTGGAATGATTGTTGTGTCTAAATAGCCGAGGGGCGAGTTTTATGACTGTGTGAAAAATGAGATTTTATAGGAGGGAGATATTCCAGGGAATATTAGTTTAGCGATATACAATTTTTAATGCTTGGCGGATGGATTTTGATGGATCGATCGTTGCTTTTTCTGATGTTATCTGAGATATCAATTTTCATTGTTGAATGTTTCCTGATTTTATTTGTTTGTTTGTTAAGAGATAATTATGGTGTATTGTTGTACAGCCATATACGTCGTATATTAAGCAAATATCAAGTTTTTAATCAAATATTTTACGGGTTATAAGAAGTGCATATTTTGCAATAAATTAAAGATTCTTATCGACAGTATGTTTACTCGTATGTCTATATGGACATATTTTATTCAAATACCAAATCCATATCTTGGTAATAATACTTTAAAGAGGCGTATATATAAATTTGTAAATAATTATTATATTAACTTAATAATACAATTTTTGTAAAAAATTTCAATAACTTGACAATTGTTTACTATATAAAAAATCGTTATTTCAAGCAAGATTATTAAAAAAATATGGTATTTTACAGATAGTGCATGTATTCTTATAAGTCAAATGAAAAAATATTTTCTTAACATTGAGCTTTCTAAATAATTTAAAATTTTAGCACTGACTATAATTACCAATTTTCTTAAGTAGTATATAATTTTTATCGACATCCATGTCTCTTCTTTTAATTTAGAACTTAACTGTCAATACATTAATTTTACTATGTGTCATAATTCGTTTTTCTTGAGAATTTTAGACTCCCCTCCCTCCACGTAAGACATTCTCACTGATTTTCTTATGTATTTAGTATACACCGTAAGACTTATGAAGACCCCCATCCCCCCGAAATGCCATACGTAATTTATAGCCCCTAAGTCTGAAAAAGTGCCATAAAATAGTCGATACCTTCGGTCTCATGGATTAGCCATACCAATCCTTTCCGCAACATTATAACTCGCCCGTCCAAAATAGAATTTGCCGTTGGCAATAAACTGTATCCAAACTCGCGGTGTGCATAGATTATTACCAGCAGCGCTACTCCCCTCTATCTCTCTCTCTCTCTCTCCCTTTCTCTCCGCGAATTCGAGCCCTCCCAAGCGCGCAATGCCCGTAATCCCAACTTCTCGGTACGGGCGATCCTGAAGTGGAGAAATGCGCGTACAACGCGCTCTGCGAGTGTTCGCTACGCGGGACATTAAGAAGATCGGTATTAATGAGCTTTGTCAAGCCTGACTGACACCCTGGGCTCTCTCGCTATTTCGCTACAAGTGCAGCGTGCAGTGCATCGCGCCAGCTATTTCTATAACATGGCCCACACGCGCGCGCGCGCGCTTGCGCATGCATTTTGTAGGGATTTTCTGTACTGGGTGATCAGAAAGTTACTCGGGGCGCAGCGACGCGGCGATGGTGCAGGTGGCATCTTTTGTGAAAAAGGGTATGTTGGGGTCACACTTGGCATAAATAATCATACTTCCGGTCCAGATATATCTTCGACAATTTAGGGTTGTTTCTAGTGGTCAAAAGCTACCTTTTGACTCCTCGGTTATATTTTTAGGTGACAATTGAGCTACACACTACCTCACGCCTGGACTAACTAGCGACGAGATGGACGTATTGTCAAAGAAGGAAATTGTTTATTTAATTATCGAAGAAGGGTCGACAGAGTACTGCGTGATCTTGAGATTCGCGACAGTAGTAAACGCGGATGGGCGTGGAATTCGTTATATTCTATCATATATCAGCTTTAATATGCGCTAAGTAACCAAGTAATAATGTACAATTTAAAATAAAGGTATATCTTTATAAAAGCTTTTGTAATTTACTGCAGAAATTTACAATACAAAAGTTTGCGGCTTTCTATGAAGAGCTTGAGAAAATATCGATTAAAAAAGCTTCATTGCACTTCTTTGCACTTTACTACAATTTCCTATAAAAAAAATTTAGAAGTATCAGGAAGTTGATCAATTTTATGAGTGTCTTTTATAATTTTAATCAATTTTCAAAAGCACGTGCTACATAAAAGATATTTGCAGATCACCCTGTACATTAGATCTCCAGTTTCCCGCTGGTACGCACGAGAGTATAAGCAACTTAACCTTTTACTCGTGTCTCTTTGTGTCCGCTCGCTCCTCACTTCCTTAGAACAATCCGGTAATAGCTCGACGGAGACGAAGACAGCACGATGTCGACGGAAACTTGCGACCGACAGCTAATCTTCAAAATGCCGTTTTCGACTCTCTACCAGCACTCCTCTTCCGCTAACAAAGAACATGCATACGTTTCCATTATAATTTTACTCTATAGACGATATCTAATTTTGCAATATCGAAACTTTCATAAATTCTTTTATTGTCAATTAAAGTACCATGTTTTCTTCCTCAAAGAGAAAGCTTTGTGATAGCAGTAACAAATAATTGTTTGAAAATACATGTTAGAAACATGTTTTGGAACATTTTTAATCAAAATACACTATTTTTAGAAAATGTCTATATGCATGTGTGTGTGGGGGGGTGGGGGTGCGTGCGTGCGTGTGTGAGTGTACGTGTGTGTGTGCGTGTGTGTAGTGAGTTCATGCGTGTGTTTCTATGTGTATGCGTGTGCGTGCGTAGATATCTATGTACAGGAATACACCTCAATATCGCTTTATGTCCACGAATATGATTTTACGTTTACGAATATGGCCTTACTTCTACGAATATTTATTATATTAAACTCAAACCGTCCAAAAATTTCAGATTCGTCGTACCCTTTGATAGTCTCGATATAGGCTGGGTGGGTAGATGGATGGATATGTGGATGGGTGGGTGGGTGTATGGATTGATGGATGGATGGATGGATGGATGGATGGATATTTAAAATTAATCGAGGGAGCGTTAGCGACCGAGGTATTGTTATCAGTACTACATTACGTTCACTAGTAGGTTGACGAATATTGCCTTACAGTTGATGAATATTACCTTACCTTGATGAATATTATCTTACGCGTTCATGAATTCTGCCTTACGTCTATGAAAAAGATGTTACACTCACAAAAACACTCACGTAAACATTTTTGATATGTGCTTTTAAATATATGAAAACAAATACCCAGAACAATTTAAGATTGATACGTTGGTGAAAAAATGTCGTGGTCGTATTATATCTACAATGCGCCTCGAATAGTTATATACCGGTTCTACTAACAAGGTGGGACCCGGGAGTTTACGTTTTGGCAATCTGAACGACAAATTCGTAATCAGCGACCTCAAAAACCCTTTAAACCACATACACATTGTTTGAGTACAGGTCCAGCTCATTATAATTGAAAAAGTTAAATTATCATACGAGTATCATAAAAGCGTCATTGTGCTTTTTAAGGATAGCGCACACTACATTATTTTTTTTAAACTTTATAACTCTAGTGATACTCCTGATATCATAATGAACCGATTAACATGCGATTTATCAAAATCGATCTAGCCATATAGGCTATACGTGGGAACAAAGGAACGCACACACACACACATATATATATATATATATATATATATATATATATATATATATATATATATATATATATATATATATAAAAATGAAGTCTATTACCCGTGATAAATGATGACTGATTAATGTAGATAATATGTCTAAATATATATCTTTTTTAACATTGCTCATATAAACAATGCTAATGTTTGTTGGCTCTAACTCAGGTTCTAGGACCCATTGGATAAAACTACGGGTACTGTGTTTCATTTTTAGGTTCCAAAGGTCCATGCCCAAATTCCGTAGTCTCCCCTTGTAATTATAGACTACTACCTGGTCAAAGTCAAGTGGTCGTTAGGTGTTTGGTTAAATGCTGAACAAATTATAGCCTAAACATTGTGTTAACTTTTAGAAAATGTACTTTGCGCTTCGTTACTTCCAGTTCGATTACGCTTATAAAACTTAATAATTTTATAAGTAAGCAAAAATATGGTACTTTTCTTATGGAAAATTTTTTCTGAATATTTTTTTTATAACATAAAACCGGAACAACTGCATTTTATAATATGTATACCAAGATTTTATCACAGCAAAGTTAAAAGTTCTAGAGTTTTTCCTATATAATATAATTCATTAAAATTACTATAACTGATACCTCTTTGAGAAACACGAGTGACAAATCAGTTAAGAGTATTTTATTTTTTATGCGGGGGAAGAGGAAGACAATAAATATAGAATTTTATCGGCCTTTACTCTCTAACGGAAGATGATGGACTAAAGTGATTGAATCGGATGCAGGAAAATTCGGAAAATAAAATACTTTTATAGAACGAATGCCCTTTGAGCCTCGAAAGTTGGATCGAGGTTCGTGGATATTTACGTGAAATTTTGCAATTCGAGACTTGGAGAATTACTGAAATTTATACAAACAAAATTGTTTCAATAGAAATTTTTAATTTAAATTTTAGTTCTATTACTTACTAACTCGTTTACTTTAATTTAAATGCTCGTGAAGCTTTCGTCAGTATTAAAGAAGAAACTCTTATGAAAGAATTATAGACTTATAAAATTAAGTTTTTAATCTTTTAAGAAACGTTAAAGTCTCGGAAGACCTACTTTACTGAATTAAAGAGCAAATTAGATTTACATCGCGTAAAACATACTTTCAAGGAAGACTTCAATTATTTTTACTTTTTTCTATCAAAAATAATTTTAATAAGCCGAATTTATTTTAACACAACTTTATTAATGTATTTATTAAAATATTAAATTACAAAAATATTATTAAAGCTTCATTAAATTTTGAACAGCAGTTATCTGGGTTATTCTTTCTCAAATCCATTAATCTAGCGTTAAACTATTTTCGAAACTTTAATAAAAGAAAAAACAGGCTAAATCCCGAAAATAATCAAACCACAACAAAGAAAGTAACAGTTGACTGACCTGACCCAAATAAAAGCTTCTAACTCGGTCATCCGAAACCAATTCTCCCTTGTACTAGTCTACAAAAATGTAAAACTTTTGTTGCTGCGACTTAATAAAATTAAAACTTCTCTCTTCATATAAATCCTACCTTGTACAGGAACACAAGTAGCATCCAATGCAAAGATCCTCTTCTTTGTATTCTTAGCTCTAGCAATGGTGGAATTTTTCAAAATATGTTTCGATGCATTAATTTCTCCATATTAAAATTAAAATTCTTGTAGCAATTGGTTATTATGAAAACACTGTTCAAAATTAAAAAATAATACAGTAAAAAGCTAGACTTGTTTAATGAGGATTTGATAATTGGGGATTAGCTTAATCGCTATAAAATGCTATTTATAACGCTTCTTATTCCACAAAAATTTAAAAAATTTCAAAGCAAAATTTATGGCATTTAAATTGGCTCTATATGGATATTTTCAGGTTTCCGACCAGTGAACATATCAAAGCAGATTTTTATCCGAGGGCTTGTGAATTACATTTGGTTCATCATGTAGTGCTCAGACTGTTTAAAATGACATTTTTGAAGGACGCAGGGTAATAAACGGATTTCCACATCAGTGGAACTGATTTTTTTGAGAATTTCCTATTAGAAAGCATATGTTTTTAAATAAATTGTATAAACATTAAAATTAGTTTATCCTTTACATGAACAGACTTGTTCTATTTTAAAAATTAAAGTAAAATTAAAGTAATTTCTTGCTGAAAGAAATACTAAGGCCTAGAACCTCCTCCTATATCTGGACTCAATTCAGGATATTTATTTCGATTTAAAAAAACTCTCTTTCTCTCTCTTTCTCTCTCTCTCTCTCTCTCTCTCTCTCTCTCTCTCTCTCTCTCTCTCTCTCTCTCTCTCTCTCTCTCTCTCTCGATTACGGGCCGCCAGCTTGCGCTCGTGCTACCGTGCAAGCATCTTCTACGTCTGCGCATACGATTGAGACATACGCACCACGACCGCCCACTAAGGGTTTAACTTTTAAGGCGATGCTAAACCCCCCTATTGTCGTCAAATACGGGGAAACATTATTTTCTTTCAATTTTCAATTTTGATAAAATATCTCTCTGAAGAGTTGTTATTTTCTATAGGGATAAAATGAGAAAAGTGGTTCCTCGTATTTGTCGGTGACCGGTGGATTTAGCATCACCATGTCACATATCTCTGTTAGCACAGTTGGTTATTTATTAAAATTAGATATTGCACTTACAATAAAATCCTGTTCTAAGAGCAAGAACGATAAAACAATACTATGCAATATTAGTCGTTACCGTGTCCTTCAGCCAAGTATCTGCGTAGTGCTGTTTTGAAATTACTTAGCGAGTGCACACTCTTTAGGCTACAAGGAAGGGAGTTCCAAAGTCGCACGCCCTGAGCATTGAACGAGTAGAGACCCGTGTTATTGCACGACTCTGGAACTTAGAGTTCTCGCGCATCTAACCTATTGGAGGACCGAGTCTGATGTTTTTGGAAGAGGACTGCAAGGTACAGCAGCTGTCCCATATTGACTGCCTTATACCTAATCACCACCGCAAGGTACGCCCTCCTCTCCTCTATAGTAAACCAACCTAGTCTATTCCTGCAAGGAGAAATGTGCTCTCCCCATCTAACACCACATCAAATGTATCTCGCGCATGAATTCTGCAATCTTCGCTGTCTGGTCTGTAGCCGCCTGACACGACAAGGTACACCAAAAAGCAATAGTCTAAGTGAGAGATCACAAGAGTATTTGCAAGATGCACGCATAACACCTCGGTGATGCAGGATCGATAAGATCGTAGGCCGTAAAAGGCACGATTAACCTTCCTACTTACTGAATCAACCTCAGGTTTCCACGTCAACTTAGAATCCAATACAACCCCGAGGTTAGCTACTGTGTCAACAAAGGGAACGAAAATGTTATCCTGCACCTCAATGTCTTGAAGCTGTAATTCACGAATCTTGTTAACGTTATAATCAGAATAAAAAGAAAAATGCTTATGTCTTGTTGACATTGAGCCGCAGGCCATTTTCGAGAGCCCATTCTGACACCCGAATATCATCTCTAGTAACTTGGGTGTAGGTTTGCAAATCACTGTCTTCAAATTGACATTGTCGTCGGTGAGTACGGCTCGTAAGTGTGAAACTCTGAAACGCCAAGCTTTGTTACGAGTCAATCAGATTCGCTATTAGATTTAGTAACCACTCTTTGGTTTCGT
The DNA here is from genome assembly GCA_949152435.1 of Gastracanthus pulcherrimus. Classification (NCBI taxonomy): domain Eukaryota; kingdom Metazoa; phylum Arthropoda; class Insecta; order Hymenoptera; family Pteromalidae; genus Gastracanthus; species Gastracanthus pulcherrimus. The sequence continues at coordinate 202,865,523 of OX424572.1, forward strand.
CCTGTAATATAAGACTTAATCCACAGAACAATGCTTCTGTTGAATCTCATTATGATCAGCTTCTTTAACAGTTTCGATGGAGAGATCGTGTCAAAAGTCTTGCTAAAATCGTACATCAGCAGGATGGTAAGGATCTGGTTCTCACTTCGCTTGTCGAAGTTGCCGGACCTGATGTCCTCAGTCAACATCAGAAGCGCCGTCTCTGTGCTGTGGTATATCCTAAAACCCGTTTGAAGCGGGTCAAGGATTTTATTGTCAGAAAGAAATGCTAGAATTTGGTCATGGAACGAAAGTCCGATAAAGTCGCTGGAATTGCTCCATTTTTAAGAGGCATCAACTGAGCTCCCTTCAAAGCCCCGGGAACAATTCCAGTTGCTAGCGATGAATTGAAAGTAGCTGCCAGATGATGACCGAGTATCGGCAGAGCCTTAGCTATCACTCATTGAGGGATACCATCTACACCCTTTACCTAAGAGTTAAAAGGAGCGACTTCCAACACAATATCGTAAAAGGATATTTGTTTAAAAGAAAATCCGGAGTCGCTGGCTGAAACAATGATTTCACTAAGATCCTCCTCGGATTCTTTCTGAGAAACGGAAACCCCCGCGAAATGGGTGTTGAGCTTGTCTGGGGTGATACCGTGCAGCTCTTCGTGAGATTGCGGCAGGAGCCTAAAGCCACAAAGTTCCTTCCAGATATCTTTTTTAGCTCAAAGGGCCTCGAACATACGATTCTGGAGAAAAGTATCCCGCGCATCCGAAGTACGTTGTTCTGTCAGGGAAGATATGTGCTGATGTTCGAATTTCAGTCTTTGGCCTTTTGTCCTTCTGTATCGTTTATGCAAAGAGTCTCGTTTAGCATAAAGACGCTGAATTTCTGCGTCAACCCAGGGGGAATGTCTTTTTTTCCTTGGCTCTGAACTGCTTGAGAGGAGCGAGTTGTTACATTGCATCCTAGAGATTATTAGTCAAGCATTCAAGTTTGTTATCTACATCAAGGGAGGGACTGTTCATGTTTATCCAGTCAGAGCTTGCTAAAATGGACAGCAAGTCTTCCTGCTCTATAGACTTAAAATCTCTGTAAGTAAAGTTACTGAATAATTGAAGTTTGGCCACTTAAAGGTGGTTCACAACGTCAATAATGTTGTGGTGGCTCGGAAATGAGACCAGAATATTATTAGAATCTAGTATATCGTCATTGTCATTCACAAAGATAACATCAATCCATGTGCGAGACCCATTGATGTGCTAAGTCGCGCAATGGTCCACATGTTTGAAGTTTAGTTCGCATGCAAATTATCTAATGAATTCGGCATCGCCCGAGTCCGTCAGCATGTTTGCATTTAGATCGCCCATTTTAATCCTATGCTGGTAATCTATAAAATGTTTCACGAGGTTCTCAACAATATCAGAATTAGCAATGAAAGAGATTCCTAGAACCTCATAAGGTATTCAAAACTGAGCAGAGTACCCTCATCCTGCATTGATGGAGAAGTACACAATATAGTTATTGTGCTTATAGTTATATATAGTTACCTTGTATGAATTGTAGACGTACAGAACCACTCCCCCGCCCTGCGTGTTTCTATCCTGCATAATCGCAGCGTACCCCTCAATCTGAACGTAATCATCCGTGACATTTGAACCAAAGCACGACTCAGCAATACCGAAGAGGTGATAGAAGGTATTGGCTAGAAGAAACTGTTTGAACGATTCAAAATGTATATTAAGAGATGTTGCATTTAAAAAACCCATTCTCAATCCTCCGCTGTTCGCCTCCTTCACGTTACTGCGGACTAGTCAATCCTGAGAGGACTCGGCAGACTTGGTTGCCTGTACATTGTTGCTGAATAAACTGTCCTTTATTTGTATGCTAACCGATGCACACGTTACGTGTGAATGATTATAAAAATGGCGATTTTAATAAAATGACGCGGTGTGTATTTCATATGACGCAATTACGTACATTAAATCAGTGATAATAATATATGTACCTGACGAACATATCTCGAAGTTATGCAATTATGTGACACATATTATGTAAATGACTGTACACAGTTTTGTTTTTATAAACAAATAAATACATATCATCTATCTATTTATTTATCTTTTTCTCTCTCTCTCTCTCTCTCTCTCTCTCTCTCTCTCTCTCTCTCTCTCTCTCTCTCTCTCTCTCTCTCCCCCACCTTTTTACTAGCAGACCCCTTACTCTCGGATAAGTTAAATTCATCTCTCCTCAATCAGTCACTCGCGCTCGCTGTCCTTCAGCGACTCGTTGGAAATCACCCTCGCAATGTTTACAGTGACTGTGCGCCGTGCAATTCTAACTCTCCTCTTTTGTTTCATTAACAGTCGAGTATAGTGGCAGTTATAGCGTCGGCAGCGAAGGCGAGGATTCATTTCCCCTCTCTCTTTCACTCTCTCTCTCTCTCTCTCTCTTTTCTCCTCTCTCTCACTCTCTCTCTTCTCTCTATAGTGGGGGTCGCGCTCCGGTTTTGTTCGGGCGGGGTCATTCGCGAGAGAGTAGAGCAGCAGACAGCGAATCGATTGACGGAGATGCGCCGTAGCCCGAGAGGGAGTGAGAGAGAGAGAGAGAGAGATGGATAATTTATTTTTGTTTATAATAATCTTGTGCAAGATAAAAAAGATATCAGAAAGCAACCGCATGTTGCCAACTGATTTGGCACTCTAGTACTGAATTTTACTGTTATTTCCACAAAAAATTAAGATATGCAAAAAATAAAGTTCTGTAGAACTAACTCCTAAAAATCATATATATATATATATCAGAGGACGGTGAGGATGGTCTGGGTGGTAAACGTTTAGCTACTTAACTATACCACCCAGACCTACACCGGTTCCCCCTCATTACCAAATATATAATATATCAAATATAATCTAACAATATTGCTACATAATGTGTAGATAAATAAAGTTTTTAGTATATAAAATGTACATAATTACTATTACATTACATTACATGTACACAAGCGGGTTAACAAAAAAATTTTATTTTTTTGTCGGTGTATATTTTGTAAAGAATCTAAGCCGATTGACTGTACATCTTGAATTTATAAATTAATCAACATTGAGTCAAGTTATGGTTTGTTAAAGTTCCTTTGACGATGACACGATAACAATAAAATCAAAGAGGCCACGTTAATATTGTGACATCACACGATTTTTTGGAATACTGTGTTTTATTTAAATCACTCTGTATAAAAAATATCCTAAGTGTTCACAAAGAAAATAGAAGTCTAGCTATTCAAATAAACATACATTGGTAGTAAGATATATTCAACAGCATCGTCAAGATATTATGGCAATAATAAGATACGTAGAAAGACCTTATTTATTTATTACAATAACATCTAATTCTAAATGCAAGGAACGGGCCCCCTTAAAATATTGGAACGTTATTTATTCGGAAAGCCAAAATATCGGAATATTCAAAATTCGGATTATCAAAAAATTAAAAATTTCACTGAAGAAGTTGAAATTAAATATTTAGAATGGCGTTACCACATCGTACTGAAAGTATGCATTCTACAGGGAATCGAACGTTAAAATAGCATATTCGCCTTGTTAACGGCATACTAGCGCGAAAAGGCCCATGTAAAAGTAAGTGAAGTGAAGCGAAAAATATTTTATATAATCTTCTACATCCCTAAATTCCAAAAATATGAGTTTCAAGCATGTGACTGCCATATAAAAAACATATAATGCTAAACAAAAAGAAAAATGGATTTTGTAAAAAATGACATTTTTTTATATTTTATTGTTTTAAAGAAAAAGGTATTCTCGTTTCTAAAAATTTCTTACATGAATGTATTCTTCGTCAAGAAACGAATCAAAATCTGTTTGTTTCATAAGTGTGCCACTTTCTGAAAAATTTTTATGAAGCTCTAAACTATTCTGCTTACTGTGCCCCTCTTTTTAAAAATTGCTAATTTCGGTTGGCAACCTCCAAATATGTACATATAGTACATAAAACTTATGGCTCTTTTTTCATCTATACATTCTTTAACATATATTACCTGCTTTAATTGTCAGTTTAATACAGGGATTAAAATAACGCAAAACAAATAAAATTAAAAAATTAACTATTTCAATAGAAAATTATTTCACGTATTTACGCGATTCTACATATACATATGACCATGTGCGTGTCATGTACGTGTATGTGAGTATGTGTGAGTGGATGTATGCGTGTGTAGGTATATATATGTTTGTGTGCGTGTGTCTATGTGTGTATGTGTGTGTGTACATATATTTTAATAAACTGTAATTAAAAGTGATTTTTCAAGGAAAAACGACGATTTAAAAGCAGTGGTTTGTTATTTAAAAGAAGCTTTGAAAAAAATGAGGGGCGCAGGGTTATTATGCTTAGTTGGTGTCACTAGAACCATAAAGATCACCTTAGGATAGTGTGTCAACCAAAAAGAATCAATTTTTTCACAGATTATAGTTAAAAGTTTTTGTAGAATCGGTCAGCTATATTTAAGTCCAATGGAAGCTGCTTAGCGTATACAAGAATTTCCCTTATGTGGCAGAAGTCATACTGTTAAACTTTTAGGTGTTCATACGGTGAACCAACAAAAAATTATTTATAAGGAAAATAAAGAAAGATAAGATTTTCAAAAAAATAAAACAACATTAACAGCTTGATTTAAATTAAATGAAATTTGCGAGTTTGCTAAAAAACAAAATATGCCAATATACTCTAATATTACACTATTAATATTGAAAATAAATCTTGGGTGAAAAGAAAGTATATTAGAAAAAATTATGCAATACGTCGATTAAATGTAGTATCTCTGAAAGACAGTGAACGATTTTTCCTATAATTAATATTAAATAGAGCAATAGGTGCAACTTTATTTCAGAGTTTACGTACATATGATAATATTATTTATAACATGTATAAAGAGACAGCTATATATATGGGATTGGTTGAACATGATTCACAAATTTATAATATTTGTGATGAAGCTTGTAGTATAATGTTGCCATTTCAATTAAGAAATTTTTTGAATTGTTTTTAGGCACGACCGCTCCAAGGGAGAGTCTTATATTTTCGTCATAGTAAAAAGTGTAATACGAGGGTAGTTCAATAAGTCTTTAGAATAAAGTATAAAAACAATTTTTTTTGGGTAAATTTTTTTTTATTTTTCAACATAATCTCCTTGGAGCTCTATACACTTGGTCAATCGCTTTTTAAGTTTTTTTAATCCTTCAGAAAAGTGCGTTTTCGGAAGTTCCTCAAAATAAGCACTTACAGAGGCAATGACGTCTTCGTTGTCCGTAAATCTCTGTCCACCGAGCCATTTTTTCAAGTTTGGAAATAAGAAAAAGTCACTGGGGGCTAAATCTGGCGAATACGGTGGGTGTTCGACCAATTCGAATTTTAGTTCTTCAATTTTAGCCATTGAAACGAAGCATGTGTGAACTCGGGCGTTGTCGTGATGAAAGAGAATTTTTTTCTCGCCAAATGTGGTCGTTTTTTTTTAATTTCTTCTTTCAGCTGCTCTAATAATGATGCATAATACTCACCAGTAATTGTTTTACCCTTTTCCAAGTAGTTAATAAGTATAATTCCACGTGCATCCCAAAAAACTGTAGCCATAACCTTACCAGCTGACTTTACGGTCTTTGCCTTCTTTGGAGCTGGTTCGCCTGTGGAAATCCACTGTTTGGATTGTTTCTTTGTCTCAGGAGTGTAGTGGTGTATCCATGTTTCATCCACAGTCACAAATCGACGAAAAAATTTCTCAGGATTCCGACTTATGCGCGCCAAAAGAGCCTCAGAGGCGACCACTCTATTGCGTTTATTCTCAGCTGAGAGCAAACGCGGCACCCATCTTGCCGATAGCTTTTTCATGCCTAATTTTTCATGTAGAATTGAAACAACTGCACCTATAGATATCCTTGTGGCCTCAGCTAACTCACGCACTTTTAATCTTCTATCCTTCAACACCATATCGTGGATTTTATTGATGATTTCGGGAGTAGTTGCTTCTACGGGCCTTCCTGAACGTGGTTCGTCACTTATTGATGTACGACCACGCTTAAATTCATTTACCCAGTTATAAACCGTTGCTAAGGTAGGGGCAGATGTGCCATGAACTGAGTCCAATTAATTTTTTATCTCATATGGAGTTAAACCCTTTAAATGAAAATGTTTAATTACCGCTCTGAACTCGTTTTTTTCCATTTTTCTTAACAAGCAATTCTTTTTTTTCAATTGGTTATAAAAACACGTAAACTCAGAAGATGTGGACTGTGACTGCACCATATATCTAGTCGGGAGTGGTGCTGACTGAAAACAGATGATTTGGAGCGATTCGCGCGCCATCTGTTGGTCATTCTAAAGACTTATTGAACTACCCTCGTAGCTTAAAAACTAACAAATTATTGCATAAAAACATGTTTTAAACTATAGTAACACAATTTAAGCACTCTTTTAAATGTATGTATGGATGTAATCAAGTTCTTCGTAGTAACACAATTTAAGCACTCTTTTAGATGTACGACTATGTATGGATGTGATCAAGTTCTTCGATTAACTCAGCAAAACCACGGTCAAACCGGTTGGAACTTGAAGAGCCTACTTGTCTCATCATAATAAGTAAATGAATATGTTAACAACGTTTCGGGTGTCTCTTACACCCTTCTTCAGGTCAAAGAAGAATTAATTCTATAATAGGCTTAAATCTAGGTAACTTATCTAGACTGCTCGCTGCATCCCACACAACGCGATTGATAATTCCGTTGGACGTATTCAGCCGTCGAGTGTCGGTAAACGATCAGGTGGATTTTTTCCCTCTCACAATTAGGCACTAACTAGATGCTGAGAAATGATATTAGTTTAACTCTATATTTGATTACGTCGTTACTGTTAATTTGAGTATAAGTAGGGAAATAGGGTGTCAAAAAAAAACTATTAAGTATACGGATTTTAAGAAATATGGCTTGGGAATGTACTACCATATTGTTTTCTAAAGGTTTTCTCCGTTCATTTGTAGGCGGTCACTGAGATCTCTCTTGGTGCAGATACAAATACAGAATAGCAGAGCTAATGAATTGTAAACTATATAGATCTAACGCTTTGAAGCCTATTAGACATGTGTAGTTGAAATTACATATTTTATTGTATTATGACATATTTTATAGTATTTTACACTATATCCCGAATTCAGCTGAGCTGATGATTAGTGTTGAAGATAGTTATTATTATCTAGCGCTGTGAAGCCTACTAGACATCTGCAGTACCGTGTGCAGTTGAAATGCTACGAATGATTGCCTTTATTAATCTTTGCATATACCGTAACTAAAAATGGAAGAAAGAATTGTACACTTTATAGATCTAGCGCTTTAACTCTACTAGACATGTGTATTTGAAATTACATATTTTATTGTAGTATGACATATTTTATAGTATTTTAAATTTGTTTAGGACCTATTTTATAGTATTTTAAACTAATATCTCGAATTCAGCTGTGCTGCTGGTTAGTGTTGAAGGGTGTTATTATTAATTCTTACAGTAAATTTCTACTATGTTCTTCATCATTACACTAATGCATATTATAAATAAAATGTATAAAATCTATGATCATTTATTATTATTTTTTTAAAATATTTTTTAAAGTTTTTTAATGTGTGAAATGAAATTTGTATATGTATATTGAAGTTTATTAGTATTTTCCCTTTTATTGATATTTTTAGGATTCAGATGTATATGAAACATCTCTGATAACAATCTCTTTTATAAATTGGATTCAAAATCTAAAATTTCGACATTGTTCCAATCAAAATTATGTTGTTCATTTATCCTATGTTTTGATAAAACATTTAATTTGGTTTGATCTCTTTTGTCGATATCCATGAAATGTTCTGTGACACGTACGTCAAGCATCCTTTTGGTTTGACCAATATACACTGCACCACAACCCAGACATTTGATTTCATATACTAAATTACTTTTGTTTTTATTTTTGATCTTATCTTTTCCCAGTCTTATGAATTTGTTTATTTTATTATTGGATTTAAATATTGTGTGTACATCAACTTTGATTAGTAATTTTGGAGGAGTCTTGGAGAAACTTTTAAAAAATGGGATGACCACTTTAATTTTTTTACTCATTTGTCTATTATTTATAATCCTTCGATATTTATTTAAATTTCTGTACCCATTTTGAATTTTGTTCAATCTTATGGTAATGTTTTTGTTAATAAATTTTAAGGGATAATCGTTTTGGGTAAGAATATCTTTGATTTTGTTTAAATTTTGAGTGTGGTATTTGGAATGGAACAGTAGTATGCCTCTATCTACCAACATGTAAATGATGACTCTTTTTTGTGGTAACGGGTTGTGTGATTGAAAATTTAAGTACCTGTTTGTTGTAGTAGGTTCTTCGTACCAATTAGTAATGATTTTATTGTTTTCGTTAATAATTAGCATGTCTAGGAATGTACTGCACATGTCTAGTAGGCTTCAAAGCGCTAGATAATATTAACTACCTTCAGCACTAATCAGCAGCTCAGCTGAATTCGGGATATTAGTTTAAAATACTATAAAATATGTCATAATACAATAAAATTTTTTGTTACTTTATGCAATCTTGTAAACATTAAATTTGCTATATTTCGTATTATTTTAACTGCACACAGTACTGCACATATCTAATAATCTTGAAAGCGCTAGATCTATATAGTTTACAATTCATTTTTCCATTTTAGTTACCATGTGCAATATTGTAAAGATTAAAAATTGTGATAATACTTATTATTTCAACGGTAAACGTTACTACACATGTCTAGTAGGCTTCAAAGCGCTAGATCAACACTAATCAGTAGCTCAGCTGAATTCAGGATATTAGTTAAAATACTATAAAGTATGTCCAAAACAAAGTTAAAATACTATAAAATATGTCAAAAATACAATAAAACATGTCTAGTAAGCTCCAAATTGCTACATCTTTACCGCGTTAAAATTCATTTTAGTTACTATATGCATCGGTGTAAAGAAGAACATAATACAAATAAATTGCCAGAAGTAATAATAATTACCGTCAACACTAATCTGCAACTCAGCTGAATTCAGGATATCAGTTTAAAATACTGTAAAAGATATCATTAATAAGTTTAAAATTCTTTAAAATATGTCAAAAATACAATAAAATATGTCTTTTCAACTGCACATGTCTAGTAGGATATTATACGTATTACTGTATAGATTAAAAATTCAATCTAGTAGGCTATTATATGTATTAGTGTGAAGATTTTAGTCTAGTAGGTTTAAAGCACCAGATATATCCTTTATGCCTTTTTTTAATTTTTACTTACTAGGGTAGAGGCACTAGTAGTCAGCCATCTAAGGAAAAACTTGTATTCAAGCTATTGCAAAAAATTCAGAAACATCTTTGTTTATGAATTACCGGTTCCATTGTACTTTAAATATATTCTAGTTTTTGATAAAATGTTTATTTTTGCTAAAAATATTAACAGGATTATTATAATATGCCGGAATCTAGTACTCGGCCACTTGATCGCTAGTAGTCGGCCAGGACAATTTAAGGTAATAGAAGATTGAATAAATATTAAATGAATGAAATTAAATGTTAATTAATCGTAATGATCATTACAATTAAAAGTAGCTTTGGACATGGGTTATCGACCAGGCCCGGCCGACAACTAAATTTCGTCAAAAATTAAAAAAATACTAGTAGTTGGCCACCTATAAGCACATATCGACAAAGATATATCGAAAAAATTATTATTTAATGGTTCTTAAACTGTTTTAACGTCAGAATTAAATTTTTAAATGGCATAGATCATTACAAAATTATTAATCTAGCAATATTTTGTCTACGGGTTTATTTTTGACAAGAAACTAGCCAAAGTAGCCGACTACTGGTGGGTGGCCAACTACTAGTGCCTTTACCATATATGCATTAATGTAAAACCCTTTTTAAAATTTTGATATATATTTTTTTTCAATTTTTAGATACTATATGCATCAGTGTAAAACCCTTTTTTCAAATTTTCCTTGTAGAGAAAACCGATATATATTAGAATATATATATATATATATTCTAATGTATATTCTAATATATATTCTAATATATATATATATATAATAATAATAAATAATATAATTATTCTTCTCAAGATCTGTACCTTAACGAAGTCCTCGTCGTGGACGGGTGAGGAGGTTTAATGAAATCATAATATATATTATCAATTATCTTTGTATCTTTTTTTAATTGTATTATCTGCATATATAGTTCTTTTTTATTTTTTTGTTTTCACGTTATTAAATATATTATTTTAAATATTAGAGATTTATAGTATACATTAGTTTTTATGATGTTAAACCTACAGGGGTCAATAAAAATGATTTATTTCATCAAGTTCTAGCAATAACCCTGATTTTCGATTGTCTTTTTACAATATTGTCTTTTAACAGTCCATTAGTCCCGCTTTCCAAGACAAAAAGTGTCCACAGTTGCAATGTGCATAAAGTACTATATGTACGAGTAAGTCGAGAAAAAAGTCGATTTGTCCCTCGGGTGATACTACCCTCACTTCTATTCGCTCTCTCAAGCAGTAAACTCACCCGCGGGAAAAATATTCGACTTTTTGCCCTTGTTACATAATGTACTATTAGATTTAAACAACGTTGACACTATGTTTTTCAAATTAGAATCTGATAAACAAAAATTACGAGAAGTACATCTTATTATTTTGGAAGAAGCATCAATGACTCCTAAAAAAGCTTTAGATTTTGTTGATAGAACATTAAAGGGTGTATGTAATAATGATTTACCCTTTGGCGTGGAAAATTTGATAAAAAATATAAAATCTACTCAAGATGCAAATAAAATTCAATTCAAAACAGCCTGCATTGCATCATTCGTACTCTCAATAAATAGGTAGATACTCGGTCTGGGTTATCTTGTATTCTTTTCTACTACAAAATGACATCTTTTTTTGCAAATTTAATAAAAAATAATTCTGGTACAACAGAGTTACAGTGGTGCCAATTTACCAAATTTTTTATAAAGCATTTTTTTCAAACACCTGTAACTCTAGTCAAATGCACCCATTTTCAAACATTCAACAGAAGAATTAAAAGTTTTATCAATACGAAGAAAATGAGATGTCGCAGGATTGATACGACTGAAATGTGTTGAAATGTCAAAAGTTTGAACGGATCCTAAAAATTAGAAAAATGCTCATGCTCATTAGTACTTAGCAAAATGTGCCTTTAAGTATTTATGGACCGGTCAAATTTTTGTCTGAAAGTTTGCCAAAAGACGAAGAAATTTATTTTAAAGGTTAAAATAGTTCAGATTGAAGCTCTATGGAATTTTAAAAAATATCATGTTTTTGGCATATATATATATATAAGGTGGGGATAAATGTGCCGAAAGATAAGTTTGCAGACGGATAATAATGCCGAATTTGTTTTACCGAAGGGTAAATTTGCCGAAAGGTGAAATGTGCCAATGGATAAAGTAATCGATTAACAAAAGTGCCGAAAAAAAGTGCCGATGGGTAAAAATGCCGATGGATAAAAATGCCGAAAGTTAAAAATACCGAAATGTTGAATGGCAACGGGTAAAAACTAAAATTTGTATAATATTGAAAAGAAACGACCTAGCAACAATTAACATATTATTATAATATAGGCGCATATTCTAATAAAAGTACTTTATTGTCCACATTTTCGTATTCGGCATTTTTAACTTTCTGCATTTTCTTTTTCGGGATTCTTGTTTTCGGCATTTTTTACTTTCGGCATATTTATCCATAGGTATTGATTTTTTCGGCAATTTTAACCGCTCAGTAAATTTATCCTTCTGCAAATTTATCTTTCGGTAAATTTATCTCCACCCTATATATATATATATATATATATATCTATATATATATAGATATAGGTGATTCTCTGAGAAATCGAGATCAAAAAAATTTCGTTTTTTTATTTTTTCGGTAAAAATGTTCCGAAAGAGAGGAATGTTTGAGCAAAGAAAAAGAATATATATTTTGAATGTAAATACTTTTATCATTATTTCTTAATAAAAACTTATTCTTATCTTTTATTTAGTCGGTTTGAGTAGTATATGGGTTTATAGCTCGTGGAGTTCAATAGATTCTCTTTAAAATAATGGCTTATAAAATAGATATATGTAGATCTCTTGTATTTTTTAAATAATTTTCAAACAAAAACTTTAAAAAACACTTTTATTAAAGAAATCAACAAAACTAAGATAAGTAAACTATTCTTAAAAATAAGGAAGTTAAAAATTAGTTAATAAAAAATCTACAAAAATTCCTTGAAACATCGTGAAAGTAAATAGTTGGAAAGTACATAAATTAATACAAAATTTGAATTGGAATCATTAAATTAACGATATTGGACATAGGGATGCTTTCGCAAATGTGTTAAAGATAAGAGAGTGCATTTGAGTACCTTCATTTAGTTTTCAATAAAATGGCATTGACACAAAAGTAGTAATATCTTTTAGCTAAAAATTTTATGTACTTGAAATTTTTAAGGTATGTTCTTGAATAGATTATTATATTTGAGTCATACCAAAGATTTGAAGTAAGTTTTGTCTTTAGATTGTGGAGCAGATTTGAGATTTTTGACCATATTCAAACACCTAACTCATTTCCGAGTGACTCTGAACCAGACTGAGAATCAAATAAAGTACGTTTACTCTATCTCGAGTGTAGTCCACTTGTAAAAATGGCGAATTTTAACTCATATAAGGTTAATTGTATTTTGCTTTCTCAAATAGAAAGCTTTGTAACGATGATAATTTTTTTTCGAGAGATTCTATGAATCTCGATGTTTTCGAGGTTTATGAGTCATATAAATATGTTTACAATAGGTTTTAAAAAATATCTGTCTGTATGTATATATGTGTGTGTATGTTGAAACCAAAATTTGTATCCTCCATAACTTTTTAAAGGAAGTATATCACGCACTGAACTTTTGCAGGCATATTGCATATGTTTTAACTTAAATCTGATTAGATTTTGGAGTTGAATTGATAATATTAAACTAATTTTTTAGCAAAAATATTAATTATTAAAAATTTGAATATATTGAAAAAAAAAATTTTTATTTATACGTTGAACTTGTCAAAAATATGTACGTTTTCATAAAGTTGACGTAATTTTCTTCCGTGTGATATATCTTATAATGACTTTAAAGTTATTTTTGTAAAATAATAACATAATATTATTTAAAAAAAAAAATTTTAAATCAAATTTTTTTTTATTTTTAATACTTTTAATTCTTTTATTGACAATACCTAAACACTTGTACCTAATAAATTAATTATAGCATTAATTTATTAATTGCTAATTTTCACTATAAGATTCCATAAATCGATTTGTCAGGACCTCTTTTTGAGAAAGCTTTCTGCTAAGGCAGTTAGCAGCGGTTTTTTCTTATTAAGAGAGGTTTCTCTACTCAAAGCAAGGGAATTTTCACTCGCGAAGCGAATCGGATTTCACGATGATTGTTGTATTTTTCGATGAATTATGCATGGTCGTATGTGGTGATGGATGAACACGCGAGCAATGGCTGTGCAGGAGTCGAGGCTTTCTTTCTTTCTTTCTTCTTTTCGTTGATTATCGCATTTATGCGCAGATATGTACCACCGCGAGATGCGGGTTTGATGTTTACGTACTTGTTGTTGTTGTTGGATGTTTCTGGATATAGTATACATAGGCTAGTAGCAGATTTTTTCTGTTCTTGCTTTCTCAACGAGAAAGCTTTGTAACGATGACAATTTTCCGATCAGAGATTTTGATAAATCTCGATGTTTTAGAAGTTCTTTTAGAAGTTTTAGAGTCAGAAAAATATATATTGAAAAATTGTATGTGTGTGTGTGTGTGTGCGCGTGCGCGTGCGCGTGCGCGTATGCGTGTGCGTGTGCGTGTGCGTGTGCGTGTGTGTGTGTGTGTATGTGTGTGTATGTGTATGTGTATATGTATGTATGTGTGAAACCAATATCATTAACTACTTATACATTTTTTAAATTATACATCGATTTATAAATAAAGTAATGAAAATTAATAACAACAAGACAAATATATATTTTATTGCTGAATATAATAAATAGTTTTAATGATAAATGAAAATTAAACAAGTTACTACTTTTTGTTATTGGACAATTTGTTTTCCTAAGATTATTGTCGACACTCGGCAATAGTTTCAAAAGCAGTCCTCGTTCTGATCTTGTGCTACTTAACTATTCACCAAGAACTTTCTTTTCAATTAGTTCACACACAATGAGGAGGTAACTACTTATATACGTATAATCAACTCCCAAGAAGTTTGTTCGTGGAGAGTCGATGCTGTGTTAGACGGTGCGCGACAAAACCGAGACTGTAAACTACTCACAGAACCACGGTCTCAAGTTCACGAGAACTTACTTTGGTGTATTATATGTAAAGTATTACTATTTCGCAAGTACTAATTAATTCAATAGTACACTGATTTACATAACGAAGCCTGTACCATTTGCAATTAAATTTTCGTCACCTTGGTAATAATTATTATATGATAGAAACGATTCTTATAATTGTAGTATATAATTATTATTAGGATATAGTAACGTACAGTTACCATGAATTTCACATTAGTATGTAGCAAAGTAAAAGAAAGCTCAACAATATTAATAATAGTTTAATACGTTAGATTTACAGATTTATTTTCCGTAGTAAGATAAAATATACTAATGATCAGATGTTTGAGCCCAATGATCGAATACATGTTCCTTGTCCATCATGTTTTTAAATAAAAAAATATTCATAGTATTAACTATAAAAATAATTTGATATATTTTTAATAAGTGTAATTTTATAGTGTTCTAAATGTCGTGTATTACTATCATATTTCATTTACACAGTATTAGTATTAAGATGTCATACAAGTTACAATCGATTAAATGGCCGTCTCGTTTGTCAAATAAAGTTAATAAAAAGTATTTTAATCATTTTGGTTTTAACCTACTTATAATACATATTGTGTTTGATAACAATGTATAGAATATATTTGTAAAATATAAAGTGTGTGAATAGAAATATTTTCAAAATGTTTACAATACTTCAAAACCCTATTACTTCTTTTTGTTAAAAAGTATGTCAACCTACAAAAAAAATTAAAAAAATAATAACCTAACAGATCAATACTCCGATAATACGACAAACAAAACAAACGACAAAATAAAGCTACGAAAAACAATCCCAAAAAAACACGTAAAATATTCTTCCCTTTGTCTCCCAACAATACATATCTCGAATGTTTTTAAAAGTACTCGTGAGTTCCTCCCACGCGGCTTTTACAAAGTGCGCGGTACGGCTGCTGCTCGCCGGTAAATCGAAGCTGCACATATACATACAGTGCATGTCAAAAGTTCCGAAGCGACATGTAATTTAATTGAAATTGCACTTTTAAATAATTATTTAACCTTTATATCGTACAAAGGATGGTTTGATTTCGGGCACAGTTCACGGGTGTCTTTCATTCTGATCCTTGACTCTATGTCAAGATTACTTCAAGGTCAAAACTGATTTTTCGAATAAGGATACCTTTTTTTTGACACTGGCAATCGCAAAAGAAAGAACAAGAAAGAAAATTTTACGTTGGAACTTGCAGTCCTGACTCGAGATCAAATCGATCTTAAGGACCAAATTAATGAAGGTCAAGCCAGACTTAGAAACTTTTGACGGCAAAAATCAAAAGAGGTAGACATTTCAATCTAGAATACGTTGACATGATCTTGCAGGGTCAAATTAATGCCAAAGGTCAAATCCAGGTCAAGTCATACTTGACTAGTAAGGAAACTATCCAACAGCAGAAGTCGACAGACGTAGATAGTTCACATTAGTACGTATCGTCACGACGCTCGGAGTCGATTTGAAAATTGTCCATTCTTTCAATTGCTAGTGACAAAAAACGTGTTTCTATTTGAAAAATCAGATTTAACATTAAAATAACCTCGAAGATGGCGTCCAAACGAAGGGCACCAGTTAACTTAATTGCGCTCGATATTCTATATGAATTTTGTATAAGATATTTTCCCAAAACTACGATCTATGTGAAATAATACGTTGTTCCGGAACTTTTGACATGCAGTATACAAGAGAATGGCGCAAACTCTGCGCACCCTTTTGTAAAGTTGCTTACAGCCGCGCGCATGGCGCTGTATACCCAGAGTGAGCAAGAACTATTTGAAAAGAGGAGTACAGCTCGACGCTTGCCGTGCCGCGCGTCGCCATTGTCCCGACGAATTGGCGTTAGTTAACTATACGCAGGTTGGAGAGGATTAGTCAAAAAGCTCAAAAAGCTGCCAGCCGCTTTTTTTGGACTCGCCTGAACAACACGTTTTTGTCATTGCCTTTCTGTATAGAGTGCAGGCGTCTCATCCGGGTAATTAAGGTATTACCCTTTGAACGCTTGCGTTTATTAGACAATTTTCAGGATTATTTTTACAATATATATATAAGCTTATTAAACTTAGTGTATTACATACAAAAGTTTTTATAAAAAAGTAATAAATATATATTTATTCGTTTTTGCAAAAGGTCATACAAATTATAATATGGGAATTCGTGACAATTGTCAACGCATGCTAAAATATTAGTAATGCAGTATACTCTAGATTGCGTCAATTTTGAAGTTCATTAATTACATTAGTTGCACATTTGTTGGAATAAGGTCACTGAAATATCATATTATTAGTTTTTCGACTGTTGAATTTTAGCTAATAAACAACGTACTTTTTAAATAACTTCATTATCGCAAATAAAATAAAGTTTAAAAAATATGCATGCTTTAAATTAATACGATGTTATATATTAGTTAATTAATTGCAATGTTTTTCATTATTCGTGATAATGCTTTAGCTACGCATGTTACAAATGGTCATTTAATAAAATGAAACTGGGTTACGTGGAATAAATTTATGCATTTCAACGCGTTTAATTTTGCATAAAGTGCTTTATTTGCTACAAAAGTAGAACAGCAGCCCAATTGTTACGATTTTTACGAATAAAAAATTGCAATATTTCGTTGACCATTAAAAATGATGCTTTCACGCATTTTATGAAAAAAAATTCATTACAATATTAAACGTAAAAAGGACAAAAGCTTTCTCATTTGTTAATATTTTAATAAATTATAAAACAATATTTTACGTACGTATAATGCAACGTTATAAATAATTAAAATCCGTTATGATTTTCGTTAAATATAAATTTTCATTAAAAATAAATCAACGCTCATATATGAGTGTAATATATGAGTATAATTATATACAATTATTAATTAATAATTACATAGTAAACCCTGAAATCTTAAAATTATAACATTATCGTGTAGCTTATATAAGTAGGAAAAAATAAACCCAAATTCCATAAATCATTACGCAAGTCATAAAAGAGAAAAATCCGCGATTCATCACGAATCTTAATTAAGCTTCAGCGTGATTTTTCATTGGTGCGCTGCCAGTGTTTTATGGAGTGTTAAATTATTATCTTCTAATTAGCGTTACACGCGCTCATTCGAAGCGTATATATACAAGCAAAAACTCTCATTGCGCTACAGAATGAGCGATATATACAGGGTATGAGGAGCGTTCGCGCAGCCTCGGGCCATCAATCGAAAACTAGACTGTACTCTCCTCTCCGCACTCGCTCTCTTTCTCTCTTTCACTCTGCTGCGATTCGTTCTTATGGAATTGGTCTGTTTTTGTATTTTTAAACATTGTTAAGGGAAAGTTCTGTAAATAATTTGCAACCTTTTAATACCGATCTAGTTATCATTCAAACAGATGTAAGACGTATATCTATGGCTATCGCAACACGGAGCCGATTCGTAAAACAACAAAATGGCAGCATTTAGTGCACGTTTTAATAAAAAATGTACGTGTGTCGACTGCATTTTTTATTTATTGGTCCTGTTGGTGCTCGCCATCCTTAAAAATCATGCCACTGTTAAAGTGTCGTTATTAAAAAAAGTTTTGTTTACCTTAAGTTGTAGGGTAAGTGTACTAGTTGCTGTGGAGTACTTTCCAGCTGAACTTTAAATTAACATGAAAGGCGAAATATGACAAGAAAATACATGTGTCTTATTTTTAATTAAAGATTTTTGTATAATCTAGATGGCTAGGTATATTAGCAAACTGTAAATTATTTATTTATTTCGAAAAATGGTTATTAAAAAGAAAGTCTTCCTAATTATATTACTGCGTTTCAAATACTGCAGAATGACTAATTACTGCGCTTGTATTTATGCGGATTTCTTGTACAAATACAACTTGATATTTTGTATTAAATATTATTATTTTGTAGAAGTATGTGAATTTACATATTCCAGTAACAAAACTTTCACATGTGCACCTTTAAATACAAGAAAATTCTAAATACCTAGAGATAAATATTACGATTAGAGTATACGCTGTAAAGTGAGGTTAAGATGTTATAAATCTGCAGTAATACAAAACATCGGTAAGTCACTAAAGCATCAATTATTGCGGATCAACCTATATAATTTGAAATAAATAAAGATCAATAAACAAAATATTCTATTTTTTGTGTTCCAAACGTTTCTTTATGATAAGTTACGTTTAAAGAAAAATATATTTTGCGATATTCCGCATTAAGATGTAAGTTTTAATAGGTTTTTAAGGTACCCGTAGTAATATAGCCATCCGCAGTAACTGATACACTTACCCTATACATTTTATCAAACATTATTATTTCAAACATTTTTTAAAATTATTTTTTTTATAGTCTAGAGGTAGACGTCTTATTAAACAAAAAATTACGTTAACATATATAACAAACAAAGGGAAATAGCTTATCTAAAATTTCGGGGCAGAAAATATAGATAATTTTATGCTCTTTTAAATGCATTTACATTGAATCGCTCATATAATTTTTAACATAAAAATCCAAAAATCTAAAACACAGAAATCTAAAAAATTACTAATACAATTGTAAAGTCACGAATTTGAATTTAAAATCCAAATATGGACTTCTAGTACTTGATTTTTTTGCGGTTTCTCGATATATGGGTTTAATTTTTCAGCTTTTTTTGCATTAAAAATACTATCATCGATCTAGCGAAAATGCATTTGAAAGAGCATAGAATTACTTAATTTTGCAGGTCTTAAAGTTTAGATAAAGTCATTCCCATTTTTTGTTATATATGGAAACGTCTATTTTTGTTTAAATGGTAATTCTCAGAAACATATGACGGAAAATTGAAAAAAAAATTGAGTTAATTTTAAATATGGAGAAGAATATTTAAGAACATTTTTGGGTCTTCGTCTTTTTCTTTTGTGAAGAAAAAATAATTTCGTTAAAAAAAAATTGATTTTCTTATTTTCACGTTAACTTGAGTAAATTGGCAGGATTTAATCTGAAACTATCCAAAAAGGTAGCTTTTTACTATCTCACGACCTGCATGTTTACCCATACCATGTGAAATTTTATTTTCTGAAAATTCTTTTTTGATTGCTTATATATCGAGAACGGTTTGTAAATTTTTTAACAAACACGGCTCATTTTTCTTATTTAAAATCAAGATTCAAAATTAGAAACTTCAAAATTCATCGACGTGTTTTTATTTCATAACAATTTTACGATTTTCCGATTCTTATGTTTTAGTTTTTCCGAGTTTTTAGTATGTTAGAAGTATTATGATCAATTTAGTGTAAATGCATTAAAAGGAGCATAAAATTACCTATTATTTACAACCGCAAATTCTTGATAGGCTCTTTCCATTCTTTTGTTATACATATTTAGTTTAAACGGTTATATCTCGAAAATCTATAATCGAAAATCGTTCAAAAAATTTTAGTTGATTAGGAATTCAGTGAATCTACGTACTAACAATTGATTACATATAATTTAAATATTATTTCGTGTAATTTTAGTAAAAATTTATCTTTTGACAAACGATCAATGATAAAAAAGCACACCTTTGTAAGCTATTAATTAGAAAGAGATATAGCAATTTAAAATTAATTTATTAGAACAAAGAATTTCATATTGGAACAATTAATTTTGTTTGAGGAAGTTAAGTGCTAATGAATTGGCAGCGGTTTTTCATTTACTATGTAAAAATTTGTATAAATTAAAGAGTATAAATTATAAATCCATATATATATGGATAACTCTTTGGGAAATCGAGAACAAAAAAAATTATATATATATATATATATATATATATATATATATATATATATATATATATATATATATATATATATATATATATATATATATATATATATCTATGTATAATATATATATATATATATATATATATATATATATTCTCTGCGAAATCGAGATCTATATATATATATAAAGCAATAGATTTTTCATTTTTATTTTTCACCCCAGTGTTAAGTAAAATAAATAATTTCATATTGGAACTTTTTTTTAAATTTGAGGAAGCCTAAATGGCAATGAATTAGCAGCGGTTTTTTCATTGTTTATTATAAAGAAAAATTAGTTTTATTTGATAATTCGAGTAATTTTTATTTGCTTTGAAATTGATAGCGGTCAATTTTTAAACTAAGTTGAGTCATGAGCTTCCAAGATATTTTAGATTACATAATTAAAAAACAATATTTTCACATTGTACTACACTCGGCTGTGTACACTAGTAAGCAGCATTTATAATTAATTTTTTAGTTATCTCGAGGAAATTTATTTTGAGGAAAGTTAAGCAATGAAGGGTAATGACGTCTATTCTTCTTGTTTAATTGTTCTTGAATATGTAAACAATAAATCAAAATTGTGTCTGCGCATCATGCGCTAACATCTGTTTTGATAACACGTGTGTCTGCGACTGCCAAATGTTTCCGCTAACAAGGAAAGTCCACAACCTGCCAGAACCGGTTTTCAGTGATGCTTCAGAAAGGTTGTAGGTACCAGGTTTCTGGTACCTACAAATGATGCATATAGCACCCATAGTTTCGTCTCATAGGCCCTTGGGGTCCAGATATGACTTTTTGCAATAAAAATACAGTTTATTTTAATAGAAAGCGGTACCTATACTTTAAATCATAACTCTGCAAGTATTTTTCCTATAGAACGAATGTAATAGGATAAAAAGGTTGACCTAAAGAGTTTTAATTTGAGCTTTGTTTCACATATAAATATTATTCTGTTTCAATGTTATGAACATCAAAAATGATGATGCAAAATGCATTAAAATTTGAGGATTTTCAGCTCTATATATTGAGTAGTTATCAATGCATTTTTCGCCATCATTTTTGACTGTTCATATTTTTGCAACATCATAATATTTTTATATAAAACACAAATTAAATTAAAGCTAACAATAAAAATTGTAAAAGAAATTCGTTGTATGGAAGGACCTTTTTGAAATATAAGATTCGTTTTGATCAAATATAATTCTCGGCAAATATAAATGTAAACTCTGACATACAACTTTTTATATAATAGAGAATATCTACAGCTTGCGACAGTGACTCATATAAGAATTTTTAAACACCGGAATTTCAAATAACGCACCTATTTCAAATAAGTATGTTTGATAAAACTACAACATGGGGCCAGCATGTAAAGTGCTGCCATCAATCAGTAAGAACCTAAAACTCATGAACGTCCACACTGTACGAATCTCCTTTATTATAGACATTTGAATGTGAATATGCCAATTACTTTCTTGGAAAAAAAATGTTTCAATCACCGCATCCGTCTAAGTGTTCATTTTCACAATCGCCATTAATATTGATCGTTCTAAATTAAAATAATCATAATTCCAATGAACTAAGCATAAGAATAAGAAATTAACTATTTTCAACACGTGCATGAAATAGGCTCGTTTTCGTGCATATAAAGTGGATGAGAAATTGCGCATTTCGAACGTGCTTGAGAAAAAACTGTAAATTGTAACGAAATGAGCCCATTTCCTCCCTAGGGAGGAGAAAGCCATTGCCTCCCACTGCAGCGAGAGGAAATGATTCCCTCCCGCTACAGCTGAAAGTTCCCATTCACTTTGTATGCATAAAAAAGGGCATATTCATGCATTAATTACAAAAAAGTATGGTGTTAAATGGGGGGGGGGGCATTCTCAGACGCGGATGATGATTTGAGCACTCGTGTTAGTCTCTGGTACCTTTGGTGCCCTCGACTTCCACTCATGCTTAATCATCATCCTCGCTTAGAAAAAGCTAAAATTCCCCCCTAGTTGAACAATGTGCTATTTTTTTTAAGTGTAATGCCATTTCTACACATAGTAATGAAGCGAGAGACCATATTAAAGCGAGATTCAATGTTTTTAGAAAGATAACACGCGTGACGTATGCACTACAGGGAAAAAATTGCCGACTGTTTCTACAGGAAAGCACGTGTACACTCCAGGCCAAGTCATGTCAAGAGGGAACTTGCATGAAAAAATCTATTAGGTCCGTCAGATAGATTATCGAAAAATAATAGTCACATATTTTTTCATTTTTTAAATTAAAAAAGACATAGGTCCAAACAGTGTCGTTTGTATCACCCCCATATGCAATTTTGGATAATCTACAAACCCAGCTTGGGATTTATCAAGCCAGCGGCTTGGAGACTTAAGTCGGCTTACATATTGTTTTTAATTGCAGAATATTAAAATATCTTTAACTAAAATACAAAATAATCTATGATTTTATATAATTTAATAAATTTTGATTAGCTACATTACAGCTCACTTTAATAGGCTTGCACATTATCAATAGGTTTAGAAGTGGTGTATCAGGCAGAATAACCTATCCAATTGATTCAAATTCATTTTTTCTTGTGTCAGGCGTATCTCAGAATGATGCATCCACCTAAATGTATGTTTATCCAAAACTACCAAGATATGAAACAAAAAATATCACCCAACATTCTAATACTCTTACGGATAAACTATCGCAATATCTTCCATCTCCTTTCCCTCTCGAACATCACGACAACATCCTCGTCTCGAATCAACGGCCTTTCATTCGCCCACTAATCCGTAATTCCTCGTCGACAGCTATATCTACAAGCCCTAGCGGAGAACACAACAAGACTCGTCGTCCGGTTCCGCGAACAGAAGCTTTCTCTCTCTCTCTCTCTATCTCTCTTACGCGTGCGAAACTCAAATCTCCCGCTTTCCACTAATCCCTCTGCCTCAGCGCTAACCGATAAACATCTGCACGCGGGCCAGTACACACGCGCTTGCAGCGATCTAATAATAAATCATGCCACGAGCGTGCGAGAGATCGTCGCGCGCACTGCGCGTATATAATTCCGGCGTGTTCGGCATCGCTGTTCTC
This sequence comes from Gastracanthus pulcherrimus, assembly GCA_949152435.1. NCBI lineage: Eukaryota > Metazoa > Arthropoda > Insecta > Hymenoptera > Pteromalidae > Gastracanthus > Gastracanthus pulcherrimus. The sequence goes on from OX424572.1 coordinate 202,888,870, forward strand.
CGCTCGTTTTGTTTATCATTCCATCCGCCGAATCTAAAGTAACAACACTAGAAATTACCCTGCCCGCAGCCTGCGCATCGTACAGCGCTGCTCTATATTTCTCGTGCTCGTGGCGGCGTGCATCCGCAGAACAGTACAGAGCAGTCTATTAATAACGCGCACTCGCCTCGGTATTAATTAGCGTTAATGAATACCTGGCTATTGGCAAGCGTGAAACATAATTTAGAGGGAGCGAGAGGGACAGGGATATAGAAGACAGTGGCGTCCTTTGTACACCGCTTGTTCATCTTCGTTTTGGGTAGCGGCCGATCTTGTGCCGGAGTGTGAATGTGTGTTTCTATGTATGTGTGGGTATAAGTGTTCGTGCGTGCATGTTTCTCCGTGCTTCCGGTTGGAGGGGATTACTTCAATTTTCGTTAAATTGAAAAATAAATAATATGACCTAATTATTTTAGCATAAACTATTTGAACATGAAATAAAAAAAAATAATGCAACAACCGAATTTGCTTATATCTTTTTGTACATGATATTATTATTACACCTGTACATATGTAAGTTATAGACAAGCAACAGGAAATAAAACTCTTTCTTAACTCAATCCTCGATAAGTTGTATGTTGAATTTGCCGACTTTAATATCGATCCAGGTGGCTCCACCAGTTATGCACGGAACGAATGGGGTAAGAGAATCAATTACAGAACTTTTTTTTAAATAGTGCTAACATTCTATTAAAATCGGTGTTTAGTATCGATTTGATATAAAATATGTGTTTGTTAATCAGTGTTAGCATTTAGCTGGTATATGTTGTTAAAATTGTTTAAGACTAACTGATATGTTTACGTTATCCTGTATAATGGTAGTGCCTTATATAGTGTTAGTGCTGCAATTTGTTGGTACTAAATGCATGATACTTAAGATGTTAAGATGTTTAGTTATACGAAAATTATATAACACTTTATTTGGACCTGACGAAGAGACAGAAAACCTCATTTAAAATTGTACATATTGTACCTACAGAATAAGACTATCGCAACTCAATATTTTGTCAACTGTATTTTTGTAAACTGGCCCATACAAAAATAAAAGTACTGCATGCACTTCAAAAATAGGTTTAAAAGGGTGGATAAACTGTATGTGCACGTGTGCGTGCGTACGTGTGTGCGTGTGTGTGTAGATTTGCGGGTGCTAGTGTCCATAGGTATGTGTTTTGAGCCAACCTTTGGGTAACGATTGCACGAGCGTCTCACGTACATGCGGGTAATTTCTCTCTCTCTCTCTCTCTCTCTCTCTCTCTCTCTCTCTCTCTCTCTCTCTCTCTCTCTCTCTCT